>OX101803.1:22172321-23422321 GCA_944452935.1 Rhogogaster chlorosoma | reverse complement strand
CGTTCATTAAACATATACGATCGTACGAGTCAAGTTTAATGCCAGGGTGATGCGTGTACGTGTGTGGGCTATTTATTGCCGAGTTTCCGGCTCGTACATATGGATAAAGCGCAGTAGAGATATGTTGATCCAGCTTGAATCCAAAATCCGGACAAATATTATCGATTCAAACAATTTTCCGGTGGAAAATCTTCAACCTTTTCCTCTCAGATCTTCTGTACAATGTTCGCGGCTAGACTAGGTACGAAAATAGCACTTTGGGCGTGATGACATTCATGGAGATAAATCGATCCTCGACAATCGTCGAACAACAGACGATTTGCCCGTCAATTTATTAGAGAGGAAATGAATTTCCAAGCTAATGTCTTCCGTGCTGCAGTTGCAGTAGAGGAACGAAGTGTATAGGTAATGTTAATGTTCGACGAGGCGTGGCTAACCCGGAAGACAATTGACTGGTTAAAGTAGGTAACGAGATTACTAACATTAACGGTCTTGTTACACAACGCGAACTGTGTTCTACCATTATTTTCTACTTCGTTATTCACATTTTTCAATCACGTCTTATCAGCCTGGATATGCTGTTAAATCTACCTACGCCCGATTGTAGTTAACTGCACAACACACCCGCGACATATGATTCATTTTGAACAGATGTCACTCTCTCGTGGAGACTTGAATTTCTCCTCTTCTTCTTCTTCTTCTTCTTCTTCTTCTTCTTCTTCTTCTCATTCTTCTGCTTCCTTATTGCAATAGAATTCAACGTGACCCGTATTATTAATACCTTTCGTAACTTTGCGACAGTTTATAAGACTGGTCAATGGCAGGTCGGCAATGCACAACGTATATCTACGTACATATCTTCATTCTTCATACATACATGCATGAGAATGCTTACAGCTAAGCACATTCAGCGCAGCATGCAACGGTTCGTCAGTCGACCCGAGCTGCGGTAGGTAGCTAGTTTTATAGACGAGTCAGTGAACGGGTGTTATGGTTAAAGCGAGAGGCAATAGCTTTTCTCGAGCGATCTTTAAACTGTGTTCAAAAATTCCTTCATCTTTACAGAAAAGAAATACCCAAGCTTCTCTAAATCGAGATCAAGTTCGAAGTTCGACATGCCATAAGCAGCGTGTCAAAACCGTGTCAGGAGTTTAAACTTTTTGTTATTACCCGAGGAGAAATAGGTATAGAGAAAAGTAGATCGAACGATAGATTTTTACCGAACCTCGAGCCCAACTCGCCCGAAGCTGAAGGCTATAGGTTAAATCTTGCCTCGGACAATGAAATATGGCCAAGGTCTAATCGGGTGTTTTCTGTTAGACTGGATAACAGTTATTCATTCTATCGCCACGGAATAGATTCGTTGTGAAATAAAACCCCGGTCCCCCGACCAGTCGATATAGCTTAACGTTCTGAAGATATTTGGATCGCGATGTTAGACATATTCGATGCGTGAATTTAATTCAGTCAGCCACGTTCCCGTTTCGTAATTACACCAAGTCCGAGTGCATCACGGGTGGAAATACACCGAAGGCGCGTACCATGGACAAAGAAGACATTGACGTACTGCTTAGACTAAACGACTATTTAGTTACGCTGATGGTGCACCGGCACTTTGTTGCTCCGGCTTGTCGACATCGAAGAGGAAAGGCGAGAGACGAGCATTGATAGAGAGGTTCTAATTAAACCCAGGGACGACATTCTCGCGGGAGCAAGTAGAACTGGTATTACAAATACACTCGGTAGGTATCTGTAACTACCACCTACGTGTCTGGGTGCCTTGGAAACTAGTGAAAGTTAAATAAATTCATCCGCGACGCGTGGACATGATTAAGAAGGTAAATTCATTAGGATTTATAATCAAGCAAATTGGATAGAGGATGACACGACGAGGCGAGGCGAGGTGTAGTTGGTAGTTGGCAGTTGGCAATTGGCATTTGGCACGAGTCGATTGATCGCATATCTCGTCGGTCAATCTCCTCCTTGTAAATATAGATCCAAAGTGCACCGCACCGATTAAGGCATCTTCGTCCGTGCACCGATAGAATTAATCAGAGATCAATTATTCGGTGAGAAAATAAGATCATGGATCTCTTCCCTTTTTTTTTTCTATGGCGATTTTTATTCGACGTCAAAGAGGAGATCAGGAATCGCACATTAGCTCGGGGTAATACTTGCAACGATTTTCGTATCGCGTTTTGCTGCTGTCTCAAATCCAGAAATAACTCTTGGAACGAGTCACCAAAACTCGAGGAGAGTATTTCAGATTACAACGTTGACTAATCGTTGCCAACAATTTTTTTATTCTTTATTATTTTTCAACATGAAAATATTATCTCCAGTTTCAGCCGAAAATTTATAAATAAATGATACACATAAATGACCGGCGATACTCCCTTTCAACATAAGATCCGTTCGCATACCCCCGTCCCAACTCTTTGTTGGATTTCTTTTTCGCTGGTATATCTAGACTCTCTAATACCGTGAGAATACTTCTTTGACGAACAGGAAGATGTCTCTCTTGTTTGTCAAGGAAGAGATTAAGAGATAAAAACATCTTAAGTTTCACTTACGTAGGTAGCTGAAGTACACATGTAGATATCTACATCCGAGAGAGAGTGAGAGAGAGAGAGAAACACACGTGTTCACATACATACACGACTCGAGAAAAGAGTCGCGGATCTTTGGAGTAGAAAAATTCTACAGATGAGATGAGATGGTTATCCATTTTATGGAAGCAACAGATGTTCTACGGAACAGATGTTCTCTAAGATTGACGTGAATCGACGCCGCGGTTGGATACCTACAAGATCGAAATTATACTCTAAGCTTGTTAATCATTTCTAAAGATCGTTTGAACAAAATGAAAACCTCTTATGCCGTACGTACGCGGAGAAATGCAACGCTTCTTCGTCTCTCTCTTCTACTTCAAGCTTCGTCTTATTCCTCGAAGGGATAGGGACCCGACCCGCCCCGACGCGATGCATTATTCCATCAAAGTGTGTCTACATTCGTATATCTACCTGCCTGCACAACGAGAAACCACTATAGGACCACCTTGATCAGATTGAATAGCTGCTGCAAGGCTATACCCTCCTCCATATTTTTACTCTTCTCTCCTTTCAATCTATACCCTATATATCCTATAGTGCTCCGTCCACCATAATAACAGATATCACCATTGTGCCAGATATACAAGAGATTCGTCACACGTCTACGACGGATCGGGTATCTGGAGCAAGGCGATACACGTGGATATGCATGCCTGTGACTACGAGGAGGGAATTTAACCTATCCAGATACGAAATGCCCAGCTTCTGCATGTATTAAACCTAAATGCACCAGGGTACCGGTATCAAGAGCGTTGATCATAACAGAGTTCTCTCTCAACTTATACGAGTCGCGACGACTATTTCCTTTCAAAACTTCCTTTCATCTCTTGGTATCTAGTACGCGAACCGTTGCGGCCTTGGCAACACGACTGTCTCTTTCTCTCTCTATCCTTTTTTTTTTGCAAAGATTGTTCGATAGGGAAAAATTATACCTCTTGTCAACAACGCCTTCAATTATTTCATATCTGTATCCCCGATCTATAGTTCGGATTAGGAACGGCCTTAAACCATAACTGGGCGGTGTGGATCGTAAAAATCATCCCAAATTTTCGGGTCTGAATGATAAAACTTTTCGGGACTAGTCGAGGAGGAGACTAATTAACGGTGATTTGAAAAGTTTCTAAATTTACAGCTTCTTATTACCTGCTACGAATCATTATTACTATACCTGGCCGATATAGTAACCGGCTCTGAATATCGCGTTTGAAAGTTTTTGCTCGTTTGCTTATATATATATACCTTGCGCCTAGGTTTCGTAATCGTGGATATAAAAAGGTCAGGGACTTTGGCTAGGTGCAGGTAGATGATAATATGCTCAGGGAGGGACCGACTCCCGATAATTTTCCGAAGTCATAAAGTCGTAAAGTTTAGTGACCAGAGGCCCATCCTTTGATGATTATTATAAATTGTCGAATTCCTTTATTTTTACCCCCGCAAGAGTGAGTAACAACGATTCTTGATCCTTCGAAGGGACTGACTGACAATCGGACTGAAAGGTCAGGTATTTTAGGTCAAATTGTAACACGAAACCTAGTGTGTAGAGGGACTAGAGGCGTAAGACTTCCAGGGCTTCTTACCCGCCCTGAACAAGATCCAACTTATCGTTAGTCCGATATACTATACGTACCTCGTGCATCGGAGAATAACCGACGAATCCGACAAGCCACAACGATTGATAATCATAAAACGATGATAAATAATTCATAGAATGAATGTAGCGGATGCTGGCCATACGACACGGTCCATTTTGAAGGATTCTTGACCGATGATACGGTATGGTCATTCACATAAAGGGGTCAGGAAAAGGAAGCATTTCTTGCGGATTATATGACGTAACGCGTATACCAACGAGATTATAAGGTATAAGCAAGAAGAAGCAGTAGCGGCAAGATTGGAGGAAAAAAAGTGACACACATATACAAACATCGCGTTTCTTAATTAACGGTAAAACCGAAACGTATGTGTATGCGTTTTTACCTCAGTCAGTCA
Source organism: Rhogogaster chlorosoma (assembly GCA_944452935.1). Taxonomy (NCBI): domain Eukaryota; kingdom Metazoa; phylum Arthropoda; class Insecta; order Hymenoptera; family Tenthredinidae; genus Rhogogaster; species Rhogogaster chlorosoma. The sequence continues at coordinate 23,417,720 of OX101803.1, read as the reverse complement.
CGAAAAAAGGTTTAATAATTTTATACCCAAGTAAACCGTGGATCCAATTGGAAACGATATTCCGTATAAAAGTAGCGAGAGAAAACCACGCGGGAAAACTATCAGGGAATGAAAAATGCGAAGAATTCAAAGGTCTGTACCGTATAAAGCCTGCGGATGCTGTTAGACACGTCACTCGCGCTCAAAGATCCTTAATTAGCTAATTGTTTGTTATTCGCGTAGGTTACGCAACTATCGTACGGGGAGTGGAAACTACTTGTATATTTCTTGACAGGCGACACCGCGTACATACAGGTACACGTAGACAAGTTACGTTTCTATACGTAGCTTATTACCTTCGAAGCACCTGCAGTCGGGTGATTCAGACCAAGAAGTACGAATCGACTCGCTTACTTCACGTTCATTTTTATCCATTATCGTCAATTCGTTATCTTTGACATTAGGTTGAAATTATCGAAAATTTCATCTCGGAGTTTGACGAATAATTAGCCGAATTAATGTATAATTATTCAAGAAGCATGAGATCTGACTGTAATAACTGCTTTCTCGACTCTCTTCATCTCCGAGCGGTAGGTAACTTTCATTCAATTTTGATCCAAGAAACGCTACGCTACTCTACTCTGCTCTGATCTACTCTACTATCTTCTTCTTCAAGCACGTTTGCCCGGTATCCCAGGACGTATAAGATAATTACGAATAACCAAGCAGGTGAACCAAGAGGTCAGTCACGCCCATTACGCAACGAATCACTACCTCGTGAATAGTAAGAAATATAATCGAAGATAACTCTTCTATCTGTATAATTGTACCCATGGGTAGTTATACCCATACATAATGCTGCACTGGTTTGCAAGATCCAGGGGTACTACAGGTACGTATATCCTATACGTACGTAACCACCGCCGCAACTATTTTAATTTCATCCTCAGATCACGATATCGTTAGATCCCACATACTCGTAGACATTAAGACGCATGGATACGTACGTACGCAGATATATGATCATATGATCACGTGTGTACCTAAACCTCGCTGTACAGTTATGACACTAGCATGGGATAGCTGGCTTATATAGCAATTTAAACTTCTCTATTGGATGTATGATTGCGCACCAAAGACGCCGGAAATTACGTAATCGCACCTAGCGGTAGCCTCAAGCCGCCCATCCGGTCCTCAAAGATTCCCATACGTACTCAGGTGCTACATGTATCTATATGTACAGAAATTTATTACCCATATAGAATCTTGTTTTATTCGAGGATCTTTTCATTTCAAGATCTATTTTTCAGGGATCATCACAGACGCCTGTATCTTATCCCGGATATATATACATGCGTGTACTATATGTAGCGCGAATTTAACCGTGTAATCGTTTAGTAGTACGATTCCTCCTCACGTGCCAAGAGGAAATAATAAATAGACACTATACGTAGAAACAAGTCTACGAGCAATTAAACACGAGACGCTAAGCAAACTAGGTGTAAGATGTTATTCGTAACAGATCTGTGCCTCGAGTCAACAAGAATAGTGGTGGGTATATGACAATATAGGTTGATTCTCGGTAAGGTTCTAATCGCTGTTCATACACCATCAACAATTAGATTATCCAACGCGCGGGGTGTAACGAGAAGATTACTGCGCTTAGAAATGATTGCATGGGTCTGTTTCGAAATGTAGGAGAATTTTCGGGGTAAAGGGCAAATCTCGGATATTTTCTTCTCGTCTTCTTCTTCTGGTTTAGTGGATTCAGCACGGAGTATGAACGCGGTAAAGTTAAGTCAGTCGAGGAGGAAATGAAAGTCTGGTAATTTATATCCGGGACTATATAAATACGAGGTCGTCTCTTGAAACGACAGTATATGAAAAAAAAAAAAAAAAAACGGTGATAAAATGATAAAAATAATGCGGTTTAAGAGTAAAATAAGATTGAGAAGAAGAATAAGAGGAGGAGAAAGACTGCAGAAATAAACTATACGCCACACCCACGCCATTTTTAATTTGCATCCATAGTTAGTACCTGCGTGCGATATGTGTGATGATTTTTGTTTAATATATCATTGTGCAATGTAATATGTATAAGAACAAGTAAAGTTGAAAAGGAATCTATATTCTATTCTTCAATGATGAATGTAAAAAACCAATCAAAGAAGATTTATAGGAGGTGTAGGAACGTCTATCGGGCGAGTATATTAACCGATTATAAGCATCGGTCACGCGTTACGTATCGCGTGTTATACGTGTCCGAGCTACACATACGCCGATGCGTATATGGAATGGCATTATCCACGCGTAGCCTAGATACTTCCGAAACGGGAGAGGCCAAAGTGCGTTAAGCCAAATACGGGAGAAAGAGAGACCGAGATAATCGGGGAAGTAAAAATACATTTCATCGTATCGAAACGGCGCTGGTTACGTCATCGATCGATATATATAGGCCGCTGAAATATTTGACCGAAGAGTCAGTTGACGCCCAAGTTTTTCGATCGTCTAATTTTACGATCTAATTATTGCAATCGCGATTTCTAAATCGTTAAAATCTAATGTTTCTCGCTACGTTCTTTCGTCCGATTGTCGTTTTTCCCAACCCAGGGTGGAAACGGTCAATCAGACCTGACAAAAGGGACAGGACACGAACCATCTGTCCACCGTATGCGAGAGGGTTGCAAATGACCGCATTTCCGGTGTCTACAGTGTCCGTGTTAAACTATTAGTTAACTCGTTTATAGAGCAAGAATATATATTCGTGATTTTGAATGATTCGTCAATTTTTTTCTGTCTTCGTTTTGCCTTAAAACTTCTCAATACAGTTCGTCAAAATTGTGAACAATTATCAAGCGTAGATTCGTAGATTAGAATTGAAGTAACAGAATTGATCGTACGTGCCCATACGCCGGTGTCTCTGCAGAGAGCGTGTGTATTCGTGTGAGTAGTAGAGGAAGGGAGAGACATGAAAGGAGGAGAAATTAGGCACGGATTCGACACACATCCATTTGTATTCCGACAATTTCTTGGCTCAAGCTGATCGTCAGGTGCGTCGAGGTCTGTGTAGAATTTGATATTAAAAAGTTGAGGGATCGAAGTTGGGTTACGAAGATATTACGAGGACGAATGACTGCACTGGACGAAATACGTATTTGTACTCGTGCAGGTATGAGAGCTGGCTGCCAAATTAATTTAAATTACCCCTGAGGTGAATAACAAGTAACCTGAATATACATCCGAAAATGGACTCGACGCTGAGAGTCAACCGATTAGCATACAAGCGGTAATTTGTCTCTGTCTTGCGATTCACTGTCGAACGTGAGGCTGACTCTTCGATACTCTGCCTCTACCTTTATGTGTATCTATCTTTCTCTCTGTCTCACGGACTTACACAAGCGTATAGAAAAAGGAACGGCCTTCACCAACGGAAAGATGATTTATTCAAATATGAAATCATTAGACAATTTATTTGCGGGAAAGACATTCGTATTCCTTAGAGAGAAATCTTACCGAAAGAAGAAAGAAGAAGAAGAAAAATGTTCAAGAATCATATTCGCAGAGCATAATATATATACTCACGCTCCTGGTATTGGTTTTTCAATTTACCTACCCTGCGCAGAGGAATTGTACGAGCTATAGCTTTTGTCCAGCCGTCGACGTTTATTGATCGCAACTGTCGTTCGTCGTCTCTTCACCCTCGTCTGGGACGAGGATCATTTTAAGATAGGTTATTGTACGTTGAATAAGAGTCGACGTGAGAGGGTGCAGAGGAAAACTTTTCCAGACTTATCATTCATCCGTTATGCGCTGCAGTTCCGTGCAGAATATGTAAAAAGTGGTTAAACGCAAAGCTCAGCATTTCTACACACTCGAGTCTAGAGTCTCGAGTCTAGTAGTGACGCAATGAGTCGTTGTACACACGTATATTCACTCGAGCCTCGCCCACGATCAGAACAAACTATCCAGAGCCAAGGCAAAGCTAGAGGTAAAAAGAATTGCAAGAAAAAAAAAAAGAAGAATCGAAATCCGGATCGTAGGCGTCGCGGTAGTGCAATTAATTTTCAATTATATAATTACATCGACATATTTTCACTCTTCCGTATATATTCTTCGATTTCTTTACATATATGCCTGTATATAGCATAGTTGGTATGTAACCTACAAGTGCAGCAGGTATACTCAGGTAAAGTGTAGAAAAACGCAGAGAGGCTAGTATTTTTCTTTTCACACGGTTAGTATAGAGTCTTGTTTCAATGAAGAAAAGAAAATAATGATTTCACGGTAGTTTAGAGGCGAGGTGCTACTGGGATTGTTGCGAAATGCTACTCGCTTTGTTCCCCGCTTAGACCAAGTCCTTTTTTCTTGCCTAAAATCTATGAAAAAAAAAAACTTCATTCACACCGCAGATTTCCGGCGTCTGAGATAGAACCGAGATTTAAATCTCTGGTAGAGTAAAGAGGCGTCTTATTTTTCGGAACTTTACTACGACTTTAATTACTGGCTTAGATGTCAGATTTTTGCATAAATTCACCAAGCGAAAATAATCTCTGTATCTACCCGGACCAGAGCCTTGCGAAAGTTCAGACCGTAATTAGATCGTCGATCGATTAGCTTTCGACTTTGGTTCTTTTTCGTGAAAGATTGTAAAAGAAAATCTTAATCCGTTTGTTTATTGATTTACAAAATCACCGGACAGTGGCTTAGCGGGTGAGCGACAATTTCACGCTTCGCGGATTAATTGGTCTCGTATAATTAACGCATAATCGAAAAATCACCAAGAATTGATCAATGAGCGACAAACAACTCCACCGACGATCAAGAAAAATGGAGCAAAATCGTGCATCCTGATTTGCTTTCTAAATTTACATCGATCTTACGGTTTAGCCGCGTTACTTACTTACCAGTAGGTACTTTCACCCCGAGATCAACTCCTCGGAGACGACGCGATGTTTAAAGATCCGAACCGTGAGTCGCTTAGTTTCAAGCTACTAAATAAAACCAAACCATACACGAGTCAACTGTCAAATACACGTGGTAATAGAAAATGGATTCCATTACTTTCACCCCTGGCATGAGCCGAGCAAATATTGGCTGAAAATTCCCTCATTTCTTTATTCTTTTACTTAAATCGAGAAATTTCGCGTCGAATTACGTCACGATGCATTTCAGGCTCCACGTGCTACGATATTATTTTTATACCAAGTTATCCGGGAGTTTGAGGAGAGGCTCCGCTCTCTTCTGGCTTCGTGATCTTTTTGTCATTTCTTGGCGCGCGCGGAAGTAAAGCTGCGAGGTATCGAGAGAGGAAGAAAAAGAGATGGAGAGAGAGAGAGAAAGGAGAGGAGAGAATTTCGCGCGGTTCTCTCTCTTCGTGGTCCCCCAGGGACTTGGGGACGCCCTAACGGCACTCCGCTACAACTTGAACATGGTCAGCAGATCCTCGAGTAAACGCCACAGCCGACCGGTTACGCACGGACACGCACTCGACAACGGTACATATCCTACCCCAGCTTAAACTCCTCTCCTCGCGTGCTCCGGTACCTTTTTCGAGCCTGGGTTAAACACTTCGTGCTTATACGCGGGGAGCGGTATTATGTACGCACAGCATACAATACGAGGCAAACTTCAACGACAGGAAGTTTAGAAAAAGAAAGAAATAAGTTAGAGACAAGGGGGGGAAAAGGAGAATGGAAAAATTGACAGGAAGTAAGGAAGGAAGGAAGAAAGGAACTACGACAAAAGTATCCCTTTACTACTGCAAGTTTTGTCAAAAGATGGGAAACTCTGTACGTACCTACGAGGCGAGACCACGGATTCTCGTGTCAACCGGAAATCAAGGATCGCGAAACTCAACGCCATGTGAAAGGATCTTATGCAGAATTGTAAAACATACGACAGATCCAAAGAGCTAATCCTTTTTCTGTGTGAGAAAAGGATCGAAGAAGTATGAAATTAATTAACAATGAAATCGAAGAGTATTATTTACTCTCTATCTCTATCTTGTTCTTGACTTTGATCTTGAGCTGAAGCAGCTGTGAGTTTCCTGCTGTAGATACTACGCGATTTTTATCTGCTAGATCGTAGACCTTGAGTATTTAATTTTCGATTTTTATTAACGAAGACGAAGCTCCGTACGGACAAATACCTCTGGTGCAGAGTCGTTAAAGTAATAGTGGGGCATAGTCGTTAATTAGTATTTAAAATTATCAATAAAAGAAATCCACACTCTAATACACGTTATATATCCCGTATTCAATCGAGTTATTTCATTCGATCGAACTCTGATGTATGTATATTCAATTCGATTGAAATTCAAGATTCGATCATCGAGCGATTGAAATCGTTGAAATATGCTCGCAGATTTTTGTTCCATTTTCGTCTCGGCGCTATTGCTAATTGTTCTTAACTATTCAATACGCGATCTGAATCCTCGAGACTATTTTTATCGCGTTAAAAATTCAGTGGAATTGTAATGTACGAGCGGGAATAAGTGTTCGTAAATTTATAGCGTACGATGTTTAATATAAATAGCTATAAGATTTATCTACCTCGAAATTGCACCTCCATTTCCGGCGATATCTTAGCCTAGGGTTTAAATTGTCGGGAGAGTAGAATCTCGACTCTTGGTTTGGTCTATTTTCAGTTTAGTCAGCGAGTGACGGTGCCAAACGTGTTCTGAGTCACTCCAGTATTACCTAGTGCCTCTGCCTACCTACCAGGATTGTTTCAAAACAGTCGCAATTGCAGAAGGCAACCAGCACCACCAGCACCAGAGTACCACGCGTGATCATCTATACTTAGAAATACACGAGATATACATAGACCCGTGCGTAAAACGCGGGGCGACGCATATCCAGATTTAGCAAATAATTAGGAAAATTGCAAGAAAGAGTAGAAAAAAATTGAGCAACATCTTATTCGAAGACCCACAAACCATACATCTTATTGGGCATTTAAATTGACTTAGCAAACCTCGTCCAGTTCTTCAGGTACCGAAAAAACCGAGAGGCCAACAACCCGCTATGTGTACATAGATAATTTCTACAAGCGAATAATAATCAGTCAGACAGATGTTGAAAATTTTCAAATTTCTCCTACTGCGAACTGCATATCGATGTTGCATACAGCCGTTCGAATATACTTTTCGATTAGTATTTCGATCCTAATTATCTTCCAGGTTGAATTCCAACGGGACACGGATATCGCGGAATGAATAATCATTACAGTAAACACCGTAGGTATATATATGCACTGTGGTACGTATTTGAAAGAGGTTATTATTTTAAACCGTAAGAATGACTGGAGTCTCATTTTTGTTAAGGTTAAGTAAACGTTTGAGATTCGTGTATAGCGGGGAGTCGAAGAAGAATAAGAAGACGATGACAAAATGGGAAATAAGAAAAAGGGAAGGAAATATGTGTTCACGATCGATTCGAAAAGTCCGAAAGGCGTAAGCGCAGTTCGATGCATAAGACAATTATCGCACTATGCAGAGGTGATATATATGAATGATACGTAAAGAAGAAAGTAATGTCATGTCCGCGTGCGGAAAACGTTGCGCAATTTAGTTGAAAGAGTAGCCATACATACGTAAAATGTACGTGTACGTAGTTCTGCATAAATTTCTCGTTACAAACTGACCTTGATGCGTTGCGCAATCGAGAAGTAAAGGACAAGATTACCTACACGGGGAGCGAGCGAGGTTTAAAAACCACCTCGTTTAAAATTCAAACCATATGATCGATCGGCTGGGAATACGAATCTAGATCTTGTTACGATCCAGCGAAGTAGAGAAACCGCTTTTTTTATTTCTTCCTTTTTTTTTTTTAATCAACGTCCCAATTAGATAACATCTCATTAACTCGGGCTTTTGTCTCACTTCCCTCACGATTCTAGGTATATGCCCGGTTCTAATTTTAACAATTGAGTCAAGATTCTTAGGCATTTGAAAATCGGAGCAAATATATGTCCAACGATAAGCAAGGAGGAGAGAAAATTTACATAGTCGATGTTTTCTGGAATCTTGTGATATTTGTTACGGTAGATATACGCGGGTATAATAGTCGGGCATCGAATGGATGCAGAAATATCGAAAGCCGTAGAGAGGCCTGCTGCAGCTAGTCGCCATTTTAAATTGTCTAGGATTCTACGAGACGCGTAGTAAACAGGAGATGGGTATATAAATTGTACACATATGATGCATACAGCAATCGAGAGTAATGAAGATTACAATGAAATATGGGAGAGACAGGATTATCCTACCTTGTGATAAGAGTCCCTTCCGGGCTTCGGTGTAATCCAAAGAATCCAAGATCTCGTTATAGTCGATCGATCTACGATTCGTTGCCTCCGCACCAATACATTCGCGTACAAAGAAAAAAAAAAAATGAAAAAAAAAATGAAAAGACGCGGTTTCTATTCACGTCTGCACGATCAATACCGCGTAGAATTTCGATAATACAAAATCAGAGATGAAAGATCGGGGAAATAACAGTCCAGCACTTTTGTCATCCGCGTATCGCAGCTTCTCGACTCCGAAAGAATATCACTCATGAACTTCTACAGCTATACTCTTACGCGAATTAATGAATAATTCCACAATTTTGTCTCGCGCGGTGACTGCGACGCGTCTATGGCCAGAGACATATGTCAAACTGCAGATATTCGATAATCGTATCTGTTTTTCGGGGAAGGGCGCCCTTATTAATTATTCGTTACATCTATCTACGCACGTATAATGTACCGAGAGGTGCGCGACCGAGCCGGCTTTCGGCGAGGGACTGAAGCCGCGGGCAGAATCCAACGGAGACGGACGCCCCTTCCTTTACTCGGCGTCGCGTCGCTGCTTGGACGGACTCGGGTCGAGGCCGCGTCCTGCCCCACCACGCGATTATATCTGTACACACGAATCTCTCTTACCTGTGTACGTAACACTGGTGTACCAACACTTTCGTCCCTTAACTATACCCACCCACACTAGAGCCTTTGCTACTCACACAATCCGACCCGTACGTATCCTTACGCTACTGCATGCACTTTGCCAGCCCCTACCGCTACCACTACTACTGTCCGAGGTGTGTGGCGATAGGTAATTACGTGGATTTGTGTGAACGGTATTTGGGGATGGGGTGGAACGCTTTCTAAACAGGGTTGCTTGGCTTTTCGTTCAATTCTGAGTAGATTGAGAGAGCGAATGATTTTTGAACTCGTTTTTTTTTTTCGGGTTGGAGGGGGATTGATTCGAGATGTTATAGAGTGTAGTTGAAAATACTGAGGTACTACTTCAAAGGTGAATAAATGTTGGTATATTCTAAGAATAAAATCCTTTCAGAACAGGAAAACCACATTAAACAACACTGATTACTGTATAGTTTATTTCGACAGGAACTTACGCAAGGTTTGGAATAAGAAAAAAAAAGGAAAGAAAGAAGGAAGGGTCAGGGAGGTCTTCGAGAATATATCGCATCTCCGTTCCTTTTTCAATAACTAAAGAAAAAAGAAAATATATATATATATATATTTATATCGAGATCAAAAGTGATTATAATTTAGAAACGACGTCGTAGCTGCAGCTAGAACGTCATCTATTTCCTCAATAAAGAAAACCGGGAGAAAGATATTGTCGAAGAAGACGAAAAAAAGGATTCGTAGCCACTAAAATTGTCAGTAGAGAGCCAGATCTCGCGGGGATGTTGGCTCTATGTTCATTTCTCAGTTTTTCGTCTCGACTGTGAGACTCCGCAGTAAATATTTCTCTGGCTAGTCGGGTTGAGGGAATTTTATTTTTTTTATCAACTGTATCAAACATTGTTATCTACTCGTTGCGGTTATGACGGAAGATATGACCCGCCACATGTAATTTTAACTATATTTATACACTCCACGTTATCTTTGTATATATGCGTTTACACCCTACTGCAAGAAATTTATCATCTCTTAAACATACCTTAGACGTTATGTATATCAATTTAACCCCTCTCGCTCGCAGAGGGAGAATAAACGAGATGAAAAATCTCCGTCCCAAGCGAGAAGACGCGAGGCTGGAAGGTCTAATTCTAATAAATGACACGTAATTTTGGGTCTTTCGTACGCGTCAGCCAGTGCAGCGGTTTTAACAGATTCAAGAATAGATTCCCTTGTTCGAAGCTAATTCTAAGCCATAGGCGCCGCGGCGAAGATGCGCCTATCAAGAACTCAGACGAGCATATAAGAGGAAAGACGAAAGACGAAAGATAAAGAAAAGGAACAAGGCGAAAAATTCTCTTGTTTTTCTTTTTGTCAGCCTTCAATTTTTATCGAATAAGATCGAATTCGGCACGAGACATCTCGGTAACTCGGTAGCTCTGCGCGATATTAACGCCACGGTAATGATAATGGTTATAATGGAGCCATTTGCCCGGGGGGGATATGGCGCGGAGACGATAAGAATTATGAATAATTTAAAGCCATCAAGAAGCCTGTGGTCGCGCCTAATTCTTAGCGCAGAAAAGCAATTAATACTTTTTTACTCACAATCGGTCCGGATAGCGGTCCGCCGTTTAGAACGAACCAGCTCCCGCGTCTGTCTTGGTTCAGGCTCCAGGCTCTCTCGCTCGAGAAATGATCGCGTTTTGCCAGCCAGCGATTATCTACACGAATGAAAAAACGTGTAAATAAAAAAGCGGAATAGAATTAATAAATATTACAACGAAATACGATCCACAGAAGTGCCTGTCCGATTTTAACTAGATATAAACCCATATGTTAACGGAGTCTCGATCTTCGCTGCAGCGACGAGGATATTACGAATTCAAAATTGCCTTTGCTGCAAAGAAGGATGAAAAATGGCTGGTGTAAAAAATCTACCACCGGGTGTTTACATCTTTTCGAAATAAGCGTCGCTACTCACATACTCCCGTATGCTGCGTCACATGGATCCAAGAATTTGAAAAATTAATTGCCTCGATAATTTTATCGTACCTATAGAATTATAAAGCGATTACACGGCTTCGTCGATTTTAAAATATCATTTTTCACCTCCAACTCTACCAGCTGGTAGGTAAAGCATTTCAGATTAATGAGTACGTCGAAGAATACATTCGAGTCATTATGAGTGAATAATTCAACGTTGAATAGCCAGGAGCGATTTGTTCGCTAATTTGTCGTAGAATTAGTCGCTTATTTTTTTCCGACTCCGACTCAGAGGCATTTGATTTTCGGACGAATTTCATCGTATATTTGGGATGGAATTTCTGAAAATCCGGAGACGCGAGGGTTCTCAAAATTCGTAAACAGCCACCCTGTATACTGCAGGCGTCCGTGTAGAGGAATGAATATGTATGGGATGGGTGTTCCTCGCCCCGAGGTGCAGGAGGTTAATCTGGCGAACGAGTCGGAGTTTGGAGATTTGGTGGTAGAGCGAGGACGACGAGGGTCGAGTCTACGTCGGGGGTTCTGGAAGGAAGAAGGCGGGTAGGGGCCAGATGCAGACGAAATTATCCGAGAGTTCGGCATTCCTGAGGCTCTAAATTACAACCAGGAAGAGGCTGCCCCGCATCTGGCTCTCTGGGTTTCTTTGTTACCGCAACCCGCGTCCTTGTACTGCTACACCACCGCCGTTCAATGCTCGCTGCTTTTATTTCCGAGTCTTATTTCGACCAGGTCAATTCTTCGACGGGCAATCAAAATGAAATTCCTAAAGTTACAAATCCAACCCTTACCCGGATAAATTATGACGAAGAAGAAGAAGAATTTTTCCGTAACTTGATATACACTCTCCATGGCTCGTGATTATAATGTGACCCTTGCGGACGAGCGTACGTGCGATTAAATGTCAAATTCAATTGGACTTTCAAGTTGACACCGGATTAACCCTGATTGCACTTGATTGACCTTGATTGCGAGAGTCCTCGCTTTGATGGACCATTTTATGTAGTTACAAGCTCGAGAGAGACTTTCGGTGAAGATAGATGAAAAATGAGGGGATTTGGTTTAAAATCGAAACTTTCTACCGTATAGTTATAACAAAAGTACATTTCTATTATTCCTGGCGACGTTGAATCGGTAGTTGAAATGAGTATAGTTAGGCATTCGAAGAAAGTTGATCGTGGTATCGCAATGCGTGTAATCGTGTGAAGAAAACCGACCGCGGGTTGGACGTTTTCGTTGTTATTCGAAAAGCGTTGTTTGAGGAAAGTGAAATTGTTTGTAAATAATGGAAACTGCAGCCTGCAAAGGCTCAAAGAATTTGCGAATGAATTAATGATGCACGTCGTGATATTCCGATAGTAGGAAAAGTTACACAGCTTATATATATACCTAATTCCTATTCAAAGAGAGTGTCGAATAAAATTTTGTAATTCATCGCGCGGAACTACTCTTTATTATACTCATACTTACTTACTCACTCATTTGAAATCTTTACGCAATTATAGAGAAATTTACCGCCTCATCGATCCCCGGATATGACTGAGAGAATAAAATACCTACTCGATGCTGCAGAGCGAAGTAGAAATTACATTTTTCTCAAATTCTTTCAACTTCCTCCCTTGGGGTCTTGATTAAAGTTCAGAATTATAAATGTCCGACTTTTTGTAAAAAAAAAAACGTTTTATTTCAAAATATTTTCAAAATAAGAAATTCGAATTATTCGCACACCCCTAATATAGACAAAAATTTTCTGAACTTTGAAAATTGGAAACTTCAACCCTTTCTCGATCAGCTCTTTCTCCTCCAGTGTCTTTCGATTGATGATGAAATTTTATCGAATGAATTTTATTTCACTTTCCGCGAATGCATGGATTCGTTCGTACAACCCTTACAAGAGCAGAGTGGCGCAGTGGAAGCGTGCTGGGCCCATAACCCAGAGGTCCGTGGATCGAAACCACGCTCTGCTAAATGTCGGATATATTTTATTTTATTTTTTATTTTTTCCGTCAAGTTTCATTATCCCGGAGCGATAAATCATCGAACGGGTATGCTGTCGTAATTCGATTCCGTCCGCGAGGGACGCGAAATGACATAATAACAAGGACGAAGCTCGGCCCACGCAACCCCTCTCATAAATAAAATCAGCGAATTCATATTATGCGAGTGAATAGCCGAACCGCTCGTTCGGAGCTAACCACTAATCAAGTAACCGCCTGGCATTAAACCGAATGCCAAATATTATGTCGTATATGAGTACAGGACCGCTTTCTTCGATGGAACGTAGTACGACGCACGCCTGCAGACGCTCAAATTACGAGACAAACAATTTGCAATGCTAAAATCTATACGGGGCCCCTGCCCCTACCCCAAAGTCCCGTAACTCCATCAACTGCAGATACCAATGTCGTATATTACTCTCCGAAGCGAGTATACCGCGCATTGTACTCCGGATGAACAAAAGTTCAGGACAAGAATAAGGAGACAGTTCGAAAGTTCAATGGAGTTCAAAACCCCACCGATATATATATATGCGATGTAGCCATGTATAAGAGGTACATAAACATTTTGACCGGTTGAATAAAGACAAATTTAGGGCACCTCCCTCCATTCCCTTTATACTTTCCACCAGGTGAATACGCATGCCTATACGCCTGCTCTCTTTCTTTCATCTCTTTTTTTATAATCAGCTGCTTCCTTCAACGTCGATTACTCCGGTTTGATAGAAGGGGCATTAGGAACATGTTGCCTGTCAAATGGTAATCTTGGTTATTCACGCCTGTCGGAACGTCAAAAAGCCTCGGGTATGAGGTATGCGTATATAGGTGGTGAGGATTACGCGGTTGTCGGGTCAGCGACAATCCTTGGTAAGTGATTGAAGGATTATCATTCCCCCGATAAGCCGGAACTCCCGTTCGCGTCTCCCTCCCATCCGCGAGATCCTCCGTACCTATACTTCTATCCAATTCCCATACGCACTTATTTCGTTTTACAATATCAACGACGCAGCAACCTGCGCTTGTCCGTTACCAATAAGATAAATGGCGCTATCCGAAGATTAGTGGCGATCGATAAGAGGAATACGGAAGGCCTCTTTTGCACGCGCATATATACATTTCATACTTGGAAGTGTTGCAGTTCTTCTGTCCTAATTGATCCAGAAACGATGATTCTCAGCTCTGCGTTCGAGATCGATAACTCCGGAGACGTATTCTTTGACGAGGTCTTATTCCTCGGTATATATCCACGTAGGTCATTTTATGTCGCGTGACGTGCGTTACGTACGTATGTGGACGTATGTATGGGATATGGGTACCGTTAAGAGACAGTGTGCGATATATATATGTAATACAAGTTTAAGACTATGTGCCATGTGGGTACGCGGGCAACAACGCGACTATACGGCATATACTCGAGGTTCGGGGTCACGTCTAGGAAAAAGAAGCAAAAGAAATGTATAAAAAAATTACAAATAAGTCAAGAAATAAGAACAGGAGCGAAACAATACCGGCCACCGCCTTCGTAAGGATGACCGATCGCTTGTCTCACGTTCAGATCAATCGATAGCCTTCCGGACTTTTATTTCGATATATATATGTATATAATGTACAATCTATAGGTATCTGCCGAATGATCATGGTAACAAAGAATTTATTATTCATCTATACCAGTCGATAAATAAGTTCAACTTTAATTGCCACCTTAACTGTCACTGGGTCCACTGCGAGTATGGCTGTAGCTAAGGAGAACAGTTTTTCGACTTTTTATATAAAACGAACTAGAATGTGCTAGATTTCTGTATCCGATTCTTAACGCGACCGGAAGAAAGATTTGGACACTTCATATGAACCAATTTCGAAGTAGGTTTTCCTCCGAGCGTCGGAACTGACGTAAGACAGCTCTCCGAGCATGCAGCCGACTTTACTTTTACTCCACTTTCCCCGCGACTCGGATAAATTCCGTAAACTTTGACAGGGGATATTTAAATCGAGAATTCATATGTAAACGCCCGGTATAGTCACGGTCCACCGCATTCTCTATATCCCTATAATAACTTCCGTAGCCTCGAATTCTCCACACTATGACATACGTCAATAATTTTCAATCTTAAATCAGATTTTGTGCAACTGATTCAAGACTTTTTTTTTACCAATCTCGTAGCCTCGTCGTATTTCCGTATGAAATTCTTCGCCTTTGTAAATGAATAATCAACGAGCCGCCTTGGACCCTTGACATTTTTTCTTTACGTACTGACCTCGACTCTTTCAATCAGATGTCGATATTTTTTTCCAAGATCGCGGCGAAAGGTGGGAACTCTTGGCATCTCTTGGAATGTAGATTAACGCCCCTGATCGATAAAGTTTTGTATTCATGTCTCAATTCGTTGCCGGTGGAATCATGCTCTCTAATCGCGTCCGTCGACAAAGTTACGTAAATTGAGTGTGAAACTTGTGGCAAGAGTTGTATATAGTTGCGCAAGTAGCTGCAGACTTTTTCGATAATTGATTCGGCGGTAAGAGTGTTCGAAAAAAATAAAGAATCGCGCATTCATCGTACGCCGTATAATTCCCATTGGGTGATTCAGAAGAATTAACTTTGTTAGTCACGGTTCTATAAACGGCGAAGCATTAACTGACCGAGGGAAAACATCATGTTGAATTTCAAACAAATTTTACACCCCCAATCCGCTTCAATTTGCCAACTGATTAGATAAAGATTATCCGTTAATCTCTGGCACCAGGTGCCTAAAGAGGTCGTAAATTTTCTCCCCAACTATATAATCCGCGAAGCGCAATATCGTCTAATTTGAGAAACTTTTCTTATTTATATACCGCGAAGGAGTAAGAGTAGAAAATAATTGGATAATGATCGGGAATGGTTATAGTTTCAAAGATGATCGTAGGTGGTGATAAATCCTTCGGCGATTCTATATAGAAACCGTTAGTGCAATGGCTGGCTAGCTTTTTGTTCTTCTATACTTCCAAAGAAGGTCGTTGCAAGCTGCTATTCGATCGCGTTGACCAGCGGCTCTATAATATGGCGTAACAAAGTTCAGGTTAGGCTAGGCTTCGTGGATATGCGTTAACTAATATCCAAGAAAATAAACAGAGATTTGTGGTCAGAGCTAGGACTGGCTAGCAACCAAAGACGTTCCGCGAAGCCGCAGCCTTTGGCTTCCTGAAACAAGGTTGTCACGCGCACGTATGCAGGTACGTACCTACCCTGTGTACGTATGCAATCCTCGCTGCTCCTTCTCGCCTTTTTATAGAAAATCGAGACTCCGTAGATGAAAAAAAGGAAATTCTATAAGCGTAAGCGAATAGCGTACATATCGTATACCCCTACAAGCATGGAAACTAATGGAGTGTCAATGTATTCGATTTCTCGACAAGGAAATACGGCAGAACGTCCCAGCATCTTGTCTTCAGCATCTGTAAGCCAGTATGTATGTACTGCGGGGTGATAAACGACTAAATAGAATTTATGGGGTGATAAATGCGCACATACACGGTGTCTTGTTGAAACAAGACCGTCGTACGAATGTCTCATTTATAGCGGCAAACAGAGAAAAACGTACGTCTCTGATACTAAACCCTTCCCTAGCCCTGAGCGATTAAATCCAAATCCAAGTGGGTTACGAAAATGGTATACGAATATCGCCGATAAATACATGCAAGGGTTGGATTTTTCGGGGAAGAGAACGACTTGGATTTCTTCTTTATTATTTTTCTTTTTTTCTTCTTTCTTCTTTTCATCGGCGTTAAAATTCACGACGAATCTTTCCGCGATAGAAAGTGTAGTAGAGTAGAAAGCGCGCGATATTCAAACGCAAGATGATCCGGGTGGTTCGTGATCGACCTACGAATACGGCGAGGTTGATATTTTCACTTTTCACAAGTCGACGAAGAATCGAACCACTCCTACGAGCTTTAATTTCATTGGGGTAACTGACGCCCCATATTTTTCGCGAAAATGAGAAGTAATAAACCCCGGCTGTCTGTTTTAATTGGGATATATTTACACGCGTAGAAATGGGCCACCATCACGTCGGTAAGAGTCAGTTTTAGCACGGGCTATACGTACCCGACGTAGATATACGTAGAAGTAGATAAATAGGAACGCAAGTCTTACGTAATTATGCAAATGGCAAGAGAATCGAGTGAGCATCTCTATCACCGTCGCGAATCAGTAGTTTACCTAAAAATCTTTACTTTATGGGTATATAATGCGGTAAATATTCTCGATTGAAACATATATCATACTACGTACCACTGCGTCCATCTTCTCTATTATTCCATACGACAAAGTTCCTCGTACTTTTACCAAATGGATTAATTGATCGATTGATTATTAAAGATACTGGAATAACGATCGTCTAATTAAATAAGTTTCTTTCGCGTTACCTAACTCGGATAATATATAAATATGTGTTCATTATATCCGGTGTGGGTACTTTTATCGTTAGACATTAATTTTCTAATCGTAATTATAGTACCTACGTACTCGATCAAATCTCATTGTCATATATTGCGCAAGTTAGGTATATTATCCATCTATCTATCTACCTACCTACCTACCTACTCCGCGAAGCGAATATGATGTAGCAGTTTGTAATTATTTGTGTATTAACACACAATGAGACAAGCCTATAATTAGCCGATTTAGGGCAGACAAAACTTTTAGCATCTAATCTATACCCTGGCAATTAACCGCAAATCGTATCCTGCGATGCCCCGCTCTTCTTTACAATGGAACCGAATCAGGTCCTGGACCTCCATACGGATTATAAAAGCGAAATTTATAGAGGAAAGAGAAATCCATTGAGCTAAAGGTCGCTAAAAATTTACGAATTTATTACATCAACCGATCACGCAAAAGTGTCGGAAAAAAAAAATGAGATGAAAAAAAAGAAATTAAGATTTCGCTTAATCCACGTTAAATCGCAAATGCAGGACGGCGTCAGTCTCACAGCCGGCGGAATGCAGAGTGACCGAACGACGACCCAGTTTCTTCGGCTGCTTTGGGATAAAAGTCACCTGCAGGCTTGCGGTGCAATGGTGGCAAAGAAAATCCTCATACACCGTGGCTACAGAGTTTTCGATATAATTATCCGATGGGGTCAAATCTCTAAACTTTTTCTTTACTTTTTTCAGTTGATTTTTAGTTTTCGTTATATTTTTTTATTTTATTTTCTGTTTTCTCACCCGGAGAGTCCGTTCGATGATTTTTAAATTACGGGACGAATTCGTTGATGGATTAATTATCCTATTTTTAAATTTTGGTAAAATTTCCCAAGTGAGACTGAAATAATTTTGTTGTGTAATTAATTTGAGCAATATTATAGTTCGGCAGCTGTTACTGGTACGGCAGGCTGTAAAGTGTAAATGAAAGGATGAGACGCGTTGTGCAATCGGTGTTCTATAAACGTCTCGGCATTCAAATAAGTCACACGCTGCCTGGGGAAATGTATCGTTCAAGAATAAAGATCTTCATCTCGCTCGGCGCGGCGGGGCAGTCGTTGGTCAACAAAACGCAGTAGGTGTAGGTACAAGACACGCGGAAGTCGGGAAATATAGGAGAGGACAAAACAAAAAATAAAAAATAAAATAAAAAAATTGACAAACTCCTTCGTTCTGAAAAAACTATGTACGAATTATATATATACGGTGATATAAATATAAGCCAGAAATATTTAATCAATCGAAAGTATATCTTGGTCCTTGCACTGCAGCGTGGAATTAAGTACATACGGTAGAAAAATTTCGTCGGTACAATAATTAGGTAACCGCGGCTGCTGTAACTCCCTTATTACGCAAGGAACAAGTATAAGTAATTGGACGATATTATACGAGCGTGAAATAAATGAAAAAGAAAAATTTTCACCGCACCCACATTTTACGACTCTTGTATAGCCTACGAAGTTTGATGTTCCAGGTTTAATTTTTCAACATTTTTATACCCTATTTTCCATTTATTTTCGTTCTTAATTTTATAGTCCTTTAACCTCTGGCTGAAACGACGAGTTTATTTTTCAAACTTGTTTAGTAGACTTTTCCTTTTTTTTTTCCAAATTTGACTCTTTAACGATCACGTTTATGTCTCTATAATCCGTTGATACATTCGCCATACGTGTACAAGTTGTAATGAAAAAAAAAAAAAAAGAAAGAAAGAAACTGTGGAAATAAATATGACGAGCTTGAATTTTTTTTTTTTTTTTTTTGAAACCTGGTGCATTATTCGCATTCGTACAGATATCGGTGAAAAGATTTCGCGGCTTATCCGCACGTTAGAAGAGGTTAAGTATACTGACTTTCCCAGCTGCATGGACGAATCGCGATCGTTGAGCGATGGGGTATAATGGTGCGAAAAAGTTGACGTTTCAAACGAGATTAATGGCGCGTATAGACGGATCGTGTGATTGATGCGCCTTACAAGAGGAATATAAATAGAAACATAAGAACCATGGATGAGAATGTAGTCCGATAAATCAAAGGGTCGCGTAAAAGTGCAGCGTTATACGATACGAAATATATAAGAACGTGTAGAATAATCAGCGATACAGTCTCACATCGAAAAATCATATCCCCAATGATATGAACGGTGCGAATGAAATTTGAAAAAAAGAAGAAAAAAGAAAAAAAAAAAAAAACACGCGTATACATATAAGTATGTATATATCACAGAACATACACCATATAACGAAATGTGGATCTTAGAGCTCGGCGAGGTTTACGCAATAGATAATCGCTCCGGTGAGCATTTACCTGGATAGCATTGCGAGGAGGAATGCTCATGGCAATTAAAATATTACGCACCATTTACTAATAGTTGTTACAATATAGGATGGGGAAGGAACACCTACTGTTATAGTTATGCAAAAATGAAGAAGAAGAAGAAGAGAAATAAATGTGAGGATCAGAGTTCTGCGTCTTATATCTCGAGGTTTCTAATTCTAAGTGGATCTAAAGATTATAATAATAGTCATTAGACGGGTGCGACTATTACATGTGCCCGATTCGGTTTGATTGAATAAATTTCAACGATTTCAAGGATGTTAGACGTCTACACGATAATATATAGAGCGGACGCGTTATACTAGGAAAATTTTCCTTGACAGTAATTAGATATCATCTTCCGCGACTCGAGATTATCAGCGCGATTCCGCGTCGCTGGTCATACATACGACCGATCTCACCGCCATAGGATCTTACAGTTTCATATTTTAACCGCGTAATGATCGCTCCGACGTTAGAACGTACTTTATATTTTCCGTTCCATTACTCTCTAACGATACCGCGTCCGGCACTATGGGATTTGTCCATTAGACGAAGAGCTGTACCGAATATCCAGAGAGGTCACTCAGCTATTTTTATAATAAAAGAAATTGGATTGAATGGGCCTCGCCTGTAGTTATTCAAATGATTTTTAATCATTCTGCGGGATGATGAGGCAACGCGTCTCCAAAGTTCGGAAATTTTCTACATCGACAATCGAAAGCGTTTCTTTTAATGATTCACACTCGCCTCGGCAGCTAATTTCTGTGTTGGACGTGGGTGGGTATAGAGGAGGATGGCTGTATAGCTAGATGTCAAAATTGCTCAGAAGGCCTAATTATTTCGGGATTACGTAATGGGAATGAATTGATTAGCATTTCATAGAGGCAACACCCACTGCTGCAGCGTCAGTGCGATGGAATTTCGAATAATAACCGTATGTCAGTCAAGTCAAGTGATTTTTTTTTTCTTTCTTTTGATTTTAATTACAATTTTTCTATAAGATTAGGATGACAGCTAATTCACTGTCTGCATGTTGAATAATCGAAATTTTAACCACCGTCGAGGTAATTTATTTCTCGAGACAGCTCGAACTGGTCAACGATTTTACTTTTTAATTGCCAAATAATCGCGATAGCTGTCTCGCCGATTTTGTCATCGTTATGTATAAAGAGAAAAGGAATAAATAAGGCAAGGAGATAAATAATTCCTACGAGAATATCAACATTCCAGTTTATGTAAATTACAGCCGAGGATTAGATGTCCGGTCAGTCGTGAATCGAGCAGATTAAAAAATGAACTTTTCTGTCGATCGCTGGCCGTTCCATCGACTCACATTCATTCGAATGATAAATATCAATCGACATATTACGCCTAATATCTCAATTAGTTTTACCGTATAAAATCGTCCGGTGAATGGAAATGGAAATTCTATAATCAGTTAGCTACCTGCATGTAAAATCTTGATATTTGATCGAGTATATCTACAACGTGTTATGGTAATTGAAAATCTGTCAATCAGTAGAACGCGGAGCAGGTTGTGAATGATTTAGAAATATCCTGTTTACTTGAAACTAAAGTAACGCGCTAGTATACGGCGTCTGAATTGGTCTGAGTAAAAAAAAAAAAGAATTCCCAAATCATCACTAGTCAAGGCTCGTAAAACGGCGCCATAGAACTTCTACGGCTAAAAATTTTTAAGCACGAACGAAATTAGGAGGATAAAAGTATCGGGCTATAAAACCGCGGGACAAGATTCTGTGACAACTTTTGCCAGGGATAAATTACCACGATACTAATTCGGGGGGATCCTTTCTCGATCGTCTAAGAGATCACGCGTTCGGTTATAATTAACGTCGAATACCTTTATTTACCGGTAATTATACGATATTTATATCACGAGTTAAAAACGGCTAATTTATTCCCACCTAACGCAAGATTGGTCCAGCATTATTCGAGGATCTCGGCGAATCTTGCCAACACAAATATGATAATGAATGATACGATAGTATCGAGAAAAATGGAGAAAAAAATCCGTCAATGAAATGTCTCATAGTCAGTCGTTTTCTATACCACAAACTCATTACTCATAGAGCAGGGATTAACGTCAGGTGAAAACGCTGAGGTCGCGGATGGAAATAGACATGCGCTAGTGAAATGTGAGGCTCAGCTAGATTTGCAGGCTTATAACTCCCGCTGATAGAAAATCTCCTAAATCTGTGAGAATAATTTATAGAAACTCGCATCGGTCACACGCGAGTATAGCATGGCTGTACGTGTTTATCAGTCCCTCATCGCGTAACATATATTATATGTTGCAGAGGTGAATTAAGACCGGAGATTTATAGGAGGACAAAACTGCAGCCTTGCAGATTATGACGTATGCGCAGATCTCTTACTCGGGGTGTTTATTCTCCGCTGATATTATTAATAGCGTATAATGGCTGGCTATGATTACGAGTAACGGGGGTCCGTCGTGCTCGGCAGTCAGTCAGTCAGTCAAGTAAGTCAGGAGCACGTCAGGGACGTTCATAAACGACCCGCCTTATCACTGATTAACGAATTGCAGAAATCGCCCAGGTCCGATTAATCGGAGTACCAATCCTCCCGCCTAATTCCCGACGACCGATCGCCGGGATGCAGAAGAGTCGCGATAAATTCTACCGCGAGCAATTAGAGACTGTATACGTAGAACGTGGGCAGGTACACATAATTGCATAGACAGACTGGGACAAATATGCAAAGTGAAGGCAAGGTTGCAGCCGTAATAGCGTAGCGGAGTAAAATACCCGTCGTTCTATTCTGCTATTCCTTTTGTTGAATCGGTTCGATAGCTACAGAGACTGTTTGATAAAAAAAAAATTGAAAACGAAACGCGCTAATTTCTCGTAAATTCTTCCCCATTTTTTCTTCCCCCCCTATTCTCTGCATTGTATAAAAATATTATACTGATTACCCCACGTGGTTTTAGGTACAGTTTGTCGATACGGTATTAAATCCCTGCGATACATAATAAATTTACTCTTTTATCCAGCTCGCTACCTGCAGCATTCTCTGTCCGAACGATGATTGGCATTCGGAATTTCTTCCATCGAACCAGCACATTCCAACGCTGGTAGGTAGGCACTCATCGATCCTGTGTAACGGACGATTTTTTTGTTGAATTCATTAAGTACGGATGCTGCAGAGTCGCGGTCAATATTGCGATCTGCTATTATTACAACTCGGTCCAAACGATTCCTTTTTATCATCCGTATTGCGGTAGTCATGTTCATTCCTTCAATTAGACTCATTCCTTAAAAAATTTGGCGAATTAAGACGATCTTTTTTGTCTCAAAAAAGTCGCAAACAAGTGATTCTATCCGTAGATGGTTTAGTCTCCGGATAAACACATGTCCGACGAGGAGGAGGACGCATATACGTTTTCATGTATACGCGTCTATGACGGTATCTAGGCATGTCGTTAAATAGCGAGGAAATATGGACATAGTAAACTAGTTCGAACTTCAAGTGCTGCAAGGCCTATATCAGTGTGGCTATAACGTACGCGATGGTCAAACGCATAGGTGGTTCATCAACAGCCATAGGTGGGTATACGAAAACCCGATAAGTCTTAGACGTCTAACGGCATTAACGCTGCAGCGATCATCGCGGGTTGTTCACCTACATAGGTACTTATGCTTACTTCACCGAGCTGCGTAAATTATTCTATGGGTATTCATAGAACAAGAAGAATATAAGAGGGAGAAGAATATTCTGTCGCGTTTGACAACCCAGAAATCATTTCCGAGGGACGTGAGGGAAACCAGAGCAAAGCGGAAACGGACGAGAATTGAAAAAGTTCAAAACGGTTATTGGAATTGAGACGATTTCGTTTTTTCAAAATTTTTGAATCTTTCAATCTCTTCTGGCATCGCGGTGTTACATGTGTAGGTGTGTGTAGTTATACGCGACTGCCGGTGACTAGACAAAAGAAAGATCTTTGAATCTGTTTTTCTTTTCTTCTTTCTTCTCTTTTTTTCTTCTTCACGTTCGTGCCCGCGAGGCTATATCGATATGTGTATATCTTGGTCGTATATAATTCAAGTTCAACTATCTCCGTCTTGGCGCGGAACGGTAGTATCCGCATCAATAGATAAATTCATGGACAGCCGCCCACGAAGTGCGCTGACCTCGACCAGCCGGGATATTTTCGCTTCGTTTATCAATTATGTCACAGGGCTGTGAGGATTGTTCTCTCTTCCCCTCGTTTCAATTCCTCTTTGGATTTATTCAAGCCGCGCATACGCATGTATTTTATTGTTCTGCATCATACCGCCGAATTATTTTCTACCCGCAGAAACGAGCCACGTACCTAAGTATAATCTTGAGATGGGTCTAGCCTCGTAGACTAGACTTCTAGGCTACCTTTGGAGTCTAGTATAACGACAATGAACAACTGGTTATACTTCTTTGTCGAGGGGTCGAGTATGTGCTGCTGCTTCTCGCGTGAATCATCTAAGTAGATGTACGTAGACGTAGGTGTAGGTACCGCCTACACCCAACGTTTAGGAAAGGAGAGCAAAATGAATAATCGAGAAATGAGGGAGGAAGAAAATGAGAATTATACTTGTTGACGCCACCTAAATTCCGAAAACTTGGATAACGTCCAGATGTTATATATTCGCTGGCATAAAATAATGACGAGGAAATGTGATAGTGACGTGTAACTCGTATGCGTTACGTTGTCGGTAATACCGAGCCTAAATCTTCCAGCGTGAAAATTATCTGAATCAGGAAGACTTGGATGGAAACTTTAATGCGGCCCCCACGATTTTCCAGAGACTTTATTTGTTTACGCGAAATGAAAGGCAACGTTGTAATCAACGATCGTTGCATTCAACACGAAATTGACTCTGTCTATCGCCATGTCTCAGATAACGCGATACACTTCTCGATTAATGGTAGAAAGCGATCGTCAAATAGCAGGCTTTACGAATTTTGTTGCGTAAGTAACATTCCGCGACGAGGTGAATGAAATTATCCCACAAGTCAGCATCCAGATATAGTTTTAAGTACACGGAGCTCCTGATTGTTATTAGGCATTGGCAAAGTTTGTTTCATATCTTGAGGCCAGATTCTGGTCTAAATTTCACATCATCTCAATTTCGATTGGAAATATTGAAACAGAAACTTTCGTTCGATTGGATAATTAAGGAGGTGGAGTTGCGGGAGTCGTTAAAATAATGAATGGGAGGAAAAGGCGGGGTTGGAGAAAAAAAATTTCCCCCAAGAATCCCGTGTATTTGTATGTAATGAGAATTTATTATTCAAAGTGCAATTGTGTGGAAAGGAAAATACGTTCGCGGGAATAATTGCGGTCAATTGGTGTTCTAATGGGTTCTATTATGTCGGAGATTAAGGAAATAAGAACCATAAATTCTATAATCTAGTATCGCCTTTTTAAGACGTGTAAAAATTTGAAAATTACTATTAATGATTGCAAGAGTCGTGCGCGGAGTCGGAGGGAATCGTAAAACGTTCGACAATCCGTATAGAAATTAATTGTTTCGCAAGGAACTTCCCCGAAGTGATTTTCCGAAATTACTTCTCTTCTCAAGAATGTACAAAGCGCGCCCAGATGCAAAATGAATTTTAAAAAAGATCAATTTTTTTGCTTGAAAAGCAGAAAAATGAAGTAAAATATTGTAATCGATTTTCAAACAGACAAATAATCAAGAAAATAAAATTCTATAAAATTCTGTAAAATGACCGCGAGCCAAATTAATTTCTTGTTCACTTTCGAACCTACAGCAATCCCTTATGAAAGTATAGCAACGTTATATCGTCGAATAATATAATTAGGTCGTACACCGTACTTATATATGTGTCGATTTGAGGCATTAATCCAGACATGAAAAAATAATTAAAACGTAGACGAATATAGATAACTACACGTTTAATAAATTATATCTAGACTAAATCACCGAGTGGTTATAACCGGCGTAGATAAAATCGTAAAATAACAGTTACCCGAGCACATCGGACACGAATAATTGTTGTTAGATAATTCCTTACGGTTATAAACTGTGAGTTATAATATATTATAGGTGAATTGAAAAATGATTAGGTAAGATGAGACCGAAGTAGATAGAGCAGAAAATTGAAAAAAAAAAAAATTATTTACTATTTCTTTCAACTATGAAAAATGATTTCGTTTCGAATAATTTTTTTTCATGGCGAAAAGAAACGATTTCATCAATTTTCGACTCTGACCCAGTCTCCCTTACACGCCTAAGCATAAAGGACTAATTTTAAGTTAATTTCAATACATGGTCGACGACAGCGCTGCCTGTTACGCAAGTTATCTCCTTACTAGATCGCCGTACGATACGATTTAACCGATTCAATCGACAATGGAGAAAGTGGGCTTTCGGGGTTAAGGAACTCGCCCGATCGCGAAACACTTTTATGGTCATTGACGCCGGTCATCGTCTAGAAGTATTCCCTCTGTACCTCCCGGTGTTTAATTTCAATTAATTATCAAGCATGTAGTATACAGGTATAACGTATATGTATGCATACATCTATATAAGAGATACCGGAAAGAGAAACTGGAAAGACAATATAAATATATATACATCTATATAAAATGTATAATGATTATCGAATTACAAAATGAAAGCGAAGAAAGTTAATAAGGTATTCCTATCACCGGCTCGGGATCGGCACCAGCTTTACTTTCAACGAGGAGTTTCCGCGCCTGTTAGTAGCGTTTGATTAAAGTAGCGAGACTAACAATATTGGCCCTTTAAACTTTAAAGATCTAATAAATCCGAAGCAGTTCGTTCTCGGTCTATAGGCTTGTATAAGTAATCACCGGTAATAACAATTCGTCCGCTTTTATTTCTACTTTCTCGATTATTCAGTAACGATTTTTCGAATTATCCAGTAATAAGGTGATTCAATGAAATCGTTGTGTAGGTATATACGCGTCAGAGGGAATCGTTTGCTAGATAATTATTTCAAGGTGCATATATATCGCGCCCAGAGAATTAGCCGACTACAAGGATTTCCAATTAGCAAGAAAGTTCGCTCTGATCTATAAGCAGGTGAGAATGCCGGTATTGATTTCGCGGGTCACGTTTACTGAGTCATTTTTTATTAATACCATTTTCGCATTCCAGCTACGAGCTGGCTATCGTTTGGCAGTCAATGACCGCCGAGATATCTGCAACATGCAAATCAACCTTATAAAAGTACAATTTCAACTACGCACTGTACAATGATCACGATTAACGCCTAACTCGTGATCCGAATTCGCAAGCCGATTTATCGCAGTCATCGACGTTCTGCGTTATATTCGCCGCAAATCTATATACGAGGAGGAGAATAACTTCCTTCTGTTCATACGCATGTTTTTGTCAATTGTAATGGTGAAAAAGGAATCAGAAAGAATAAATGGGGAGGGAAGAATGAGATTCGAATACGAGCCCCAGGAGTTAATCACCTCTTAGACGACGATCGCGTATTCTGGTCTTCGCAAGTCGCAATCTACGCCAAGGTGGTTGGTCGGGTTGGCTTGTACCTCTCCTCCCTCTTCTCGGCAGCACCACACCACCATCTCGGAATTCTTGCGACGCCAGGGCGTCTATTTGCGTCACTAGTAGGAATCCACGTCGAATGCTGCTATCGTCCACACTCGAACCACGCGACCTCTTCATCGGAGCTGACCAATTAGTTGAGCAAATACGTGGCGTTGGATTTTCTTCGAAAGGATGAAAAAAGGAAAGCCTTATCCTTTGACTATTATATGCGAAAGTCCGATACCTACACGCGGTTCGCGAATTGCAGTTTATAGATAGAATCGAACGACCTGCAGTTACGTAAGTTGTAAGGTCAGTCGCGACAGATTCCCTTTTCACTTTTGACTCCCATACCTCGACGGAAGTCGGACTAATTAGGCGTTGACTCTTATTAAAAAGAAAGTCAGAGACTGTCGCATACGTGTGTCTAATATAACGTGAGCGAATATCTCGGTCAGGTTGACATCTAGCTGAGAAATATATATGTGCTAGAGATTAGATGGAAAGCGAAAGCATGTCTAACCTTTGTCGTTAACCTTTTTTTCGAGCTATTGCAATTGCGCGGAGGCACGTAGCTTCTTTAAACTTCATAAGGCGTGAAATCAGTCGTTTGACGATATGTAAAGGAAAATAAAAAAATAAGGTAAAATCTTCGTATTTAATCAATAAATAAAATAATCGCCGTAATTTGACGATATATGGGATGTAACGAAGGATATTTTTAATTACATAAGAAATCGGTGAGATTCGTCACGCGTTGGAGTCACAATATTAACCCATAGAATTTGTAGTTGATAGACACGAGTGCGTACATTAAATTACATGATTCCTTTATTACTGGAAACACGTACACGCAATGTACCTACATACGTTACATAGTCGAGATATAAAGTTTAACGCGTAACTGGAACACAGTAATTGGTAATCACCGCGAAATTTGACCCTTGCCAAAGTCCTTGCCGCTGCGTATGGACATTTACATTTTACCATTTACCATTTACCATTTACCATTTATTGGCATATGTAGACTTTCACTGAATTGCGCGAGCGCGCGAGTTGGAATCAGGTAAAGCTGTAACGTAGGGTGAGAGAGAAATACTTAGGGATAATTGACGAGTTGATGTGAGATCTCCGAAAAATTTGCGAGACGCTGCCGAGTTTCGGACTGCCTTACTTGAAGTAATTCGCGAGTTAGTTTGGCCATTCTCTTTGACTCTGTCTGATTTACTTTTCGCACTCGGCATATACCTAGTTTGCGTGAAAATATAAACTGCAGGTTGCTTTCGCGCATCCGCATACCGCCTAGATGAGACTATAAATAAGATAATTGCTAGGCTTGACGGAAATACTGCGATCCACTTATACCACCGCCGAGCCCTGTACCTATAAGCCTATACCCACGTGTCTCTCTTAGCCGCGATGCAAATCGCAGGAGTAAAACAAACCCAGAAGCGATTCACCTTTTTCTTATTTTTCCGCAACTCCGGACATTCTTGAAAATAATTAATCGCTCAGGATTCAACTCGCCTTTCAATTAGACTCTGGCTCTGTTTTCGAGTAAGTCGAATGCGTGAGTGCGAATAAGGTATGTTAAGTAAAACACGTCAAGTGGATTGATCAGAATAGTCCGGGCTGCGGTTTCTCGAAGCGTTAAAGTCTAAAGTGGAATATCGCGCATGCGGTCAACGGGCTAATACGTGTTACACACTTGCTAGCTATCCGATCTTCAAAGTTTCAGATTATCGTCAATTATACAGACGTTACGTGCAAATTTTATTGCTCATATTGCGGATTAATATTAACCGCGCATTCCTTGCGTCCTACAAATGTAAGACATATACCTATACGTTTCCCGAGTTCTTGCCCCGTTTCAACAAACGCGGCGCCCGACTAATTATCGTAAATGCGAAAAATTTCTTCCCACCGCCGTTTCAGGCTCCCATATGGCGCGGCGCTTGGCGCGTTGCCGGATTATCTTGGAAAATATTTCAGCCTAGTTTTTCAGGCTAGATATGAAAATTGAGCTGAGCTGCGTTAATCATTACCACCTTGCATCTTACCCGTGAATTTAAACCTCATTTCTCATTTTTTCATTATCTATGAAAGCGTTACTGTTATCCAACCTCTGACACTATACAAACCGTATATCTACTAAGGATTGAAAGCGATTGCCTTTCTCAATGTGAGAATAAAGAATCCGAACTGTTCTTTCAGACCAAACGTTACAACAGTCTGTGTCTGTATATTTTTTCATTTTTTGTTCTTCTCCTTTTCTATCTTCAGACTGCGATAGAATTTTGCAAACAATCGACGGTGAGACAATCCACAAAGGACTCTTTCACCGAATGTCACCGCTCGAAAAAAGATATTATACCTATACCTTCTCTATTATACATGGTACCTATACAATTTATAGAATCGCGACACCTACCGCGGTCAATTTTTGACCGCAGTGGCCAGCTGCGCTTGGATATAAGCTCTCGAATTTCTACCGATCGTAAATAGTGGCCGAAGTGTCCGAGAGCTTCAGCCTGGCCAGAGGAATGCATTTTTCTAGTCCGCTCTCGGGCGCAAATGCCGTTCGCACTATTATTGGCTCGAGACTCTCGTGGGTCTCACCTCAACGAATCGAAGTCTAGCCTCGTTTTCTTTAATGAATAGTATACGACGAATTTTTTTACCCCATCTGAGACTTTTTCTTCCGCGTCATACGCGCGGGAATCGCGGAAGGGACTTCGCGACGGACGGCGAATTTATCCGCGAGTATAATAAACGCGCCCGTGACACAAACTGCGACGACTTAATGTCGTAATAGTTGAACTGACTGCCGGCTACGTGTCCGCAGCTAATATCTCCTCGCGCCAAACGCTGTGCTGACTGAGAGAGAAAATTCGTGTACATCGTTTCCCGTCAACTAGGAAATATTCACGCGGTATATAGGATCGCTGCGGACCCATACTACTGTTATACCAGAGTTTAGTTAGTTTAGTTAATAACCTTGGACTTAGCTGCCCTCTAAATCCAACGCTTGAATTTATCGGGCTGGTCTACTCGCCAAGAAGCATACATATCCGGGATGAAAATAAGGGAGTTGCTGTTTCAATCGGGAAATTATACTCAGAGGTATTATTCGTCGTGGAAAATGACCGAAGATTCGCGATCCCTCGATTTGAAATCCAGTATTTATTCATTCGGCTGCAGACGCCCGTATGATACTGTAATTAGACGCGGCTCGTATATCCACGAGTCGATTTTTGTACCATCTATACACGCGGAGGAGGTCGCGCACTCAAATGTCTGTTCAAATTTTAGCAACGTTTCGTACCGACCGCAAACCATCCGCTTTGTAATTGGCAGTTGCAGCAACGTGACACCGGGATGCAACAGAATCCAGACGACGCCCAAGACGGTCGAATAATATGCATCGCTGGTCAGCCAGAATCATCTCTTCGCTTTTCGCCTCTCTTTGGCTATTTACTCATCCCTGCAGCGTCATCGGGGATGAAATTTTAGTCGAATTTCACAAAGGATAAAAGGATATGAATTTCTCGATCCCCTTTTCCATTTTACCAATATGAGACTCGCTTTCGGGACCAATGCGGCAAATTTGATTTCTGATTTCTTTTTTTTTTTTTTTTTGTTTTTTGTTCCCGTTATTATCCCCCGTTAGCGAATGTGAGATTCGCGGCTGAATGACCACCTCGGATAAATTCTGGGCCGCACGAATCAATCGATCTAAATTTCGCGATGATCATATGCGAGCTGGGGAATAAGTATGAATTGAGCCGGAGGTGGAGTCGAGTTTGGAGTAAGAAAATTGGATAATTGACTGTTATCATAAAATTGAGTGGGTAAGTTATGCCCCTGTAAATCTCTGTGCTGTTGGGTTAATTAAGAGCTTTCGTCGTATCGATGCCCCGTTGGAGGTAGAATTCGGTGTATAGAATTGAGTCGTAAACTTAACGCAGCCCCGTGACTCGAGTCAAAAAGTTAAATCGACGTTACGAAGAACGTATGGCCTGCCAATAACTCTGTCTACAACGAATAAAAGGAACGAAGGAACCCGGAGGAACCCGGAGAGGTCAACCTGCCGAGGGACTTTAAAGAATACACATACCTATAACTCAAAAACATCCAGTTTATAACTGCAACGGTGATTCAGGGGCCTCTTACCCGTATTAAAACGTCGGGAAAAAGGCACCTCGAAACTAACTAACTGCTGCCCGAATTCAGACCCTCCGGACAATCGATGGAACCGCTATATATGTGCGAGATACTTTGACGATATTTATGATATTTTAAGACCTTATAAAGAAACTTGTATAGGAACGATCTCCCGGCTTCGAGAAAACAATGTTCGAACGTATGGATTTTAATGAATTATGTTGATTATTTCGTCGGGAACGCATTCGGGATAAAATAAAGACGAGAGAAGATGTTGCAGCGAGAGAACGGCTCTATGCGTCACCGAATGCGAATTCTTGTAAAAAAGCTTATTGAAAAAACAAACTTGGAATATCCGTTAAAGACTGAAAGTTATTGGCACTCCCTGTGCGAAACGCCCGCGCCTGTTGACTCAAAACCGAAGAATGTCGCTTCCAGTTTGGCATATGTGTGAGCTAAACGCTCGAATCTTTTTTTTTTTTGTTTTGAGGTCTTTCGTTTTCTTTCAAAAACTATATGAGTGGGCAATCGCTCGAGTCTCTAGATATTTACGGGTAATCAAAAGGAGTGTAAAAAATGGGGGAGAAGAAAAAGAAAAAACTGTATATCATAAATTGATGATCGAAGAGCTGCGCAAAGTTATGGAGGCGGATTATAACAATTCGTGGAACATTGACACAAAACATGAGACAAAACGCGCACCTTCCAGCTGTCGCGTCACTTTATGCGTGCTGACAATGAGAGCTGGTAGAGAGGAAAGCAGAGATCTCACAGACTCAAGCACGTGCTCACATCCACGCATCTTCTCGACAAAGTTTCTTCGCGGTATGGGTCAGGCCGTACCTATAAGGTTCATAATATGGGCTTGAGAAGCTGGTGTATTGTGTTTCCTTGTAAACAGTATCGGATGTCCCCTATATGCAGCCGACAGTTTTTCAACACCCATCCTACTTTCATCCTTACAGATTTAAAGGACTTCCCAGCGATATACCTACTTCGAATCTCAATAGAAAATTCTTGTGAGATAAAAATTCGTAAGAAAATAATTTATCAATCTGAAACCGCATGTAGGTGTTTACCCAAGTGATGTCAAATCTCAAAGGATAAAGGCGGA
Organism: Rhogogaster chlorosoma; assembly: GCA_944452935.1. Classification (NCBI taxonomy): domain Eukaryota; kingdom Metazoa; phylum Arthropoda; class Insecta; order Hymenoptera; family Tenthredinidae; genus Rhogogaster; species Rhogogaster chlorosoma. Next base: position 23,385,216 of record OX101803.1, on the reverse strand, counting down.
GCCCCCGGAGTAGATAAAGAGTTCTCGGAATTAGACACTTTCGGAAAGAGTCATATCGTCGCATTTTCATACACCGTTTGTGTAAGTTATGTGTACATAGAAATGACGCTGTGCAAATGAAACATCATACCGTATATACATTTTGCAGCTCGAATTTTTCATTCGCTGATAATACTTCTCGCCTCGTGACTCGTGTTTGTGCACATATTAGGTATATACTTAAAGTTTAATTTCTGGTAAACAAGAAGCGATTACACGAGCAAATTTTGGATCTCTGGAGCCGAGGTGGAAAAGAGAGAAAAAAAACGAAAAGTTTAATTCCAGCAAATTAATAACACGAATTTTTATTCTGGGTTCTAGATGATCAAATTTTGGATTTCTTTCCCGTAACTAATAAAAGATAAAACAGTTTTACTGGATGAAGTATAAAAGCAAACTTTGACAGGGATGTAAACATTTTTTCGTCGATCTGATGCATGACGTGTAGAAAAATCGTGAAGTTAACCCAGTCACGAATTTTTTTTTTTTTTTTTTTCTTCGACTGGTGTAATCCGCGAAGTCTTTAAACATGAGGAAATGCACGTTTATGCTAATTATTGTACACGGTGTCGCAACTATGCACATATAATCCTCAAGGACATTTGTACGCAGACACATTACTCCGTATACGTCGGAATTGTTACATATAAAGCCAGCTTCGTATATAATAGAAGAACGTGTTTTTGCACGCCGCTCATCGTCTTAATTACATTTGTTCCGTAATTCTTTTATCTTTATATAACGCGCAGAAATTAGTTCGCAGACGACAGTAGCATCTCCAAGGCGCGCTTCAATTGCGACTTAGTATTGCATAAACGAGAAATTAATCCCGCGACAAATGTTCGAGTATCATGTCCAACGATTCGCGTAGGTACGTATAATCGGAAGATAAAAATTCAATACGTTTCTTCGGCTGAAATTTTACACCGGTTTTTCGTTATAGTTAAAATTCCCACTTTGTATTATAAGCTATACGTGCGCTATGCCGAGGAGAGAGAGACTCCCGCGGTTTTGTCACGTCGATAGATATACACCTACACTTGTAGCCAAGAGTCAGCCACGACTTAGGAATAAGCGAATCGTTAAAACTTGACGCGTACCTGACAGGATGTGGTATAGGTATCGCTTCGGACGTGATGACAATAATTTTTTAGTTTCCCCTACGATTTCGGCGTTACGATTTTTTAGTAGTCTCTAAAGCATCTGGCAGTCAGACCCTCGAACCTGTTAAAAATTCGTTGAGCGACTCGCCTCCGCATAGCCAGCAGATCCTCAGGGCGTACGTATAGTTTCCGAATTCTGAACAATTTCATTTTTTTTTCCCCCTTTTTTTTTTAATTTGTTTTTTAAACTAGCGATTTTGTTCGGAAGAAAAATCCATTCCCGAGAAAGGAATTCGCCGATTCTTCCATAGCCGAACGTTACAAATCGAATTTTAACACCTAGCATAATAATTGCTACATCAAGTCATTGGCTTGTTGTTAGTCAGTAGCGGGGCTGAATACACGAGGAAATCAAAGAGTTGGAATTATCCATTTAATTCTGATGATTGGAGGTACGATGACGGAAGTTTTCTCGGTAAACTGACGCAACGCCGTAGAACCTTAACGATCGACTGAAACTAATCAGTATAGTTATCACGGTGTTCAGCGAACGGAACACTAGGCTTAGATAATTAATATATCTCATTACCGAGACTAGATTGCAACTCAGACAACGGACTAGAAACGATAGGGGTTAAACAGCGATAAGTATTTAACCTGGCTTTGTATTATTTCCACAGTATAGGAGAAGATTTTTTACGAGTTTAAATAATTTCTTTTATTTCCTGATTTACTTAAACGAATCACGCACACGTGGATGTTCACAATTATAGTCAAGCTGTGTATATAGTTTCGAAACGAATTCAAGTTAGTTCGCGTGATCTCAGATCGATAGGATTTATTTTTAGGTACAGTTAATCGTGGGAGAGCAGCCCTTCGAAGTTGAACTGAGTCCGGGGCAGCACGGAGATCAGACTTCTCTGGGAAATCGGTCCTGGCCAGGGTCTAATTAGTGTCAGCTAACGACTCGACGGAACAGAGAGTAGAAACGCCTGCCAATCGTGAGGCTCGCTGTATCCTCATTGTCATTTATTTGAAAATATTTCATTTCATTTCATAGAGTTGCGGAAAGAATTTTATTCCACTTTGTTCTCGCTGATTTTAACGACTCCTTATAGTCGTCTGCTTTAGATATTCATACCATGGCTGGTTCATGTAGTAATAAAGAGAGAGAGCGGGAGAGAGAAAGATTTAAACTTACAGCTTAATAAACTATCCAGGCGAAGTCCCACGTCGTCTTATTACCCCGAGAGGAGCAATTAAATAATTCATCTACCATCAGCCAGAAAAGTACCTGAGCAAGCCCAAAGCCGCGAGATCAAAGTAGCCAGATACAAGTACGGAGGTCTAAAGTTACATTGTGGGTACAGCGCAATGAATAATCCGTTTTTTGAGGGGCGAGAAAAAGAGAGAGCGAAACAAAATTAGCGAGTGAAGAGCGAAATTGAAATCGGAGTAAGCGTTATATTCGAGTGAAAACGAAAATTAACAAAGACTTCGTTTTGTTTATTTATTTATTTTTTTCTTTTTGCTAAGTTGAGGATAAAAACAGAACATCAGAATTTAGAGGAGAGGAGATAACGAGCCGAAAAATAAAGGAACGAATAGAATATATTTGAATGAGTAATTCTAGTCGAAGGCGCGACGACCTATGGCGAGGAACGAGGCTTTATATATTTCACGTTTCGCAGTTCTCATGCAATTACACCGAGTTCACGGCCAATTATCCAATTAATTAAATAACTCTGTAGCCAATAATTACACCGAACGGTTCTACATCCCTGTTCATCCCGAAACACGAGGTGATACATGCCTCCTCCACTTGAACGGAGAAAGAATCACGAAAGGCATGTCATAAAGGGATTGAGGTTCGACCTGGCTCCTCTATGTATCTAAAGAATAAATATTATATTTTTGATGAAAAAAAAATAAAATAAAAATAGGAAAAGTGAGAAAAATTGACAACACCAACCGATTATACTGAGCGGGCGTAGCCAGAGAGACGCGTGACTATATAGAGGTCATAGTTGACGGGATTAGATACGATCTAAGCTTTCTCTCGCTTCCGTAGCGATTTTCAGTCAAGCTAATCTTATAACGGGCTAATATATACCTACGTCGGTGGGAAATTTTCATAAAGAATTTTATATCGAAAGGGTGAATAATTAACCTGTAGGTCTGTATATTAAAACGTGTTTTAAATTATTCGTACAAAATCTGCAGGTGCCGGCGCGGGTGCAGTAGATTAGAGAAATATAATCTCCAAGGGCGTTAGGCCGTATACTATACTGCAGCTTGTAGTAATACGAAGGTGGTTTTTTTTACACGTGGCGTTACGTGTATTATAAGTACATACGAATGTCTCGGAATGCGAAGTCAAGTTGCAAAATCCTTGAAACTATATCGCAAGAAACGCGACGGTATAATATGGTCAGCGTTCATTCGCACGAGATTGCATTTTTATAGAAAGGTTTAAATAACAGATATACGAGATATTATCTTATAGCTACTCACATTTCAAATCGATTTGCATAGATATGTACCTCTACGATGCATATGTATATATTATCACCGATACTTGCCACGTATATATACGTTCATTATACACACACGCATTATGCACATGTGACTATATTAGCAGGACAACTTTTATCAAAGTATTAATAATTTATTATCATACCTGCAACAGCTGTGGATCTTTAACTTCGTGCTTAGTATAGGTATACATATATATGTTAAAACTTTCGCCGATATGAAAAAATAAAAAATTAAATAAAAAACACACGTGCAGAAATTAGGAACAAACTATATGCGAGGTTTGTATCATTATACGATAATTAAAAACAAACGTTAGACCTTTGAACTTGTTATTTCATTTTTATTCTTTACCTCTTTTTTTTCTCATCTCGAATATAGAGAAGGCGTGAAGTGTTGTTGAAAAAAAATTCATGTGACTTCATTCAATTTCGTTTCTTTTTTTTTTTTCTTTTTTCAATATTTCTATTCCCATCGGATGTATAATTATACAAGATATCGCGATAGTGTTCGAGGAGTGCCCCCTGCAGATCTATCTGGCTACCTAATTGTGACTTATGCGAGATGGGAGGTTCAATTGAATTTCGATCGCGCTCATATACCTGCGTATCTATAAATCGTGGCTTGAACCGGGTCAAAGTATAATCACAGTATTTATTATCCGCATACTTTATACGAAATAATGACGCGATATCAAGTTCCTGCCTCATCAGCAGAATTTTTAGATCCCATCGACAGAGCTAGGCTCTCGTATATCTTAATTCTACATCACATGCCTTCGAAGATCGGATTTTCAATTCGGGAGTAAATTGAGAGGAATTTTGGTCGCCATAAAGCCGCGTGTTTTGACATTTTTCATCAAATTCGCACTGCGGGGGTCGACGACGACGTAGAGTTCGCATCGCGCGGGATGAAAGTGAAAGGTGTAATGCCTATACTAGGCGCGTATATCGTGATAATTCCGTTCGTGTTGCTGCAGTTTCAGTTAAGCGAAACGTTGGCTAAGTGTATCCGCATGTACGTATAGGTAGACGGCGCAGGTATACATACGTACGTAAGTGTAAACGCTTCTCGGGTTATAGTGCAACGTGTGCAGATATTCAGATATACGACGACGCAGCGTGTAATCCGGAGTGAATTTTATAATTGAGAGATACATCTACCAGCTAGCTATAGCCGCGGAGAGTTCGATCCTTAATTTACAACGGGAACTGATCAGACACGGGATTTTCGTACACGAAGAACGTGGTGAACATAAATCAGCAGAACTTCTTATAGGATATATATACCCACCTATACGTATACCTGCACCGCGCGATGCATAATTAGCAATTAATATGAAACGCATATACATACATACATACATGTATATAATCGAAGATTAATTAATACCCTCGCAAATATAAATGATAACTGAAACTGCGATAGGCACATAATGTGATACGGTTTGAAAATGTATCTGGTCTATTATAAGAAGTAGGCGATGGTCTAATGGGTCGGAATCTGATTTTAAGATGCTCGTTAAAACGGTGATCTTTGTATAAAGAGACGTGGTGCGGGCGATAGAGAACGGGTAGAATTTATTCCCCGGTACAATGCAATCGCGGCTAGGCGTCGCGGGATCGTAAATCTATGATATCTCTGTTAGATGCGGTTTAGCCAGGAGCGATGCATAAATATTATTAATTGGTTCATATATAAGCACGCGTTGGTGGCTACGGCCGAGGCTGTGGCTTTAGAACCGCGTACGTCATGCGGAGGCGTATGGCTAAAGGTGCGCCTTGAATTTGCAAACATTCGAATCCCTGCCTTACACATATTATACCTGTGACTTTTACCAACTGTGGGAAACTCCGGAGACCTTCGAAGGCTGCGAGTTGCAGCCGAGCGATCGGACACACGTCTTATACGTCTTATACTTACCACCACCTTCGCTCTCAGTATATTATAAAACGCGATTTAAAATTAAACAAGAAAAAGAAAGAAGAACAAAGCTACAAGATTGCTGAAATATCTGAACGTTTCGATCGAATTCATTCACACTGTAGTCTATATACTGTAATATCCGCATATTAGCTACGAGAAATCGTGTTTTATCGGAATATAGATGAAACGGCAAGATCCCCGATTACATCCGAAAGCGATACGCTTTCGCGTTGTAGACGAATTTTTCTTTTCTCTTCTTTTCTTTTTCATTTTTTTTTTTTTTTATTTATTTATTTTTGGTGATCCTTGTTACTTATTTGTGGAAACGGTTACGGATTCATGAGAACTGCTTTCTAGATAGCGTAATGATTATTGCACGAAATATGTATTATTGAATATTGTTATTATAGCAGGAACTGAGATTTTCGTCTCTGATGTGAGAAGAATTAATCTCACGTTGTTACGAACGCACGCCCACGCTATGCCCATTTGTATATAGATATATATACTCTCTGTAAAATCTTTAACTTAGAGGTGGTAGCCGCCAGCGGACTTTGGAAGTTGTGAAGAGTTTAACGGGACCTTTCTGCTCGGTGATCGTCATAAATTACACGCTACACGTCGTGCCTCGTGTACGTGTAGCCAGGTATACACATAACACATGTGTATACTACGATAGAACAAGACCCTTGCTCTACATACGCTCATACACACGTACGAACACGAATATTTACAATGTTTAGAACGTTTTTACACTTAATTACTAATTACAAAGACAATCATAGAAAGATAAACAATATTTTACACAAGGCATAAATATCAACAATCGTAGAAAAGGGGGAAACGGGGCGATTTACCTGATAATAATAACCGTTTTTCCGTCAAACAAATGATACATACCGACGTGAATATAAACACGCGTCATATCGTAAACTGCATCGGATATTGACGGCTCTACTTCTGGATAGGATTGATATGGGATGGATTTTTCTGTTCAGGTTTCTCTGCGGAATTCATAACGACACATCCTGGGGATTTATCTTCTCTGGTTTCCATTTAATGAACAAATAACTTCGCAGCAAGACGACTCTTCGGACAGGCACGGCCATCTTGGATACAACGAATAACAGCCGACCGCTTAGTTCACTCAGACGCTCAGAGTGACGCCACCTGTACTGCTACTGGTGGCGCCTCTACTGGCGGAACTCGGAACTATGTTTGAATTCAATAAATCGATAGACATTGTGCAATTCACATTTATAGCTTTAATAATGCGATTATTTTACTTGAATACACAACTTGTCGATTATTTAAAGACGATTTAATGATATTTTCATCATTATTTCTCGCTTTAAATACGAGATTGATACTTTACGAAAATTTTGAAACATTTATATGAAAGTAAACTTAACTTTTTTTTTTCTTTAATCAAGTTTAATCCGAAATCTTGGAGAGAGATTATCTTTGAAAATCTTGTTCGCATTTTACTGGGTAATGTAATCATTTTATAAATCTATCATTGTTAAACGGGGTGAAATACCGAAGGCCTGTTATACCGTTCGTATCTTTATTATTCTCCGCCGACAAAGCTAGGATCATATTTTTGTTGCTAGAGGCTCTTGAAATCTGTGTATTATCTGGAACAGATTCATACATCCGAGTTAGACGAACGATGATAATTAATATCGAATTTAACATACCCAACTGACCAGACTGTCTCCTGCTGACGAGATGGCGAATCGTTCCAAACCAGCCCTCGCTAAGTCGCTCCCGAAATTTCGGAGTTGTAAATGTGTAGAGCAACGGATTCACGGCGCTGTTTACTGGCAAAATGAATATCACCACCCAAGCATGAAGATCCGCTTGAAATTCGAAAGGAGGAAAATATAATAAGCCTCGTAAAAATCGTATCTTATGCCAATTTCAAAAATTATCTCCAACTTACGTGGCACCGGGTATTTAGTCATCGCGAGGATTTTAAGAACGATGATCGGTACCCAGCAGGCCGCATCGGTTAATACGATCAAAAAGAACCTCAAGGCAAATTCTGAGTCCCCAACGGCCAAGGGCGTAGCGTGTCTCGTTGTCCAAATACTGGCAAACATTCTCGTGTAAATGTACCCGATTACGACGAGTCTGATTATACATAGAAGAGAATAGAACCGTCGTATAAATTATTTTATAAATTGAATGTATCAATATTATAATACTAACCCGAGAGAATTTAGTCCGAGGAAAATAAAGGCTGAGTATTCCCAGCCAACTAGGAATGGGTTGTCTATGTGCAGAGGGAAGCACATTCCGTTTACCCCATAAAATCTGGTACTACTTCGCCAGTGTATAGCTAATTTATTGAAATAAGCATCATTTCTCATTATTATAGTTTTTTAGTTTTTTTTTTTTTTTGATTATTCGAAATTCAAATTCACGTGCCTGGTATGAGTGCAATGATTATTCCGACAGCCCAGATCACGATCATCGACGAATTCGTATTGCGAGCCGTCAGGGGTCGATGGTTTTTAAGAGGGGATGCAATCAGCATGAATCTCTCGATCGACATGAACGATAATATCAACACAGAGACCTAATAATTATGCAACTTCAAGTTAAATTTGTACCTGAGTGAAAATTGCAAAGCTCTTATTCTTTACCTCGGACGAAGTCATCGCCAATGCTCCAACAAATGTGCAGCTCCAAGAGCTGATCCAGTCGTTTGCCATTGAGTTGTAATTGTTACGAAATTCCAAATCTTTTATAGCAATTATTAGTAGATATACACCCATCAATACGTCAGAGACTAAAAGGAGGTCTAATTAGATTCTTAATTCCTTAGGTCCTTAATGATTAATTCATTCTAATTGTCGAATAAAATAAAAAGAAACCTGAATTGAAATTTTACCTGCTAAATTTCTGATCATTATACTGAGTACACGGTTCTCATCACTGGCTGTTAATCTTCCCCAAAGGACCAGCGCGTTTCCTAAGCACGTCACGCAAGAAATACCCCAGACTGCGGCTCTTAGCAGTGGTTTACCCAGAAGATGAGATAGCGAAGATACCCCTGAGTTTATTAATAATAGACAAGAAAAGGGGAATCGTTTGAAAGACTTGCCTTTGAGAAATATATTGTAAAAGGTTTCTTTCGTGGGAATGAAATAGTGAATTCTTACCATCGGTTCTCGGTCGACAAACTTGGACCTCGGGCGCGTACGTTGTGCAGTAATGAAACTTCTTGAAGTAGCTGCGAAAGGAAAAATTCATTGCTGGTGACAGAATTGAAATTTTAGTTGTTGGAAATGAGGTGTGGTGAAACTCACGCAAAATTCAATTTCCGCAGTAACGCAAACGCGTTTTTATCCATATTGTCTATATCGATTTCCTCAACGTTTCTGTAAAGAACATGACGAGGTTATTTCAAAAAAGGAATAATAGTCAATGAAATCTTCATTTCTTTTCAATAAAGCTCACAGTGATCGAAGTTCTTGTAAAGGACGCAGGACGTCTATCGTCAGATTTTTAATCGGATTGAAGTTCAGCCTTCTGTGGATTTAAAATAATGCATATAGCAACGCTCTTGCTTACAACGATCTAATGAAACGCGATTTTATCTAGAGAAAATTTGATGAAAAAACTTCAGCAGGCTTATATCTTTCCGTATAATAAGGCAATACGTGATATTTCAATAGGGAGCGAAAACACGTGTTGGATTCACGCGCTAATAGCTATTGATAAATGCAAACAATGGTTACAACGCCGCAGCACGTATGCAGATTATACGACGTACAGTTATATGAGATGAGCTGTCTTGTTTTCGCACTTCTTTCTAGCATAGTTATATTTATGAATCTATTACGAATAGAGATATGTACCTACATGTAAGTTTCATCTGTACATGCTTATTTATGTATATCTGTATATTTTACGAGCGAAAATTAAATAACAATCGCGAGAACAGTAATAAGGTAATAAATTAAGCAAAATAGATAAATGTGCGATACTCACAATTTCTGCAACTTTTCTATGGGAAGAAATAGATTCGTTGCTAGAGTGGTTATCTCGTTGCCCGCCAAATTCCTTAAATACATATATATTTTTAACAAATCGAATGAATTTTTTCAGTATTGATCCAATTAAATACCCGGGTAATATAATACATGGCCAACCCACAGCTTTGTCAAAATAATATGAATGTACGAGTGGCTAAAACAATTCGGTCGAAAAATTAAATTTTCGAATTTCTAAAATAGTTACATTGGTTATATAATATGACAGCCGGAAGGCTGCCACTCGAAACTGTTACCCGGGTACGTGTGTTTTTTCATAAATTAATTTAGACTGTGGAATACGAAAAAAGGAAACTAACAGCTCCACGAGTTCGATGGAATTCTTAAAAGCGTTCTCGTGTATCGTGCGAATCTCATTGTTCTCCAGGCTCCTGTAATGAGAAATTGTTCTCACTGTAGATAAACCGGAACCAGACTCTCCAAGGATTGCATATGTCCCCAAAAAAATGTAATTTAATCATTTCATCGTATATGTATACATACAGTGTAGTGAGACTGGGCAATCCGGACAATAAATCTTCAGAGATCTCGTCGATCCTATTAGTGTCCAAGTATCTGTATCGACGATAAGAGTGAGAATCAATTTTAGTTATAGTACGAATTTCGAGTAAAGCATATTATTTATTCTTTCCATAAAAAAAAATAAATAAAACCGAGGAAACTCACAACTCCTTTAAACACGGTAAATAAGAAATCTTCAAGCACCTCGAACAGATTTTATTGTCATTCAGCCCTCTGAAACAGAGTTTATTTCGAATTTTATTTGAATTTTTCTCTAGTTTTCAATCCTAGTTCGACACTGTCGAGATTTAAGTATTTCCCTGTTGCGCAATTCGTGTGCAAATAAGTCGCCGTCGAGGCTATACGTCTATATAGGTATGACGCAGTTGTAATGATTACGCATATCGAATGTGCACGCTTGAGAGTCCGTGCATAGCAAATTCTCAATTTCCAATGATTCACTTTTCGAGTACCTTGATTAAGTGAATAATTGTTTCGTCTCTGATGACCAGGACACATTTTAGAAGTATTAGACTAACAATAAGAGGCAGAATAGGAAAAAGAAAAAATATTTTTGCCCAAAATTTCAGTCTCACATCCATTCCAGAGCAGTTTGGTTCTCGAAATCGGTGAAATCGGCGTATTCTAGTTGGTTCTCTTCTACCAAGAGCATCTCTAGGGAATGAAGACCGATAAATTGTCCTTTGCGGATCTCGCTTAGCTCGTTTCTTGAAAGAATTCTATAAACAAATCACGGGATGTATACTGTATATCATTAATTAATTAATTGCCTTGATTAATTTCAAAATATCCCTGAATTACTCACAGCCAGACCAGTCTTGACTGATTATCAAAAGCGCCTGATTCAATATTCCTTATTCTGTTGCCATCCATAAATCTGAAAGCAAAAACGTTTCTAATACGAATACCTCCCGATTATAGCTTGATGAAAGAAAAGAAGATCCGAACAGACTTACAAGGTTCTAAGCTGACCGTACGAGTCCAAAACATTTTCTGGTATTGTGCTAATCGAGTTGTTCTGCAACGATCTACAGTGGGATTGAATATACGGATGAGTACTTTCACTTTTACTTTAAATCAAATAATTCCAGCTTGACGATTGGACAAACGTATATGAGGCGATTCTTCGTGAAAGAACAAGACCATTTTCTAATTACATACCAAAATCGGACTAGCCTAACGAATAGTTAGCATAATTCGAGTAGAAGGTTGTACATACGACAGTGAATCGTTACTATAAATTACTTAAATTTGAGTTATGTTTGCTGACAAGTTTCCGGGGATTTCTGTGTATCCAACTTCCACGCAGATTACTTTACACGCGGTTTTCCCACAGTTGCAGCCTCTTGGGCATTCGGAATTTTCTAGAATAAAAATATTAACTCGTAACGCACTTCGATATCTCGGCTAGGTAAAATATCTGTATTTACCACAGGTCAATTCGTTCCTTGACGTAGATCTGTTCTTGAGAAAAAAATCCCAACTTCCACTCGAATCGACTGTGAAAATAATACAAGACAATATGTAGATATTTCTACTCCATAAAGAATCTCGAACAGCTGAAATCTTCGCTTTTCTAGCTTCCGAATTTCAATACCAATTATCTCAAACTCACAGCATTCTTTCTCGTCATCTCTGTGAGGGCAGTCTGTCTTCCCATCGCACCAGGCCCGTTGGAGAATGCATACGGTGCTATTTGCGCAAGGAAACGTTCCCCTAGGACATTCGTCTGGAAGATAGTGCAAAATGGACTATTTAGATATTTTATCAGAATCATGCCTTCAAATTTTGTCCTAAGGACTATAGGAATCGCTCGTCCATTTTTCAGACATACATATTGTAATTTCATCGTAATATCTTTTATTTACTCGTAGCTTCGTGATTAGAGCAAGATAAAATCATTCCATGATCTAATCATCGGAAATACATCTCATCGGATTGAATTAAAAATAATTTCCTATACTGATTCTTATTCCGCGGAGACGGCCTTAAGGGAGAATATGATTATCTGATGAGTGATCATTCCGAGAGATGTTAACTGATATTTATTGATCTTGATTGATTGATGGAGTGTCACATTGAAAATACGCTGTCAACTCGCGTGTCCAGGCATAAAACGATTTCTGAGATTTTCGCACAGTTTTTGCGCTATCATGAAACTTAGATTTGCGTATCAGATGAATACACGTTTTTTTATTTACTTATTCAGCATTGTCTGCTCGTGAACGATTCTACGCTTTTCTAAATCAATGGTGGCTTTTCACCTAATGGTATGACCTCTGCCTTCGCATTTCCTGACAATGCTATTATGTGCATCAATCACTCAATGTCGATTATTAAAGACTTTGAAACTCGACTTTGTTACATTTTCCCTCGACCACACAATTTTGCAATTGCAATTAATGAATGTATGATTAATGACATACGCATATCGTAATTCGCAGATAAACTAGTCGTTGAAATTCAACAAACTTTATCTACAATCCTTCTTTCTGTATACCTCTGAACAAACATCACAGATTGATCATAAACTTTCGAAGAGATGGAAAGTTCGTCGCATCATTAAGACTGTCCATAGCTTAGAAGCCTGCTCTTTACGTCAGAACACATTCGAGAATAAAAATATACCCCAGGGTAAAAATCAGGGAGTGACGTGAAAAACTGTATGATTCAAGCAAAATGTCAGAAAGTTGTTATTTTCGTAGATTCATATGATCATACTATGATAATCATATGCGTGTGTTGTATAAAATACGTAATTTGTTTACGTATTTGTCGTTGAAGCTGTATTATCTCCCCTAAATAGCCCAATTGTCTAATTGAGCTGCGATCTGCAGCTGCAGGCACTATATTATTTTCCAGAAATTTTCTAATGAATGATAATTGATATGGGAATAGAAATATATGAATCGTCGATGTATTTATGATTCCAATAAACAGTATTTGAATAAATTTGATGACTAACGCTTTGAAGATGGGCTGATCGAATTTTAACGTATTGTTCCATCTATACGTGATTGACTATAACCCGTTTTATAAACCCGTTATTACACAATGATATTATCTTTATAACATATGGTTAGATATATTATAATCAATAAATTAACTGCTACTCAATGACTGAGCTGATTTTCCAAACTTTTATATTCCCGTGTGTATTATCGAATACTAAAACTGCAATTTAGGATGCTATGCAACATCGAATCGGAAATAATTGAGTGACGAAGTCGTCAAAGTGTTGCGAACCTAATTGAACTACCTATATCTGCAGAGACAGCGTGTAACTACAAATTGTTAGAAAATCAGTCCTTTCGATTGATTCACTATTGTTAGAAGAAATATGATCTTTCAGAATGAAAAAATGTACAAATAAACGAAAAGTAAAGAAAAAAGTATATGAAACGGGAAATCGCGCCGCGTCTCAACTGATCAAACAAAAATTTCAATTATTTCACCATCTGAAAAAATTAAAAAAATTAAAAAAAACAAAAAAAGTAATAGGAAAATGAAAAAATTTTGTTCGTAACTAAAATATTGACATCTTCGTAAACCTACCTTGACTGAAGTAATATATCAAACCGGAGATAAGAACGAGAAAGGATATCAGAAAGGCGCCAACCTTCGCTATGTATTTGTATCTCATTTTGAAGGTACGATTATTATTTGCACGCGCGTTTTTAAATTCGTCCCTGACCCAGGGGGATCTTGAATAAAGTCCGCTTCGCTCGCCAGTATTCTATCAACTGCAGGAGCGATGCTCTCGCTTCAATTGCAAGCTTCGATTCTCCGCTTCGAAGCACGCGCGAGTCCTTTGCTATACAAATATACTCATGCGTTCTAGGAAGACGGTCAAAGGCCATTTCAATAATAATTATGAATTATGAATTATGAATGATGAATTTTAAATCTTATAGCCATAAAACTGTTTGGACTTTTTTTCAACAGAGCGATGCTTTCCTTCGAAAAACGCCCTCTCAATAGCTTGAAAGGTTCTCGCTGTGTGGTGAAAATTACTAAAGAGCCAAAAATAATACTCATAAAATACTGATGAATGAAGAATATCAAAGCAATTGATCATCGCGTTACATCTAGGATTTTATTGCTGTCGCATCGATACAATATTATTATAGTAGGCAAAATTATGTATCAACTTATAATCATTTCTTGCAAGTAAATATGTACCCCCCGCATAAGGTCCCTTTATTTATTTCTTGACATACTGCTCAGTAATTTCGAAGTATTTCTCTAAAATATCTCGTTAGCGCAACCCCCATGCGTACCCTTCGACGCCACAGGGGGCACTGACCCTGCGACAGGTGCCCGTACCCTAGGTCAGTGTTCCTTTCCGCATGCCTCTTGCGAACGCTTTGCGAAATAGTATCGCCGTCTCGCGGACTGATCGACGAACTATTTCTGCCGCAAGCATGGTAGCGTTTTATTATACGCAACCTGCTACACAGGATTGAAATGCAGGTTGCGTACAACGAGGCGCACTAATTCCGAATTTCGTAGTTGTTCGATTAATTTAAGTCTTTCCTTTCAGTTTCAGATTCAATTTCCCGATAAATTTAGTCTTATAATAAAAATATGTGAAAAGGGTTTGATAAATCAACGCCAAGTTATAATTATAATATAATATTTATTGGCATCATTCTTGAAGTTATCTCAATTTCTACCAAATCACAGTTTCCGCGTTCATTACGCGCGTAATGCTTATCCATAATATACGTACTTGTTAAGTTTAGCAAAAAAAGTATCTTATAATTGTAGATAAATAATTCTATAGGAGAAAAATCGCGTTATACGATATTAGTTATAATAATCTTGATTATACACTATAAACTATGCATTTCCCCCAAGTATTTCGACTCATTCATTCCGTTTCTCGCACATCTGTGCAAGGCAGAAGATATGGACTCGCTGTCTCTTCTGCAGGTCGATTTTCCTGCGCCTGTTTACCCCGTAAGGCTAGAATTATATGCCTTATTGCAGGTATCCAAGAACTGCACAGTGCCGCATGATCCATCATCAGAGATACGTGGATTTTGTCGGCTGTTTCAACGTCCTTATTCCTCAGAGCTGTAAAATGCGAATAAACCTTGTACAAAACATGACGAATATCTCAACTTTTCAATATCCCATATCTCCTGGGTCAAGAATCACGAACAGAGACTTTTCCCACCGTTAGATAACTCGAAAATCCTTCTCCGAATACTTTCGTCAAGCTTATCCTCCTCCCAGGCAGTTTTCATCAGCTTTAATCTCCGCCTAACATCTTCCTGCTTGCTCTTAAGCTCCTCGTTCTCATTGATAACGCTCTCAAAGTTTTCTAGAGCATCAATAACCGCCTGTTCCTTGCCAACTCCCATCAATTCTTTGCTATTTTCGTCATCCCCAGTTCCAGCTTTCGATTCTTGAGTCTGAACAGTAGTCAATCTCACAGCGGTCAAAGGTGGTGGAGGCATATTTGCCGGGGGAGGAGTCAAGGGCTGATTAGGATCGAAGTTTGAAGTCGGCGGGGTCGAGCCAAGAGGAAAAGCCACTCTTTTGTTCAAAACTCTCTTCGTAGGAGTAGCCGTTGAATTTGGGGACTGGGAATAGGCCCATTTCGGTGGATCGTTCCAGCCGGGATCGTGAGACGAGGCTAGGGACTTCTGGGTAGACATTGGAATGGGAATAGATTCTCCTGTGAAAAGGGAGGAGAAAATATAAGTGAAAAAGTAAGTTTATTTATCGTCAGATAATATCTGTGCAAATATTATTAGCGTCTAATCTTGCGTAAATAGAATGAAAATACAGAAATACGGAATGATCGAATTTCTTCTATCCGAGGGCGAATTGGGTCTTTGATAATAACAGACGCAGAGATTTCATTAGTTTTAACGATCGTATCTAATCTTGGTAAGAGGCCTCGCGAAGATATGTGTTGGCAGGTTTGATTAGTTGGGTTAGGTTTCCGATAACAGTGAAAGGATTCGATTCGTTTAGAGTGTAGAGGTTATCTAACAAGTCTTAAGCCACAGGAATATTAAGATCTGAATGATTACCGGCAGGTTTCCTCTCCATGTTTTATAAAACTTGTATAAAAATGTTCAAATAAAGAATCAGAAGTAAACTTTGACACATATGGATACGCATACATGCACATGTGCGCGAATATCGATTCCGATTATCGTACATCCGCGATCCTCGCAAAGTCGAGAGTTCCGAATGATTCGAATTTCGAATATCCGAATCGATATCTATTTCTGTGTTTAGTTTCCACATAATATTCACGATATTTCATTCATGCCAAAAATCTTTCTAAACTTGAAACTATGCTCTTATAACTCCGTCATATATCTATTTACGCCGCATCATTCAACTATATCTATAATACAGTCTACGTCTACTTCCATCGGCTTGCGCAATGGGATCCGTTTTAAGCCTGGCTGTCTAATAAAATCGCCAAACATTATACATTGTTAACCCTTCTACTACGTATTTCACGGCCCTATAAGGTGATTCGGAAATCTGTAAGTACACAGTTTTTATTATCGCAATAAATACACTATTCAAATCGTCTCAGATTTATAAACATCCACCTTTCCCCTCAAAAACGTCGCTCCGTTCCAGCATAACCTCAAAGCACCTCCGATTCAGCTTTTCTAACGTCTATTTAATCGTTCCAAACGCTTTTATTTTCCTCTGATCGCGGATTTGTCGATCTTAAGTCACAAATAATATCCCAGATCGCATATCCTGTTTTTTCGACCTAATCGCGACCCGATTTTTTCACCTCACTCCGATCTTACTGATTCATAAATCTCCGGGTTTAGGGCGCTGATCCTGATGACTTTCTGCCAAAATGCCAGGAAAAGTGAAGGTCAAAATACTGGCAGGTCGGAATCTGCCCGTTATGGATCGTTCCGGCGATACGACAGATGCTTATGTGGAAATCAAGTTTGGCAATACGACTTACAAGACAGATGTTTGCCGGAAGACTTTGAACCCGCAATGGAACTCTGAATGGTATAGATTCGAAGTCGACGAAGCTGAGCTTCAAGACGAACCTCTGCAAATCAGGCTCATGGATCACGACACTTATTCTGCAAATGATGCTATCGGCAAAGTATATCTGGACCTAAATCCGCTGCTTTTACCTGGCACTCCCTTGCCGGTTAAAAATATGTGGACTCTCGAGGCCTCCATGAGTTCTAGCTCGAGTACTCAAGGAGGTGAATAATTAAATTGTTCATATATCTCGTTAAGGGGTTGATGTATAATTCAAAAAATCAAACTTCACAGACCGAAGTTCTAGCGAAAACTTCAATGATTCCATTACTTCTTATACATTTTGGACAGAAACTCATTCCCAGCTTCACCAGATTGTTTATTTTTTCAAAAAATTGCTTGTAACTTTTCTTTTCCCAATCTGTTCTGTTTTTATACAAAAATCAAAGCATATTCAAACAAAGAATATCCCTATTTCTGACTCATCCAGTCACAGACAAATTAAAAAAGACCAGAATTCGGATTGTATAAAGATTTCGAAAAATTCGCGTCAACTTTGGCAGCGCAAGTTTGATATAGACTCCTCATCCACAGGGTCGGTGATGACTGGTTGGATACCAGTCTATGACACGATGCATGGAATCCGAGGTGAGGTCAACGTAATAGTGAAGGTCGAGCTCTTCTCAGACTTCAATAAGTTCAGGCAATCGTCTTGCGGGGTTCAATTCTTCTGCTGTAAGTTCGTGTCCAAATTTCTTCCAGCTCTGAAGGAAACTCTGCTTCAAATATCTCCATTAAAACATCATCTTCTTATTTCACAGCGCCGATCATACCCCACGGCCATCATGCCCAGGTGATACACGGCTTTGTAGAAGAACTAGTTGTCAGCGACGACCCTGAATACAAATGGATAGACAAAATACGAACTCCTAGAGCGTCGAACGAAGCTCGTCAGACTCTGTTTTTCAAACTGAGCGGAGAAGTTCAAAGAAAAATTGGGCTCAAGGCTCTAGATCTTGGGGGGAATGCTGTTATTGGGTAAAACTATTTTTTTCCTGTCAAGTCTTAGCTTTGAATATTTCTTAAAACGTTTTCCCGTCTATTTCTCGGCGCAGATATCATCAAAGCTTCGATCTAGAGGGAGAGTCAGGGATCGTCGCTCGGGGCATCGGAACCGCGGTCAGCCTGGTCAAAATGCACGATGTGTCCAGTGCTCCGGTCGAAAATCTCACCGCTGAAGAGTGAGTGCAATTTCATCCCAAAATACTTTATAGATAGTTCGATGTTATAATAACTTGCCTCTGCTCTGGTATGGGTTCAATTCTTTCGGTATGATTAAAATTGCGACTGCAGGGAAATGGGATAAACAAAAAAGCCCAATCGCCGAAAATAACCGGAAACATGCCCATGGATTAAAAATTCATATTCAATGCTTAAAGTTTTCTACTGGTGTAATTTAACTCCTCGTTTTTCAACACACACACACACCTGCAGCCAGGCAATCTCCGGCCAGATGCCTCATGTTACATACAATCTTATCGAAATATCAACCAAGCTAGATTTTTGCCAATGATTTTTGGCCGAGAGATTATAGTCGGAGTTAGCAGCGCAGACTTTTATGTAATATTTTTGAAAGACTTGAATGACAAATTTTTCGACTCTGTCACGTATTTTAACCGAATTAATTAGAGTTTTGAATAATCCTTAGTTCATGCCATAGAGAGGCTTGAGAATTATATTTATGAATAATTTCGGGTCTATTGAGCGAACGGCTGGTCAGTTACGAGGTCCGAGGGATCGAAAAAGTCCGATTTTAGGAATACGATTTTATTGTGATAATTTTTATCTTTTTTTTTTGTCTGTAAATTGTGAAATTCGTCATTTTAATTTGGTTTCCTCCAAGTTTGTAAACCCTCCGCCACGTTTTATACGAAAACTGATTAACTCACATGGATCTTTTTGCACCCCGAACCCGCATGCTTCTATCCGCAGGCTTGCTCTGCTTGGATTACCTTCTAAAACGAGTTTCGAATGCCTCGAAGTAGACGAGAGTTTACCCCTGCTTTCTCACTCCCCCGAGCGTAGCCAAATCCCGATTTTAACAAACCTCTTGCAAACTACGAGAGTGAGCAGCAAGTTTCCCGGCTCCGGTAAGAACGTGAAAAAACGTTCGCGACCCATGATCGTCGTGCCGAACTACAGATCGGCCGGGTCCAGCGCGAAAATGATCAGGCAAATGTCTCAGCAGTCGAATCTAGCGAGCTATAATAATTTCCGTCGGAGTTTCGACTCGAATATCTCACTGGCGGAAGATAACGCCGACGAAATATCACTCAGGTCAATCCTGGCGCAGGAAGATATGCGCGGGGAGGCCGCGGGCAACAGATTTTCACGTGGTTTAAAGAACCTTAGATATTTGCCGCAGAATATGCTCTCGAAACGAGTCAGTCAACTCAAGGCTAGGTTTTCCGATTCTTTCGACGAAGAGAGCGACCTGGACAGCAGCTTTTCTAGCACCTGGTCCGCCAGTTCCGAGTCCGTCAGATCTTCCATATCCGATCTTTACTCCCTCGGTAGGAACAAGAAAAGCAATCACAAGCGGAGTTCTAGCGACGGAATCGCCGCTTTGTTGATCAGATCCGTCCACGCTGGACTCGCCCTTGACAGCGTCAAGGAAGACCACGAAACCCCGGTCCCCTCGCCGATCAGATTTACCTCCGAGGAATCCGAGCCCGAGGATTCCGATTCTAAGATAAACGACAGTCGGGACAGTATGCTTAAAGACGATGACGATTTAGACTCCGACGATCGGGTAGAGGCGAAGAAATCAATTTCCGGGCCGAAGAAATTGACGAAAAATTTGACCGCGAAACTGAAGAAGCCCGAGGGACGAAGGCTGTCCATTTCTTCCTCGGCAACCGACACCGAGAGCTCGGAAGACGAACCTTCCGAGTCTAGTACTAATTATAATATCTTAGACGATTCTTTCACGCCTGGGGAAGAGATTGGCTCTTCGTCGGTTGTCGGGGAGGCGAAATTCACGGAGCAGACCGAATCCGAGGAGGCGGTTAACGCCGCGGGTAGAAAATCGCGCGGTAATAAAGTAGAGGGTGATTTTTTCAATTTCGAAGAAATTCGGGGGCCCGATAATTCGACGGGGGTTAAAAATCCGTCCGAAAAAACCGTTTCGACTTCTTCCAGCGCCGAGAGCCGAGGATCCGACATTTGGTTTGATAAGAGAAATTCTATCGAAGAAACGGAACTCATTCCTTCGCGAAACGACTCGAGGGATCAGAGCGATGATAAATCGGCCGACGATGAATCCGTCGGCTCAATACCTCCGGAAATCATCGACGCCTCGGATTATGCCGAAATTACAAACGGCGATACGATCGCGATCACTTCGAGTATGACTGCCAAGGAAACCGAGTTCCTCGACGCTGACAGACGCGAGCATTTCGACAACCCCGAGGACTCCAAGCCAGCTGCTGCCAGCACTCCGACCGAGGACGAGACTCGTGACAGAATATTTTTCCCCGACGTTGATGATCCGTGGGCGGAAACAAAGCCGGTTAATCTACAGAGATCGGTTAGTCTGAACGAAAGAACTATCCGGAAGTTCGTTACGCCTGGCAGGATAAGTTTGAAGAAGAAATCCGAGTCGTTTAAGACCGGGACGAAGAGGAAATTGAGCATTTTTAAAAGCCTGAATATATCACAGAGCTCGAGACAGAATTCTAACCGGGAATCGCCGCACGTGGAGAAAAAAGTTCCCGATCTTTCTGAAGAGAGTGTGGAGAAAATCGTCGACGATGACGCGTCGAGGCGTAAAATCGGCGAATCAAAAGCATCGAAGAAAGTCGAAAGAAATGAGACGGTCATTTATCGCGGGGTTTCGAAGGACGGGGATAAACCGACTTTGCAGACTTTACCGAAGCTGAAACCGGTCTCCATCGTCATAGGCCCGGCCCCGGAGGACGATCATCGCCACCTTTCAGTCCCTGTTTTGAAATTGACAGAAGTCAACACGAAGAGCAATTTCACAGACGAGGAATGCGCCGACGGTGACAAGGAGAAGACTCGCGATAATCGAGCGGCTAGTTATTCCGGCGCGGAAATATCAGCCGAGGATTTGGCGAGGGCTGAGAAATTCCGTGGCAAATATAAACGGCAGTGCATGATGGAGTTGATAAAGATAATCGATACGAAAATGCTCGTACACTCGGCTTTGGATCACGCGAGAAAACACAAACGGGATAAAATCACGGCCAGTTTAAGTCCGTCCCCGGATTTTGTCCGGAGAACGAAATCGCACAGGAAAAAAACCTCGTCGAAGTCCAGGTCCAGGTCGCCGGAAAATTCATCTTCCCTGCAGAGCTACGGGACCGGTTCATCACTGGCTCGTCAAAATAATTCCTCAACCTCTTCCGTATCCCGGCATGCCCCGTGTGTCCCTTATAATTTTGTCGCTGACACTAATAACGGTGAAAAATATCGTCCGCCCGGCAAAGAGGAATCTCAGTCGAATCCGGACTTGTTACTCGACGTTGAAAATCCCGGAGCGAGTTTCGAGGATCGCGAAAACGCGGTTAAGCTTCTAGGCAAAGGTTCGACTCCGCGGACGGTTCCTTCGCTGATTAACGACGACGACTACGCCGGCGTAGAACTTGAACCGCTTATGGTTGGGGTAGAGCTAGATGCTGGTAGAACGACTAACGCTGGTAACTTTTTAACGCCGGATAAGCCCACCGTTGTTTCAATGGTACGGAAAAGTCACAGCGAGTGTAACCTGAGAGAGGTCAAAGACCAGCCCGTTGACATAACTAACAATACTAATACTGCTAATATAACTGACAACTCGTGTGTGCCTTGCTATCCCGATCCTCCTAGGCAACAGACGGAAGTCTTACCCGACGCTACGACGAGTCCGGCCACACCGACACCGACACCCGCTAATTTAGCCAACAAAATCTCCAAGTCGCCGATAACTAAGCCCAATTCGGCGGTTCCCATACACAGAAGATCCAGCGACTCGGATCTTAGTATTACTCCGAAAGGTAGGTGAAGATCTTCTTTTTTTCGGATTATATAGGCATTTCGTACGCTCGATTAGACATGGTTGTTACGCAGGGGATTTCGTTGGGAGTTTGGAAATTGGTATGAATGTGCAAGAAAAAAAGAAAAAAAAAACTGGAAAAGTCAGAGAATTTGGAAATCGAAAATGTGTAACAGCCATGATAGAGCTCGGGGTCATGGGCGCGGATTTGTCGATAATTTATTTCCAACGGAATTTGTCATCTATCGCACTGTCACGAGTCTTTCAGCCTTAGGTTAATTTATTATGCTTGGTAGCCTTTGACCACCGAGGAATTTACCTCTTTTCACGTATTTAGTTTAATACTCACGGTATATAGATACTTGTAACTATAGGCGTATCATTGAGGATTTAACGCTGTATATCTATATATGTGTACTATATACCGTAGCTAATTATCGCTGTTCACAATCTTCACCGCTTTTAGTATAAAAATGAATTAAAAAAAATGTTTGCAACTAATTGCCGAGAGCGCATATATAATATCATATGTATAAGTCTGCAACGCCCATATACATATATAATTGAGATCGCAATAATCCGCAGTAGATATAAAAATCCTGATATTGGTCTTGAATTTTTCATTACATCATTCGATATGGATTACGATTATCGTTTATTTATTTCAAGGAATTCTTTTCTCGTTTCTCTGTTTCATTCGCAATGTTTCTCCTGGCAGGATATAATCGTAAACGTGAGTACTGACAGGAGAATGCCAAAAGTTGATGTATTTTCGCATATTTAACAATCTCCTTGTCTATCTGTAGCTTAACATACCTGTATGTATGTATACGCAACATGATCGTGACAAATCAATTTCCAATATAAATGTACATACATGATATATACCTGGGTTCGGGATGAAAGATACAGCAAAGAAACAAACAAGAAAAGAAAAAGGCTTTACATACCAAGGATTAACTCTGTACATACATATCGACATATAAACAACGTATCTCATTCTTCACGCTTTTACCTCATATAATATATTACATTCCCTTGATACTCTGATAATAATTACACTCAATTCCATAATCTATCACGTATAAAGCGAGATATACGATTATACAAGTTGAATGCCAATTTTTGGAACTTTTTTTTTCTCCTTTCTTCTCTACATCTTCGGTTATTTATTAGCTTGGCATAAGTGTCTGTTATGCAAATTATCACGCTCGACTGTCATAACTAAACAACAATACGCTGGTGTTGCTTGACGCGTAAACAAATCCATGGAATAATTACTTGTTTTATATATATGTATATGTATACCGTTAATTCTAACCAGCATGTGGTTATCAGATTATTTCAGCCCTGATCGTAATATTTTAACAAGGATTCCTTTCTTTTTCTCTCACAATTTTCATTATTATGGTTTCCCCTATTATTATATATTCGTTGGGTAAATGGCTTGGCAGAAGCACTACATGTCCACGTGTGTGCTGGCTGATGATACGTATAACAATGTGTAAACAACGATCTGTAAATTCGATCGATAAAATTGGAAAATGTGTGTAAACGCAGGTAACTCGTTAACCGGAAGTGACAGGTCGTCTATGGGGGGTTACTTGAGGCCTGCGACTGCGGTCGTAAGACCGATGAACCAGGAAGCACTTGACATGCTAGAATACCCGTTCATTACCATGCAGCAATACCCACCTGGCTTTATACTGCATTTAGGTAAGGCCTGATCACAGCCACGTGGTAAATCGTAGAAGCTTGTCGAAAGACTTCGCTCTTCGGAAGTAAAGGGAAATAAATAACGTGGCGATTTCAGGCGGTACCGTTAGCGCTAGATCTGTAAAGCTTCTTGAGAGGATAAGCAACCTCGAAGAACCGGAAAGCCGGGATGCGTGGTGGACGGAAATACGAATGGAAGTTCGCTCGCACGCGAGAGCCCTTGCTTGCAACGTCGTTTTAGGATATCGAGAGGAAACCAGCATTTGGTACGAATTCGATATCGGTATTGCGGAGATTTTAAGCTTCCGCGACTTTCCCGCAGGTTTCGGTAATTTATTTCTTATTTTAGCGACGATGTATGCGTTTTGAGTGCCGCTGGTACAGCGGCGGTTATAAACCTCCAGAACACATCTCAGGAGGCTGATAATTCTTTGATAAATCGTACAAACCAGCGAGAAATTACCACGACGTCTTTGGACCGTACTGATTTCGAGAGGGAGAAGAATCAGCAGAAAATAATCGCTGCGAAAAATGAAAAGATCGAAAAGACGGAGAAAATCGAGAAGTCGGATAAGGGCGAGAAGCTCGAAACCAAGTCCGAAAGGAATGAGAAAAATGAGAAGAACGACGATACGGTTGCTGCAAATGTCAACGGCGGTACGGAAAGCAAAATTAAACAACCCGAGAGTCTCGAACATTCAATGAATCATCCTCTTCCTCTTCCAGCAAGTTCTTGCAGCGTTTGTCACCTGCCGTACAGTGAAAACAGCGTTCCGTTCCGGGTCAAGGTCCTTAAATGCGCTATTTGTAGGCGAGGAAAAGTCCCCGATATATTATTCACGACCATCGAACTGCCGGAGACGATTCCCATAACTGGTAGAGCGTGTTTCGTACAGGCGACAGTTTGCAGACCAAAAAGAGACCTGAGGGGCGAATTAAACGCCAAGGAAATATCCGACGGGCTTCCCTTCCTCGAGTACGAACTCCACAGTCTTTTGCTAAACAAAATTAAAGTCAAAAGTATGAACGCCCTTTTCGGACTGAGGGTGCAAGTCTCGATCGGCGAAAGACTTTTGATCGGGATGGCGACCGGCACGGCCGTGTATTTGGCCCCGCTACCGACGCCCGGGGTGCCGAAAATTACTGCCGGAAACTCTTGGAACGACGAGCAGAAGCTGGCGGATATACAGAAGGCGCTTATCGACACCGTCAAGAAAAACAGAGAATTTTATCAGCTGAAATCATTGACGGTGTGTTCTCCTTTTTTCCCATTTCATTGAGACGAGGCTTTTTTCTTTTCTCTGACGTTTCATTAATCTCGGGATCGTCACATCCATTCAGGACACGGAAAACGGCCGCGTGGCTACTTCCGACACAGACGAATCCGAGGACGATATGCCCGACTTGGACTTGGGCGCGGGGAATAAGGACGCCTGCGTTATGGAGATCGACGATATCGAAGACGCCGACAAGGTGTCAATGCTCATGGAAAGCAGACCTCCGGACGGATTTCACGTCGTTAATACACAGAATATTCCCGGGCTCGAGGACCTCGAGATTGTAAGGAATCTTCAGATGTTTACCCAGCTGTGGCGGGCCAAGATACCAGTCGGACAACCCGCTTCCGTTTCGACGAAATATTTCGGGAGATTGTTGCAGGTGAGGTGAGACGAGCTTCGGGTCGATTTCAACCTTTGTCATCTTTCTTTCTTTCTTCGATTTCACAGAGCGTTTACTTCAAGCTCAGAAAAATGGTGCCCTGTGCTCTCTGCGACCTGCAATTTAAGGTCGAACTCCCGGAGCCAGATGAGATACAACTTTCCGTTGTCGGCATGGCTCTGGGACTGGGAGAGCCGACGAAACTCAATAAATACAAACGGAAAGTCTTGTCGCACTCGATGAGCAGGGATCAGGTTAAGAAGACAGGTAGGTGAAATTCTTAGGGGTATACCAACGCTCTTCGAAAAAGACTTGAAGATAATATTTGCTTTTCTATGTAAAAAATGGGAAAAGTAGGAAATTTGCGACAACGAATTGCAGGAGTAAATCCGATAGGTATTAAAAATCGCGAAATCGTTTCCTCTCCCGTTGTTCCCAGACGAAAATGACCTGATATTCAGCCTCGACGAGGACAACGTTGTGCCTGAAAATTCAGTCGTTGCTTCCGGAAGCTCGACTTCTACTCCAAACGCTTCTACTCTTCACTCGATTACCCCAACCGGGAGTTTTACGCATCGTACACGACCTCGATCACCTGCTAGATCGCGGGCGCACACGCTGCATAGACACAGACATGTGAGATTAAATGGGATGATAATAATTAAAAAATAAAAAATAAAAATAAAAACCAACCATCTCTCCTTCTTCTCGTTCCGTCAGGTGCCTTTGAAAGAAAGATACGGCGTGGATATAACGCCGCTCTCTTACATGCCGGGTGGAAAAATCGAGAGGTACCTAGGGAACTTGAACTTTTTCTTCATCCGTGAAAGCACCGCGATCCGAGAGGTAAGAGAGACTGCAGGCTTATCCGCGATGAAAAAAAAAGTCGGGGAATCAACGACCAAAAAAATATGCGATTGGTGTAATTTTTTGTTACAGGGTGGAGGCCTCAGCGGATTTGTTCACAGTTTTGTCACCGAAGTATTGGCGATCGTTCGTGCACACATAACGGCTCTAGGTGGAAATGCGATGGTAGCCTACTTCATGACGGAATGTGTGCTGTGCCATAGTCCCCACAAGAATCAGGTAAGTCACGCTTCGTTTCTTCAACAAATGGATTCATATTTGTTCTGGTAAATTCTCCACTCCCGGGGATCTCCGGAGTCGAATTGCGGAGTCTTTTTCTTTTACACCGGGGAGAATTTTTATACGAAAAACTATTTCAACCCATGTTTGTAGGATACTAGCGAAAAGACATATTCTCTCTCGTCATATGGATTCTACATCGGATTCTCCCTCAGCTTTTTATCCTCTCTTCTACCAATTTTTCCTTTACTTGTCTCGGAATCGCGTTTTGACCGTGGAAATATTCAAATATTCGAAGTACTTTCGTCTTGGTTAAATATCCCCCAGGTTGGAAATTTCTTCTGCTAAATGAACCTTGCGTATAATTTTTAGTCACATTAACGTTCGGCCCTCATCAACGCTAGACGGTCGAGTAATTTGTCATTGAAATAATCGCGATGTAGTAACTCCGCGCTGCTCTAACATTAGCAAAGATCAAATTAAGATAAGCCGGGTGGACTTGACATGAATAAAATAACATGGAAATTTCACCGGCTCGAAAACACACGATTCTCTACCTAATAGCCTATTTTCATTATATTCTCTCTTCTTTTAATTGGCGATAAAATTTCACTCGTGTAATAATCACCGAGAGAGATGAAGAGAGAAAAATGTATAAAAAAACGAGACGAGAGTGCAGATTCCCCTGTTACCCCTCGCTCACGTCTTCTTGCAATTTATATCACGACCCTTCGGTGTTTTCTTTGAGGTTCGAATCAATTTGTTCTTGATTTTGGTAGGTGGATTTTTCTGTACATCGGGTACAAGTGAGCCCGCACGTAGCATGTTAAAAAATCTTGTTAGGAATTTTTCGTATTTGGGGTAGAAAACAGGGGAGAAATGAACGAAGGAAAGAAGTCAAGAGCCACGTCTTTCGTGGCTGTTTATCGCAGTGGGACGTTGAATGTGAGTCTCATATAACTCGTTTCCGCGATAGCCTCGGGGCAACAAGATTATCCGGCTAATTGACATGATGAAATTGTACAAAGGTATAATAGAGGTTCAGGCCGAAAGTAAAAGGGATGATGGATTTTCGGCAAATCGTATAAGACAATGCCCATTCGAACACGAGGCAACAATTAATCAGGCTGATCAAGCTCGTCGATTTTACGTTATTATAATCATCACTTTCGCAGGTCCTGTACGAAATTTGTTAAAAACATTGTCAAACGCAGTAATTTGGCAATTACAATTTTCGACAAGGCCTGCGGGGCTAGTCATTTCAGTATTTATAGACTGGTTAGTTTGAGCCTTTAAAAATACGACGTGATTCTCGATATTGCCTTTCAACCTTTCCTAATTAAACAAAAATCAATCATCTCCTTCTCCGTACCTACTCTCGACGGAATCCCGTATTTCATTAATTTCACTCATGACAGCTGATCCTTATAAACTTCTAATTAATATACCCCCACGCCCGAGCGATTCCGAGAGACAAGCCGCCTCGAGGCGCGATCGTCTCGTTTCCTAAATCCCAAACCGTAATACGATCGGATAAACATTTCTTTTCTTTCTTTTATATAGGTATACACGTATAAATAGCTCGCATTGAATTCTGATAACTGAAACTCTGAATACATTTGTCGAAAAATCAAATTCGTGGGTAAATTTGGCAAGTATTTCGAAAGGGGGTTATCATTTCGGGGTCTGCGGTGAAAAATTCAATTAAAACTTTCCCATCCGGGTGTTTTTTTTCTCCCTTATGATATGATGGAATATTTACGCGACGTCTTATACTTCTGTTTTTAATAATCAAGCGTTTATCGATCCCGCGAAAATACCATCTTCTTTTTTTGATCAGGGATCAAAGCTACGGTCAAACTTCAAAGGTTCAAAGGTGGCGTATTTATAAATCTTGTCAGATTTAATTTTTCCTCGTCCTCTGGTTTTGTCATATCGTCGGGGAAAAAAATGACCAATTGAAAAAATGACCGCTCCCCTCTATTTCACAATCTGTTTCATCCAAATTCGCCTGTATATCTATTGAAGTTGAGGAACTCGATCGATGCCACGAAACGAGTAAGATGAGTAAACCAGAAATCAAGTAACTTGACACTTAATTGACTCCGGTTCGAATTTTGAAACGAAAAAATTCGTCTTTTTTCTCCCAATTCAATGATTTCGGAGACTCCCAGTCTCTCTCTCCGAATCTAGAACGTCTGGTATTGGCACGGAAACAAATGAGTAAATGTAACTTAAATTGTGGTTTAATTTTCAACGTAGAGCCCCGTTGTAATTGGCAATTAGTGTCAGTAAAGAGAAACGCGTTGCGTAACCAACTCGGAAAGTTACTCGTCAAATCACTTTTAATACGTACGAATTTGTATGGCTAGGTAAAATCAGCTGTTCGCCACGTCTTTTCATACAATTTATTGAATTAGTGTTCATCCCTTGCAGTAAGGATATTAGATTTTTTTCTTTGCCGAGAAATTCCCCGATTTCGATTATAAAGAGCAAATAGAATATGAAGGAAAAGAATCTTCCCTCTGTACCACGATAGCTTCAAGGATCAAATTGATAACGGGACTCGTGAGTAACCCGGTTACACTTTGTCGGGGGTCTGAGAACCGCGTGGGTTTCTGTCAGTAAATTTCTATGCTTCGAGAATTCTTAACGAGAAAAGTAGATAGCTATATCCCGGTACGGCGTTACAATTGAATTTTCTTTCGAACGTGTCACGATATCTTAGAAGGTCTTGCACCAACGTAAAGAGTAAAAAAAAAGTTTCGAAAAATTGTAGAAAACGTTGGAATTTTCTATACCGAGAATATAGAGCTCAGAATTTTTATTGAATGGACGTGTATTGCAATGTAGGTAGTTTGGAATTTTCTTTTCAGAATTTATCTCCTTCTTTTTCTCTCTATTTTTGTACCTTTATTAATACGCTGCGTCTGCTGAACCGTGATAATCGCGTTCGAGTCTGTGACAAATGTGAAATGAGATAAAAAGTACGAATACAAACGCCGTGGTACCAGTCGCTTAACGTCAAATCGGATTTTCCATTCGCTTAGGCACGGAGAAACGTCAGATTTGAATGAAATCCTGCCTACATCTTCCTTCTATTATTTCATCGATCTCACTCGCATCCATTCATGTCCGATTTGAAATTCTTACGTATTTCCGGCCCTCCGAAAATTACATATCGTCGGTGCAGTTAGATCGGTAATGTCTCAATGTCTAGATATGATTATTACATATCTGGGAGCATTATCCTCCGAAGAATCGATCGGGTTTCTGATCCTTTCTACCAGAGAACAATTGTCTTCCAGGGTCAATGCCTGATCAACGTAGGTGGCGACGTTGTATGGGCTTCGTACTTCTCGGACGATAAACATCCGGGGAATTCGGTGGGCTGACATCAGCTTCCATCCTCGGCGCCGCCCTAGCCAAGCGAGTATCGCGGGGTCCTCTCGATCCTGGCTAACGTTTCCGATTTCCCTGAGATATCGGAATCGTTGGCCGAGGATTGTTAGGGACGGCGATATGCGAGGGCGGTGAACCACGAGAATATCTTTCGAGAGATTTTGGAATTACCAATTTATGTATTTACCAATTTCGGTAAAGATTCACGTAACGCGATACAAGAGAAGACGAGAACTGGCTTCAAGAAGGACTTTCAGTCCACGATGATATGGTGCTGTTTAAAAATATTTCGATTATTCGCCGATCCAAGATTTCAGGTAATCAAATTTCATTGAAAATCGATGATTAAATCGGATCGATCGTATCACACTAACAATAAATCGTAAATCAAGTCATTCTATGATATTAGAAGGTATTTTCCTGCTGTTTCATAAAATTGTGCCAAATTCGAGATCGTTTAATGGCTCAAAGTCAGAGAGCGGGACCTGAAGACTGATCGGTTAGATTTTCTATTAAATCTTAATACTCACGAAGCAATAGTATTTATTTCAGATCGAGACTTGCTTCCTGCTCTTAGCTCTCTCAAATTCTCTGTTCTTCCATCTTGCTCTCTGTAGAAATTAATAGGAACGATGATTTTCCGCCGAAATTTTATTGGCACAATTATTATAAATTATTCTTCTTATCGCTGTTGGTGCTTCTATTTCTTTTTTTCTTTCTTTCTTTTTTTTTTTTGTTCCTTTGATAGAAATTCTTATAGACACGTACGCGTATTGAAAAAATAAATTGCGTTTGCTCAAGCTATACTTATGCTTATACTCTTTCTTCGCATAAATAATGTGGCAAGTAATTATAGACGCCGAATTTTTAAACTCTAATTACATTTTGCCTGTACCAAAGATCGAGTCGTCGTATTAGCCTCTGATAACGAGGCGAGATAATATCTAATCGTAAGTTTTGATAAAATCTAAAACTGGTGCTACTACACGACGATCGGAAAACTGCAGAGCATTTTACAGCGTTCGTAAACTAAATGAATCTTGAAGATAATAAAAGAGAAAGAAATGAAAAAAAGAAAGAAAAACTATACATAGATGTAAAATAAATGAAGATACATAGGTATATAAGAAAGAGAAAAATAACTAAAATAAAACACTCAGGTATTTGAATTGTTCATTAATTAACGGTTTCTTTCAGTTTTTTTTTTTTTTTTTCGGTGTGAATTGTACTGTGAGATTCATAACTTAGAATTTATCAGATCTTAAACTAGTCGTATAATTCGCGTGGCTAACAAAAAGATCGCAGATCCTATATATAGAGTATCTTAGTTTTTAGTAACAATCAGCAAACAATCAATAGGTTATTATAATAGTTGTATCATTGACTCGTGTATATTCAACCATGTAAAATATCATCAGATGTTCTACCGTTGTTATCGTATTGAAAAGAAAAGAGAAGAATAATAAATACAGCAATGTTAACAATAATTTCACCTTGTCTGTTTATTCTTCATCATATAGAATACCAGCGTATCCTAAATTCCTAAATTCCTGGAATCCCTTCTTCAATCAAAATTGAGCTTAGATCATCGCAATAATCGGATCAGAAGTACATAATAGGCAATACACCTTCCGCAACGTGACTTTAGCTCACATTTTACGATTTCGCAGTTCGTCGACCTCAAACACTGAGACTTTGCCCCGTTAAATAGATTGTATTTCGCGTTATCGATCACCTCGGGATATTATATGGTATTTCATTTGTCCTAATACGACCCCCGATCTTACGCAATTAACTCGCTATCATATGCCCCGACAATAAGAACGCGTTTGTTACATACACACAGGTGAGTATACAGATTAGATAATATTGCGAGGCGAAAGTAAAGGAAAAGACAGAAAACAGAGGACAGTTCCATCATGTGTAACAATCGTAGTACGGAGAAAACTAAAGGGCCGCATTGTTACGTGGCTTGAATTATTACCAAACCAGAGAATAATCAGATCGGGGTTCATCGAACTCAACTTAAATCGATAACGTTCAAGTAATCCCGAATTATTCTGTAGATGCGCGATTTATTACAGCATCAGGAATCTAGTTCAGCTTTGTTTGTCTTCTTGTTATACAGTTTTGCGCAGATTTCAAATACTATTTATTAACAAAACCACCTCCAAGCGGGTGACTCCTAGTCCACCTAATTACATTTTTCAATTAGCCTTGAAAGTTTCAATTCACGTGTTCGTCTGGAAATTCTCTCGTTTTTCAACAGCTAATTTCACATTACTTTCATTATCTGGGAAATTTGTTCGTACAATGCCTCCTTCGGCTCGTGCAGCTGTCCCGCATTCAATTATTCTCTAGTTCTCTTCAAGTCGTTTAGTCCCATTTTTTCCCTTCTTTCTTATGCTCAAAATCAGAATTAAATTCCAGGGTGAAAAATCAGGCAGATTAAATTACCGCGCAATTTTCTACTGCAGAATGGATGATTTATTCATTCAATCGCTATGACCGCCTAGTCGTCTCTCCCTTTTCTCCTTCACTCCGATGAACAAGAATCGGATTATTCCAAAATTCCGGTCGTAGTAAAGGCCGGAAGGTCCGGAAAGGCCCTCCGAAAGTCATCGACTTCGCAGCAGTAGCTAAGTCCACGAGTACCGGAGGTTGGGTTCCAAGTTAGGTACGTCATCCGGTGGCAAATATTTCTGCACACCACAGTATCGTTGGTCAAAGTTTCGAGGTAAGGATTATTCACGCTTATGAAGACCGCACCCTTTCCCGACTTCTCCTCTCTCACCACCTTGAAGATGAGTTTCGGGATGGGGACCGCTCTCCTGTCATCATCGCCGACGTAAAGATGCAATTCCTGCTGGACACCGTTGACGTCCGCCAAGGTAAGGATGCCCATTGACCCCGTCCAAACATCGAAATCCACGTTTCTTCTGGTCGCTAGATCTCGGAGGTTCGCTTCCATCGTCGCCCAGTTACCGGCATTAATGTTTTGCCACTTGGGCACGGTATTCAAATAGTAGAACGTCGCCCTCTGATGGCTGCCATATATGAAGTCCGCCTTAGCGGCCAGGTGGCTTTTCGCGAAATAGAAATTACCAGTCTCCGGTATATATTCCAAGGCCAGATCCTCGCTGCCGACGATTTTTGCGAGGGTTGCGCGCTGGTTGACCCTCGTGTAAATATTCGCCATTGATATTCCCTCGTAGAAGCCACTCTTCACGAATCCGGGACGAGGAAAGGATCTCTGGAGCGCGTCTATGACCGCGGGGATTTTCGATCGAGCAAATATGGTGTGATGGTTAACGTCGTCATGACAGAAGGTCATCAGGGTCTGAAAATTGTCGTTTCCAAGCTCGAATCCGATCTCACAGATCTCGCCGTTCGGACACGGGATTCCCGTTCGTCTCGCAGTGTGTTCCGAATAACTCATGCATCCGATATCCTCGAAGGATACCTCGGCGCCAATTCCAGCGATTGAGAATGTCGTGTCGCCGACACACGTCACGTTGGCTTCTGTCATCCATCCTGCCGCACCTTCGGGTTCTAAGTCCAGCCAGTTGCACCATCCGAGGCAGCTCACCCGCAACGATTCACCCGGTGCAAGGGATATACTTCCGGTACCCGTTTCCTGCGGATATACGAATCCTTCCCCGATACCAGGCCAGGAAATCAATGGCTGAGGCTCGGCCAGTCCACCATGTATCAGAATGTTGCAGCCTGACGAAATTCACGAGAGCTAATGAACTCGAGTATTTCTCGCCATTTTTAATCGCGAAGTTATTCGCGGATATTCACTTACCAGGGTTGTCTTGGGCCGATCCAGCCTCTGCAAGGTGCAACTCGCCGAGGATCGCAATCAGCGTAGAGATGATAATCACGGAAGACATTCTCCCGCCGATTCTAATGTCGAGTTGGTCTTCCGATACTGACTACTGGGATAAAGAATCGAGCTTATTTATTTGCGGTACAGGCTGCCTTTTTATCGAGTAGATACTCCTCCGGATGCGGGGACTTCGGACTGTAATAATAATTAATCGATATCGCTGAAGTCGTTCAAACGTTTATTCGTGTGGCTTGGAATAAAAGCTAGCAATCATTCCTTATCGGGCTAATCATAATCGAAAATTGATAGAACCGTTTCCGGTGCAATCGGATTCGTCGGATCCCTCTGTATAAAAATTTCCGAAACAGAGTGCACTCGAAGCCATTTGATTAATGATGTTTAGAGAATGAAAGTCAAGGTCCAGATCGGAATTGTCATTGTCACCGGGTACCCGACCCGTGGGCGTGTTACCTGGTGAACCTCTGCCGGTGATATTCGGTGGAAGTGGTAGTGGTTCCGTCGACGCAACGTCGTCGGAGATCAGGAGGTAAGATTAATGCCCCGCTACCTCGTAGCAATTACTGGTAGAATATTTGTTCTTCTCCGTGGCGAACGCTCCTGAATCCCAATCGAGGATCGCGGATCTCATTGTCATTCGTTTCGTCATTCCGAGCCGAGTGTCGATGTATTTGTGTTTCACCTACGTCGAGACGCGCATGCACACGGACAGAGATGTCTGCATGCCTGTGCCACACGCCTTATCTTCCACACTTCGACATTCTAATTCACTTTATTCTGATCCTCCCGCGAACGGCGAACCCCTCGCGCGTTTCGGAGGATCTTTCCTTTTATTTTGTCGCCGTGTCTAGATCCCTTAATTCGAGACAAGTTACCTCGACCTGTCTGTCAATCGGAGAACTCTTAATTATACCGAATTTCATTTCAAATCGGGAGTCCTTTCCTTCAGGTGAAAATACCTGACCGGAAATCCGGAGGTAATGATACTACAAAGTGGAGAGAGAGAGAGAGGGAGAGTCAGGGTGTTTTCGGGAGCGAGGAACGAGAGAATCTTCGAGAATTATGGCGAGGATATAAGATTCAGGGCCTTTGCGAGATGTTTGGCACAGGGTGGATGACAGGATCACGACCGAGCCGGGACTCGAGATTATTAACATAATTCCGTCAAGTTTTGTTTGTTTCATAATTACTCTGGCTTATGCGCTCATCGCAGTATGCAAGAGGCGTACTTGGGGACGCGACGGTCTTTGACGGGGCTGTTTATTAACCGTGTCCCAACATAGTTGGAAACTCGTTCGAAACTTGGTCACGGAATGACAAAGGGTAATTCGAAAGGGATGAAAAATGATAATGAATAAATTTGGAAAAAATCTTCAAGTATGTAGATATAAACAAACTAAGTTCGTGCATGTTTTATGCATTTATATGCCTGTACCCCGGTTATATAACCCTGTGGCGTTATGATACGCATATAACCGAGGTCGAAAATGGAACGAAGAATTCACAATGCCGGATAATTGCCACGATCCATGGATAATCAACACCAATTAGCAATCCCTGTACTTCAATTAAACACCGGGGTTAATATTATCCCAGGATTTGACGTAGATTGGGTAGAAAATTATCGGGAATAATCGAGAACGAGTTCTGCGAAAATTAAGCATCCTTTATTTCCTGTAAAAATGCACCACGTGATTGTAATTTAGGACTCAATTCAGATTCGTATCCGCCGATCGTTTAATTAATCGACAAAATTGACAACATGTTCGTCGGTTCTATTGTAAATCAGTAACAATGCGTTTGATTCGGTATCGTTGATCCCCTGCAATGACTACATTGCAATTCATTCCCCGTGTAATCCTATGCGATTAAAATACTAGTGGAATTAATGAAACGATGTCATATTCGTACTTCGCTATTGTCTTACGAAAAGGACCAGAAAGATGCGGGATTCAATCCCTAAGAGAGTACGAATGGTCAGAGGGGATCTTGGAAAGTGCCTTTTTGGAGTCTAACGCTGTTTTAGAAAATCGGATCTCTAGCAATGGACTTGATTTAATGGAGATCTGAACTACCTGAAGATCATATCAAGCGGACAGCGATTTGTCTTGACGTTGTATTTCATGCCCCCTGCTGTCCTTAATCGCTGCGTGAGAATGAGATTCGTCAATTATATAATTGTCATGGATCGTTGATCAGTATTATTTTGTACGTTCATCCATTCCCGTCGTTGAGTACGAGTTAAGCTGATCTTATCTGTTGTGATTTATGCCCTTGATCGTCAATCATCGATCTATTTAATCTGTCATTTGAAATCTTCTCTGTTTTATGATCGACAGTATTTATCCATACAACATGTCGTCGATATCCGAATAAAAAGTGTTAAAAAGAATGATTCAGAAAATCCAGCCTGGAGATGTACGAATTCTTTCATATCGGGTAAACTGGGCGTAATTGAAGAATGGATCAGTGTTTAATTATTCCGAACTCGTTAATTCTGGCATTGGTGGACATTTGTAGGGATATATATTTATAAATAAATAATAGACATAACGTGGGTAAATAAACGATTGAATAAATAAAACCAGCGATTGTTTTTTTGAGATTCGATTAGGTTGATTCTGGTTTTTATTTAAACGTCAAATAGCTTTAATACATATATATAATATATATTTATTCATATTAATAATACTGCAATTGTTGTATAATAATTGTGTGAAACAGATAAACAAATTTATACTTGATGCAAATTACATTATATACGATCTTTATTATAACGTAGATAAAGGTTGTCTGTGTTAAAGTTAAACAAATACTAACTAGGTATAGTCACAGCGCGTATGATTATCAAAAATTGATCACCTCCTGCAGCTGTAGAAAAAGAAAAGCGTCAAACTCTGATCGATTATACAACTAATCACGGTGCTTAATCGTAGGAGATGACAAAAATTAGCGAAATACGACGAAAGATTTATATCAATGAACTTCACTTCTTCCCCTTTTTCTTTTTTCTGTTTTTTTCATTCACCCCTTCGCTGTTCCAGCGTTTTAGGGTATATAATTGACAGACGCTATATGCTGTATATCAAGATTCGCTTTTATTTTCCTCGCACTGCATTCATTGACTCAAATAACTCGATGTTGTAATTATGCCGTTGAAGAGATGTATAAATAGTCTCAAGGGGATACGGTATCAATTAGACAAAGCAAAAGTATATTATTTTTGATTCTCAAACGCTCCGTTATTGGGCAAACACGGTTAAAATCATGAACGTTATGGTTTTGGTCGGAAGATTTGCTGCGGGCGTCGTCTTCCGTCTTAAGAATAGGCGTTAACGGCGTCCCGACGCCTAGCGTCGTCTGCCAAAACGCAGGAAAACGTGGTCGACGTCTTGACGCTTTACTCCGCTGTCGGGCAGGGGGATGTTTCCGTGGAGAACTGGGCCTGAGTTGTAAGCTGGAAATTTTCATCAACAGATAAATAAATAAATAAATAATCAATCGCCATTTTCATTAATTAATTAATTAACCAATCCGTAAAAAAAAAATGAAATGAAATTTATCACAAACCCTTTTCGTCGAGGTAAGTTTCCATGGCAGAGCTAAGCTCGTAGATGGTTGACAGAGCCGCGCAGACCTTGCGAATCCTTGGTGGTACTTCGTCGAGAAGACCAGGACTACATTGCGCCGGTGGCAGGGCAGCGGCTTGGCCAACGATAAGGGCGATAGAGGCCAGGCAGACCAGAGCAAGCATTGCTGTGTTGCTACGCATTATTCTACGGGATAATAGAGAAATGCATGGGAATTATTATCGCAATATAGGAAAGAGCGGTAAAGTTACTGGCGAGTAGATATATCTCCTTTCTTATCCGCCCTGGTTTCAGTCCTTCCAGAAACCCGGGCCGTAAGACGGGGTCGCCTTGATTAAAATACGGAACATCCTGGTTCACGGGTGGCTAAGCGATTTACGCTGGGCAATATAACCCTGCGAAATAAACTACACATTGTGTTTAACGCGGTGCAAGAAAGGACGCGGTCAATTTAAGTAGGTATATACATCGTGGATACGTGGTTCCAGTTGAAAGCGGAGAATTACGGGGAAAGATAAATCTCTGTTATGCAGGTATCGTGCACGATCCTGTTTCATCGTAGAGAAGTAAAGAGGCTTTCCAAAATTGCAGCTCGTATGTATCTATGCTTATAAATTAATGCACTAGCTTTCCAACAACGTGGTTTCGTTGCTGATTAATTATTTCTTTCCTCGTGGCTAGAAATGAAAAGTTGAAAGGCTGAGGAATAAGGGATATAAGATTCTGTTCAGCCATACGTCGAATCACTTTGGGTGTAATAATTGTGGGCTTTATAGAGCTGTTCGTCGGATCGATTATAGCTGAAATTCGCAAGCGGGTCGACCTCAACAGGTGGTTTTCTCCTCGACATCCCGCAAATTGACGCCTCGCCGAGATAAGGCTTTCGGCATTTGTATATCCGCGAAGGAAAGAATAGAGGAAAAAAATACCCTCGCGGTGAATTTCCTGCCGCAATTATTCGGACAATTTTATTTATAGAGTCGGATGAAAATAGCGACTTCTAAAAATCAGATCCCAGATCGTTGATAGATAAACAGGGAAAAGGCGAAATCGTTGTCTTCGCAAATTGCTATAGGCTTCTTCACTTAATTCAGTGGATCATTCGAAATCACGTAGCCGTATTTTATCTCCTGATAAATCCACGCCCTCGATCGATCACAGTAACAAGACGCGAGCTTGAAATTCATTCCGATACCAAGTTCCTGATCACCAGTCGTTTACACTTCCGATCGATCATACTTCTGCTGGGATTAATTAATTACTCTGATTAGTAATAACTGCACTTTGTATACGAGAGCGAGAATTGTACTAAGAAATTCTAAAAAATGTTCCTGCCCCCGGATTCCTCTGATATTTCCTCGGGGATATTAATGTAACGGCATTGTACACAAGAAAAGTAATAACATTAATCAATGGTATCTCTTCGCTCTCCCCAGAGAGGAGGAAATGGACGACATTAAATAATGCGTCCACTCGTTTCCACGTTTTGTTTCAGTATACCACGTCAAAGATGCTGCGGGATCCAATTTGTCTCGTCAACATTGCGAGGTGGGACTCTCGAGTAACGTAAAGTAAGTTCCGCGCGAGAAAACGTGGGACGTAAAGCTTCGAGTATATCTGACCGCTGGTTTCCTGCTTCTCACTTTTCCACTTTGAAGTGTGGAGTATGAAATATGAAATTGTCTTGCGGAACGTGTGCTAGGTACGTTTGAGAAAACAGCGCGAAGCCACGGAGTCCAAGATATTGCTATCATAAAATTTCCGCTATTGCAAATAATGGAATGGAATATCGCCACTATTACCCGGCTAGCGATATTTTATTTCGAATAAAGTGCAAAATATTACATCCGAGAATTTTCGCATGGGAATATTGCAGCATCTCTGATACAGGAATATTTGATCATGCTGAATGGAACATGCGTTAATTCTCGGGAAAATCCTTCCACCTTCCGCGAATGCAGCATGAAAGACAGATATAATCTTCTGTGATCTTCCGGTCTGAAGCTTCGACGAGGAAGCAAGGAATTTAATAAGTACTTCACCCGTAGAGTTTGATATATCTATATATCCGTGTATCCGGGATTGGTACGTACCTATACAGATCCAGTAAACAGGATACATTTGTTCAAATATTTGAACGAGTTTGGACGCCCGAGAAAGAATTCAATCGCTATTCTCTATCTGCCCTCTTGTGGGGATGCTCAATCAATTTATCCTTCACGAGGGAGGAGAAGGGCTTTTATTATGTACAGAAAATCAAAGCGTTTTGGCAATCATATCCTTTTTTATATATATGTGGAAGTAAACGCAAGTTCACCCCAGGGACGCTTCATTTATGTCAATATATATGTACATAAATAAACGGATATCCTCGTCCGTACCACAAATATTGGTATTTCAGATTATGTATACAGAGTTTTATGTACAGGTACATAACTATATCGGCGGATATTAATTTAGCGTGGGTATATATTGTTCTATGTGTATATAATACGTAATCTGCTTTATTGAATCACGAAATTATGCATACATATGTATCCGCGTCGTTAGATTTTCAAATTCTCATCTTGTTTCCTGTTCGATTCCAACTTTGAAAGCCTTCCGCCACTTTCTACTTTCGGGGCGGGAACATCCCCCTTTCAAAAATCTCTTGGTATTTATTTTTCGTGCGTTTCACACCAGAGTCCTAATCATTGTTGAACAGCTACTATCGAGGACTTAGCCTCGCCCGGATAACTTGCAACCTGTTGCTCAGCCTGAGGCGAAAATTCGTACCGTTTCGCTCGCATCCCTTCGGCGTTTTCACGCCAAACTTTCCCGCGGTTTATCGCAGAATTTCTTAATTGGTTTTACGACCGTTCACCCAGAGGCTTTAAATTATTTTTTCACTCGGTTCCTCGCAGTCTTTCATCGCTCTCGTTAAAGGATAATTGAACTTTGATCATTAATTGCATCGTTACACCTCATGCCGTCTACCGTTAAACGTAATACAACCGCGATAACACGCGGGGGAAATTAACGAACGATTTCACCCTCTTGCCACGGGCTAATCATTTTCCCTGTTATCTATATAATGAAAGGAAATGAAAAACTTTTCTTTCTGTTTATTTTTTTCTTCTTTTTCTTCTCGACCTGTTATACCTATGTACTTATACTCTATATTATTTCTTCGACGTCAGTTCCTGCCAACGATCTTAAAAACGCTGCTAATTGAGTGGCGAAATAAATTCCCACTTTTCCCCCGATTTAAGACTCACGGTGATAATAGAGAGGAGAAATATTTTCGATTGTTAATATTATACTCTCTCTTGATATTCCAACGTCACGATCCTACCTACGCCCACTCGCTTATATGGCAACGTAACAGTTGTATACCTAATCATATTTATCAGAGTGAGATAAGTGAAGAGGATACAAGCAATCGATGGTTTAGCCAAAGTATTCGGGAACGATGAGATTTTAGATTGGCAAGGCATAACCACGGTGGAAAAGGTTGGATGACGATCTGTGAACACGATGTATCGAATATCCCGCCGCGCTGGACCTGAATACGATAACGTTTACCTATTGTTTTACCCCGAGATGAAAAGCTATTTGATATTTCTGTCCCTATATTCAACTGGCGAGCATAGCTGCGTATGGCTGTGGTAATATTGTGAGAATCTCCGTATGCGAGTCCTTTTATCTAGGCTTTCTTCTCCGTAAAATATTCAAATAAATCGAATGTATCGAAGTTTATTTTATCGACGATTGCCCGCGGGGAGGTTGGGAAAATATTTCACCTGATTCGTATTCGAATATAAAAGTTATGCATGTATTTCAGCGAGACGAGAAATCCTGTAGAATATTTTGGCTTTTAAATTGATCGCGAGTCGGAATAGACCTTCGTTAGAAAAACACGTCTCGATCAAAATTTGAATCGAAAAATGAAACGACAAAGACTGAAGAATAACAGGAGATTTATAGGAGATCGAAAAGGCGATAAAAGAAGAAGATACGCGAGGTAACAACGCGGGAATATGAAAGTGGCAATTTCCGTTTCCTTCCTGCACACCATTTACACCAACGATCGCGTCTTCCTGTTAGAAACTATGTATCGCTTTTCTCAGTCGTTAGAGAACGAGCAAAACGAAAATTGAGTGCGACAAAAATATTTGAACAATGCTCAATTTTCGGATCCAGTATAACGTCGAAGTATACTCACTCATAACTATATCCGTTCTATCAATATACTTAATTTATCGAGGAGTTATGCTGTGTGTTAAAAATTACCATCTTCACCCTGTAGCCGCGCGTTTTGTTGGAAAATATATTCAGCGTCACGAAGACCGGAGGCTGTTAATCACCTTAAAATTTGACTAATTCAATTCCCTTGTACGCCGGAAGATAATTAGCCAAGGAGAACTAATCGCCGAGTAAATATATTTGCAGAATTAACTGGGGCATCAAATTTTCGCTGGTTCAATAATCTCCTCGACTATTATGCAACGTCATATTCAAAGTCACATCTTCGTTGTCATTCTCTCTCCCCATTTCTCTCTGTCTCTCTGTCTCTTCTTCTACGTGACGAAAATTTCCCCTGGCGATTCCCCAGATGAAAGAAAGAAAAGCGAATGAAAAAAAAAAGAAGTGTAAAGACAAAGAAGGATGAAAAATCCGACGGCGTAACGCTCGCTGCGCGTTATACGAAGGTAAATGAAATTCAAGTTAAATTTCACGGCTGCCTTAAGGGACAAAGCAAAGTTCTATGACGTTGTTTCTCATCCGCCATGCGCCAGGAGACAAAGAGTCAAGGCGACCAGGTTTACCGTAGAAGGAAATCCGGCGGCAGGTTCGTCCTAGTCTTCGTCCTTGCTCTCCCGCTTAGTCTTCAGCCTCACATTTCCCTCTCTGATCTCGTTCGAGGAGACATTGACTATCAACCTGCGCATCGTTGAACGTGGAACAATTAAGCTCTAGAAATTGCATCGTTAAGCCCGAAGGATGGTAGGAGAAAATCCCTGCATCACTTCTCAATCTCTCGTCAAACCCACGTAGTCTTGCGGTTCTATGGTGATCTCGAGCACCTCATACCTCCGGTTTATGACTATAACAGATGGCGGACCGAGGAGGATGAGGACGCCGGATGAGTAGCCGCGAACGAAGACGTCGTCAACAAAGAGATTCTTACCGCGGGTTTAAAAACGACTTTGTAGCGATTAGGGGATGCTTTTAATTACTGCGATACGCGGTGAAAAAGCTCTTATATATATAATATAAAAGGAGTACCATATTCTTCACTCACGAGTGGAAAAATTTTTCTATTCTAATATTCGCGGATGGAATCGAATCCACGTGAAAAAAAAAAAGGAAAACCCTCGCATGTCTATCTCTATACGAGTTACACATCGCATATTGCTATTCCATAAATAAATTGAAATATCTACCGTTATATCGGACGTGAAATACATATTCAATATTATCATCGGGAAATAAAACGTCTACCTACATAATATTTCATCGATTTTCAACTCAGTACCTGTACCTAGCCCGTATGGCGAGCGAACTCACTCGCCCCCTCGCCTCGTCCCCCGCAGTTTGTCCAACATTTCTGTGTAATTGACAAAGTGGATAGTTTTTCGAGTGGCTTTTAAAATTCTAACAACCGAAGATTAATATTCCCCATTCGCTTCCCACTCGCGACTCTATGTACTCCCGTTCATTTATGTATTATCTATACGCGTTTTCATATCTATCATGACGCACGTGGGGGCAC
Source organism: Rhogogaster chlorosoma (assembly GCA_944452935.1). NCBI lineage: Eukaryota > Metazoa > Arthropoda > Insecta > Hymenoptera > Tenthredinidae > Rhogogaster > Rhogogaster chlorosoma. Next base: position 23,341,920 of record OX101803.1, on the reverse strand, counting down.
TCGCTGTCTACTCGTACGGGATAATCGATATTCCCAGCTCACACATCTTCTTCGACGCCTGACAGCGTCCATCGTTCTCTCTCCTGATCTAATTGCGCTTACAAATTACACCTAACAAGCCACGCTAAGGCTGTATCCTTCTTGGCTGATGGGTGTATGTATAGACGACGAATTCCATCCCCTCGCTATTTTGCTCCTTGATCCTGACCTATGCTCGGGTTACCTTGCACCGGGCTTCGGTTAGCTGAGACGCAGCCACTGTCCTGCAGGATCTAATAAAGCGAAACCGATTCCTAGCCTTCTAGAATTCAAGACTTTATTAATGCACTTGCACCACGTCCGCCCTCGATATCGTCTTTCAAAAGAGAACTTATATTCGGTTCTCGGAGAACCGAACCCGCTAGGTGTGTAGGTGTACGTGTATTTACACAGGTATATATATATGTATGTATATACGCGTGTAAGTCTCGTTATTTTCTTGATATAGGAAAATTTGACCAATTTATTCATACGATTTTTTTTCTTTCCCAATCTGTGTGATGAAAGTCGTGGGTTTACTTCGTTATCTCAAAGGATGGATGGGCGAGTCGTTGGAGTTAGGGTGAAGAAAAAAAAAAAAGTTAAGTAATGAGGTCGAGTCGGTCCATATTTTCTCTCGGTATCATTTTGATTAGCGTCAAGAGCCATGATCCGTCGAGCACGACGGTTTACCTCTTGTTTACCCTCAGCCTTTAATTTCGGCGTCATGTTAACCCGCGAGCATTCGTGCCGGATGACGTTATTTGCGGCTAAATTAGGGTCAGGATTAACATGAATTCGTATTCAGTTGTTTTCTCGAATTTCTTCCACCCTTCAAGCTCTAAAACTTATTACCGGAATGCCGCGGCGGGTCCCTCCAGTAAAAGGGAAATTACACCTTGACACTAAACGTTAGGGGATGTACTAAAGCATGCCTCTGCGGCTGGACCGAGTCCAATGAAATATCAGTAGTGTAAAAGGTGGCGAATTTCTTTTCCAACAAAACGAAGTACAATCATTCGCGATAAATCATACGTCTCAGGCAATATTCTTTTCTTTTTTTTTTCATTCCCTTTCGTAACCAAATGAAGTGTAATTTATCACCAAATATCTATCCGAAAAGGTCGCGAGAAAAGTCATTTTCCCGTGTCTATCGTCTCGCCATTTCTCAATGCCAATTCTCGTTTAAAAATACGCGTTAGTAAGTACGCCAAGGAATTCTACACGTATACATGGCAATACAGACCCGAAATTAGTATGTATGTATTCTGTTTTTATACAGGCGTGAAGATAGATCACGTATGTCTGCAGGTGTTACGCCTCGGTGTAGCTGGTATATGTACGTGTATAATAAATATTTACATGTTTTTGCGAAGCAACGACGGGGGCCCGTGATCATAAAATTTTCAGGATTCTTCTCTGATCTTTCATCTTTCTTGTTTATGTACAGCCTCTTGCGATGCTACGCGTACCTACAGATATTTCGCGAGTTTCAAAAGAGTTCGCAGCCTTTATTCTTCAAACGGAGAAAAGAAACCTACGCGCTTGAAACGCGGTTTTAACAGGGTAGGTATAGGTGTACAGGTCGAGGATGGAAATTTTGAAATTTTTCAACACACCGCGGTATTCTCTTCTCTCTAGCCATCAAAGTTGCCAAAATTCTTACCTTGAGTTTTACACTCCGAGTAATTCGCTAATTTAAAGAACTGAAAACAATTTGAACCGCTTTGATCGCGAATTTCTTTGATGGAATTAAACAACTGTTAAAAAAGTTCTCTCAATGCATGGCAAGAGTCTTGAAATCACTTGTTCAGAAAAACCGCGAGCTCTAATCGTACAAATTGTTGATTACTAATTGGGCAAAAAAAAAAAGGAGAAAAAGAAAACGATCGGCAAATATAAATGATAGCAGATTCGGCTCTGAATAAAAATCGCATAAGATTTTCGAGGAAGTTATGAATGAAACGGTTTTTTTTTTTATCGATACGATAGAATTGACGAGTATTCCTCTCTTTTTAAACTACAGGTAAAAATAACGACGAAAAAATTGCATGTCGTTATCTTTTACACAAAGAGTATCGCTCGCCCGTCAAGTCCGACCAGACATTGACTCATACTACTTAAACGATCGTGGGAAGCGGGAGACCAGCTTCTCCGGTCTGATACGCGTATCATTCGGCATTTAACTATTAGATATAATAGAATGACGTCAACGAATTTGACGGGCCTTCGGGTATTTGATTTTAATTGGAAATTATAATAAGGTGAATTATTTGATGCCATGGTTGTAATTCGTTCGCGTCAAATCTTGATCGGTTTTTTTTTTTCATTCTCGATCTTATGCCGGAGCTGGAGTGAGAAAATGAATATTCAAATCGTTCAATGATCTCGCGACGTGGATGTGAATTTAAAAAAAATTCATCTCACGTTCGTCTTCGTGTTTATGCTTCTCGGATAGCTTGGTCTACAGGTATGTATTATTCCAACGATCATTGTGTCGCAGGATGTTTACGGAGATACGGAATCAATTATAGGTTGATTACGCGGAGGCATAGGTTTCACGAATAAGAAAATCAATTACGAGGGACGATCAGAGACTGTTTCTGATTGCCGATTGGTAAAACTGTCGCATGTTTGCCGACGTGTATCTGTTCTTGATTTCTATCAGATATATATAACCACTTCCGGCCAGACAATCGGAATCGTACCGCCCAATTCCCAGGTACTCTTTAACCCGGTATAATTGGAAATTACGTGGATATAACGTACTTGTATACAAGTACCTACGTGTTTACTCTCGAGCCTCGATTATTTCGCTTTTAGAATTTAATACCGTATTACGCGTATCGGAATATTTTACGTAATAAATATACCGAAAGAAAAGAGAAGACGAAGACATACAGCATCTTGACTTGACTTGATCAAAGTAAATACTAAATACACCGAGTTTATTGTTCAAAAGGAAAGTTTTCCCGGCGTTTATCCAGCCCCCTTCCCCCTCGAAGAAAAATAGAATCAATCGATTTTTATCGCTAAACGAAAATTTCACTGATGCGAAAACTAAAGAGAAGTGGAAATTCTGGCATGAAATTATTCACCGTGAGTTTATAAGATCGACGACGGGGCGCGGATTAGTTGATTAGTTTTGTGTAAGATCACGTAACGGCTACAACAGGATATAGTTTCGTCGTTATCCTGCCAGAGGTTTATACATATGTAAGGTATAGGTGAATGATAATAATGAAGAGTTTCACACGACTAACCTGCAGAGGATGTTATTAAAATTTATTTTTCGCAATGGGTTTGAGTTTGTCACGACTTTTTCTATCCTCGAAGTCTTCGGGATCTGATGACGTACTACGCTGCAGGGACTTCCGGTTCTTCGGTGGCTCTCAGGTTGATAGAGAGAACGTGAACGGACGACGGTACAGTGATGGTGGTTGGGATTCGAACCCCCTTTAAATACGGTGGGAATATAAGCGGCATGCGCGGTCCAGCGCCCATGGGGCGCCATAGGGCGTCGAGGGGCGTCGCGGCGCTCAATCCCTTCCCTTACGTCCGACGATTCAAATTTTTGTTTCGGAATTTTGATAATATGATAATCTCGTAGGAATATTTGCTCGTTATACGTGAAACTGGCGACAGCTATGTCCGAGCCCCATCCAACGTGGGGCGAGATTCGGGCACACGGAATATTATTTCCATGAGGGTTATACGATCTTTAAAAAGCTTGAATGGATCTTTATGGTCAGACCGTGACGTACATTGGAAATGTCCGAATTACTCGGGTTTTTTTTTTTTTTTTTCTTTTCTCCTTTCTTTCCCTCCCCTTTTCTCCACCTTATTTCCTTCCACACCTTATTCTGTCTAATATGTTTCCGGATCTTGTCTCGCACCCCTCGGGAAATATATTTATTATTCTATTTCAACGGCACTGCAGGATTTTCTCGTTGCAAGGTAACTTTATTACTTTCTGTTTTTGTTTTTTGTTCTTTTGACACTTTTACGGACCCTCGTTCAAGCCTGATGCTTTTCACACATGTACTATTTTAAACGGTATTCCACCGGGGAAGCAGAGTCATTTTCCATCATAATTACATTTGTGCCATTACAGAGCTCTGAAGTAATTCATCTCTCGGTTATTTTCTCTTCATAATTCGAAATTAAAATTCTACACTTTTCATCCGAATTTAATTCCCGAATAATCTGACGAGTTCGTAATCGTTACCTCAAAGTATTGGTCCGCTAATCCAGAGGCTTATTATTGAAGGGAGGAAATCATGTGACTTAATCCATTGAAAATTTTTGTTGCATTCCTTTTTTTTTCACCGTTTTACAAAAATCAAAGAAAATTTTTCTGTAACGTAATCAAAACACATATATTATGATATGTGTTAAAATATGGAATTGAAACAGGGTTAAACTCTCAGAATTAATTAAAAATTTCTGCGCCGTCTGGTAGACATTCAGAAAAAAAAAGAAAAAAAAAATAATGGAAAAAATAATGATAGTAAGAATAATAATTATTGAATATAAACTAATCCGATTGTGTCAATTATAGATTTATAAGCTTGGTTCAGATTTGTCCCTAAAACCATATAGGATATCACAACTTCTTTTACAGTTTGGCTTTTGCTACGACCATCGATCGCGTTAGTAACAGATGCTGGACCTAAAGCGTGAGAAAACGAGGGAGCCGAGGAGACAACATCTCAGTCGACTGCAACAAGTGTTGGCTCAGTTTCGGAGGCATATATTCCAACAATGAGGAAAGGTATGGAGGCTTCATTTGCACTCGGTGTTTGAAATTACAGAACAATTCAACGATATGCGTTGGCAATTATTAATTGATACAGCATAATCATTTAGTTAAGAAATTATCTCGATCTTTCACTCGCGTTGTTACAATCTTTTGAATTTCGATGCGAATCACTATTATTTTAGTAAAAAATAAGAAAATAATTCAACACATAATTCGTTGACGAAGGCGTATATCGCTGCGAAAGCTATGAAATTCTGTGGTTGATCCTTGCAGGTTTTATGGGATCGTTTGATCACGACTAGCGAGGGTTAATCAAGAAACAAGCCGATATATCGTGAGAGTATTTTTTTCTGATCCCTTCGCCGTGTTATAGGTATATGAAACGTATCAAGAAGCCTTTTCCTGTCACTCCGTAATTAATGACGTTTCAATTTCGGCCTTTGACGCAAGGCGACGGTTCGAGGAAACGTGATTTTCTTATAACAAGAATATTGACTGTAAAAATTCCGGAGTTTCGGAAATGAGTTTGAAATAACAAGTCGACGGGATGCGGGGGTGTCAGGGTGTGGGTAAGGGCGAGGAATTATTCCGAATAAAAAAAATGAAAAATATTCACCATATTTTTCGAACCCCGCTCTATACCGAATTTGAATTTCAAACGAGATCGCCATCGCAAGTAGCAAAGATCGCACAAGCAGAGCTGGTTCCAACTATGTAATTAATAACGACCTTTACCATCGCCATCTTCTGGCTCAAAGTCTCCGGGATCTACGTTTACCTAATTAATGAACACCAAGCAGAATTCTGTGCATGTGAATTAACCGGGACTCCTCCACAATCGCAACTCACGACGCGTGATCTTGCAAGCATAAAGATTTTACGAACTACGCTAAACTTCGCTGGGGCCAAGTTTGTCGACTTGGTCTCGTCGACGGTGATTATTGCCAATTATCACCTGTGTGACGTACGATTAATCGAGTATCGGGATAACGATTTTGATTTACTCAACGAATCGACGAGTTGCCCGTATCGAACATCCGGGTCCGGAACGGGGTGAAACTTTTCGCATGATCGAACGATTCGGTTACTTATGTACAGGATGAACGTATGTCGTGGATAATTTCCGAGGTAAATTCTCGACCGAAAAACGTCAGTCAATGTACAATAAAAATCGGCGTGTATCAACACGAGATAACGGAAAGTCTAGATAATATCGAAAGCGGTGGCGATTGAGGATTGCAAACATGTCAAAAATCAATTAGAACGAAGTACGTTGGCAAACAGTTGTAAAGTTTGCACTACTCGCTCGTGGGGTGCGTGAAAATTTAATGAACGTGACTCCGAGATAATAGGCACCCAATTAGATATGGAAATTAACGTCAGCCCAGCAATCGCCCCCTCGCTATCTAGTTTTATCCCGTTTATTTTTAAATCAGATTAGTTTGTACCGTCGATATTCGAGAAATACATTTTGCCCTAATCTTCCCACTTCACCCCGAGGGATTCCCGAGTCCAGAAAACCAACAGGTTGAACACCGATCAAAAGCGAAAGGTCGACGTATTAGAATTACGTCCATCGTCTATCAACGACGCGACGTAAGAAGACGTTGACTCGAAGTCGATACATTCTACCTCCCGTCGCGCGGTCCGATCCCAAGAATCGATTTCCGGCAATGATTCCTTATTTTTTCTACTTTTTCACTCCCACGATTAAAGTCTCTCGGAATCTTCTCTTCTTCTTCACATCTACGATACTCTCGTGAATAACGATAACAAATCATAATGAAATCTTTGAATCAATCCTATTTTCTCCAAGCTCAATTCTCTCGCCTCGGATTCGTCCGAGGAATTTCTCATCTCCTTGTCCCTTGCCTTGGTCACATGTCAGAAGACGGATATTACCCTCGCTTGATCTCATTTTTTCCATTGTTCCTTGCTCTCGTCGATTATTATCACGAAAGTAGCTAATACGGTATCGGAATTTTCTTGTTCCTTTATGGGATTGTATACACCTAAATAATCGCAGGATATGGATAACAGGACTCGTCTGTCCCCGAGAGATACCGCGTAAACTATAATTCTCTAGAAATATATCTCCGATGGAAAGAAAGTCTGCAGAAGATTCTTCAACGAACATATTTTTTCCTTATTTTCATTTTATTCTTAGCCATTGGATATTCACAATACAAGTTGGTGCCATTCAGGTCGTATTATACCTCTAGCAACCGTCTGCGATACGGATTACCATAAAAGTTGATGGAATATTCAATGCCTAGAGAATGTGGGAACCTCTTGTCAAATACCGTCGATATTTCATGTTGTAATTATAATCTCCTAATATTTTTTTTCAACTCAAAGATAGAGGAAATGGGGGTAAAAACCGTTCTAGCTCTATTCAGCGAATCGCGTCTGGTACACCTACGCAGTTTTTGTACAGTTTCGGAGAAATTGCGATGAAAGTGGAGGTAATTCGTTGAGAAGTCTGAGGAGTTAGAAAGGACGGGATGGAAAAAGGTGGGCGGAAAAAATGGACTGTCATAAAATCCGGAGACATTATGCATTGAAAACGTTAAATGTTGTTCGGACTTGCATTGGATATGCATGAGCCCCGTCGAAGCCTTTCTTACGTCCAAATACGTTGATGTTACGTGAATATGCCCAGGCGATGTGCGAAGCGTGTATGACTATAATAATCGTGAAATAAGTCAACGCTAGTAAAAACTTACTGACATATATTCAGAGCCAGCTACTTACGGTCGAATTTTCATGTCATTGTGCTTAAAAAATGACGTCATACCGCCGTCACCTCTGACCTAAGAGACCTAGCCCAGTCTGAAGCAATTTTATGTTTGAATCGCTTTACTACGAGAAAGTTCTCGCGTTCTATTAATCAACTGGAGAATTATATTATACCGTGATTATCCCGTTTCTTATTATCCCAGGTCATTCCTAAGCCTGTAATGTATTGCAGGACAAGCTGCCTCATTGTTAGTACAAGAACGCAAGTACCTTCACGAAATGAATCGTCGTAATGAAATCATCGATTGTCTCGATTTCCTCAAAGCTTGGAGATTGATGCCCTGAGTGACGTATAGTTAGTTTCGTTAATTAATTACGCGAACGCGAGTTATTTCACGAGTTATAATGCACAGCGTAAGATTCGTCGTTTATATGAATCCGATTGTTCTTCGACATTGTTGTTGCAATTGTTTGCAAGCCCTTGACATTAGCAAGCTGATGAATATTGGATAAAACGAACGCTCATTTGCGTCCCAAATTTCGAATAATAAATTATTTAGAGGTGTATAGCGATGTGTATGTGTAAATCCATTCGACATCGACGAGTCCGAATGTAATTATAGTTATAGCGAGGTCATTGACTACAAATTTTCTCACGCGTACATTTTATTTGGAACGATCGTTTGATTGTCCTGTATACAGCATACGCGTGCTTATAGGTGGTCGATGTGTATATTTATCTGCCACGAGGATAAAAGTGAGAAGAAACAAGGAAACTGATTCATTCCCTTGTCAAAATAGTCATCCAAACGAAGGCCGACGCGGACGTTCGCACTAATACTCGATGTTTTATTATATTTATACGCGACGCATAACGTGTGTGCGGATCCCTGAACACGGTTCGGGTTCCTATCTGATTCTGTTGATTCTGTTACGGACGATTTGTCAACTCCGTACCATTGCCTGTCGCCAAAATTCCTCATATTTTCATTCCTTCACCCCCGAGGGAATAATTTCAGAATCAACTCTGCGACTCGACTACGCGGTAACGATAGAAACCACCCACCTACCAACCCTATAGCTCATTCGTTCGTGAAGTGAATCTCAAAACGTTGGAAATTCGGAGAACAAACCTGGCTCGAATGTACCTCGATTTGACTCGCGTGATGCAAAAGAAGAAACAATAATAATAATAATAATAAAAATCGCTCCACCGTGCAGAGATTCACAACTGATAGACACATACTCTACTATCGGCTCAATCCATACTGTACTTGATGTGAAAAAAGTTTTTTTTTGCACGCACTTTTATGCGAAGTGTATGGCGAGCGATAGGTACCATTTTGAATGAAAGATTGGAAGGGTGGGGGGCTTTTTTCGTTTTTCAGTACCACGAAGGGATTCTTTAAACAGTGACGTTCGTACCTATTGCAGTACTATGGGTTTTCAATTTCTCGCAGTGGTGTCCTTCGTATTTTTCGAGAGAATGTCTTATATGTACAAACCGTCTATAACTCGGAGGTTTTGAGTAGTCTTGAAGTATGGGGAACAAAAGGGAAGAGATCGGAGATAATAAGAAAATAAGTTAAAGAGAGGAGACAAAAGAGGCTGGAGAAGTTTCTCTACTTCGCGATGATATCACTGCCACGGAATCCGCTGGGCTTTCCGATAATTTCTCAGAAGGAAAAACTTGCGCGACTTCGCTACCGTCCACTTCGGGCCTTGGGGTAGGTGGGTACTTCTTCCTCTCCCATGGCTTGGCTTTTCCTCTTTTCCTCTTTTCCTCTTTTCCTGCGTTCAGTTCTTCTTTTCTTCTTATTTCACCTCATCTCCGTGTGTGTACTTAGAGTATAAACTCCGCAAGTTGCGCTCGAGCTTATCAAATGAACTCCTCGACAGACCCTAGACCACCTCTCCACGCTATAAGCGTATTAAAGTATTACTATACGGTCGTATATGGTGCCTAGTCGGAGGAGGCGCGAGTGCAGTGAACTAGTTTTACCTAGACGTGTAAAACTTTGATTCCCTGATGAGGAAATTCCAATTTGGTTACACTTTGTTCACGACACCGTAAGAAGAAGTCGAGCTATAGCTGACGCTGCACTGTCGTTGTACTTTGGAAATTACAAACTTCCAGGGTATCGAGGGGCGCTTTGAGTAAAATAGAAACTTTTTCACCCACTAAACATCTTCATGATCGTCGCGTATTTTCTCAACATCTGACCTCTAAACATAAATAAAACTATGCTAACCTAGTTGATAATTATATGTATAGACCAACTTGTTGTTGATTTTCTTTTTTCTACACGAACATGACGCATGTACGCCTCAGCTAGGTATTGGCACGGAGCAAAGGCCATGATCAACGTGGTTTTTTATTTCTCATAGGTCCGTCTGGGATTCGGCAAAATGATGTTAAATAATGTAAATTTTCTGATTAATTTACGAGCGTTGAACTGTTCTGCGTTCTTGTATTTTCCAATCAAGATCTAATTGCGGATATAAAGAATTGCATTACGGTAACGAGTACAATCTATACTTGACTCGATTTATCAGAGGTTTCTATATATCGCGCAGTGGAAATTCTCAGCGACCTAGGTACCCAATTCGAATAGAAATAGAGATCTGCAGTCGGCGAATCAATTTCGACGAGACACACCGTGCATAAATTTCAAATACCCCGCGAACGTCGCGGGACGAAACAAATGACTGGTAACGTTAGAAAAGTATTAAAGGACGTGTTATCGCGTTCTCTTAGACGTTTTCATCGATGCTGTCTTTGTCCCTGTAAATTGTTCACGCTTTAATTAGGACTGACGTCTTATACCCGAGACGAAAACGTATCGATAAAAAATAGAGAATGAAAAGAAAAGGATTACTTTAGCGAAAAACTCTGAAAAAATATGTAATTCAATTTTTCTTTTTTCTCGCAAATTAGAAAACTTTTCCTGGGGAAACTGCATCGATTCATAAACACCGTTTTGTTGTTAATCCGTGATTCTTCCAGCTAAGAGACCGCAAGGACTTCAGTCAAGTCACTTATTCGTGTGCTCTCGACAAATCTGGTGTTAAATTTGAAAAAATTCTGCCACGTGCAGGTATAGATTGCGTGTGGAAATGAATAATTGAAAAGAAGGAAAACGGCGAGTTGTCGCCGCGGGTGAAATCTGAAATTCGTTTAATTCACGGTATAATATTTATTGACACGAGTAGCGAAAGTGGTACCGCATGCAGTTTCAATTACATTCAATTAAAACCGAAGCCCGATAAGTAATAGAAACTCGTACCGAGAGCTCGCTCAAGGAATAATAATTATCAACAAAACCCCGTAAGTGTATAATCCGTTACGTACTTCTCCTTTCTTTAAAGAATTTCGCATTCAATTCGCCCATGGAATAATCGTTCGATGACAAAAATCGGAAATCTCGAAAATGTCGCCCCTTCTGAGAAAGATGTACCTCTAAGAGGTCCTTACATAACTTTAGGATAACGCAGCTCTAGGACGAATCGTTCCAACGAATGATGTAGCTGAAATGGATGATCTCGAACCTCGAAACGAAAGGAGACACTTCTCACTGTCATCCGGCGAGAAAAGACAGCTGGAAAGTTTCGGTACTTGTTTTTTTGGAAATGTCTGCTAATTTACCGTAAACCGAGAGAATGGAAGTAATTGATGGCTCGCCGAGGCTCGGCACCTCTGGCTTATTCGTTGAATTCATATTTCGGCAACTTGTTGAACAAAAAAGTTCAGCCATGCTTCTATCTAAGTTTGAATGAAAAAAATATAGTCTTATTCGAATCCAACCGGTCGCATGATTATAACGAACCTTTCCACAACTTCTCAAATCTCAACATCCGATCAGAGACTATAACCTCCCTTATGAAATTTTTTTTTCTTTTTGAATATAAAAAATTTCGCTATCATATACGCATATAATTGTTCAACGCTTGGCGATAACACCACTCTTTTTACCTCTTCATTAATATTTCAGATACAACACATTTCCTATTTTTATCTTATCATCGTTTTTTTTTTTTTTTTTTTTTTTTTTTTTTTTATTGTCAAAGTACATCTAGCTTATTACAGCGCTATCGACGTCTGGAATATTCGTTTATATTACGAGGCACCATTGGCCATTGATATGAAGGAAATTTGCAATTCTTATTTATAGATATACGCTTCTTGGTGAAAGGCAATTTTCGGCAAGCTTTAGAGAGTGAAAGGTCTCGAATATTCGCCATAGACTTGTCATAATGTAATATTCAATTTTTCATTTTTACGAAGTTTAGTATTGTAAAAATGTTGACCATCGACCGATATAGTTCTGTCTTTTATTTCATATCCGAATCTCAATGATCCGAAACACGGTTTTGCCGCATGTTTCCTTTGCGAAATTGATTCTTAATGTGAAGAATATTAATATTTTTGTATTAATTAATGAATTATGCGACATTCTTGCAACTTCCTCCACTCAATCGACAACTATCGGACTTTTGTCCTTGACGTTATTCAAATTCATCAAATTCCAAAGCAGCATTGAGTCGAATTAACGTACAAAAGAAATCTAGGATATAGAATTGATGAATGGCGAATTGAAGACGTTGCGGTTTGATCGTCGGTATACCTACGCCAAAGTCAATCACACGTCAGCAATGTAAGCATTGTATAGATATATAACTAGGGCCGATTTTTATAGCAATCGTTACTGTTCGAAAGAACCTAATTAAGTCACTGACCATTGTAGTCGGGTTCAAAAGTCAGCCAGGAAATAGATGTCACATGACCTCCTCTTTACATGCACGAGTCTAAGTCGCGGCCCGTACTAAGCAGGAGGTGAAGAAAAAAGTTTCAGTTGGAAGACGGTCGGCGGGACTGCAATGTTCGACTTCGCTGCTTTGCCATCTTGAAAAGAAAATCTGACCGATTGTATCGAAATTTTGGTTTATAAAAAAAAAGTGAAAATAAAAAGAATAGAAAAAAATTCTCGATCATTTCTGTGATGTACATTTTGCAAGGGGGACTCATCCGTTTATTTCTTGGTATCGAGTCTCGAGATATTGTTAATAAAAAATCAACTGAATTATTTTTTGGCGAAAAATTTGAACGGTAGCATTTTGTCCGGGGTCGAAAATCAAGTGGGAATTATCGTCAAAAGTCGTGATCGTGCGCCGAGGATTTACACCGTTTTAACGACAACGTTGACAATGCTGGGACAAGTAAACGGTGAATTTGTTCATCCTTGTGTTGACGAAACCACGAAAACCCCGTTTCAGTCGCACGTCAAGATCCGCCGAGGAGGTAATGGAAACAGTAAGTTTTTGGGTTAATTTTTTCCATTTTCAAAGCCAGCTGACAAATGAACCGAAATTATATCAGGGGTTTCGATAGTTTTTGAAAAATCCTCAAATTGTTCGAGTATACCGATGTATAGAAGTTTTCTTTTTTTTTTTTTTTCATTTTCGTTTTCTTTTTCTCTTCTCTCACTCCGTTTTCGATTTGAATACTTGACTTGAATCGACTCAATATTGGATACGCGTACGCAATTCCATGTCGGACTATTGTTCTTCCCTCGAATTCGATTTCCATAAAAGTCGCGAAATAAGGAGAAACTGCAGGGTGATTTGAGGCTAAATATTTATTGCGGTTACGTAAAGACTCGTGGTTCTCGATCCTGCCGAGATACGCCTACCTACCCCTTTCACGACCCACGCGTTTCCGACGAGCAAAGAACACCCCAAAAAGATCCCCGTTTTTTAAAATCACTAAAAAAAATTTCAGACGATATCATAAACCAAAATCCTTACTTCAGCGCTGTCTACGACGATGTTATCAGACGGTCCATTGAACAACCGGAGGAATTTTGGTCCGAAATAGCGCAATGCGTCGAGTGGAGTAAACCGTGGGATAAAGTTCTCGACGACACAAATTCACCCCATACAAAATGGTAAGACCAATCTGCGTAGCAAAGTCCTCAAATGACAGAAATCTGACGTTTTATTCATCGCCAGGTACGTCGGTGGCGAGATAAATGCTTGCCATAACACCGTTGATCGGCACGTGGCCGCTGGTCGTGGCGAAAAAGTAGCTCTCATACACGACAGTCCGCAAACATCAACCGTTCGAAATGTTACCTACAACGAATTGCTCGACAAGGTTTCTCTGCTAGCCGGGGCCCTGGCGGATTTGGGAGTTCGAAAGGGCGACAGGGTCGTTATTTATATGCCGCTTATACCGGAAACTATTATGGCTATCCTGGCCACCGCGAGACTGGGCGCAATTCATTCGGTAGTTTTTGGCGGTCAGTTTGCTTTTTTCTTTGAATTGTCTAAATTCTATAATTGGAAAGGAAATGCATGCTAATTATCTCTCTGAGTTTGATGACGCAGAAGTCCGCGGTGACTGGCGAGAATTAAGCTCATTCATTGTCGAGACTGTAAGCTACTATACTAATATAATCCATCGTAACGAGGTAAGGTTTGATTGTAGGATTTGCCGCGAGGGAATTGGCTACCAGAGTTGATCACGCTGAGCCTAAAGTAATAATATCTGCAAGTTGTGGGCTGGAGCCAAACAAACTCATAAAGTAAGTCTTCTGCGTCGTAACGTACTACGGGGTAATATAATTGGTGGTCTAGGTGCAGCTATTCATTTCCAAAAAAATTGGCTACGCAGATACACGACGATATTGAACGAGGCCATGGAACTGGTTACCGTGGAAAAACCGAAATGCATTATCTACCAAAGACGGAATGTGTGGGAGAGCACGTTGTCCAGCACCGATATAGACTGGGATTTGGCTCTCAGAAATTCGAAACCCCATCCCTGCGTTCCCGTCGAGGCAAACGACCCCCTCTATGTATTGTACACCTCCGGAACAACTGGTAATAATCACTTGTCTCGCCAATTATTGATGGAAGGTATCAACTGGCACATAATATCCGGTTAATCGTCTTTGAGCGATGCATTATACCTTTGTCCGCATAACTGTCTTTTCTGTGTCAAATCGTGAATTCCGAAGACGAATGGTAAAGAATGGCGTCTGAGGATTGAATGTGAATAAGATTATTACACGACGTGGAAAATGGCCCGGACATAAAATCCGAGACAATCGCGTCTGCGGCGCTCGTAACGTTATTGTTTATAAACTTTAGACAAGCCGAAGGGAATTGAAAGACCCGTCGGCGGCCACATAGCTACTCTTTGTTGGACCATGAAAGCGATTTACGGAATGGATGAAAACTCGGTATGGTGGGTCGCCTCGGACATGGGCTGGGTCGTCGGTCATTCCTACATATGTTACGCCCCGCTTTTGGCCGGTGTAACCAGCGTCATGTACGAAGGAAAACCGGACCGGACTCCAGACGCGAGTCAATACTTCAGGTTCGCACATCTTCTCCCCGCAGCCATAACGACCGCGAATCTCTATACCAATTAAATTTCCATCGAATTCACTTCCAGAATAATAGAAGAGCACGGGGTCAATGCCCTCTTCACCGTACCGACGGTATTCAGAGTATTGAGGAGAGTCGATCCCGAGGCATCGCTGGGGAGGAAATACTCCACCAATTCGTACGTTACCGAGAGCAGCGGTTCGTTCGTTGATCGATTGATCAATTCATTGACTGTTTCAGACTGAAGACTATATTCATGGCCGGGGAGCACTGCGATCACGAGACAAAAACGTGGGCGGAAAACGTGTTCAAGGTACCGATATTCAATCACTGGTGGCAGACCGAGACCGGACATGCGATCACCGCTACCTGCATAGGTCTAGGTCACAACATTAATCCTCCGCCTTATACAGCAGGGATGCCATTCGCCGGCTACGACGGTATACATAATGAATGACGCAAATCGAAAAAAATTCGGTGATTGAAATTATAAATTCTCGCTTTTTTGCTTTCATCATTCAGTCAAAGTCCTGCGCGAAGACGGGAGTCAGGCGTTTCCCAACGAGCTTGGGAGAATAGTGATCAAGCTACCTTTGCCGCCTGGTACAATGTCCAATTTATATTTAGCGCCGGAAAGGTTTAAGCAAATTTATTTCTCAAAATATCCGGTGAGTCGATGTCTGGCTTCATTTTTCTCTTGCCATTTTTACCGTCATCCTGCGGTTTGACATTATACACCGCGTATGCATTGAACAGGGGTTTTATGACACCATGGACGCCGGTTATATCGACGAATTTGGCTACGTTTACGTAACGGCCCGTGACGACGACGTTATAAACGTAGCTGGTCATCGATTGTCTACTTTTGCTCTCGAGGACGTTGTGCTAGGACATCCAGACGTGGTGGACGCGGCTGTGGTCGGGGTGCCGGAATCTACGAAGGGTGAAATACCTCTGTGCTTATACGTGCTGAGAAGCGGTTGGTATATCGGAGATTAATTTCTTTTCTTAGAAATATTGAATTCAAATTCATTATCCCGATATACAGACGACGTGAAAAACGAGAAGGAAGTAAACCAGGAGCTCATATCAAGAATTCGAAAACTGATCGGGCCTATTGCTGCGTTTAAGTTAGCCACCTCAGTCGAAGCCTTGCCGAGAACAAGATCGGGCAAAGTATGTCGCAAGTCGATAGCTGATATGGCCAGATCGCTGCCAGTTAAGGTTCGCATATTATATTCCTTATGAAAAGATACATTTTCTCATTATCAAGAAATATACCTACCTGGATTATTTCCGTTATTATACAGATGCCGAGCACGATCGAAGATCCGACAGTCTATAAGGGGATCAAAAAGGCCCTGCAGAAGCTCGGCTTTGCCATAAATGCCCCTGATCCAGAATTGTAGAATAAATTACGAGTAACGTTGAAATTAGTTGTCCGGACTATTTACCTCAGTATAAAAATATGTTGCGATTGTAGATCAATCGGACTAATTTATACGACAAATAATAATAATAATAATAAAAGTATCGACGAAAAATCTGTACCTGTAAATCAGCGTTGTTTTTTCTCCCCTTGTCAAATTTATTAAATAAAGGTCGAAGAAATGTAGAAGATCGTTGGAAAGTACCTAGTTTTTAAAAATGTATTTATTTTTATTCAAAAAGTTACATAATTTTTCTCGTTTATGTTATGATAAGTAAAAAGGAAAAATTTCATCGCGTATTTAATGCTTCTGCTTTCTTCTCTTCCCTTTCTTGCCAGCGGGAGTATCTGACCCCGTAGATTTCGTCTCGGTCTTACGTTTCGGTGATACTTTTGTCTTCGGTACCGAAATCGGTTTCTCATCCGGAGTTTGCGATGGGATACTGAATCCAGGGATCTGGAAAAGAGTCGTGGAAGAGATTGGCTAACTATAAAGCGTCGTATTAGTCACGTGTCATTCGGGGATTAGGGGGAATATGATTATTATGTTCGAATGACGAGGAGAAAATTCGTGATTTCTTACGACTGGTTTTACTAGCTTGAATACAAGCTTCTCGTGCTGAACATTCGATCTGTCCAGACTCAGCTGAACGACGACTGGATCGAACGAATGGAAGGTAACGTCTCCGAATTTTTGACTCTGGTCCTCGTCGTCGTAGACAAAATTAATTGGCGAGGTTTCCCCCTTTTTACTAAGATACAAAGTACCCTCGAGACCGTATTTCGGTATGAGAATCTGAAGAGCATTCTTTCTGACAAACAATACGTAGCCTTCCTCGTTCTGTACTTTTTCTCTGAAAAATAACTAAACCCGAGAAAAAAAAAAAAAAAAAAGACGGGGAGAAAAGATGTTTGAAATATTTTACATTGCGATATCAATTCCACGGCTATTTCATACCAAGTATCAAACTCACGTGGGTGTTCAAAGCGACGGAAGCCCGTCCCGCGTACTGAGCCATTCTATTCCTGTAATTTAAATTGTAGCACAACTCGTGGTTCTTTTTCTTATCCAATAAAGCGGGATAAGTCGCATCGGCTCCTATACAAACGGCCAGAAGACGGTGGACCATTATATCCGCGTATCTGCACGTCGAAAGTCGAAGATAAATTATATCGTCGAGTTAATTTGACAATTTTTCCACTTAATTTATCGATTTCTCACCTCCTAATCGGGGAAGTAAAATGCGTGTAAATCGGACAGGCAAGACCGTAGTGGAAGTATTCATCAGGCTGAAGCATTCCGCTGGTGAAATAAACGGCCTGCATCATGCATCGGGTCGCCAATATCCTGAGCATTGTATTAAAGTACGGATTTTCATCCGTGTAAGCTTCGTTCAATGAAGCTGCCAGTTCTTTACCGGAACTAGTGTTTATCGTGAATCCCTAATCGAAAGAGTTGTTTTTATATTATAAACTTTACCCCAATATTTATTCGTCTCATTTTATAATTTTCTTTTTTCTTCTTTTCTCTCATTCGCGACTTACTCGATTTCTTCCAGCCTTGACAAGGGGATCGAAGTTGGCTTGGGGTGGCTCGGGATGCCGACGAAGCATCGCGCACTCGGGGAAATCTTCCACGATTTTTTTAGCCACCGATGTATTAGCGAGCAGCATAAACTCCTCAACCATAGAATTAGTTTCCCTTAATTTTTTTGCCTGTACGTCTATAGGGTCGTGAGTCTCACTGTCTACCTCGAACCGGATTTCCGGTGAAGCCAAAACCAGAGCTCTGTTATACGATCGCGAAACAAGAAATGATTAATTTATATTCTTTCATTTTTTGCGCCAAAAGTTTTTCATTTTTCATTTTTCATTCTTTTTTTCTTTTAGAATAAAATTCGTACCCGTTTTCGAATCTTTTAGCTTTCAATTTTTTAGCCAGACTATTGAGACCCCTGAGTGACTTGGCGATCGCATCCTGTTGCGTTTCGTCGTCGATCTTTAACTGAGCTTCTTCGTATGTCATGGCTTGTCGAGAGCGTATAATACTCTTGTGAAATTTAGTCTCTTTTATATTCGCGTCACGGTCCATTTCCCATATGCAGGAAAACGCGAATCTCTCTTCGTTACCACGCAGAGAGCAGAGATTAGAGCTGAGTAGCTCTGCGGACGCGATTTTTGAATTGTATAAACCGTATATATTGCCATCATATTTACACAATTTTTACCTTAAACGAAAGGAAACAGATATTTTTTCAAAAAACAACTCACCAGGCACCATGTCGATCCTCTTATCCACCAGGTACACCGTCGTACCTCGCAAAGCTGCTTCTTTATCCAGTGCTGTTCCAGGACGAATAAAATGCGAAACGTCCGCAATATGAACACCAATTTCTAAATTACCATTACCCAATTCCCTGCAGTGAAGAGCGTCGTCGATATCCGTACATCCCGGTGGATCCACCGAACAAACGTCGATGTGTCTTAGATCTACTCTTTCGGCGACATCCTATAGTTATTTTTTCAAAGTTATACATTCTTTTTTTTCTTTTATCGAGATTTTTTTAGATCTTTGGGTAACATGTGACGACGATAGATGGTTGTGTTTTTTTTGTTCGACACAGCAATGGCGAAATTTCTTACGTCATTGTCACCAAAATATCATAATACATCGGGGTAAATTAATGACAGATTTCGATCCTTGGAAATGGAGAGTTTGTCGACAGCTTGCTAACGGGAAGAGATAACTCGCGCGTTTGTGTTTAGCGATATGGATCGAGTCTGTTATATATTTACTCACTGCAAAACGCATATTTTCAACATTTACAATGGTCAAGCTCGGAGGATTGATATTTAATTTGAACTTTGGACACGTTTCTATAAATTTCTAAGGACAAATAAAACCAACGTCGACGTTATTATGGATGAAAAAATCGGATTGGAAAATCGCCAAGTTTCGCTTAACGATGTCTTGCCGTTTTGCGATCAGTTGGAAAAATTTATCAAATATATCGGGAGTGTTAAAGATCTGAATTTCATGACCTACGAATACCCGAGGTGAGCGATAATTATTTTCATTCTTCTTTTTTATTGTCAAAAAATATTCTCCAGGATTTCTCGCAAAACTTGTGTCGATTCTTTTCTACAGAATCCTACAAAATCGCTTAGACACCGACGTCACAGAGCTGGAGACTATGCTGGGCGAAGTTAAAGAGGCTTTGCTCAACGCTGAGCGTCTTAGGACCCAGAGAAAGTCGATTAAAAGGGAGAAGATATCAGTGAAAAAGATTTTAAAGAGAATGCGAGAGGATGGTGGGTTGATGACGTAAAATCTCCATAACTCTGTGTGTATCTTTCTTCTTTTTCTTTTTTTAATAAAAACTTTCAGAAGTTCGAGAAATGGAGTGCGCAATATCCGTATATGATAAGCCTATGTTCTCGCGATGGGAGAGCCTGAAGACGACGCAGAGGCCGGAACTTTTCGAAGTAATGCTAACGGACATAAAAGTAATATTTTTTTTCTCCCTCTACGTATGACCGTATCAATTTCCGATTTTTACCTACATACTCTCGCCCACGCAAAGCTGTGTTCGTTATCTCTTTTCTTCCCTTTTCTCTTTTTATCAGAGTAAACAACTCGCTTTAGACAACCTGGCCGTTCTCGTAACCCGGAAACTAAACCAGATCCAAGTATTTCAACCGTTGAAAAACGGCGAAGTTAATCAAAAAAATTCCACCGGGATTATTAGGGAAAAAAGCGTTATCCCACTACCGTTTCCCTCGTTTTGTACCCCAATTATTCCCATACCCATACCACCGCCGCTACCCCCGCTACCCTTGCTGCAAGCTCCCGTATCTCACCTTCCGAAAAGATCCTACCCCCAGCGTTTGTCAGTTCAAAGACGTCGGAGGTGAGAAATAATTTCGAAGATATTTAATGATTATTTTTTTCTATCTATAGAGTGAAAAAAAAAAAGGTTGAATGGAAAAGGAAAAAGATTTTTTGTTCTTTTTTTTTTTTAACAGACTAGAAAGACGCGGGGAAAATTTTGAGGGGAGAACGCAGAACGTCGAAGATTCATCTTCGGTTTCGCTGACGCTTAGCGATCTGCCGAATAATTTGAATGGGAATTCATACCCGAGGATATTGCGTCCGATATGTAACTCTGGTCAGGATTTTGTCTCGGATAATATCGGGGCTAGTGTGACTGTGAGAAATTGTTTGAACGACGTCGCCCTGCTTGATATCAACGAGAACAATAATGATAGTAATAATAACGAAGATCACGGAATGGGAGCGGAATTTCAAAGTGAAATGCGAACAGTTTTACAAGTTTGTTTGTTTCGTCGTATTTAAAGGAGTTTAATAGCTGCAGGAAATCTTTTTTCAAGATAATTCAAGCGAAAATATTTGAAAAGAAAAATTTCACTCGAATTGATATTAGACGAAATATTTTTACAACGAATAATGAATTCGAGTTGATAATGATTGAAAAAAATTTACATTCAATAATGATATGGGTAGACGTTAGGCAAAGTAACTGCGAAAGTTTTCGAGAAATTTATTTATGAAACTCGTTTAAAAGTTATAAGACTTTTTTCTTTTTTTCACTCTTTTCTTTAAGAGAGAGAGAAGAAAAAAAAACAAACAACTTTCTGTATATTCTGGTAGAAAATCTTATTTCACTTCGTTAAAACGAGTTTTAAATTTTATTTACTTGTAAAATCGCGTCCTAAATGTAAAGGAGGGCAAAAAAAAACAATTTACATCAAATTCTCATTACTAGAATCAGTCGAAAAAATGTTGTACTTTTTTTTCTTTTTCTCCAGCTAATAAACTCCCTTAACAGTCTATAGTTGATTTATGCTAAACGGTTTGCAACTGGTTTCAGGCACTTTTTGGCGATCTTAGATCAGCCCCAACACTTCTAGACACCGAAAGTACATCCAGCAATTTAGCAGAGGCAGAGAACACGTCGAATATTAATAAAGAAATTGAATTATACGCATTGAGAAAAGCTCAATGAAGACTTTCGGCCTTATAAAAACAATATGACTGATATTCGCGGTATTTTATCCCCACTATATCGTTTCGTATAGATTTTTCAGTCGATTTTATAAGTAGAAAAAGTTTTCTAATATTATAGAAATGAAATTAGCTCTCTTCTTTTCTAGTATCCCTAAATAAGCTTCTGTCGTACATCTATATCTGAGAAAAATGAGAAAATGAAGAAAACGATTGCTAACCCCGTCTGTAATGATCCAGGGTAGTTTGGGAAGGAAGCTGAGAACTGCGTCGGAGAATCTGTTGTGGGGAACGTCGTGTTCGAGGAGAAGTACTTCGTTCTCAGTTTCTTTGTCCCCAACGTTGCCCAAGGCTCGAACAAAGTGGCCTAATGGATACCTGGAGTTACGAGGCCAAGAATCTATCGCAACGATTATTCTCTGCTTGATCAGAATTTCCGATTGACGAGTCTCGATTCTAACTCTGGGTATCTTCCTCTCTGCTGGTACAAACATGTGCTTTACATTCTGGAACAAAAAGTGAACGAGAAAATTCAATCTCTGTCCTTGGTCTCCAAATATTTGAATCCGGTATTCGTTGTTCAATTTTTTCTATACCCCAGAGTGGAGTTACTCAGAATTTGTCAATTATTCAGCCTTCTCACCCCTTTCACGAGACTAGGCTGTAAAATCCCACAATATTGTCGCCATTTTCGTCTAATAATTCCAACTACAACGCCCGTGGGAGTTCTTTCGACATTTTTAGCAATTTTTGCAGCCTTTAGCACGTCTTCATCTTCCAGCGAGTCTCCAGGGTCTTCTTCTTCGTCTTGAATGACCAAATCGCTTGGCACGCTCCATTGATCTTCGGGGAGAAGTTCTAGAGCGACAATGTCCCCGTCCACTGCTCTATTCTGGGCTATTCTTCCTTGCAATAAAATCTTAAACGAAAAATAAGGATCTGAATTTTCGACAGAGTCGTTAAAAGTTTATAGAACTATTCAAACTTCAAAACAACGAGGCTCACAAATTTTTCTCTTCCTTCTACATTCACGCTTCCCTCCAAGAAGTTCTCTCTCGATGCCAAAAACGACCCCTGCAACAATCTCCCGCTCTTTATACCCTCGTGAATTTGAGCCGGCGTTAAATGCGGAGGAAACAGAGGCGTTCTGCTCTCTCCTTCGAGATTGTAACTTCTCTTGCACAGCTTGTCCTGCAAGAAACCGGCGTCTGTCAATGAGGCGACGTAGTCTTCCACTGCAAGGAGTAGAAAAAGAACATTTTATCATTAATTGACAATTTTAAGACTCTATTCTTAATTCTCATCATTAAAATCAGCGATTCGTTCTATAGATTTGATGTTTTCTTACTAGAGGCAGCATTCACGCCTTCGCTGATGGCTTTATCCCGATTAGCCGCATCGTCGGTGAGCAAAACGACCTCAACTTTTTTCTTCTCTTGACGAACCCCGGCGTTTATATGACTCTGATACCAGCCAGCTGCAAGTCTGATCGCTCGGTCATTCCGGTCATTTATTTTCTCGCCTGGTTCACGTTCTGCATAAGTATCCCTGCGAGGAGAAAGAAAAGGAAAAATAATATTGAGGACTGGCTTTTCATCGGCAAATTGCAGATCGTAGAGGATTGGGAATCTCACTTGTGATGCTCGTTTACAAATACGTAGAACTTTCGCTTCGGATCTTCGATAATGTCTCTCAGTTTTTTGTACACGTTAGAACTCCTATGGCGAACCTCTTCCAGTACAGTTTGCAGAATGATTACATTGCAGAGGGTGTCTTCTTCGAGAATGTCGATCTTGAAAATGATCAAAATTACATCGTAGGTGAGAGATGATTTAAATTTACGTTTATTTATACGTTTTTTACGTTTATTTATATATATATATATATGATTACCTGGTCGAGTACGACGTTCGTGTCTAACAGCAGGTAGTGCGCCTTTGGATAAAGCGAACTTTTTGACTCCGGATCTTCGTCCAGGACCAAATCCTTGCTCTTGTGTTGACATTTCGAGCATAAATTTGACCCACACCATATATCGTCCCTTAGATAATGCTCCCTGACGATCTGTGGAATGAAATCAAGGTGAACGCGCTGACATAACCTCAAGGAACGAGTCGTTATATCGTGTATATTTTGACCTGGGATTTACGCGCGGAGATTTTGATCAGTAATTAAAATACCTTGAGGATGTTGCCTCTCTTAGTTTTTCGGAAAAAAGTCTTCGTTGTCAACATTGCGGAAATAAAACGAATATTGTTGGACTTTACGTATAACCTAAAGCACGCGATTCACATGCTCCATAACCTCAAATAATATGCAGAAGAGTTACCGTAAACACGGTATGTCTACAGACTTTATCCGCATGTAGGAAATAATTATCTTTCAGATAAATCTCGTTTAGATGAAAAATTCGAAAGGAATTTTTTAGCGGTTGACTAATTATATCTTATCATTTATTTAATTAATAATCGGTATGGTTTTTTTTTCCATATATATAATGCAGTTTTGCGCAGGTCAGGGACAGGGCGACATGAATGAGAAATTTATATACATTCGATTCAATTTATACGCATTGATATAGGTATGTGTAATACTTATGTAAGAGGGAAGAAAGGATATGAGAGTTTATTATTTTATTCGCCTATGTCTTATAATTCTATCATAAAAATAGTTTCTGAATCGTATTATGTCATATTATGAGTACAAATGTATTTATTCATCAAATCAAAGCATTGGCTAAGGTCATCGGCTCGAACCCTCGTTTTTGTTTTGATCACGTGGGTTCGTGCCGGCTCGCGGTCAAACAAACGACAGTCAAACTTTCCCGGCGTCAGTTTACTGGTTGGCGTCTCTCTTAAAATTCGCTTAATTTCGCATTAAAAACAGGTTTAATGTAAATGTCGAGTTAAAATAGTGATCACCAGTTTAGTATCTTATAAAATAAAGCCATTAGACCGATAATCCGTGACAATTTCAACCATAAAACGGTTTCTTCGCGAATTATTGCGCTGCCTTCAAACCGTCAACTGTCGCCGATAGTCACTTGTTGATTATATTCAGTGCGGTGTTGATTTTACGTTAAAAAGTGACAAATTTCTTCGGTTCAATTGATTTGTGAGTGTAGTGTAGTGTAGTGTAGTGTTAATTGAAGGACTATCACCAAGGATTATACGCGTCGACGAGAAAAATCGCTTGAAGTAGTTTTCCCCGACAATCGTCATTATTACGCAGGGTGAGTGTATCCCACGACTTATAACCTTACAGTAACAGGTATATTTACAACAATAGTACGAATTGCAGAAATTATATCGTTTTATTATTCAATGTTATATAATAATATATGTAAATATTAATATTATCACATGTGACAAATCTTTGACACCTTACAATATCGTATAACACGTCTAATACACTCGTAGTTTTTTCGCCCCTTTTGTCGCCCATCAGGCTTTTAACGAATAGAATATTATTTTATACTCAAACTTTCCACACACGACTAGGACATACTGTTACCCAGGAAATCAATTTTCAGTTAAGAATAAAATACGGTATAAAATATGAATCGAAACAAAAGCGAGAAAACAATAAATGGCACGTATTGAAATACTATATTTACAACATTTTTCGATTCGTAATAATAAATCAGGCTAGGCTAAGTTGTGTATAAAACTATCGAGTAACATCCTAAATTGCACCCGTGTAATCAGTAATCACCTATCTAAATATTCTTATATCCAATAATAAACGACGAGTAAAAATAGGAACGAAATTACTTCCATCGATAACTCGATAACTCGACGTCTATTTGCTTCCACATTACATCATATCGTCCATATCTTCCGTAGCAAAAAATACCAGCAAAACTTTGGCACTCGTTACCTGCCCACATACTCTACAACGTCTTCTTTGACCACCAGCACTTCGTATTCCATAAAAGCTCGCTCACCCCCGTTAAACGGTATGTAGCAAACGCGGTGATTAGGCTGTATCTTTCCGACGTAATATACACCCTCGTGAAGCACCCTTCCAACAAACAATGCAAAACCGTCCTCCGTTTCACCCCCCGGTAATGCCTGCAGGGGCACAGCTCCCTGCCAACTTTTAACCCAGCCTACATTGCGCCTGCATAGTACTTGGAACTCTTTTTTTTCGTGGACCGCACCGCCCCAAGCAAGAGCGCAACTTCTTCCTCTAACACTGCCGGGAGTTACGGAGTTACTGTGATGAGCTCGTCCCACGTAGGGACCGTCCTCAGATGCGCTTACAGCATTCCTAGGGAATCCATCCTCGGAATTACAGTCTATCCAGTAGCTGCATGTCGATGCTAAAGAGGCTCGAACCGCCGGCAGAGAAGCCTTGTAGTCTGCGGAGAGAATTTTTGTCAAATCTTTTTGTTTTTTGTAGTTTTTTTTTTTGCTCGAGTCCGCAGACTCTTATTGAAAGGTTTTTCTCTCGTAATTTATCTCTGTTTGGAAGGGATTTTTAATAAGGTCAAGTTCCAGTCTCACTTTCTAGTGTCCATTCTCCCGTCGCACCCCAGGCTGTACTTAGGCCTATAAAATTAATCAGGACCGGTTCGCTGTCTTTGTAAATCATCCGAGTATCGGAAGCCGGGCAATACACTTCTAAGAGACCGTCGCACCACCATCTGCAAATAATATCATATCCGGATTAGTCTTTGGTCAATTTATTTTTCGTGAAATTTGAAAGTTGTGGAAAAAGTTTTATTGTCTTTTAGTTTGTTAAGTGATTCCCTAATTAAATAACTTCCAGAGTTTATTTCTTCAGAGTTTTTATACCTACTTAATGGACACGCTACATGGTGATTCACGGCTCATTATATTCAGTGTTTCTACTTCAACGACGTCTGGTTCTGCGTTATTCCTCTTGATAGCTGACATGGTGTTGCCCCAGCCTCCAATGATGATCTAGAAAATAGAATCGAATCAATTTATCACACTTTGTTCTCGAATATTCGTTGAAAATTCGTATTTATATTCGCACAAGGTTAATTATACTCTCGTATTTTACCTCGTATACTTCAGAATCTTCTCCTAGATGAGTTCTCAACGCAATTCTAGCATCATGGGCCGCTTTAACAGACAGTCTAACGTACCGCGTTGATATTGGGTAATAGTAGTAATCCAAACTGTCGATCGAGTTGAATCTAACTGGAATGAAAAAGAAAAAAAAATTAAATTAAATGAAAATTCGTTAATCACGTGGATTATTTGAAGCTTGTATATCGCGTATCTACATTAAATGAAAGGGAAAGTCGAGTCGTGGTATTTAAAGGAATGCACGTCTCTGTTAGTTTTCTGAACTTCGGAATTTCCTCCAATAGATAAGAGAATTGGCCTGCACATGCCCCCCCGATTTACCGCTATCTATCAACGCCTCACTTTCCTCTAAATGCTACGAAAAAATCAACGGATTTAATCACCGTGCAGTAATTTTCATTCATTATAGATCAACGATCGCGATGTCAATTTGTTTAACATTTCTGTGAATGACTTTGCCGACATTTCTCTAACTCTAGTAGATACTACTATTATTCATCCTAGTACGTATATGTATTGCTATGCTAGTCACGGGCTAGGGAAACGTGGTCTTGTTATAAACCCGAATACGTCGTGTCTATAATTCCTGTTTTAAATTATCTCGGGGTTGTGGATTCTTTGGAAATTAATTAGATTCTAACTGAGGTACTCACCGGTCGACATGATGCTCGCCTAGGCTCCTCTGTACTTGGCGTCTGTCGACTGACGTCTCTAAGGCCAAATACATACAGACAGCTATGATTCATTCGTCTCTTGGCTTGTCGTGGCCTCGACCCTCGATTATCGATGCGAGATTTTAGTCGACAATACGGCCGCTCGGTCAGACCGTTTGAAATATGCCGCGAAACAAAGTTCGGAGAAAAATGAAAAGAAAAATCGACGTTTCGCATCTCTGGAAATTATACTGCTTCATTCGTCTCGACACGATTTTATTGCTCCCATATTTCATCTCCGACAAAATCAACTCTCCAACTACGTAATGAGGAATTAATATACTCCGTGATTTCGGTTTTTCAATTCACTTTCCCCGCGCCGTACTGGTCACAAAGTCCCTCGGATCTATACTCAGCAATCTTTCGGTATTTAGGTTTTCGAAGTTCACAAATTCGCTGCGAATGTTATCTCGACAGATTTTCATCTCTTCTTTCAATTTTCCTATTATATTCTTCATACTTCTGTTGGATTTCTTTATGTAATCGTAAGCTGCGATAAGAATGTAGAAAATAAATCATCAACGCCTGCAGCAGCCTTTACCAAATTTTTAACAATTCAACCATCCTATACCTTCTTCTCTCTCGGTTTTATCTCTCTTCAACGCAGCCTTCAGCTCTATCAACGACTCTAAAATCCCAGATTGACATCTCGGCAGAATTTCTTTCTGAACAATTATCATCCCGCCGAACCTTTTCTCATCCTCAGCTATGTACGCGTCCAATTCTTTCACTGCGCTCGCAAATTTCAAACCATTCCTTGATTTATATACCGAATAATATTCTTCAGTCGACATCAAGGCTTGACGTATGAATTTCCACAGCCATATTATACAGCTCCTCATTCGCTACGAGTTTAATCGATCGTACAGAAATAAATACTCCGAGCTTGCTCTGAGTACAGATATACGAAGGTAATTTTTTTGACATAAAAGCTTCTCTGCATCGGGGATAAAAATTACACCCCGTAAAGTCGATAGAGAATAGCTTCCACCTGTCCGAATGAATTATAAATTTATTATCAAATGTATGCGGAGGATGATACAGAGTCATTAATTCTACGTTGACAATTGAGATGATTTATTGCTTCGTTTTTGCCAATTTTTTCCAACTCTCTTTGTAATACCTTATCAGGTATTTTCTTGCCTCCGTTAAACGTTGCTGTTTGTTCATTCGCAGCCACTATCAGCTCTGTAATAACACTTTTATCATTTTAATAACGATTACGGTATTTTAGGTCAGACATTTATATACACATCAACGTCACTTTCGCGGGATTAATTGCAACTTAGCACACGTATCTTTCGTACTTGTCAGAGAGAATCACGTTACGACACAAGGCTGGTTAGGCATATGATTCGGTCAATTGGATATTTAACCGACCCTTCCGTTGCTAACGATGTTAGTCCGACCTCAGAGTTAGATCGTGTCAGTTAGTCGTCTTTCGCAGAGTTCCTAGTCCTATCGACGCTAAGCTAGTCCCAAAACTGAATCGACACTATGGGTGATACTGGATCTGACGTTTTGAAACCTGGTCAAGTGATCAGGCCGAAAGCTGATAAAAATACTGCCGCTGATATGGTCCAACGTTTGTACGGATTGAAAGTGCGAAAGGTCGTCGAGCTCAACTCGTACGATGATAAAAATTTTCACGTTATTTGCGAACGCGACTTCGACAATCCTTGGATCGACGAAATACCGAGGGACGGTTTCGTCCTGAAAATCACTAACTCGTTAGAATCGAAGAAGACGAATTTGGTCGAGGGGCAAATCGCCCTTTTGATATTCCTAAACGAGAACGAAATAAACAGTCCATCGCCCGTGAAAAATTCAAAGAACAGTTACTATTCTTTGGAAACTATCGACGGAGGGATAGACAAGTATGTGGTTAAATTGCTGACTTACATACCGGGGAAACTACTCCATCATGTCGAAGCTACTGACGATCTGCTCGTCGACGTGGGACAGTTTACTGCGACGATTGATGAAAGATTGAAAAAATTTCATCACCCAGCCTACGACGAGCAGGAATCTTTGTGGATGTTGAAATCCGTGCCGAAGCTCAGAGACTTTGTCTACGCGGTGGAGAACGAAGACAGAAGGTCCATGGCGATGGAAATTATCGAGAAATTCGAGGGAAATGTTATTGAAAATTTAGACAATTTGGAAACTGGAATCATACACGGAGATCTTAACGAACAGAATATTATCGTCGATGAGAGAGGAGAGACTATATCCGCTGTTCTTGATGTGGGGGACTCCCAAAAATCTTGCCTAATATTCGAGCTCGCGATCGCGATGTGCTACATGATTGTAAAGGCGAAGGATATGCGGAGAGGGAAATATATTCTCCAGGGGTATCGGAGGGTTAGGAAACCTACGGAGTTGGAGATGAAAATTTTGAAAATTTGCGTCTGCGCTCGACTAGTTCAGAGTTTGGTACTCGGTGCGTATTCGCATCTGAACGATCCACAGAATGAGTATCTTTTGCTCACCCAAAAACCTGGATGGGCCGTTTTGGAGGTACTTTGGCCGATGGACGATGCAGAGGTTTTGAGGATTTGGGAGTGAATTATTTCGAGTCAGGTCGGATAAGGTTTTAGAGAAGGATATGTGTTGTCGCAGGATTGAATTTGACTTTTTTCCAACGCGCGGTATATTATATACTTTTAAATTTTATTCGTCATTTTAATATGTATATAGGCAGTTACATATTTACATAGATATATGTATATATATATATATTTATATATATATATATATTGAATTATAACACTCTTCGTACAATTAATGTATAATAATAATAATCATTTTACATAGCTAGATCGTGTTATATACAAAAACTTATATCATATCTATAAGAAACGAAATTAATATTCTTATATTATATATATATATATAGGTATATATATAATTTATTTATAGTTTATTTACGCGTTAATAATTCCAAAATTCAGCTAAGATATAACTGCGTGCCGAATTAATGCGAAATCTTCCTCAATTAATTTACTTGAGTCGCGTGTTGAGTTTTTTTTTTTTATTCTTCTTCTTTCTCATTAATTTTCATATTCTTCTAATATTGCGTGAATAATAATAAAAAAAAAATTTAACACCTCGCTTGAAATAATCTTGAAAATTTGTCTTAAATACATACTTTATTATACATTTACTAGATGTGTGTGTGTGTGTGTGAGAGTGTGTATCGTGTATTTATAATTTTAATTGTACGTTATACAATATTACATTCGGCTATTAATTCACATCTAAGGTGCTTCCGCTCATCTTTTCTCCTCGTTATCAATATTCATTTAAACACTATAGTTTTCTTACTTAAACTCGGCTCATTTTGGCAAACCATTTTCTCGTTTTTTTTTTCGTTTTTTTCTTTTCTCTTCATCTTTTGTTTCGTCTATGGGTATAATAATATTATAGAGGCAAATTCGTTGGTCGCAGAAATTTATTTTCAAATAATCTGTAAGTCGGTTTAATTATTAGTATATAATATAGACTTATAGGTATAACATACCTATGTAAATATATATTATCATAACCACGACAGAAAAATTTGTAAATAAATTTTTGCCAGAGATTCTTAACAAAATATTATATTACAATAACCTTTATACTTTTATTGCTTACAAACTATATTGGCTGTATTATTATTATTATTTTTTTTTCTTCTTTTTTTTCACCAATATATATATATATATATATATATATATTATGTATATATATATAGCGTATATTATTTATAACATATTTATATAATAATACAGGCGTTTATTAATTCATTTTTTTTTTGTTTTTGTTTTTGTTTTTTTTTTTGTTCATTTAATTTACCTCCTTCTCTATTATAATACTATTTTGTTCCTATAATGTTTTTTTTTTTTTAATTTTTTATTAATATTTCCTTTGCTTTATCAATTAAATACCTGCTTTAATTCATTCATTTGGGGGTTAATATTAATGAAATTCAATATTTAATTATCGTTTAACGAAAATTATTTAGCTTCCTATATAAATATTGAGCCCCTTCTCTATCCTATGAAATCTCAGCCGTCTCGAGAGAAAATAATGCTTAGAAATAGAATGAAAATAAATAAATAATAATTAGAAACAAGAAACTTTGAATTATTATTTTTAATGCCCCTGTGGGAGTGGAATGCATATATATATATAGGTATATAAACATATACATATATAAATATCTATATATCTATATACTTATATATAACAGTACGAGATTACAAGCCCGATCTATGGTCACGAAGTATTGCTCAGTCTTGAAAAAACGATCTTTATAGTTTATTAGTTTATTTATGGATATTTAGAAAATTGTGTGATAAATAAAGTGTTGAATAATTGAGGGAAGAATTGAGAATCGTAGCGGAATCAGCAATTTAATCACGGATTAATTAATTTAATATATTATTATTATTATTATTATTATTAATATTATTATTATTTTTGTTTTAAGTTTATTACTTAAGTTTGAATACTTTTACGTTAAAGCCATTTTCTGTGCGAGTCAAGCACCAACATTGAAATACTTTAATGACAATAATCTCATCAACGTTCGTTATTCGAATAGGGTTCCTCGTAGGACGATGATTATATATATTTTCTTTTCCCTTCAATAATATATATATATTCATCTGGCTCATTTTACCATACAAATTTTGACAATGTTTAGTATATTATTTTTATTCACTCGCTTGGACAAATGCCCGGGATATTGGTGGGTGGTTGTATATAATAGTGGTTGTAATTTGTCGGGACACGGTGCGGAATGTAGTATATATATATAGTATAATTATATAACAGTAGATACAATTAGGAAATGCGCCAAATTACACGAAAGTATAATTATCCTGTTGAAATTACGGCTTAATTAGTGTTACAGGTTTAATTCGAGTTTTCAGTTTTTGTTTGTTTGTTTGTTCATTTTTTTTTTTTTTTTTTAGATTTTTTTTTTTTTCGGTTTTCTTTCATTCATATTACGCTTCTTTAATTACTCAAAATATATATGTATACTTAGTCGAGGCGCAATTATAATTATTCAAGAAGGCCAAAATATTTAATCCGGAAAAAATTGGTGAATTATATATAGGTATATAATTATATAGACTATTTTGCAACAAGTCGCTTAACCCATATATGCTATAGTCCCTAAATTATTATTTTAACCTATAATATATCTTATTTTTATTTTCTTTCTTTTTACCTCTTATTTATTCATTTATTTATATATATTTATATATTATACTTATTTATAAACAATACACTGCCGCAGAGTCTTTCTTACTTATTATTAGTTTTTTTTTTCTTTTGTCGCAAATTTTAGCAAATAATTTTATTACTTAATATTGCGAGAGATATTATCCATTCTCGTCATTATCTCCTTCAATTAATTCAATTAATTAATTGATTTAGTTATTTGTTTATTTATAATTATTAATTTTCTCTTCAATTTTTATATAATTCTTATTTATTTCTTCTTACGTATTCAGTTGTACGGTACATTTCAGCTGAAGAAAATCTTCTCACTTTCTTTCGACTACTCAACTCTTGATCCTTGTCTCCCTATATCTTATTATTAGTTTTCAAAATTTCAGTGCTAACCCGCCTTCACTTCGAGACGATTCTATACAATCATCTCAACTCTTAAGACTGGCGACAGGATTGACAGCATTGTTTTTGGTACAGAGGCACCCGACACATATCCATCGCTTTCACCCTGCCGCAAAACTGCGAAAGATCCTTGCACAATTCTGTAAAACATAATCATCGTCTGTGGTAAGTCTGAAGCAGATTAATTCCCACAGAATATACCAGCAGCAATAATTAACAAAAATTATACCCAATATCATTTCATTTTTACCTGACGCTTGAAGGCAAGGCGATCCTTTACACGTCTTCATTACAGACGGTCGCGGAATATCCCTACATGCATTGCCTGCCGCCTTTTTAGTACCGAACCAAACGCACTGTAAAATTCTGTACTTTACTCCATCCTCCTCGCAGGATGCAGTGCACTGAAAATAGTCATCTCTCAGTTTTTCTTTTTTTTTTTTTTTAATACGGAATATATTGGCGGAAAATTTCATCCACACATGTGGTAATACTCGCGATTTCTCAACACCGATATAACACGGCGCTTTTATATATCCAACTATAGTCGAAGAGAAATTCTACTTTACTCACTTCCGACCATTCCCCAACGCGCCATACTCCTTTACACACGTCGTTATAGCACTCCGATCTTTGGGGTGGTCTAACGCTCTCGTCGCACTTGCTAGGGTCTAGAATGGTCCCATTCCCCGTAGTGTTGTTCTCTTCGTCAATAATGCGACAGGTAACTTCTCGCCTCTGCATCGCTGGGACGAGAGAGAGAAATTCAATGCACATTCCATGTCCCGCGATTCTTGCATCGTTCTCATACCTTGTAGGTATTGCGATAATGTGAAGAAAAATTAGACCTACCTGTCTGCCAGGTAAAACACCTCGATGTTTCGCAAGGCGTCCATTCCCCCGTATGCCACTGAGGGCATCTTCCTCCTCCGCATCCTCGGACCTTTTCTGGTACCGGGAAACCCGCGTCTTCGCAGAGGGTTGCACCTACCGCAGTTTTTTGCGCTACTTGACTAGCGTTGGACGCATTTGTCAGAGGTCTTACCGTGCACTGAGCACCTCTCATCTAAGAACGTGTAGATCGTGAGGTTAGTTTATAAGAATTATTCAACTCGATCGGGAAATCGGTCTAATTACCTGAAAACCACCGCCGCCGCAGGTCTGCGAACACTCTGACCAGTCCGTCGTGACCCATTCGAATTTAAGGTCCTCGACCATGCCTGCGGAAAAGAATTTCAAGATTAGTTTCAGTCCCGTTTTTATATTTGATTGAAAAAAAGGCATCTCTGTGCTTACTTCTTCCCAGAATAACTACGGGCTGAAGTGTCGACTGATCGTCGATGTTTCCATTCTCGAATGCGGTAGAGGTAAAAATTTCCCAAGTGTTAACCGTCCCGTGGAGCTTTGTACTCGTCGGTTCTTCATCTGGCTCTGGGCTTGTTGGATTTTTAGTTGATTTTTCCGCCTCTTGTTCGTCGTCGTTTGTCGTCTTTATATTTATCTCTTCGGGGGCAGTTGTTCCAAGATTTTGGAGCTCCTCTGGAGTCTGAGTACTCGTTGTTAGCTCCGCCTCGTTCGTTACAAACGCGGTAGTTTCCACGCTGTTTTCTCGGAGAACTTGAGCCTCGTCGTTCATCCGTTTCTCGGATTCGTTGATGAAAGATTTTTCGAAATCATAGAAAATACTTCCAGCCTTATCAGAACCTCCGTTCTGCTCCTCTTCCTCCCGTACCTTGCGAAATTCCCTTTCGCCGCTGGATTTCGGCTCCGAAATGCTCGCGTTTTTTTCCTGCTTATGTTTCACAGCTGAAATAAGTTCGTCGACCAAATCAGACGATTTAACAGGCTTTTTACCCAGCCGTATTTCCCTCGCGGTTTGAGCCTCGTGTCTCTTCGCGTTTCTCAGGGATTCCTCGATGTAATCTATCGCCGATTTTGTAGGCGCTGGTTTTCTCCTGTGAGTTATCATCTTCGGTGTACTTCTCGGATTGTCGCCATTCTGTAGGGCGAAGATCGCCTCGTCCAAATCGTACGGGTCATCGTCAATGATTATTCGCTCTTCATCAGGGCCAAATTTCTCGTCAGGTATCCCCGTGTTTCCTCGCAGGATGCCAAAGTCGCTGTCAATATCGTCGGCGAAATTTAGTCCCGTTTTACGGTCTCGCAATGTCCGGGTTGTCGGGGAATCGCCACTTCTTGAACCCTCTGTAAAATGGGGAGCCATCCTGTGGCCCCGGTTCCCAATCGCGTCACCTTGAAAAGGCCAATAGGCCTGGGGAACGGCCTTAATTATATTTTTTGATAGAAAACGAAAAACGCCATATTCATTCGAAGATCGCGTTTTCGTGCAGATCTTATTTATCATCAGACGTATATCAAAAAAATAAGTACCTATGTATAAATATTTAATTATTATTATTATTTTTTCTTTTGTTTGGTTTCGAAAAGCAAAAGAAACATTGCAGGCAGGGGAGGGATGTAGATTAATAGCAGCGAAAAAGATATGCGATATTCGAAAACTGTAAAAAGAAAAGCAAAGAAAAGAAATTCTTTAAAAGAAAAAAAGCAGTTATTTTCCTTTTTCTTTTTTTTTTTTTTTTTTTCTTTTTATAGAGGTTTGGGTTTATTTCAAGCGTAAGGGTAAAACAGGTTTAAAAAAAAACAAAAAAACTTGAGATAATTCTCTCGCGCGAAGTATCTGGGTAGGGGTTGCACTCACCTTTAACCTGGATATTAATCCAGTTAAATGTGGCAAGAGTCTTGTTCCCGAAGACACCGTAGGTTCAACCGACTCCTGATAGCCTGGCTGAATATCGCAGCAAGAAAACCCATCACCATAAGAAACCATTAGTAGGTTAGGAGAGAAAAGTAATAGTAGTAGAGTTAAAGTTTAGTCATAGAAAAATACGAGGAGTATTAGGGTATAGCTGTACATACGAGATTTAAAGAGGTGAAAGAAAGAAGGATAGAAAAGTTAATTAGTCCTTGCAACAAGTACCTATAATATATGATAGAAAATTAATTGAAAATACTTGAATCACCTGATGAAGTGAAGTGACCGTATATTCTCCGTGGATCATCGTAGCATCCGGCGGAATCGGGCTGGGTCTTAGCTGTTTCTTTTTCTTTGGTTTTTTCGTTGGTTTCGGTGTAACTATTCCTTCGGGATGTGCCTCGTGGCTAAAGTCTTCGCCGAATGAAAACGGACTGCCGTATGCCGGTGCTGGAAGTACGAGACAATACGGTTTCAATATTCTTGAGGATATTCTCAATAATATATTGGGAATGTTTTTTTATTTTGTTTTTGTTTTTTGAATTTTGACAACGTACCTGCATGATCAGTGTGAAGCACTTCGCCGGACAAAGACGGAGCAGAATCGAGACTCACGTCTTGATGATGAACCGTTTTACCATGACGAAGGATCTCTTCGCTGCTCATGTATTCCCCAGGTCTTACTTTTACCAAGAGATGAACCTCGGCTTGAGATTGTCCCGCTGGAATTGAACACATAATTAAATAGCCATTCGCATGCGCATTTTATCTCGATTTTTAATACTCACCTATACACGCGTAGACACCATTGTCCGAATAATTTATGTCGACTATTCTCAGCGCACCCTTCTTGCTGATCTTGTACTTTTTTGATTTCCTGAGCTCGATTCTATCCTTAGTCCATATAATGTGAGCTCTGGAAATAAGATTTGAATTAGCAATAAGGTAGAGATGTATAAGCATATACGGTGAATAAAATTTCGCCTGCAGATTCTTACTTGTCGAATTTTTTAACCGGGCACCGAATCTTCACTATCGAAGTACCGTGAAATACCATCGCCGTTCCCCCGATCCGCAAATCGACCTTTTTGTTAGGATCCGACTGACTGAATGATGTGTTTTCGCTAAAGATTATCGGCTGCGCGCTAGAGTCCAGGTCGTAACAAGCCCGGGTATTGCAGGGTCTTTGCTCCGGTGGTTTTCGCGTTACACAAGCCGCTTCTGGACGAGGTTGCTGATGCCCTTGGGCCATAACTTGCTCGCAGGCTACGTATCTCTTTTTCACACCTCCTCCGCAGGTCTTTGAACACTAGAGACGTCGCATATTATAGTATAATGTTGAATGTTCTTTTCTGAACAAAATACAAATATAAAAACAGTCTCACCTTTCCCCATTCGCCGAGACTCCACTTGATAGGACAGTCCAAGATATTGCAGTAACGTCTGTCAGGCGGTGGAGGCTGGGGGCACATGTTGTTTGGCACGTGTACCGTGTTTGTTCCTCCCCTAGCGACCTCGTGTATACACGTAACGTCGCGCGTCTGAATACCCAAACCGCAGGGACTCATGCAGGGTGCAAAGTCGCTGAAATTCCACCTGAAGATAAAAAACAAAAAAAAAAGGGAAAAAACATTTTCATGAGCTTGTCTGATCCGTCGAGGGGTAGAATATACTCTCGAAGTTTCTCGAGGCAGATTGAAATATCGTAACCTTTTTTTTTTTTTTTAATCCGAGCTAGTTCTCTTACCTCGGCGGACAGGGATGATCGTTGCAAGTTCTT
The DNA here is from genome assembly GCA_944452935.1 of Rhogogaster chlorosoma. Classification (NCBI taxonomy): domain Eukaryota; kingdom Metazoa; phylum Arthropoda; class Insecta; order Hymenoptera; family Tenthredinidae; genus Rhogogaster; species Rhogogaster chlorosoma. The sequence goes on along the minus strand of OX101803.1, from coordinate 23,304,600 downwards.
ATCCTAGACTCGGGTCTAGTTTCCGGCGTGCATAGGTACGGGGTGACTACTCTGCCGTCTGAATCTCTGACGCATGTTATTATCAGCTCTTGAACGCCTGGACAGAAATGGAAGGGTTAAAAATTCTGTTTTTTTTTTTTGAAAAAATAAAAAATTTTGAAAATTTTAAATTCATAAAGCAACTCACCGCCTAGACAAGAGGCGCTGCAGTGCGTGTAGCCGTTTTCTTTCCACGAGTAGCTAGTGTGAGTCGCGCTACCCGCGGCCACCCTTACGCTACTTTCGTAGCTGCTTCCACCCTGACTACCTGAAGGCGATCTGTAAGGGTCTGTGAGGCTTGTTTCCGCGTACGCGCTGTCTCTAGGAACAGTGTCTATCCTGTGGGAGAGACTGTTCCCTAGAAGACCGCAGGGATCCTCGACGCATTTTTCTGTATCTATGGGCTTTGGCCCGGAACATTGTCTGTCTGGTAGTTTAGCGATTGTTCTACTAAACTCGAGGAATATCTTGCAGTGTACTTCTCGGCGCCTGACACCTTCGCCGCAAGTAACTGAACAGGGGGACCATTCCTCTGCAATGAATCTGAAATCCGTACACGATTCGGGGTTTTTAGGGAATGGTCGAAATATACGCCTTCGTACGTCTGGTTCTTCTTTGTGCTTGAAATATACTCGTACTGATGAAACGCGTGCATTTATCACGATTGTCTATGTCACTCGAACATCAAAGAGCAACAGAACTCTCGAATGTGACGGGACTGCAGTTGATCGAAACATTTTGCATTTTTTTATACATTTTTTTTTTTTTTTTTAATTCTTTTATTCTTGCTTTCATTTTTGCAAGTGAAAAATTGAAAGGATAAAACGAGCTGTGCTAATGAATGAATATTTCTGATACTCTTTCGTTGCGCGATAGTTTAGTGTATGTGTGTACATACCTGGTATATATGTACATGTATTAGAGGTATATATGAACACAGCTCTCGCTGGCACACGGTGCAGCATTTAATTAATTAACTTCAAGCTAATGGTGCTGCAGCGGGATTTCATCGAGAAATTGATTCGCTTATTTACTTCTCACTCGAAACACCGCGATTTCGTGTTTGCGGTGAAATATCATCTTTCCATGGCAAAGCCTATTTTACTTCGGTACTTATAACTTCCCCCAATTACTTACTCTGATGTATACAATACATATAATATATATATACGAAAAAGGAAAAGGAAAAAAAAAGAAAAGAAGAAAAAAAAAAAAAAACATTTCAAATTCTCTAAACGTTCGACATTTATTTACCACACCATGGTTTGTTCACGTGTCTGCGCGGCTGTAAATTAATTTTACAACAGAATATCTAGTACTGAAATAAATTTCAACGCTCAACGCTTATATATTCTCGGATCTCCCGAGGCGGTGCCGGCGTCTGACACGTCAGGGTTATTACTACTTGATGCAATGAAATTCAGACTCTTTTTTTCGTGTTTCGGTTCAGACGGTCGCCTGTTTCGAGGTTAAAGGAGGAAAAGAAGGAAAAGATAGAAAAAGAAAAAAGAAAGAAAAAAATGTAGAGAGTTTGAAACATGCTCAGCATACAAAGTGGTGCTAAAAATAAGATAATGTGACTGAAAAAACGAAATGGAGAAAATTGTTGGTAATTAAATGAATACATATGTTCATATAGATGTATACTCGGGTATATATATATAATAGGTATACTACGTGCGTTTATCGTGGTAAAGAGAACAATTGCACAATATGTATGTGGTTATAAGTAATTAACGAAATGGAGTGAATTGGTTATTTTTGTTAGCATTATTATTATTGTTATTATTATCATTATTATTATTATTAACGAAAAAATTGAGTGGATAGAAATAAATTAGAGATAGATTAATATAGGATACCTCAGATATAACCAGCCACAGGCAAAGTAGATGGTGTATCTGTCGGAACAGATCAATAGGCATGAAAGTACTTATTTCATTTTCTATGACTATATGGATTTTCGTATGATTATTTTATCTACGGGTTTATAACTACGACAAGTTTTTTTTTTTGAAATTTTTTAAGCATTTATTACGTCTACGATATTACTCTACGACAGTCTACGACAACGTGAGCTAGAAATTGAATATTAAAAAAAACTGTGAGCAACAATAATCATCATCGTAATTACATCAATTACTAAAAGAAAATAACGTAAAAATATGATATTCTCGTTTTGAAATACTCACGTTGATTCGGAGGGTATTGGTTGTCCAATTAACTTTTCTGGTACAGGTGGAGGCGGATAGGGTTGCATGAGAGGCTGAGTTAACTCGTCTTCTGAATCAAATATATTAAAAAAAAAAAAAAAAAGAAACATTCATTTTTTATTCTCTCTCTCTCTCATCTCTTCGTCAGTTAAAATTCAAGATATATAATTCCGCAATTTAAAACAACGATAATCACCTATACTTGGCGTCGGACAAACGATTGATCTACACTCCTGTTCGTCGTTTGGCTTCTCCATCAAATCACAATCCTTCGACATGCGACCCTTGCCGTCCTTACAACTAACCAGCCGCGTACGAACTCCTGTACCACAGGAAGTCGAACACTGTAACACAACGATTGACACATATTATCCTTAATGCCGGAACTTCCTGTTTCAAAAATAAACGTAGCCCCGATCATTTGTCCACGAAATCCAAATATCCTTTTCTCGATGAAAGAATTTCCGGTTCGTTGATCCTTCGACGGGGACCTCTAGGCATCAGCCATCTTCAATCTCAACAGCCTCAAGTGCTTTAAACTTGGCTCGAGCCACAAAAGCGAGGAATCTATCAATTCCTGTCTTTCTCGTCTTATATACACTCGCATTTTGCTCATAGCTCCTTCCTCTTCCTTCCTTCCTACCTTCCTTCCTTACTTCGTTCGTCAGGTTCATTCGATCAAATCATTATCACCCGCAAGTTTCAACAACGGTTATATATTCCTGCACCCGCTTACCCTCTTAGATGGAATAATCGGGGTGAATTTTCCCATCCCCCTTAAAAACCACATACCTATATATGTATATATATGTATATATATATATATCATATAATGTATGTATGTATATAGGTATGTATTCATTCACCGGTGAATGCATTGTGTATATCAATCAAGACAGATGCCTCATTAATCATTTGCGGGGGTGTATATGGATTTTGCTCTCGCTAGTGGTTCTGGTTCTGGTGTTGATGCAGATGTGAAAGTCTTATACCTGTGTTCGTCGTTTTACGATCTTATCTATGTACATATATAGAACTCGTCTATTTTCTGCTGTATATTATCAGGAGTTATGAAAGCTCATTGTCCATCGCGAGATATATATATATGTACTTGCTAAAAGCAAACGAACCTCTTCCCAGCTTTAGCGTTGAAACGAAACTGACCCGATGCTTTTCATCGAGTAATTAATAATCCCCTGCGAATTCGATCGTTGAATTTTACCCGACTCTCCCCCCCCCCCCCCCCCTCCCCCTGCCCCCGCGTTAATCACCTCAATCCCCCAGATTGCCCAGGGATTCTCAACTCTTTGGTAAAAAAAATTGAAATTCAATTTATAAAACACAATATAATTGATCAAACGGAATCTATATAAAAATAATCTAAACTAAGGGAAGGAATACCCATTTTTCTTTTCTTATTTCAATGAAGAATTTCAACCAACTCTCACCTCAGACCATTCGTTGGTCTCCCACATCGGACAGGAAATTGTATTGCATGTCTCCTGATGTCTTGGCTTATGAGAGCCGATGCACATGTGTTCGGAAAGCTGGAATTTAAAATAAAAGTAGAAATTTTAAAGATGAATTTTATCGAATTTTTTTTTTTTTTGTTTCACCATTTCTTCTCAAATATCCGCATGAGTGACGCTGTCACAAAGGGGGCTTATAGTTTCTCGCCTCGGCCCGGGGATACCCAGGCCTTAAGCGCAATTTAAAAAATATCGCTGCTACTAGAGCTAGGCGCTAGATGCAGGTAAAAAGGCTGGCATATATAGGAACCTTTTGAACTTCATACTCACTCTGGTGCTAGTTTCATTGCTCTCTTCCGAACAGAATACCGGCCTGGTTCTCGTGCCACCACCACAGCTAGCACTGCACTCGGTCCATTGTCCCGTTGTCCACCTTTCAGTTTGGCATAACAGTACAGGTGATTATGAAACTTGGTATAGTAGTTGTATTAAGTAGAGCGAATGAATGAATATGAATGAATGAAAAAATGAATGAACGTGAGGTAGGGGAAATTTTTACAAGCCCATTATTTTTTTTTTTTTTTTTTTTCGCATTATGTTTGTCTCTTAAACCGAGCTCAATTAAAATTCGTTGAATTATTCTCAATAGCCGCAGGTAAGATGAGTAGAGGTGTGTAGGTACAGGTAACCGATTTCTGTTAGACACCGAGGTGTTTAACCTAAGTCGTGAATTAATTATCAAACGGGTATTGCGAAGATATATACGAGGAATTGTGTTTAACGGTTGATAATTCCTGAACGAGACGATGGAAAGGGATGGAAATCTCGGAAGTGGATTTATTTTCAACTTCAAACGAGTTCAATTATCGAAATTGCGAGTGAAAATCGTAGAAAGTGTATATAAGGGGTCAAACCGGGCAGGAAATAATTTTATAACCCTCTGGTCAGCCTGGGCGCGGGGACGGGGGCGGCGGTAGCATTAACAGAATTGCATTTCGAAACTGCCACCTGCTTTCCAATTTTCACCCTTGTTTTCAGAAGGGTTCGGAAAATTTTTTCTCAAAGTGATTTTTCTACGTGTACATACCCTACACGTGCGAATACTCACACAGCAACGTCCTCTAAAGCTCGCCCACATTTTTATACACACATCTTTATATGTATATCTATATATACTGTCTTTTTATTTCACTTCAAGTTCTCTCACGGCTTAGCCGTCTAGCCGTGAGCTTTTTTCTTCAAGCTTAATGGGTATCGCGTTGTTTTAAAGCCGCGCTATCCTATATCGCAAAACCCCTATACTTTATAACATACACGAAAAACCGATCTTATATCATATATATAACACGTTGGCTAGGTCATCGGTGCAGGAATCTTGCCTTGTCTTTTTATTCTCCAATATATTTATTCATGTATTCATTTATTTATTCATTTATTATATTCATTCGATCAATCTTGTTTCTCCTTTTTTTTTTTCTTCATTTTCTTCATTTTTTCATTCTTTCTCATCCTGCACTTACTTTGTCGAACATGGATGATCGTTACAGGCTACGAGGGACTTGTCCGGTTTTTCGTTCTGGTCGCAATAAGAATCCATCACCTCGTCGTCTGTGCCTCGAGTCTTGCAGATAGCCATGGCCATTTTGAAGCCTGTAATCGAATAATACGCGTATGATTTTTGCGTGGATATTTTCTACGTTTTTTTACTTGTTAACCGAAGATATGGGAATTCGAGGGAGAGCTTTGGCCACCGTAAGTAAGTTGAGTAACGGTTTTAAGTCATTCGAGTAAAAAGAATATTAATTCGTGAAACGTGGGCCGAATATTATATCGGGTAAAGGGGCTGCCAAACGGACGTGGTAGAATTTCGGTGGAGATGAATTTCTCTGGGAGTGGAAATATCGGTGAAATACGAGGCAACCAGTAATTAGAATCACGCGTTCGAATGCCGGCTGCTGCTTTGAGCTTTACCAAATCCATTACGAACACCGCACGCGAGTACAATAATGAATTCCCTTCTTTTTTTTTTTTTTTTGCGTTTTTTTTTTTTTTTTTTTTTTCTTGCCATCAACGATCATTATCATTTCCGCGAGGCGTATGGGGAAATATACTAGCAATAATAATTGTTACTATATTATGGAACTCACCTCCGCCGCAAGGTTTCGAACAAACTGAAATCGGCAATAAAGCCCAATAATAAACCGGCCCGCAAGTAGATCCGTCGCCACCGCATAAACCGCAGGCATCCATCTTTTTGTTGCTTCCGATCCTCAGGTCACAGCCGACTTTCTACAGGGCAGATAAAAGCTCAGGGTTAAGACTTCGATCACGTGCGTCAATCGGTCCGGAAATTCGATTTCCTCTCTACGCCATTTCGTTTCCTGTCTGGTATCATGAGCTTCCGTTTCGTCGCGACGACTATATCCGCGAATTTCTATATGTATACATAAATACGCCGGAATCACACAGTTTTATAATAATTCACTCGTCTTCCTTCATTCAAAAATAACAGTAGAGAGAAAGAAAAAAAATAGGAAACAAAAGAAAAAAGTGAAGAGAAAGAAGGCTGAATAGAATTCTCAAAGAATCTTGGAGGAGAAGCGTGTCTCGACTATGTGGTTATATTAGGTAGATATCAAGAGAAAATTGGATCGCGTCACGTATGACCCAACGCCACCTGGTCGAGGGTTAAAAGCAGTGAAAACGAGGGGCTTTCAGAGAGCTGAGAAAAACCAGACAGGTGCCTGCCTTCCTTCCTTCCTGACTGGCTGCCTGCCTTTCTTGTCTCTCCTTTAGCCGGAAAAAAAAGAAAGAACTTTACTTATTTATCAACCTGAGACACGCGTTTAAAAATACTGGATATACGTGCGAGGATATAGACTAAAAACAAAAGGAGCTCGGAGATTCCGAAAACGAAATCCCGATTCGGAACACAAGGTCCTTTTCGTTATTTTAAACTTTTATTCAAAATCCACCGTAAATAAATGTACCTGACGCCCTGACTATTGTCAAATTTTCCGAAAACATCCCCAAAACTCGGGGGATGAAAGTATATATTAAATTCATGCAAAGGTGTACAAATTTTGTAGGACCCCTTTCTTTCTTTCTTTTTTTTTTTTTGTCTATTTTGACAAGCTACTTTTTTTTTTCATCTACTTTTCTTCTTCTTTTTTTGATTCCTTTCATCCCTTTTTTTTCCGCCTCTTGCTTTGCGGCGATCGTGCTCGACCTGTCGATAAAGAGGGTCTCCTCTCCCCCCGAATTACCCTCTTCTTTGACGCGGCAGCGGGCCAACCTGATTTGTCATTCAGGTTGCATGGGGAAGAGGTGGGACTTGTCTGAAGGGTAAGGGAGTACATTATTCATCCCTTATCCGTGAGCTAGGAGGAAAACCAGTTCAAGGAGAGACGGAGAAGAGACGGGGTAAAGAGTATGCGATGAGAGAGAACAAAGACTTTAGACTCTGGGTATTAAGTGCATTTGGTTGTCCCATGAATTTAGTTTAGCTTTTTTTCCCTTTTTTTCCCATCCCTTCCTCTCTCTCTCTCTCTCTATCAACCCCCGTACCAAACGTCACGGGATCGCGATGCGAGATACCTTTGAATATTTTACCTGTCTATACCTTTCACCTTCGACGAACCCTTCCGTTCTACTGGAAGTGATCCATAAATGAATCTACTATACCTATGTATACCTGTATACACCTATGTATACATCTATATACCAAGCGCTAGTGCGCTTACACGCGGGACAGGCATTCGATAATTAATCAACTGATTAATTAATTAATTAATTAGCCCGTCGTTGTACCAGTCTTTGGTTAATGGCTCGTTACTATTAGTCCGTATAGTTGTTCAGTACCTGCGCGTACCTATTCTTCAATTTATCTATACCCTATCGTCGATATAGACGCAGATCTTTCGTCGTTTCAATGTCTTAGAAAAATCATTGGTCGATAGGTGTATACAGGTATACCTATCTCAGTCTTGAATAAACCCCACGACGTCTTTTGATATTACAAAATTGACTCGCACTTCGCAATTGTCGAGCAAATATAGACTTTCCTTCGAAGAAAAGCAAGCACCAACCAACCACCAATGGGGAAAATGGAAGCAGGGGTTGAGGGGTTGAGGGATGGAGGGATGGAGGGCTGACTGCTGACTGGGTACTATTGTTTCTTTTGTATCGAAATGAAATTAATGACTCCATCTTACGTTAGGTCTGACTTTCGCTACGTACTACCTGATATAATACATATATATATGTATACCTATCGGTATATATGTACGTGCGTGTATATCTGTATATGTATAGGTAACAGTGCGTCGACTCAATTCGCTAGGTGTAAATAATGCAAGACCGAGGTCTACATTTCATTGAACACCCCCTTCCCTTACCGAACTACCCTCGCGCCTTTCTACCATTTCAATTCGCGGTTATATAGACTAACTGCTATCCAACCTTTGGCTACCCTTAAGCCATTCGTTCCCAATCTACTCCGCACTCTCAACTTTTACTTCCGTCTGACTTTTCGAATCATTTCTTTTACTATTCGAATCAGATATTTCATTTCGAGACATCTATGTTTTCTTCTCTTTTTTTCCCCTTTCCCCCCTTTCTACTTTTTTTCATTCAATTTTCTTTATATACCTGGATAAAGTTTCTTGATTATTATTCTATATCCTGCTTCCATGGTATCTTCACGAGTTGGTGCATCGGCACATTGATTTCCATCGATATGGAATTCCGTATACCAATTTTAAGATATGTAATACGTGGAACCATGCCGGGTTGGGGCGGATATAAGGATGTTGGAAAATATCTCTCCATAACTAGGAATGTTGGCAGTCGGACAAAAGCGTAACCCATACGTCTGCATGTACCTCGGGGTAAACGCAGTTGCGCGTCGCGACGCGCGTTCTCGTGCAGCTAATAAGGAGCCTGAGAGCTGCCTATTCCTCGGACAAAAGCTTTTATCGGTCCTCTGGGAGTCGACGCTGGCTCCGTGAGTGGAGATTCGAGAGTCTATGGCTATGTATACATTGTACACATATATATATATATATTTCGTAGGAAATCCGAAACATGGACAATAAAATGGACGAAAAAAGAAAAAAAACGAAAACGAAAATGAGTAAATTAACAAAATAGATAAAGACGTAAAATTTATGATACTTTTTTTTTTACATGAAGCATATATATATAATTATATTCGTCTCGTTTATACAAACGTCGAAATAATTTCCGTCAGATATAATGCGGTGGTTCTCCTGCAAGTTTCTGGATAATTAGGTTATTAATTAATCAGTATAAATTTCTCCGTATATATATATATACATATATATGATATAATGAGAGAGAATATTCTCCCATTGTCGTGACTCCCTTTGTCCTCTCTCCTTCGAGTGGTTATAATATTTTATTCATTTACGTCACCGCTGAGCGAACGAACAAGCGAGTCAGACCGTACCTGTATATCATATTCTCTGCTTTGACGGTCGCCGGGATCCTGGCGGAACCAGATCTTCTCTAGCCTTCCCGTTTTCGGAATGTTTAATAATTTCACTCGATTCGTTTCAACCTAATAAAGTTTTAGCATAGGCTTATAATTAGCTACGTTTTATATACATATATATGCGACGAGTATCGTTCTACAATTTTGAGACACGGGATCGACTCACAATCAGATATTATCTCTGTGGTGTTTGTTAATTTCTTAAATTATTATATACTTACGACGCATTCTCCGTTTAGACAGACGTCGGTGACTCCTAATCGGCAGCGTGTACCGTCCGCAACTTTTTCGGCAAGTTGAACGACGACGGACTCGTCGTTCTCCGATTCCAGGACGTTGTTATCTCGTTCGAGAATTTTATCGTTGATCATTACGGCCCCCGCGTTCTCGTCCCGTTTTCTCGGTTCGCCTCGGCAAATCAAGGAACAGGGACGGCTAGGGTCGTGATAAGGTGTCCACTTTAAGAGATCTCCGCTATAGGGAATTCCGTCGAAAGCTGAACACTGCTCCGCTCTAAAGTCACTTCCTTCCTGCTGACACGGCTGGCAACAATAAAAAAGAGAGAAAAGTAAAAAAGAAGAAAAATAAAATGGAATAAAATCAAAGAAACGAGATTTCTTTTATCATCATTATCATTTTATTACAACCGGTAGAAAGAAATTTTTCTTCTTTTTTTTTTTGACTTTTTTCAGGACGAAAGATTGACGACGAAAAAAAGTTGATAAAAAAAACGTAGATTCCGCGTTTTACTAAACAATCAATTATGTACGAAAAATAGAACGAAACGACGCTCAATTATCTCTCCAGTAATTTCATCTGGTCATCCTCCTCGCCATTTAAAGACATCTTGTTCTACCTGGATCACCCTGATTCCCTGGAACGAACACGCGCGGACTAATCACAGGAATTGATTCGCCACTAGCAGTGCTTCTCTCGGGTCAAACCCTCCTGTGGTTTCGACTAAATTACTTTGCCTCGTCTTCTCGTCCGCAGTAGGTATAACGGTATATAGAATACATACCGAACGATGTTTTTCTTCATCCCATCATTTATTATCATTGCAGTTTTTGAAAAAGGGTTCGTAAAGAATTTCGGCAAATTATTTATTTATTTTTTCTTTTTACATATAGATATGTATAATATTTTTATTCGTATATTTATATACGGAGCCCACGCAACTTCTTACGCCACGCATATCGGGGTCTGCAAACATATTGGGGGTGTATTATCCATCCCTCGTTGAAGTTTTTTTTTTCTTCGGATATATTAGATACCTACTTTCGCGTTTTTTTTTTTTTTTTTTTTCTTTCGCCTGCAGGGGATAAACTTCGTGGCTATATTACGTCTTATATATGTAGAGGTATGTGGCGTAGGCGGGTATATAGATACCTCTTTTTCGTACGCATACGCCATGTTCGAGATCTATATGTATATATCGATATCCCCGAAAAGCCTGCACGGCGTGTGTATACCTGCATCAAACCGCAAACAAGAGTTACCCGAGGAATCTTTACCCGACGTTTATTGCTTACCAAAGCTTTTACTTTTCCCCTTATCGGAAGGCGAGGGTTGTCTGACAAAGTTTCGAAATATCGACGGGGGGGAGGCGACCGACAGGACTGCTCAAAGTCGCTCTATTTTATCCCGTTCAGGGGGTGCGATACGATCTTTTACCTCCCTTGTACACGCAGTCTTCACGCCTTTTTCCCCTCTATGCGTCTTTTTATCTTCACCTTTACACCTGTGTAATCTGTATTATACAGGTGTAATAAGGAGGTGCGAGGAAATGGACGTACTATACTGACTATACCAGACAATTTTTTTTCACCCCCACTTCATTCTAATCTGAATAATTAACGCTGCCTTAAACCTAAACCGTAAATTGCACCGTGTGTACATATATACATATGTATGTGAACTCTGGCGCTTGTACCACTGCAGTATACCTTTTTGTTCGAGCATATGCAAGAAGTCGTGGATTGCACGCTCTCCTGCAGTCTCTCAAAGAACTTCTTACCCGGCTATATAACACGGAGGGGATTTCGTGTTTCGGATGTTAATTATTTAGCGTATATATATATAATTACACTCGAATATAATGCGTTCATTAATCATTTCGTATTCATATTTCAACTCGCGTTGATTCAGATCGGTAAATTTTTATCCGACGTGTCCTGTATTGTATGTAGGTATATAATTATTGAAATCTCCCCTATTCAACGAAGATGAACATTTCCATTGCAGAAAAAAAAAAAAAAACAGAAAGAAAACCTCTGTCATGAATTGAGGCTCGGTTTTTTTTTCTGATGTAGAAGCCCTAACACGATCAAGTTAGTCCTTCGTAGTGGCCAGAGGGGTTGGAGACACGGAAGAAGGTAGCGCGGACAGTGAAGAAGAAATAAGAAAAATCAAGACGTCAAAAAGCAGAATAACACCTCGGGCAAACGTCATTTAGTTTTTCTCTCTCTCTCTCTCTCTCTCGTTTTCTCTTCCTCTCCTCGACTCGCCCGGTAACAAACCAAGTGACGTTTGTATCGGTGGTATAGCCCAGTTGAAATGGTATTAGTTGCGGTTGTGTCTGTCGTAGGTAGGGGATGGGGTACGAGGGTGCGAGTCCCTCGTTGCCTCGGAGAACGGGAAGAACGTCTTCCGAGAGCTAGAGGTTCGTGTTATTTTACGGGCATTCAATTTTTTTTATTGTTATCTTTCCTCCTCAACCCCTGGAATAGGGGCGTGTTATCACAACGGAACTCGGCGGTACGCTGCCGATGTTTTCATATATTTGAAGTGATGTGACTCGCCCTCGCTGCTACAGCTAGGAAATAAGGAAACGTCTTTTATTCCTCTTCAAATCTTCACGCTTTTAAAACGACACCCACCTCTATATTATTTCTACAACTAACCGCACCAATATATTCTATCATTCTAATCGCCATACATATATGTGTGGGAGATTTTGCATTTCATCTCAAGCTGCAGACAGACTTTTCATCATTTCTTTGTTTTTTTTTTTTTTTTTTGCCAAGTTTTCGATTTAGCCAGCAATTTGGTCCGGAGATTGGAGAGTGGAGGTAGGAGGCAGGATAAGAGCGGATGGCCGCAAACCGTTGGCCAGCTAAGGGTATAGAGTAGCGCGCGGTGAGGGTGCAGGCCGAAACCGCAAGGGATCCTCACCTCAAATAGAACAGCTGTTTGCGGTTGAAATTTGGCTAATTTTCGTAGTCACCCCTCGGCGGGAATTCTGTTGGAAAATTAATCCGTTCCATTCCAGATTAGACAGACGTTAATACCAAACAGTTTGCTGTGGTCCTTTGACAGATATTTACGGAGTTAAATTCACCGACTTCTACCACCTTTTGACATACAAATTATAACACGACGATCAATTATACCCTTAATTACATTTATATATCCCATACGCAGAATTATATGTTTTCGAATATTTTAACGAGCAAAACTCACCTCGTATAGCGAAACACGAATGTCAATTTATCAACCGTTTTTTCTTCTTCTTTTTTTTCTTTAATAACAAATAGCCCTTGAAGAATGAAAAAAATTGGAAGTCGATTATTGCGAGTCGTTAATTCCGCGACATCGTTGTCGGTATACTGATATTGAAAAACTCTTAGCCAGAGCTTAATTGTCTGGGTGTTCTCAGAGATGAGCTTAAGGTCAATTAAATTCTCGGCAAGATATAGAAACTCTCGTTTTGTGAAAACGTACAGACGTTTTGATGAAATTGTATAGAAATTATTCCCAATTCGAGGATATATGCGATTTTAAACGCGAGAGATCCAGCTGCCTAGCTTTTCTCTTGATTGGTACAGATTCCTGGGAAAGGTAGGTACACGAGGGATGATTTAGCGAATCGCTGGGTATGTTGGATACCGAGCCCGTATGTACATATTTACAATTACAGTTATGCTCATCGCGTGTAGCTGTACAGAGCTAGCAGAGTTCGAGAAATTCTATGATTCTAGTTCAGTAGCGCTGACTGGCACACAATACAATGTGCAGGGGCGAAAGCCGTGTTCTACGTATCGTAACGCGGAACCGTCGGCAGCGCCGGATTGTGTAATTGAGTAAACAAATTAGAACAAAGTTATTACCTAATTAGCGAATTAACGCCGCGCAGGCAAATGTTTAACAACAAGCATTTCGGTCCTGGGTGATTAGAAAAGTTTGCACACTTGCTTGAGCGGACTCGAAACTCACGAACAGTCTCATCCCTCAGTCTCGAGCATGCCGCGCCTTGCTTTACGTCCCGTCAGTGGAAAACTCTGAGGATCGCAAATCCGATCAGTTCCTGGAGCAGAATTATCGCGGAGGACGCTCTACCGACAATTCACGAGGCTCGCGACAACCGGTTACCAGCTAATTTCACTATACCTGACGACTCGAGCGACGGGAGTTTGCAGAAACGGAGGTCGGCAAACAAAAATTTGATTCTGCAGTCTCCCGTCGCGCGGACGAGGGGAAAACCCAGACCGTGGTTCGAGGGATGTCGGAAAACTTGATTAAAATTGCATTCGGCGGGTGGAATTGTGCTCGGAGACGGCTTGCGATTCGCGAACCGCTTTTATCCACCATTGTCTACTTATTTATATTTATCGTACCGAGTTAATAGACTTTACTGGCTTCCTATACACCTCGACATATGCTGGTGAATATCTTGAATAGAAATAGAATAGAAATAGAATAGAAAGCCGTTTATGCAGAGAAAATCGGCGGAAGACCGAAAATTTGATTCCGCGAGTATGAATTGGTTTCCGGAAATTTATTTCTTATATTTTTTAAGGGACGAAATTTTTCTCGGCAACAGACTAGCGCTGATGATATAGGTATTTGGAATATTGAATCAGATGGCTTTTCTTTTTATCGACTAGTAAAATTCAACGACGAAGGAATCGACTCGTAGTGCGGCGTACTATGTAGTAAATTACTAGAAACTGGGACACGACGAAAGTGGAGACAATTAAGAGCTTTTAACGGAAAGTATAACGATTTGCTCTCGTAGGTACCCGTTTGCCATTGATTGAATAAACCTGTATTTCTTAGCCACTAGGTACTGTATATCCCGTACCGCCTCCACCCACACCCCGAGACAATATAAAGTGCAGCAGCGGTACAAACCTCTTCCCATCTAGCTTCCCTGTACTTTATATTAACAAGGCATTAAATCCGCGAAGCAATGTACCGAGATAAAAGGTAGCGGGGAACTTCTTCGATTGCTTTATTCGAATTAGTCTAATTGGTTCTTGACTCGTTCGAAAATCAATAATCCAGTTATGTAAAAGTTGGATTTTACCGTTTCGTAATAGATGGATAAAACATCGAGTCCTTACCGAGTGATCCGCGGCTGCAGAAGGGGACGAGAAGAAGAAGAAGAAGAAGAAGAAGAAGACGAGGCGTAACCTTGCAGCGAGCAAGCTGGGGCGAAACGGCGCCATAAATCCAATCCTTGTGGATTTTAACTCGGAATTTATAGGCGGGAAGGTAAATTATTGTCGCCCGACAGGTGGGCATGACCGTAATTCAAGGGTTCCTCGCGCGCGCCTAACTTTGGACAATTAATTTCCGGCTAAGAAAACTTAGTTTCAGTTAATTCGCGGATTTGTAACCAGCCATCACCCCCCGCGGCGGAGCCAACCGCCATTTTCATATCAAAGATTGTACTCGTTTAGGGTTCTGCCATAAAATAAATAACGAGACGTTAGGAGTAATTCCAGCCGTTTGCTAACGCGGAATTACAAGGATCGAAAGGAATTCCGTAGCCGTTTCAGTTTATAGGATACGGTTGCCATGACGTCTGTCAATCCTTCGAATCAGACGGAATTAGGGATCGATTGAGAGTCGGAGTTGTTGTCGTCGATTCCCTGACAGCTCGGCCGATTGCCGGCGTATATTGGATCTGATGTAATAAAAAGTTCAAAGATCGGGACGGAACGAGACGAGACGAGACGAGACGGGGCGTTTACCAAAACCCGTAGAGAAATTGCCTATCAGACAAATATCGCGAGCGAAACGATTCAACGAGACAAGAAACAGCAGAGTTACCTTTCCACATATATATATGTATATTATATAGTTACATACCTATACCTAGGCACAAAAATATAATCTAACTGGCGCATAATTCTGCACCGACTCCATGTTATATACACTCGGAGGCATATTGCAATGCAATGAGACCTGCAACGAGAGAAGAGAAGTAAAAAAAAAAAAAAGAACATGCTTATTCATATGCAGATTTTAGATTGCGCTGCAGCACGGCTTAAACGACGCAGAAATAGAGGCTAACTGTTTTCCTAGCTATTAATATACGTGTATAGATATTTGTACAGGTATATTATACTCTGCCCTAGTCCCTGGTCTCTAGTCCCTTCCTATGAAGACATGAATTCAGCAATTAGCTAGTAGCCACTCGGCGCCGTGGTAATAACGTAAATATTAAACGGCATGTATACACATGGATATGTATATATCCTTTCGCGTTATCCGGGGACATGCTTTTTGACGACGTGATTATATATATAAACCTCGATCAGAGAGTGTTTCTCCCTGGGTGATTGTATCGAACGATCGATTGCAGCTGACGTTGGAAAATCCTTGATTCAATTCATATTCATTCGGCACAGATATAGGAGCTCTAAAATGATTATATTTCCATCTGTATGTAGCTGGATACATATAGCAGGTGTATATATAGGTATATGTACGGGGAGTATGGTAGGTGTGCAGAAAATAGCAGATTATACAACAGAGAGTATAGAGTGCGGTATTTGTCATGTCCCTGATTCTATCCAACGTGCAGATATTCCGAGGGGAAAACCTCCAGAGAGTGTGCAATGCGCTTGCTGCAGGTGACCTGACCTACATTTCTATCTGGGACAGATTTTCGAACGAGAGAAAATTCTGCTAAATCACCAACCCCCTTGGTATTGGTTGGTTCGCTACCTATACCTTAAAGAAATATTCAACTTCTTATCCGCACAGCTTCCAGACGGAATACTCTCGCGCACTTTTATTCCATCTCACAGATTCTGTGATCTCTGTTACTAAACAATTGTCTCTTTCCTTTTCTCTCGTCCATTTCTCATCTCTCATCTCTCATTTACCTCTTCGCTTTCTATTTCTCGTATGATATATTTTTGAAAATGAAATTATGCTACGAAAACCACGCGCGAAATTGGCCGTCAGCTGTCACCACACACGCGGTTATTAAACCATTCAAATTATTCGGTGGATTAATTTCACCCACCTGTGTATTGCATGTCTTGTACCGGACTGACCGACCTCTGCAAGGCGGCCTCCGACATCTTCTCTGTTGTCGTATTATACCGCCTCCGCAATTTCTGAGGATAATAAATATGCGAAAGGTGAATTAAGGATTTCGTGTATACATTATCAAGCCTGTGAAATAATTTTTGAACAATTCTATCTAAACTTACCTTGAGCAAGGCGACCACTTTGACCAAGGGAGCCACTCTCCCCAATTATTGATAGCCTGTAACATAGAGGAGAGAAAAATGATGAGTATTTTCTGCGAACGAAGCGTGAAATTTTTGGGAATTCATCTGCGAGAGGAGGAAGCGGGTTCGAGAGGCTGAGATGCTGGGAGGAGACACCAAAGCTCAATAATTCATGATTAAACCTCCGTATACTGACTGACTGACATCGGACGCTTGCATATTTAATATCCTGTACCGAACTAGTGGATGAAGGTAGGAGGCTATAGGTTGCGGTAACGGTGTAGCGGTGGTTTCTGAAGGTTCGCGATCACTGGCTAAGGTATCACTGGTACATGGATACGGGATACGGGATTCGGGATACGGGAGGACCAAGTTCTGGAACGTTCTGGCACGGGGAACCGTCCGTGAAAGATGGATGGGGGGGTCTTAAGCCCTAATATGCCAGCTGACGGGGGTTTGACGTCGCTAACTGCCCGCTAAGTGAAAAATCTCACAGACGTGCTTCTCGCGCTTGTCACATAAACCAATGTCTCACATTATTTCCAAAGATTTTACCGTTATAGGTATCCATGTAAGCCTTCGCCATCTAACAAACTGCATCGTGTATAGCTGTTCTAATTCTCATCGATTCCCGGTGAAACGAAAATGTCATAATAAACTGCTAGAAAAAATCCCTCGAAATACAGAAAATTTGTTAATTTCATGAAACAGAAATTCAGCTAATTATACACAGGTGTACATCTCTTCCCAAGATAATCCTCACATTCGACTCTTTCTCTCTTCAATTTTTCTCGAGCATAGTTTTCACCCCGTTTCGCCATCGTACATGGCGGTTGGTACATAGGTATGTACAAGCGTCGCCAGCCATTTTCCTTAGGATGTGTGAGTCTGTGGGATAGATACACCTATCAGACTATATTGCCCCACGTAGGCTTACACGTGCCACGACGAACCCTCGTTACCTTCGTCGACACCACCGCCAACTTTTAACGAGACTAAAATTTATCGTTGTTTCTCCCCATTTTTTTTTTTTTTTTTTTTTTTGTTTCGGTTTTATTTTTTCTTCGTTTTTTTATTTCGTGCTTTATTTTTATTTCTTCTTTTTCTCTTGCACACTGCTTTCGCACCCTATACCTACCTATTCTACAAGACGTCCGCCCCAGTGAGCTCCGAACTTCAGCGAAGGGTCTCGTGAAACGGTGGTATTATTATCATTGTGCTTCTTTCTTCGTTTTTTTTTTTTATTTTTTATTCTTTCATTTTTTTCTCTCTTTACTTTTTCATTCAAGAAAAAAAAAAAAAAAAAAAAAAAAAACCGTCATTGAGATGCACATCCCCTCGTATTTCAGATTGTACAAACAAACGCGGTACATTACAATAATGGAAATTAGCCAAAGCTCAAGTAGATTTCTTTCAGATTTTTCACGCTTTTCTTTCAATTAGATTAAAAGAATTTTATTTATTTTTTATTCTTTTACAAAATCCTAATAATTTCTACATTACGAATTTCACCTCAATCCCTGAGTCAATAATGTGTACCTACTTGTTTCTATTCTGTTCTACGCGAGACTATAAACCACGGGCTTCCAGATCTCGAGTATCGCTACACAGCTACAACCCCTGCTTACACTATAAGCTGCTTTCGCATCATGATAATTGATATTAATTTCAATTAGATTCTGAAATACAACATCTACTCGGTTTCACTGAAAATTCTGTACAAGTGTGTCTATATCACATCTAAAGATTTCATACATTTTCTTTCATTTTTCTTTCCCCCTCGTATATATACCGTTAGTCTCCGATATAAGGGTGACGATTATTTCGAGCGAAGGTTAAGGTGAGCTTTCCCAACGAATAGAGCGTGAGGTTTACCTGCTTACGGAATATACATCCAATTCTCACCCAATCTAAAATCAATCTTGGTTCGTTCACTTAGGATCGGTGCGGGGGCAGGTTGGGAGGGGGTGGTTTTCCGATCAGTTTTAAGCAGGCTTGCAATCCTGCATTATTCAAACGTCAATGTATACTGCTTTCCTCTCCTCTTCTCTTCTCTTCGCTCCTCTTCTCTCTTCGCCTCTCGCTTCGCCTTCTTCTTCTTCGCACGACAACGAACTCCGATAAACCTATACTAAGGTATAAGGGTAAAGCTCTGAATCTCGGAGGCAGCAAACGCTGCGAATTTCTCTTCCACCCGAAGAGGTGGGGAGCAGTGAGACCCTGCAATCGGCTCTCCGAGCGAAAGAACATTAGACTCGCAAATTATTGAAAGCAACAGCCAGGGAGAGAGACACTCTCTTTGCTAATGGAGACCTGGACCACTTTGAGTCTATCTCCGGGGATACGAATCTGACTTTGCGCAATTGAAACCTCTGCCCGTCCGAACTAATATGTATGAGGAATATACATATATATATATGCCAATATATGTTATACCTAGGGTATGTCTATATTATATTTAGCTACCCATATTTTCTTCTTATTTTTTTTTTAACGTTTCCGATAACGGCTTCAGGTTGGAAATGAAAATTGTGTCATTCAAAAGAGGGCACGAGATAAGAGCCGGTACCTATGCATTTTCTTTTTTTTATCACTTTTTACTTACGAGTTATCGGTTAGAGATACACATAGGTACTGTATATTATTATGCTCCTTGCTGCAGTGTATATAGCGGAATATAGATGTGTTCGATTTTCTTCTTCTTCTTCTTTTTTTTTTTTTTTGACTAAAAAATAGATAAATAAATAAGTAAGAATAAATTGTGAGGAGATTTAGTTGAATTCAATGGTATCTGCGATAAAGTATCACCTCTGTGTGCCTGGAATTTTATAAACCTACCCTTACACTATATGGTATAGAAAGAGCCGTTGGGGTGCGATGTGAATAAAAAGAAGAGGGAAAAGTTACTAGGTACGGCACGTTTTTTTTTTTTCTTCCATTCTACACTTGTCCAATTTCGTTTTAGACCGGTGTCAACTATCCTGGAGTTTAGTTTGAGAGAAATCAAAAAAATAAAATAAAATAAAAAATATTTTGTCCTTATTTTCCATGTCAAAAATTTCTCTTACTCTTTATCTTTCGCTAATCTGGATTTAGATTATCACCGGAAATCCGCACCTCCGAATATTACACTCATAACCTGGAATTATTATTCTCAGTCACGTTTCCTAATTTATTTATTTTTTCTTTTTTCTTCTTTTTCCCCCAATTTTTTGTTCTTTTTGAAATAAACTTCGATAATTGCGAAAGATCGACTCTGAACACGGTTTTAGAAGTGGAAATAAAAATTTTCTGTCCGAACCGCAGCAGTATAAAGAAGAGGGAAATATATCTTGGACCAATAAAATAACGAGAGTAGGAGAGGAAAAAAGAGGGAAAATCTTTTCTCTCGAATTTAACGTCCTCTCTATAGGTTCTCACTGTTAAATACAAATTTTCCATCCCGCATCGCAGCGCCTCAGCGACTAGAGAGCTGGTATTGTCGCGGCGCGGTCAAGTGTGCGTTAAATACGAGAGATGATTCTTCGCCGAAGCGGTTTATGGTGCTGTAAAACCGTTCTTTCTCCCCGCCTCACCCATCGTGCTCTCGGTTTCTACCCCGTCACTTTTTCACCCCCCCAAAACCCTCACCGCGAAGGCTAAAGGCTCGCGACCCTTTGATATCCCCAGATAAGGGCTATAATTTAACTTTATTATTACCACCAATTTTTTATGTATATGCACTTCGATCCTTATATATGTATATACTTATACGATTATGATTTAACCGCACTTTGGACAGGAGTTGAACGAGTGTAGGGTATAGGTATATAATGTAGGTTTTGTGAAAGGTGAGAACGGTGAGAATTGTGAGAACTCTTTCCCCTGATAATATACCCAATTTTTTTTTCTCTTTCTTTCTTCCTCTCATTTCTCATTATATTCGCGTATATACCGTTTGTGCTAACAGATACATGATACACATTTCTAAACGATAACTAGTTCTCTCAGAGACATGTATCGCTTCCGGTTGATATACATTTTTCAAACGTTTATACCTCCCACACCTCTCATTCTCTCGCGTATATAGGCACAGGTATAGGTGGTAAAATCACCGCGTTGATCTCTTAATGTTCGTATAACTACCTCGTTGCGATTTATCGTTATGGGTATACCTCCCACCATCTGGCATCATAGGTATATACATTATACATATATACTCATACCTACCTACCTTGTATCGAATACAATTTTTTTTTTACCCGCACGGTACGACGATATACCTACCTACTCGTTCGCGTGTCAGTCGACAGTTTGTTCTGGCATTTTTACAGTGTCAATTGACGACGATCAACGTCGGATCGTTTATCCTTGTCAAAAATGAAAAAAGAAGGGGGACTGTGGGTTAGAAATAGAGTGAAAGTATAAAAAAAAAAAAAAGAAAGAAACAATTTTGAAAGAAATGAAAGAAAATTGAATGGAATGATTATTTCTGAAATATATTGAGGCCGGGTTAAAATTCCGAATTTCAATATTACCGAATCATGGTTTTTTGAGAAAGTGTATTGGAAAAAGTTTCGAAACGAAAAACAACAGAGGCTACAAATTCCGTAAGCTAAAGATCCGAGAAATAGAACGTTTCCGGAAAATTCTAAATCGTGTCAGAGATATACAGAGCTTGAAAAAAAAAAATTGTCGGTTGAACCCGGTCCGAAATATTTGGACGACTCGTCCGATCGGTATAGTAAGCTCTTGAGCGTGGAATAAAAAATTATCGAATAATTTAACTCGCCTCGATCAGCTAGGCAGAATTCGGCGAGGGTACGAGGCCTTTGTAAAAAATTAATTTGATTTCCGAGCTAATTTGTAAGCCGAGTTGAGTCAGGGACTGAATCAATGCGGCTTTAACCCAGATTTGGTACGGCAAGGGGGGCAAGCAAGAGGCGGGGGTTATTACATGTCAGTCACACCTCGCTCAGGATTGCCTGGTTTAACAGTGGTTCTCAAACAACCACTTCCTCCTTTGTCCTAAATCCTTCAGGACTTACTCCATCAGAGAGAAGTAGGTATAGAGTCTCGCCCTTCAAGCATCGCAGCTCCAGGTTTTTTTTTCTTTTTTTTTGTTCGCTATACGATTCCCCCACAATAAAAACCTCCCACTTCTACCCCATCCCCATCCCAATCCTTATCCTCATTCCAACCATAATATAACTCGAGTTTATTCTAGAGCTTTGGTAGCTATCGCCGGTTATGCCTATAACCAATCTACCTCGGTATGCCTACCTATTTGACAATCTCGAATTTTCGAGGGAACGAGTTTTTACTTCAATTTTCTCTATCGGATCTCATCGAATACCTCAGACCCCGGTTCGCCGTCTAGTCTCTAACCTCCGAGGTCGCGGTAGGTACGCGTGACTTTTTCGACACTATCTAACGCTATATTCGGAGAAAATCACGCGTACACATCGCGCAAGCTCTTGATCTTCTTTTCATGAAGATAACCGAGGCGCTCGACCGTCACGACGTAACAGAAGAGACGTACGCTAGCCGGGTCCTCTGGGGTTATCGGGAGTCAACCTTCCCGAGATCACGACGAACCCCTCTCTCTCCCTATCTCTATCTCTCTCTCTATTTCAAGAGATCTAATACGCATGTATCTCACGTAACACGAAAAGGTCCCGGCTACGGTCTATTACCGTTCCTTCCCATTCCGCTTAGGAATTGAATCGTTATTAGTCGTACGCAACCGCGTACCGATTTGTCCGAATAAGCTGTGTCTTATAAAACCTCGACGAGATTCGGACGACTTACCCCTAGGGATTTCCAATGTCTTTAGACTCCCTGCCTCCGCGGTATTGAGGGAAAATTAAACAACGTTTAACCCTACTTATGTCCTGGTCTACTACGTCGAACGGGAATCTTTGCTGTACCTAGTATATACTTAAATTCTAAGATTGATCGTAAATAAAGGAATGAAGCGATCTTGTGGATCGAAGAACGAGGTTATAGAAGTTTTTTCGCGGATGGAACGGCGCTGTATATAATATATATATATATATGGATATAACTAAGTGGGAAAAATGCTAGGTGGACAGAACTCGAGCTTAACCCTGTGACAAAGAAGTGTTCTTGAGGGTTGCTAGATACTCTAGGTTATTGTCGAGGCACGTACAGCCTCGAGAAGACCGTGATAGGCCTTTAGGGGAATAGAAAGGGTCGAGTGAGTGAGAGTGAGGGTTGAAAACTTAATAAAAATAAGAGCCCCTGCATAGTGATTTTCGACTGAATATCAAAAGACGAGAATTTCTCTTACGTCTCTTATACCTGGATACTATTCAACGTAATGACTAATAACTAATGATATTTTCAACGGCTTTAGGCGGATAAACGGTTTCTACCCCACCCTCCACACACGCGTATAGATATAACTAAAGCAAGACCTCGAATCGATTCATCGAATTTTATTTCATCGGTAATAGGATAGGGGATGATTTTCACCCTAATAAAGTGTCGGCTATAACCGTGACGACAAAACTTGCTTCCAATTATCCCAGTGAGACCATGAGAATACGGTTTATAGTATCGAGTCTCACCTACAATCTAGACGATTTTCAGATTGGAAATAAGGTCTTGTAAATTGAGGATACTCGGTTTAAAACTGATGGAAAATCGTTACCCTTCAGCTCTATTATCGCGATATGTTGTGATAGAACGAGATAGGTAAAATGAGCAATAAACCGTTCGAGCTTCTGTGGAATAATGAGCCCGAGTATCGCTAAACTCTTATAAACTATTCAGTAATTGATATAGGGTATATATACGTATTCATTCACTGCGCGCTCTTCGGGAAAGAGGGAAAATATAATTGGAATATCTATTAGGTATATTGTATATATAACCGGGATCCGCGGGCAGAGGAAAACTTCTGGTTCTGAGCTTGAAAATTATAAGAGAGAGAGAAAAAAAAAAAAAACACAAGAAGAAGCAGAAGAAAAAGTGAAAGAAGAAGAAGAAGAAGAAGAAAAAAAAAATCCTAAATAAAGAAAAATATCCCTAAGATATATTACTATACACTTTCAGTTTGTTCGAAAAATATGCTTCGCTCGGTTGAATCGCGGGAAAACTTTCCACTTCCTGTTTCCGCACCACCGAACATCCCCCTCGCAGTTATTCGTTACTTCATTAGTTACTTATGACTATTATTATTATTATTATATATATTGGAAATTCTAAATTAATTGGCCGAGACAGAATTGGCTCATTAAACGCATCCCGCTAGTAAAAATTACCGCGCGGATCGATGCGACGAGGTGAAGTATAGCTAAATATAAATGATGGAATGAAATTCATTATCTCTATCCAATGTGCGATTGTCCCGAAATACGCTTTCGCAAATTAAAACACTCCAAAGCCTTCGCAGATGTGATGTGACATGATGCCATGCACAAGAGGCGAAAGGATCAAGGTATTCGGCCCGTATAATATTTGGATATATTAAGGGAATGATATATATATACCCGTATGTACATACGTAGGTGGGTATATGTGGAAGAAGTTTTACCCCGGGGTCACGTGGTTATGGATAGATTTCGGGAGTGTTTGACGCGTCGGACGTGTGAGAAGGAAATGTGAAATGGGAGTCGCTTTTATGCATGATTTTCCTTAAGGAAGGTCGAATAGTTTGAAGAAGAGACATTAGGCACACCTGGGCGACACGCGCCGTCTTCGAGGATATTTCGGGCGAATGTATAAGGCGGGGGTTGAAATTTGAACTGGCTAACGACCCTAACATTACGTCACGCACTTGTCCATGCCTTGTGCAGGCGTAAGCAGTCATAGGCGACGTCAAAGAAGCAAGGACGTGCCTCGTTTATGCCTACGCGTCTAGTGGATCGATCGATCGATTTCCGATATTCTTTCTTTCATCGTCGAAACTTTTAGTAAAACGAGAATTTTGCCGAGAGGGAGGATATTTTTGCCTTTTACAAAGAACCGCGGAGCTTTCCCCGACTCGATATATAATCGAAGTCAATCAACCTGACGTTCGCACCACGCAGAACGGGAACAGCTAGCTTAACTATTATTGACCGCGGGAACCTGACGTCCCGGAACGTACCAGAGGAGGAAATGAAATAGATGAAAGGAGGAAGAGGGAGGAGGAAGAGGAGGAGGGAAAAAATGTATAGACTCAGATAACAGAGTTCTCACCCTTCATTCAACGCTATTTTACTAACTTGAATAACATTCCGCTAAAGTTTGCTAAATTCCTCGACGTTCTGGAGCGCCGGGGTCAAACGGATATGAAATAATATCGGAATGTTGCACTCCGGTAATGCAGCCCAGGGTGAAAATTAGCTGAAAATTGAACTACTGAAATAACTTTCAGTCTAGATAGAGAAGGAGCGTGGAAAAAAATAGGGGTTATTATTTTTTACTCAATTTATTACACGAGGTTATTACACTGAATACATCCCTTGGAAATTAGGTTGTCTTGGTTGGAATCTCGGTCGTCTATTCTCGCCGTGTTACTATCCAAGGGTGTGCAGCACCGGTAGCAGCGACAGCAACACTAGTAGCTGCTACGTACGAAAGTTACTTTTCGAAGACTTTAGATCTGGGGAAAAGAGTGGAAGAAGTGAACCCGGAGAGAAAAGCCGAGCTTTTGGAGTATCCAAATGTCGTTTGTCTTCGAGGAATAAGATTCTTCGAAACCCGGACGTATTTTTATTTTATCTCCATTAGCTCTTTCTATCTCTCTCTCTCTCTCTTTGCCCCCTCTCTCACTCTCTGTCGAGGGTGGAAAAAGAGAAAGAAAGTTCGCTATGTGCTCTGAATGATTTCACAAGTTTGACCCGTTTTAAATTACCGTCTGAACATTAGGAAAACCTGACTCCCGAACTTTATTATTTATCGTCTCAGACGTTGCAACGCGTTACACGATATTCACGTCATCGAGGCATTTGAAAAAAATGAAAAATATCCAACCATTATTTGTTTAGATTCTTTATTCATATTCTACCCTTGATCTACCCTCTCACTTTGTCTCCCTCCGTCCATCCACGTCATTACATTTAAAAATCCCTCTCGAATATTAGGTTGGATTTAAATAAATGAATACAAAAGCGTGGGCGCGGATCGGGGGTCATTCCTATTCCACTAGATCTTCAATATCAACATCGAGCGTGTTTCGGTTTGGCATATAAATCCACGATGCTGTGTAGTTGTACGTAGGTACGTAGGTAGGTAGGTACTCGGCCCCGTTTCTTTATCTTGCAAAGCCGAAACGTCTAACAAGTAACAATGTGAAAGAGTCTTTTGATACAGAGTAGAATCGCGATATCTTGGGAATATAATTGAACGTAACAAACCAATTATCTGTTTCAAACGCTAAGGGCTCTTATTCGGTCCCGGGGACGAAGATGTATCTCGAGATTTTTATTATCTCCATGAAATGACGTCGATCACTTGAATCGATACCGCAAACATTTCAAAAGACTCTGTCTACGTATATCGATGCCAAAAAATCAATCAAAACTAATATACGGCGCGTAGCCAGAACGAGACTTCGGTCTAGTAGAAGACGAGATCTTGAGATGATCTTATGCATACGCTAGAGCCGCAAATTTTTACGGTAAAAGAGAAAATTCGATCAGGTGGAAAATAATTTTTCGTATAAAATTATTAACGGTTTATAATAGAGTCGGCGAAAAGTCCAGCCGCAAGATATATATATATCTATATCTCGGTATAATAGTTGAGAATTAAAGTGGGGGTGAAAAAAGATCTCAACTGGAACTAGTTTCTGACTTTCGAGTATAGGTGCAGTTCTCGTCTTGATGCGGCGAACAAAAAGATCCGACAATTTTTCCTACCGTCACCCTTTTCCTTTTTTCTCTTCCTCTTCCTTTTCCTCTTCCTCTTCCTCTTCCTCTTCCTATGCTGCTGCTGATGCAACCTTGGCGACACTTTAGAATGCAGCACACCGTTGGAAGATTTGAGTTGGCTTGTGCCTTGGGCAGTCAAGCAAACCTCTTTTACCAAGCTCTAAATCCACTCCTTCTCTATACGTCGTGGCAATCCGCGAATACCACTTCCTACTGTGTATATAAGCCCTGAAATCACCAGCGCGTGCTCTCCAAGAGCGTCATTTACGACTATTTTGCGCTAGCTGGTGAGTACGGCTTTGAAAGCTAGCTTCAACTAGGAATATACGTATTCTATTTTCTAGGGATCTACGAGGATAACTATTAAAATACTATGAAAATTATACGAATTATCGTTACCTGTCCGACAGTGTCCACTTCTAGGCTGTTGTCCGTGTGAGCAATTCTCGAGGTGTCGTCCGTCGACGTGTTTTCGGCGAATACGAAGCCGAAGACGCAGATCTGCAATGAAAATCACGATGATCGTGAATAGGAAAATCCGTTCTCATAGTCATATGCATATTCAATTTCCTAGCTCTTTTTTTTTTATTCTCTACTCAAACTTCGCCCGCTTCTTACATATACATATATCTACGTATAAACTTATAGAAAGACTCGAAGTATAAATCCGGCTCCCTTTTCGTATCGCCTTTATGTAATCCAGTCAAATCTAGAACCGCCCGGTAGGGTAGCTACATGTTATCCTTGCCTGGAAATGATATTGCCAAGTTTTCTACGCCGAGTTATCACTGTGGCAGGTATATGTATATATACTTTCTTCGTATTTTGTTAAATATGATTGCCGCCGGGTATGAAGTAGCGATGTATATGTTATACCTGGCTATATATTATGGATTACCGAGGGTAGGAAATTCCTCTATACGCTTTATTATTTCGGAACTTTTTCATTATACAAAATTCAATCAGGGTATACAAGTTTGCTTGAGTAGCTTATATAGCCCGCCCCTCGTTTTTCCCCGTTACAACGGACACGGCGACTTTCCGTAACCCCGGATATGGAAAAATAGTTTCACGTAGGGAATCGGGGTAAAAGTGATTAGCCGAGTCTTTATTTCGGGGACATCATTTATTTAGGCCTTCAACAACTCGGTTCGAACTGTAATTCGCGACGTGTATTTGACATTTATCGTCGTCGTGTATTATAATATATACCTACAAACTTGGAGCACAAATCGTTCCTATTATTAGGTCGTTAAACGAGATTGTAGAGAATAAGTTCACAGGGTTATATCGAGGGAAAACCTATAGACAATATACGTTCGAATTAGCGTATTGTAAAATATCGTATAGATTTCAACTCGGAGTTACGACATTGATGCATGATTTCGGTCTTTCAGTTCGGATATCAAATCATTTCTCATCTATGAAATATATCCCGTCTCGTTTGAGTTAATTTGAATTTATTTTTCATCTTATATATTTAATCTGAGAAATTTTTCTGGTATGAAATTCCATACCATGAATATATATCTCGGGCCTGGTCAATTCCGCATAGCAATATCGTGTCACAGTCTAGTCGCCCGGGGGTCTCTTCCCGTTTTATATGTATCGTAAATTCTGATGTTAGTCGTACATAGATCTCGTCGTCACCAACACGCGTATATACATACATACAAATCAGGGAATAATTCTGTCAACAGAAAGTAACAGCTGACGAAAGTCTGGGAGGCAACGGAGTCACGCCTGTTCTTGAACGGTTGAACTGAACACAACCCCGGCGAGAAACTAACTCTATACACGTTTTACAATATATATATATCGTTTTTGAATGGGCAAAGTTCTGTAAATAATTTTCTCCAAAATAATTACATACCAAGTTATTTTAGCAACTTAACAACACCCGAATTATACGCAGACTGTAGGGTGCGTCGCCTTTAATTGAAATGAATAATAAGCCGCGGCGGTTTATTATAGAAGGTATTTATTAAAAAATAAAAAGTCGATATTTTTTCATTTTTACCTTTTATCCTTCTCCTTGAATATACATATATATATATATACCCTGGATATTAACATCTAATTAAAACCTCTTGCCGTTGAAATTCGAATGATATTTCCTCGTTTTTTAATTCCTGGTAAAACGTTTATACTTATGCCATCGAATCATCGCGTTCTTCTTATATACATATTCGAATTAAGATGTTAACTAGAGATTTACGCTTAAGGTTTAGCATTTAATGAGGTGTCACCAGGACTGTACAACATCGTCGTATATATACCTCGGTCCGTTAATTCTTATCGGTTTTTTTGATTGGCTCGCGTGCCTCGCCCGACTGATTATCGCCCGACAACCTTAATTCCAGTAATTAACGAACTTTTCTCGCATATATTTACTCTCGACGATTCTTTTTTCTTCCTTCTTTCTCTTCTTCCTATTTTGTTTTTGTTTTTCTTTTTTTCTTTTTCATGTTTTTCTTTTATCTCATCATTCGACGGTCAATAACTCTCGCAGACTTTCGCTCTAGACTCTTCAAAGAAAATGACAATATTTTACAATCTGCGTTCTTTTTTTTTCTTCCTTTTTTTTTTGCAATGGCCACTGATTTGACAAGGCGTTTATAAATTTCATTAACCCAGTTTATATAAGTATCGGGCGAATTTATACGGAAGATTAATTTGATCATCCTGTATAGCTACGCCCAACTACTATAATATGCTTCTGGTATGAAATTCTCGGCGAAGTTTATTATGCCGGGTAAATTTAGGGCCACGATTGCAGACCTGTGAGATAGGTACATACCTACCCTGCTGGGTTAAAGAGAAATATCGTGCTTCGGAAATCCGGGGAAAATCCAAAAATTTTACGATCCTATTTTTCTGTAGCTGGTATATTATACGAATTTTTCGAATTTCTCATCAGTTGTGAAAACAAATCTTTTCGCTTTAGCTTCAAAGAATTATGGTTAAGAATTTTTTCTCGTCGTTTGATGTGTGGATAGGTTTTTCTCTTCTTGCGATCTTTCGTTAATTTTCTCTCGCCGTACCTACTTTCGCGAATCGCGCGAATTAGCTGTACTGCACCAGCACGTGATGCTAGATAAACGATGGAATAAAAGCACGAAGCTTCGGCTGGAGATAAATTTAAAGTTGAAACACCGCCTCGTATGACGTCCCTTTGTCAACCTTTTGATATTTTCGGGGAGGATGAATCCAGCCGCGGATGCAACATGATAGGAAAATTGTATATCAGAGAGAAGCTGATTTTTGTATCCGTGCATCCATCGCGATATGGAAAATACCTAGTGCGATAAACAGTTTTTTTAGTTAATTAAAAACAGTCGAAACCTACCGCCCGGTAGTGATTAACATCGCGCAAGCATATTTCTCATTACCGATAATTAGATCCTGTATTCAAAGCTACCAGAAACTATTAGACCGAGTTGTACCCGTGTGCTAGCCCAGGCCTAAACAGCAGCTAAGCGAGATCGTTGATAATCTGCAAATTCCTAACCAACTTGATCTCGTCTTTGATCAGAATTTAATTAACTCTCTAACGAGCCAATTACCTATTACAATAATAACACAGGCAAACCTGAAATGAGAGAAGAAACAACTCCACGGATGTAGATATCAAATTTTCTAAAGCTATACTTGTAACTGAAACGAATTTTCTTTATTTACGTTGGAAAACGATGGAACGATCTGCAGGTGAAAGAGTTCATAATTAATGAATCGACGGTGGTAGAATGTGGTGGGAATTTAATAGAAAAATCTTATCGACTCACGCCGGAAGGGAGTATTCGTTTTATCGTTAGTATCGTTAGGTATAGTATGGATTTTGATCGTCGACTATTTTATTTTATTTTTCATGTTTTTCTTATCTTTTTATATTTCTCTTACTTATCTGGGACTATTTCTCTTGAAAAAACTATATAATTATTTCTCAAAGTACGGACCATCGGTTTATACTATAATGCTCCGCGAGCATAGAACATATATCTCGATAAGATCGTACACGTATGTAGGTACATACCTACCTACCCCACGTCAATCTAGAATATTTCTTTAATTAGGAAATTTCAACTCATGGATAAATTAAATTCATTCTAATTAACGGACTGACGTAGCAATTATTATACTTGCGTACGCAGAGCCGAGGAAGACGTTCCTTATCACATTAGCTGCGACGATCGGTATATTTATGAACATGCGAAAATCTTTGTCTATTGATACAGCTAACGAGGCGGTAACATTAATACATTGCGAGTAAAAAAATTGTTATAAAAATGAAGCCAGTACACCGTGAGTCTAGAATCCCTGTATTAACTCCGGGATACGTACATGGCTAAGTACTTCACACCGAGGTGTGAAAGAAAATTAATTCGACCCTTCGCCATGGCGTAGGATGCCGCATACACGCGGTCAAATGA
The DNA here is from genome assembly GCA_944452935.1 of Rhogogaster chlorosoma. Lineage (NCBI taxonomy): Eukaryota > Metazoa > Arthropoda > Insecta > Hymenoptera > Tenthredinidae > Rhogogaster > Rhogogaster chlorosoma. The sequence continues at coordinate 23,273,599 of OX101803.1, read as the reverse complement.
ACCGAAAATCTTACTAAAAGCTGCTCCATGTTTTCCGATTAGATCTCTCGTCTCGTAGCCTCTGACCCGTGGCTCGTACAATTTTTTCTTTCTTCTTCTTCTTCTTCGTTCGTCTCGTTTCTTTTTCTTCACATTTTGTAAGTTTATGCATCACGTGCAGCCCGTAACAGTTTTTATTCACGATTAATGAAACGCGACATTATTATCTAGACAGAATTATAAATCCTTACATGTAACGTACGACAAACGTTTACGTTCAGTCTTCCATTCATTATATTCCCACAAATTTCGTATATATCTGTGTTCCATTCTTGTTCCATTTTTTTTATTCCCTCATCTTTGCGTAACTATATAAATGTTTGAAAAATGACGCCGTTTGAGTTTTTCTTCTCCTCCTTTTTCGTCTTTCGATTCTTATTCTCTCGGTGGTTTTTTCTCCGCCGCGATATTTTTTTCACGCCCAAGGGATTTTTCACTTTTTAAGATTTTTTCAGGTAGGTATTAGGGTTAAAATCTGTTGCCGCGGTTAGCTGTAAAAGGTTGAGTTTTGCTAAAGACTAAAGACGAACAACTCGCTAAGCACGTTGTAAATCACGGTCTTCTACTACGCGACTCGTTATCGTCGTATTAACAAGGATCTACGAGAGATTACGGAACTCTCTGACGTTACCTGTATTACCACCCAACAACCATACAGCTGTATGGGTATAAACCAATTCAAACGCTCTACGTTTTAGTCGTTAACTTTACCAAGCTTTGATATACTCAACGATTAGACCGTGACACTCCGCGTGACGAAACGTTCCAGGATTCAAATTTCACTTGTATCACATATCACACCCGATGCCCATATCTTACCCACCCATTAGAGGGAACGAATCTGTCTAATTTAAATATCTCTGGACGAAAAAAAAAACAAAAAGAAAAAAAATTACAAAAAAAAAGGAGAAGTTTAAATTTTTTCTTCACAAATTTTTCTTTTTTCTAATTTCTTATTCTTTTTTCTTTTTTTTTTAACACCGTGGGGAGTGAGCCGACTATACAGCAAGTAACCGAATGTGTGTCTTGGCATAGCTTCAAAAGTTACCCTCGTATTTTTCGACTCCAGGGCGTGGCTAGGTTCGGATTTATGTACGTCGGACAAACCCCAGCAACGCGAAATGTAGAGAGAATTTCTCTCTACCCCCCTCCCAGTGTCCATGGCACGGGCCAGCAGCATAAACCAACAGCATTAAAATCTATTTATTAGGAGAAATAGTCTTTTCCACAATTCGCGAAACACGTCCCGATTATTTAACCCCTATCTATTATATTTCATGTAATAAATACTGAGTGAACTATAACAATTTCATCCCTTAAAAAATTATTCTCGAAAATCTTATCCAACTTTTACTTTATAGTTCGCCCGAAAAATGGAAGTGATTCTATACCTACGTATATACATGCACATAAAAAATAATTATGTTCTTATGCTTCGCATGTATAGTTATTTTGTTTAAAAATTCTACAAACGCGAACGCGGGTAGGTATAGGTACTCTGAAAGTTCCACGGAGAGAATCTAATAGCTTTGCTCGTATATGTGAGTGCGGTTACAGCACCGTAGTAACTAGTAGCTATAGTTTAGGTAGCTAGTGGAAGGGTTGCAGGAAAGGAAGAACTCCGGGGATTTAATGAAAAGCGCGTCGTGTCCCGCAGGAACGGTACCGCTTTTAGCAGCGATGCGAGGTCGTGGTCTTGGGGACAAAAACAATTTTATGGAATACCTGAGGCTCGCTTTGTTTTTTACTATTATAAAATATTCCATGTCAGGGTATAAATATGATGAAAATATAACTTCGGAGAAACGAAAATTTGACTTATTGTTAATCGAAGATATTTTCGATCCTTGTCTTCGCGAGACCAGCTGAGAGGCGTGTTCAGGGTCTGCAGGTCGTCTTTTTATGAGAAAAAAAAAGAAGAGCGAAGAAAAAAAAAAGGGAAATTAGAGCAACGCGCAGCAAAGTGAATTTGTTATAAGAAACGGTCTCCTCCTGTAAGTAACCGCGCGGGTACAAGCACGTGGGTGGACGTCGAGGCCCGCCCTTATATTAATAAGTCAATTAACTCGCGTAATATCTTTGTTAACGGAGCGAAAAGAAAGGAGAGCCTTTTCTAACGTAGAGACCCGCGGCAGGGATGTGAAATTTATTAAAATGAAAAGTTTAACGAACCCTCTAACACCAAATTGATAATACCTTTTCACTTTACGCCCAAATAGTTATAAGGCCGAGGTAAACACAGGTATAGTATATCTGGGAAAAGATATGTATATACATTATCATATCTTGGGATAAGATTTTTTAATTATTTTTCCATCTCTTTTCTCATCTCCGCGTCTATCGGACGCATAGATCATGTGGTCGCAGCCGCACGATGCCGTATACGTAGGTATATACTAATATAGTCAGCGGAAAGCTAAAACTTTCCAGGTTGGCGCCCCGCCCAAAATTTCGTTGATAAAATCACTCCGGACCTCCCAGGTCAGAGGTGATGTTTTCTCAGCTAAGCACGAGTAAATCCAGGATCCTATCAGGACCCTATCTCGCATCTATGCCAGGCGCTAAACACCTCTGTTTTTCAAGACCTTTGAACCAGCTGTATGTATATGTACAGACACGTCAGGCGTATATTATACATATATTTATAAGGGATGGGATGGGATGGGACTAGCTTATCCTGCGACGACAAATTCAACTTTACCCCCCTAACCCAACTGCAGGGGAATGAGAAACAGCCAGGAGGGGCTTGCCGACGCGGAGTTTATAATCCTTGCGGTACCATTGGGGTCTGTTCACCGTCATACAGGATCTGGTTAGCCTCTTGGCCAGGACTAGAATTCGATTTCGAGAGAACGTAGGTATAACCTTATTCTCTGGATATGACAAAGGGAATTTAACCAAGACAATAATTCACCCAACGATGCTTCGCGTAGATTGAAATTACTTCGGGGTTTAGCCCCTATATACCACCCATGCCCGTTATACATACATATATGGTTAAACGATGTATAATTATTATCAGAATTAATTACGAATGACGAAAAGTTTATTTTACACATATCCTAACCGTGGTATGTACGAGGTAGGAAAAAACGTTTGGTATTGAAACGATAAGATCTTGAAACGCTATCTGAAAAGTCGATCGTTAAATACCCAGCCGTTGCCTATGGGTGGTATAGGTATAACCTTTTCAAAACGTCATTTCCGGTGGTTGAAAAGCATTCTTTCCTATTCCTGGCATCGCCTCAGAATCTCCCGATCTTCAAGGGAGATTATAGCCTCGCGGAAAGTCTTCGGAATCGATACGGGGAGTTATTTTCCTTTCCTTTATTTCCTCGTGTTTAATTATTGAGCGATTTGCGAGTTGTTCTCGACGTACGTCTCGGGCACGTGGAATAAATTGAATTTCCGGTTTACGGAGATTTATCGTTAATTCATAATACGAAATCAGGCTCCCTTTTAATACCATACACTGATGGGACGCGGGTAATAATAGGTTAACACGCCACGTCGAATCTAGCCAGGCAAACCCCTAATTTAAGCGTCATAAATTTTCTTCACAAAAATGGCTTTCTAGACTTGGTGGTCCGCGGCTCTGGCAAGATGGTCCATAAATTTCCACGCGCTAGCCACTATTCTCTGAAGGACTTCGTTGAAACAAATTTTACTACCGCAATTAGGACCTTCAAACACCGCCCTTTATACAATCCCTGGATTTAGTTCGCCCCAAGAGAGATTCGAGTCAAAGTTCACCGGCTCTAGACATCAGCTCTCGATCCAGCCGTACCCATACTAGTATATAGTCAAAGATTAGGAGTTAGTCGCACGCTTCTATTGAAAAAGTCGTTGGAATATTTCTTTCCGTGGTTATTGAATTCGGTGGAAAAATCTGTCGGAGAAAGTGATAATTATCTCCGGTGGAATAGCCCTGACGATCGTCCGACTCGTTTGGCTCTATAAAACTTTGGAAATCTATGAGTTTGAACGGTTTCGACTTAAAGGAGCTCATCTGGGATAATCTGGCTAAATCCAAGAGCGGTTTATTGGGCCTGGAGATCAGATAAGTCCAGGCGATGAGCATCATATTGCTTTCAAATTGGTTTCCGATTCAAACACCAGATAACAACGACCTGGCCGTGGCGTATGCCGGCCTAAAAATAAGAGGCTCTTGCCGGGACCCGACTCCCCCTGATCAGGTTATTAGAACTTCTTTGATTGCCGTGGAGTGAATCGGTCGAACACCGAATCGGGTGATCGAAGAGGTAGTTCGGTCCTACTTCGATAAAGAGTTTGGTAATGCGGAGAAAAGAAAAGAGAAAAAAGAAGGGAAAAAAAGCCAAACTGTTAAATAGAACCTCAGATTCTATTACGATCCTAATAGCATTTTCTCAGTCAGTTTAAACCAGCTTCGGCTACTTCAATTATCCGTACCTAAATCCTTTCGTTATAACAGCCAACTCAACTCGTTTTCCTGACAGTAGAATCACGTGCCTATATACCTACCTGCCTACTTGGCTCAGACACGCGATAAACGTTCGTCTTTCATTAAAAAAAAGAACAGAAGTCGCAGAAGGAAGAATATTTTATACCTCTATACCTACCCGGGTACGTGGAGGCTGTTGGTTAATTAATTATTAACGCATGTATATATAGTTATGACAGAAAGTCAAACATTAGGTACAGTTTATTGTCAATTTCGTCTGTTAGATTAATCGTAAAAATCAGTTGTGATGCGTGAATTGAATGAGAATAGAGTTATGCCTGTGACTCGAGTCTAGACGGCTGAATTTGATGAGGTAGCACTTGAAGACTTGGTTTTTGGTTTAATTATACCTAAGCTTAGACCTTAGAGAGGCTTCAGAGTTTTATTTATCTCGAGAAACATGGATGTATATATGTAGCAGTAGGGATATTACGTGGGTGACGATGAGAAACTAGACGGTAAAGTTTAATGGGTAACTGGGAGAAACTATAATAGGAATAGATTCGTAAGTAGAAGATGTCAGGTCGAGGCGGTACTCCGACGTTGCATTTCTGAACAACCAAGAATCCACCTGCGACTGGCTGGTTCACCTAGGATACCTACGGAGCATATAGGGTTGAAACTTTGGCTTTGTGCATCATTCCCCGACTCGAATATGATGATTGATATAAGCCTCGCTGTATTATAGGGTAATAGACTAAGCCGCGATTTTCAAATGAGAAAACTAAAGCAATTATAGTTCAAGTTTCCGATCCTTGGGAGGATCTCATTAAACAAATTAAATATCGTTCAATCTAACGTGAAAATATTCGGGCCAAGTATCCAGTTCAAAGATACGCGTATCATTTGGTGAAAAATTTCATCGAGAATTGAACGAAGAATAAGACTCATAGAATTGTGGTTTTCACTGCTTCGCGTCGTCGCTGGAGATTGATCAGGAAATTATTCAGGGTCGATGTGAAATTTGCCAATCGTATATGATCGGAAAAGGAACAGATGGAAATATTTAGGTGGAAACTCGAGGTAATTGAGAATTATCGATAAGTAAAAAATGATAAATGGAGGCAAATAAAACGTGGAAAAATAACAGGCCTAATCTAATTAGTGGAACACGGTTTCAATTACGGACTGCGCCTTGTGCTCTCTGGCTTAAGATGTTATCCCGCGCGGACAGAGAGCGGTGAATATATATATACATGGTACGTGTAAGTGTTAAGCCCCTTATATACCAAATGACGCACGCCTTGCCTTTTTGGCTTGAGCCTCAGCTATCTCATGTCTCTTCGGTATATCTATCTCTTGGCTTATTCATACCTAAATACAAACATTTATCAGTATTTCGGAGGCATGAACAGCGAGCAGTCTCTGGAATTCATTAGGGCGAGTTTTGGCTCGAGACTTTAGAGAGGCAAACTTTCGCAAAAATTGGCGATCGTTTCACTCGTTTTATGGAATTCGTCGTTTGATTTATTTTTCCATGATCGACACGCGGGTTACTTAGACTACGGTTAAAATTACATCGGGTGTTAACCGAGGCGGTGTATTTTGAGGTCCTAGGTGAGCTATGGCGTAACGCAATGCGGGGCGACGAGGGCGAAGCGATAATTAAATATTTTTGTTTAATTACGAAGGCAGCCCGAACGTTAAAACAGGGTTACGGTCCGTCGATCCGTTCACCCACCGTCCGGCTTACTTCCACCATGTTAAACAAAGGAAAACAATTCGAACCTTTGTATTTTTCTACACCCCCGTCGTTAGAGGAAAGTAAAAATCTTGTGGGGGAGAAAAGGTGGGAAAAAAAATATCTAAAAAAGTATTTGAACAAGAAGTAAAAAAAAAATAATGAGAATAAGGAGAAGGAAAATAGAATGAAATTATTTTGAAACTCATCATCCAATTCTATAAATGAAACTCGCACTTTGACAAAATAACACAACTTAGTTACGGAAGGGATGAAAAACAGCTGACGGGGGTGAAGAATAAATAGAATGAAAACATTCGCGATATATCGGGCGAATATTTCGAATGAGGATGTAAACGTCAACTCGATTTCTTCGAGGACGGAGAAAGTCTGACTAACACTCTCTCCTCGATACGGTGCTTTTCCCAACCCGCACAGCTCACTCTCACAGAATTGAGTGAACAAGGCGTTTTATTTTCCGAGCACTTGAGAAAAGCCTCCCTCATTAGATGCAACAACGCTGCTGGCAACCTCGTTAGCTCTTTTAATTAAGCCAATTCTCTGTTTCGTTAGGCTCCCTTATCATTCTTACGCTAGTAAAGCGAAGCGATTTCGAATTATTTCTCTTTTTTTCTTTCTTCAATTCGTTAGCGTTGATCACTTTCAGTTTACCGACTCGAATTTATACATCTGCATAGACAAATGCAGATTTTTTCAACTGCCGCAGAGAGTGCCGGGGCTCACGCCGCGGAGTGTGAATTTTCCACAGTCCACGGGTTCTCAATACTCGCAGTTTACTTTGTTCCACAATTTTCTCCAACAAATTTCAACAATATTTCTTACTAAAGAAAATGAATTATTATATTTGTTTTAGACTTCTCACACCAAAGAGGAACTTGTCCGCTGCAGAAGCGCTGATTGCTGTCTGAAAGCCTCGCCAACCTTGGCTGCAGCAATATGGTGAGTGAAGAAAAGAAAAGAAACGAAAAGAAAAGGAAAATGTATAATTATAAGAAATGCAATTTGAAAATTGAAGACATTTTGCCGTTTACTAGCGATAACTGCTTTGTTTTCTGCTCCGACGATCTGCACACTAGCGTTAGCGAACCGGTTAACGAGGTCGTAGGATAATGGTGCTCTCGACCTACCCGGTTCTGCGGTTACACACCGTCAAGGTTCTCGCGGTCGCGTAGTTGCGGTTACACCGATTACACCATGGACGAAAATTTCGTTCGAGATGGTATAGCGGGCAATAGAGTAAAGATTACTAGCATTTGGGGAATCTAGGTCTGATTTTCGTTTATCGTGATTTCGTACAGCCGCCATGCCGCAGTCTTCTATATATTTCCCAGATTTATCTTTTCTATTTTCGCGTTGTACATATACTCGTTTTACCTTTTATCTTCCCTTCTCTGCAACGCGGTTCGTGGTCGTGCATCGCCGTTGGAATCTCGCTCACCGCGAATTCTCGTGTAAGTAAAATTGATGACGAGGGATAACCGTCCCCGGAGGAAATAACAATTTTTATATAAAAATTGAGGCGGATCAGGATTTTTCCTCTATAATTTCTTAACCTCGAAATTCTGCTCACATCGGTATGAAATTGATACGAATATCCCGTTCCCGTACGGCGGCAAAGGGAAAGGGAAAGGGAAAGGGAAATAGAAATGGAAAGGGCGGGGAGGGGATCGGGATGAGAGAGGGTCGCGACGTGAATCCGCCAATCAGGTAATTCGACAATCAGCCAAAATCTCTTCGGCTTGATTTTATTCCCCGATCAGATGTGAGGAATTTACCATTGGGGTAGAAAATATCACCGGGACTTTTCATAGGGTGGATAATTTCGTTTTATGAATCTTTTATTTCTATAACATTCTCGCCAAATTCTCGTCCATTTCTCTCCCTCTGTGCAGGCGACATATTTTTATAACAGCGATTAGGGCGAGGCTGGAATTCGGACACCCTGTATGGGAACTAACGCAAACACAGAGGCAAAGACAAACACGAAAAAGGAAAAAAAAGAGAGAGAAATAAAAAAAAAAGAAAAACACGCGTGACACGAAAGATAGAAAATGGCCGGCGACACACTCCCAACATAAACCGCGAAACGATGGATCGTCGTTCGTGTAGCTACGTGGGGCTGTACCCGGTGTACCGCTCTCGCTCTCGCTCTCCTCTACCTCGTCCCATATTTCTATCGATTTCGTGTAAATCCAGCTACGTTACAATCCTCGCGATGGCCTTCAGCATAAAACGGCGAATGACATATCTACCTTTATTTACCAAAAGCTTTCGCAGTAGGTATCGAGAGACAAATATACGACGTCCGACTCCTGCGGCGAAGATCGCGTCTGACTTAACGCTGACTCGTACTACTTGCTATGAGAGAAAACCTCGCCGTGCCACGCCGGACTGCTTCTCTTTCCTTCGCTTTTGACTTGTATATATAATTTATATATTATGCGGAGATAAATCATACGGAAAGATTTATAGAAAATTCTGTAACATAAATTTTCATCTCTTTATGTAATTTTTATTGTATTGAGATCAGAGAGTTTATCAAGCTTTTATAAACTTTTCGGGGATTTTTTGTCATCTCTGAGATACGATTCAATGAATTTCTTTCACTTTAAAGAACACGTCGAGCATTTACATTAGAATTTTTATCTCTCTACTTTGACTTTTGGAGCTAAAAATAATTATCCTACCGTGTATTTGCCAATTCTGCGTACGCAAGTATAGCCTAGCGTCTTTAAAAATATCAAATCCGTTTTTTGTATTGGATCGTTTCATAAAATTATCAGGAGGTAATCGACTTCAGACTTTCCACTTAGCACAGAAAATAATTTTAATACCTATTACAACAGTTACTTAATTTTACGAGGAAAACCGGCCGTTTCCAAGACTTTTTTAGTTTTCTCTTAGTCAAGAAATTTTCTGTGGTGTAGAGAACGGGATGCAAGTCTCATGTCTTGGTTAGTCTGAGGCTGGCTGGCTGGCTGTGTCTTTCCATCAGTTGGAAGATGAAAACGTTAGGGAAATCTTTCTAGATGAGGAAAAGAACTTCAAACAGTTTCTATCCTCAGATCTCTACCTGCCTCTCTACGTCTTTTAAACAATTCTTTCGTGCACGAAAAAAAAAAAAAAAAGAAGAGAGAGTAGCATAAGAGGAAGAAAGAAGCAAAGCAAACCTCGTCTCCTTCTGATGCGGTGCATTGAATTTCATATATTTTCTACCTTTCATATTTCGAACGGGAACGACGACGCCTGGCAACACCTCGACACCACAATCTCTTCCATCCGTAAACCATATGTGACCAAAGCTCATACCACTCGACGTACGGGGTGAACAATACAGAAATTTCCTACCCCCAAATATATCCCCTTGTTTTGTTCGCGTTTCTTTGATAGGAAAAAGATAATAATAATAATAATCTCGTATCATACATTCGATGAAATCATCCTGTCACAAAATTTCGTTTGAAAAGCTTCAGCATTTCTGCAGATGACTTGCAGCAGTCGCTCAACTAAACTGCTGCAGTAACTGACATTCAGTTTGTTTCGTGAACTCTGCACCGCGGTATCATTCCATCCCATCTCTCGTTTTCTCTCTCTCTCCCTCTCTCTCTCTCTCTTTTACATATAATGGAAAATAAAGCTCTACAGCTACTCGACTTTTGACAGAAGGTCTATTCGACTCGTGGCGAGAATTTAGATGTGTGTGTTAAAATTTTGGACGAATTTGTTTTTCTCCTTTTTTTGCCACCCCTTGTGTTGCGGGTAGGTGGACGTCTATAGACGCGGTATATATAGGCTACTGGCTTGTTGGTACACCGATGAAATAAGGTCAGGCTGCTACCACGCTGTCGAGGCATGCGGGTGACACGTAAAACCTCGGTGGAAATCCAAGGACCTCTCGTATTACAAGTTGTCAACCATTCAGCTACTGAATGGTCTATTCTCATCCTTTGTCATCGAATTTGCGCGGATCTAATTTCGTCAGTTTCAATACTCGCGAACCACGCATCTCCCTCAAACGTTTTATACCTTTACCTTTACCTTTATACCTTTACCTTTACCTTTACCTTTGCCTTTGCCTCGCACTCTATCCATCTCTCCACCTCTCTTTGTTCGTTTGTTCACGCTTGATAAAGTCCCTCGTTTCCATGCTGTTTGTTTTCGTACCAACCCGCATATAGGTGAGGGGGTGGACAGGTGTGTGTACTGCGACACCGACTACCCAAATTCGTTCATCCTTCAACAACCTGCGACTTCATATACACATGTGTTTCGTCGTGGGAAAATTGAACGGTATAAATCGTGCGGTTTTCAAACTTTTATTTATTCATTTGATCTTCTGTTCTCGTTAACTTTACCTTTTATCGCCCCGCGAACGAGAGCTCACGCTTAATTTTAGAGGGAAAAAAAAAAAAAAATACATTTTTTTTTTCTCGCAAGCTTCGGGAAGATATTAACGCCTGAAATTTGGGAAATCAATTTTTATAGCTACGTATATGTATAATAGAGGGAATTTAGTTCGAAAATGTAAACGAGACGCCAAGTTTAGAGACGTTCAATTTTCCGTCTCGAGATATGTAGCTGTTTTCGGTGAATTGCTGTGGCTATATATGTACAGGTTATTGTACTCTATGGCAAACTATAAATACAAAAGCTGTTCTTTCTTATTTACGAGCATGCATAACGCACGATATGCGCTCATAGAACTCTTGATGCATTTCAACTTGTAATGGTGGATCGCTTGCCCGAAGCCGCTTCGAGTTTGCCAATTTTTTTTTCTTTTTTTTTTCTTTTCTTGTTTTTTTTTCTTTACGAGGGCAACGATCGTCTGGGCCAATTTGTGTTGTAAATTATAATTACGTGACAGAGTCACGAGTCGCTGCTCCGTTAACATTAAATTTATTGTTTAAACCGATTCTTGTTAAACCACGAGATCACTATTCGGATGTATTTTGTTTGGCAGCGAAAAACTGTTTCTCTTACCAACCCTTGTACAGCTATAATAACGAATGCCAGGAAAAATTTGCAAATATTTTCGCAACTTTTTCTGCAACACGTCTACGTGTCTCTCTCTCTTTTTTTTTTTTTTTTTTCTTCCGTTTTTTATTTTCTTGTTTTTTCTGAAAATATTATGCGATTTCATTACGTTTACATGCGGATAAATTTCTTCATTGTTATGCATGAGCCTTGTTGATTACGGTTTCGCCATTCGAGGGTTGAAAATTTTTGGCTACGTTTACAAAACACACCTACATGTATACCTATCTTACCTAACCCTTGGCAAAAATGTTCACTCCGACGTTAGTCGCCCTCGCGTTGAATCACTCAACGAAATAATTTCGCTAACTAATTCTAATTCGAGACGATGTATATTAATATATTTCCTGACTAATTGTATTCAACGAAGATCCGGCTCTCGTTCGTCTGACGAAAACTTTACTCGCTATTCGCATAAAAGCTGAAATTATCATTCCAATTCTCGTTTTGAAAATCTGCCGATCCGAATTTTTTACTTTTTACTTTTTATCTTTTTCAAACTGAGTTTTGTCTCAGCTTTTATATCATTTTTTAATTTTCTTTCCTCATAATACCAGGCGAGTCTTACGTATAGCCTCGTTTGCCCGCTCTACCTTATAGTCCCTCGTCTCCATAGCTTCTTTAATTTTCTTCGATCGCGATGCCTTATCTGCTTGCGCCTAGCAGCAAAACGACACACAGTAGCGTCCCGCTGGACCACTAGACGTTGATAGAGATAGATAAATCAAGATCTTTATCTTGCTAATCACGGAGTAGGTACTTAACCTCCCCATCTCGACCTCCTCTCTTCTTATATTCAGAGGTTTATTATTCACATAACTCGTGAATGGAAACTTGCTACAAGACGATGCGATCGGAGACCCTTATTATTTCTTTTTCCTACATTTTATTATTATCTTAGTCTAGTTAGTTGGTACAACGAAGTATACCTATATACTTTATATGAACTTTATAACTCGATCATTAACAAACAATCCGTCTACTTATCTATTCGCTGGAATTATTCTTGTTCAAAAGGAGAGAGAGGGGGGAGGAAAAAAATTTCTCTCCTCTTCTTTCGCGGGGGTAGAAAAAGGGGGTCGGGAATCGCGTTGAGTTTACGGTCCGTACTTTGAGACGACAATTTTCTAAACCCGGCGTTACGTCACGCTTGTTTGCAGAAATGACGAAACGCGCTATAAAAGAAGGGGTAAAACTGGGGGGTTTAGGGGTACGGGGATGAGGATGAGGATGAGGATGAGGATGGCCTAGTAGGTAAGGCCTGCGAACCAAGAGGGAGCTTTGTGTCTGAAAAGTTTTAGATTCGCGAAGACTTTTGGAAATGAGGACGTTTGAATGCCACCCTGAAACGGGTTATCTTGTTATCTTTAGGAGGCTGTTTCACAACCCAAGGGGCTCAGGGGTAAGAGGGTTGAGATGGAGCCGGAGCCCAAGCCAGAAAGAGAAAAAGATAGAACGAGAGAGAAAAAGGGAAGAGGCAGAGGAAGAGGAAGGGGAAGGAGAAAAGTATATTAGTTCCGAACCCTTGTCTTGAAACCTTCTCCCCAGACTAGGCTACCCCTTGTTTTATCCAGGGATAGATCCTTTCAATAGCCTCCTTCAACCAGGAACGCTAGTCAACCGAAATATCGTGTCCTTATACACGCGTACGCATACCTATGAATAGAAAATGAAAAAAAATAAAAAATAAAAAAAAAACTGAGTAGAAACCAAAAGAAATGGAAATTTATAAAAAAAAACATTCATTTATCTCTGTATTCTATACTTTTTGTTCGTTAAATTGCGCGAGTTCGTCGGAGAAGAAATGGAAGATGAGTTGTGGATATCAAATAAGGGAAAGAAAAGAAAGAAAGAAGAAGAAAGAAAAAAAGGTATGAAAAACTTTCTCCACACTTTTTTCCAAACTCAATAATATCGGTTGTGTCTGTTTTCTTGGACTTTGTTGAAAATTTCGGTTAAAACCCCCCTTTTTCTTTTTCTTCATCGCTTCATTCTTTTTTTCTCGTCAATCCTGCCAATTCCAACTTCCAAAGTCTTCGATTCTCAGCTTCACTTTGCCTCTCACGGAAAAGGTGTAACACTTTCGTTATTATATGTAGATATAGGTACTGTAAATACCTAAGGAAACCGTATAATTTCTCGCCCGTAGCTCATTGACCGTTTAGAAATCGTGAGATCGCTCTAAGCTCTGCTCTCCGACTATATCCGACTATCCGACTATCCAACTCTCGCTTTATTAAGGATTCCTTGATTATAATAGACCCGCAACGATGAGACACTACTGTCCCGGTATAGGCGGTCATTATAGACGCATGAGTGATTGCATCTATTTCATCGCTCTTGCCCGGCTTCGTTTAGTTTCGTTTCATTTATCGCCGGCCGCGACCACATACTGAAAATGAAACTTCGTCGGCGGGTATCGGATTGATATACATATATATATATATAACACCGCGTACGAACTTATACCATAGATAGGTAAGAGTACTCAGAATTCTCAAGTTTTAGAACCTTTTTTCCGCCGTTTTGCCACTACCGAAACCTTCCAACTAATGACATACCGCCTTCTCATAATTTTTTTTAACTACCGTATACCGCGTTCACCTTGTACTCGCCCACACCGGTGAACGGGTTATCCCATAACGCGAAAAAAAAAAAAAAAAGAAAGAAGGAAAGATAAAAAGGGAAAAAAAAAAAAATCCAAACCGCAGCTATTTTATGTGAATACATCTATCTTCGTTACAGACAACAACGTAGATATACCTATATACCTTCGACGAGTATAAAACGACGCCGTTCCTTTTATCAACCGGTTATTAGAAGCTAGACTCGTTTAATTATCTAATCTCTCTGAAATGCCGTAAAAATGTCACCGTACCACGTGCGTGCGAGTTTTTTTTTTTTTCATTTTTCAACTTTCAAAGACGGATCATTCTCTCCGTCCATATTTTAGCTGTCATATTAATCCCCGTATACACGCGCATGTGTTTTATCATATGTATAGATAGATGGGTAGTATAGTTTAGAGGGAAGAAAAAGTTTAAATAATTCAAAGTCTCGTGGCAAGTTTTGCTTTGAAGGGTTTTAACTTCAAAGGATCGCTTGTTTTTCGCGGTGAGATATATACTAAACTTCGCTAAAGGTATGTATACCCGTAGTATGTACATATATGTTTATATGTGTACACACACACACACACACCTAAGTATATATACCTACGTGACGTATGTACACCGTTCATGGCCTGAACTTTGCCACGTATAAGAAAGTATCTTTACCCTTATTGGCAAAAACAATTGAGCCCGTCACGCGAGCTTGGAATATAGACGCGATCATATATTGCAGATACGTGACGTCAGTCAAATACCTCGCGTTTCTATAGGTATGTAAAGGTTTCCCTAAATTCTTATCCATTCCCTAAAATAACTTGGCGAATTTCAATCGACTCGACGCGACGTCTCGTTCTCCGCTCTTCTTCTACCCCAAATTATTCTCCCCCATTCGTTGATTTGCTTCTTTCTTTCTTTTTTTCTTTCTTTCTTTCTTTCTCTCTTTCTGTCTTCTCTCTTCATTTCACAGTCGAGGCGAGACTAAAGGATCGCGATTTTTTAACTGACAAGTGGATATAACAAATTCAAACAGGTACATAGGTACGCCCGTAGGTAGGTAGGTAGATATAGGATAGGTATACGTCAGACGGTAGGAAACGGAACGGTGTTTGATAATTTTGTTTGAAACTGGCATAAATTCTGTGGCCTCCTAGCGCGCCTCTCGAGTTAGGTGGTAGGTAGGAAGGTAGTAGGTAGGTAGGTATACGCACACAGGGCCAAGAAACGGCGGTTTTCAGTAGATAAGAACTTTTCAAATTACTCAAATTTAACGCTAATATAAATGCGAAGACTTTCCGTCTTACATTATTGTAATGTCCGTTCAGCAGTTAATTTTCTAGATCAAGAAAAACCCCCCCGCGCTCTCCGCTCTCCACTCTCGCATACCTATATACCTTTACTTGATCACTGACGTTTATCGGCCCCTCGGGCAAATCCTCTGCACTTTATCCCGTTCACATTCACATGTATGCATGTGGGTACATTATAAATTATTTTTTTTTTTCATTTATCATCCGTGTAAATATATTTATGTAAACACGCTCGAATAATGGATGTAGAAAGTTTTTTTTTTTTTTCTAACGCATACGTATATGTACAACACATATGTATACGTATAACGGAGTGTAACCTGCGTTATAGTATAATTAGAAACCGGTTAGAAACATGGCTTGTTAAAACCGCGATGTGTATCCGGCAGGATCCAAAGATCCAAAGATCCTGCCGCCCAGACAGACAGGTTTGAATTAATATTCATTAATACAGGAAATTGCAAAGGCTTCCTAGACACCAGCTACCGCGACTCGGTAGTGAAGTGAAGGGTTGAAGCCCCCGGAGGGTTCATTTATTATTTCGCGAATCCGTTTCGGCTACGTTCTAATCTCTCAAAAAGTAAATCCCTACTATTAAAATTTAATTTATTGGACAAATTACTCCCCGTGTTTGTGCACGGGGTGACTTTAACGCAATTCCTCAGCGGTGATTGATCCATTCCGTCGCGAGAATTCAAGATACTGAAAATTCATTTTTCAGCATCTATCGAGTAGCCGGTAACTTCCCGTCGAGTAATTCATGCATATTAACTAAGAACTTTATGTAACACGTCGAGTGGGATCATCGAGATTTACCGGCGTAGACAAGAGCTGATTCTATACACTTTGCGGAATTTTTTACAAAATCCAGCCTACGTCTACCGATTTTTTTCTCTTTCGAATCACAGATTCGCCAAAATTTTCATCGCTTTTTCACGCTCTAGTTATCCCACTTGTTTCGATCTAACTTCTTCGCTAAAAGACTTGACATTTTTTTTTTATTTACGACACGCGAAATCATTCGACGTTGACATATAGATTCGTCCACGCCATGCATGGATCCCTATCCCGTCTATTAAAGCTCGTACAGTCTCCGCTCTGCGCTTCGCAGAGACGTTTTAGTCCCGCAATTTGTGGTGCAAAGCTAATACCATAGATCGTATCGATATTATAGGTATAATCCTAGCCGAAAGCTATTATAGTAATTTGGCTTCCTATCAGAATATCCATCAACTAGGTAAGAGATTACGATATATTACTGCCTAGAACCACCTCTTGAGTCTCTAATGGGATATGATCCCTTGCCCTACGTGGGGCCCCGAAGTTTCTATGCATGCATTAGGATCCAACATACAAACGACGATCCGGTACGTCCGAACAAATCTAGGAATTATGCGATGCATCTCATGGAGCTGAATATCGTTTTACAATCCGAGTGCAAATTTGATAATGTAGGTATATACCTATGTAATGAAATAATAAGAAAAAAGAAAAAAGAAAAAAAGTAAATAAGTGAACTCTTATCCCTTAAGGCAACCTCATATAATAAAAGTTCTTCTCCGGGCTACGAGAGGCTTTTAATTTACCAAGTTATCGCCCTAACTTTCGTGTGGCTTTTGTCTCTCGGAATATTTGAGACGCGATATTCAGTAGCGAAGCGAGGGCAACGAGAAGACAGCTATGGAAACGGGAACGGGAACGGGGGAAAAACCCCATGAAAAATTAAATCGAATTTTCAGCTTATGTTTAGTACATATTCCCCAGCCATGCGGAGAGAGACTGAGATGCTTTCGAGGGTAGGAAAGGGTGGGGTGGTTCAGGCGTGGGCAAAACACCCTTGAGACCGATCCGGCTAAATTCTCTTCTCTCTGAATAGGGGTCGGAAAAAGGAACTCAAAAACTGACGGGTACAGGTTTATACTCACACCTCTGTACACCTGTCCACCTTTCGGCCTACGAAATCCTCGCTGAAACGCTGAATTATATCCGAAACTCGTGGAATTATATAATATACCTACTCGCTGACTTGACCGGATTAATAAGAGAAAAAGAGATTCTCGACCTATAGCCATAAATGAAATGAAACTTCTCGTAATTCGTATGTAAATATTATCACCATCTTCTTCTGCGTGTAGGTATACACAGGCGGGTAATATACCTTCATATTGATTCGTATGCGTGATATACGCAGCTGCTTTTTGATACACACATGCATAATGATATGGTATAAGGGAACGAGTAGCGTCGAGATATATTTAATATTCAACCAGTTCGTAGCCAGGAGGTCTTGGAATAATTTATTTCATTATTTTGATCCTAATTTCTTGGTCATAGTTGTACGTCATGCACGAAAGCCACGATTGCCCAATATACTGCTCGATGACTCCGGGCCAAATCTTTATTTTCGTTCTAAATATTTCCCCACGCTCCTTCTAAGGTGTTACATTATTCTTCAACGCGCGGGTTACTCCCGGGCTAATTAGTCTACCATTTTTTTTTTTTATTAATTACGATCCCCATTAACCATCCAGCTCACTATGTTTAGTTACGCTGAAAAATAATTTCAAAATAAAGACAAAAAAATGAAGAATATATTATATTCTTCTCAAATTCACCCTTGTAAAAAAAAAAAAAAAAAATGTCACGGATTATTTCGCGTTTCTTCGGTGGGATTTTTTTTCCGTATGTAAAAGTTGACGCAGGGGCGTAAAGTTTTCGCTATTTTTGTAATATGTGATACACATATCCACAGGGCGAAGTTACTATGAGAAGAAAGGGCCAAAGGGACACGTATCAATGATGATAGAAGGGCAAGAAAGCATTCACGATCACGTGAGCTCGTGTGCTACGTGTCGCTCGGTGGTACGAAGTCGCGATCTGAAATCAATATGGCGTCCTCCCCTGGCGTAGGTACGGAGTTGCGCCCGGTGGAGATGGCACGTTGCGCCCGACCTCCTGCTTGTCTATCTGCCTAGCTATCTATCTATCTACCTGCCAGTTGCATGATTCGCGTCAAATCTGTCACGACACATCAATCGGGGTCGGTGAAACTAATCCTCGGAATACCTGCGTGTATCGGTTCCCCTCCGTTTAGAGTCACGAAACCGCAAGAATTTTCCATCATTTTTCTTCTCCCTCCCGTTTATCGTATTCCAAGACTTATTCTCTTCTTACCTTCTCTTCTTATACATAATAATTGTTTCTTTCCCTTATTCTTTCCTTTCTTTTCCGATTCTTTATTCTTCCTTTCAAACTTATCTTTTCTCTTTGCTTAAAGTTAAACTTCCTCCAAATCTTTTGGAATTTTAATCTTTCCGAGGTTTTATAACCGTTGAAGCGCACACCGTTCGCGGTTTTCCTTCGAATCGGTACGGTTCAGAAGTTTGACGGAAAAAAAAATAATAAAACTCCCTCTTTCACTCGTCGTAAAATAACGTTGGCGGGCGGTTCACTCTCTCTCCATCTCTCTGGGCCATGAGATGAGCCCTTTAATTCAACTCTTGAATCAATATCGTAGCTTGTAACCACCGAGAGGTTATATATACCCTACCATGGCGCCACATGGGCCATCTGTCCGTCTATCCGTCTGTATCTTCCCGCCGAAGCGTGCGAATGAAAACTTTTCATTACGAATTTCCAACTCCAATTCTATAACGCTCTATAGCCTTTTAGGGCGACTTTTCGAAGGGTCAAACACATCACACCATTCCCACGTGCGGCAATGACTTTTCGTTATTTCACAGTATCTCGATACTATATGCCAGCGCGATATTTTATACGAACCAAAGTCGTAACGGTGGTGCAGCGGACGGTAACGCCAACGTAGAAAAGTCACCCTGGCGCCAGAACAACCCGATGTCTCCCTTTCTTTCTATTACGTATGAATCGTACTCTCCGGTTTCCCACTTCCGGATATATTCCAGAAAACGGAGAAATTCGCGCGGTCGACACGCACATCTATATAATATACATATAATACATATATATATTCGCAACAGTTTGGGATATCTTCTCACTCGCGCGGACTACGCGGAAAAATCTGAGAGTAAAAAATTGTTATTCATGATCGAGATCTTTGCAAAAATGATACCACTGGAACGATCGGTCTTGCACTAGCATCGCTTAAACGAGTCTATGCTTCGGGGGATTTGGGGGAAAAGTATACTATACGTGGTGAATTTTAATTCTCTTACTTTTTCCTTCGCTCTTGGGCTTTAGGGTGTGGATTGTAGGCTGTGGGCTACTTTCGCTAAACGTTTGTGTTATCTTTCGTCCAAAGGGTCGTTTTGACAGGATATACCTTTTTCGGATACATAACGTTTACGAATTTCCCGACTACCAGCTCCGGTTCTCAAAATATCACGATCTCGGTTCAAGATCAACACTTCAGTTAGTAACTCGAGGCGTAATGACGTACAAATTCCTTTTTTTTTTTTTTTTTTTTCATTTCTTCCTCACAGAAGGTATAAAATATTCACAGTATTATTTACCAGTCTCGATCGATATAGCGAGAGTATAATAAAGGATCATTTATTCATATACCTATAATTATTATGTTATACAAGTTATTTTTCGCACACGTTATATTCGATCCGTGCGAATTTCCATCAATACGATTGCTCCCTGTGGAATTTCTGGAAAAACTGAAACTCGAGTCTTGGCGGTGGATGCGGTAACCCCGTTTGAAAAATAATCGCATATTTTTCTTTCTCTTCCCTTTTCTTTTCAATTTTTTTTTTTTTTTTCTTTTTTTTGCACGCCGGTATCGGCACGAGCCAAGAAGTTAATATTTTAGGGGTACCATACCACCGCGCCGTACGGTTGTCAGGCCTGGCAAGCTTCACCGGGATACCGCGTTGCCAGGGTAGTAGAATAGCGGTATGAAACACACCATCAAAACCAAGAGCACGCTCCGACTCGCGTTAAACCTGCGCGCGAGCCTCATTTGAATAAGACGGCAGTTAGTCCTGTTTATATAGTGTACAGCTTTTGACAAACGATTACAAATTGTCCTCGCGCCGATCCGCGGGCTTTGTCACTATTTCCTCTTTTTTACATAACTCTCTCTCCGTCTCCTTTCCTTTCCTTTCCTTTCCTCTCCTCTCCTTTCCTCTCGCCTCCACTCCGTTCCTTTTCTTCCATTTTTTCCCCCATTTCACTCTTCTTCTTCTTCTGGCTGTATAAGCCGCTGCAAACAGGAAGTGACTGAGCGTTTCCAAGGCCCACCCAAGACTCACTAACTAGACACCAATTCTGCGTATATATACATATATATTATAGTTATATAGGTATTATGTGTATACATAGGCTGGGTATACAGATACGGTGGAAGAGAACAAGCCGAGTTTCGACGTTGTAGTTCGGGGCTTAGTCGTGAGAATTGGAAGAGACGATTTGTCCAATTAAGAAAATTGGGAATAAATTGGCCGTTGTCAACGACGAGGATCCCTCCCCGCGATCGTTTCGGGCATCGTTATATCGCCGATCTTGACTAAACGATTATTCAACGAGGAGCTCTACACCTAGCCCTGTATAAGTGTCATCTCTTCGGGAAAGAGAAGAGACGAGAAGATCTGGGGCAAAAAAATAAATAAAATAACTCGAAAACAGTGAAATCGACGAGAGGAAATTGAGATAGTAGGTATACTCGGGAAAAATGGGCGATGAATTTCAATAGGGAAATAATCTTGTTCGTTTTGACCCAGTTTTCGTGTTTCACTGCAGAAAGACATTTCTCCGGCCGACACGAAGAGAACTTGTTTCGATCCTGACTCAATTCACCTTCTCTTTCTCTCTTCATCTGCACTCTTCTACAATGCAGCTATTACTTACCTTTTTCTATTCATCACATCTTCATCACGAACATGCGTATTCGGCGAAAAATAGGATCATCGAGTTTGATAGGAAATGAATAATTTAGTATATAATATGTATATAGATATGTACGATTGAAATATATAACATATATATTTATACGGGAGGGAAAATATAGCGAACTAGTTTCGGCAAGTCTAGAGAAAGATCCGTTTCATTCATTCGTGGAACTCCTGGTACACGACGACACATGGATATCGACCTCTGGTGTGCTTTGGGACGCCGGGCATAGCTGTTGAGAGGCAGCCGTCCCGGCGCCTGAAAGAGCGTCGGGACGCCCGCGGCAAGGCGGCGCGAGACGGGGGACCCGGTTACATCATCTGATCTATAGGAACACCCTAGGAAAGATGAAGATGGTGCCTAGGCATCGTGTTTCGGCGGTTGGTACGTCGCGACGCCGGGCGTCCCCGGGATTACTCGTTAATAAAGATCGTATCTCTGAGGAAGTTCTGCTTCAAAAGCGTCGGCCATAGTAAACAGTTGAGTAGGTACCTGCGGTGTGGCCTTCTGTCAACAAGACTGGATGTTTAAAAAAAAAAAAAACTTGCAAGTTTTCCGGTTTTTCGTTTTTCTTTCATTTTTTTTTTTTTTCTTTTCTTTTTTTTCGGCAAGGGATAAAGAAATTTCAATGAAGTCGATTTTCACGTAATACTTGGAAATTTTCTTTGAACCGCGGGTTCGTCAATTATAGCTTTACCTACCGTCAAGACGTGATTCCTGCGCACTTGAAGAAAAAGAGAAGATGAAAAACCATGGATTTTCTTGATAAGATTGGAAATAAACAAGCTTCAAACAATTTCATCTCGGTCATTATACTTCTTCTCTCCCCTATAGCAAAACTGAACGAGTTTCGGAGGAAAGATTTCGCCGCGACTTCAAAGGCTCGAGAAATATTCAGGTGTAAAGTTCTTGAACGCGACGCCGTGTAGTTATGCGAGTTTCCGACTCAATTTAACGACTACCACACGTGAGGGTATGAAAGGAGGACTGATTTTGAGTGAGAGGGATGATAGGCAATGTAACTGCTTGTAAAGCAATTGCCGTGGTTTTAGATGCGGCAAACTTGTCGACGTTTCTAAACAATCAGTAACGCGATAAACTTATAATTATTAACCAAAAGTTGTATAATTGGGTTGCGATCATTGTGATACGCTTCGCGCCGTGTACACAAACCCCCCGTGCTTGTGTATATATTTATACGTCGCGTCCGTGTCAATGTGGACATTATATACAGTTAGGAGTTTCTCTTCCCGTTCCTCTTTTTAATTACTTCAATTATTCAACATCGCTAAAAACAAGCCGAGAAATAATTCACGTGTTGTACCGCAACGGGAACGGTCGATTGTTTCACGGCTAAGCTCTTCTGGAAGCTTGTATATGTCATGTAAAATAAATATAATGATTTAGTAACATCATACATAGCGTAGGAAACATAACGCGTGGACAAATTACTGTAACCTGGTCCAGTGGTGAATTTCTTACTCTTCTAATCTCGCTCATGTTACATTCATAGTTGATAAAATTTTTTGCCAAGAAAAATTGGTTCGCGTTTAACTGGGCGGGAGATATTCTTAATATTTCTCAATGATACCGCAGCACCGAGTGCAAAAGATGATACGCGGTTTTGAGCCTCGGTTTAAACCATTGTTTGTAAGTTACACGTAAGTAATAACAGTTGTCGGTAGAGACGCCGAGCATGAAACTCGATTGTTGTAAAGCCTTTATGACGGCGATAAAACGGCGCACTTTCCTACCACAGGTCGAGGGGGTGAAGCCAGACGGTAACTTTGTAACGAAATAAGCATCGAAAAAATCGAGTTTCAAGTTTTTAAACCGCGTCCTTTTACCTCCGATATAGCTTCTCCGCCGTCTTCTTTCCTCTCGTATATTGTATGTATACCTTTATATGTATACATGGATGGAAAGTAACGTTGAAACGTTGGTTGTAACCGCGGCAGGTTATCGCGAGATTTATAAGTATAAATAGCGAGATAAATAGTGGAATTAGGGATCGAAAATTGGAGACAAAACACACGAGGGCATCGTCGAGAGGCTTGTAACGAATTCTATTTAAATAGAAAAGCAATTCCGAGTTTTCAAACTCGATGTATAAATTGTTCAGAGAACACGTCAGACCACACAATGGGAAATTTGTATTCGGGTATAGAACGGACAATCGTCTGATTTTCTTATTGGTTTTTAAATCGTCGTAAAGTGGAATTGTTTGGAATCGTTTCAAACCGAATCTACGATCGGTAGAAAAATTTCATTGGCACACCCACGCGACCATTTTCAAACTCCGGAGTTCGACGGAGCCTATAATTTTCAATCCACCAGGTAAGTACTGCCACGAATATGTCTCCTATACCTAACTGCATTCGACAAAAGGGGCGCCAACTTCATCCCCCGCATATCCATGTCTAATTTCCTCCACCCCAATTCCGTATATAAACATATACAAATAAATTTTCCCTTCGTCTCTTTAACACGTTGTTATCCTCGATATAATACGCGTTTCTTTGGCTCTTTACCTCCTTGCGTTGGCTTGTCTCGGCAGTAAATAACTGTAAAGTCTGAACAATTGTGCGACCAACCCCCGCAGTGTGAAAAATCGTTTTTCCCCTCGTGCACAGCAGCAGGGTAGACCCACGGCTACTATGTATGTAAGAATTAAATCTCTTTGAGAAAATATTCCGAGTTGCCAAACGGTGCTTAGTATTCGCACGAGGCAGAGCCGGCCGAGGCAGGGACTTTGCAACTAACTGCAACCACTGTACCTTGACTGAAGTGGCAACTACCACTAGCTAGGGATGGGATTGCCGAGAGTTTCAAGTTCTACCCTAGGAGAAGAGTAGAACTCTTTTCTTTCTTTTTTTTTTTTTTTTTATCTAAGTATTCTTTTCTTCTCTACCTCGTCCCGCGATTCTTTCTTTTTTTTCTCGCTCACTCCTCCCACGGGATACTTCCCGTCGACCTGGTTGGGCACCGCTTACAGGTAACCAAGCCGGAGATAGAGGGATGAGGAAGAAGAAATTACAGGAGAGAATCCGCAGCTTCCCAGCTCGAGATTTAACCACGTCTCAATGTCTTCGCTCATTATTCGACTTATATTGAACGAATGAATGGGGAGTTGGGGACACGGTTCGTGCGCCGAAGATTGCCTGTGAATTAGTTTCATCAGGAAAGTCAGAAGTAGGTAGGTGAAGGCACCCGAAGAGAAGTTGTGCTTTTAGGACAAGGTATACACGTAGATGTAGCTGCGAGCTACTGTGAACAGAAAATTATAACAGGTACACACATACGTTTTACTTCTTTCTTCTAAATAAATAAATAAATAAATAAATAAATAAATTTCAGGTGCAACTCTGATCCTTTTCTTATTATTTCCAAGCATCTGTTACCCGCGACGTAAATCCGTCTGTAGTAGGGAAGTGAGAAATGCGTCGATAAATCCAGCTATAAAATATAGTGACTCGCGCACTGTACGAGTGCGGATATTCGTAATAATTTGTCCTGCACAGGTGTTTGACTATAAAAATGATTTACCAATTTCGAATAAAGAACAAGATTACGCGATGATCATTGATCAGTGGAGATTTTTCAATTCAATCGAGAGTTTAGTGCGTAAATTTTGATCGGCTGGTTAGCATGGCAAGGGCCCGTAATTACGGGTCGGATAATTTGCTGAGGAACGAAAGAGGATCCCTTGGTGAAAAGCACCTGTGGTCAATTACCCGGCGGTAAGCAACGACACGGTTGAAACGGCGATTGAACCTCCGACCCTGTTTCATTGCCAGAATCTAGAACTCTTCGATTTTCTCTCTTAATTGGTCGTCGAAAGCTCCGAGGCTGTACATACCCGTGTCTTTAGGTATGTACATGTGTATATATATACCTATACCAACGGGGGAGAGGCTTGCGACCTGTTTACTTATTCTACACGCATTCGAGGACAGGAGCTGTAGGAAGTCCTGGTTAATCGTAACCCCGTTGAGCTTGGGGGGACAATTTCTAGAGAACTTACTCCATCTCACTCTATACTCGTGTTGTGTGCTAGTTGCGAGTTGGTTTCCGCGAGGAGAAACTTTCAGACGTTTTCGGGACGCCGTAGGTGTTTTCTGATCGTCCATGGTCTAATGCGATCGTTAGGAGGGGAAAAGAAAAGAAAAAAAATTCACCCAAAAAGTGACCGAGGCCTCGACTAACTCCCGAGGGATTTTCTTCTTTTACGTTTAGCTCTTTTTCAAAAATTTGCAAACGTTCCAGTTTCGCCGAGTGTTTCCGATTCGCGAAACCTGACGTGATTAATTTTTCACAGAATCGCTTCAGCTTTCACGGGAATTAAAATTCCTACCATTTTTTTTTTTTTTGCGTTTTCTCGTTTTTTTCTTCTTGTTTTACGGAAAAAATAAAAAAAGAAAAAGAAAAACAGTATCACTCGGCGGGATATTCCGGTCCGACTATTTTTCAATCAGCTTCTCACTTTATCTCGCGAAACATAAATTGAACCGAGTTTTAGTTTAATTAAAGAACCTGCGGCACGTGTATCGAGCAACTTGTTGAGCAAACGGCGGTGGCCAACCGTAGCAGAAACGTAACTAAAGTGTTGAATCGCTGACTCGACGGTGTACTACCGTATAGGCGCGATATCTTCTTCTCATGGTGGCTATTTTTATATACCTACCTATACCATATACCGAGTAGGAGAGAAGCAGAGAAGAAAAGCTCTTTGCCCCGCAGTCACGTCGTGGACCCCGATGAAAAATCTCAGAGCTACGGTCTCCCGGGGCGAAATGCTTGCCGAGGCGTGGAAACCTGGCGTATATGTAGGCCAGGGTGGCCGTTTCATTTCAGCAATACCAGCAACCGTTACCTGATTGATGCAACCTTGCGCGAAGCAAGGGTAGAATAGGGGTGGAAATCAGTCGGGCTAGCGATTCTTTAACGATCAAAATTCTAGTGGTCTACTTTAATCTTCTTTTATATCGGAATGCTCGTTATACTTATATACTTATGATATCGTATTATAGTAGATATGTATACCTATATGATGTATATATATCTGTGCATTTTCCTGCGAGAGGTTGAAAATATTTTCCTTATAACTTTTTCACGTCATTTGATACGAGAAGAGCTATTGTCGGTGTGTATGTATACATACCTATACACGTTGATATTATTGTGTATCATAGAGTGGTAGTACATCGCGTGGATATGTAGATATGTGAATTCTCTGCGGTACAATACCTCTCGACGTTATATACCAATAAGATCCTGTAATATTACACCGTCACGTGTCTCTGCAGTGAGCTATTGGAAATATAGAATATAAGAAATTCAAAGTAGAAGGAAAACGAGCCTTGAGAAAAGCCGATAAAAGTTCGGAGGCTTCGTGCATACCGACTTGCTTCCCTGTATACACATATAGCGTATTATATTTATTGATTTCGTCTAATGTCCTTCTTATACTATATACGCAATGCGGAAACGTAAAGTGGTGGATGAATTTAGGCACACCTATGTACCCTTGCGACATACCTTTATAGGCAGATGGATAAATAAGTGAATCATTTTATTGAAGGAAGTACAAGTCAATCTAGGAAAGAGCTGGCTCGATACGCTAATACCGCGATGTAATGGAATTAGAATGCCGAAATAATTTTACGTCTTTAAATTTTCATGGAGGTGATGGAATAAACAAATTCCGCGTTCGGTCTACTCGCGAACTTTTTCGTTAGTCTTTCCTTCCTCCCCTGGGGTGCGTAGACCTTGCCACATCGTTAGCAGGACCAGGACTTTAGAGTACAACAGGGAGGAAGGAGAAAGGAGAAACGAGAAACGGGAAACGAGGGAGTTGTCTTGGCTGTGTGCCTCTTGCACGGCGATCTGCGATCCGCATGGATCCTCAGTTACAAATTTCGTGGTTTTTTCGTTGAAAAGAAACTCGTCTGAAAGTTTGGTCAAATGAGAGCTTCGAATCGCTTTCTCGGCATGTTTTTTTTTTTTTTTTTGGAAACGTTCCAAAGTGCTCCTCGTTCTCCACAGCTCTTTCCCGAATTTTCCATAAACATATCCTGCCTACGTACTTACCTACCTACCTACCGAATACCGGAACGAAATACACCTCCGCAATTAAGTGATCCAGTGTCAGCAAGCGCGCCTACGAGCGTAAGGTGAAATTTGACTCTTCACCGCGTAATGTATCACGTTGTTGAACACCGGATCCTGTTCCTTTCTAGGTATCTCACTTTGTAGCGCAAACAAGGAACGCGGGTTATTCGGCAAAGGCGTTTAGTTTTCATTTATATTCCCATCCCTTTACGTACGAAAATACATCATCAAAGCAAAGCTAGAGCCAAGCGGAGCGAAATGCCTCGTAGAAAAAAGTCGACGGATATCAGTGCAATCGTTTTTGAATTCGAAAAATAATTCGCTCTCCCGTAGATTCGTACGTAGGTACCTACCGTGCATATACATATGTAGCACATGGAAATGTGTAAAAGGTTGACTGTGTTCTCTCTAGTACATGTGATATCGATTGCCCTACATAAACTTGAACCATCCAGCTGAGCTAAGCCTGTATGTACCTATGTGTAGGTACCAGTAAACTCTTCAACCGTTGGACTGCACCTTGTCAAACTTTATCACGGTCCTTGCAACAAACGCTCGACGCTTTATTCCTCGTCGTTTTTCCGCGTAGATGGGTATACCCACTCGCGGCCTGTCGCAATTATCGAGCGTTGTTCACTAATGTTCCTGTCCCTGCTCAACGGTGATCTAAATCTCGTCTCCTTCGAGGCTCGGTGCCTCTTAACGACGGAAACTTACTTGGGGGTAATTAATTGTCATCGTCAAGGCCTCCGGCTGGCTTTGAATGTCGAGATTTCCATATCAATATCAATAACACTTCCAAAGGTATACCGCCTAGACGGATTTGGTTGAAAGGGTGCCTGTTCCATATACTCGCGACGAAAGGGTTCGAGTACTTGACTCATACGCAGTATAACTATTATCTAGAGATAGGGCAGTTGGAAATAAAAGCTAATTGTATTCGTAGCAACGCGATAGGTTTGTCTCGTTGTCCAAATCATGTGGAAACTAGACGGGCTTGTATTATAGGGTATAGAATTTCTAATGACTTGAAAATCACGCTGGTTAACAAGTGCACCGACGACGAGGTTCGATTTGGTTTAAGAGGTTGTCACAGCCGGTTCGTAACAGGCATAAATCTCACGGGGTGCGATATATATCTAGAATCTTGAATCTTGAATCTAGAATCTCGAATCTCTGCTGGATCTAAGATCGGTAAATCAGGATCTACTTTCACCACGTCGTAAACACAATCAGAGATTGTAATTTTGAATCTGTATGCAGCCGAGGGAGAGAGAGATCCTCCAGCCAATCAGGTGGCTATTATTATGGAGATTACGTCATAACCGGTATTAGTTCATTATCACTTCAACTCCCACGTATATAGGTATATCTGGTACATATACCCATCTAGGTACAAGTCCATTTCTCCCCACCCCCATACCCGTCATCTTCGCCTATCTTCTGACCGATATAACGGAGGACCCCGGCCCATATACCTTTAATGTAGCCTCGAGCCTCGGGGTTTATCCGCGACTTTTGTATTATATATATACGATTGTTAAGAATATCGTATTATGATGATTGTTGTTGTTTATTTGCTTATTTCCCTTCGGTTGAAAACTCGGATCACGCTTTAAGCCGAACGCGAGTCTAGATTTGAATTTAGAAACGGATCGTGCTAGCCGTGAGGTATAGACGTGAGCTAGCAGGGAGTTATGGACTGATTCGACACTTTGGTGCTGAGAAGGTACGGGAATGGGACAACTTCGTATTCAAGTGGTGTGTGCGACAACCCTGTTACGATAGTAGCCTATCCCGTGGGACTCGTCTCCTGGTGCCCAGGTTTCTCCTCTTTATTCCTTATGCCATCTACAGGACTGCTTTACTCCCTCTACTCGCTCTACTCGCTTTACTCGCTTTACTCGCGGCGCGCTAGGAACGATGTCGCAGGAATTTCCTCGAGCCAGGGAAACGAACGGTTCCGCGTTTCGGTAACCTAACCTTGGCCGAACTTACTACTGCAGGGTATATAACCGCGGGGGAGATAATTCAAGCGTTCAGGGTATCTTAGCATCCCTCTTATCCGGAAATTTTAAACCCTTTCGAAAACCGGTAACAGATAACGTCGCCAAGATTAAATCGCCCGACAAATTCACCGCGTAAATTTTAACGGCTTAGTTCTGGTGCAGCTCCGCCACTTCTCTAGGAGTCGGAGAACCGAGAGCCTCTTCCCCCCATCTTCCAATATCTCCGAAGCATTTCGGGATTCGAAGTATCGCCACAATAGTGTGAAACATAATTCTGACCGTATCCGCGCAATCAAGCTGCAAAAGTTTGCCAATTTCAACGCTCGTTCGAAACTGTCTCTTCGATTTTCCTCAACGCGGATTACCGTTTTGCCAATACCCTAATCTTACGGTTGGTGATATTGATCCCGCCGTCACGTTTATTAAACTTCTTGTTCAGGTTACTCTCGATATATATACCTCCTCGCAGCGGCAAAATGAACACGATCGTAAATGGATATGACAAAAACGTTGGTAGGTACTACAACAGATTTCTCACCCATAAAAGAAAAAAAAGGAAAAGGTACGATTATTTTAACGCTCTTCGAAACCCATAGGCCGATATATATTTCCCCCGATGAATGCCATCGCGAATTCGAGTATCGAGTGTGTTCCCTGATCGGAAATGGGTACTTCATTCGGTTGCCTGCAGGCGAACTTTAGCCGACGAAAGAACAAAAGGGAAAAGAGGGAATAAAAGGTTCCTGGGGGTGAAGTGGGATATAGAAGCGATTGGTCCAGCAGTCGAAAAGCAACGGTGATCCATCCATCCATTCCGTTAGGATCACGTGAGCAAATGCAACAGCCAACAAAACTCTCTGATATAGCCAGTCCCTAGTCGCGGTGTTTGCGCCCTGATTGATGCATTGTTCGAACGGGAATCGACCTCCTGTGCAGCTTTGTATCAGCTTTGTTCTACGAATTGGCTGATATCAGTCGAATGGTCGAATTGCAACATAGGCTGACAGTTCAGAGCTCGAAATTCAAATTCAAGGCGACGATCGCCAGTGGGAGATATGATGCTCTGGGAAATCAGGCGCATCGCGAGTTTCCCCCCGCGCAATGTCGATGCCCGGATAATCGATAATGGAAATTTCGTTATATAGGTAACGATGTACAGAAAACGCGGCGGTATCTTTTCCCTCTATATGCATATATATATACCTATTTTCTGAAGGTATACCGTGTGCTGGTGCAGACAACGCGTTCGTCATATTTTTACAGGGTGCAACCGTTCGGGTGGAAGAGTTGAACGTTTCTTGAATATTTAAACCCCCAGCCACGTCAGCCACCTCAGACATTTTTCTGTTTACGGAATTGCCCCATAGAAATATCTGACTCTGTATAATTTAAACTGCTTTATTGACGCTGCATATATTACAGTCATGCACAGCACGGGACGGATCACCTTCTTTATAGTAGAAAGTAGATATCTAGGATACAATGCCTTATATGTATCTTTTACGTGAGAAACTCCCAAGTATGTAAATACTGCTTTGGTACCTGCATACGGTACAAGGTGGGTATGCTCTTTGACAGCCACTCACAATCAGTGCCATTGCGGTACTTAATGCGGATTCGCGAATGCATATCGACTACCGCAACCTTTTTGGCGACAGAGAAAATCTTTGTCAGCCACTTCAATCCACCCGTTTGTAAAAATGCCAAAAGTTGATTGGACGAAACTTTACCAGTTGTACGAAAGTAAATCGAACAATTGTACCGACACCGACACGAGGTATATACCCGCAGAAAAGTCCGATTTTCTTTTTTTCGTTTTTTCTTAAATTTTTGCAAATCTTCAAAGTCTCGAAGACAATTTCTCGTCCCCTTTTCGATAACGTCATCGCTTGTAGCTCCCTTATTGCTGAATACAAATGTTACAGTTTGCAGCACTTTGCGATGGACATGGCAGAGGAAGAGGTTCGCAAATATCGACTGACCATCGTCGACGTATATACGTACACCATGCTAGATATATAGTTGTAAAATTGCATGGTATAAGCCACTGGAAGTATAGACGGCTTTGACTTAATTGAGAGGTTGTTTACTCTGGCGAGGTAAAGGATACGTTTGCAAACTGCTTTTCGCTCAGTTTCTGTTAACCCAGCAGTCAACCTCGCAGACAAAATGATCGCTCGTTACAGGCTCGCGATTCTGGGTTTTCGAGTAGAAACGCGAAACGCAAAAGCGAGAGAGGACCAAACGATAGATAAACGAAACGACTGAGTTCTCGCGCGGAATGGGCTCAACTTAGATACGAGATAGCGATAAATTCTCAATATATTTTCGGACCTGTTCGAAGATGCTTCTGATTCCTTTGCCTAATTTTCTGGATATACAGCTATACATGGTCGATTCTTTTCTAGTCAAGTATAGCTAACATCTAGCAGAGACTATAAATTTTGATTTTCAATCCCGGCGGGCGACGGTTTATTATTCGTCGAATTGCGAAAGGAACTGATGAAATAAAATAAAAAAAACTGAATGAATAACCTGCACCGTACATACTAGGAATTAATTTTCGACATCCAGTAGATATATACCGGATATCCATTAGATAAAATATATGTATATTTATTCAACGGAGCTTTGGCAATAGTCTGTTAGTATATACCCTATCTACCTAGTATATACATATATACGGTATAAAAATTCAATTCGCTATATTTCAATTTTTACAGAAGAAACACGCTGCTGGTGCGGCTCCTGATGATGAGCAAAATCTCTACCGAATCAAGGAAAACGAGATAAAACGAATGGGATGATCACCTTACAATGAACACAGGACCAGGGGAAGCACCATCACGGAGTGAGTATGCCCATTGTGTAAATCTGTAAATTGTTAAACACATATATTGAATTTGCGCGAATTTGTGAATCTGCGAATTTGTCATCGAGGGGGAGGATGTAGAGGCGCGAAAGAGGAATACGGTGCCCGACAGGATTCGCGCGAAGTTCTTTTTTTTTTTTTCCCCGTCCTTTTTTCTGCAGAGGGTGAAAAGTTTTTTGGGGAATAAAAAAATTGTGCTCACATCTGAACCTATTCGGCCTTGTTTTCCGCTCCTTTAAACAGGAAAAAGGTTGCGAAATTATTGACCGATTGAGTGAAGAACGGAACTCTACCCACCTAGGTGAAGAGAGAGAGAAGTTATACGGACCTCCGTCAAAGATCGGGCTACACGTTTAGCTTGTTAACCTTTAAACGGCGGAGTTTAAGCGTGACGATTTTGCCGCTAGCATTCTTCGCCGCGTTTCGTTGAGTCGAGCTATTTCCTCGGTGTGCAATTCGTGTCCGAACGCGACAGCCACTCAAAGACGTTGACAGTAAATCTTCCGCCGATGTTGATAAACTATTGTCAAAATCACACTCTACCATCGTAGTTATACTTCACGGACAATATATAAACAGCGCTTTGCGGGCACGTTTCGCCGCATTTATCTAGATGTATCTTCCAGTTCGGTGCGAGCCAGAAATATGGGCGAGGGTGAACAGGGGAACGGGGAAAAGGGAGGGAATTGACATTGCCTCACCCTTCTCAACCTTTTTTTTTTTTTCCCTCCACCCCACACATATTTTCATTTTTCACTCACTCGTTCGCCTCAATCAACAACCGGCGTATTAATTCGCCCAAATCAGTCGAATCATTTTTTCAGTATTTTACATCTTTTTTTTTCCCTCATTTTTACATTTCGTTATTTATTACCCATATACGTCGCAGGTATAATAAAGAGAAGGAAGTACGCAAGTATCGACGTAAGGAGAAAGAAACGCATTTATTATTAATTCATCATAATTCTGTCCATAGAATCGCATTATCAAACGTATATATCTGCAACCAGTTCGTGTAGATCAGGGATTCTCGTAATTTTTTCTATTTTTTTTTTTCTACTTTTTTCCTCCTTTTTTTTTCTGTGCTTGTCAACGACCCGCGTCGATGTAGCGCAAGGGAATTATCAACAAAGGGGTCTCCAGGCTCGTTCAACGATCCGATTAGCTGGGGGGTTCTGTATTTTATTTATTTTTACTTTTACTTTTATTATTTTTATTTTTTTTCATTTCTCTCTCTCTCTCTCTCTCTCTCTCTTTCTCTACGTTTTTAGCCCCCAGGAATAATTCCTCGACCCGTAAAATACGCTGCGGAATAAATTTCGCGAGGATTACGAAATTAGATCGGAGGACGGCGTCGCAATGCCACGTCCTTTAGAGATTCCGCATCCACCCCCCCCCCCCCCGAAATTGTGCAGATATCTACAACGAATTATAATGGAAAATTAAAGAAATGTATACTGGATAGGGCGAGTTGTAGATAGGTATATCTCGGACTTGGAGATAAACCGCGTTTCTACCGCGTATACGTCAGCTTTTCACGAGGAAATATTGTTGGTACTATGCTGGTAGCTTTCCGACGGTACGTCAGCGCTTGATTGATCCACGCGCCACGTGACCTGTTCATCCGCCAATCAGATTTTAGTAAGTATTTCGCGGTATACTGTTACGCGACGACGCCGAATAGAGACGCTAGCTCTGAGGCACTCCTTGACGAAAAGCGCCGATTAGTATCTCCAGATCTTTTATCCCCATTTCCCATCCACAGACCACTTGGTTTCTTTTCTAAAGCTCAATTGGCGTGAAGAAATTAACCTTTTCACGTTTTTTTTCTTTTTTCTTTTCTAATATTTTCCATTTTTTTTTTTTTCATCTTTCACATAACGATTATTATCGAATGTAAATGGAGATAAATAATAAATTATTTCCTAATTAGTAGCTTCCAGATAAAACCTGGTAAAACCAAAAGGTGAGTTTTACTAGACTGAGTTATACATATTGAATGATAATTGCAGACAAATTTGATTAAGTAGTAAAGCTGGCTTGGTGCACACGGCTGGTAGCATACGTCGGGTTTTATTATCGTGTAATTTTCTGTATATCGATCTATCCAAGTGATTTCGCGAACCTATGATATATGCGAAATAATAATATCGTATGAGCACTATACCGGCCGGATAGGTGTCTCCAGGTTATACTGATATGCGTGTATAAACAAGGTGGGTAATGTAGTCGTCGTGGAACCTTTGGCCTTTGGCGTATAAATCGAGTGCTCGATTTATAAAGGGAATTAGGATACACGCAGCCCTTGATTAATGGGGGCTAACAATAAGCTCGGAAAATCTATTTTTGAAAAACCCACATAGCTCCCGGGGCTCCTTTCAACTCTTCGCTGTACCTGTATGTACCGAGTTCACGTGTGTGCGTGTCGTTGGTACCTGCGTACGTGGATAAGTACGCGCGTAGGTATAGGTTATATTATAGTGATGCATGTGTATACGAAGATTCGTTGTTTCCCCGCAATTTTCTATCTATATGCTCGTCAGCTTTAAAGGGATTAGTTTTTTTTTATTTTTTTTTCACGCCAGGCTTCTAAATCCGAAGAACAGGATAACTGGAAATAAAAGAGACGAAGGACCAATAAAATCTTTTCCTCCTACTATTTCTCTGCCTCTCTCTTTCTCTATCTCTCTCGACTTCTTTTCTGTTGTTTTACTTTTTTTTTTTTGTTTTTGTTTTTCGGTCTTTGTTGTCTTTTCACTGGCCTTTTTTTCATCTCGTTTTGTTTAAACAACACTCGGTTCACTCATCGTTGAATTTTCAATTCCCCTCATTCTATATTCAACGTATATTTTCCGATACCTACGCTGCAGTATACATATATATTCACTTAACACAACAGTTGAAAACGTAACGTAGAATTTTATACAAAGTCATTTTCTCGGGGGTGAAAAATTCAATTAGTTCAAATGATTTCGAAATAATATTATTCATTTATTATTTTATATACGTAGGTATACAAGAGGGGTAG
Source organism: Rhogogaster chlorosoma (assembly GCA_944452935.1). Lineage (NCBI taxonomy): Eukaryota > Metazoa > Arthropoda > Insecta > Hymenoptera > Tenthredinidae > Rhogogaster > Rhogogaster chlorosoma. Next base: position 23,238,528 of record OX101803.1, on the reverse strand, counting down.
AGATAGCCCGTATCAAGTTGAACAAATGAAATTTTTTTTTCTTTTGTTTTTTTAGAGAAAAAAATGAAAAAAAAAAAAAAAAATGAAAAAGAAAGAAGAAAAAAGAAAAACGGTTTTATCTGATTTTAACGAGGTAATTTCAGGATAACTCTGAGCTCACAATATCCCTGCATACGTGAAACGAGGTCGTACAGAAATAGATCGGGTCAAAGTAGTTATAAATATGGGACGAAGCTAGACCAACGCACGTTGTAGTCCGAATTAGGATGTTAGATAATTAGAAGATCTCACAGGAATGGCCAATCTCGATACAGATCTACATCTACGATCAGACCAAAGTAGCCAAGTTTCATCCCGCTAAACCCCCGAAGGTCTGGGGATGACGTCAGAATGTCTACGTTGCCGTGGAAACGCCAATCAATGGATGAAATTGCATTTGCCTTCGCCTGCTGCAACCACCAACGGAATCCAAGACCCCATACGAACTAGCTATCTCTCTATGCATAGGTTTATGCAATTCTAACTATTATTCATAACTCAATGCGTAAATCCTGCCCTCAACCCTTTTACCGCACAACCCTCCTCCACTCGATTTAAACCCCTACGAGTGATTTTCGACAAGAGGATGAGAAAGAAAGAGACTTGAGAGACGAATGCTTGATTCAGTGACATTAGAACGGCGAGCGGCAAGATTGGTAATAACAGATGCGGATAGTGGGATAGTGGGGAAACGTTACGGTAGCAGAATAATTCGGGTTTGGTCACACCAGGCTAATTAGGAGTGTCTTAAGGGGCGTTAATTTTTAGCCAATTAAAAACGTGACCAAGTCAAGTCCGAGTGGCGTGAGCGACTTGGTCCAGAAGAGAAGAGAACCGAGATGGGTGGTTGTCGGTGAGTTCCAGGCGCCGTCTTGGCGACGAGGGCACGTACGTAGGACGAGACGCATTAAATTAGCACACAATCAACCATAAAATGAATTTTTTTTTCTCTTCTTCTTCTTCTTCTTTTGCGCTACAACAAACGAGGACTATTTCTTATAGCAGCTTTCTCGCAGTCGCGAACGCGTACTGGTCAAACATTATAGCAGTTTATTATAAGTACGCGAAGATTCGTTCCATATGAAGCGAGCGGATAGCTGGCACAGAGATTATAGCAGAATGTTGAATTATTTCCTCGTAATTTTCAATCAACTTTGAATTGGGAGAGTAAATGAATTTCTGTAAACGAGTATTTCATCGGACGAGTGAGGTTTTTTTTCGTTACGTGCCTGCTTATCTTTTCGTACCAGTTCGTACGACGCGATACTCGGAGTATTTTCATATTCTCGTATTCGAGGAGAAATCCTTTTCGAATGATGAAATGGGACTGGGCTTCCTAATACTTCCCCAGGGTATTAAGAAGAGAAGGGAGAAGGGAGAAGGGAGAAGGGAGGAGGGAGAAGGGAAAGAACGACGCTTAGGAATATCAACTGTAAAGTAACTTCTAATCCCGCAACAAAAGTTTCCTTTCCATACAGACCCGAGTCAGTCCTGATTGAGCCATAGCCGGGTGAAAATCGATTTGGATTAACGACCAAGACTCTTTGGGTTCGGGCGCACGTATTGTGTGCGCTACACTTGCACGTATACTTCTTTTATTTCGGGGAAAATTTCTTCAGCCTCTAAACAAAAAGAAAAATAAAAGTCCCCTTCATTTTTCCCCGATATAACCTCGCGCTTCTAATACACCTAATATAATGAAATCTTTGTCATTTAATCAACACAAAAATCTATTCATTATCATTTATCGTCAATTCGAGTATGAAGACTCTCTTTTTTCTCGTCCAACACCCCACCTTTTTTATTCGCCGTATTTTATAGCTCAATACCCACAGGCCATGATATTCGATAATCGAGATCTTGATCCGCGAGGTTTATTGTCAGCTCTTAACCCGTGGCTCTATACGGATTTGCAGCTGATAGTGCAGGCTAGGCTAGGCTAGGCTAGCCTAGGCTGGGAGCATCCCCTCTGTCATAGAACAGCCGGTATTCACCTACACAAACTAATACATACGGATAATACACGTTATATACACACTGCAGGTATACTTCTATAGGTATAGTTGGCTTTTCGCATTCAAACCTCCGTGTTTGCGCCCGCGTATTGTGCATCCCAGGATCCTTGCCAAATGGTGCAGACTATGCAGGTATACGAACGACCTGTCACCTAGTTCGGCTATACACCCGGCGTGGTCAGAAACAAGCTTAAGCCAAAAGCTAGAGTATTCCTATTCGCATATTTCTTTTTTCCTCCGTCAGTTTTTAATCCTACGGAATATTTTCGTCGATATTTGAGATATAGATGAGTAAACGCTCCGTTTCTTTCCAGATTCGTTTTACACTGTTTATGAAATAGGCTGGGATAAATCTTGACGAAAAGTTGAGTAAAAAAAAAGTTGATAACTCGCTCGAAAAAGTTAGACCCGCGCGTCATCGACCCCAGGTGTATAATTGTTCGTCTCTTTGTTCTTGTTATTATTGTTGACGTTGGTCTTATTCGCTGGACCATTACCTTCACTATTATACCCCTTTTATTACCTCGGACCACCGTAACAGTCGTGACTCTAAAAACTAGAATTACAAGGCGCAGATAGCGCGGAGCTAGCTGCTAGTCGGACAGAGAGTTAGTTACTCTATTGTACTCATTATACTACATCGTTCCAAGCTTTTTGAAATTAATACTAACTGAATGAAGAGGAATTCTTAATTTTTTAAAATTTTCGTTTTTTCTTCTTCTTAAATCATTGCGAATTATATATATATCACTTTCGACGTGGGATTTAAATCCGTCTCTTCATTCTGCGCGCAAAAGGCTCATTACATCAATAGAAAGTACTTGTTAATATTCGTTTAAGCCTTTCTTAAGCAGGCAGTCGATAAGATTTAAAGACGAGTCGTCGGCCTCTCGTTGGTCTAAGAGATGATTTTAACATCGCGACGTTCTCCAGGTAAAATAATATAAGGCGTATAATATATGTATGTACCTAAGTATTGTATGTATTATGTGGGAAAAAAATGTGGTGAAAAAATAGAAAGAAAATTGAGCAAATATTTAATTACATGGTACAGAGAGGAGATACCTATCCAGTGATAAAAAAGTAGAAATCATTTCTTCGAACCTGACCCTAATAGTAGACGACATATGGCGCCGGTGCCGGTGCCAGTGTCGGTGTCGGTGTCGGTGTCGGTGTTGGTTACCTCGGCTATCACTGTACACACATTTCATTTCTTATCGTTAACTCTCTTTAACGTATCAACATTTCGCTTAGCGACAAAATTTATTCTTCTCATCCTTTCACGGATCCAATAATCCTGAGTATTTTAGATCCTTTCGGGCTATGGCTCTGTAATTACACAGAAGACAGAGTTGCGCAATCCAATTGACGATCAATGATTGAATTGGGGGAAAATGTTTAATGTTTCGCCTGAAACAGTGGTAAACTATATACATATATACCTTATACCCACATTCTTCGTTGCTTCAGGAATTTCTCAGATAACTGACCGTTTTTAAAGGTGTAGATGTATAACACGGCTGATCATTAGATATGTAGATATATATGTATGTAAGAATTCGAACCCTTTTAGGACGCGTCACATCGTTGAGGTAAGGGTTCAGTCGTAGTCATCAGTGCTTTCCACATCCCTGACAAATCCCTAAGCCGTTTTGTGATCGGGAGTAAAATCCTTTTAGGAGAATATAGGTATGTATGTATTCGGTTTTAAATCGTTTTCAAATTCTTCCCAGGAAGAATATCGCTCGCTCGTTTTCCACCCGGTGGATATACCTAGACGCTTTTAGTCGCATTCTCTTTAAATTCTCGTTTCTCAGATCACTGATCAGAGTTTATCATTTCTAGAATTAAACACGCCATGTTGAACTGAACGGATAACTAATCAAGAAATAAAGAAAATAATCAAATACCCGCAAATATACGAACGTCACAAATTACAGGAAAGAAAAAAGAAAAATCTAGCCCTTGTAGTTCCGACCAACACCAACGAGTGCAACGAATACAGAAATTTTTTAACAACCTCTGAACATGTCGAATTCATTCTCACCATTATTAGCTCCGCATCTGCCTCCTAGAATTTATTAATCCACAATATTCCCGCTTATATTTTCGAGTTCTCATCGCATCCCTGTCGCTCATGGCGGGGGCTTAAGTCTGACATCCGAATGACGGGCGTCTCTAGCCGATACCACCAATCCCTAAGAGGTTTTTAAGGGTGGAATTAAGAATTAGAAAGACCGTGTCCATCTCTCCCTTCGGGATTCGGCTGCGGCAGAAAGTTGTTCGTATCAACCGAGATACGAGTATATACATATAGTAGGTATGTGTAAGCAATAGTCGAGCCAATATGGTCCTTGGGTACAAACTGACCTATCCCATCACCCCTCGTTCTCTCGCTTGGTCGCGATCGTAATTATTGCGGCAACCGTCCACCGCGTACTACTACTTCGCTCAGGAATTCAACGTCCTTTTTGTCCCTTTTACCAAAGTCCCCCCGCACAAATCGCAGGACGTTATATATACCTTGTACATACCTACAACAGGGTATTTCAGACTTGGTTGTAAAACGTTTCGCACGCGCCATTGTTCGAAGGTTTACTGGTACCGGCGCCCTTTTTTTTTTTTTTTTCGCTTTTCCTTTCTTTCTTTTTCTTATTTTTATTGTTAGAAAATCGACAGTCGACACTTTGGATACTTTGAAGGGTGTGTGGTATGGGTAGTTTTATTATATACTGTCGCGGTGTCGATGTCGGTGTTGGACTTGGGGGTTTTTCATCTTCGTTTTCTTGGTGGACAGAAATGTAGAATAAGGGAGAAAAAAGATCCCCCAAAGTCCAGGGTAGAGGCTGGTGACTTTACTGGCTTTACGTCTATACCTACTCATCTACCTGAACGTCAGGTAGGGAACAGGTTGATGGTGAACATCCAGAATCTACCACGGAATCGAATCGCTTCCCGGAACCCTGCAACGACCAACGAACGTTTCTGCTCACGAAAAGGCAAATTTTCTTTTGTACCCACCGCGTCCCTAAGGTACAAGGGAAAACTTATGTTGGCTCCATAAACAACGGAACGTTTGACGCCAGGGTTTTAGTCTTTTATCTCAAAAGGGAAGAAGATGAAGCAGAATAGGAATAAAATAAGAAAAAGAAAAAAGGAAGAAGAAGAAGAAGAAGAAGATCGCACCACGTACCTACCCCCGCGATGTAGAAATGAAATCGCGTTCATATACACGTGTGTGCCAAGCTTTAGCCCCCGGCTTTCGAGAGTCGACAATAAAAGGGCCGTGTCTCGAATCGAAATGACAATAAAAATTGTCTAGTTTGGCTCTGACCATTCTCGACAACGTCCAAGAATTGACTATCTCGGTCAAGAGGTGGGCCCCCTCAGATTCGAGGGTTACATTCGCTTCCCTACTCAATTTATCCTCTACCCTTCGCCGGGGTCGAGTTATCTCAAAGTTGTTTCACCTATTCCTTCCGCTCCCGCGAGGGATAGAGACCGGGGAAGGAATCTCGCCAACTATTTTCAACACTGCGTCAAATATTCACTGACAAAACAATTTAGACCTATATCTCGACTCTCTCTCTCTCTCTCTCTCTCTCTGTCTATAGCCTTCTAGCCAAGCTCTTGCTTTTGCTTTTTATTAATCATGCTTACACGATTCAACTTTTACTCTGCTTTGAGAGAAAAGTCACCCATCATTTTTTCCCGACGAGTGCGTCACTCATTCTCTCATTTCGAATGAGTGAGATGTTAGTGTCGACAGTGCAGCTTTATTACTGAATAGGTAGATTCTCTATTGATATATATATATTCTCGATATTTTTTTCCTCACTCTGTGAAATGGAATTATAAACTCTTCGCATGATTTTGTACCGTTCGGAACGTGAATGGTGATACGATTCCCTCATAGCAAATCTCTTTTTGTCCGACGAATGAATGGTATAGTGGGAATCGTCGAGAGCGGTTTTTATAACGAGGAAGAAGATCCACAGAGAAAACCACATTCAATGCTACCCACTGAATTATAATTACGATCAACTAGATATAAGTACCTAGTAATTGGCTTAAGAACTCTACGTTCGTTAAATGAACCCTATTTTTCCAGTTTCACGAGTTTTTCCTCTTCAATTTGTTCGAATTTTTATATTTTTTATTAATTTCTTTTGTTTTTCCAATCGACGTTCGATTCTATCATTTACCAGGAGAATTTTTCTTCCCTCGGTATTCCATTTTCTATCCGCAGAAAAATGTCTATCAATGCTTTCTACGTTCAAGATTTATCACTGAATGAATGGCGATAGTTAATTGCGTCGCATATATTACAATAATTACAGAGACATACATTTATAAATACATTATATTATTTCTAACAGACCAATGACTATGTGGCGAAGTAAACAGGATGTCGTAGTATAACTTCATTGATACCACTTTATCAATTACTAATGAATATTCTCACAACGCGACATACGCAATAAACGGATAATATTCTTATCTCGGATGTCGCGAGGCTGTAATGACACTATTAATAAGATCTAATTGAAAATGAAACGTGATTTGGGATTCGGATCTTTCAAATTATCACTATCTAGTGGGTCTTCAAGTTATCGCTCACTCTCATCTTCGGTCAATTAAATTTACCTCTTTCTGTAATTAACGATCTAAAATCATTCTACTTAATCATAATTGATTAGGTTTTTCTCATTTATACCCCCGCCACTATACTGACTTATACAAATCGTATGAATTTATTTATAAACGCTTATCAGCAAGCTCCGAAATACTTGACCTCTGGCCTGAACTTTCGACGGTCTTTGGGCTCGTTAAACGTAATTGAAACATTCGTTACTAACACTATTTTGGCCAGTTTGTGATAAGGAACGACCAGAAGGATATCAGAATTCTATTTAGTCTCGAATGAAATACATCTCTCGATCTTTACCGGCTCCGATCGCGCAATTTTCTTCCGGGCTTATGGGGCATCGACATAATCTGGGATCTGGGAATAATTGTCCCTGAATAAAAATGGCATTCGTCTTGTTTGGAAAGAAATGAATAAGAGGTATACTTACGAGAATCAATTGTAGCCTTTCCATTTCGGCTAGGATTCCTTGCTCAGTGAGAACACTGAAATTCTAAGTAGTCACCAAATCCTCACAAAGTTTCACAGATTCACTGTACCATCTGTCTCTGAATAGAAAATTCAACTGATCTTTAAGTACAGATCGAAGCCAGGAGGTCGGTTCAATCTATCTCACAATTATTTACTTGGCTTCGAAACACGTGCGAATAGAATAAGACAAAGTGGAATAAGAAAAAGAAGAAGACGAGGAAGACGAAGAGGAGGAAAGAAAGAAAAAGGAAACGCGTGATTTAGTACAGCTGTAGCAATGTCCGAGAGAGAAAATCGTGAATGAATACAATAACCGTTATTTATGTCATTATTGTTTGATTATCGTCACTGATCCACGTGTTCCAAGCCCGATATCCCGTGCGCACTCATATCTCGTTTGTCAAAGTCAGAAGGAAATAATCCACGTGAAAATTGAAGGGAAAAAGTACGAGTTACTATAGACAGTCAAATTTTCATCAATATATTTACTTATTACGAGGAGTTTAAAAATTTATACGAGAAAACAATCAACGTCGCCGGGAGAGATTGGAATTAGTTTCCCGCGTGCAGACGTTTTTACGTCAACGGCGTGCCGTGCCGGACTTGAAGCTCCAGCAAAGCTCTTCTACGTTCTGTTCAGAGCGAGCGGTAGCACGCGAGTGACTGGATTCGGTGCCGATGGGGCTGCGGGGGACGGGGAGAACCGGGGGATTGGGGGAGTCGCGAACCCCCACCCCGGGGTAAGCGTAGCTTGCGGCGGTGCGCCAGATCCGCGAGGACGAAAACTTTATCATCTTCCTAGTTTCGCAAGCTCCTATACGAATTTAGAGATGATCTTTAAACCGGCCTCGATTCGAACACCTTTTTGGAAACGGATTAATCGAATTGAGAAGCGATTTATAGCCGGGTTGAATCCTTCGCTTTAATGTGCGAGAGAGAAATCCACGAAATTAGCGTTAATTAACCGAGTAGATCTGACAGGGGGTGAGATTTGGTTGAAATTTTGTCATGGGTGCTGAAAGTAGCGAGAAACGACAATTGTAGAAAACGTGATTCGCATATTATAACCGAAAATATTCTCCACGGAATTGCGAGTGAGCTTTCGTAAAGTCGGAAGAGCTCGAAATTGAAATTAAAAAATTTTTCACTCACTCCTCGTATTCTTCCCGCGGACAATATTTATTCGGCATAAATTTTCAGCTCTGCGGAATCGCACAGCTGGCCAAAGAACGGCGTGTAGGTATATTTGGAAAAAAGTTGCTCTGCTCTGCTCGCGCCTACGTGCTTCGCATAACCCGGCAGCATTAGGGCTCGTTATCTTATGCAACGAGAGATTGTGGGCCAGTTAATATTTTCTGTCGAGCCAAGTCACGAGCACCTAACCCACCACTTCATTGTCCATTGTGTCCGAAGATTCGAGAGCGAAATAACCGGCGAATTGTTAACCCGGGACACCCTTTGCTCAGCCGTATAGTCGGGCGACACCAGCTAGACAACAGAAAAGTCTTTCAAGGTTGAATGCCTCCACTGTATGTCGCAGCGGTCAGTTCTCTTTGGGTTTAGGTACGATTGACCGGCCGCCTTCACCTCACATCATCAGCCTTGGCTTTAGACTCGAGGAGATTCTCTCGAGAAAATGAACCTTTCTTCCATCACGGTCTAAGAGTTTCCACGTTTCTCTCTTGACTCGAATCTTTTTTCTTCACCGAATCTCGTGAAACGCGATATCCACTCTCGGCGGGGTCACGGACCCCGCTACGACGCCGTGGGCACGTGAATCATTCATTTCCGGAAAAAAAAGACCATTCTTTGGGTAACATCTGTTTCTTTGACTAGTACGTCACGTATGTACTGCGTGTGCCGTACTTCTCACAATCGTACATCGACCAGTCTCGAGATATATTCTTCCGCGAAATAACCAAGCAGTGCAGCGATACCGTGCTCCGAAAACGCAGTTCAATCTTCTCTTTGAAATTTGTTCAACAAATCTAGTATCTTGTACTATAAATAATCTTAAAATAAAAAATGAAGTGAATGTCGATATCATTTATCTACGCGAGGGAAACGATAGCTCGGAAATCCTCTTTAACCTTACTTGAAGAGATTAGTACCTAAATTGGTGTGATGAAACTAGGTTATTTGAGAAATTCTTTCGTGACAGACCGGATCTTCAAAAATATCCCCTTAGCCAGTCGCATTTCCCTGTTGTTTATCATTCGTAATGGCGTCAGTTAAAGCGGGCTTTTTCTCATCCCATTTACAATTCATCTCGCGGCTTAATCTGTCCTCAAGAAAATACGGAGAGAAAATGAAAGATGAGAAGAAAAAAAAATCGATCCCTTTCCAAATACGAAAGGATTGAATTGTCTCTCGTCAGATATAACCCGAGACTTAGATACAGGTGCAGGCGACCAGTTCGTCACTCGGTTATTTAAGACGGATTACATACATTATACATTAAAGGAAGTTGCACAAGCGATTCACCGCGGGCAAGTACAAACTCAAGTAGGGACAAATCGGGTCGGATTAGCTTCGACTATACTCAACGTTTCGGATTCTCGACTCGTTCTCTTTAAGTCGCCTTTCGTCGTCGTTTCAACTAATTTCAAGTTCGTCAGAGTTTTCGGTGACAAATTACCTGCTTAACTTATTACCTTCTTATTGCTTCTTTTCTCTCCCTCTCTCGCCCACTATCTTAGTCGTATTATATACCGTCTACTCGTTAGATACTCGTACTTATACGTACTTATAGAAGTTGTATAATCGTAACTCTGTACCAAATGGTGAATACCTAATTATATAAAACCCTGTGAGCTTGGTGAAACGATTACAACGCGTCACCATGCGACGAATAGACATTGAGAGAATGAAAGAAAAAAAAAACGGTGTGACGCAACTCTGCTCCGGAATGTGGGTTACGATCTTCCGCCTTTTCCTCCCCGGCCGTGCGTACTATTAGAGCGCGTGGACCACCCGGCGTAGGAGTAAGGGAGGAATTGTGGAATGGTGGACGGGATAGGGTAGGCGAAGCATGGATTCCTTTCTGGAAGAGGGCGCGGGAGACGAGAAACGAGAAACGAGAAACGAGAAACGTGAACGAAAATGGGAACGGGAACGAAGTATGTCTGGCTGGAGCCACGCTGTCGCCAACGCGCATCGATCCGGCACGGTCCGCGACTTCTTGCCGCGCTAACTCCTGTCCGTTGGTCCAGCCCAGCTTCCTAAACCGGACGATGTCCCGGCGCGGAGACAACTCCGGGTTTTAATTACTCCTCCAAATCCCTACTGGCGCTACGACGCCGGACGAAGGTGCGATCATTTAACATTCGGCTGCGAATGTTTTTACCCGCGTAAAACTAGACTCTTCCTCCAGGGGTTAAGCTTTACACTAGCCACTCGTCCACGGCTTAATCTCTAATCCGTAATCACTCTCGCGGTATATATTATTGCCTGGTCGTACTAACCAATGGCGCAACGTCACAGGGAATAAACGGCGACACATATTCCTCCGGGGTTCTTATAATACCCCGAATTTAAATCGTCAGTGATTCACGGACCGAGGGGCACTTCGGATTCTTCGACTCTTGGCTCCGTCCTGACGCGACCCTCCGCTATAGTTATCGACGCGGATTCACCCTTGCAACGATTCGCGCGCTCCTGGTGCCCGTGGATGTAGAGAGGAGCCAAAAACTAGAGGGAAATTTGTCCTTAGAATGTTTTTTTTTGGTTCTCCCTTTTTTTTTTTTTTCTTCCTGCCGTATTTGGTGAATTAATTGCGGCAAAGTGTCGTTACTTTGAATGGTGGGACTGATCGACTGCCGTGATATTGAGAGTAGATAAAGAAAGGGTGAAGAACATTGGGTATAATTTGCTCTCGACAAAGGGACGGATCACTATGTTACTCAGGATCAAAGTTTTTGGGGTCCAAGGACTCTTGGAGAAAGCCCTAACGACTTTTACAAAGTTAGCGAATGTTCTTCAGGTGAACAGGCTCCTGTATTTTCCTCGGCAATCGCAAACTACAAGAATACGACGCGAGGTGTTCGGGGGTAAACTTTATTCGACCTCGCGCTGGGCTCAATCCGTACGATTTTCAGTCAGAAAAATCTAGTTTAAACTATATTCATGGGAGTTGTGGGGCTAGTAGTCGAGAGCAACGTCAAAATAATGGCTCCTTTACCCCTTGAAGAGAAAGTTGAATTTCCAACGTTAGCATATATTGAGTCTGTGCGGATGGAAGGTTGAGTTAGAACCGTTTCGAAAACAGAGTTGCCTCTTCGCTATCGCGGCAAATACTTATATTCTGATTTAAAACGCAAAGAGGTAGTCGCTCCTGGATTTCGGTATTGGAGGCACGCTGAAATCAAAATATTTGCTCCCTCAAAGGACCTTTGGCGACGCCTACGGCCTGAATTCGAAATTTACCCTCCTACCCCGAAGTTTTCTCTCTTTGCCAATCTTTACCTCTTCCCTATAGCAGTCTCGCGAAAACATCATCGAATATTTTACCGGGAGCGTCAATCGTCCGGGTGACGAGCTTGCGGCTAAACTCTCGTTAGTCTTTGCCAATCATATAATTTCTTTACCCTCCTTCGTTTCCTCATCTCTTTTTACATAGCTTGGCGATAAACTGATATACATATATAATATACTTACTTATGTGTCTATTAGGTACATGTCACGATAACGAACAAACCTCGTTATTTTATTCAACCGTTAAGAAAGTTCGCACCAATTAGGATAACATTAGGGGGTGAGTCTCGAATCTTGTGTAAATCCCGCGCAGACTCTTATTTACAGTCTACTGCTTTTCAACTTGTTCCGACCTTCGGGATTCTTGGAAAAACGAGGTAGAGCGTATTTCGGGGTGGTTGACGAAACAAGAGAATATCGGCTCGTTGCATGTTTGACTATTCGCTTCGCAAGAAGAAATTTGTTAAAGTATATTATTTTTATTGTATTTCTTTTATTATTCCCCCTTGCTTTTTGCCGTACCTACCTACCACACCTATATGACTACTTGCGCGTCTGATTGATCTACGGTTCGATGGAGAGAAAAAAAGATTCAAATGAAACGAACGCCGCCACCATCGAGCACTGTATATACCAGGCCAAGTGCTATACGTATAGATGGATGAAAAGGCTGAAGGAAACGAAGAAAATCCGACAAAGATGAGACGGACAATGAAAATTCTCCCCGAGTCTTCCATTGTTGAGTTTCCCGGATCAAAGTATTAGCACTCACGCGATTGGCCCATCAGTAGGTAGTATAAGACGAACACCGTTAAAATATCTCGAGATATCGCTCCGCGAAATCCTAATAGAAGTTTAAACGGACTCTGCAGGAGAACCCTGACGTGCGGTGCCGAACCTGATTTATACCTGGGAAATTCGCACCTCTCTATACATACCTATGCTCCGCTTCTGCATAACCTATTTCAAGATTACCTTTCTCCATACGTTTACGCATAGCTGTATCTCTTCAGCCCCTGAATTGACCGTAAGCAAAGATCGTAGCTCGATATAATATAACTCTGCGTGGGTAATATATGAACGGTATCAGGTGCTCGGCGTGGTGCTGTTGCAGCCACGATGTGAGATGATTCAGCTTTGCTTCTTGTCTCGGTTGCATTCTCGTATCTCCGTTAAGATATAATCTACTTTATTAAGAGCAGGTAACGTCCGAGGCAATAAAACCTTCCATTTTTTAATACGAGCTAAAGAATAGGAACCCTAAATGCGAGACGAATCCCATATATAATCGGGAAGGAGCCCCCATAGGTGGATGGCTGTAGGATAGTTCTGTAAATCGTCTGTAAATTTTTGTCCAACGAATTCTTGGAAACCTTTTTTTTTTTATTATCAAACTTATGTCGATATTAAGGGAAGCGGAATGAAGATGAAAACTGTGATTCAAATATATGCTGGTCAATTAACAGAAAATTATAAACTTCATTCCTGACTTTAAATCCCCCTCCGACTGACCGATGCTCCGAACTATAAACGAGAACACATATGTTTTGGTTAGATATAAACGCCGCTGGTGGACCCCCTGCGGTTCCCAGCATCCGGACACGAAACCGTTTAGACATGGCGTGTAAGTGGCCAGTGATTCTCATGACGAGATGTCATCTTAAGTTAAGAGTGATGCCAGTTTAACTTTACTTGAGCTTTACGGAAGGGAAAAGGAAACCGAGGTTAAAGTATTCATCAGACTTAACGGGCGTCATCTCGGGGTCCAATAATTTTCCAAAGTACTCGTCCGATGAGGTAGCAAAGCCGAGCAATCAAAAATGTCAGTTTCACAAGGATCAGCTGCTCTCCCTTTATTTTCCCTACCTCTTGTGTCTACCTATACTTATTCATTTACTTGTGTACGTGTACACGCCGACATAACAGTATGTAACGAGTGCAGGATTGAGAAATGGGGGATAATAAATATGCGGGGTTGGTTGCACGCGGAGGAAATCAGGGGCTGAGAGTCCTGAGACCCACTGGGCACTTACAAGGAGCTGTTTTTGATAAACTGCTGTTTATACTAGGCATTACATAGTCTTCCTAGGCACCATTAGTCAGTGGCGGTCGGTGGACCTTACATATTTTCCATGTGAGTAAGAATTTCAAGCCGCCTACATGGCGCGACGCTACAAATTCTTGTCGCGTGAGAGCAAAGTCAACCACTCACTATACCGCGACGTGATAACGCGAGAAGGGAGGTGAACGGAGGAGAGGAGGGGTATTAGGTGAAAGAAAAAAGAACCTCAAACTTCCTCTATAATCTAGAGTTTTACGTTGACAGTTTACATATTTCGTTTAGTCCGCTGCGGCAGCCAATCTTTTCGAAATTTCCGTATCCAGTATAGGTACGCTGCAGCAATCTGCCGGGGCGAGCCGGGTTCGCATCTCGAACTTTGCAGGCGATCAAGTTCACCCCGCAATGTGAGTCCAGCATTATGTTTCAGTTCTTGCATCAAGAACCGCAACCTTCGAACTGACGGCACCCATTGTGCTTGCATCATTAATCAATCCTGGTTTCTATACCTAGCTACTCTTAGAAGCTAGCCCGTCTGAGAATTCGATCTTTGTTTATTCCGCGAATCACTCTCCGCGGATCGATAGATTAAACGAAGTGCCTATCGCCCTGGATGAAGAAAAAACCATGGACGTTACTTTGAAGGAGGGAAATTTTACTTTTTCTTTTCTTTTCTTCTTTTTTGTCGAACAATTTCTAACATATATTTGTATAGGTGTTCGAAATTATCTACTTCTTCGATATTCAAGGCGCGTGGGGCTTTTATCAACATCTTAGAGATTAGTCTTTATACTTTATCGTCGTTCGATGATTCGAATCTTTACGTGACGATTAGAAGCTGTTACAAGTGTCTTAAATATCTCGATTGTTTTTATCGTCACTATAAAAATAAAAATTAGCCCCGTGTGACATAGGCCTGGTTTCCATCTGTGAAGGGTATCGATTTCTAAAGACCGTAGTTTTTAGGCGCTCTATCCCATCCTCACAAACAAATAATTTATCTTTATTTCGTTGCTTTTTTTTTATACCACGATAAATCCGTCTGATTTATTCAACGCGTCCCACGACCGCATCGAGGTATGGATTATTCTTATAGGTGTCTGAAGAACTGACAAAGGATTCGAGGGGAATACAAACTTTATTGGATCCTCGTTCCAGGAATAAGTTTCATATTGACCGCCCCGCGACATGCCGACGTTTAAACACTTCGATCTCAATTTATGGTTCGTAAGATCGTATCTAACGGAGAATGAAGCTCATTGTCGTATATGTTGCTCTTCCATTTTTATTGCCTTGCATCACCTGATAAAATATGATCATGTATACCAGTTAAAGAAAATCTCAACGAATTCAGTACATTGCACCTATAGGTAGATGAATTAAATTATTCAACGAGAACCGCAAAAAACTATGAGATAAAAATTCTCCAAATCTCGCAATGATCTTTCGGACGATTATCATTCACAACAAATTGAATCCCTTACAATTTCTGACCTGCAGCGTGTCAATAGAACATTCAGTTCTCAAGACTTGTCTAGTTTTTAATAATAATCACGTGTTTTACTGTCTGATTACAGATGAGTGACTGGTTCCTGCAGTGATTGGAAATACCCTGACAACTTGGCATCATTTTTCACGTTCACAAGACACTCTTAGTACCGCATGCAGAAAATGATCATCTTTGAACAACGAACATACGATTATAGACTATGAGTAAATTGTATAAGTTATTTTATTGGATACAGTATATGCATTGAAATAAAGTATATCACATATTATTTGAATCTAAGGCGTACAACAAAATGAGAAAAGAGCCAGATATTGAATCCTGTCGAACTATTTTAAAATATGTATAAGTCTAACTTGACATTTCTGATAAGATTGAGAATTCGACTTCGAGTAAATAGTATTTAAATTAGTGTGGAATTTCGCCCACTTATTGTGCCAAAATATCGGAGACGCCACCTGCTAGACGGCTTTGAGCCACCATCTAACGGACAAGTTAGAAATCATGATAATAGAAGGCGAGATGCGTACAATATCTGATCTGGCAAACACTCGCCGCAATCGCCTCTGTAAAATTGTGCGCCTTATTATATGCAATCACAAAATGACAGTCACAAGACTGGCACGAGGATTGCATACAAGAAGGCGTGCGCGCTTGTACAAATATCAGATAGTGGTGCTACAAGCGAACCTGCGAGGTACACTGACCTATGGCACGGTAGCTCTGTCGTTCTGATATGCGAGCGGTGTGATGAAGTCAGTGACCCTCGTGGCGTCGACGAGTTGACATCGGTGGTGTATGAGATCAGCATCACAATAGCTTCTAGTGAAACAAAATGTATGCAATATTGACATGCCGTTTATTTAGTTTAGTTTCTGGAATGATTCACTGAATGAGTGAAATTGAATATCATCGTCCTGCGAGAATCTCTTTTCGATTACAACGAGTATATTTTTTGACGCAATTTCATTGATTCTACTTGTGAAGTATCCTATTATTGTACATACATATATGTAGATTGCGGTATTTTATCAAGGATGAGCAATATTGTAACTATGTGAAAGCAATAAATTTCTTGATGTACCCATATCAATTGTGTAATCAATTTCCACTTACCCCTTCCTATGATTCTTTATTTTAGAAAAAAGTAGGAAATTTAAATGTAATGTGAATGAATTTCAGCTACTTAAACAAAAATGTTTGCACACCTCCTTGGGTCAGATGTTCTCCTGATACCAGAGGGATTTATCTGCTTGCTAAATTTTTAATTCGTTCGATTTTCCTACTCCGAATTACGCTAGTATAAATGAATATATAGACGTGGATGAAGCCACGAATGCATGCCTATATCTATACACTAAGAATTTCAGCACACCTCCTCGGGTCAGATGTTCTCCTGATACCAAGAGCAGAAATTTTGCGAGTTAAAATGCTTCTAACTCCGCAAATCGCTAGTATAACTTAACTATAGGTATAGAGAGAGAGAGAGAGAGAGAGAAAAGCGTTAAGAGAGAGGTAGAGAGAGACGTATGAATGAATGAATCAATAGGCATATCCTTTTTCGGCACACCTCCTCGGGTCAGATGTTCTCCTGATACCAGGAGCAGAAATTTTGCGAGTTAAAATGCTTCTAACTCCGCAAATCGCTAGTATAAGTTAACTATAGGTATAGAGAGGTAGAGAGAGACGTATGAATGGATGTATCAATACATATATCCTTTTTCGGCACACCTCCTTGGGTCAGATGTTCTCCTGATACCAGGAGCAGAAATTTTGCGAGTTAAAATGCTTCTAACTCCGCAAATCGCTAGTCTAAGTTAACTATAGGTATAGAGAGGTATAGAGAGACGTATAAATGAATGAATCAATAGGCATATCCTTTTTCGGCACACCTCCTTGGGTCAGATGTTCTCCTGATACCAGGAGCAGAAATTTTGCGAGTTAAAATGCTTCTAACTCCGCAAATCGCTAGTCTAAGTTAACTATAGGTATAGAGAGGTATAGAGAGACGTATGAATGAATGAATCAATAGGCATATCCTTTTTCGGCACACCTCCTCGGGTCAGATGTTCTCCTGATACCAGGAGCAGAAATTTTGCGAGTTAAAATGCTTCTAACTCCGCAAATCGCTAGTATAACTTAACTATAGGTATAGAGAGGTATAGAGAAACGTATGAATGAATGAATCAATAGGCATATCCTTTTTCGGCACACCTCCTTGGGTCAGATGTTCTCCTGATACCAGGAGCAGAAATTTTGCGAGTTAAAATGCTTCTAACTCCGCAAATCGCTAGTCTAAGGTAACTATAGGTATAGAGAGGTATAGAGAGACGTATGAATGAATGAATCAATAGGCATATCCTTTTTCGGCACACCTCCTTGGGTCAGATGTTCTCCTGATACCAGGAGCAGAAATTTTGCGAGTTAAAATGCTTCTAACTCCGCAAATCGCTAGTCTAAGTTAACTATAGGTATAGAGAGGTATAGAGAGACGTATGAATGAATGAATCAATAGGCATATCCTTTTTCGGCACACCTCCTTGGGTCAGATGTTCTCCTGATACCAGGAGCAGAAATTTTGCGAGTTAAAATGCTTCTAACTCCGCAAATCGCTACTATAAGTTAACTATAGGTATAGAGAGGTATAGAGAGACGTATGAATGAATGAATCAATAGGCATATCCTTTTTCGGCACACCTCCTCAGGTCAGATGTTCTCCTGATACCAGGAGCAGAAATTTTGCGAGTTAAAATGCTTCTAACTCCGCAAATCGCTAGTCTAAGTTAACTATAGGTATAGAGAGGTATAGAGAGACGTATGAATGAATGAATCAATAGGCATATCCTTTTTCGGCACACCTCCTTGGGTCAGATGTTCTCCTGATACCAGGAGCAGAAATTTTGCGAGTTAAAATGCTTCTAACTCCGCAAATCGCTACTATAAGTTAACTATAGGTATAGAGAGGTATAGAGAGACGTATGAATGAATGAATCAATAGGCATATCCTTTTTCGGCACACCTCCTCAGGTCAGATGTTCTCCTGATACCAGGAGCAGAAATTTTGCGAGTTAAAATCCTTCCTACTCCGAAAACGCTAGTATAAATGGATAAACATATAGAGACGTGTATGAAGACACGTATGCATGCCTATATGAATATCCATACACCTGAATTTCCAACACATCTCCTTGGGTCAGATGCTCTCCTGATCCTATATAGATAAATTTTTCGATTCAAAATTTCTTCAACTCTGCAAATCGACTCATATGATATCGTTGGTCGGTGCTCATCCTTGCTGCCAAGTCGCGCCAACGGGGTCTGAAATGGTATCGCCATCTCGCGGACCAATAGACGAACTACTTTTGCCGCAAACATTGATGCGCCTGTTCGCTCACAACCCGCATGACATTATTGTAATTTTTGGGTCACGGTTGCATATAATAAGGCGCACGGATCTCCGCGAGGATTACAAACTATTAGTATAATAAATAAATTGTAGATTGGATATATGTACGTTACGGATTTTGTTAATCTATTGATTATTGAAAAATTTCTCGTGGAGATCTATCAAAGCATAGCATTGCATAGTACGAAATGGAATTAATCAGTTAAACATCTCCAATAAATTATTTCAACTATAATAAATTCGGTTACATTCTGAATAGGAGATAAGCCAAGGAAAGAAAAAAAAAAAAAACTATAATAAATTGGCACATGCAACGTTACTGATAATATTCAGATCTTATGACTAAAATAAAATGAATTAAACAAGGTATACATGATTAATAAGATATATAGATAAAAGAAAAATGTATTTATTGTTTATTCAAGAAAGATACATAGCGTACAGACGATGGAATATTATAAATGGTAAACGATTGTGCTGTTTGATATTTCAAAGGTCTTTTCGCACTGCACATTGAACCATGTACCCAGTCAATGTTACATGAAAAACTGAATCCGATGAATAAAGTGTAACCCTATGTAATTGTTACGATAAGCCGATAAACACCCTATTGCTGAAACAGTTGTGGCGTACACATTTATACCAACATTTATCCATACCAGCTATATAAATGTATACATATGTTGTTATTATTGCAAAAAAAGGTATCGCACCGTTTAACAATGTACAATCAATGTCAAAGAGGCATGGCTAACTAACAATTAGTAGTAAAAAAAGTTGCGACGTTGGTTTATAAAACCAAAGATTTAGGTAATATCATTAGGCAAGAGGCGACGAAAAGATAATGAATAATTCAATTTCAAACAGAATTGACAGAGCTCAATGTAACTACAAACAAATTGTTAGTAATAAACCACTGCGTGTATATCCTGGACTGGAAACTATTTGATGATACGGATATTAGATAGAGTTACAAAATTTCATCGAAATTTATAGCATTAATTGGTTTAATAAAGCCATATCTCCACGTAAGAAACATTGATTTGTCACACCAGTTAAACACTTCTTTAAATAACGGAATTTACATTTATAAGTAATCCAAACTTTATCTTACTTTCTTACAACGGTGGTGAAAAATTCAGATTACTTACGATTTATACATATACTTCTGTGTGTTATTAAAAATATAAAATTCAAAACTGACGTAATGGACTTTGAATTCTGAATGTGTTTTAATATGCCAGTTGACTAATCATCATTATCATTATCATTATCATTATCATTATCATATTATTATTACTTACAGCAAGTTTTTTTTTTCTTTTTTTTTCTGTTTTTTTTTTCTGTTTTTTTAGTTTTCTTATCCTTTTATTTCATACATACCCTCGATAATCTAAGAAATCTAGTGACAATATAATCGTGGGTGTCCCGTCCCCTAACGTACATAGCGCAACCGAAATATCTAGGTAGAGAAAATTTCCAAAACTCCATCTAACTGTGGATTACGTTTTTATTGAAATACCTAGGCTCATGCAGTTGAGAAAAAAAAATTTACTTCTATTCATTTCTAGCTCAACTTCACCAATGGAATGTCTATTTAAATTGATATACTCACAGTATGCTATCCGCATAAATAATCCGTTACCCACGTAGAGACTATAATCATTCTCAAGCAATGATATTTTAACCAGATTACAAAATGTATTCATTTATATATCTGATATTTATTCTCCATACAGCAGACAGAAATTTAATTGATGATTAAAATGCAGCAGATTTTTCTATCGCCCTTTACGATAAATCTTGGTACCTACATACCCATTTTAAGGGACATGAAATGTGCTTGCTTAATTTTATTTCAGAAGCGCTAGGTCGCATGACGTATAAATGGACACCCGTTAAGAGAATACCTAACTAAAGTAAGAAACTGACAATAAATAAAAGTGTTCGCATAATCAGAGCTATTACTATTGCTAAATACCTACTATCCAATCAACCGAGGGAAAAATTTCACTTGACTCGAAATAGTTATTACCGAATTATATTCCTATCAGTAAACTGAGCTGATGGAGCTGCGAGATTTTGAGATCGTCACAGCTCTGCTAATTCTCAACGTCCATTTACGTTTGCCTAAAAAGTCCATCTTTGTAAACGGGTAGAAAAGAAAGTATTGCACTAAGACATACCACTTGTCGCGTGGTCAAGCGATTGAAAAAGACTTTTTATCTGACAAAAATTTTCAAAAGATTCATCGATTATTCATTGTTATCAATGATTGAACGAAAGAGATATTTAATTCTAACTTACATCCGATATTTTCAAAGCTTATTTCATTTAGCTAATGTATGTAACAAACCGCGGATACAATTTCCAGATACATGAAAATAAATAAAAAAAAGATTCAAATAAACATGCCGGATATCTGAATTGAACGAAAAATCTAAAGCAACTTTATGAACAGCGCGCTGAAAATTTATTGATAAATTATCATTGAAAACCTCTGCTATAAAACGACGTATTATGTGCATTGTATGTACGTATGCATACATGGAGAATTCAATGTACCATTTTGCTCTCTTATAGTCATGTATGGTATGCATATGCCCAAGTGACTAGTACAAACAACAAATTCGACGTTGTTAGACTTGCCTCAATCTCAAGCAAGATTCTATCTAGAATCCAGAAAAGTCGTTTGAGTAGGGAATAAAATCACCGCCTCAATTTCAAACGAAATACACGCATACAACGTAATATTAACTAATCTCATGGTGAAAAGGCTCACGGTACTCGGGGAGTAAGGATATAAATAAATTATTGATTTGTAGGCGTAAAAATCTCGTTTGAAATGAAACGACACTTATTTATCCTATGAGTTTTAAATAAATAATCAAATACTGTGGCTCGACTGACAAACTTTTACATATTCTGATAATCATTATGTATTTATATACAGAAACGTGCATCTCTAATACAGAGAGGCAGGCACGTAGGAGAAGTCACTAATCTTTGTTCGTTAAGCAGTCTATATATAACGCAAAAAGTCAAATGCGTATCAGAGTACTGGAGATTGATAAACAAGGACAAGGCAAGTAAATGTTTAATAAGAAAAATATTTCCAGATCCTACTCTGGTGAGTAAATCACTCCGCGAGCACCGTGCTGACGAAATACATACGAATCGTTTAAATATTTAGATCTGAATTCATACGTTGATGAAATTCATTTATAATGTTTCAATTTCGATATTAGTCTTGGTTTGTTAACCGACATGCGACGATTCACCTTGGTAAACTTACCATTAATAAGATGCTCTCCTAACGCTAAAACTGTCTCGGCAATTGGGAAAATGAAAAACAATTTGTCAAGAAATTTACTTATGCGTGAGGAACACAGTGATTAATCAAAATGCTTGGCCGACTCGAAGTATGATCCTGATAGCATTTAAATTTTTATTCAAATAAGCTAATGACTTTCTGTGAGCTGACTTTTATCAACAACTATTTCTGATATATAACGCAGTGATGTTTTTTTCATTAACGATATTTATAATTAGCACCGGTGATTCGCGGCAACGGTATAATACCAAAGAACGTTTTTTTGTTTTGTTTGTTTTTTTTTAGTTATTTTTTCTACTCTTATCGTAATATCTAATTCTCTCAGGTAATTAGCCTGAATTATGATCAATAAATGGCAGAGAAAATGAGCAATCGATTTGACCAATCAATTATAAAAAAAGTACTCGAAGAGTAATTCAGAAAGAAAAAGAGAAAGATATAGAGATAGAGATAGAGAGAGAGAGAGAGAGAGAGAGAGAAATAGAGATGTAAGGGAAATGCGCGTGACATTCGTTGGTAGCATTAACCATTTATATTATCGTTTGACGTAGATTTAAACGCTTAATATCACTATATCGGTAACGAATTGAAGTGTAGTAATTATTTTAGACGGCCCGCCTTTCTCCAGTACCAGTGGTATTTTGTTTTACGAAACAAAAGACTTACTTAACGGGCAGTGGATGTTGGTGTGAGGAGTGCTTACATTCTAGATGATCCTGATGACCATCTTTGGATCGGTGGAAGATAGCAGCCGTGCAACGGTCAAGTGCACACGAATCCTTCCTGAACAACAGCCGTGCCACCGGTCGGCCCTTCCTGAAATGTAAAGTGCACAAACAGCCACTCATAAGAAACTCTATCCAGTTTAGCCAACATCCAGTCATATCAAGACTAAAACGATGACATAAATTAAGAAAACATAACATTTGAATGCCAATCAAAGTGTTATTCGATCTCTTACGTCCTTTGCAGCTGCTGTATTGTCTTTGTATTCGTCCAGACTGAATCCGGAGTTGCTGTCCTCGCCGCACGACTGTACAACCACCAAAGAGCCGTCTTCTCCCTGAAAAAATAATGGAGCAAAGATATTAGCATCAGAATTTTCATTATTCAAGTTGTACGATGAATGTTAAACGTCTTTACATTCCTTTGACCAAAATTACCTGTGTAATTTGATGCTCAGCATCGTGGGTCCTCTGTTTTTTAACGTAGGACTCGACGCTGTGATCAGACAATCTTTTCTTGTTAGCCAAGTCTATTCCTCCACCGGGAGAAACTGTTCCCCCGCCATTACCTCCAGACCTTCCATTCGCGATGGGTCCAATGGATATAGAAACCTGAAGAATTTCGTTCATTAGGATATGGTGAAAGACAAATTTGGTATTTTATCGGACTTGGTTATTCAAAGAGAATAAATTGTCTACAGAGTAGAATGCCACTTTCTCGGGAATTGTTTTTTTGGGATGATAAACCCATAAGATAAGATGATAAGATCTGCGAATTTTTGTTCATCCAATACCTTACGCTCTCGCTTTATAAGACTGGGAGAAATGTAAGTGTGAAGTTCCTTGCGCTTGACGGGTTTAGCTTCGATCCACATCCCTTCCTTCAACACGTTTATTTGCTCTGCTTGTCTTTCAACTGAAATATATTGCATAGATATATTAAAGAGTAAAATAAGCGTCAAAGTTTCGAAACAGTTTTACAGTGGCCGTAAGTGAAGAAGAAAACGTAGCAAGTATACGAAAAAGAGCTTAAATGATAAAGTTATACCCGATAAAAGATTGGAATCAAACAATGCACGTGATATTTCTAAAACCGAATAAGATCTTTTTACCCGAATCAGCAAAGGACTTGATATCGTATGTAAGGTCGACTTTCAGATTCTCAGTTTTGGCAAATATCAAGCCGATGAACCACATAGAGCATTGCCTGTCCTTAACAGGCTCCATCGGTGGGAAGACCTCCGGATTAACGTGGGCCAAAGTGATGTGCGGATTTCGTTCCAGTGTACCTGTGTGACACAGTTAGAATTTCGCCATTTCGGCATCCGAGGATCATTAGTGTATTCATGAACATATATCAATGACGAATAGAGAGAGCGAGAGAGAGAGAGAAGAGAAGATTTAATGTTGAGAATAAAATATGGCTTTCAATATATACGTAAATCGTTTAATGCATTCAATATATTACCTATCAAGTGTCGTATTTTAGATTCAACCAAGCCACACCATTCGAGCTGGTCTTCAGACGTCAAACTGCTCGTCAACAAAACGATATAATGCCGATATTTGCCGAAGAAATTTGGTGGCTCAAAAAGTTTGTCCCACGCTGCTGCGCCGTTCATTATATCTTCAGTTATCGCTAAGCCACACTTGAATTCTTCTTGCATTATGGTTCTCGTTGATACGGAAACGTTGAATGTTGAATTCTGTTGCGGATATGCAGGTGTGATTATTGGCATCAGATGATATCTGTCTGAAATGTTCACCTGAAGAAACAAGAGAGATTATAAGACAGTTAGATGAGTGTTTAAAAAGTAATTAGAAACTTACTCTTGGATCCCAGACTGGAAAACCTAAGTTCACGTTATCAGGTTGTTTCAGAAGAACAGGCTGCGGCCATTTCCATTGTGAGAATACGAGGAAAAATTTATGTACCAGAGTAGCGGCCACAGCGTTTGGATACAGTTGGCAAGTTCGGGCAACGAGCATCGCCCAAGAAACACCACCTAGATAGCCTAAGACATTGCTGTATATTCCGTGCTCTGAAAGGAATAGTTATTCCATGTTTTATCATTATAAACATACATTGTAATCAATAGACTATGAAATTGCATCTATCCGGTGTTTAGCAGGCTTACTTTTAGCCCAGAGTTTAATTGCCCTGAGCGCAAGGCGAAAATTTTCGATATTTGGAACCAGACGCAGTATCTCATCGGTAACTCGACACCCGTTCAAACTCCTTACACATTTTTGATCAAGATTCTTTAGCAGCATATCGTCTCTCAGATCCTGAAAATGTTATTAATTAGAGAGGAAGTCTACTAATTTTTAAAACCTTTGTACATTTTCAATTTCAAAAAATATGACACAAAACTCACCATAGAGTCTGGGATTTCTTTAAGCGCTAGCCTAGCAAACAGCATATCAATCTCTATCCCATCAAAGTTCATTTTTATGACTGGTACGAAGGCTTCTTCCACTGCCTAAAGAAGAAGTATCATTAGTATTATGTTTGTCCTGAATTTCTATTATTTAAGAAAATTATTGAGGCAACACAATCAGTTCTGAATGGATTTTACTGACATTTGCAATTCTTGCCTCTGTAGGAGGGGATTTATTGAAACTTATAAACTGGATGTGTTCAAAAAAAGGAAAGTTATTATAATTATAGAAAATTTCTTCGCTCACCCTCAAGTCTGAAACTTCTGCTTGTTGTTTCAACAACTCAAAGAAAGAGGTGAAGTAGTCGGACCTGTGAATATGGCGAGGTACAACACACAGAGCATCTATATCAGCTCCCTTGTGGTGTACACCTAATCTATATGATCCGAATGTGTAGATTTTGCCACCGACTTGTTCCGCGACGTTTGGAGGCATGTTTCTAGCCACACTAGTGTCCGTTATCCACTGTTTAACCAAGCTGTTCAGTTTGCTGAATAATATAAATAAATGAAAATTATTGAAAACACATAATCATGAATCTTTGATTGGTAATAAAATGAAAACTGCAGCCTATTGAATCGACTTCCTAATATTGAAGAAAGTAACCTCAAGATTTCCATTCTATGATTGAGCTCTTCTTCAGATTCAAAGACATTATAAGGCTTCAGAGCTTCTCGAAGTTCGTTAGTTCTAAGATGATCGCTTGGCTTAGGTCCCGCCAATGTAATAGCAGACGTCATACCCAAGGTGCGTAAATTCTGTGCAGCAGAACCAGTGCCAACGGCAGAGTTGCTACCTTGCGATGACCACATCGTGGTTTTTGAAGATCTGTTCAGTTCCTGAAATTTATGAATTCAACCGACTGAAGAGAGCGAGTAATGTGGAAATGAGAAAGAAACTGACAAGGTCACGATTTGCATCTCATTCGTTTTTCCATTCTTTGTGTTATTGTTGAAGTTATGAACAAACTTTTGACCAATATACAGATAAATCTGTGCACAGGTGATTATTGTTGAGAATTTTAGGAAGGAATCGATTAATAATATGAAATTGGAGTAGAGGGAATAGAAATGCCGAGATGGTGGGAAAAAAAAAAACGGAGTGAAAAGAGAGAAAAAAAAAAAACGTAGAAAAGAAAAAAGATTCGGGTCAAAGCGTGCGAGTATGTTAATTTTTGATATCCATGATGAATCTTACCTTTAGCAGTTTGTCAAAAATGCAATAACATGTTCAGGACACAGAAGCTTCGGTCAAGTTGTCAGGTTATAAAAATGAACAAAGACTGGTGGAACGAAAAAACATTAGCACCTGTTATAGAAGGTAACCGGGGGGAAATAGTCTGCAATGAAAAACACTTTAATTTTATAATATAAATCGCGTGAATGAGGGTCGAGCCACGAGGTAGGATGAGACGGTTGTAAACATTACAATTTCCCAATGAGTAAAAATATAGTATCAGTCGAACTTAAATCAGTCCGTGAATTATAAATCTCGTTTTTTTATTCCGATCCCTCATTTAATATTACGTGTTATATCGAAATATATTTATTATATCAATACAGCCTCGATATATTCATGGTTCACATCACAATAAACTTGACAATATTATCAGATAAATAAATAATTAAAGAATGTTATTCGAAAATAATGAAACAACACGTACACCCCACACCATACCATCTACAATACAACATGGCGTCGTATGACGGTTCCTGTATCGATCATTACAATTATCGAATCATTTAAAAATCGATCCTAACTCGACGGATAAATATGTCGATATGTGGCGGCGGTAAACTAATTGTAGATTCGAATAATGACGCAAGATGAACAAATAAATAAAACAAATTATAAAATACTTATAATGAATGAAGTAAAATGATTCGAATTGGTTTTATTTATACCAAATTTTTATACCAAAAAATACCTATTTCACCTACTCCTTTACCCCAAGTCCCATTATCTGTTATTTTTACTTGTTTAATGAAGAATTTCAGGTGTGAAATGTTGTTGAAAATAGTCAATTGTTGATGAGTTTTTTTTTTTTTAGTTAACGCTGCTGAAAAATCTTTATTTACAATATATTGACAAATTTTTTCTATAACATAACATATATATCAGCTCAGTCGTCAATAATTAATCTGCAAAAATGTTACACTGCAGCGCAATAAGATGTTATAGTATAATATGTATAATTAAACTTACGTAGTTTGGATAATAATTCTCAAAATTGGCAACCTTACATATTACGAATGAATTATAACAAGAATGCCGCCGGCCTTTTATTCGAGATATACAATAGGAGAATTATAACGACCGAATCGTTTTCTTCCCAATTAACAAACAATAATAAAATTAATACTAAATCTATCAACCGCTAATTTAACTAGGTTCTTTTGTGCTATCGATTTAGTGATAATTGATTAGGTCTCGTCCAAGCTTAGAGTACAAGAATGAAGGCGATTTGAATTCCGCAACTATGTAAATAGGGTGAGCCTACGTTATGAAAATTTCTCTAATTACCTAGTATACTACCAGATTGAATCATTGATTCAGTATTAAAGACTTACAAAAATATGTGAACTGTTCAAAATCCGCAGGTAAATTATAAAAGAATTGAGAAAACTACGTTGCTGGGAAACTTATTATCATCATATTATCGTCATTTCTTTTTAAATACAAAATAGAAATCGTCAGCTCGAAATGAAAACTTGAAAACAAATCCTAGATGGAACATTTTGTATTTTGTAGATAGGTGATGAATTTATTTTCGTTTTCCTTTTGAAAATCATAATTTTTCCCTAAATCACCTGAATATTCAAGGTACTGCATTACGTATAGTTTCTAGATTCAATAATCGATCATAACTTTATAAGTCTAGGTTTTGTTTTTTATACAAATCTCACTTCGCCGCCAAGGCTCGAGAGTAAGAAACAATTTAACAATTGACTCAACGTGTTTTCACTGCATAGTGTAACGCCTTAGAATCATTTCTTTTTAGCTTCTTCCTCAACAGCCTCGTTCTGTTTTCGGAAGCAGTCTCCCACTGGGAAGAAGTCCCAACATCTTTGTTGGTACATATTCCAAACGTATGTCTCCTGACCAGTGTACTCTGTATCTGGTTTATTGATCAGATGCATAAGGAAGAACCTGGAATTCATTTACCAAAATATATCCGATTCAAAAGCGTGTATTTTTCGTTCCGATTTATCCTCAGAGTAACGGGGATCAATCATGTCAATAAAAACCCAATTATGGAATCCCAAACTTACATGTAATTTGCTAGATTATGTTCCTGCTGTACGTGTGTATCAAAACCATGCGGGACTGTGTCAAAGTATTCTTTTCCCAATCCGCATATGAAGCAATTGCTTTCCATGTTGTCTTTCACGCTTTCAAGCTGATCACGCAATTCTCCAAAGGCATCGATGATCAAACCTTATATGACAAAGAATTGTTGTAAACAATAATGAGTGTTGAATAAATAAAACTTTGCTTCCCTTCTTATGTATTCGTGTTCAGATATTTTCCCGTACATACCTTGAATAATAGCGAGCAAAATGACAATGACAAAGAAGAAGAACGTGATGTCGAACATTATACGATATACTTCGTAATCGTCGCCATCTGGTTCTCCAATTTCATCACCGATACCACCGCCAGCTCTAACTCCTTTATAAAGATGGAATACAAAGCACTGAAAAGAAAAAAAGCAATGAATTATTAACACGAGATTCTTTTTTGGATTGCATAAATAAGTTTTACAATATAATACATGATTAGTACCGTCAACATGTCGTGGCACTTTTTATCAACTTCGTCATCTTCCTCTTGAATATAAAACTTTCGGAAGAAATTAAACGCTATGACCGTGTATATGTAGACAATGATAGTCAGAAGCATCACAGTCAATACTAATTGTTTTCCGTTGTGAGTTACTGACTGCAAAATTGTTCGCAGAGTTTTGAACCCAACTGCTACGTCCAATAAATGTGCGGCAAAAAAGAAATTGTTGTAGTTTCCCATCACAGAGAAAGTGAAGTACCATAAGCTGTAGAGGAAGGCCTGAAAAGTACAAAATACACCCATTAATACCCCTATTTTTTGTCGCATAATAATCCACACAGAAACTCATATACATATATATTGTTAATAAATCTTACATTATCAGTAATCGTAACACCAGCCTTCCACACCTGATAACGCCAGTCGATGTTTATGATACTAGAACATAAAATAAACTGGCATTAGGTACCTAAACGAATTTGGTAATAAGAATCAGAGAAATCCTAGAGATGAGAGATACAGTTGCATTATAAATGATCCAATGTAAGAAAGTGTATGCAAACTGCTTACAAGTGTAACAATCCAGAGCCTTCTTCTTCTTGTTGGCTAAACGATGTCTTTTCCATTCCAAGAAGGTTGCTGATGTAATCAAAGTCGTAAGTTTCGCTGTACTTTTGTCGGACCTTCTTCTTGACAAACTTATCCCAGTAATTAACTGGGAAAGACTTGGCAGATATGACCATCTTATCCCAATGTGCCTTGATATCGTCTTCTTCGGGTGTTTCCGCAATGTATAAACCATCGAACTCAACACGTCTTGCAATTTCTTTCTCACGTTTGAAGATTGCCAGAGGTACCTAATCGGCAACAATATAAAACATGCGAATTTCAAACACAAATTCCATCGCTGAAATAGTTTTTCGTCAGATAAACGTAGACCTCTTTCTAATAAGGGACATTAATTTTCATTCTCAGTACCTTCAGATGATAGTATGCGACCAGCATAGCAAGCGATACAATAGAATGCATAGCAGCCATTAGTCTCATCACGTGTGCCATGTAGTAAAAGTCTTCGGATACTTCCACAAGTTCCAAGGGATCTTCTTCCTCTTCAGAACTACCATTGCTACCGCTTCCTCCATCTCCGCCGCTAGCATCGCCGTCGGATGAACCCTCGCCTGAAATCTCTGCCAATAGGTCAGCCATGTCATCTCCGCTGCCACTTCCGTTTTCATCTTCGCCTAGAGAAGTGACCTGACAAAAATGATGAACAATTTAAGAATAATCGATGGTGAATTTAAAAGAATAATGTCAAGTTTCAGTTATCTCACCTTGTAAAAGAGTAACATGAAGTTTATACAGAAGGCCAGTACCAATGCGACGTATTTTAGATTATAAAAATTTCTAGCAAGGAAAGACACGATGCGGTGAGTGTATTCAGAAAGGTCTATACTCGGTCCGGAGGATGGCTCGGCTGCAGTTTCGTGTTTAGCTTCTGCTTCAACAGCTGCCATAGCCGCTTGCTGAGCGGCTGCTGCTTCGGCTGTAGCAGCTGCTTGTGCTCTCGCTTGTTCCCCGCTGAAGATTCAATCGAAAGATGTGAAAAAATAGTACAAATAAAATGAAATGTATAATATAAATAGTAAACAATGTACCCTAATAAATCTGCCAAAGTTACAGGTCCCTCTGATTCAGTAACAACACCATCCACAGATCCCCGAGGGTGATCATCGCTCCCTCCTTCATCCGGTGTGCTTTCGCCAGTTTCTTCCATACTCGACTGAGGTGTAGAGGCAGCAGATTCGTGGGGTGCTATCTTTATTTGTCCGCCTTCTTCCTTCGTTATATCCATTCCAAATGCTTGGACCTATGAATAAGTGCGATTTTTAGTAAGAGGATTTTTTTTTGATAGAATATAAAATTTTCTTGGAATTGTATTGAGTAGTAAAAGCAACCTGTAAGTTTGATTCGTCAGGCGTTGGAGGTAGGGCAGGCAAGAGTCGTAAAGGTTTTTCTTCTTCCTCCTTGATTTCAACAATTGGTTCATCAATATGGGGTCCTCTCATTAAGCTAAGTAACAATCGCATGAAGTATCGGATAACACAACCGACGCCAAATCCGGAGTAGTAAAATGCATAGAATATCATTTTGAAAAAGCCGACAAACAATTCTGGAATTGTCATTTGTTGCATCTCTGCAAACTTGTTCCTGATATTGGTGGGAGAAAACATTGAGAAGAAGAAATAAACTCCGTCTTTGAAAGCCTGGATGCCTCTTCTTATCGGATCTTTATTTCTTTCGTCATCATCTTCGGTCATATAGGTGTAAGACGATTCTCTTGCTTTTCCAATGCCGCTGCTCTCTTCGACAGCCATCAAAGCACTGGCATGCTGCATTTCAAATATAGCATCTTCGCAGAAGTTAATAAATGTCTCAAGTTTCTCTTTGTCACCGCCTTCCGTCACCGTATTGTAGAAGAATGCTCGTTTGGATTCCTTAATCTGAGGTTTTTCCCATTGCTCGATGTTAGATTCCTTGATCTCGAAGTAAACCCTCTCTATTTTTCTACTACCCCCAAGAATTTCAATCCTTCCCAGGAAAGGTTCGAAGTAATTAAGCACAGAGCCTGCTGTTTCGAGAAAACGTGCTAGTCTTGGCTCGTTCGGCATGTGTTCTGACAAATTAGTCAGAAGAACGGCAAGGTTGAAACCAATTTCTTTAGCAGGCTCGTGGAAACGATCCATAAATGCAACGTAATCTATCTTTCCGTCGTGGTTCGTTTCACAACAGGCTAATAGAAACTCTATTTCCTCACTGCGAAGAAAAAACGAACATGTTTACAGATAAATGAATGATTCTTTCGGAAACAAGTAGAACAGACGAGTTTCAAATAAATTTCTATTCACCTGGTGTAACTCTTCTGCTGTTCCATTTTCTCTTTGAAATCTTTGGGATACACCCAGCCGTCGTTATTAACATCAACTTCAAGAAAACTCGGGGACGAAATGAGATCCTTCAGCTTAAGGAACATGTCAAAGTATTTTAAGATCAATTCAACGTTGCTTGCAGACTCTACCAGCGTGTCTACCATCTGTTTTCCGATGGTACCATTGACGACGTTACCTGAAGTAAAACATTTCGAATTTCAATCATTTTTATTCAACTGGTTTTCGTCAGAATTTGAATTCGGAGATTTACCTTCCAGCATTGAGAGCATCATCGTAATCATGTCCTTTTGTAGATTCAACAACTCCTTGAGAAGATCTACTTGGCTAGAATGCTTGGATAATTTATCCTGCATGTGTGAGAAGAGAAACAGAAATCCTCCCACAGCATCCCATAGCCTGGAGTGCGCTAGAGCTTGTTGATTCTGAGCGCAAGGACCCTGAATAACTTCAGTCAAGGTGTTAAATACTTGACTCGCAACTTCAATGGCTTTGAAAAAATTAGCTTTTCCAGCTGGGTCGATGAGTTCCTTGCTTGAATAGTGCCAATAGAAGTCCATAATCGACTCTTGGAGACGAAGCAGGTAATCAACAGTGCAAATTACCACATTTACCGTCGTTGTATTACCAGCTTGAGTTCTCAAGTAATTCTGCCAGTCTGTGGATAGAAAAATGCTACGCTATTATACACCTCCATTCCTTGTCGAATATTTTATTTACTGGAGAACTGGATGAATTATAAAAACAATCTTCACCTAAATTATGACCCTCACAGGTCAGTTGAATGAACCTGAATAAAGCACAAGTAAATTCGGCATCGTGCATATTTTTTTCGCCGGCAGCACCTTCCGATCCAACACCAAGACCTTCTGCCTTTGTGTTTCTTTCGAATGCATCGAGGTCGAGTACACTGCATGAATTCATTAGACCAGCGATAGAAGTGAAGAATCCTACGTCCTTCTTTTCTTTTAAATGATTTAACATTCCTTTCTGAATCTCTATGTTACCACCTCGTAGAATCGAGATCCCCAACTCTAGAGTCTTCATTACCATTTCACTCGGAACACCTTTGCAAGCTGAGATATGCAGTAAGACCATTTCGGCAACCCCTCGATTGGCAAGACGAGCTTGATGGAACAATAGTTTCTGCTTCTCCATTTCTTGTTCCTAAGAAAAACGCGAGAAAATATTCAATCCAGTCATATTTCCAGAATCTATTGCAGCAGAAAAATTTCAACGTTATATCAAAAGCCAGGCGGAATCTCACCATCAGTTTATGCATAGGCCTCTTGAGTTAGCGATTAAAAGGAGGATTAATGTTTGATTAGTCATTTTTTTACGTATCTAATTGGATCGGACTAAAAATTGATATGATTAAATGTTTCATATTCTTACATGGATGGATGCGCCACCTTCCTCTTCGCTTCCTCCTTCATCTTCACCCTCCTCTTCTTCCTCGCCACAAGATTTTGATACTATTTGAGCATAACTCATGTAGAGCGGATCTTCTTGAAGAGCTCCTGAGCGCTCGGTCATTGCCCCACGGCAAAACGTAGTTACTAGTTGGGTTAATGGATCAGGTTTTCCTTCCTCTTCTGTTTTATCCATCTTTTTCAATTCCGCTTCTTCGAATGATTGCTGTAAAGCACATTTATCGTTATTCCTTGACAAAGAATTATTCTAAGCGATTGAAAAAGCAATTTACTCACCGTCAGATCTTCAATCATAACTTCTTGTCCTACATTTTCATCTTGCAGCCAGAGCTCGTAATAAGTTCTTGCGAAGATATTTATTGCCCGATGTCTGAAAGTACGCAAGCCAATGATGAATAATATGCAAAGTAATCGTTAAGTAGATCCCAATTTATTCAATAATGTTTCTCTTACAAAAATAAGCCCCTTGTCTCACTGTCAGTGTTTGCGATAAAGATTTACCTCCTGAGTTTATAAAGAGGTTCGCTTCTCAGGCAAGCAATAGCTGCTCTTTTTCTGGCTGCGCACAATACCCTTTTCCATCCATCCCTTGAAGGCGGTGGTTTTGTGGCCTGGGATTAGCAGCATGCAAATACCACTCGAGTTGTTAAATAATATACGTAAGAATAACAGCGAGTAAAACTTTGCTAAAATTCTTCGACATTAATCACACAAAGACACTCAACATTTTCTTGAGACCTTAATTAGAGGAGATCGGATACCTTGATTCGAAACTATCGATCATGCTTAATCCGAGAACAAATATTAGTTAGGAAATGTAAAACCTAAGATTCACAAGTTTTATGGGCTGAAATAAAACTCAAATCAAAACTAAATAGCGGCAAAAACAACGTTGACACAGCAAATCAATGAAAATAGAAATTGGGATACCTGGGTAAGGAATGTAGGGAGGTCTGACGGAAGCAAGCAATAACTGCTCGCTTTCTCTGAATAGACACCACCGAGCGATAGCTACTCTTGCTCTGCTGCTGGGGATGGTCTATCTACTCGTAGACATAGAAATGAAAAAAATTATAGCCAAATGAACAGCAAAATAAGTGATTTGAATACGTAACGATTTGTGATCGCTAGTTTATGGAATGAAACTTTAGACTTTATTTAGAAATATATCTTACCATATGAAGTCCAAAAAGTACTTTGGCCATTGCCACAATTCTAGTAACTACATCGTCTAGCTGTTGAGCCTTGACTGGTTCTGTGACGTCTTTTTTCTGCCCAAGTTTTGAGTAGAGATAATGCTGCCAAGACATTTCATCAGCGGGATCAATTTTGTCCGGTAGAGTCAGTTGGGTTGTGGCAAACTCTGTGATTTCATACTCAGGAAGCTTTTTCAAGAATCTATCCTTGCAATGCTGAACCAATTCCTGTTCTCTTCCAGCGAATAAGTTCAAGCCAACGGGTAAAAGACGTTTGAGGCAAGCGACCATTAGAGATGCTTGGACTTCCTTGTCTTTGTCTCGCTTCTTGTCTCGATTTTTTTTCTTTTTCTGCACAAGAAAATTCAATCGGTATCAATCGAAAGTCATTCCTGTTAGATATAAGAAAATAATTCAAATACACTGTTCTGGCAGAATTACCTTTCCACCTCCGGACGGAGCCGTGCCATCGGAAACAGCTGTAGGTCTTCTCGTAGCTGTAGGCATGATCAGAACCATATTGTCAATTTCGTTAGCCGATATGAAGTTCTGTTCTTCCCGCAAAAAGTACTGAGACTTTGACCAAGTGTTGAAAATTGCTGCCACATGATTGTAGAGATCTTCGGCTTCCGGTATGTTGTTTCTCAGCCAATGATTGCGTTGCAGATCTACGTATTTAATAAGGAGTGGATAAAACGAGTATATGTCTCTGACAAGGAGCTGCCAATCCTCCTGAATCTGTGCCTCTATCTGAGAAGTGTCGTCCGTAGAAGACTTGATGAAACCGCGCAATGATTCTTCCTTGTGGAACATGTTGTCCGTTCGTTTTCTCACACGTTCGGCGAGCGGCAGGAAAGGATCTTTCAGTAGTTCCTCAGAAGAATTGATAATTATCTGTTGAGTATACGCCGCGATGCGTGTCATCCAAGGAGCGTTCTCGTTTCCGATGTTCTTTTTTATCAATTTCAGAACATTTTTCAACAACTGATTCATGTGGTCGCTTGTAACCATGCTGACATACGTTCCTTCGTTCGGATTCACGTTGTCCGGGCCTTGAGCCCACCAGAAAGGCAGATAAGAGCAGAGCAGAGGTAATATTACGTCTATAACGTGGGGAGCATCGCTATAAGTCTTCTCAGACTCAACGAACTGATCGACTTCAGTCAAGATAGTTTCCAAAGTCGGCATGCTCGACTCCATGCGAGTCATTATATCCTGAGCCTCGAGCGAGTGATCGGCGATTCTATTAAGGAGCGAAAACTGGTTGTGCTTGTTCAGATGAGGCTCTAAAAACGCGACTGGAAAACAGCTGGAGAAAGCGCCAAGGCAGGAGCCGAGATTAGGCTTGTTCCTTTCGATTTCAGTCTTCAAATACTTTCGGTCATGAGTTAAACTCGCATCGACACCCAGCGTGTAGAGAGAGGCGAGCATTTTGTACGAGGCTACTTGGATCTCATCCACTGCAATCAAAATGTACAAAGGACTTTGAGAGAGCTGTAAAATCGACTGATAAACGATAAAAATCAAGTTCAGGATCGTCATACTTACGCAATAAGTCACTGCCGTATTCGCAAGCAGCTAAATGATCGAACATAGAAGTTAGCACGGGTAAAACGACGCTGTTCACATAAGAAAGAGAGGTCGAAGTTTTCAGATGCGTTCCCCTAAGATGGCTGTATTTACCCTCTTGCAAATTGAGTATAGTGTGTCCTAGATCGTCGGCTGTATTGTTGAAGAACGTTAGCATAGACGTTCTGATAAATTCCGGGCAATTTTTGACCAATGATTTGGCGTCTATTCCTTTTACCAGCACTTGTAGGCATCGAACGGTTATTCTTACGTCTGCACCGAAGGCAGCCAGCCTTGATCGCAGCAGGCTAGCTAATTTGCAGAATAACGCAGCCACCATTTCTTTTTCTTTCAAAGACGCGGCGCCTATGTTATTCGTCGCCGTCGCCACAGCTATGAAATAATTCCTGTGGGTACTGAAGTATTTTTCCATCAATGGCAGGACGACTTTGCTAAAGAATTTAATGTCCCGAGTCGAAGTCTTGAAGCTGTTTCTTCTGCTGAACGTATCCGAAGGCTTCAGGAGCTTCATGTTGATGGTAGCTTTGTCTAAATATGCAATCAGCTTCTCAAGCAAGGAATATGCAAATCGTAACTCCACAGCTGCTCCGGCACCGGCGACTTCGGTATCGGTTGTACTCCCGCGAACCGGCTTGTGCAATTTGTAGCCTTGGTACTGTAGATACTTCAAAAACTCTTGAGATCGCTCTCGATCTTTACGCTTTTCTTTGTCAGTCAACAAGTCGTAAGGCACTAACTGCGGGTGAATCCCTCCTCCTGCGAAAGATCAGAAAACCTTTAATTTCGTGAGACAGATAACTTTGCCCGATCCCAATTTGTTGTTAAGAATCTAATTCAACCTACCGCAAGTTATGAGTTCCTCTTTCTTCTTCTTTGCCCAAATGTCGTGAGCATTGTCAGCCAAACGCTCCGCCATATTTTGCATTTCCCTGCTCAGTGTTAAATTGGTCATGTCAACCGGATGAGGATTGTAGTTGAATGGGTTCGCCGTATCAGTCTGGAATTGTGTGTCCTCAAAAACACTTGCAGTTAGATTTGTGTTGTGGGAATAATAATGTAAAAAAATTAAGTAAACAATTGATTGAATTATAGCTCAGAGTTCCTTTCTGAACTATAATATCGAGAGTAGTATTAAAACTAGCTAAGAAAACAGGGTGAAATTAAAATATAGAATTTAAGATCAAGGCAAGCGCGATGTTCAACTCACTTGGCTTTTGGACGACCTTCTCATAGAATTACGACTTGTAGATGGCACATCGACTTCCGAGTGTTCTACACTCCAACCGATCGCTAGCAAAGCCTTCAAACTTTCCCTAACAGGTTCCTTATAGCGTTCTTTCTCATAGTCGTTCAACATATTGTAAGGTTTCAATCTAGGATGAGTTTTGTTCACGTCGGACCACTGCTCTCCATGGACCCAACCGTTTTCTAGCTTTCTATTAGCCCACGCGTCGTGATAATGTTCAGAAAATTTCTGCACTATGGAATTCAAGTCATTGTTCAATACCACGCTGTAAAAGAAGTTGAGATTATTAATACAAATTGATATAGTACAGTTTATGCATGAAAATGTATTTTTCTTCCAACACATACCTGGATGTGTTGATGGGCTGAGGATTGTAGGGTCCGTCCGGAGACTGAGTTGATGCAGACTTGCTGCCATACCATTCGTCGTCGTAATTCTTAGAGAGAGAATAATCGGGAGGTAAAGCACAACCGATTGCAGTAAGGCAGGGCAAAGCTTTGCCGAATAATTCCGGATCGTAATCCATTTTGGACAAGGAGTCGAATATGTTGCTGAATAAGACCATAGTCAGACGTTTTTCTTCGTCGCTAGATGCCCCGTAAATTCCTTGGCCACCTGTAGAGCCGTAGTATTTTGCACAGCGGTCGTAATGCAGAGTGAGCAACTGTGAGCCGACAAACAATGAATGAATAAAAATGGACTTGGATAAATACGTAATTTATGTTATGTTTGGAGGCTGAATATTTGTACAGACCCTCAGAGCAACAGTTGTGTATTCTGACAACTTTGAAACGTCCACAGTCAATTTTCGGAGAAGCTTGAGCAACATACTCGGCTGCATTTGGCTGTGAAAAGTCAGAATATTCATTTGTATTCATAGGCCGGAGTTGATAAAATTTAAACAAACTATAAAGAATTAGATTTCTACCTGGTTAACGCTACAAGAAAATCAGAAACTGCTTCGCGCTGACCCTTGGTAAGCATTCTGTTTTTACTGAGACGATATACAGTATGTAATGTGGCGTCCAACAAGCTTGCGTAATTATCAGCTTCGTTATAGAATTTAGAATGTTTAATAAGCAGTGGTAGAATGCTGTTTCCTATGTATCGATTCATGGCTAAGGCCATGTCGGATTCGTAGCCATCGTTCTGAAATTATGATGAATATTTGCTCAGTTGAGTGTGAGATGATTTGAAAATAAGCCTAAAAACTTTAACTCGAATAAAGTTAGTCTACTAACTCTGTCCAGCATGGTTGCAGCTCTAAGATCAGGCAGAAAGGCTTCTTCAAGTAATTTGAAGAAGAGTTCCTGCGTCTCAATGCCATAAACACGTTCTAAAAACAGAACAATACTCTGTTTGTGTCCAGGAATCAAACCGGATGGCATATCGCTCTTGGGTCTCTCCTCTCCGGCAGCTGGATTTTGCAGGGTAAATCTGAGCGACAGAACGCCTTGAAGATCGTCGAGGGGGACGAGGGAACGCAGAATAGCTCTTGCTCGAAGGGACTCGTTTTTTCCTTAAGAAAATCAAATATATTTGAATTAAAAATCGATTTAATCACGATTCTACACACTCCAAAAACACGATCAAGATCTACCTTGTTCTATAACCGAAGAGTCTGGAGCGCAACGTCCCAGAAGATCGACCAAGGTACAATAGAAATTTAGAATGGCTGCTCCGGTGTCAATGTAATCTTCGTCATCGTCAGACTCCGGAAGAGGATGTTCGAACTGAACGACCATCGCAGTGCCTTCCGCCTCGTCTTGTACCTGTTTATAGATCTAAGTTGATACCAAATTAGTATACAGATCGTGCACATGCCTTGCAAGGCTGGGTTTCTCTAAGCAAGTGGTTCTATCATGTGGTGGAAAAGACTAAAAAGTCACAAGTATTTTTCACATGCCGATAGGAGGCTCGAACTTTTTTCTAACATTTACACAGACTATGAGAATATACATTTGAAACAAAAACATATATCAGACAGGAATCGATCAGAGTTAACAAATGTAGATTTAAAAAAAAAAAAACCAATCAATCGGAGTAATATACAATTGGATTTAGGTGCTAAAGTTTTGTATTCAAAATTATCGACAATAAAATCACATGCATAGGATCACAAGCCTTCATTTATTTCTCTGACTTTGATGATATTCAGCGCAACTTACCTTTCTGCGATCTGCGATACGTTCGGACATTTTATTTGCCTCCATAATTGCTCTTAACAGACCTTCTCCTTCTCCGCGAAGAGCAGGGCCCAAGCATTCCGGCCTACGAATGAGCAGTCTAATGACTAAGTTGGCGTTCTCCTCGACACTTTCACCTTGAATAAAAAGCAGAAAATTCGATTCGATGAGAACATCGTCGATTTTGAAAGCCATTCGTTTCATAGACTTGTATTAAAACTGACCGTTAACCCATACGCAGAAACGTAGAAAATCTAGATAGCGTTCACCCTCAACTGGATCCCAGCCAAGATCTGGATACCCCTTCTCAACTAGCTCAGAATTCGACTGTAATCCACAGCGAGATAAATAAATGGCAATTTTTTCGAGATAATGTTCTCTGAGGGCAAGAGCAAGTTCTGTATTCTCCATTAGCGAGGAGTAAGCGACGTCTAGTGGCGTCGAACCTCTCAGCGAAGGTCTGGATAATAGAATATTGCTGTTCTCCAACAAGAAGTCAAAGTGATCGAACATAGCTTTTTGATTTTGCCTCGAAGTACGACAAAAATAGCAGAGAAAACGACAACAGGCTACGACCATTTCGTGGGAAGTATCTTTCTCTTTAGCCGGTGTCTCGCCTTCGGCAGCCTGACTTTGTGCCTGGGCATCGGATTGAGCCTGAGCCCTTCTCCCCAGTGTATTCATCATTATTGCCATTACGTTTTCGTGGATTCTCAATACACGAATCAAGTCTGGATGCTGGAAGAACGTGTGATTGTTAACCAACTTCCAGAGACGTTCGCGAACCAGCTCTTCTTCTTCTTGAGACATTTGCACAGGCAATAACGCCCTGATCTGGCTTAGACCGACCCACATTTCCGCGACGTCTTCTTTTGTCTTGCTGTTTATTATGTAAGTTTTTTCCAACGCTCGAATCAATTCGCCGACTGTGTCGTATTGCCTTACCAAAAGGCTGAACATCTCTCTAACCAGCTTGGGCGTTTCAATTTGAGATTCCTCCGCCCATTTCACTATTGTCGCTATCAACACTTTGCGGAATACCTCTGTAAAAAAGGATAAAGATGAGCAAAGACACGACGAATTGTGGCAAAGCCAGCAGCCTTACCTTCTGGTGTTTTCTTGACTGGTTCAGGTTCGGGTTTGGGTTCTTCTTCGAATTCTTTGACAGCGTTTATGAAATTGAAGACTCGTTTCATAGCCCCAGGCTTCTCGATCTCTATAACTTCGTTGGCAGCATCAGCGGCTTCTTGCAGAGCGTGGAGAGACACGTAGGACATCAAATCGTCGTGAAATTCGTTCATTTTTTCCCGTAGTTCATCCCCGCAA
Source organism: Rhogogaster chlorosoma (assembly GCA_944452935.1). NCBI lineage: Eukaryota > Metazoa > Arthropoda > Insecta > Hymenoptera > Tenthredinidae > Rhogogaster > Rhogogaster chlorosoma. The sequence continues at coordinate 23,197,701 of OX101803.1, read as the reverse complement.
GGACAATTCTCTTTCTCTTCTTCTTCCAAGTTTTTGAATCCTAAAATAGCGTTCATTTGTTCGCGAGGCGGACACCTGAACTCCTTGGTTTTCTTCGCAGCAACCGCAGACGGAAGATCGGACTGCTTGATGTCAATGTAGCGTCGAAGCTGATCTGACTGAAGATCTCCGACGAAATCGTGACTGAACGAAATTATGGACTCGACTCTATGGCGAAGCTGAATGTCGTTCAAATGGTGCAGAAGATAACACATCTGCAATTTTGCACCCTCCGCCATTTTCATATGCAGGAGTCCCTTTTTATGCTCGTCTTTTCCCTCTGGAATGATTCCGGTTTGATAATGAATTATTTTTCATACGAAAATTGTTATAAATGGCTTCTTACCCTTTTCAAAAGTGGGATCCCAGGTCTCAGGATTAATCATAATGAGCAATTTGAAGATATCTTCATTCCTGAGCATTCCAACAAGCAGGAGTCTGTCCACGAGCTTCAGAAGCGGTCTGCAACGCGCAGATTAATATAATAACATTGTTTTTCAGAATAGAATGAAATATTCGTGGAAACTCGAAGTGTAGAGACTTACAAAAACAGGTTTTCATTGCTGCCTCCAATCGGATCTCGATTATGAACTTGATTAACTTCCACTGCCTCATTGAGGGCCATCATAACATAATTGCGAACGACGTCAAGTGGGAAAAACGGACTGTACAGACTGCGAATATTCTCGATGCTCTGGTTTTCGCTAGAAGGAAGTTCACTTGATGCCGACAAAATTAGTAAAAGGGTTCACATCTATATTGAAAAAAATGAATACTCACTTGATGTCCGTCATTTTCATCTGTGGTCGGACAGATTCAGTTTCTAAGTACCTCAAACTGTGCTTCATTTCCGGATCTTCGTACAGATCCTTTATCTCTTGCCCTTTGAGAAGAATAATCATTATATTTATCACTTATAGATCAGTGTGTACATAAATACTGTAAAAAAAATCCAACAGATAATAATGGCTCGTTACCTAAAGGAATGATAAACTCGTTTTTGCAAACTTCCATAGTCGTGGCATGAGACTCCAGATGCAGGGCAATGAGAAGATCGTAAAATCCTTGTCGGAGTGGTCCGGACATATATTCCGATCGAATAGCATATAGCAATTGCTTCTGATCTACATGCAAGCAAAGAGCGTGCGCAGCCCTGAAATTTGATTGGTAGCACAACGCTGCGTAAAGCGTGAGCGTATGGGCGTGAAAGCTGAAACATAAATATGAAATATATTATCTGAAACGTTGTGATTATGCGAATAATGATGCGAGAAAATAGATTTTGTCTAGACAAACCTCAGAAGTTTGTCCATTTCTATAAGTTCGAGAATATCGATGCATCTATCCTCCTCTGGGATATGCAAAGCTAGCATGGAAATAGCATCTTCGCAGAGCATGGACCAGCCCCTGATGTCCGAGAGCTTGAGCGCATGTACTTGAAGAGATTGATTTGGAACTCTGGCCCATTGGTGAGGCTTGAGACATTGTACTTTCAATCTGGGCGGGAATTGAGGAATAACATGGCGTTCAGAGTTCTGGAGAACAGCCGCTGACAATGGCAGAGTAGTAGAAGTTCTCCCCAATTCTATTTGAAGTATTTCTTTGCTAGTTGCTTCCACGAATATAGCTGGGAATAATTTCGTGTCTGGTTCCATTTTGAACTTGTGACTAGTCTCTTTTCCTTCGCAAGTAAAGGACACCCATCCTGTGGCTATGTCAACAAAACACCCGACGAACATGCCTTGGGAAGCACCTTTGCCAGACGCGTCTTGTGTTACTTCGTTGTAAAGTTCGTCAGCTCTCACCATGTAACAGCTCTGCCGATCCACCCTTAAAAACGTGTCAAATTTCAGCTTTAAGTTCTTTTTCTTTAGATTAGTGAAAAGATAAATTAATTGTTTCTGAAAAAACTTGATATCATGTCTTTTAGTTCGAACTCACTGGTCCATTGGCCGTTCGTAATCGTCCACGATTACAATGGACGATTTTCTAACTCTAGAAAGATTGAAATCCTTGGTATGCAAATGGTACTGCGAAGTGACCCATCCGACGTAAACATGAGTCGGATCTTGACCGGGGAATATTCTTACTCCGTAAAAATATTCGTTCATCAATTTCAGACAATCTGCATCGTATATTTCGTTCCCAATTGCCTCGACCCCGGTACCGGACAGAACGGACATTTGCTTTGGTGCATTTCGTTCTGGAATTTGTGGAGGTACTACTTTCAAGTCCGTCTGGAAAAAGAAAGAAATCAATTACACTAAAGTTTCCAAAATATATAGCGCAGGGTATCGATCAGTATCTTTGATATTTACAGTAGATACTCGAACTTGAGCCGGTCTTGATCCTACTCTGATCAGTGGTAGCGGCTTGGTGCTCCTATCAGAAATATCTGATCTCATCTGAGGCTCCGGAGTCTTGGACTTTGCTTCGGGTGATTTTGTCTTACGAGAGAAGAACCTGGAAGCAAATATTCCTGAGGAATTGCTGGATTTCAAGAAATATAAATTTGTGGAATAGTCTTTGTCCAGTTCATGTTTGCCCAAAATTAGTATGAATGATTTGACATTAAATTTTAATCCAAACTAGAAGTATAGGAGAATTAGATCCACGATTTTCCTTCATTTTTATCGCAAGGAATATTTTCTGATCCATCTCTACTGCATGCAGTTAAAATAGATCGATTGAAAAATGTATCTGATTATAACAAATGATGAAACGAATAATTAGTTAAAGTCTAAAACTTCTTGAAGGTGTGATTTTTCTATAATACTAGAGACTTATGCTGCTAGAAAATGATTTCTTTGCTTAATTCTGGGATATCATTCTCATACAGTTATTCAACTTACGATACATCCTCCATTTCTTTGCTAAGCTTGCTAACAAAAACAAAATATTACGATTAGATATTCAGAATATTAACACGCAGCGGGTGAAATTTACCGGAAAGGTGATCGTCCCCTTTTTTTCTTATCGTCTTTCGCATCCCCATTCATTTCCCCGTAGCCATTCACTTCAGCTTCACTTGTAGCTCTTTCCATAGTCCCGCCTCTCGATCCATACATGTTAGACCGAGATAACGAGCCTTTCCTTGGCGGTCTGGATGGCTTGTTCCTCTGCATAGGAAGCGGAGATTCTTTCATCATTTCATCAGCCTCGACTCCGTCTTCAGAATAATTTCTCTGCAGACCTGAATGAAAGACGAATAAACGAATTAAAAAAAGCCCAGAGATCGGGGAATAAGAGTATACAGAGCTTTGTATACCTTTAATGTCGCTCATACTGAATCCGGACTTTATTATTTGCTCCATATGCGCCGACTGAGTAGTTTGCTGTGCTTGTTCCGCTTGCTCGACCAGAAGTCTGTTCTGACGCATTTTAATGTCTTGCCATCGCCTCAGCTTTTCCCCCTCAGTTATGAAATTAGACTGGCAAATAACTGGCAGTGATAGTCTTAGGAATTCCCAATTGGCTTTTTCCATAGTCTCAAAAGTGTTGTGCGAAATTTTTAGACAGGGCGGTGTATCGGATCCCGCTGGGATTCTGGCTACGTCGATTTTCGTGTCAGCCATGTCGTCCGTGTTTTCAAAAATCGGTTGATCTTTGGTATACCAGAAGGTGACAGGGCGATTCATGTTCCTAATCAAATGTATAAAAACATCTTTTCAAGTTATCAAGAAACGATATTTCTCGGTGTAAGTTGGAATACGGTAAATTACTTACACACAAAAGGGTTCGTAGCCTTCTTGCAAGCCACATGTGGTGAAATATTTCAAGGTATTCACATCTTGTCCAAAAGTTAATTTAGCCTTTTGACCTACGCCCAAAGTAAAGGCTGGGACAAATGAGTCGCCTTGAACATCTGCGAAAGATGTCTCTCCCCCAAGAGCATCCATGAGTAACTCGCCGTTCAGTGAAAAACCTGAAGAATAATAAAGCTGTTGTATGATTTGATAAAGAAATTGACTAAATTTCTAATTTCAATGATTACAGGTATTATTTTAGTATGCACGAAGGGTATTAGATTCTGGTCAAAGAATTAGATGATTTTAAATATTATTTTAGATACTAAGTGCATTCAAGTAAGTCTACGTTTTTCTTTATATTGTTTATCTGATTCGTGGAAATGGAAATATTTATACTATTTATTATAGAAAGGATTGATCGCAGTTCATTGAGTATTCAATGACGATTATTATTGTTATAGAAAGCTTATTATAAATGAATAAATTAAACACAAGATTTATTCGTGTAATTTCATGCAGATATAAAAAGACTTATTTTACAATAGTAAATTGGTCATGCAAAAGCGTTAATTGACAAATTTTTATAACAGATAATCCAAAGACTGCAACATAACGATCATTATTGTACAAAGCGCAAAGAAAAAACGATAATGTATTATTTTATCCGTTAGAGAATGAAGGAGTTGCCTAAATTATATTGCAGCAGCGATTAGTAAAATATCAATTTACACTACAGTTTGCATATAGCGTTCCCCAAAACAATTCCTAACACTATTTCTAATCTACGTTCATTCTTCTATTATTTTAATCCTACCCTGTTAAATATTCTATTGAATAAGTTAAGGAAATCAATCTTCGGGGTAAATTTGAGTCAGCGATTAGTAGGTATGAATTAAAGCTTGATCAAAGTCAAGAGTACAGCCGAAGGAAAGCGCACTGGAGACCAATGAAATTATGGAGTGGAAAAGCGCCTGGGTCAATGAGCCGAGGGCCATTCAATATACATATTTATAATAAGCGAGCGTATAAGGTGACTTTGGTACAATAGATGATCTTCTCCAATCGAAACTGATACTTCAAATCTGCGATCTAAGCTCAGGCGTAAACGAGAATGTATGTGTGCACTAGTTTGATGAAGAGGAACTATTAATCGGTAACTGTAAGCAAATAATTTTGACATGGGAATGTGAGAGAATAAAAAAAGTACAAAGCATGGATCTGGTGCACTGGTGTCCAGCACTCTTCTCTTATACTCTTAAATTATAACTAGTAATGGCAGCTAAAGCGTTTGCTTAAAGATTCTGCCTTACTAATCGTTCGGTCAATAAGATCCAGGAAAACTCCGACAACGTCTCCAACCTGCCATTGCTTGCCGAATGACTCGGCTGTGCCTGAGTATACTTTTTCCTCCTTGAAAGAAAATTTTCAATAATTCAATATTCAATTCACGAATGAAACGGCAGCCTTAATCATTGGCTTTATCAATGCGCCTTTATGAGTAAAATCTATTCCAATGGCCCCTGATGGTCGATGTATACAATATAATCTTTTAAAAACGTATAATGTGAGATTAAAAATATACAAAACAAGAACAATATTTACAATGTATATTCTTATGCCTGGGTATTAAAAACATGGCGACAAAAAGAATGTTAGAATTTTTAATTTTTCAATATTACGTATGTTTTACCCCGTATAAGAATAGAAACGGATTCTTAATTGGGAGAGGTGCAAAATCAACTCAACATATATAAACATTCAGCGAGACGAAGACACGTTATAATTTTTCAAGAAAAAAATAAATAAAATAGTTAAAAAAAAAAATGAAAAATAAACGACGGACGGCTATTGGCTATTGGGAAATGGCTCTCTTACTGATCGTTCCGTCTGGCACATCAATGAAACAGCCGACTACGTCACCCACTTGATATTTGTGACCAAAAGACTCGTTCGAACCACAGTGGACTTTGTTCACCTAGCATTTCAGCATCCGTTATTTGTAATTAGCGAGTCGGCGTTTGATCCTCGATACATTTATCATTTCTCAAATGGAAAAATACAAATATCTATACATGATTATTGCCACTGAAAACTTATTATTCGGCAAATATGGAGAAAAATAAGTCGACTTTCCTCATGATAAAATCAATCGTCTAACTCGACTGGTCAAAGATTCAAAAACATTACATTATCAAATGATCAGAAGCACTTTAACTTCAACTTACAAGTTACGTTATATAAAGTCAGGCTACTACCCCAATCAAAAACTCCATACTTTATATGTGAAACTTAGCTACAGCCTTTTCCCACGTATTTATTACTAAGTCATTGGGGATTTTTACTCAAATAATAAGACAAAGTGGCCCAAAAAAAACAAATAACTTGACTGATATTCAAAGAGAATTTAGAATTCTAATTTTCAAACAACTGTTCACCCAGATAGAACGTTTCTTAAGGTATGGAAAAGCGCCTCGCCTAAACAGGTACGGATATTGGATAGTCGAGATATTATTACATCGAGGATTTACACTTAGTACATAGGAACAAAGAATGATCGGTTTCTTTGGGCCACTGTGTGTAAATATTGTTGGGATAAGAAGTAAAACAAAAGAAATGATAAGGAGTGAATTAATGCTGAGGTTTCCTTACGTTGTATCCGTCGAAAGCCCACGTGTTTTCATCGCTACCAAGCATGCTACCAGGCATACAATCGGACTTGGCCCAACCTACTCGCATAGGTCCAGCAGTGAGGACTTCAAATTCGAAATACCACTTGCCGCTGGTAACAGCGTAGTTTTTCTCCACTCTGTAAGTCCTGAACAATAATTGACGGAGTCTGCTGGCCTCCAGGAGTAAGGCTGCAAGAATATGCAAAGGTTTGAAAAAGAAATCTAACAATTTCTCAGCTTATTGTTAGAAAATTATCTCATTACCTTCATGCTGCTCTCCGGTTGGCGGATCAAGCATATATCCGTACACGAGCAAAGTTCTAACAGTTTCACTGGCTGTATCTCGATTTGCCTTCTTTATGGCTTCGTCAACCTTAAGATAAGGTACCAAATGAGGGCTTCTCCTCATTTCCGAATCCTCGTTCAATCCGTAAGTCCATCCTTGACTGATCCTTTCCTTAGCCCACAAGTTGTGAGTGTTTTCAGCCAACTGATCCACCAGCTCTTCCATCTTCGGAGTCAAAGTTATCGCGCTGAGATCCAGCGGGGCTGGTTTATACCCGTTTGATTGCATGAATGGTTCGTTTGGCAATCTAAGAGTCTTGATTCTGGACGGCGGATTGTCCATAGTTATGTAGTAGCCCAAAGCCAAGATGGTCTTCAACGTTTGTACAGCCAGCTGAGTGTCGTAGCGTTTTTCTGCTACAGGGAGTCTTTCGAATTGAATAATACAGGGGTGTATCTTCCTGAGATCGTCTCTAAGCTCTCCAAATATCCAGCCGGCTTCCACCTTGTTCATGGCCCACATTTCGTGGATATTTTCAGCCAGTTTATCTCTTATTTGTTCAATGTACGCCGGCAAGTTGATCATAGAAGTATCTACCGGTGCTGGTACGAAGGCTGTGTCGTCTTCGACTAGCCAGGGCCCAGCGAGGGTGACCTTGTTCATATTACCGAAATAGAAGCACGGATCTAGGGAGAGAATCTGTTGGGGTAAGAGGCTTTCGACTAAGGGAGAAAACTCTTCAGGAGGTTGAAACTTCAAACGACCGTGATCCCCGCCAAGCAAAAACCTGCAGGACAGTTTTGAGGAGCAACTTATCGACGGGAAAAACATTCCGTCTAGATTGAAATTCCGGAAGGACCCTTTCACGTGATTTCCATTGAAGGCAAACGTTATTACGGGAATTGTCAAGTCCAATGCACAGCCAATCACATCCCCTTTCTTTATGTAAGGTTCAGTCGCGTTCTGTACTATTTGTGTCTTGCGACCACCGGACCAGAGCGAAGCACCATCAAATCCAAACGAGTACAAATCATCCCCGACTCCGTTGCCTCCCCATTTCTCACCGCCACCAGGGTATGGCGTATATCTGTGAGATGAAATCACAATTTTGATCATTTCTGAACAAGGCTTGTTGTAGTACGGAAGAGGAAACTAGAATTTATACATTCAGATCACATACCCAGCTGTGTTAGCCCAGCCGATTCTGAGATGAGGCATCATGTGAGTAGTTTGTTCTATGTGATCAACGGTGACTTCAAAATACCATTTCTGATAAAGAGCCGAGCCTTCGACTCTCCCGACAAATATATTCGGTCTTATGCTAGCCACATGATCGACCAGCTGAGTTTGTAGCAGCAAGTTTTTTCCCGGTAGTAAAAAATCGCAGATATTATTCTGAGACGAACGCACCGCTACCCCGTTACCAACGCACAGTGAGCACAATACATCAAGGACTTTGGGATCCCTTCCGTGTTTCTCAAGTAAAGATATTATTACTTTGATGTGCTCGTCCTGTGAAAAGTTTCAATCATTTTTTATCATTATTCAAATAATCTAACCGCGTCTTTTGATTTATATTATTATATTCTATGAATCCGCTCACCCTCATCATATTCAAGGCCTCGGGAGAATCTATGAGAACGCAATGGAGTACATCCAGCATTCCTGTCCCTTCGCTGGAGGCCTGTGACCCAAGACGACTGAACAGCCAGTTCAAACGATTGCTGTTTGCAAACTGAGCGCAGTTTGTATGATTTCCCTTGATGATAGCAGCTAGCAGTTGATAAAGATAGCCGGAAATTTGATCCCAAGACTGTCCGCTTTCGTCTCCAGAAAGTGCGACCAGAAAACCTTGTGAAGTTATAACGTTGATTTTGTCTATAGCTTCAAGAATTAGGTTCAAAATTCCTTCCTCCTGGAACAAGTCTTGACGATTTCTCAACGCTCGAAACTTGTTTTGTTTTTCTTCATGCTCTGGAAAGGAAATAATTCGTTCAAGTCATTTGATTGTAATTTTTTAGAAGAGAATTTCACTTCTGGTCAATTCTCACCCATATCTTCATCAGGCTGAGCGAAATAATTGATCAAATCTTCTAGACACATGACCATCTCGTTGAGATTTACGTTTTGAAAGAACATAGAAGCTCGTCTGTCCAACTGCAACGTTTCTAAACCACTGAAATCAACGAAATCGTGTGATTTTTCGTACTATGATCTTGAAACTAGATTCAACTACGATAAGAAACTGACGTGATAAATTGAGTGAACAGACTGCTACATTTCCTGATAACTCTAGCTGTCCTCGATTCTTCTTCTTGAGAACGAGAGAAGTCAAGTCCGTCATCCATTTTTCCCTCTTCGTGTAATACCGCCTGTTTTTCCTCCACCTTTCCCACGCCTTTTTTTTTCGTTTCGTAGGACTTAAAGAGTGTGAAAAGAACACAATTAAAGAGATCATTCGAGAGACACTGAACAAAGGAACAAAATAATCATTCATCATTATTCATTCACCTTATATGATACCCAGAGACGGGTCGTAGCATGCTGCATGATGACAGTCGAGTCACCGTACTTAATGATTGGAGTTCCGATTATTTCCAAATCTTTATCTTCCAGGGTTCCTTTCTGGTCATCTTTCTCTTGCCGGAGCCAAAAGGTAGAAGTTTCTATGGTGCCCTCATTCCTTTACATGTAATATTACCAAATACATTTATTATCCCTAGATTACCATTTGGATTGAGAGAATCAGTCATAATGTGGCAATAATTTACCTATCAACTAAATACAATTCGTTATTTTCATTGACGCCGAGATAACGACCCGTGGTAAGATGTCTAATTCGCATGGGGTGTAGCCAATTGATAAAACCGCCTGCCCACTTGGTTCTAGCCAATTCCAATCGCCACAAGGATCGTGCTTGGCTCATGACACTGCCTCCCTCGTAAATTACCATGCTGAAACCAACGGAAAGAAATTTATTAATAAAGAGAAGCTTTGAAATTTGAAAATACTTTGGATGATCGAAACCCACTTCTGACCAGCTGCAGTACTCCATGTCGATGGTATAGTGAGGCACTCGTCACCTCCGTGAAAAAATCTCAATACATCACCTCCAAAAACGTAGCCAACATACTTCATGCGGCTTATACCGGTGCCGTAAGGTTGTACCGACCAGTGCGTTACGTGGAAAGATGCATTTACCACGGACAAGTCGTTTTCTTTTGTTGTGTGCTGAGGAGGTGAAGGATTTTCATTAAAATAATGCCTTCTGTTATTTATTATTAAATTGAGAACCTACTAGATATCGTTCCGTAGCAACTGAGACTAGGATGAGATCGTCACCCACTCGGACCTTCTCACCCTCCGATCTTTGTTTGGAGGCAGGATGTACGGTCCACCAACAAGCCTCGCCTGAGATGTATTGTGAAAGTCAGATTAACGAGTCTTAAAGGGATTATTATCGGTTTTTTAATCGGTAATCAGTTACCTTGAGAGTGTTCTTGTAGACCCACATCGAATGCAAGTTTGTCATGGGAAGAACTGGTCGATAAACACGCCAGGTACTGGAAATTTAATGAATTCAAATCTCAGGATCGATTTGATTGGGATAATTTCTACCCTTGTTATGGTTTCGTGTCTTTACAACTCACCATATCGCTGTTCTGATGTCTGAGCAAGATCGCATTGCCGTAGAGTAAAGTTCTATGACCAGACCCCGTACCCTTTCCCTAAAAATGCATTAAGGTCTAGATTTGCTCGTTGAATACAGGGTTCTAAATAATCTCTCTCATTTAGCTCTATGTTAACAAGTGTCTATTTTGTACAAGAATAATCTTTTATTATCAGTCTTTTTCAAAAGTTTATATCAGTTTTGAAAATTCGTTTTATATTGTTTGAAAATATTAATCAGATTATTTATTGAAAATTATTATAAAAACACAATTATAACTAACTAAGAACGTAATGTTCCATCACTTTCATTAGCGAGTATTAAGTGAGAGTGATTTTTCCGCTTACGAAACAAATTTCTTTTACAGTACGTCATACTTCTATCGATTAGTCTACTGATAAGAGAAGGCCATAATACGCATTCAAGTGTTACATATTAAATCGGTGTTAGTTGTATTGCAAGTTAAAAACATAATTCAGCTATCACCAGTGCCAATTTGTGTTGAAATTCGATACAGGTTTTAGACATAAATAGAAAGTAAAAATGCAAGGATATAACTAACTAAAAGGATAATTTTAAGCCTTGTGCGTAATGATTATTGCTTTAAAATGTTATTATTATTATTATTATGAGTATCTATGTAACTGCGACCTAAGAGAATTTTTTGTAAAAATAATTAATGTTAATTTTTGAAAAAGCCAAAAATAACAATGAGCAGCGAAATAAACACGAAATACGTAACGAAATGAATAAATAAGTAAATAAATAAATAAATAAATGATAATTATTAAGTTTTGAAATGATAAATTTTCAAAAAAATACTTACTAAAGAGTCTTGCTGCTGCAAATGAAAAAAAAAATACAAATCGACTTAAATTCTTTCATGTAGTTGCTAATTTTTCATCTTTTTATCATCATGCTACAAAACAGCAGCTCAATATTTATTATTCAAATGATTCAAACGATTTTTCAATTCTTTAAACAAGGTCAATCCTTCTTTAGACAAACTTAACAAACTTTACACGACAGGGCAGGGAAGACAATTGACTTTCGTATATTTATAAAGTAACGCGAGGATATACAGGAGCATGCGACTGACCGGACGAGAGAAAAAAAAGTAAAAATAAATAAATAAAAGAGAGACATGACGATGTATTCAGAAATACTAGTTTATAAATTTGTTGTACAAAAAATAAGACAAATCTGTTGCAAGAAAATATTGAATAATATATATAGTCTAAAAATAATAGAAACTTTTCTAGATGAAAATGAAACTATTTTCTGAATACATCAATTAATTTTAGTAACATATAGAGGATAGAGCAACACTCTGTTTTAATTTTATACTTTTCATCGACTGAATAGCATGAATCTTTTTATGGCCTACTCCTATTTAAGAATCTGAATTATATATCTTTAGTCGTTATTTAAATGAATGAAATTTTTTTATCCGATAATTCTTTCTCATATATATTATTGTCTCTGAGAGATATTTAATGAAAATAATTAATGAATGATTTAAAAATAAGTATACCGTCTCTGAACCAGCTGCGGTGACCAATTCTTGTAAGGCTCGTACCGACAGAGCCTGTTCTATGACAAATACGCATTGCGATAAATCCGGGGGTATATTCTTGTCCGCAATATTCTCCAGAAAGCAATGCCTGTTGCCAAAACCCTCGGCAGCTAAGCAGACCCTTTCTCCGGTGGCTGTGCAGGACAAGCACACCATGTCCTCCTGTAAATTTCACCGTCAATCATTAATATTGAGAATTGGTGTGAGAAAATGTGTTATTGATAATCAAACTATTCGAGCTTTTCAAAGTAAATATAAGACTTTCTGCATCTTATAGGTGTCGAATAAAATGGCATAAATCTTTCTGGCTGTATTAGAGAGAAGTATATTGAGAGTAAATATTTATTTATCTTGATGTAATTGTAATTCCTACCATTTGTATAGATTACATTTTGGTAGATTGCCTCGAGGTAATGACAAACATTCTATATATTTTTTTTCAATTCGTAGAAGAATTTTACGAGGTTTTTAGACGAATGAGATATGAAGAAAATAGTCGATATAGAATGATAGAAAAGATAAAGGTGAGAAAAGAAGGGTTGTTGTATAAGAAGAAAAAAAATTAGATACAGTATACACAGAGAGGGAAAGAATTCAATATCAAGATTAGATAGAGAAGAAAACAATAATAACTACGCTAAATATTGAGAGAAAAAATAAAGAATTGTTTATAACTTAACCTAAAATGTTATTAAACTGATAATAATTGCTTAAATAATAAATAAATATAATAGTGTTCTGTAAATGAATTTTACCAAAAACTCCCTGACATATTTAATTCGCTAATGATAAACGAGTGAAATGAAGATAAATTGTCGAACTTAATCAGCGATTCTTTGATTACAATCAATTGTAAATAATTAATAAACGTCAAAATGACCGGAACGATTGACAGCTCAGCTGTACCACCACGATTATGCCTTTCTTCTCCAGTTTGAGACGCTTTCTCAAAGATGGCAATGCTTTGCTACACGCTATAGCGACTAGTAGTAACATACCGCACTCTACCCGGCAGCCTCAGCTGAGGCCAGCCAGAACTAGGCAGTAAGTAGTTACGGCAAAGGTCAGACTGCCTTAACGCGACATGCTTTTATCACTGCCTGACCAGGTACGACTTCACTACTACCGTCTGACGCATAAGATGTGCTTACTACTGCCGGACTAATATGCGGCCACACTACTGTCTCCTGCGGTGCATTTCTCATGCGATTAGTACTCGCAGTTGTATTTGTATGGCAGGTTTATGACATGATTAAACTAAGTTATGGTATAATTGCCGTGACGATTGTATTGTGGCTTGATTATGTAATATCGAAATTAAATAGATATTGGAGGAAATTGTAATTGGGTAATTAATATGTAAATGGACTTCGTGACCTAGGGTAGGCAGGATTGCACAGAAATGCATAATATTAAAGTATAATTATCGTAGGCCTGCGTCACACGAGGTCAAGTTTTGATAAACACGCGATTCATCCGATTTGCATAGGATTACAGCTATGACACGAATATAATACCTGTAGCGAGAACTTGATCTATATGAGAGAAATAAAATGTAAAATTAATTGAATAATACGAGAGAAAGTATATATGATTTGTTTAAATGAAAATACTTGGCCAAATTAAACGGCTAATTTGAGAGCTGGTAATAACTTGGAAAAGATTAAAATTAGTTAAACAACGTTTGCTGGAAATGAGTTAGGTGTAATTTATCTTGTTGACATAAATGTTTACTTTAAACTTCATACTGACGGATGTTTGAGGGTAGCGAAAGCAAGCTGCAGGGGAAACCCACCCACACCCCGGATCGAAACGAAGACTTTAAGCCTATGTGTGCGGGTCAAGGCTACGAAGCAATTTCTATCCCTTTAACTATATGTATATACTCCGTGTTCTCTTGGTTTTAGAGCATCGATCTAAGTCAATTTTATATTATATGAATTGATAAATAAATCGAGAGAAAAAAAACAACATGATTTTATTACTTGATTTCCCGTCAACGCACTGTAAAAGCTAAATGCGATAACGAAGATATTATTATACTTTAAGAGATTATGGTTTACAATAATACGAATAAAAATTTTGACACGTTTTCAACACACGCAAAACTTTTTATTCACAAAATAACCCACCATGGCCTTTAAATTGGAAGCAGAGACTCTGCTTCGAATTAATATTATCAAACATTCCGTAGAGATGAAATCAAGAGAAAAATTTGCTTCTTCGTTAATAAGATCCTGACAAATATTTCCATCTCCAACGGCTGATTGTAAATCACTTTTTTCAGAATTACGAGTGGTAGTATTGCTGTTTTTTCTAGATTTCTTCTGACTGTTGCACTTGACATTTTTTACTCTCAATAAACTATCAACACTTTTATAACGAGTCGAACGAGTTTTGACGTTGCCAATTAACATTTGAGAATTAAATTACCGAGGGTAATATAATATTTGGGATACAGTAAACAGGTGTAGAATCGCGGCTATATTATTTACAGGGACAATTTGTTTCACACACGGGAGTCGCGCGAGCACTACGCGCGCTTTGTAGTCCGATAGAGAATATTACGTATAGTTGGCCATTCAAGGTTTGAAATCCTTAGAATCCTTAGAACTCGAATTTATTTGATTATCGTGGAGCATGGGCAGAATCAACTAGATATTTTCCGTACGAAACCTCAAAGGTCAAAGTTGCTGTACACTATACAAATAGGGGTAATCATATTTCGCCCCGAAATATTGATAATGTTCGATTTCCGTATATATTTTCCAACAGCTTTTCGCCCGCTTCGTCATAATTCATGATCTACATTTAAGCCAAAAAAAATAAAGTCGCGAAAAAAATACCTACGACTATCGCAGCTTTTTCAGAAAGATTATACGTTATTTTTCCCTAACATAATAGCGCAGGTATAACAGAGCAAAGAGCTTTAAAAAATTAAAACAAACCACGCCACACCCCCACGCGCAGAAATCCACCCCCAAAACCTTATTATACCATCCATGCGGCAGGGATTGCGGCAACAGTTATTTCACTCTACGTTAGCCAAGTTTACATACATACGTACGGTTTAAAATCACTAAAACCGAGAAGAGACACGGGCCGCAGCCCCCAGGCTCTTATAACGAGCAAACTTTTAACCGAGGCTCATTTGATTTGATGCTTAAATACTAAAAATAAATTTATGACTTTCGAACTGAGTATTTTATTTATATACGTATAAATTCCATTTTTCTAGTCTTTAATTATATCTGCCTCTCTAATTACGAACTCTAGCCGTCTAGCCTGAAGAAAACGCGTTTAATCTCATTTCGGCTTGTTTTTCAATTTTTTTTTTTTAAAGGTGAACTAGGATTCGCTGTCAAACCTTCCCTTACCAGCTCCCTTTCTTGCATTGTTTTCCAGCTTATCTGATTTTCTGTTTACATAATAAAAGGGCGCGGCGAAAGGTGACCTGAATTTTTATTATCCACCCTTTGTACGTGACATACATGTGCGGCGTGGTAAAATATAATATGACAAAGAAATGAGTTGAAAAAGAAGTAAAAAAAAAATCTGAACGAGAAATTGTTTCAACGCCAAACGCGCGAGCGATGTTTATTTTTACGCTGTCGCCAATACTGATCATCGGGATGTAAAAAATTGTCGAGTGAATAAGAGTAAAGTTGAAAAATTTATTCGTCAAGTCCGAGAAAAAAAAAAAAAAAAAAACTTGAAATAAGAACAGGAATGAATATGCAGGACGATCCTAATAAAATATCAAGAAAATCTGTATATAAAAAAAATGGTTCCTATCGCGATAACTGCGCCAGGTGAGCGTCTCAATTTTCTCTTCTACATTTTCTGTGTGCAATTCATTTTGATACGACGGATACCTTCTGGTTCTAGAAAATACACTCAGAAGAAACGTAGCGGAAAAATAATGGGATCGAATTACGCATCGTCTCGTAGGATGCCTCGAAGATGTAGAGGTACTACCGGCCAGATGTCAGATTCGCAATATGTTACCAAATGTTACAAAGGGGGTAAAAAGAAGAATGGTCAATTTTTGAAGGTGGCGAAATCAAGCAATCCTTTCATTCTGTTTTACCTAAAGATGTTATACAGATGTTCAAATTTGCCAATAACAAAGGTTGCACGTTTGGCGGGTAAACGATGGTGCTCAATGAGCAAATGCGAGAAAAAGAAATACGTCGATTTAGCAAAAAAAGAACGTATACGTAGAAACTGTATGAAACTTTGAAAAGAATCATCTATTCGTATAGATTTTTTCCGAAATATGTATTGTATACGATTATTCAGTATTTGGTTCACTAAATCATACAAAAACGATTATTGCTGTGTCTATAATTTTTTGATATTAAGCAAGTTGGATTTTTATTTATTTTTTTTTTTTCTCGAGATCGACGAACCCGACTTGAACCCCGCGAATTCTTTTAGCGTAATTAAAAGGTGACACGTAAAGGTATAGATATATAATCGGCACGCAATTGCGGGAGAGTAATTAAAAGCTCCAAGCCAACAGAAAATTAATCACGATCCCAATACAGAAATAAATGAGTTATATGTAGCTTACGCCGAAATGAAAAGAAAAAAAAAACTGTCGAAGAAAACTGGTGCAAAATAATGAAATACGCTTCTGCATACTAGACCGGGGCTTGGCTATCCGCCAGAGAATCTTATTCACCCCATAAACTTCCGCTACAAGTAACGACTATGAAATCCACTTCGAATTCCCTCACAATAAACCATCGACGCTACGATTGGTCAACAATTATACGATACATCATATATGTATGTATTGTATATAGTATACCCTGTAGATACGTTAAATATCGTAAACATAGAAGCGCGCGTACGCAACGTGTGGCAGAGATTGAAAGAACGTCTGACCAAAACAGTCAATAGAATCTTGAACCCAAGAGCCACCGCACTACCCCATAGCATAACATAATATATAGCAATCGGTGAAAGTAACAAGTTGTGAGTTGATTTTGAGACTGAAATTCGTGAGATTGCTTTTGGGGTGAAATAAGTACAGAGTGAGTTATTGAATATGTGGTTATTAACTCACCGTTCGAAGGAAGGAGACATCATCTTGCTCGGAGCCACCCTCGCTGTCCGCCATCCCTTAGAGCGTGTCAAACTGTCGTCCGTCAGAATTTTCGGGTTGCTAATATTATTTTATCGATATACATAAATTCATCTATTAATTCGCCCCTGTATCAGTTCACTACTAGGTAGGAGTACAGGCTACGTTCGAGCATGTTCGTCGCGTGGTCGATGCGCGTGTCCGCACCCTGGCCGATGCTACGTACGCCCCGACGCCGACTGAGGCATTCGTTGTCTCGTATTCTAGTCGCGAGTTTTCCAGGCTACAGGTAGATGTGGATTGCGATTCAAGCTGCCCACGTAGTCCCGTTGCGTTCTTTCGTAAACAACGAGGGGGTGTACTTGAAACGATAGAAAACAAACAAAAATAATAAGCATTTTCTTATTCTTGAAAAGAATCGTGTGTAAAAAACAGCAGGAGAGAAATTTACATCCTGTCAAGTGTCGAGAGCATTTATATGTAGATAATAAGGAAATTTTGAAAGAAATGAAGATATCCGAGGGAAAATGGTAATTACTCAAATTTCGGAAATAGACTTTACGAGAAGTAAGTTAATGTGATTCTTTCAAATTTTCATCGCAAATATACATTTGGCATAATCATCAACCGAAGATTGTATAAGATTAATGAGAAACAAGGAAAATTTGAGGAGAGCCTGCAGGTACCAGGCGGTGATCACTGATCACTGTCACGCGATATGAAGGATAGATATAGAAAAATGATTGATGGATATCGAAAGGAATTTTTGGTGATTCACTTTCAGTGGGATGAAAAATAGTTTTCGAAATATAAACCGTTTCGTAACACCTTTGTACGTGGTTGTAGATGTCTCCTCGGCGACACAGAGAGAAATAAAATTTGACTAGAATCTTAAAATCACCTTCTAACCGCACCACTTTTGACGGTATGTATATTAATACCTCGCAGGACTCACTCGCGTTTATAACTATAATATAGAATCACTTGGAATTTCGTATTTATGGTTTTAACTGTTTTGATTATAGTGTAAAGTGTGATGATATGTTAATTCGTTCGTGTGTTTATCGAGTTTTTTTTTAAATTTTGTTCTTTCTTTCTTTTTGTTTTTGTTTTTGTTTTTTTTTAAATAACTGACCAAAAATTGAAATGTAATTCTTCTTCTTTCGAGCTAAAATAGCAGCGAGCCGCAAAATTTCTATCGAACCTAGAACCGAGCTCTGGCTCTGGCACTCAGAAGAGGACAGATCCGAACAGCCGTTCTGCCTGCTCTCGGCTATTTTTGGTATCGAGATGGTCTCGGCCCTCGGTCGCCCCCAGAAAGCAAAAAGACCACAATGACTTACTAACTCACGATGTTGATCCGCTGTATTTACTTCCTTGGTACGCGGATATCCAGTCACGAGACTTCAGGGTCTTATTCTTTATAAAAGTCAAACTCCACGGCTAGATTCTTTTCACTACGAATGACAAATCTCCGCGGTTCATTTCTGCAAAAATAAATACGTAATTTGAATATGACCAAGAAAAACGAGATGCTCGGAATCCTTGTGCTTTATATATAACAGTAATTCTGAATCACACGAAAATATAATTAATACGACGTATATATACGTAGAACGGATGTATTACTCAACGTTACGTTAATATACATATACGTTTATAATTTTTGGATCACCGTAACATGTTCGGCGTAGCGATTTACGTGAGTATGTGCCTCATACGCATACGTCGAACACGTGGGTAGTAAAAGAAGAAAAAAAAGCAAGAAAAGAGAGGAAAAATAATTTTTTTTTTTTTTTCCCGGCCTGGTAACTATTTTGGATCGAGAACTGTTGGAAGGCTTATCGTTGGAAGTAACAATACCAAGTCAAAAGATTTGTTGCTAGTGTAATGGACACTACAGTTTAATAATAGGTCACTCCGATTCTGAAGCCAAAACAAAGTGCGAGACCAGTACAAATAAATGCCTCGACCAGT
The DNA here is from genome assembly GCA_944452935.1 of Rhogogaster chlorosoma. Lineage (NCBI taxonomy): Eukaryota > Metazoa > Arthropoda > Insecta > Hymenoptera > Tenthredinidae > Rhogogaster > Rhogogaster chlorosoma. The sequence goes on along the minus strand of OX101803.1, from coordinate 23,178,643 downwards.
TTCAGTTTTAATTATTATAATAATATAATAATTCTGAATATATCTGGTCGGATTGATTCATTACTATAATAATTGTTAATTATATGGTTATTATTAGTAATTATTACATCGATGTAAAGATCTGATTTATGTATATCTGAATTATTGTTTGATTCAACGTGCGTTTTTTTTTTTTTCTTTTTTTGTTTCGTTTTTCTTCTTCTTTTTTTTTTTTGTTTTTTTTTGGGAAGTATACGTTTTATACGCGATGAGAATACAGCTATTTACACAATATAGTTTTCGCTAATTGGGCTTAAAAGTTACAACAATTTTAAGTAAAAATATAATATGTACGTAATATATCTAGTACGTAATTATACAATATATATATAATAAATTATTTGCTTAATTAATAGATGTATAGATTCATATGATATATGTATACGTACATACATAGAGAACTCGAAAATAACAGGAAAAAACGAACAAGTAATTGGGAGCAAAAAAAGGAGAAAAAAAAAATAATGTTAATATAACGAACCGAAAAAAAAAAAGAACGAATAGCCATTATTCCGACTGAAAACGAACTATGTAATATAATTATGTTATACACATTATATACAGCTGCGGTAATTTATTCGTTTAAATAGTCAGTTGTTATTACTATTTTTTTTTTTTTTTTCTTTGAATATTTCCAATATATATTTATATATTATATATATTCAGTTCTAGAATTTATAGAAATACAGGGTAAGAGTTTTAAGCTGTACTTGATAGCCCTTAATCCAGGAATTTACGAATTTTAAGAATAAATTAATTACTATTACATATATTTATTGGGGCATTTTTGTAGCCAATTCATTTATTTATACATACCTAACTCAACCCGGCGTCCAACTAACGATAGTCTTCTAATATTTTCTAAAAATCATTCGAGATAATATACATATATATAGATATAATTTTCAATTTAGTATATATTTACTGGGTGAATTTCGCTCGGATGTTTTTTTTTTTTTTTTTCTATTCTCATATATCTTTGTTCGCTAATTTTATTTATTTCTTATCTGCAGCTAAATAATCTCGATTAAAAATTTTCTATTGATGATGTATTGAATAAACCATTATTATATACTTATTATATTTTTATAACATTTTAAATATTTCTAGAAAAAATGTTGATCGTTTTTTTTTTTTTGTTTTTGTTTTTTTTCTTCATATTACTTCATATAGTGTACGTAGGTATTTAATTACTTTTGAGTTTAACGACTATATAAATCAATTTCTTCATAATACGACATGTTATTAAATATAGAATTCTCTTTTGCTTTTTTTTTTTTTTTTTAATATATGCTAAGGTTTTGCCTCTTAAAATATTCTGCTCATATATCTTTGGGACTTGCAATCCTGCAGAAAGTGATTACGAAGAAATAAAAGCAAATGAAATCAAAGCAAAAAAGATTTAAAAAAAAAAAAAATTACACAAACATTGCTTTCATTTCCGTATAGATTAGAAAATTATTATTTTTTTTTTCTAATGATAGGTAACTAGTTAGGTAGGTATGTACACTTTGCAATAAACGAGCTAGTGCCGAATTGAAATTGATATCAAAGTAAAATATGCTAAATAAATGCAAGCATTGGAAATTGATGTGTCGAAGCAAAACCAGCTATCTGGTCGATTTCGGACAGGTACGTTTCAATCGCTGCACTAATTGTCCTATCTATGTGACCTATAAGTAATCTACCAAGAGATCTATTATAAATTGCTATGTGTCAACTATTAACAGCTGTAATGTTAATAATTTGTGAATAAATGTGTTTTTTTTTTTTGTTCTTTTTCGTTTGTATAAGAGAATACATATTTTCAATGTTTTGTGGTCATGAGCAAAATATGGATATGTTTGACGCGCATGCACGTAAAAGAGCGTCACTTAAAAGTTGACAAAATATCTTATTCTTTTTTTTTTATTTCCTTCTTTTTTCATCTTAATTTTTCAACTACTATTTTCGTATAAAATATCATCATATTTTTAAACGACAACTGGTTATAATATTAAGTATTTAATAATATAATATATACGATATAGCGGCAAATAGAGATGTCGTTTCATTATATTGATTTTATCTAGATTCAACTTTTAAGTCAAACACCCGATACATGTCTTTCTTTTTTTTTTTTATATATATTGTGTAATTCAAATGATTATTGTCTTTGTGATAAATGAAGAGATAACATTTATGATTAGGAATAATACGCTCGAAATAAGTTTTAAACTCATTGATGTAGAATAGAATAGAATAGATAAAACCAGAACAGCGTTGGATCGTTTTATCGAAAAGCAATGTGAGAATAAATAATAAAGCTGAGAATTGACTTGATTGTGATATCTTAAATGTGCGTTATGATAATTGTGTGTAGGTAATTGGAATAACATTGATTATTTATGAATCATTTAAGTTTCGTCAGAATCGCTTGAATCTAGACGAATTCCAACGCTTTTCTCTACTTACTATTCTCAAATCTTTCAAATTTTTTAATTACAGTACTACTTCTAAAGATATAAAGCACTATTTTCACTAAGACGAACGTTCTTATCGAAACAACAAACTCCAGAATTCAATGAATAAGAATTATGCTTTCCAAATAGAAATTTTTTCTCCGACAAAATACCCCAAGTTTATAAGTTCAAGAGGTATAATACAATATAATAATAATATAGGTGATTAAACATTTTTTTTCAATAGCCGAATTCACTACGTCTCAGAAAGTTTTTTGTTTTTTCATCTTTTTCTTCAAAATTTAAACATTTAGGAAGACATAGTTTTTTTTTTTTTTGAATTTTTTTCTTTTTTTTTCATCATTATTTATAGAGTTTTTTTCTTTCTTTTTCTTTCTTCTCTTTCTTTAGTTAGTTTTTTTTTTCATTTTCAAAAAAATAAAAATAAAAATAAGAATACAACGGTTCGCCGAATAAACCTGTGCTTCTTTTTTTTCTTTCGAAACACAATAATTTATTACACTGATTTGATTAATGCAAAGTTTGATTGAGTATTTTTTAATTTGGTGTTTGCGACACGAGGTAAGTTACTTCAGTTATCATATATTACAGAACTATTACAATTTACTATCTCTTTCTCGTTTGAACGTCTCTTTTTGTTTTTTTGTTTTATTCTTTTCCAAAAACTAATAGATCACGTGATAATTTCATCGATATGAAAAGCATCTAAGCTTGGAGGTGAAACATGGATAGATATAAATATCAGTACTGACTACTTCAAGTGAGAGAAACGAAAAGTCAAATGTGCTTAAGAACGTGACCTATTAGTTTAAACAATTTTCTGATCAAACAACGAGTTCAGCTATAGATTATAAAATATTTCGTAACTAATTAATCGATATCTAGTGTGCCTTACCTCAATAGGATCAATCTAGATAAATTTCTTGCAATTCATTATACTGCCACACTAGACTTTTTAAAAGCAATTGTGGCTTTTAATGTATAATCTATAGGTATATGTATATGTTACAGGAAATTTATAGCTTTAAGTGGCATAGGAAACGATATTTTTTATAATACCAAGTTTAAATTTTGAAATACAATCTAATCAATACGCTTTGTCTAGCGCATTGCTAACTTATAGAATGTTTTTTTTTTATTTTTTATCTTTAGATACTTTGGGATTATCTATTAATTTTTCGCCTGATTTTATTATTATTATTTTTTTTTTTTTCTTCTAAAGTATATTTAATCCTACACCACTTGCATCTCTGCGTTATATACTATTATTTAGCAATGAAACTGTAAGCAGTCAAACCTTACATACAATAAATGATTGAAATGGTTTAATAATATAATACTTTCTTCATTTTCCTTGCATCCTATTTACATTGAAAATTGTCATTTGGGGGGGAGGGGACTTTGCGAAGTTCTTTACGACTTATTACGTAGCTACTTCTTTTCAGGATTGAATTAAATCGGCAAATTTTGTATTATAATAATAAAAACTTTGGTTAGCAACAACCTAAGAGTACAAGACTAGACGAAAGAGCATCTGACAACAGGCCTAAGTCTATATCTTTGAGCTTAATTATACATCAGCGGTATCTAATCTCTTATTAACCGGGCCCGTATTCTCATCCAGTACTCTTACTTTGTCTTACTTTATTTATGTACGCACTTAGCAACAAGAAAATATAACTTCAATAAGGATTTCACGCTTATCCCAGTCTTGAAGCCGATCACATCACATTATACTTTGATCCACATGTTTTTTTTTCTTTCTTTTTCTCTTGTTTTTTTTTTTTTTGTTTCTTTCAAGAACATGATTAATCGCCATTAGTTTTACTACATAATAATAATTATATTTATCGCGACAATAATAATAATAATAATAATAATAATAATAATAATAATAATAATAATAATAATAATAATAATAATATGTATTTATTTATAATACAAAACACTCCCAGAAATGAAAATTCTTTAGATATTATTCGTTCGTATTTTTCCTTTTCTTTGGAAATTGACAATTTATTATTGAATGATAATTTTTCTTCTAAGGAGCGTTTCATTTAGTTAATAATAACTATTCTACTACCCTAGCAATTTAATACAGTATACCATAAGGACTGGAAAAAGACAAAGATTCTTGTTTAAAGACCATTCATCATTTTCAACTAACGCAAGAACAAAGAAGACATTATTCTCTATAGGGAAAATTAATCCAAAGGCATACATGACGCGAAACTTTGTGCTGATATATAGTATATACTATGAAAAATGAGATTATGTACAGTATAAGATAAATTAATAACTTCTTTTTAAACATTTATAATTAAGTCATTACATCTAGGTATACAAGAAGCACGACATAATACAATGCCAAGTTGTGCCTTACTGAATAGAATTGTTACAACAGGTCAGTAAAATACTATACATGTATATGTGACTGATTTATAACCGAAGAAGAAAATTTGTTCGTATGATGAGAATATCTCCATTACAGTCCCTATGGTTTATCGTACAATCCGAGCAAAGTATTTCAATGAATCGTAGCTCAAGATAATTACTTATTTACGTGCTATAGGCATGCTGCTTTTAGCTAGAATAAATTGGCTAGGTGGCTAGGCTAATAGCTGGCTTCGTGTCCCGCGAGTATATACAAGTCTGCCCCTTCGGACTCGGTTAACGTTCCTGTATGGACCAAGTGACTCTCCAGCATCACAACCCTGTTTAATATACAGATTTCACAGCTTAGTTATCAGTATTTAATTATCAAATCTAGAAAACTACTAAAAACACATAGATTTATAGCTAACTGAAACTTTCAATCTTCGATACGTTATAAGAGAATTTTCACGATTTTTTATCACACAAATTATAATAATATCCTTTTCTACTCACTTGTCGGAACCAAGTAGCCTGTACGTTCTACTTGGGTCGATAATTTCTTGGGTAACATCGCCGTTCTTGAAACTTCTTCCCTGCATGCCGTGCTTATGGAATGCAAGTACGCTGTCTGGCAGGCAAACTGTGAATAAAGTATCGTGTGACTGCACAGTTTCAATCTTTCAGTAGAGAATCAAAGAGGCATTGAATTTCGCCATACTCACTGATTGATTCGACTTGAAAGTGGAAATGGAATTCCGAGATCTGCTTTTTGCTTACTCTCGGTTTACCCTGCAGCGTAACGACCTTAATCAAATCTAAAAGAGAAAAGAAATTATATCGACAACTGTTGGCGATGTGATTTGGAAATTATTAAAGACAAAAACTCACTGTCGTAGCATACTAATATTGCGTCCTTTTCAAGCTGTGTCACATTGATTACTTGGAGATTCTCTCTCCTCGGAATAACAGTAGCTAAGATAAATTTTGAATTATGTACTTTTACTTTTATAGATATGAATGAAATATTTGAGTAGATACTTGAACTTTGGCACCTACCCGAACCATCCATATCTTCAAGTTCATCGCTATGAAACCAGCTTGCTCCTGAATTCATGTTTATAAGATCCAATTTTAATTTATTTTGCTGATAGGCCTGTTTCACGGATACGCAAACCATCGGATATTCCATCTCCGGTGTGATTACCATCTCAAAAACATTCAGAGGCGTCGGTAATGAGCAATCAAAGTGTTTCAGTAGCATGAATTTATTCAGAGGGTCGTACCACTGCATTAAGAAAATCCCAGCAGGCATTGCTCCGCATAGATATTTGTACCTAGATAAAATAAAAGAGTTTCAAGAAGGTATTTCTTCGGGGAAATTATCCGTCGAATAATATTATCATATAGTCTCATTCACCCGTTGTAAGGATTTCGTCCGACGCAACATTTGGAACAACCTTTTGTGTCGGGAACTTTAGTTGTAAGAGCAAACTTCCTCGGTACTAATCTCTCCGGTATTCTGTTCATGTGCAACGAAAACCTGTGCGTTTGTTTGCTCTGCATTGCCAAAAGGTCGTGCCTGTATAGCTGAGGAGTTTTACCTGAAATATTACCACGTTGAGGGATTGATAATTTTAATTCTGGACAAAATGCAACCTTGAAACGTAGATTACTCACCAGACAGAGACATGAGGACGTCCTTGATGACATACATCCATATAGTTCGTCTCGGATACAACTGATCTATAGCAGTCTCGTGCAATTCGTTGAGGTTTAAATTGTAAATCCCTTCTTCCGCGGCTATAAGTAAATGCTGGTCTCTTGTGTCAGGATGAATCCAGCTCGCTGTACAGTGTATCCTCAAAGGACAGCCGTTGAACACCTGTGCAATAAAATACAAAGTTTTTAATTTTTCATCAGAAGAGAGGAATGATTACAAGAATCGTTGACTTTACACCAACCTTTGAGAAACATGCTCCCATGTGAACTTTCGGCGTTGGGGGAAGCCCGTTGCTGACAGGTCTAGGTGGTGTGTGTCTCTTTCTATCCCTTCGCCTAGGCGGTACCGGTGGTGTATCGGACAAGAGATCAGGCCCCACACCTTCCCCGTCTCCATTTCCGGGGGCTTCGCTATCCCCTGGAATTTGAATGAATAGATTGAAAAACAATTTCATCAGAAGTTTGATGAAGCAAGCTTTTCTTGGCCTTTGAATAGCGCACACAGAAGAGACTGGTTAATCTTTGCGAAAATGTAAGTTATAGTAATAGGAATCAAGCGGTAAGCCTGTTGATAAACTTGAAGGCGTTCTATTCGATATCCACTAAGTCTGTACGAACGATATATTTTCGTTTCTTCATTATTTTTATTCCAACACCGTGGACAGACTTCTTGGATATCTTTCATAGCAACTTCACGTGTGAGGAAATACTACACGTGAGTGAAATTCATCAAGCGTGCTCCTACCGTTGGACCGTGGCGCCTCATCTCTCGGTCCACTATCCGAGAGCGATCGCTGACGTTGCCCATTGACGGCTGCCAAGGAGAGGGTGCCACTCACCAACCCATACAACTCGTCCACAGAGCTGTGACGTCTAGGACTCGCTTGCAACCCTACGCACCCAACCTACTCTGTACACTACTGCCTAACGGTATAGTATGATACAGGAGATAGGCCTCCAGAATGTCAATATGTAATTACATATGAAATAGAATTAAGCAGCCCGAATACTGTTCCATGGAAATGTGTATGGAGTATTTACAGTTGGGACAGAGAATGTCCGCGTTGTGGTATCAGATGTAAGTTTGATGAATGAATACTATTCGACTTGTGTGGCCCTGGATTAAATGTTTGGCTTCTTTGGTCTCTAAGCTAAACTCAACTCGACAGTAGTAAAATAAAATACTATACCCGAACCTTCTTGTGATCCCGAGATAAGTCTGGCCTCTCTTCTAACATTCAGTTTTTTTTTTTTTTGGTATTAGCTTTTTCATAATATAAATTCTTGTTAGATTTTTCGCGATATATGCCTGATCTAATCATTTTTAGACAAATTTATCGCGTATAAAACGAAATGATATGCTTTCTTTTTTTTTCCAGGCGAGTATTAGTTCGATATGTTATTGGTAAAAATGGAACTACTAGTTTTAGAGAATTAGTTGGACTCCTTTGGAAAAGTTATGAAAAAGCTTACCGTGTGTTGATTTGCAACAGTGATTATTATTACTCTCATTTCTAGTCTCAAGACAAGCTAAGCAACAATAATACAACACGATTTAAAACACATACGTACATTAAATCAACTAACATCACATTACAAAACTAAACACAAATAATAAACAGTAGTTTTCCAATTCACCCATTGATTTGTTGAAGTTTTATCTATCCTCTCATTTTATATCATAGTTAATCATTTCTTTTCACAAAAATGAATACTCATAAGTTCGCAAATGATTAATAATAAACGAAATTGACTCTTTCAATTCATAGTCACTATTGAATAAAATCTAATATTCTAATTCCTATCCGTTGTCTACACCTCGTGAATGAGTGTGAATATTTTATATGCTTACCAGTAACGTTGTTGTAGTAGTCTCTGTGTACCTCGCAGTCACCGGACGATTCTCCAAGAGGCAGTGTCGCTCTGGAAAAGAAAATTTAAGAAGCATAAGGAAATATACAAGATCAATCACCATTGTTAACCAGAGTTAATACACAGCTTGCGGATGTGGAGTAAATGGTTAATGAAAGAAAAAGAAAAAGAAAGTGTTAGATAAAGTAAAATAAGATGTAATGAATAATTGACGCCGTGGTAAAAGTGATCGAGTGACTGCGATGAAAAAAGCTGATAAAAATTGGCAAATGGTACTCATAGTATTGATCTGAAATATTAACAGCTTCTAGGGTTTGTTGAAGAGTGAAAATTCTTCTAGTTATTATCTCTTAGTATATCTATGAATACCAGTGTTTATCGGGTACAGTTGTATGATAGGATTTCAGTTACTTACTGCAGGGAATATAGCTGATCGCAATGCCCAGCAACCATCGACATTGCATTCCCCCTGCACACAGGAAATAGGAAGTCATACACGGAACAGAAAGCTATCCGTGATCTTTTTTTTAAACATCTTTCGGGATACCATCGTCCATCACCAAACACTCAAGTCCTATTTCCTGTTTTTTATCTCTTTAAACTACTTTCACGAGTTTCACGGTTCACGATTGGTCATAAAATGTATAGAGTTGGTGTAAGATTCAACTTCAGAGCCTGGGATTTACCCTGGATGCTTGATGTCGAATGTGTCGAACAGATTCATGTTTAGATTAATACAGATTTCTTGTTTGTTAGTCAAATAGCAGCAGATGATGATTAAAAAAAAAAAAAGAAAACAGCCACTTCAACGATTCAACAAGATTTTAAGCATTTGACTTGTGCATGTCCAACACCAACACAATTAGCCCAAAAGTTTTCAGACAGAAAATAACAGCTAATGATCGTGCGACAGGCGTATATTAAAATATACTTCAACGAAAATACTGTACCTTTTATCAAACTCACATAACATCATCTATACTGTACAGTCTCTAAATCGACTAGCTACGGTAATTAGTTTGAAAAGTGATCATGAATGCTGAAATGAATATATCTCGTTATTGTAAATCTTAAATTAGACTAGTGACTACAGTTGATCTTTAAACGATTCAAATATTTTCTACCTGATTAATGGGGAAATCAAATTGCTCGTAGCAAATTTATGGAGTTACATGTATGATTCGTGACTTATTAATAATGATGTAATTGTCTCGCAGTGACCAGCGTTGAAATTTTTCAACCGTTGCGGATTTAATTCTTTCATTATAAACTTATGATAAAAAAAATATCAACGATTGGTCGTGCGAATTCAAATTTTCATGTTAATATGTGAATGCAGAAAATTGGAGATGCGTGCGAGGTGCAAGATGCAAGGGAAAAGGTTACCTGCCAATACCTTAGCAACAACTCCTCATCAATGTACTGCAATAGACTCCTGTTGGGAGAAATTATTACAATTACAAACTGATAAAAAGAAATTAATACGCTACATTGGAAACCACTGTATTTTTGATTATTAATTAGGTAATTGATAAACGTTGGATTAAGAGCCGCTTAAATGATAATAAGCATTATTTCAACCGATTTCTACAGCTTCAATTTCACAGAATCTGGGAAAAATTCAAGTTATAAGCTATACATCGAGTTATTCTACAGAATGAAACCAATACTAACGAATTATTACAAAGCAATTAAACCCAAAGTATTGATGATAGTTTTCACACTATTTCAGCAGCTTATCTGGCGTGCGCAACATATTGTAAATAAAACTAAGTTTAAAGAATTTCATCTAGTAATTAATCATGCCTGTGCACATGCTGTGTTTTGTATCATTCCAACAATTGTCTTTTTTCTTTGACAATATATTATCGATATTATTGTTGTAAAAAGCAGCTCCGATTACAGAAAAGCATTTTAGTTCTGAAACTGTGCTTTCAACAGATCACTTCATATGTTATAATGTTTAATTTCGATTTCAAAATTTCCTCTAAATTTCGTAAATAAAGTCTACCTTCACACCAAGCAAAACTTCTATCTTGCGAATTACCTTAAGCTCATATGTAAAATCTCGGTGCCAGTTTTGCTTCGACGCGACAGCCTACTATCGGTTGTATCTCTAGCTCCATGCTTACTATTACAGAAATAAAGTGCTTAGTTCCGACAAGTAATTTTTCTCTATTCTCTCTCTCTTCTCTCCGATCAAATTCTAGTCTAGAATCGCGGAAGCAGTATTCATTGCCGTTTAATATTTCTAAACTGAAAGCCCTCCAAGTATGTTTACACTACATCTACGATACTATAAGCGTAAGCAGGCGTGCTAATTTCAGTCTCTTTATAGCATTCAGTAAGAATTTAAGCAAATCTATACATTAAAGATTAAAAATGCGAAACAAATGGCTCGCCATTGAATTGGTGTACATTTAAGAGTTTTCGATGCTTTCGCACACTTTGGAAATAAGTGTAAAGTCGTTTTCATATAATAATAATAATAAGGAGGCAAATAATAGATGGTAATCTACACGGGGAAAATGTTAACGATAAATGATCACTCGATGAGGATGAGATGTGTTTGTGTGGTTCGATGACGTGACAATTTCAATGGTATGTTTATGAAGTGCAGGAAATGTAAGGATTTACCCCATAACTTATACACACCTAGAGAATATTCTATGACAAATGGATATAAGCAGCTGTATGTATTTAGTCAGCGGAAAATAGACGTGTAGCTAAACCCCTTGCCAAAATCTCCATGGTAAAATTGTTTGTCAAAATTATAATATGAGTAAATTATTTATGAATGAAAGAAGAAAGAAAAAAGAATAGCTCACTTTTCTTGGACATCCTCAAACGCAGTTCCAATCCCACAATCTGGATGCACGTCACAATTATGTACACTCTGTGAAGAACAAAATGGAATGTTCAAAAACATGCAGATCTAATTTCTTCGTTTACTCACAAGTTATTATTATCCACAATTTATTTATAACACAAAACCACCATTCCGTTACCTTGACGTTATTCATAATGTCTATGATATCCCAGGCTGGGTTACTGTCTACAGAAGGTGCAGAAGAATCTCTCCGCAATGTTCCTTCTTCTAAATTTATTCGATCTGTAACAAACAACGTCAAAATTTACCAACTTCATATTCTAAATTGTTCCGTTCAATGGAAAAGCTCATGTTATTATCATCAACAGCATTAAACTTCCCAAAATCTGTAACATTTTTACCATCGCTATCTAACTGTGGAATGGGACTTCTTGGTCTGGCTTTGGCTGTATGACGTGATGCTATTCGTTGTGGGACGTTTGGTACGGCGCCATCGTCGTCTGGCTCTAATTCGGTAAACATGTGACTTGGGTTAGAGACTTTTTGAAGCAATTCCAAGGCCAGTCTTTTGCTCATATCGCCTTGGAAAAAAGCGTGCTGTAAATTTTCAAGAGATGATTAAAATCCCGCTTTTCAATACAGTCGATGATAAATTTCTTGCGAAATGTCTTCCACCTCACCTGCAGTAATTTTTCCGCCGTCGGTCTCTTCTTGGGATTTTTCGTCAGAGCAACTTTCACGAAATTGTGAAAAGTCTGGCTCCATTTGTCCCTGTCCTTCAACGTCGGAGGCTTGAAGCCTGATTTTGACATAAGAAAGAGAGCCCGCATTGGATGTAGGTCGAACATCGGTGGCTGAAGCTCCGCTAATTCAATCGATGTTATTCCACAAGCCCAAATATCACACAGCTGATTGTATCCGCCCTTGCGCTCGACTGCTGCGACCTGTAAAAATTCGAAGTTTTAGATTCGATGAAAGACGCGAGGTTTTTCTTTCAAGCAAAAAAATTTTATGCTACCTCAGGTGCCATCCAGTAAGGTGTACCTATGAAGCTCTTCCTTTTGTTGATTGTAGCCGTGATTTGAGCGGACACACCAAAGTCCGCTAATTTCACATCCCCGCTCTCTGTGAGCAGGATATTTGCGCCTTTGATATCCCTGTGCATTTTTCCTTTCTCATGCAGATATGACAGTCCAAGAAGTGTCTCTCGGCACATGTAAGCTATTTGAATCTCTGAGAGGGGTCCGGTTACTGAAATAGTAAACAAAAATGGCCATTGAGCGAGACTGTGAGACTTTTTATCCTACCATTTCCTTCCGTCTGTGTTAAATGTTTTTTACAAAGGTAAATATTTTTTTGAGCGGAGATCTGTAAACTCACTGTGATATATATCTTGCAGAGAACCACCGCCGCAATATTCCATACAAATCCATAGTTTGTCTCTCCTAAGATAGCTTCCGTAATATGCGATGATGTTCGGATGCTTGCAGTCTTTCATCATCAAAATCTCTTGTTGTATAATGGCAAAATCATCGCCTAGATGAGAATAATAGATTAAAATGATAAGTGGGTGGACGGAGAGATGTTAAATTTGAATAATGAGAATTGGTGGTAATTTCGACTAGCATGGATATAGTTAAGTAGCCAATTAATGATTGTCGGAGAAATTGAATATTCTTAGATGAGTTAATGCACGGTAATAGAAGCAGCAGCAGCAGTGAGATATGAATAATCTTGAATATCATATTGACCTACCTGGCTCGAGTTTGATAACCTTGATAGCGGCGAGATCGTTCATGGAAAGTCTTTTAGCCTGAAATTAATACACCTCGGTTAAATTTTTTTAGATTATTGAATAGGTCGGGGAAAACTTTCGGAAATATCACCGGTAATAACCTTATAAACATCGCCGTAGGTACCACTGCCTATCCTCTGAATTAGCTCGTATTCATCCTGTGGATTTCGTCGACTTATATCACTGGACAACGCGTTCGCGTTACCCGCCATCTCGGTTTACGGTTAAAATAACACTAGATATTATAAATCGTACATAATATCTACGATAATCGCTAATTTTACTAAGTAAAAACACATTTCACGAACAAGGATGTCACTTCTGTCGAAACGTCGCCATTGTTCACAACAGCTCTGAAGTAGGCCGCGCACCGTGAGAGACTCTCGCTACGAGATCCCGGTAACAACTTCAAGCGGCTTAATATTTCAAATCAAGGCGGGAACCAGACATTTGCAATAAATTTTGATTTTCGATCGATATTACTCTGTTACTAACAATAAACCATTCTGTATTGATTCGATGATTTAATTGAATTCAGAGAAAATTCTGAAGAATCCTGACGCTATAGTTTCAGTTAGCGAAATTCATAAACTCTAGGAAATTGCGGTGTTAAAATTTATCCGAGTAGGTATGTAACGCGGGCCATGATACAGGATGGAAATTGATTTTGAGTAGCTGGATACGATTGTTAATATTATAGGTATAGAGTTAAATAATCTTTATTATACACAATTTTATTACAAATTTTTTTTTTCCAACAAATTGATTATGCAGAATTGGGAAAGCTTTTATTTATCTCGATTCAAGATTAATTATTATTGAACGGTGAAAGACGTTTGAATCGTTATATTTATAGTATTTTGAAAATTCGCTTATAGTGCAGTATTATACCTATGGTTAGTTAGCAATAACTATTAACACAAGGGCACCGAATTAAAAAGATCAATTTTTCAGGATCCCCTCTCTATCTTTTACGTGAGCAATTTTTTATTTTATTTTTTTGTTTTAATTTATTCTCCTATAATCTGATTATTCACAATGAAATATATATGTATAGAGAACGGACGTAGTGAAAAAATAAAATAAAGAATATATACTATTTTACAAAATAGGATAGAATCATCAAAAATGCGCAATTTCAACTAGTTTCAGGAATTACTGAAACCGATTGTGTATAGCTATATATCATGTCGGAAGCTTAGTAACTGCGATAGTTCACACAAATAAACAAATATCAATCAACTGATAGGATAGGATTTATTTCTGTCCGTATAGGAATCAATGAATTCGTAATTTGATATTGAAAAAGGAATAAAAAAATGTCAAATCCTGTCTGCTCAAACTTGAAATGAATAAAAATAATAATTTCACATCGGTGAGAATATATCTTCAATATCAGCTGTCCTTTAGAACCTCTTTCAGAATCGATCCAGTGTTACGGGCAGGAACAAAGTCTGGGAATGTTGGCAGTGCGATGTTTGATAGCAGTAAGGTTGACTGAGTTGACGACGATGAATGTTGTCTGCTGTGACCTGGCCGAGGTGGAGGCTAAAAGAATACAAATAATACGTATAAAAACTAAAGTTCTGTATCCATGAATTATTGTCCATCTACTCACAGTAGTAGATATCGGTAGAGCCGGGAGCTGAGCTTTTGGCTTTGATTCGCTCTCCAAAAATCTGACAAACGCTGCAGATAATGAGGCCTCTTGATCCTAGGCAAAAACGTAGAGATTTTATAACGTTTAGAATCTAAAAGAATTTTGCTAATTATTTTTACGATGACAAATGTGTTCTCACTTTGGACTGGGGTCCAGCGCCGCTTCCTAACAGACTAGCAAACCAGCTACTACTCGCTGCTGGACTGTTAAGTCCAGTTTTGTCTCGATCCAATTCGTCGAAATCCAAAACTGTAGCCAGCACTCTGAGGACTGATAATTTATCAGCAGCTGATGACGATATGTAGCCAAGTATTAGGTTCTTTACAAGAGCCCTGTAACAAATTTAATTAATATATAGTAATGTAATACTGATTTAGCCAGCCGATTGAAAGTGAAGAATTTTACAAACCTGTCCACTTTTCCCTCGCCGCTTCTGTTTGCCCCTTGTATTCGGTCGTCGGCAGTATTAACTAGTTCTGTTAGTCGAGCAACTGTAAAAAATTATGTATAATTTTTAGCCAGAGGTTTATGGGAGCCTCACAGATTTATAAAAATTATGAATTTAATTCTATGAGGTTTATTTTACTCGTTTTTCGAAAAACATATAAAGTTTACTGTGACTATTTCTAATTACGTAAAAGTTTACTGGCTGATATTTATTGCAACAATGATACGGACACTCTGCCTTCTCTGTTTCTTAAAACATGTCATGTGCATTCTGCTGTCGCGTGGTTTCAGACTGGCAGGTATTGAGACAATAAGCGCAAGTATAACACAAGTACTGGTAGTCGTGATGCTACACCAGTACCTGATGTAATACTCACACCCACAACTCGGTCAAACATGCTGCATTCTTCGCTTATATCATGCCATTCCAGCAAACTATAATTATTCACACATGCCGCTAAAAATAATAATTTTATATTAAACTAGCCTAACTCTGTTACTCTCGAATACCTCGAGCTATAAAATGATACCGAGGGTATAATTATACTTCTATAATTGTAAGATAGTAAAACATCTACAAAAAAAAAAGAACACAATTCTCTAATTAAATAGTAAGAAAGTTGAAGTTTTTACTACGTTTTTAAACCGTCGAAGATTTCGTAAGTAACTAAGGGTAAATCTGATTGAAAATATGTATGCAAATATATTTTATAAATATTTGTAGGATAGTGGTAGCGGGTGGGAAATCCCACGAGGTAATATGAGCTCCTAAAATCAACACGCTCACAGTTACCGCATGAGATTACCCACTCTGACGCTACCAAAATGTTTAATGATTATTTTTAAAAAAAAATTTCTTCAAACGTTTAACTCTACATCAAAACTGTAACGTATAGTTTGCCTCAAATAGGTATATTATGATTTGAAAGTATTGTTTCAAGAGTTTGAAAATATTGAGACATGATAGTTCTGTATACCTAATCATTAAAATTCTTGATCAATAAAAATTCAAAGTATTGTACGAAAAAATCACAAAATGTCCATGCAAGAAGTGTAAGTGCATTAAATATTATTCAGAACAGTAAATAATAAACTTGTAATATTATTTTTCAAATATTATGTGTTTTCTTTGTACTTTGATTATATTTCCTGAGATCATATATTATGACAACTGTTCTATTCCTATGTAAAAAATGAAGAACACTAAGGGATTAATCCTAATTGTTGGAACGTTAAAAGTAATTCAAGAATTAGTGAAGCTAGAGTTGCTTTTTTCTTTTTTTTTTTGTCTAACTGAATTATTAGAAGTAAACTTATTCACCTTCGGCCTGGCGTTGGAATGAACGCTAACGTAGATATATGGTTAAAACTAGCCACTAAGTCCTTGAATTACCTAACAACCTGCTATCTTATGTATATGCGTTGGAACTGCAACGTTATTACATAAGACTTGATAATCATATGAAATTGCGACATTACCAATATAGGGCACAATAACTAGAAGTAGAACAAGACCGTAACAGTCAATTAACGGATACCGTTGTTCAGTGTGTCACATTAGTCGATACTCCACAAAGATTATCATTATCGATGTAATTAAACATGCAGAAATGACACGGAATGTGTGTTGAAAATATATAGAATTCATGCTACGTCTTTGTAACTTGAAAATGTGTATGTAAATAAAAATTTTCTCTCAAACTATAGATATTTATGTAAGCAAAAAAATGATGCGATTACTCAACTCCAAAGATAGGAGATGGCAAGTAAAAATTTTATAAAAATAAGCAGACTAAATAAAGTAAATTATGGTAAAAAGATAAAATATATTATTGGTAGAAAGAAAATGTAAGAGAATTTTTAAAAATGTCTCGCCTTACTATCGATTACCCTGTGAAAATATACCGTGGAAATGTTGGATGTGATGATAACTTACAAGTACATAATATAATAAAAGAAAAGTAGAAAAACCAGCACCAATGGCAATGCATGAGCCAAACGAGATGCTGTTTAGTGTGCAAAGGCGTCGTACCGGCTCGTAGCCGGATACCAGCAAGAATCCTGGGCTAGTATTAACAATCCCAGAATTACCAGCTGATATTTGACTACGCCACCGGATTATTTATGTGCGTTTTTTTATTCTTATTTTTTTATTTTTGGGTATTAGTCACAGGCCACAGCCGAATTGATGCTTGAAATGTTTGTTGTGTTTTTTTAAAGACAAACCTTGCTAGTATAATAATATGTATGTGTATACATATTGTGGGATTTTTTTCATTAGTATACAGATGGTTTGATGGTGAAACTTATTGCAGTATTTGTTGGGATATGAAATGTTCCTTTCTCTGTTTTACACTTCAAATATTGAGAAAATTACCAAGTTTAGTGGGATTATAATTAGTGTAGTTAACTTGGATACGTGATAACTGGTAGAGTGTGATAAAAGAAAAAAATGAATAGTAAAAAACTGAAGATTTGATGAGTTAATTATTATCGTAATTGGAAATGAAATTTATTTCTCACAATCAAAACTTTATCTATATTTTGTTCTTTGAAACTCCGTTAACGTTTACGTCCAGTTATACTCTGCACTCTACAGTTTGCAATAATGCTATTAAAACAATCTTCATGCAAAGTTTGAAACCAAAATGCAGCCAATGCAGAATAAAACGTGAATTAACTCTGAGATAAAGAAAAAAAAAAAAAGAAACGAAAATACCTTCTTGCTTCAGTTCATCAATCCTCTCGGTTTTCTTGTCCAGTTGTTCGCTAAGTCTTGACGCTGCTTGCAGACACTCTTTAGCTTCCGTTAACTGATCCTATGAATGAAAAATCGAGTAATCAATCACCGCTAGATCGGCTAAGCCAGTACCTATTGACTTTACACGAAATTTATACAATGAATTTTTCACTTACGAGACTAAAATACGAATCAATCAAATAAGAAGCAAACCTTTAGATTAGAAATTTCATTGCAAAGCTCAGCTTGTCTTCCATAAGAATCTTCAAGCTGTTGTCGTATCTTTTCCGTAGCTGATAGGACGTCCTTTTCTTTGTCTGAAAAAAATCATAAACCTTTAGCAAAGTCAGTTTATTGTACTTCAAATCAAATTATACTGAGTTGAACCAATGCTAATCCAAAATATTCACGCCATGCTTGAATTCAGGGAAATGACAAGAGATAAGCGATTAAACGGGCTGAGTCACCGACTGTGATAACGAGAAAGGGACTAAAAAGTATTGGTAAGCTTATCTCAAATGTCGGAGAAGATAAATCATCGTTAAGATAACATAGCGGCGAAAATACCTCTCTGAAATTGTTCCAAGACTATTTGTAAATTGGTGAGAGAAGCTGCATGGGCCAAAACCTTGTCTTCAGACACGGACAATTTCTTCTGTATTTCATCCCTTTGTTGAACAATCAAATTCATTTGTTGCTGCAAAGTTTCGACTTGTTGGTTGGCTCTGATACTCGCAGAAGTGTAAACTGTAGAACTATTCTTCACCCTCTCTTCAGCCTGTATTAATTTACTTTCTAGTTCCTTCTGCTTTTCCTCAGCGATTAGAGCTTCCTCCGTATAACTCGCCTCCATCTCCATCAGGTGGGTTCTCAGTCGTTCCAATTCTCTACCCGCGGCTATTTCTTTCTTCTGACTTTCTGTCAGCTGATTTTGCAGAATTCTATTGCTCGATTGTTCCCGAACCAAAGCTGCTTCCAAGGCGTTGCATTTCTCGTTCAGAATTCCCGCCTGTGCAATCTGAACGGAATGCTCGACCACGCCGCAATTTTCTCCGTAGTTATTCGACTCCTCGAAATTCTTCAGCCTCTGACGTACAACCTGGAGTTCATTTTGCGCCCAGAGAAGGTCCCCCTCTTTTTCCTTAACTGTAGTCAGTACCAGCTCGTGCTCAGCCTTGAGTTGTTGGTTGTTGAACAGTTGTTCGTTCAACAATTGCGTTAATCTCTGTATTTCACCATGATATTGCACGCTCTCGTTGTGTTTCATTTGGACAAGGTTCACGAGTTCGTCTCTCTCCTTTTTCAAGCCAAATAATTGCTCCTCAAATTTAGATTCCGAATCTTCTGTTGCTGCAGAGTTTAATTTCAAACTCTGCAGCTCGGTATCCTTCTCTCTGACTAGCTGACTCAAACCGTTGATAGTTTCCCTCGCCATTGCTGCAGAATCTTTGTTATTTTCTAACAGCGATTCCTCCTTGCGATGTTGCTTCGCTATTTCAGCAATTAAATTTTCGTTCTCTCTCGTCCTCTCCACAATTGTTTCAAGCATTCCTTTATTCTCATTTCTGAGCCTCTCTAATTCTTCCAGAGTTGGACTAGCCGCTTGAGTCGATCTCAAATTTCTCAATTCCTCCTCCAGCTGACTGCGTCTGTTTTCGCTCCATTCTAATCTCTCTTCCACGCTTATCAAACCTTCTAATTTCACCTCAACCTCGTTGAACTTCTTTACCCAAGTTGCCAGCTCTTCTTCTTTAGAATTAAGCGACAATTCGCTGTCCTTCAATCTTTCTTCCACGTTTTTCAAGCTCTCTAATTCTCCTTTCAAATTAGTCACCTCGTTTTCGAGCTCCTCAAGTCTTCCCTTATCCGATCGCAGGGACTCCATTTCGACTTTCAATCCATCAATCGATTGATTATCAGTTTGCAGCTTTTCGCTGACCAACTTAGAAGTTGCCAATTCGTTTTCAATGCGAACGCACTTCCCTTCGTTAACGTGAAGTTGTTCGAGAGCCTCGGCAAGTTCCGCCTTCTTAACAGCGGCCTCTTTTTCCAACGCGTTGTACTTCTGTTCGAGCAAAACCATTTCTGTATTCAGAAGTTCTATGTTATCCAAAGACTCGTCTTGAGTCGCGGCCAATTGGTCGAGCAGCGAAGAATTCTCCTTACTCAATCTCTCATTGTCTTGGCTCAACTTTGCTATTTGACTTTGCTTGAGATCCAGCTGACCCAAAGCTTCGTCCAGCTCTTTCCTCATGTTCAATAAATCGTACTCCATGTCGTTCAGCTGATTTGAAGTGCTAAACGCAGTTCGAATTTCTTCTTTCTCTTGCAAGGCAGTTTCAAGGTCATCTTCAGCCTGGTTTTTCGCATCTTTTAGCACCCTCACCTCTTCCTCCAATCGTTTTTCATTAGCTCTAGAACTTTCAAGCTCTTCCTTTGCCCTTTTAACATCCGATTTCAGTCCCTCGACACATTCATACCCGTTCTCCAACTGGTCTTCGTAATACCCTTGAGAGCTTTGAAGTATTGAAATGTGATTGCGAAGCTTGGTATTTTCGTCCAAAGAGCTGTGTAACCTGCGGCTCAAATCCTCCAGCATATTCTCATTGTTTTCAACATTTTTAGAAGCGCCAGCCAGCTGTTGTTGAGCGATCTCAAGCTGCTGCTTAGTATTTCTCAACTCAGCTTCAAGATTCTCCTGGTTCCTCAGCGTGGCTTCGATATTATTTACTGCGATAACTAGGTCCGAGTTCTTCTGTCTAGTTGCATTGTTTTCTGTATTAAGGCGGCCAATTTCTTCCTGCAAGGACTCAGTCTCTGTCTCTAACGAAGCAACCCGCTCCTCGCTTGCCTCGGGAATCGAAGGTAAGTTGGATTTAAGATGTTGGATTTCTGCCAGCAATGATTCGATGTTGAGCTGCATGTCGTCACCCTCAAGCTGAAGGGATTCTTTTATTTCACTAACTTCTTTCAGCTCTCTACTTATCTCTGTGACCCTTCTCTCCAGCATTTCTTTCTTCCATTTTATTTCGACGTATCGTTCGGCAACGGCTTCAAAAATCGACTTCTCATCGTCGGTTTGGATTTCATCGTTTCTTAAAATGTCTTTTACCCTCTTTGTCAAATTTTCCAAGACTTTATTAGCGTCCGCAGAACTTTCAGACTCTTTCGTCAATCTGTCGCATATCGTGTTGTTGTTTGCCTCTGCAAATTCGAGCTTTGATTCAGCCGCGATTAGCTTGCTTTGTGCGTCGTTGCACTCTGCGTAAAGCTGCTCGTAAGCATTCTGAAGAGTTTGATGCTTCTTTTGAATCTCTTCTTTTATTGATAATAATCTCTCTGAAATCATAAATCAAAATTATATTTTAAATTCAAGAAAAATTCAATCAACAGAAGAGAATTGATAATCATCCCAGATTATTTATTTCATACCTATTGATTCTGAATGCTGTTGATCCAGTTCCACGACGCTTGTATTAAGCGATGCGTTTTCTTGTTCCAGCTGGTCGATCCTTCTCTGTAGTTCGATTTCTTTATTTGATTGATCCCCGTTTGACTTCTCTTCATTCTCATCCCCAGTCCTTAAAGACACAGCTTCGAACTGGCCCTCGTCAAATTGGATAGTCTTTTCATTACTATCAGGCTTCTCTTTACGCTGGCTCAATTTTTCTTTCTCATTTTCACTTTCCAGAGACTTGAGAGCGGCTCTTATTAGATCTTGCTGCTCTGTTGACCCCAGCTGAGATATTATCGTTCGAAAATCGTTCACCAGAACAGCTTCGTCTAATTGAAGACGTTTCATGTTTCTCTCCGCCTCGCGATTCTGGAAAGATTCCATTATCGAAGTAAGTAGATATAGTTTTTTTTTTTTTTTTTTTCTTTATTTTTTTTCTTACAAATCTAAAAATTAAGAAAAATAATAGAAAAGCTATTAACGTTCTTTTATTTTTCGAATATTTTTCCTTAGACCGAATTATCCCGTTTCTTCATTTTTTTTTCTCTCTCTCTTTGATATTTGAAATATTTTTTCATCTTTTTCAAAATCCTCGAACGACAAGTAATTTTGACTATAAATGCTGAAAATAAAATGTATTATTTTACCAATTCGCGTTTCAATACCTTTTCACCCATTTGAATGATGCGATTAATCATGTCTTGTTTCGCACGTAGGAGCTCTGTTCTTTGATGACCATCGAATCCCTCTTCTTTCGACGATTGCGCGTTCATCTGTGAATCAGAATTCATATGAATCAGAAGCTGTTTCTTTTTTTTTTCAACTCTTCTTTCTTCTACCTGAATAGATTTTTAACTTCTTTGTTATAATAGAGAAGTATAGTCTCACCCGTTTTACGGTCTTTAACTCCATTTCCAATTCCCGTATCTTTACGGTGGCCTGGGATAGCTGTTCCTGAAGAAGTTTCGTCTGATTATCCTTTTTCGTATCCCGATTTTTGACCGTCGGTGGATCCCAGAAGAAATCTGATCCTTTGTCGTCATTGTGATTGTCTCCATCCTGAAAGACATATATATATATTATCAAACGAAACGGTTTAGTTTATATAATTATATAATATATAATAAAGAAACGTGGGGAAAAAAGAAATAATAATAATAATAAAATTACAAGGTAAAATTGCTCCTAATCGATGAAATTAAATTTTCGCAATTTATGTGAATATATATTCATTTCTCGTGACTATCATCAGACTTCTTGGAGTAAAATCATACAATTTATAACTAGGGTATAACGCGGAGGAAATATGTCATCATCCACAGCACATTCGTATGCCTAGATATACGTAGGTATAAACTGTTTATATTTCGCGTATTTCGCTATACCTAGAATTACGCGTACACCGAGTGAATATGCAAACTCTGTCGAGAGAGCGAGAGAGCGAGAGAAAGAGAGACTTTGAATCGCGGCCTATTTAATTACATATTACTAAGTACTTACATTACATTACGTTAAATTATATAAGATAAGGTAAGGTAAGGTAATTTCTTTCGTCACGTAGATATATGTATATACGTATACATAAATTATATATTATATACGTAGATACTTAGAAGCGCTAAAACAGATTTGAGTGCAAGAATTATTCTCCTTCATTCCCTATATACATATATATGTGTACATATATTTATGACAATATTAATTAGAATCTTCGAGGACAAAGTTGCACCGGCGGGGTCATTCGAGGGGGAAAACTTAGTGCAGAATTAACTTATTACATAAGATCTCGTGTCCCGTATATATGACTAAATTGTCGAACAATGCTTTCTACCTGTATACCTACATACACGTAGTAGGCATGTAAAGTTATACATATATCTATGAGCACGTATGCAATTAACTGCGTCATGAAATGATTAACATTTTTTTATCTCTGTTTGTAATAAAGGTATGTATATAATAAACAATGCCTCGATTGTTCGAATCTTCCTCTTTTCGTACCTATACGTATGTTATAAATAAATCTCGAATAACCCGGCTGATTTTCCCGACTCGAATCGCCCAAGTACGTAATACCTATATAGATATGTAAGTCGATCCCTAAGGAGAGAGATAGATAATTTTTATCCGGCGGTATCGCATCTGCAGGATCGTTTTGGAAAACGACGACGTAGGTAGATATATACAGTATATTACCGTATAATACGAGGCGATTCGAATGGTTATGCAAAGATACGTGTGCGCCAGTATGAGAAGCGAGGTTTCGAACGGACGTGTTCAAAAGACGAAACCAAATGGTCGCGCGGGCAAAGACTGATGAATATGAAAGGAGGTTTCCTTGGGTCAGGTCAAGGAATAATGCGTCGTTTGACTTGCATGACGAAGGAAGGAAACAGGGCTCCGTCGATTTTACAACGGGAACTTCGAGCTCGGATATAAGTATGAAATGAATGAATGAATGAATTCGATGAAACGGTCGAAATTACGCGGCTGACTCTAAACAACCCAAAACGCGACAGTATTCAAAAAGCTCGTAGCTCGTATCGCGTATATATTGGAGGGAACGCGGTGTAATACTAAAATGTCAAAGTATTAAAACAAGTACGACGACGAGTCGCAAAAGCGAAGAAACGTAAGGGAAGGAGAATACAAGGCAGGTGACCCCGAGCGCCAACTAAGCTTTAAGCTCGTGATAGCGAACGTGGGAAAGGAAGTTCCTATCAATCTAGGCGGGTGCATATACGCACGGTGGTCAGGTCGTGTACTGATTATCCACGGAAGACCCCGGCTTCCTTTTCTTCTTCATTCGATACCGAATAATTATATATTCAACAAACCTTCGACACTTGTTTTTATTTTTATGAATTTATTTTTCAACCTAACACCCTCAATCCACATATTATATTATACAGTTCTGAAATATACCCGCTGCAACGTCTGGGGAGATACAATGCGGTGTTATACATAATATACAGTCGGAAGAATTTTCCACCCTAGAAACGAAACTAGCGTCCCAACATGCGTAGCGTATAATACAACATCGTATCATACACTATAATACAAACGTCATTTTATTGCTCGTGTGTTTACACAGGCCGCGTCAAGATATCGAAGTAAGTATAATATAATATAATATACGTGTATATGTACACCAGTTGGCTATGTTAGCTCAGTTTTACCACGCATACATAAGAGCTGCGACAACGACACATATGCGTAGAGTCAGACAGCCGGAGTTAAAGGAGCTGAAGATCTTCACCTTTATAATGTGTAATTTGTACAAGAAATTCATCTTATTTTTACAATTCATTGTCTCTTTTAATATTCGTTTTTGAGTCTATACGGCTATCGTTGATCGTTAAATTAAAAAGATATTGAATGAATTTTCTACAATTATATTGCAGGCCGTATGAATATTGTCTTGTCTATTTTTATCCGTTAATTTCCAACAAGATGTTATAACGTGTATATAGGTATACCAATATGCGGCGATCGCGGTCGCGGTCTACGCGACATAAAACCGACGCTAGAAAACGAGGCTGCAGCAGCACCTAACAGGCGAGGAGAAGGCTGCAGCGGCGATAAGGCAACCCTCTTACTCCTCGTCCTTACCTTTCGTACGTGTGCAGGTACGTCACTCCCCAGGTATCACGAATAATACCAAAGTTTTCTCGAAACACTGTGATGATATAACTGCAGCGAGCATGTATAGTTTTCCTCCCGATCCAAATTTAAGAAAAAAAAAAAAAATGAAACGAAACGAAAAGAAAAGAAAGGGACTTGAAATCTCGTGATTTAATCCGACAATCGATAATCGAGGAATGAAATCTATTCATTCATTAATTTCAGAGTCAGAGAATCTATAGGTAAATCGGTCATCAACACTCGCCGCAGTTTCTTTCCCCCGCAGTGAAATGTTTGATCGTTTGTAGGGTTTACAGAACTTAAGGTGAGATAAGCCGAAGCTAGTGATTGGCTCGGTTCCCCCTACCCATTCCTATCACGTAGGTATACCGCATGTGTGTTATATTTGATTGCCTGGATTTTTTTCCTCAGAGTCTGCGAAAGATCGTTGTATATATGTATATTAATATTGAATACGATCGTGAAAAAAGTACATTATATACGATCCATATGCGTTTAATTATTTATTATATAAATAACTGTAAGGGAAAGAAGAAGAAAAAAATTTAAAAAAAAATTACGAACTTGCGGTCAAGAATCAAACATCTATACGTGTATACGACGCATGTGCGGAATATATTGTTTTTTTTTTTTTTTTTTTTTCCCCTCCACATTCTCGTATCGCATTAACGTATATATGTGCAACGTACGATGTTAAAACCGCGGAGTTCACCCGCGCGTGCATCGTGCGTGTTTGCGAGCCTTGGGCATTCATGTATAGGCAGTAGGGTATGTAAGGTACGTAAGGTTTTGTCCACATATAATGGTTACATATGCATTGGTGCATAATATACATGCCGAGAGAGTGTTTAATAGTAATAATGGTATAATAACGCGACACGACGCCCAGTGACGTAACTGGAGAACGCGATGCACATGCGGGGCTCGAGCGTTTCGTTAATTTTTTTTTTATTTTCCCCCTTTATTCTCATATTATATATATTTTCTACTAACGTGCCTGTTTCTGCGAATGAACGTTACATTACGTATTAATATATATATATATGCTCGTAGGTATATATAGGGGTACAGCTAGTTACTCCTACCTATAACTTAGTTCATTTTTGTCCACAGATATATTATATACGCGGCATAACGGAAGAAAAATATTAAAACTCGACGTTTATTTTATTCTAATTATTTTTTATATTATTATATATGATACTCATATATGGCTTCGTATAGGTATATAGGAACGCGACGCGACTTGGAGCAGAGACGAGCGTCTAAAAGGTGATATTCGAAGGAGTCAGCGCGTTCCGACAGATAAGCATAAGCAGTGCCTCGGACTCTGAGCCACATACATATTGCGAATGAGTCAATCCGTAGCTACAACGAGCTGGTTACGATAAGTTGAATAAGTTTTCGCACATGTGATGTGTATCTAATACACGGTTACCCACCTTCGTCTATTTGCGATGGTAAAATAAGTGTAATATCTATATATAGGAGAATTTATCATCGCTCGTTGTCATTGTACTTTTTTTTCTCTTCTCTCTCTCTTTTTTTCTTCTTTCTTCGCTTTAATTTTTTTCGCGGTATAGAACGAGTGTTTTTGTGATAGAAAAAAAAAAAATTAAATTCAAAAATTAAAATGGACAAAATTTTACTATCCGCTATAGAATATGGATGATTTTTTCTTTTTTCGATGTTTGCAACCTTGCGTAGATTCAATATTATACCTATCATGTGTATAGCTGCTGAATGTTTGATGCTGCTGTTGGTGCTGCAAGAGTTACGTCTATAGGGTATATATACTAGTTACACGCACGTTTTACACGGGATTTAATTAAAACTCGTCGTTCTTGATCTTTGGACAAATTAACGCCACGGTTTGTTACAGAACGATTATTAATAGTTATATAGGTATATCGATATAGCTACTACAATACTCTCTCTCTCTCTCTCTCTCTCTCTCTATTTATATGATCAATGGTATAGTAAAATACCTATATATTTATGTATATACATCTGTGAAAGACAAATGGAAATGGAACGAGGCGAAGTAATATAACTGAATATATTTAAGAAGAGGCAATTAAATAGCTTGAATCGATAGTGAGAGTGTATGAGAGAGAGAGATATAAGGGATGCATTTAATTGTTGAATTAATATATTTATGAGATAATTTTTGTTTTCACAAAATTATAATGATTATACCTGCACGTTATTTCCTCTTGATTATCAACGTTTAACCTCGTGTGTATAATTATGTAGGTATATAGGTATATCGTTGTAAGTACATGTGTCAGATCTGGGTATATATGTATATATTATATACGTCGCAATATATATATATATTACTCCATGCATGGAAACTGAACCTAGCTGTACTATACATATATAGTATATACCTACAAAGCTTATGGAAATTTGATGAATTTATGAATGGATTACTATATATATATGCATGCCGGCTTCATTATGCTTTGACCTGTTGAATTTTACTTACTGAATATATGGTCGCGATCGCGGTCCGTAGTCGAAACTCTGTTATACCTATACGTACATATACCTAGGTCTATGTAATACGTATGCAATGCGTATACGCGAAAAAAAAAAAAAAAAAAAAACGAATCAGGAAGGAAATAATGCGAGATTATCAGAAAAAAAAAATTTCTTCCCCCGAATCTTTTTTATTTCCGGTTTCTTTGCTTTCTAGTTTTTTTCACGAATTTAATATATTTATATATATATCACATCTAGCCGCGATTATTCTGCTTATCATTTTTACACATATACATTAATTGTGGTCCGGTTCTCCGCTAATGGAAGGAGGCATACATTTAACAGCAATATATACTTAGAAACGTTCTAATAATGATTAGCATTTTAATTACTGCAGTCACTTGGAATGAAAATAACATCTGCCTTCAAGACTTACCTACATCCTTATTCTAAGTCTCTAATATGTATTTAGACTATGATTAATAAGCCGGACTCCCAACATACCTTGAAATATAATTTCTCACTACCAGTACGAGGTGCTCCTGTTTCGCGGATGCGAATTCAACAACGATCATCAATATCATCGTCATATGATGTACAGGTACGTATTGGAAAGCAAAAAAAAAAAAAATCAAAAAAAGGAAAAAATTAATAAACTTCGCGAAGTGTAAAAAAAAAAAGTTTGAATCGATGAAAGAGAAGAAAAACTCAAACCAGAGCAGAAAACTATACAACGGAAGTAAATCTCTAGCACTCGCGACTTATTCTATTAAGTTTAAGACCGATGAATTGCATAATTGTGATTCGTGTATGATGTTACGAAAAGAAATTTTTTTTTATTCTTTAAAAAAAAAAAAAAACAGACGAAGCGAGGTAAACCGCGCGACGCTTTAGACGCGACTGAGGTATCGTGAGTTTCTGTCGTAATGTCGCAGCACAGCAGTCAACGACGACGACGACGCGGTTCCTGCAGGGTATATACTATATATACAATATCCGTTCTCTTCGTCCATGCATCGGGCCCGCACAAGCAACAACTAGGAGAAGAGGCCCGGACTTCCAGAGGTATACGAAGAAACTGAGGTCTCCCGTGTTATACTGATGACTAGGTATAATACTAATACTCACAATATCAGTAGTTTCCATATAAGTATTAAACTTTTCTACGTGTGCGTAAGTCTATGTGTCTCTCGGTAGACGTTCACCAACGTGCGAGAACGAAATAGGTATGCACTATCTTATCGAGATATTTGTCATTCTTTTTTTTTTCTTTTTTCTTTTTTTTCTTTCCACCGAACAGTGACTCCGCGATAATAATATACCTATATCCAGTGAGCGCTCTCTCCGAAATTTAGTTTAGAATTTTTTTTTTTTTTAAATATAGTAGTTACCTGCACTTATGAAGGAAAAAGAAAAAAAAAATAATATAATAATTCCAAGCATTCATATACTTGTAAAAAGTTCTTCGACTTAATGATATCAAATTTAAAAAAAAAAAACTATAATTTATCGTAATTTGTTCGAAGCAAAAAAAAAATAATTAATTCTTTCCCGTTCTTTCTCTCTCTCTCTTATTTTTTTTTTTATGGATTAACGAGAATATTGTCAGCGCCGTGAATGCAATACAATCGAAATGGTCTCTCGGATGTTTAGCCTATGGTCGTGTAAAAGGCTGTTCGAATTACAATCAGGTTCGTTATTCAACGTTCAACCCATTTCAAGATGTGGTAGCCTGACCCCCGCTGCCCTCCGCTTTGCCGTGTCATTAGAATTTCCATTAATTTGCGTTGCTTATATGTATTTAATACGAATGTATGTATGTATGTTACTGTATATACGTAGGTACACGACTGCGACGGAAAAAAAAAAAAACGTATATTATGACAGCGACAGTTTGTTTTTGTCTTTTCCCTATATATCCATACCTATATAGTAGGTATATACGTAACGATGTATTTTATACAATTTTACTTCATTTCAATTTCATTATATATTCTTCTTTCCTTTTCTCCTTCCTTTATCGCCGGCTTGCCCCCATACATACATTCACATACCTATATACATACATATATATATATATATATATATAAAATAAAAAAAATAAAAAAGGTTCGACAAGTTTTCTACCTAAATACTGCGGGCGCAGGTGATACCGTATAGCATAGAATGTAGAAAAAGAAAAGAATAATTCTATTTCTTGCTCAAATTATTATTTTTTATTTGTTATTTTTTATTTTTATTCTTTACTCTACTTACGTATTTCGGGGGTCTAAATCTTTTCACTATCCGCGACGCAGCAAGAGCAGCAGCAGCAGCAGCTATACGCACAATAAGTATAACGGTATAGAGGGTCAGAGGTCGGAGGTGTTCTGAACACTTGCGATCCTAGACCTTTGATAGGCAGGGACAGGCTCAGCTCTCCCTAAAGCGGGCTGCATTTATAGCCAACGAATCGAAGGGGTAGTCATAGTCACTATCGAGACAATTTTTCAATACGTATAATAAGCATCCATATGTATACTGTATACGTACATTATATCGACAGCCGCGTTTAACCCCCGTACCTGATCGCGGCTATCATAAAAGCCTACATAACGTATATGTGTAATACCTTATCGCCCTTGCTTAGAGCGGGGAGCTAAGGCTTCGTAGTGTAGAACAACGGGCATATCAACTATAAAGCCGCACAGCTGCTGTCCAGATATGTAATACCGAAATTAGAGACCCGATCGATTCATTTCATTTCCAGATTTATTACACTTTTTACCTTAACATTAATCAAGTAGATTCTATATCCAACAAGTGAGAGTACATAGGTCAAAGAAGGTATATAATTAATCACGATCTTGTGTATATAATAGATGCAGTATATGAAAAAAGCAGGTGAATGTTTCCTCGAAAATTTACGCCGCTGCACTGCACCTCGTCGCAATCTCTTTTATGATAACTTGGAACGGAAGTTTCGGATAAAAAAAAAAAGGTCGCTGAATTAACTTCCGCCTCCTGCTCTTGCGCTGCTGTGTTGATGCTCGTGCAATAAGGGCCGTATCGTTTCCGTGGGCTTGTAACACTACGCGATTATACGCTTGGCGTGAAAATCGATGGGAAATACGGAAATTAGACGAAATTAAAAAAAATTAAAAAAAAAAAAAACAATTATCGCAAATTATATTTTACATTATATATGTATTATCCTTATTTTTATTATACTTCCAAGTTCCATGTAATATGTTATGTACTATGTATGTGGAAAAGACGTAGAGAATGTCGTGGACCCGCCTTTGTTGGCCTAAGATACGAAACCCGTACGTATCTAACCGACTTTTAGTCGCGTTCCAGTCTAACACTCCCTTCGCTTATGGCAAACAACAAATTGATGTCAACCTAGCTCTGAGTGGATTCCTTATATGCGTGGAGTTTTAGGCTTCGAGAACTGCGGTCAGTCAATTCGTGAAAATTTCAAATCTCGGAATACTTCTTGACTTTTATTTTTGGGGCCGGGTTTAAGTTCTGAACGGTGAAAGTTCCGAATTTCAACATTACCGACTCACAGTTTCGAGAAGAGGCATTTCGGAAAAATTAAAAAGGGCAAAACTCCGAGACTTGGAATTAAATCCAATCAATCATTCATGAGTTATCTTGAAATATATTTCTTGTTTTTACATCCTGAGAAATAGAATAGAGGAAATAGATCGAATATACAAAGCTCAAATCGTCTGTACATGCCTACTCCGTAATTATATTCGTGTGAGTATATAAACGGGTGATGAACCCCAAGCCCGCATATTTCACAGTAAACGAGCAAGTAAACGGGTGCGTGTTACCGTGTTGCACAGTTCCTTTCGTGTTTAACATTTAGCTTCAAGTTTATCAGCTGCCCGAGACCCCATGCCAGTATATGCAGAAGCTCGAGGTCTACAGAAGGCCCTAATGTTAACTCGTATCTACATAATATAGTACGTTACATTTTTTTTCGTCAAATAAAAAAAATGTCGTAATTTTCGATTGATATTTCGTAGACGAATATATATATAATATCGACGCAATATTATCGGATCAGACTTGTACACATAGGTGTGATTACCTAACTCTGTGCTTAAGGTTGATAGGGAACGGTAGTTGACTGAAAGCGCATGTGTTACGCTGGGTAATATAAACGAAGAGGAATGGTTTTTTCAAATGAAAAATTATTATTGCCTATGTAGGTATAACTCACCGTTTGTGATTTCTGCGCGTCGAACTCCAACACGACCTTTTGCAGCTCGCTGTTCTGTCGACGAAGAAGAGAAATCTGCGGCGACATTAGAAAAACAGAAAAAATAAAATTGAATTAAAAATTAGGAAAATGAAAATCACAGAGAAGAGAAAAGAACTCGGAATGCGTTTTTTCATTATTTTTATATCGAGGAAGAGAATTTTTTATGTATTTCTTGAAATTGACGATGAGAGAAAAATAAAAATACACTGCTGTAGCCTATACTGAAGAAATTTTTTTACAATTCATATGTTTCCCTCGATCGTGTGACTATTTGGCAAAAAAAAAATTCAATCATTGTATAAGAAGTCATTCTGTACTACCTAGTGTCAAATCTGCAAGACTACCTCACAGGTTTTAATATCATAATAAAATAATTTGGAAATTTTCACATCCAGTGAGTTTCGGAGTATAGATTGGGGAAATATGATACATAGAATGTGATTGTATGAGATAGCAGTGAAATAGAATGAAGAATAAAAATGGTACGTGCGCGGAAGGCTGAATCTAAAACAGTTGAGTAAAAAGTTAAAAAAAAAAAAGAAGAAAAAGAAAGCAAGTAGGAATAATATATTCCTGTCGTCGCTGACTTAAATATTGGTGTCCACAATCAGGAGGAAGTCCGGTTGAGGTGAAACGAGCGAAGTGCCATGCGGCGTAGAGGTAGGTATAAGGTAGGTATGCTTTTTGTTTGCCCTCGTTATCTCAGGTTTGTACTGCGATAAACACTGCCTCCCCCTTAAACCCAACTACCCACCTCTCACAGAGACCCGACCCCCCCTTTACTCGACAAGGTGTACGAGGATCTAGTTCCCTTTCCAAATCCGAGACTGTTTTTTAGAGAGGATTCGAGAAACGTTAAAATTTCGGAGCCAGCTGGTAGAAGCTCGGAATTTTTCAAGTTCCGAACGAATAGCGAAATGATTACAGCTTTTCTCCATTTCTCATATTAATAAGATGAGAAATCGATCTTTTCGATCAATTTATTAGTTTATACCGATCGTTATTTCTTTGCTCTCGTTCTTCTTCGGCGGGTTGGTGTATTTATAAACGTACTTTTAACCAGAATCGTGGGAAGTGCTCACAACGATCTTTATTCTTGCGCTAACGCCCGCAGCTCAGGGATTTAGATATAATAATTTATTGATTGGCATTGACAGAGCACGAAGCTTGGGGTGGGATGAAATGGAAAGGGGTGACGAGATAGCGGCTGATAAACGAGCGTTTGTTTGCGTTACACTCAGTCACGGTTATTAGGGAAAAGGACATCTGTTAAAATATTTTCTAATCGCTGAATCAACCCCATCCGCATCCCTTATCTAAGGGGTGAGATGGACGCATATGTTGAAAAACGAAAAATGAAAAAAAAAATTAATAAACAAATGCTTTGATATACAATTTAATATTGTAGTACACAAAAAGTTTTTTCGGTTCAAAGTATTTAACGTCATTTAATTCTGACATCTAACCATATAGGTAAAGTCTTTTTAAATCGATCGAATATTCTAGGTAAAAAAAAAACACACAAATCCTAATCAAATTTTTGATGAATTTTGACGATAAAGTACGAGAATTTTTTTTTCTTCACTCAATGGGGAAAAATGTTTATCGTGGATATCGTCGCAACTCGTTATCTTTTCGCTAGGAAAAAATAAGCGAGATATCAGATTAGAAAATCAATATTTTAAAATAGATTTTCAACACCGTTTTGAAGCAGCTAAAATCGAGTCTAAAATTTTACTGTATAAGTATTTTGCAGTATATGATTATGAAATTTACAAGGATTTGGAATTTTCGGAGTGATGATTGAATTCGCAAAATCGGAGATGTTTTTTAAATCTACTGCGGATCAAAATTATGATCTTTAAATTTGCTGTTTAAAATCCTAGAAGTTTCTTGTACGAAAAACCGTGCCAAGTATTACGATAAATTTTCATTCTAGATTTTCGGGTAGAATTTTAGTTACTTTCGATATCTATGTAAGTAATTGATGATAATTTCTTACCTCCGCATCTTTTGAAACAAGCAGTTCCTGAAGTTGGGCACATTTTTCGTTAGCGTCGTTAAGTTCCTTCGTTCGTTCGTCTGAAAAGCAGAAAATTACCAGAATAAATCAGGTGCAATCGAAAAGAAAAGAAAAGAAAAGAAGAAAAAAAGAATGAAAATTTTCGTATCAATTTTTAACGGTTTGAATTTTCCCGCCGAAATGAGAAATGACGTGCCACGATGTTCTCGTCGGTTGGTAATACAGAACGGTACTTTGACAGTAGACAATAAACTGAGAATTTTCATTGACACGAAAACGGCGTAGAAATGTGAATCCTTTTTACACGTATCGCTAATTATTTTACCTATCTCCTCGACGATCCCTTCGGACAGAACCTCCTTCGTAAAACTCGTTATTTGACCCTTCAAATTCGAGAAGGTAGACAGACCATCGCCAAACCACGCCATTTTACACGTCGACAGTATAGTTAGCGGTATTTAGACTATGAATTTTCTCTCATTTCACGAAACGGGCCTTTGCGTATCAACGACAATCCATGATTTCAGCTATATTTCACTATCACGATTACCTGACGTTATAACTAAACGACAATAACACCGTGGCACTCTTTACCACCACAGTTTATACACAACCTGCTGATCTCCCCAGGCCTGCCAATTACTTATAGTGAATAATAAACTCCCCACACACCGCTTCATTTCAAATCTTACGATTCAATCGATTTTACGTCGAAATAACTGACCTATCATGCTCTCGGGGCTTGTAAATTTAGATTCATTAAGATCCTAGATAAATGAAATGAATTTTCGCTAAATCCGGAAAAGATCAGACACGAAGTATAGCATAGAGGTCGCTAGCTTCCGGTTAACTCTATTCTTTATCCCCCAGACTACTAGGTGGAATTAAATAGTTTAAATAATTAAAGAATGGGTTGAGGTTTGGGAGAGGTAGAAGATTCGTACCTTACCAGCTTGGGGTTATAATAATGCATTTAAATCCTAGGCGAATGAAGAAATCCTTATTTGCTACAAAAAACAGTTTCCTTTATTGATACAAAACGATATATTATGCGTTACAAAAATAACTTATGTACTTTATTCGATAGTTTGAGCTTATCGACGTCGTCAGCTTAAGGCATAATAGCTATGAAGATGCGATAACATATGTACACGTGAAACGATTTCATTTCGAAAGGAAAGAGTGATAGGAATAATGCGCAATCTCAGTCTTACAATAATCAAATATAAAAATAATGAAAAAGAGAGGAATAACGATCAGCGTTGATCTCAAGCAGCTGCAATACTCTTCTCCTTTTCCCCATCTGCAGGCTGTGGATCTTTCTCATTCGCTCTCTCGATCGGTTGTCCTGGCGCTTTGTTGTCCTTCACAGCTGGTTTCCCGGTCCGTTGAATCTCGATGATTCTCTCGTTATTTTCAACAGCCATTTCCTGTTTCCTCGGGGCCGTGATAGAGAGGATTCCATCCGACGATAAGCTCGACTTTACTTGGTCCACGTCGCACTGAGATGGGACGAGGTATTTTCGCAAAAACTGCCTGGACACCCATCCGTGGTCGTCTTCCTTCTCCTTGTGTTTACCCTCGACGACGACGTTCTTGCCGAGAACTTTGACCGTTATTTCCTCGGGGGCGAAGTGCTGAACGTCTAATGTAACGTGGAATCTGTCTTTGTCGTTCTTTACCACTGACGCGCCGTGGGATTTGTGCTCTTGCATCTCATAGGGCTGAAATCTTCTCGCCAATCTTCTGAACGGTCTGCAGACTAGGAGATCAGAATTCCTCGACGAGTGACTGTCGAATAGATCCTCAGGCCTCATAGTAACTCCGTAATGTCGGTCCAGGAGGCTGCGAGGACGTTCGAATTCGTCCCAGCAATCGGACAGCAGGATTGGCAGCAGCGACATTTTTTGCAACTTGATTATTTATCCCTTATTTTCTCAAGGACACGGAGATCACTTTTCAGATTTTTTTTACTTCGAGAATTTCAAGCTCTGAGCTTTGTACAAGTTCGGATTCAAATACGATGACGTTACGGATCTCACGGCGTATTTATATGCGCCAAGAGCAGCTGCTGCATGCGCGTTGGTGGGGATGACCGCAGGCGAGGTAGTGGGGCTAGCATAGAGCTCGAATAATCGAGAATTTACCTGAAGTTAGTAGAATCTTCGGGTAGATTCGTGAATTCATTCGAATTGATTCGAGAAATACGAAATCAGCGTCGATGTATCAAGTTGCATACAATGCGATTATCTTAATGGCAAAATTAAGTTTTCCTGCAGCAATTTAGACCTTGCTTGTAATAAAGATGAATGGAAAAGAAATTCCTCGAGATTTATCCTGATTTTTAAAATCAAATTCGAAATTTCTACCCTGTTTTTCTTTTCTCCGTAAAATATAGACTCGCGAAAAATTATCCTTAAATAATATAATTCCCAGCTGTGAGAAGGTGTCCTTTGAAAATACAGCAGCTGGTCGGTATTATATGCAGGATACAAAGGAGTTTAGAGCCTAGCTATATAGTCGACCGTTTGTAGAAGGATCTAGATACATAGCTGCAGGACTGAACTTGAAATTCACGAACTGAAACGATTTAATGCAAGTAAAGTTATACCTATCCCATGCATATGAAAAGAATAAAGAATTCTAGAAATCCCCAGAAAGTTATCTACGCTGATAAAATGTATTTGAGGTGATTAAAAAATATAATTCTCAGCAAGAACTGACGAAATAAAATTAATGAATTTTCGTTACTTTGATTAAAAAACGAAAATCACAAGGATATAAAATTATGCAGGATAATTCGAGACGTATTTTATATCCCGACACACGATCGATATTTTTTTATCCAACTTCTAATATCGACTGTCATGAAAAAAATGATACAGCAACAAATCTAGTTCAAAGGATCCTGCAGGCTCTGCGCGAGAGAATACAAAGGTTCGAGCAAGTTCTCGTATCTACGCCTCACGCCGGTAACATCGAGAACCGGCTGGCATTTTCGATGCATCTTGTATTTCGCAGGCTACAACGCAGCGGCGACAGACGAATCCCCACCCGAATTCAGCGTCGGCGCAGCGTGTCGATCGCCTATAAATACGACGCAGGAGCCGGCGACGATCAGAAAAGTTTCAAACGTCAAAGAGTAAAAGTGATCCTGAAGCCTCAAGACACTAAGCGAGTTTCATCCGAACTATATCATCGACTGACTACGCAGTTCGTGCTAAAACGTTTGATTAAGTGATTTACATTAATCTCAAGAAAACAACGAACATGTCTCTAATCCCAATGCTGTTCTCCAACTGGTGGGAAGATCTAGACG
Organism: Rhogogaster chlorosoma; assembly: GCA_944452935.1. Lineage (NCBI taxonomy): Eukaryota > Metazoa > Arthropoda > Insecta > Hymenoptera > Tenthredinidae > Rhogogaster > Rhogogaster chlorosoma. Next base: position 23,141,517 of record OX101803.1, on the reverse strand, counting down.
AGCCCCATAGCCTCCTGGACCAACATTTCGGCCTGGGACTTCGCCCCGAGCAAATACCATCGTCGAGTCATTACGCACCGGGTTATCGCCATGGACGTAATTATGCACCGGCAGCTTTATACTACAGACCATGGGGCGCTGTTCTACGTAGCGGAGACGGAGGTTCGTCGGTTGTAAAAGCCGACAAAGATCAGTTCAAGGTTAATCTTGACGTGCAGCAGTTCAAGCCTGAGGAAATCAACGTAAAGGTTGTCGACAATTGCGTCGTCGTCGAGGCAAAGCACGAAGAGAAACGCGACGAGCATGGGTGGATCTCTCGCCAGTTTGAACGGCGATATTTGATCCCTGATCAGTGCAACATCGACCAAGTCTCGTCGAGCCTGTCTTCGGACGGTGTATTGACCATCACTGCACCGAGGAAGGAACAGCCGAAGGTTGAGGGCGAGAGACAGATCAAGATCCAGCATACCGGTAAGCCGGCTGTCAAGGAGGCTCCGAGCAAGGAAAAGGATTCTGGAAAAGCCGTCCAGGAACAGAAGAAGAAGAGCGATGCCAAATAATTGTGTGATTGGTGAAATTTTCGACTGATTATTCATTGTACGTTATTCCTTTTAGATATTAGATTCCAGTATACTTATTGCCATTCGATATAGTTGTAAGAATTCGATGAAGAAAAAAAAAAAAATCGATAAATCATTCAATTCATTATATTATTGTGTACCAAATATCGTAGAGTTTGAAACTATGCGTATAATTATTATCACTAGAATATAGGAATTCACCTCTTTTTCTTTCTTTTGTAATAAAAGCCTATATAATAAGTAATACATGAATAAATAACATGTTTAAACTAGAAATTATTTCGCCTATTGTTTGAGTATTATTCTTTGACCTGTCCCAAACCACCTAATCCCAAATTCAAACTCATTTAATTTTATTACATATTATAAATGAATCTATATTTAACCTTAGTAAGTTAATTAATTGTAAATTCAACCCATTATAATATATAAGTACAATAGCTGGCTTGTAAGTTATCCGAAAAGAAAAAAAAAAAAAAAACGACTCAGCAAGTATTGTTTTGAGTTTTTCTGTTGAACATTCGATAATAGATATCATAATATAGACAAAAAAAAAAAAAAGAAGAAGAAAGTTCTGTTTATTCGTCTTAGCAGTTGACAAGTCATATTTTCAAAATTTGAACCATGAGATGTACGTCAACGTTTGTTTACAGCAAGGCGGACCGGTGATTTCGTATTTACTTTATTTAGCAGCAGATCATACGCCGTGTCAAGTATACCGGTAATTATAGACATACAATTAACGATATTTAGATATCTGCAATAATATGTTATCTAAACTCTGGATGATTTCGAGAGTTATATAGTCTAACGGTTATAATGTATTTATATCGTCACAAAGTACGAGATTATTCTATCTACGATGTAGAATTTCTGCAGCAATAACAAAGTATACTATATTTATCATGTATAATGTTATTCTCTCGGAAAGATGCATACATTGAAAAATTTCGATGTGTGATACAGATTATGAGTTTGTCAGGTAACATACGATGCCAAATACCCTAATCCGAAAATTGTTAGACATAGTATTTGCCATTGAAACTCTACGAAAGCCATAGACGAATATATACCCATAGGTATACAAGTATATGTGTGTAAGAAATTTTTAAAACACGTGATTTTTTCAATAGTATATAACTTTAAAATTATAAATATGAATTATAAAAATAAATTCTCAATCGCCATTATCCGGGTGATTATTTATTTATTTATTTTTTCTCCCCCGAACGTAAGATTTTTTCTATAACAATTCATTCGGATTATTAATTATCGTTGAAGATTTAAAAATTCTCGATTCTTTTCTTTATTTATGCAAGTCTTCTTGAACAGTCTAGAATTTTCTCATGGTCAGAATAAACGCATGAACGCCGGCTCTATTTACGCCGTGCGTTTATCACAATAAGGCACGTGGCGGTGTGGGTGGCGTCGGTCGATGGTCGAACTCTCTGGACGCACCGCGACGCATCTCGTGATCGAAGTTTCGTGAAGGTACTGGAAGCGCGCAGCTACACACAACGATATGCTATACGCATCTAGATACGAGAGATCGTCCAAGAATAGAAGACGATTATTAAAAATATTCAATTTAGTCTGGGAATAATTCAGACTCCGAATTATATCCATACCTCCGTGACGATAAAATTTTTTAATATGCACGAGGGAAAATTCTCGAATTCTAAATCGAATTTTAGACATTTTCTAGAATATTTTCGAACGTAGGAAACACCTAGAATAATCGATATTACGGCATAATGAGGCAATGCATCAGATCAGCTGTCGAAGTATCTGGATGAAAAGAAAAAAGAAAAATTCTACCTATCGTAATAATTAACGTTGAAGGAAAATCTAGAGTAAAAACCGCGAAATTTAAAGCTCGTAGTAAATGACGAGGCGCTAAGCGACCAAATAAATGCTTTGAAGGGTCTAGAACGTCTCAGTACAGTGCCCTTTGAGGCAATAATCAATATTCCAGAGTATTCTGACCAGTGATTACATCGAGAAGTTTCTCGATAAAAAATACCTACGTCGAATGAAATGATAAACGTTGAAGGAAAATGTGAAAATTGAAGCTTGTAGTAAATGACGAACTGCTGGGCAACCAAATAAACATTTTGAAAGCTCTAGAACGTCTCGCGCTGCTCTTTGAAGCGATCGATATTCCAGGGTATTCTGATTAGAGAAAACATCGCGAAGTTTCTCGATAAAAAAACATATTCTATCGAATGAAATAATACTAAAGGAAAAAAACCTGGAAGGAAAATCGCGATAATTGAAGCTCGTGATGAATGACGAATTGCTGGGCGACCAAATAAAGACATTGAAAGCTCCAGAACCTCTCGGTATTTTCTGAGCGAATATTCCAGACTATTCTAATAAAAGCAAACGTCCCACACGGGCCATCGCTAATTACTATTCCGCGAATCTTACGCGTGGAAAACCGCCCGTGGAAAACCTCGCGAATTTCTGAACTTGAAATATTCGATTTTAAATAAATATCCCATAAAATTATTTCTCTCAAAAACTCCGAGGTCTACGCTGTGCGAGAGCCTTCTAGATTCTCCATCCCCACCACCGAGCACGCACAAGCTGCGCCGGCTCGCCGAGATAAATACCGGCTGGTCTGAACGTCGGGCAACAGTTTCACAGAAGCTACCACGAGATTTAAATCTAAAACGCGAACAAGCAACAAGCAACAAGCTAGTCTTTCTAAAACCAAACGACAAGAAGTTAAGAGAAAATAATATAGTGAGAAGTTTATTTCTGATCGTCGATAAGTTCCGAATATCAATCAAAAGCCATGTCTCTGATCCCAATGCTATTCTCCGACTGGTGGGAAGACCTAGAGCGTCCTCACAGCCTCTTGGACCAACATTTCGGCGTCGCATTACGCCCCGAACAGCTGGCATCTGCGAATTATCTCCTACCCGCGATCTACGGTCTGGCCAATTCCCCATCGAGATCTAGCTCTCGCCTGGTGCCTTCGTCCTACTACAGACCATGGGGTGAGCTTCTACGTAGCGGAGACGGAGGTTCGTCGGTTGTAAAAGCCGAGAAAGATCAGTTCAAGGTAATCCTTGACGTGCAGCAGTTCAAGCCCGAGGAAATCAACGTAAAGGTAGTCGACAAGTGCGTCGTCGTCGAGGCAAAGCACGAAGAGAAACGCGACGAGCATGGGTGGATCTCTCGCCAGTTTGAACGGCGATATTTGATCCCTGATCAGTGCAACATCGACGAAGTCTCGTCGAGCCTGTCTTCGGACGGTGTATTGACCATCACTGCACCGAGGAAGGAACAGCCGAAGGTTGAGGGCGGGAGACAGATCAAGATCCAGCACACCGGGCAACCGGCTGTTAAGGATGCTCCTAGCAAGGATTCGCAGCAGGAAGAGAAGGCAGAGAAGAAACAGAACGCTGTCGAGAAGTAATTTTCGAAAGATTCGCTAACACAATAATACCTCATTTAATGTTACTATGTTCCTGTGGCAATATCGTTTATCAATGTGTTTATATTCACAATCTGATACGTATTGATTCACCCTTAGTACTTTAAACCTACTAAATTATATTCTACTAAAAAGTCTGACTATTGTATAATCAAACTATATTAAGATTCATAGATTGTTAAGATTATTATTATTATTATTCAAAATGGTCAGTAGTTATCATAACTCATTCATTATTTTTTTCGTTTTCTTTTTGTATCTTTTAATACGTTGTTCACAATAAAATTTATTTTTAGATGTGAGAAAATTTCTTGTGATAAAAATTATACTACCCACTTCCTTCCCTAGACCTTCTCCTCGATCGATAAATACCTGTTTAATATTGATTAGGTTTAAAATAGTTTCATTTTTTCTGTGTCATTACTCATTATCTATTAGGCTTTTACACAGGGATTTTGGCACAATTTACGATCGCCCTTATAAATATAAGCTAATATTCTCCTATCTAGTTAATATGCAGAGCTAATATACTTCTGGGTAAGTATCTTGTAAAATCTTTCGGAGGAATTGGGGCGTGCCTTCGTCTACTATATGCATACCTGAATATTTAAATCAGATTTAAACGTAATGTGACCTACAATCTACGTTATTTAAAGTCAATTCATAATTCGTATCGATTTCCGGTATATTTAAATCGGTTCCAACGACCCGTGAGCTGTAGATCCTATATATGCACATTTCTATTCATTATTATCATAATTTATTATTGATTGATAAAACTGAGCGGAGAATTTCAAGATCGAGGGAATAAAATATGGTAGTTGTATCAATGATTTCGATAAAAAAATGTCATCTCTCTTTGTCTAAATTATTAGATGACAGAAAATCGATTTTAATATAGCACAGAATTTATACGAAGATTAGAAATCTGAAATTTTATTACAATTCAGGTAAGTACCACAATTTTTATGGAACTAAAGTGATTCGGCACTTTCGAGCTCCGACAATGTAATGAGAAAGTTGGCGCGTGCGTTCAATTGTGATTGTTACCAGAAAGAACTGTTATTACGCTCTTGTATAATAGACCGGCGATTCAAGTTTATACTGGATTTGAATGAGGTACAATAAGTGGTAGAATTTATTCGAACTAAAGTAGACGCGTAAATTATTGTTATTTTTTGTTTTTGTTCATTTACAATTTCTTCGGTTTTCTGAAGAATCTCGTATAGATTCCAGAAATATGAAATTCTATCTCACAATCATATGATATAATTAAGGATTCGCAACCGTATTTACGATTCCTTGAAATTCTAAGCTATTACGGTATCATTCGCAACCACATTACGCGGTTACGGTACTTCTGCCTCCGTATAAGTATAAAGAATTAGAACAACATATCCGTACACGTAAGACCGTGAATAAACTACAGTATGAATGAGTTAAGGAAAAAAATTCACAAATGATAAAAACAAACGGAGAATAATATCAAGACCCAGAAATAAACTCTCGACACAATAATCACCCATATCGAGTTGACCAACATATAGACAATTCACGCCTCCGTCTTAAATTTCTCTTCTCTTCGAGGAGGCATCGCGTAATTATACACCGCATCTCCGAAAAATAGTGAAATAAAATAACACAAGGAAAAAATTGAAAATGCGAAGAAATAACAAAACGGGAAACTAAAAAATTGACACCGTGATCGTTGCCTAAATTATACACAAGCGACGAACAAAGGGCGAGTTAAAAATTGATGAACTTTCGATGTATAGTCTCGTGCCTACACGAAGACTTTTATTACGGGGGTGCGGGGAATAAACGATCTCAAATTTCTAGTTAAGTATATTCTTTATCGTCTGGGAGTGGGCCTCGCGATTAGTGGCACGGGCTAATGATAACACGCTCGACTAAGAAGGAATGGGAAGGAATATAGTAGTCGGGCAGGCATCGCGCAGAGGAGACAGGGTTGGATACGCACGCATGGGTTTGCTGCGCCAGGCTTTGGGGTCCGAGCCCGAGTCGCTCGCTTTTACAAACACAGTCCGTAACCAACTGCAGTCAACTTTATACGTGACGTTCGACTCGCTTTGGGTCACTCCACGGACTCGTTTTCTCCACTTCCGTGAAGTTCTTTCAAACGTATTTAAGAAAATTCACAAAAAAGAAAGAAGAAACGTTGTCAGTATAATCCAACGGCGGGAATAAAGTGCGGGACTGTTTGAAAAAGAAAATAAACGCAAGTGAATTGTGATAATTTTATGAACTATTGGATAATGGAATAAAAAAAAAAAAATTCACTAAAAATTGAATCGAGTGAGAATTTTCTATCCTAATATTGATCTGGTTATAATATACTCACGCGAGTCGGGACATATGGCTAAGTGAAATTACACCGCGGTTGTACTTCATAAATGTAGGCAACAGGTGTTTTCGTCGGAAGTACGCCGCTCTTCGGGTAAATGGAAAGCTAAAGCTAAAGTAATCGCGTGCCGCGTGAATTAGCGTATATGTACTTTATTTGTGTTCGCCGAAAAAGTGCGACATAATGTTTAAATATGTAATAATAATAGAATAATAAAATATTGATATATATAAGCGAAATAAATATCGACGTCGATAATTTTTTTTTTTCAATTTTTAATTTTTTTTTTTTTATCCAACGAATAAAATGAATATTGCAACCGGAAGTAGAGGTCTGATAATTCTGCTACTTACAACGAATTATATGGCGATAGAAATCTTCGGTATTGAACAAAGATTCGAGGAGACGCCGGCCCTTTATCAGGAAGTATCGTCCGGGGATGACGTACGGTTAAGATGCAGGGTTAAAGACAAAAGAGGACAGTGCATATGGCAGAAGGACCGGAAACCAGTCGGCATTCATCCGGACAAATATGAATGGGCTGGTAATCGAGAGGGAGACTGTTCCCTCCTCGTAAGGAGGGCCTCCCTAGACTTTGACGATGGTTTGTGGGAGTGCCAGGTCACCCCTGGCGACTTTGCGCGTCAGGATGCACTCACCTCACTCCCAGCACGCCTTCTAGTCAGAGGTAGGCCATTCAAATTCAAATTAGGATTAGAATATTAGAATGTTTCATCGCTCTTCTACAGCTTTACATTACACAGGGTCAGAAATAAACGATTTGAAAAGATTTGGAATAGATAATCCCGTCAAATGTAATAAGAAAGCAATGAAAAGAGAAATTCTTCGATTGCAGTTAACCCGAGAAAACCGAGACTCGAGGTCGAAGGCGCGCTTCTAAATTCCGTTCTAACGCTGAGGGAGGGTCAAGAGGCGACTTTGTCCTGCGTATCGAGATACGGAAATCCGCCTGCGTTGATTAAATGGTGAGAAGAAATAATTTTTTTTTTTTTTGTCGTATGTAAAAATGAAAAACTTATTTTTTTTTTCTTCATACAATGCAGGTTTATAGGAGGGGACGAAGTGGCGCCTCTGAGGGAACAGACAAACGCGACGGAAGTGGACAGTCCGCGAACCTGGGCGGCGCACAGTCTCCTCCGAATCAGAGGAGAAAAGGAAAACCACGGATTGCACGTTAGGTGTTTGAGCATTCATCCAGCGGCCGCTTTGCCCGCAATCGCCGAGTCGAAACTCGATGTGCATTGTACGTTCTATAACTTCACATACGTTTGTGAATTACCTAATAAAGCGAATATAATTGTACGATTTTTCTTCATTTTTTTTTTTAACTGCTGATTTTAGACGCGCCGGAAGTCAAGCTAGAGACAATTCCTAGCTCTCTGGCTGCCGCATTGGAAGATTCCGAGAGTTTCCTAAGCCTGAAATGTCTCGTGGACGCAAACCCACCAGCTGTCGTAAAATGGTATAAAAACTCCGAGCCGCTGTCGGAATTTCGGGAGGGTTTATCCCTCAAGGAAAATCTAACGAATTCTAGTTTCCCGGGGCTAATCGGTTCGGAATTACGCTTTGAGCCTGTTAAACGCACCGACGAGGGTCTGTACGCTTGTAAGGCGTCAAACAACATCGGCGAAAGTTCCCCGGCTCATTATCGCTTCGATGTCAAATGTGAGTTAAACAAATTCGAATATATTTGAAGAAAAATCAAAAATCTTCCATATAAATTCCACTCAATTTTCCCCGCACGCAGATGGTCCAAGAGTCGAATCTATGACTGACCGCGCATCTCCTAAGGTCGAAGAAGCTGTAGTCGCGCTTCTAGGATCAACCCTGGACACTTTCGAGTGTGGAACATTCGACGCTAACCCGCCGGCTAAATACAGGTGGGTGCATCTGCGGGGAGGAACGAATACCGAGATGATATCGAACCCGAAAGGGAGCAGTGACGGGCGCAGATTGCGTCTAGAAAACGTGCAATGGTCAGACGAGGGAGAGTACAGATGCGTAGCGTATAACGTGATCAACGGAGTACGCCGAGAAGCGGCGAGCGATGCTCGCTACGTTTTGCACGTTACCGGACCCCCGGAAATACAAACTGGACCATCTTCTCCCGGCGATCTTTCGGACAGTGGAGAATTCCGGTCTACCGGATGGGTCGGTGAACCCGTTCATAGACTTAGGTCAAGATTTTGCTCCAGACCTCCGCCCCGGCTTGTCGCCTGGCAGTGGGGAAGCTCTCATATCAGAGCGGGTGAGTAAATGAAGAATAATAACGGAGAGTTTAATTCTTTGATTATTTTTTGAGTCGATTATTAACTGATCAGAATTTTTTTCCCTCATAATTATCGCAGGCGAGAGTATCTCCCCGAAATACGAGGCGCTACCGTTAGAGCCAATAATCGAGAATAAAATGGTTTCGAATTGTTATTGGGCTAAATTGGAGATAAAAGATTTGCAGAAGGAGGACGCGAGGGTTTATACGCTTTTGGTTGAAAGCGAGAAGGGCAGAGATTCGACTAACGTACGCTTGCTCGTCCGAGACCCGACCGAGATGCGTTTGATAGCAGCAGCTGCGGCAGTCGGGACTCTGTTTCTCCTCGGTCTATTTGCGATCGGACTCTACGCCGCACTGAAGTCTAAACGGTCGGCAAATTACAGCCAAGAAGTTGAGGAGGGAAGCATAGCAGCGGACGCTTTTTACAGCCCGACTTCCACCGTCGATAGGCAGAGAATAAACCACGATAATAATTCGGATATTGAAACTAATCAGAATTTACAAATCACCAAATCTTTTACTCGGAATAAAAGCCAGACTAACGAAAGCCCCTTGGCTGTTTTATACGGCTATGATCATCTAACTAAGCAAGCTTCGATTGCTAGATCACCGATGAGCCCGGAGGCTCTTAAAGTGAGGAGAGCTCCCGTTGTTTTGCAAGCCCCTACGATAGTCTAGTTATTCATATATTTATCTTGTATATGATTCGATCTAAGATAAGTTATGACATTTGACAGTACACGTAGTATGTACTAAATAATTGTTATATTATCGCGATATAATGTATTATTTTTTTTTAGAACGAATTTTACCTTTAAAAGAGTCTGATGATAACCGTTATTCTTCTGTTATACCCATATCGCTATAATTGTTACATTATAACTTATAACTTTATGCTTCTAATATTGACATAATATTATGATAACTCACGTACTACGTATTTATAGTGATAATTATTTTTTAACTATTTATTCGTTTTTTCATTGTTGTAATTTATTTTACCAAAAAAATAAATAATAATACTCAATCAAGATAATAATAATTGTTCTTTGACGAAGTATAAATTGTAGAATAATAATCACACTTCTACGCCTCTACATCAGCCCCGTATTCTATGGCGCAACGCTGATGTGATAGTATTCGATTCATTCAACGCGTGGAGACAGGTGTCTCTGTTAAAGTTCCATGTCAGACTCGAGACTGTCTGTCAAATTTTATTAAATGGGTATCGATGTCAGGTTTAATTACTGAGCGTTTATAGCATTTAAAATCACACGAGGATTGAGTAATCGACGAAGGAACAAACCGAGAGTGTTAATCTGTAGTATAGAGTTTAGTTAAAACGCCGCGAGTCAACGATGACGTACATGAAATCGTGGGAAGAATTTGAGAAGGTTGCCGAGAGGTTATATCTTCAAGATCCAATAAAGGTTTGATAAAATATATTCATCAACGTTCAGATTTTTCCTCATTTTATTATATCAGTCAAACTCCACGAACCCCGGAACGATAACTAAACATTCGACCAGTTCATAACCTCGAGAATCCTAACCTATAACTCGTGTCAAATTTTTAACCAGCTGTCTCATACCGACGCCTGAAAGTAGATTTAAAGCTCTAAAAGCGCAATATACTTCCCAATATTTGCGGATAAGCTGAGAAATGCGATTTTCGATTCATCAGAATTGACGCTTGTATAATATTATCACCGTTTTTATTATTTTTATTTTTTACTTTTCATTCCAGGCACGCTACACAATGAAGTATTGCCACAACAAAGGTACCTTGTGCCTGAAACTTACAGACAATCGTACGGTGGGTTTAAAGACAGTGAAACTATCATTTTTCTGAATAAAATACATTTTTTTTTTCTCATTTTTCAGCAGTTTGTTGTAATTGTTGAATGACTAAAATACCGTGTAAACTAAACCGCTGTTATTATGCTTTCAGTGTTTGCAGTACAAAACAGAGATAGCCCAAGATCTGAAAAAGATGGAGAAGTTCATTGGGAACCTAATGCGACACATGGCATCTAAGGATAACTGATATTTATTTAAATAGGAATATATTTTTTAAATAAAAAACATGTTCAGAACAAGGATTCTTCAAGCAGTTTTCTTCTTTGAGTATAAAATCAAACGATCTGTATATAGCTATACAATATTATATCATTCTATTTTTCATCTATTTTCTCATCTTCCTTCATTTGATTTGGGTAGAAACGGAAAAAGAAAAAAGAATCGTTTATTTTTACTTTCGCATTTCTTGTTTTCTTAAATATGTATACAATATGTGCATTGAATATTATACTCGTCCTCTATATTTGAACTTATAGCTCGGTACTCATTTCGGCCTGCTCTTGTGTCGGCGAGTCAGAGTCCTGTAACAACAGAGAAATAACAATCAGTTATTGAGTTATAAATTTATGAAATAAACTCTAGGATTGGAGAGTTCTTACATTCGCAGAAAGACGTAGAAAAGAAGAGACAAGCAGAGACTGAGAGAAAAGAAGAAACTCACGATATAATGGGCTGAAGAACCGCGTCCAAAGTTGCATCAGCGGGAGGGTAGATTTCTTGATTTGAAGACAGATCATAGCGTCCCTCTCCCACCAATTTCTTTTGTTGCTACACCAAAGAAAACTATCTTTTACTAAACTACCACACACAGAAAAAATACCAGTTACTATAACAGACTAGGAATTATGTGTATTCAAACACGCAGCATGCCAACAGGATTACAGGATTTGGTTTTATTTCTCCTTTATATTCGATAATATTGTGGATTCATTGTTTATTCGAATTCAACATAAACAGCACAAATACAAACGCTGTAATTTCAAATTATCCAAAGATTACAGACCCTTGAACCCACATAAATCATCAGTGGGCAAGAGACTGCAGAATCTTTGAAGGTAATCAATCCTTTTTCGGATATGTATGATGAGTTTATGCATGAATTTAAACTCAATAAACGAGTAGCTGCAAGAAGGAAATTCAAACATTTTTCATAAACTTTGGAAGAAATACGAATTGGTATAGAAGAAAGAAAAAACCAAGAGGGATACATGGGTGGGAAAGAAAGTGTGAATAAATACGTACAACTCTGGTGAGTCTGGTGCTGCCTGCGGAGCTTGAACAGCAACTTGAAAAATCTTGAGGAGTGCTTTCGCCTAGTCCGCTGTCGATATTATTGCCTATTAATATCCTGGGGTTACGACGATAATCAAATTCCTTCCTTGTATTATACTCGTTTCTAGCGGAGAAATGTTTTGAATCAATTCTAGCTGCAGATCTCGAAGAAGCTAAGTTATAACTTCCGTCGCGACAATGATGAGCGGTCCTTCTCTCTCTCTCTCTTACTCCAACCGAGCCGAAGTTCGTTCTGAAAGTGAATCGTTGACAATCTAGGCCTACAGGGTCTTCGGAGGTAAGATTTAGGTGTAATCGCATAAAACATACAACATTCTTTCGCTTCGGCTAGTCGAATATCCGGATGGGCAAAAGGCGCCTGTAGCCAGGTATTATGCATGTATGTAATAACAATAAATAAACAGGTGCGTCAAGCTGTTAATCAGTGATTTATTAACGGACTCATGCTTCGAATAAATAGGGGGCATGCTTAGACAACAATGTATACATGCTTGAAATAAATAAAAGTCGCAAACGACATGCAGATATTGGAATAAAACAAAACGAGACTAAGTAGTCTACACAAAGTTTAAACTTCAAACAATGACTACAGATCCCGTCTCGTCCTCAAGAGGTGTGCCGTGGACGACGCAGCTTGTCTTGATATCATCGTACCTAGGGAGGGCGTCTGATTCGAGATCCTCGGACCGAGATATCGCTGGAATTTGTGAGGATTGAACGATCGACTGTGACTGAACAATAGTGTAAGGGATCTCCCGCCTCTGCTGTTCGCTCATTCCCGTCGTATCGATTAAACCAAACTCCAAATGCCTGGAAATAATTGAACTGGTCTTGTTTTCCTGTTCCAAGAAATTACCCCCAAGCTTTCTAGTCTGCTTTTTTTCTTACTTTCTAAGCTCGTCAGGTAAATGCTGCTTGTGTGAAGATGACGGACTTCTGTGCCTACTTCTATGCCTTCTACGTGGTTCCGTGTGACTCACGACCTGGCAATGGCAAAAATACAATTTCAGATACTCCTCTCTGCCCACGATAAATTCTATCCCAATTTCCGAAGGCAATAACATCCGCTTACCACAGCTCTTTGAACACCCTCTCCCTTCCTCCTCTGCGCTTCTCTCCATTGAGGCTCAGAGTCGACCAGCTCGTGTCTAAAAAACGAATAATATAAATTCATTCAAAGTGTATCTAATCGGTGGTCGAAGATTAATCCAACATAAATCAGAAGCTACCTGGAATTTCGAGAGCTTCGATGCTTGCGACGGTGTTTTCGGTGACCAGATCGAGAATCGGAGCCTCTGGAAAGCTCCGATTCACAATCTGAGTGTCTGCTGTGTCTTCGGTGACTGTGACTGTGGCTATGACTTCTCCGTCTATGACCACCTCGGCTGTGACTGTCCCCTGAACTCTGGCTCTCCACCGAGCTGCTTCTTCGCTGAAGTCTGCTCAGAAGCTGCATAGTATATAAAATTATAAACGGATCATAGAATGTCGCGATAATTTGGGAGAGGATGAGAATGAAAGACACTCGAGGGAATCGGGTTTATTGAATTACACCTGGGACAAAATGCTCTCATGTATTCCGCGTTTATCCGTATCCAGAAATTTGGAAAAAGCAACTTACAGCAGGCGCAGTTCCTGCCGATCGTACAGAGCGGGGACTAGACGAAGTGTAGAGTCCTCTGGGCTGGCTCTGTGTCCATGGAGCACTCCTGGTGCTCCTGGTGCTTCTGGGACTAGTGTTATTTTGTTGTGCAGCATTATTCAAATTCGAGCTAGAAATACTGGATACTGGAACCGGGTGAGAAACCGGATTTGCTGTAGGCAAAACCTCAACGAACGGTCCAGCCATTTCCTGTCCTTCAACCACTCGCCTTTGAGCCCGTCTACTAGGCGCCCTTTGAAAGGCAGGAGCAGGATTTCTGATCCTTATACCAGCGTGCTTTTCCGAGCCTGAAGACGGCGGGCTGTATTGTCGGAAACGAGAGTACGGACTGAGGGGAGGAGGCCCTGTTGCCATAAGACGAAAAAAAGCCTGATGCTCCAGGCAGCACTTCCAAAGATGACGACAGGCTCCTCTAGACGGGGTTTCAAAACCGTGCGTTCTCTCCTCAGAATTCTTCTCGCTTACTCTCAGCATGAAGTACCTGCCCTATGTGCCATTATTTTAATCACGATACTTACATTGTTATTGGTACATAAAAAGGTTCGCATGCAGATTACTCGGGTAGGTATGGCTCATGGTTAATAAAATGGTGAGGAGGTGGATAAAAAAACTTGAAACAAGTCATCACCACAGAGTATATGGAATTTGATACATTTTCAAGTACTTCAGAAAGATCCGACTAGAATGGATACTGGAATACAGATTTATACCGTAATTAATCGGCATCCCATACCTTGTAGTAGATTTTGTTGATACGAGGCCAGTAATAGTTTCCAACTTTGTTTTTGTTTCTTAATACTATGATCCCGCTCGGGGTGAGACCGAGGAAATAATCGACATTGTCCTCCCCCTGGGATTAGAAAAAATAATGTAATTAATGAAATAATTTATATTGGGCTGTAAAATGAGTCAGTAATCTTGAACTGAAAGAGTATAAGAACTGCTACTACGAAGACAAAACCTCACAGGCTCGTAAATTATTTTTTGCCAATACCACGGCCTGCCGCATGCATGTTTGCAGTTTAGGTACAGTAAGAAAGGTTCATGTATACCTACCAGGACTGGATGAAGATCGACTCCGTACATTTCAAGCCACTTGACTTTGTCAAGGTAGTTGAGCTCCGCAGCCGACGGAAGTTGCCCTCTGTATGAAATTGCATATTTCATTTATCATACAATTGATTTGGTGAATATTTTTTGTAATACCTATATATAGTGATATGAGATTCATAATGAATGGGAGAAATTACCCTCTCATTTCTATATTTGTTATAAATTTTATTCATGAATGTAAACAGAGATTATTCCGAAACATACTTGAATGTTTGAGAAAAAAAAAGAAGAGAATGAAAAAGAAATAAGAAGTGCTATATAATACTAAATAAATATGAGAGACCTGAAATATACATATATTTAAATCTGGAGATACTCATTTGTATAAATAGCTGTATTAAAAGCAGCATTCTTCTCTTTCTCTCTCTCTCTGTATATCACAGTCCTTATGGCTTATCTTTTTACTTCTTTCTTCTTTTCGTTATTATTTTGTTTCTTTATTAACTCACACTAGACTCTTGTGAAGTTCAGCGATCCTCGATTCAAGTTCTGTAGTTTGGTTTGCTAGGAATCGAAATTCCGTCACGTATCCGGTCGAGTGTCTTCTCATGTCGTAGTCACCGAGTTCAGCTGAAATGAATATGACAAATAAGAGAAAAAGATTAATGATGTATGCATACATATTACCTATATATACACACATTTGCGCGGGTATATAGGCACAGCTAGGTATCTGTATTAATAAATGCACGCCCATATCCTGCAATTTCTGAACCAGTTGTCGATACCTATATTATTTCTATACTCTTATCTTTTTCTGCTCATCGCTCAGTTCTTCTCTTATTTTCATATATCTGTTTCTTATCTTTTCGCGTATATCCGCACGCATCACGCGTCCTATAATATATACACAGCCGGGTTTTACAACATATATCGCGTTTGCGTTAACGGACCGGTTAATTTGTACGGTCACGCGTTAAAACGAGAAATAATAAAGCCGGAATATATTCCATCCCTGTATTTATATAGATACTTGAATATATTGAATATAAATATGTTATTTAGAAAACGGGACATCTTCCGGGATAGGTATACGCGGGACGATGTACATGTATATAAAATAGATATAATATTTCATCCAGTCCTACACGAAGACTATAATAATAATATATTAAGCTAATAAAATATGAATTATATATAATTAACAGGTTGATCACTTACATTGTACAACGTAGGCCCCAAGCTCAGCGGCTAAATCGAAAGAAACCGGAAGTCTACCTTGCAGGATATCCTGTTTCACTTGAAGAAAGAATTGATACCTGGAACGGAATGGAATTCGATCGATTTCGGTGTCGCTGTACTCGATCATAATCGTAATCGTGTTGCACAATAAGGTTACACGAGGAGTATTTACGTCTTGCGACGAGATGCAACGAGCACGAGAACGAGCAGGTATATGTTACTTAATTGTTTCCTATAAGTATATCCATAATTATAGTGTCTATAAGTTTCGAAACTATTTCGTCATATACTATATTACACCTACGTGCGTGTCGGGATTAAAAAATCTTTTCTTCGACTTAAACTGTGATATAGACAACAAAAAACAAAAGGAAAAGAAAAAGTGCAAAAAATTTTTGACTGCAGAGACTAAGAAGCCTCCGGCTAAATTCTAAACTCTAAACTGTACCGTGAAAGGATTATATAGCTGTTCTATGCATATACATGTATGACAGCGAATCAGTGCCGAGCCCGAAGCGTTTAGCCCCGTTGATGTAAGTTGTGTGGGTAGTTATACATACGCACACGTAAACACGTGTACAGGGGGTCGAGGTATTGTGGGATTTAAAATACGTAGCAGGTTGTAATCTCGACTTCTTTGTATGAGGAAAGAGTGAAAATGTTAGATTTTAAAATCTCCGGAATGCAAGGGGGTCTATAATTTTCATTTTCGGGTCAGTAATTGGTCTGCGGACTTAATTGCTAGGGTCCGACACACAGGCTCTTCGTGAGTAAGCCTTTAAGCCTTGGGCCAAATACGAAATATTTCTTCCCCACTTGACCCACCCTCATTCTCTACCTATACCTATAACTATATACGCCCAAAGCCGCTTTGCTACACATTCGTTCCCGAAAATTTTCTCCCCCCTCTCTCTCTCTCTATCTATCTTTATCTTTATCATCCGTTCTCTTCTTCTCTCAACGAAGATTATTTATTATACCTGTATACGCGTACGTTTGCCATACATATATACGATTTCAGTTCAACAATTCAATCAATTTATTTTTTGTCATATGAAATAAACGGTTCAGGTTCTTCCTGACCTTCCTTCACTCCTATTACATCTTGCAGTACATGCATACGTGGATTGGTAGTTAGATAGGAACATGCGAGAGATGTATGCAGGATCGAATGAAGCTGCACCACACGCGGATGCATTTGCATATAGATAGAGTTTAGTCCAGGCTCGACTCTTTACCCTCTTTAATTTTTAACCAATTTTTAATACCTTTCCGTATTCATCTCGTGTTTATCTCGTTCGATAAAAGACCGTAGATATAGGTAGAGGCGTAAAATGTTTTTCGCGAACCTTACTGACCGAGATTTTCACCCCTTGCACGCAACAGACGAAGCTGGTGATGTTGGTGGATGCTTTTATCGCGACAAGTCGAGGATCGGAGCTAGCGAGATATAACGCTTTTAAATAATAATAATAATCATAATAACGATGATAATAACAATGAAAATAACCCGGTCTTTATTATACCTCGAAAACTGTTAATGGCCCAAAAAAAACTTGACCCGTTAAATAATTCCGACCTAAACGACAAGGTCTAAGTTTTCTCGTAAAATATTCTCCCCGCAAGTTATATGCCTGCGTATTTAAATAATAATAAGTAAGAGAGAGAAGAAGAAGAAGAAGAAGAAGTAAAAAAAAAAAAGAATAAGTTAGGTATATAGTTTTATTTTTGTTTTTATTTTTTATGAGTAATATACCTGGTTATTTCCTCGATAAGTTTGCACGGATCAGCCGCGTAAAATTTCACCCCAAAATATAAGGTGTGAGTATCTGGATTAGCCTCTGTATTACCACCTTCGTTCTTCAGCTGTTTACCAATTTTTTTACTCGGATCCAGCCATTGCTAAACGAGGAATAATACTGATGATGATGATAATAATAATAATGATAATGATAATAGTAGGCTATGTGATATATAATTTTCAAATGATTAAAATTACATTTAATATCATATTTATAATAATAATTTGAGAAGATGAACCCGTCCGAGCGCACGATTTGCATATAAGTTTTATAAATACACATACACGAGGGTATATATAGATATAGCAGCGGATATTAGGCCTGGCAGACCATTTCCGGTCAGATAATAATCTACAGTCTGGATTTGCCCCGGAGGAAAATCGAGGATTAAATCTTGAAGCAGGTTCAGGTTATAGTTACGGTTTTATAATCAATTAAAATGTCAAGTGCAGCATCAGCGCTGGAGCAGCGTTATAATGTACGAGATGAAGATTTATCCGATAATATGTGAAAAGAAAAGCAAGGCAAAAATATGAAGAGGAAGAAGAAGAAGAAGAAGAAGAGTCAAAAGAATAAAGTATAAAGATGAAAAGGGAGTGGATTAATTCATTTTGTATGTATTACCGTTTGATTCTCGTGGTCCAGATAACGTAGACCGAAGTATGCTGTCTCGAGAAGATTCAGATGCCTGAATACTCGTTCGAGAAGCTCTTGTCCAAGGCTCGAGTTCTGCGGAGTTAAAAAGGTTGGGAAAAAAAAAAAAATGAAGATTCGTTGCTGCTGTTGCTGCTGTAAGGGCCAAGGGATGAAAAGGACTCAAATACATTTCCCAAAAGTGCTGCTCGTTTCATATTCCCTACCGTATCCGTACCTACCAGCAAAATGCCGGTCGTATTTTCTTCCTCTTCCCCGCCTCAAAATTGCCAATTTATACCTAGCCAGGTCTCAGCTGACTTTAAGCTTTATAACGTAATAGCAAAAGCGAACAGGACGAAGAAGAAGAAGAAGAAGAAGAAATATTTATCATATTACATAATCTAAAGAAAAACGCATAGCATATTTTCTGCAACAACATAATATATACAACTATAATGTTTAATTATATTAAAGCATATCGTCTATCGCGTTCCGCTGTGATACTCTCAGCGATCTAACAAGAAAAAAAGAAAAGACAACGAGAAAAAAAAAACTCGTAATTCTCTAGTCAATCGCGTGTTTCGTTTTCTGTTGCAGTTCGTATACCTATACATGTCTATCTACATGCATACTTTCGGTCCGGTGTGGGTTATACTGACGATGAGATCGAAATCGGTGGTTTCCGGTTCCCACAGAGCGAGGGCAAGCCGTGACGCAGTTTTATGTAGTTTTTTCTTATTTTTTATACCTCGTGGATACACTGGGCAACTTTTCGAAAATCACATGCCCGTAGTTTTGCCATTGAGAAATTGAATAGTCTTGGAATTAGGGATCGCAAGGGTAGAGGTATACACGTGTGAAGAGATCTTTAATTCGATAGAAAATTCGTATTAAAGAATTTAAAACTAAATCCTTAAAATCTCGACACGGATATCTGGTTTACAAAATTTATATACGAGGAAGTGGTCGAACCCCTGATCTGAATAAATTGAAGCGGAAGTACGCGGAAGCCGTAGTATCTATAAGCCATGAAAGTTTGAAGTGTTTCGAAACGGTGAATTCATGGGACATTAAAATTATATACCTATCCTCCATCTAATAAGTATATATAGATTATCACATATCAAAGCAATAATTTCAATCTTCTGAATCACCGATATGTTTTTCTGTACAAATACGCGTCTGACACTCACAGGTGCAAAAAAAGAAGAAAAAAAAAGAAGCAATTTTGTTTTTCGGCTACATACACCGAGCTACGCGTGTTTTCCCGGTTCACCGAGAGCGAGATAGAAAGAGAGAGTGGGAATAGGACGAAGGAGAGAGTGTCAACCCTCGTCGATCGTTTTGGCTTTGTTTCAAGTGCGTTCTCCTCGAGACTTGAAGTATCAGTTTTCGATCGGAGATCGGTACTCGCGATTTCGTCGTGCCTTAAAACCCAGCCGTATAGTATATATATCGACGGAGACGAGAGTCAACAACGAATCCGGATTCCCGGTTTGTGCTCGCACTATACGCACCGCAACGTCATTTTTTCGCTCTTCTTTTATCGTTTTTTTTTCCTCTTTTTCTTTTCATTATTCCTTTCTCTCTCATATAATGTATTCCATTAGACGTATACGTATACGTTTACAATACATATATATCTATATATTTATACGATTCAGGTACACCCACCCTGTACAATGTAGAATATCAACGTATACGGACATACCGCTTATACCTACACGATTCCCCTCTCCCCCAAACGAGGACTGACTCCACGTCTTGATATCCATAGGTACTACTCTATAGGTAAACCATAGGTGTATACATTTATATATATATATGTATGTATATGGTTGGCTGGTTGCTTGCTCCCTGGTGGCTGCCTGAACGCGCGCACTCGCGTGAACGTGACGAAGGAGCGTCGCCTCGGAATACGTATGGGTATATAAGTGTGTATATATGTAGATATACGATATATATACTGAATTTACTTACAAGAAAAGGTCTTACCGCGGCGTACATACCGATGTGACCAGTGTGTACGAAACACGACGATCGTCACAATTCATTTCAAATTCAAAGTCAAGAGTCTCGAGCCATTGTACGCCTCCGCTCGTCACTTTCCCAGAATTTTTGTTCCTCATATATACATCAATCGTATATAGTATATAATATATAAAGGAATGCAGAGATACTTTTTGTTTTTTCTCCAACTCATCTTCTTTCATCATTTTCAATAATTTCCGTCTACTTATCGACAATAACTGATCACATTTAGCTCTCCTAGTTCTTAACGGATCGGGGGTAAAAAGTTACGGGAATTCAGTGTAATATACCTACCTGCGGCGCGGTTATACTACCGTACTTCCATATACCTACGCGCGTATACCGGCTCGAGGCTTGACTCGCCGTCGGGGGTCGTTCAGCGCGCCCCCATAATAATCATCGTGTACCGGGTACCCGGCTCGCGTGCGGCGAACAATTTGAAGATGAGCGTATACCTACATATCTCTCGCTTTCATTTTTCACCTCTTTGCTCTCGTCCCGCGACCGCACCCGCCCCAACGTAGTAGTAATACCTCGGAGGTATATTTCGTAGACGTACGTATACACGCAGGAACAACTCTAACTTCCATCCATATATGTGGAGGTACAACAACGCGTATGTACACAGACGTAATTTCTCTACGGCTCGGTTCGCTCCGGTTAGTTCGCTCGTTCACTGCACCAACAGCAGCAGCAACAGCAACGCGGCAGTTCCGTTTATTTAGGCATTGCGAGTGCCTATACACTGCAAGCACGCTTAGGCGTATATATATCGTGGGAATCGACCTGCTCCACCTCCGCCTCCATCTCCGTTCCATCCCTTTCTTTGGACTTAATTGCGCGGAGGAAATATTTGCAAGGGTCTGTTGGAGTTCGTTCGACTCTTCGATTCCGCATCGAAGGCTCCGGGCGTTTTTAATTCACGAATAATTGTTGCATCGCTCTTTACTTACTCCTCTTTCATTATTTTCTCACTCAGTTATTAGATTTTTTTTCCCTTTCTTTTCTATACTCTGTCTAGCATTTATGCGTGTCCTACTCTCCCACGTTTCTATACAGCCTAATATAATTTCACTAATTCTGCGTAGGTAAGATATATAATGACTTATAAACACCGACGTGTATAAGTATACTACACATCCGCTTGTTAAGCGGAGACGCTCTCCGTCTCGTAGCTGTTTATTGTAAAAGACCCCCCGGGGCGGTTCATAGATCGCCGAAGATCAGAATTTTCGAGATAAGTAGACGACGGGTGTTTATACTTAACGCGTTATTGTATCCGTAACCGTTTCTCTATACCTGTGTGTAACGAACTCGTTCAATTTTCGAAAACTTTTCTAATTGGTGTAGGTATCTGTTAATCTGCAGTACGTCTACCTACGACTGTACACGCATACATATACATGTAACAGATTAATGTATGTAAGACAAGAGAGAAGAGCGCTCGTCGGCGCCGGGGGCTTCCAATTTTCGTGTATCGGGTATATAATAACACCGCGAAGCGCTTTGGGAGCTCGCGGGCATCCCCTGCCCCTTTTTGCTTCTCGTTCTATATACTTCTTCGAGAGTATGAATTTGAGCGTTTGAGAAACGTGATCTACCTCACGATGTAGAAACTGAAAGAGTACAAAGCCTCCTTTATCGCCAATAATAATGCGGAAATTCGATAAATCGTAGATATACGAGAATATGCAATAAGCTTTTCTGCACACACACACACGTACATACGTATATATAAATTATAGGTTTCTCATTCTCTTCGTCTTCTTCTTCTTCTTTTTCACAAATATAACCGTTGAAGGGATGAATGACGGATTGGACTGACCAACGGCTACCGCGGGTTAAAAAAGAATTTCTTCCACCAGATTCGGAGGGGTTTATCGCGTGCGTGTAATTGGAGAGACGCGGGTAACGCGGTAGCAGCTTACGCGGACCTTTTCGGCTTTTTCGTATACATGATCGTTATAGGCAGGAATATTCCCTATAGATAAAAAAAAAAAAGAAAAAAAAAATGGAAGAGAAAAAAATACGGAACGATATATATATACATAGATAAATTCGCGGAAACGATGCACTTTGGGAAATCACTATATATATATCTATAGATAAATAATGCAGGATCATTACATCTATATAGCATTATTATAGACTTACTAGTACGTCCTGAAGTAGTTCATGTTCATCGAGAAGGATCACCTTGCAATGAAGGAGGCGAGGCCTGCGGCGACCAGCGGGCCTTAATCCCGGACACAGCCACTCGACCACCATCTCCTCCTCTCTTCTTTATAACTTTTTAGTTTTTCGCTTTCCACAATATATGTTTTTTTTTTCTCTTCAAATTATCAACAACTTTCTTCGGGAGTTATTAACCCGGTTCAGAATCTCGATCTATTCATCATCCTGATAAATAGAAATGAAATTCCTTTAATAAACCTAGATTTAAAAAACACCATTGATTAAGCCTATAATATTATCATTAGTCATAAGATTCGCGTGATCTATAAATTCGTTCTTCGAATATCAGAAGGATTACAATGATTTCTTTTCTCCACTAATATACAATAATAATTTGACAAATCTATAAAGATTCAAATCTCACAGCTATACATATACATATACATAGAAATGAAAAGAAATTCTTTTGATCTTTTTCTTTTATATCTCCCATACCCCGCAGAGTTGTTATTATTTTCACGACCGTAATATACCCAGGTATATATAGGCTAATAGATTATAGTGTCGTCAGATGGTAGGTAGTACAGCCCCGGACTCCCGCAGCATCAGACACGAATGATCGTTGTCTGCGGTCGAAAAGTGAAACCGCTTGGACCGGGCGCACGTACGTAGTTACGCGTTAGCTCTTTGTTCACTTTTCCTCTTCTCTTCTCATTTTTATCTTTCATTGTTTTTTTTTTTTTTTTTTTTTCGTTTTTTCTATTTTTCTTTCACGCCCGAGTAACTGCCTGCAGTTCATGTCAGACTCACTATTATATACATATAATATCATACATACGTGCTATATGCTCGCGCGAACTTGCTATATACCTGCACCTATCTATGTATAACGCAGATATTTTTGCAGACGTTTGCTAGCCTCCGGCCTGCAGCCCCCCATTCGTCTTAGTGTTTTCAATCTTTTATCACTCGATACCTACTCGACAGATACCTCACGCACGGGGAAAACGATCGGATGTGTGTTTTATACGGACGGATACATCCATCGATTTTCATATGGATTCCTCATTTCTTCTGTCTTCCTCTTTCTCATGCATTCGACTATCCATCGTAAGAGGTGAGTAGGTATATCTAGATTCTAGGAGGAGGAATATAGGAGGGAGTCGCGAACGCGAGAGCAGCTACTCGTCTTTACCGTTACTTTGCGTCGCCGCGCGTGTATTATGTATCGTATATATAGTATATAACTATAGCTACCTAGATCATGGCTAGATATATACGTGGAGGTACGAAATATAACCGGCACGCGTTGAATAGACACATACCTAAAACGTGAAGTGTGCATTAGTACGATATTACCTATATTTACACACGCGAGGTAGGAATATACGTATATCACGGAGCGATTCTCTCTCACTGCACCATAGGCCATATATACCTAAACGCCACCCCCCTAACTCTGGATATTCTCTATAATACGCAAACATTTATTAGCGCGCGAACTTCAAAGTTCTTCGACTCCGTTGATTCTTCTATTCTGTGTTAACTTTTTATAAATTATTCAAGTTTTATAACCGACGCGTAGGATTAGATTAGATCGGATCAGATTAGATTAAATGTGGGGCATGTTCGTACGTCGATTAATT
The DNA here is from genome assembly GCA_944452935.1 of Rhogogaster chlorosoma. NCBI lineage: Eukaryota > Metazoa > Arthropoda > Insecta > Hymenoptera > Tenthredinidae > Rhogogaster > Rhogogaster chlorosoma. The sequence goes on along the minus strand of OX101803.1, from coordinate 23,117,433 downwards.
CCGGGATTCTTTAGGGTATATTAGTTTTTTTTTTTTTTTCATATTGAGGAGAGAATTATTCGCTGCTTCGTACAATTATTTGTGTGCGCGTATATATACGCACCTTTGCGTGGATAATTTATAATTTGCTCATTTGTTCTCTTCAATTGTTCGCGTGTTGATTATACATGATATACTTTATAATAACGATCTAACGACTTATACATACTGGGTAAGTAATTATACAAGTGAACTGGCTAAGGCGAGCGCAAACGAGGAGGAAATAGAAATAAGAGCAGAGTTCTCACTTCCGGTTTTATTTTCCCATGACGGTGTTTTATATATATTCATTTTATTAGTATATAAATTTATCTTTTATACCTTATATGTATATTCTTGGCGAGATGCATATAGCTGCGTTGTATATATATACAATTAAAAGACGAATGTCAATTTGAAAAGAAGGTGTTTTCCATGAATCGTTCGATTAAAACGAATCACGCCGTTGGAGGAAAACATCGTCTAAGGTATTAAAGCTTTGAAAATAAAAAAATATAAAATTCTAAGAATACAAAGGAACGCCGGCAGAATTACCGGGGGGGTTTTCAAGTTTTAATCGTGAAAATGCGAGCGTGGGTGTCGGTTCCTTTTCTTTCCTTACGATTCTCTATACTATATATCTATATATCTCTTCAATAATTTCATGAGAATATAAGAAAAATCTATAGCTATATCTTTCTTTCTTGAGTGTGAAAATGATTATTATTCTTATCTTTTTTCTTTTTTTCTTCAATTCTTCACGCGACACACGAGAAATATTGTGAATCGCGGATAAAAAGCGATGAGACGCGTGTAAAAAGAAGAAAAAGTGGAGCTGGCGCGAGAGGAGAACATCTTCATCGGGAAGGGCCTCGTTACTCGACGGGAGATAAATTTGATTTGATTTATTTATTTATTTTCTCGTATATCGGCACTTGTACTTGGTATATACCCCTGGCACAATCATCGATATAACCGCGAGGATAGGGTTGTTAGAATCCCATTATTTAATTTACCGTGCGGTGCCTGTAATAATAAGGATGTGATACTTGAAATATTGCTTTCAATTTAATGTATTTATATTTCGCCAGAATAAATCCATCCTAAATACGAAAATGTCGATGAAATTATTCAATAATTTCAATACACGCCCGTGCAAGTTATATATATTCAAGAACTGCCTTGTATTAAACTCACGTTCAACGGCGTATGTATATACCAGAAACACCCGCCGCGTCGGTGATACCGGTTAAGAAAAACTGTAAATCTTATATACCATGTACATATATATGTATGCCTATATATATACACACAGGTATACAATACAACGGTGTTTAAGTACCGTGAACGGATCGCAGGCGAATTCCCTCGTTTTAGTGGGTAATTTTGGCGAGCGTTAAAGCGATTATCAACGTCCCATAAAGCGTGAAACGCTTTGGTAATAAAATATATCTATATAAAAGAAGAAAGAAGGAAGAAAAAAAAACAAAAAGAGAAATAAAATATAAAAGTTTTCGGGTGTTTGTATTTCGTAATGAAAACCGGAGACGTGGATATATAGGTGTAGTAGGTACTATTTATACCTAAATCCTAAATCAAAGCTAGCGGATATCAAAGGCAAAGCAAGCAAAGCAAGCAAAGTGATCCTCGAACCTGAATTCACACGGGACGCCAATTAGCCGCATCGCGTAGTATAGCTGACAACTTTATACATTCTATCCTTCCTTATTCCTCTGATCAGTGAATGGTGTAATAATATACGTCGGGTATTACAGTCATAGATTATACACGCCGCGATCATCGCCGGTGTAGCTCCGTCTACATAACCGGAGACGAGGACTAAGTCAATGTATTATCTTCCTAATCAACCAAGCGAAAAGTAAGAGATAGATACAGGTATAGGTATATATAGGTATGGTGAAATACAATCTCTGACGCGATTTAATTGAATCAGCTTCCCGATCCACGGTGGCAAATGGAAGTGGAAGCTGGAAGTTGGAAGTGGGAAGTGGAAGTGGAACTGGCTCGTGGGCGCAGCTCATTAATTGACTCATTAAACGCTTGTATACTACGAAAACAGTTGATATTCTATTCCCTAACGGCTTAATTATCATTGACAGAAAACATATGCTTCTTTGACTATTATTTATCCCAGTATATCTATCCATCTATATATCTATCTATCCAACTAACTATGCGTATTTACAACTTACTCACATAGTTAAGTTTAGCTATGCTTTGTGCGTATATATACGAATATACTACACATGTATTTACTCTGCACGGACACATAATGGGAAATAGGTATATCTCGACTCTCGGAGAAACCCGGATTTACTCGCGATCGTCGAAGACAATGCCTTCTTTCTCCTCCCGCCCTCACCTACGGGCACATCGCTTACGTTAGATCTCGCGCGGCGCGTTTGAGTAAAAAAAAAAAATGAATCAAAAGTAGGAAGTGAGATTTGATGATAAAAAATTTGAAATAAAAATAACTAAAGATAAATGAATTAGTTGACAAAACAGAAATGATAATGAAGATTGAAAATTAAAATTTGTCACTTACCTGATGCGTACGATTGCTCCTTATTCTTATGTATATGTATTTCTTTTTTTTTTAACCCACGAAAGTAAAATAAGAATTTACGTATGACCGTGGAAAGGAGAGGAAGAATAACTGCAGTCGTTAATCAGACTGTCAAAAAACGAGTCTTGCTGTAAATGCTGCGAATACTATGAGCAGATTTATATCATCTCATCTTTCGCACTACTCGGATATTGAATGATACGAAGCACGCCGGTATATAATGGGTATAAACAGAGTAAAACTGGTCGCTAATTTGTGTTTCACAATCTTCACACGTGACAAAGAAAATAAATAAGATACAATAAGTTATATAAAAAATTTGAAAAAAAGTAAAGAAGCCAAAAGCTGGTATTAAATCAAAAGCCCGCAACAAATTGTGCGCGCGGCTAAATCTTCAGGCTTCTTTCAAGTCTCGAGTCAGAGTACGGACTGACTCGACGACGCTCGCCGCGGCTCGACGGCCCAGTCGCCACGGAGTCGACGATCCTCGAGGAGCCGAGCCGCGAGCGACGAGGACGAAGGCGAAGGGTAAAGAGCAAGGAGAGGAACATCAGCTCGGAGGACGAGAGGATTGCTGCCGCAGTGGGGACAGGGAGACACGGAGGCTACGGAACGACTCGCGTATTATACACGCTGCATACAGTATGCGTGGAGATATTCAAGCGCGCTTGTTGTTTGCCGGTTAAGAACTTCCTTGATTTTCGTTCATATTATATAGGATCCCGATTAATTTTCCGACGATCTGTTGTCAGCTTGAAATTATTCATTTCTGTATTTAGTTTCAAATTATTGTTCATTCTACTCATTGGAGAAAAATTCATTCTAGATACATACAATTCACAATCAGATTATGCGCATGTATTTGTATGCTGTAACAGGACTTTGACTCGCATAAGAATGAAACTTTGTTCGACTACTGCACTCTACAGTTTCCTGATACGATCGAATAGATGTGCTGCCCTCGCAACGGGTGCCTTTCGAATCTAGACATACACTTGGCCGGTAATTTGCTTTCAGTGGTCATGAGTTAGACCAGAAAGAGAGAGTATCTCGTCAGTGGTGAAGGAAAAAGACCGTATCATTCCGTGGTTAGGGTTTTACGCTTTACCACGACACGATGTGGTTTGATCGGATATATTTTGGTAAAGAGGAGTATTACTGACTGCGCTAATGATTTAGGGGTCCCATATCTAACATAGGGGCAAGATTAGCGGAGAGAGAAATAAGATAATCCATTTTTCACGCGGTGTTTAGTCTGATAATTTTTCTGAAAAACATATAGCGTAGAAAAATAAGTAAACTCTTGCCTGAAAGATAAAACATAAATGGAGGAATAATAGATCAGGAATTTCATCGCATGCGAGACTCACCATCCTGGTTGATGAGTAGGCGGATGGTAGGTATCCATAAATAATGCTTTTGGCAGAAGAAGATCTTGAAGTATACTCCAGGGCTGCGAATAGGGCAGGGGAGGGGTGTATCCAATATTGGGGACAGAATTGGAGACACTGTATTGCGATATTTATATGAGGGTATGAATCCCATACACAGGGGTAAAATTTGGGGAACACTTCATTCGCGAATCTATGTTTCGAGATATTATTATGCATTCAGTTGAAACGATATAATTGAGATAAGATTGCACTTCTAATTCACGGTTTTGATATTATATATGCATTTCGCATGGGGATAAAATGTAGATATCACTCCACTTTTAATTTTCTGTTTGGAAAATATTATATGTGCATTTGGCACGGGGGAAAAATTTAAATAACACTCAACTTTTAATTTTCTGTGTAGAAAATATTATATGTGCATTTCGCACGGGGGTAAAATTTAGATAACACTCCACATGTAATATTCGATTATGAAAATATTATATATGCATTTCGCATGGGGGTAAAATTTAGAGAACATCTCACTTCGCTCACTATGGTATTTATATTCTACATATATTGCGATGTGCCACTGTCACTGTAATAAAGTGTTATAAAGAGAGATTTTTTTCGTAATATAACTATGTAAGTAATCTTCTGCTACCACGATTTGAAATAATCAAGACCACATAATGATTTTATTCGACACGAAACGAAATATACTCTGAGTATTCATGACTGTACGATGTAGGGAAGTGAAAACGCCTGCATGCAGGCAACTCTAACATCAAACGGTTAGGTTTAGTTTACCGCGTATTTAATTGGCGCGATATACATGGTAAAAACCGATGTGTCGATTGTTTCACCAGTCTCCTGCGATATAAAAAGTTTCAACGCGATAGAACATTAAGAAATTTTCGTATTTCAGATCCCGAATTGAAACTATGAAGAAAAAATACAAAAATTATTACGCATCAATAGTATGAAAAATTCAAGCCAGAAAGGGTTCGTGTCGTAATGGCTACGCGAGCGCATAATCTAAACGAACTTAGTGTTAGCTTTGAAACGAATTCCCGTATCTCCCTCGTTCTGCAAACGCATTATATGCATAATAGATGACAATATTTTTCTCATCGTTACACAGCGAATTCTATCTTCACGAATTGAAACAAAGAACAATGATGCGAACCCTTAATAATAAAGCAGCCTTACCATTTTAAAAATGGAACGCCTTGCAGTTTGAGAAAATTTTCAGAGAGTTTTCACTCGACTCGCAGCCAATGAACACAACTTCGGATCACTTTCAAAGAAATTGTTCGCCTCAGGGCGGTAATGGACCGTAAATTTCGTACAGAAAATAAAAACTTGTGACTGTAATTACCGAGAGAAAATTTTTAGCGGCAAGACGGACACTTGCAGATCGTCAACTGTCGACATTTTGGATAAAGAGTCAATGTATCCCTGCGCCTGTCCCGATTATCGATAAACAATGGCGGATAATCGAACGTTGCTCTCCCGCGGAAATAATTTATGGTTATGCATGATGAATATTGCGAAGATTGATTCGATTAGTTTATTTTCACCGAATTTTGGTGAGATTGAAAATTATATGCCTGCTTATTTTCTTACCGGATCAAACTTACGGCTGTGAAAGAGAACTAGAACAATTGTGAAAAATCTTTCATATCGAAACCCCAGTCTTGCCACAAAATCCCACGGGCTCTAATCATGAAACGATTATTTAGCTGAGCTAAGGATCAACACAAATACTTCTGGGATAAATCACATTAGAATAGTAGCTCACGTTGGGGAACTACGAACACGGACTTCGTTCTAAAAAAAGCACTGAACGAAATCTCGACTCGTTAAGAAACGGCAAATTCGTTGCACTGCTAATTTGAATAGTTACAATCGCTGGGGCGCCACTTGTCGATGATTTATGACTGTCCCGCGTATTGCATATGATGAGGCGCGCTGATCTGGATATCTGTTCTCCTGTTGTAAACGATCTGTCTAGCTATAAGGGACTTTTCCCATGGCTGATAAAACTCTATTCTATTCTATTCTACGGATGGATGCAAGCATTTTTTTCTTGTTGTACATTTCATAGGTGCTTTACTTCTAGTTGCATATTGATGGGGTTTAGTTCTGGTGAATGATAAGTTGTAGTCTGATTTTATTTTTTGTGGCAAACAACGATGAAATACAAAAGCTTCATCTTACTTCGGGGGCTGCTTGTTATATTCTAATGATAATGGTTCACCAATAAGTTATAATTATATATGAATTGCGAATTTTAAATAAATCTCGAACGGTAACATCGGTGCGCCTTATTACATGCAACCTTGGTCAAAGATTGCAGCAGTGTCGTGCAGGTTGCATCCAATAACTCGTAATGATGCTTGCCGCGAAAGTGGTTCGCAAATGCGTCCAACATCTTATTGTTGGTAGAAATACTTCGAACACCAAGGAGTGTCAGGCATTCATCGATGGAAATAGATTATTTTCGAATATTTGAATCATGTACTTATGATATACTCATATAATAAAACTCGTTCTTCTGTTACAGTTGAATAGACTTTCCTCACAGTCCACGCACCTCCACCTAGCAAGGATTCTGTTTCGATTAGCAACTTCAAAGGGCTGGTTAATTCGCTCGTAAAATTTTTTGTAATAGCCAGTAGTTACATATTAACGTAATACTTGTATTGCGATGGTTACGTATTTATTTTTAAGAAATAATTACAAATTATACTTAACTTTTCCGATAAGTAGCATTGTATCGATTTTGTTTCAATAAATTTACAGTTTTGTAATAATCAATTGCATCGTTATTTTCCATTTTCCCTACCTGCACCTTTTTATTTATATATTTATTGTCCTTCTAACTCCGCAAATCGCTAGTCTAAGTTAACTATAGGTATAGAGAGGTATAGAGAGACGTATGAATGAATGAATCAATAGGCATATCCTTTTTCGGCACACCTCCTTGGGTCAGATGTTCTCCTGATACCAGGAGCAGAAATTTTGCGAGTTAAAATGCTTCTAACTCCGCAAATCGCTAGTCTAAGTTAACTATAAGTATAGAGAGGTATAGAGAGACGTATGAATGAATGAATCAATAGGCATATCCTTTTTCGGCACACCTCCTTGGGTCAGATGTTCTCCTGATACCAGGAGCAGAAATTTTGCGAGTTAAAATGCTTCTAACTCCGCAAATCGCTAGTCTAAGTTAACTATAGATATAGAGAGGTATAGAGAGAGGTATGCATGAATGAATCAATACACATATCCTTTTTCGGCACACCTCCTTGGGTCAGATGTTCTCCTGATACCAGGAGCAGAAATTTTGCGAGTTAAAATGCTTCTAACTCCGCAAATCGCTAGTCTAAGTTAACTATAGGTATAGAGAGATATAGAGAGACGTATGAATGAATGAATCAATAGGCATATCCTTTTTCGGCACACCTCCTTGGGTCAGATGTTCTCCTGATACCAGGAGCAGAAATTTTGCGAGTTAAAATGCTTCTAACTCCGCAAATCGCTAGTCTAAGTTAACTATAGATATAGAGAGGTATAGAGAGAGGTATGCATGAATGAATCAATACACATATCCTTTTTCGGCACACCTCCTTGGGTCAGATGTTCTCCTGATACCAGGAGCAGAAATTTTGCGAGTTAAAATGCTTCTAACTCCGCAAATCGCTAGTCTAAGTTAACTATAGGTATAGAGAGATATAGAGAGACGTATGAATGAATGAATCAATAGGCATATCCTTTTTCGGCACACCTCCTTGGGTCAGATGTTCTCCTGATACCAGGAGCAGAAATTTTGCGAGTTAAAATGCTTCTAACTCCGCAAATCGCTAGTCTAAGTTAACTATAAGTATAGAGAGGTATAGAGAGACGTATGAATGAATGAATCAATAGGCATATCCTTTTTCGGCACACCTCCTTGGGTCAGATGTTCTCCTGATACCAGGAGCAGAAATTTTGCGAGTTAAAATGCTTCTAACTCCGCAAATCGCTAGTCTAAGTTAACTATAGATATAGAGAGGTATAGAGAGAGGTATGCATGAATGAATCAATACACATATCCTTTTTCGGCACACCTCCTTGGGTCAGATGTTCTCCTGATACCAGGAGCAGAAATTTTGCGAGTTAAAATGCTTCTAACTCCGCAAATCGCTAGTCTAAGTTAACTATAGATATAGAGAGGTATAGAGAGAGGTATGAATGAATGAATCAATAGGCATATCCTTTTTCGAAACACCTCCTTGGGTCAGATGTTCTCCTGATACAAGGAGCAGAAATTTTGCGAGTTAAAATCCTTCCATCTCCGAAAAACGCTAGTATAAATTGTTTAACATATAGAGACGTGTGTGAAGACACGTATGCCTTTATCCATATACACATCATATCATGTCTTCACGCACGTCGCTTTATATATTTATTATAAAAAAATAAAAAAATGAAAAAATAAATAAAAATGCGGAGGTAGGAGAAAGTGGAAAATAACAAAGCAATTGATTATTGGTATGTTTGTAAATTTATTGATGCAAAATCGATACAATATGACTTATTCTAAAAGTTACGTATAGTTTTTAATTGTTTCCAATAATAAATATATATGTGTACCCATCGCTAAAAGTATTACAATAATATATATGTAAACTGGCTAATACAATAAATTTTTATGAGCGAGCTGACCAGCCCGTTTGAGTTGTCAATCGAAATGGAATCCTTGTTGGGTAGAAGTTCATGGATTATGACGAAAATCTATCCAACTGTAACAAAAAAATGAGTGTTATTATATGAGTATACAACTCTCCTCTGTCACAACTCTCCTCGGTCTCCCCTACATGTATTAATCAGTACATGACTCAAATCCTAGAAAAGAATCCATTTCTATCGATAAATGCGTGACAATCTTGTGATCTCTTCTTTCGGTCGAACTATTTCTACTAAAATATTATACACGCGTTAACGCAGTCTCATGTCAACGCTTTGACGGCACGACGGCCACTGACCCCGCGACAGGTATTCTTACCCTAGGTCAGTGCTCTTACCAACGGGATGACAAATGGTATCGCCATCTCGCGGTCAACAGACGAACTACTTTTGCCGCAAGCATCGGAGATTACCATCAATGCAACTGTAGACACTGGACTGGTGTGTGGGTTGCAGCTTATAAGGCGCGCTGATGTTTACGGCAAGAGTAGTTCGTAGGTTTGACCGCGAGATGGCGATACCATTTGTCACCCCGTAAGCCTGATTTCTACTTTATCTACGAAACCCAGTCCAAGAGGTAACTCGTCTGCTATCTTGCAACAAAATTGGTGCGCCTTATTATATGCAATTACCAGCTGGCAATCACTGGCGCGGCATGCGAGTTACATTGAATAAGGCGTTCAGAATTATCAATTGTTGGGACTGGGAAGAGACAACTGGGAAAACACAATTAATCAATTTCGTTTTATTATTCTGTGGCAATCTTTTTGCATGTAATTAATACAAAATTATTCAGATATTGTCGATCGTAACTATAATGTGTAATAGAATATTTCCATCCAACGCCTGCATATTCGTACCCAGTATTGGAATCTGAAAAAATAAAATAAAAACGATTTCATTATAATAAAACCACAATTTGAATGTATCGAATAAGCGAAAGTTTTTCTATATTATTTAATACAAGTTTCTTCTCGTACAGACATATATTTATCCCTAGCGTTTAATTAATTTGGGTTCTGGTAACAGCTGGTGCTCTCATTGTCAGCAGATTCAAATAATGGAAACGAACTTATTAATATAATATAAGTACACGCTGATAACGCCTTAGGCCTCGTCTCTTCAATAGACAGCTGTCTATACGCGAGTAATAACCAAAATGATGAAAATGACGTGTATGTTACTCCTCGAAAATTACACTCTGAATAAGTTGTATCAAAGTCTGACAGTAACGTGGGATGCAACTGGCTGTAAATTTCTTTGTTTGCTACCACTGCGGGGATCAAATCACTCTGTGGCGAACACTGAGCTTTGATAGCAATTACACTTTGTACGACAAGTTGTAAATAAAAGAAATAATTTGCCTCGCATAAAGGCTTGTTCACTTGTTTTCTGATTATGTTACCTAACAATAGTAATATATACCGTGTACACATACTTCCATATATTGATTACAGACGTGAAATAATGTCATTCTGCGGTTATGATGTCTGTTTGTTTATGAAAATGTTACTAATACGTCCATTTGTGTAATATTATCAGATAAATGGACATTTGTATTGAATTTTCAAACGTTCCCTTCGCCATATCCAGCAATTATTATCTGCTATAATTTCACCAGATAAGCGTATCAATTTACCTGCTGCAGATTGTCGAGCTAGTAACAGCCACCGACCATATAGGTAGAGTGTGGTCGATGAAAACAGCCTTGGTCAACGATCAGCGAGCTATTGTTCCATGAATTATTACCTCACAATCTGCAATTTCACGTATTATAGTTGCGAAAGTTTTTCGACGACAACTTTTCCCCCCCATGATTATAGTACGTGATTTTTGTATTTGAATTCTGCGATCTGAATATACGCGGAGGGCTATAAAAATCCTGTCCTCTTAGGGGCGAACTCCCTCCTCGACTTATGGCAGGTACTATTTTCAAGTTAGGAAAACGCAGAAATGAGAATTAACATTGCGCGCGTTCTTGATAAATTACAATGAGTTATGCCTGAGGAAGTTTTCTCAATGTTATGTTATACCAACGTTTCCTTGTAATCGCAGCGACTGCAATAGGTAGGTACGGTGGAACCTCATTAAAACATAAAATTGCGGAAGAATTTATCCATTCGCAAGAGCCTGTACGGTTAGGGTAGAGTAGGCATTTCAGAATCGCGATTATTCAGCCTAAGATTCCGCGTATCTCTTCGATATCAACGAAACTACCGAACTTTCTAAACGTCGGACATTAAAAAGTCGAAAATTTCTTCAAATCAGCTACGGAAAATCTCTTAATCGACTAATTAAACCGCACCATAAGATTTTAACAACGATATAACAATTTGTACAAATCTGCAAGGGTTCCTCGTCGGGTTTGGATTACGGCCGAGCCACACCCTGGGGGTGAAATTTCTCCACGTATAGGTATACCTATATACTAGTATAATATATGTATGTATGTGATAAAAGAATCAAAATTCGTAATAAAATGTTAGAAATTTATGTATGAAATCGGGAAAGTTTAAAAATCATTTCTTCCCATTCTTTCAATAAATATTATAGACCTCTATATGACTGTGGCAATTTCATTTCATCCCAGCATCACAGCAGCTTAAGGTTAGTCTTCGGGAGTGAAGGTGGAGGGTATGGGCGACCCGTAGATAGGAAAAGGCGAGGGCGAGGGCGAGGGCGAGGGCGAGGGAACGAGGGTAGATATCGCCTGGGTTCGCGGAGTAGCCGCCCGAGGCGTTCAACCAATTAGCTAACTCCCGGTTCACCCCCAAAACCGCTAACGAAGAACGAAGGAGAGAGTGAGTGAGTGAGTGAGGGGTCCATGCCTCTCTTCGGCTCACGGCTCATCGCATCAGCACCAGTGCTTCTGTTACGCTTCTGTCTATACAGTCGCTGGGTACTGCCTGGGGCAAGGCTTTAATTTTTCTTTTCATTCTATTTTTCTTTTTCTCCGTCTCCTTATATCCACGAGAAGCCGAATAAGGATTTGGTAAAGCCTTCGTTCGCTTTACCAAGTAGGTATAACCCAAAAACGAGAATATATATGTTTATTCAGAGAGTCGAGTATAGATGTGTGTAAACTGGGCCGATAATCGCTCCCTCGTTTTCACCGAATTATGAAAAAGGAATGATGAAATATTGTAATACGCGGTAATTTGCGTCGCGGTCTGGTTAGAGAAGAATAGTCGTAGTTGTGATAATTGAGGTAATGCGGTAGTAAGACCGCGAGGTAACCGAGAATAATAATGATAATGGGGTGAATAATGATAATAATTAGCGAGGTAAGGGCTGAACAAGGCGCGACGCGTCAAAGGCGCAACACCCTGAGACTTGAAGATTTTAGACCAGGAATAAAAGGGAATTCATTATTTACGGATTTTAATCTCGTTTCAGCACCGCGAATACAATTATACATGTATACGAGTTGATTTCTAAAAGATCGCGTGTGACTTGTACATGTATGAGTACACTCATGGTTACGAAAGCTGTCGACACCCCCGCATCTTGTTTAACATCAAAGGGATTACATAAGTGCAGAAGAACGCGAGGGAGAGGAACAATACGTAGTTCGATTGCCGCATGCGGTTTCTTCTTTCTTCTATTGTCGCCGATTTATAGTATGGATGTATGTATATACAATTATGCGAATAATGAAGGAACGAGGGTGAGAGAAAAGAAATATAAGGGATAAGGCTGGAGAACGGAAGGGGAGTAAGGCCGAAATGGCATCCCTTACTCCCGGACAAAAGACAAACGGGAATCGTGAGTCATTAAAAGCCACGAGGTACCTTAAATAGGAACGGGTATACCTAGGTGTACCTACCAACCCCCATATACAAACTCCTTCCTCTGCAATGCCTTGCGGTAAGAGACGTGCGACGCTGCGTAATGTACGCGCGGTTAGGGTATAGATATAATGTAGCCTAGCCTCGAGGAAACTTGCCTGTCCAATCTTACGATCTAAACGTAAAACGTTTTTCCCTCAGAATGAAAGGCGGGGGATGGGGGTCAGGTTCGCAACTCGGTCAACATTGATATATTCGTGTAGGTATCGTAAAATGAAGGGCTTCCTCGTAAAAGTATAAAACGCAGGAATCAGCTATCCGCTGTGGTGGTGGTTTTGTCTTCGTCCAAAAATTCGATCCTCAAAACTAATCTAACGCAAACGTACGTTTGCGGTCGTGCGCATTCGTGAGACGTCGCGGTTAAATGAAAACGTGGAAAAAAAAAAGAGAGAGAATAAAAAGAAAAATAGAAAAAAAACACACACTATCCAGAGAACGATAAAAAGGTGCCTCGTTTTTTAAGTACTAAAATCCCAAAACGAAAATTCTCGAGCGTTGAACAGCTCTAAACCCCTAGCGTACCGTATATCAGTGTTTTATTGTTAGTTGGAAACGCCGCAGCGCGTCGCGACGCGTGACTGACAACATTGTGCGTCGCCCGTTCTCCCTTTCTTCTTGTTTTTTTTTTGTTTGTTTTTTTTTTTTAAACGCCCAAAAACCCTCCCCAGATATATTTGCGGTGGGCACGACACAGCACGATGATATATATACATGTATATATGTATATATATATATATTTTTTTTTTCAACTTTTATTCGAATTTTTATTCAACGACTGTATATAGGAACATTTTACTCGTACACCTGTACCTACACACGGGCCCGTTGACAGCCAACGGGGTTAGCCCTGGCGCGCCAGGGGTCGACGGGGGATAAATTCAAATTAGTAAACGCCATTAAAATGAGTTGTTAACTCCCTCGGCTATGTGTATGTGTTTACTCTTGCAGCACAGTTTGGCATTTCGTCCCCATGCTCACACCCGAAGAGTATAGGTACATACCTACATGCATCTACCTACCTACCTATCTACGTGCCGTACGTATGCCGCGAGTCTATTTCGTATCGCGCGAATCTACCGGCTTAAAAAATACACACGTAGGCAAATATATGGAGGTATGTAAAAAACAAAAAAAGCAAGCCATTCGTGGAGCTAGAATTTTGTTGCAGGTTCCGAGCTTACGTAGGCCGATTTTTCTACTGTGCGAGCTATGAGGGAATATCGACTGAACTGTTCGAAAGATAACAGCTGGTTCTATCTCATGTCCTTTGGGATAATTTTAATGGATTTTATAATCTATATATACATTACGTAAATCGTGTTAGGTAGAAATAATGTAACTGTTAAATTGAATGGTTAAATAAGTTGCGGAAATTTATTTTCCAGAGATAAATATACGTATATAGACGGATGTTATTTATCGATTGCTTCGTCGTCCCATATATATATTGATTCTGACACTTTGCTAGATTAAATTATTCTATTTCAGTAGATATAATTTAAAAGTCTATCTGCTGCAGCCTGCATACTAGTGCACTTGTCAGATCTGCGAACTAGAAACTTTTCCTAATGAAGAGGAATAATTAATATTCGTTTTTTATTTTATTTTTTCTATTTTCACCACGCAAGTGGGTAGGTATGCGTCAATGTTTTAGTTTCAGTTGAATAACGAAAATGATAATAACTATAATAATAACAACAATAATAATAATAATAATGATGATGATAATGATAATTACGGTACGGTGAAGAGTCCGCCTCGACTCGCCACTCGTCATATTCTTCACCCTCGACATACACTCGCTCGTTTCTTTCACCCTTCTTTTAATTATCGAAACGCTAATGATGTATCGACTCTGCATTCGCGAGCGTCTCCTCATTCGAGGATGCAGCACCTAGCCCTCAGTAATGATTATCATTATACAAAAAAAAAAAAAAAAGAAAATATACATCTATACCGCGATCCCTAGGTACCTAGGTACTTCTTCTCATCCCGGGTTTATTAGTGGAAAGGAGTGATTCTAATTAAGGTTGAAACTCCTTCGGAGATACGAGTCTTCGTTCTTTGTACCACAACGCAGATATGTGTATCGTAATTCACAATTCACATTTATTCCCTGCGATTTCTCCAGACTTTAGACTTCGCTTTATAGTGTGTACCTAGTCTTCCACCTCCTAATTGTATAGCAACAGAGTTTCAAATCTATGAGTTGCTGTTGGAAGATAGGTAGGTACTACGTGACGTATAAGACGTCAGTCGAATCTACAGGGATGAGGTGAGAAAGCCAGATAACCGACTACACGAAGAGAAAGGGAGTACGAAGACGAGGGAGAGGGAGAGATAGAGAGAGAGAAAGGAGGCAAGAACAGGGTGTTGAGGTAACCGAATTATCCTTGCGTCCGCCCGACTTATCCTGACGGATTGGGTTAGCCGAAGGAGGATCCTCCGTCGCAGACGTCGACGCTACCGCCACCATCGACAAGACGATGCTACCGTCGTCGGAGCTTCTAAGGGATGGAAAGGAAAGGAAAGGAAAGGACAGGAACGGGGGGTCCTTCTCTTTTACCAGGCGCCCAAGCTCCCCGAATTTCTGCCAATTTATTTCACCCCCCATATCCCGACTTATAATCATTTTTTTCATTCTTTTCTACAATCATTTCTTTTCATTTTTGAAAAAACAAATTGTTTTTTTTTTTCTTCTTTCTTTTCACTCATCGAATTAGACGTACGTGTATAGGTATGCTATTGGTTATCTAGTGCGAATGCAAACGAAGGCAGCAGGTCCGATTTAACCCGGGCTAACGCGCGTTGTGCATTTATTTACTACCGGCCAGTGAGAAGAGAAGAGGAGAGGAGAGGATGGGCAGAGGATAACACCACAATTCGCTAATTGTTTTTCAATTTGCGACAATCCATTCCCGGAAGGTACAATCCGAGTAGAAACTTCGTTTTTTTCTTCTTCTTTCTATCTCTCTCGCACACTCAAACAACAAACGTGAGATTGATCAAATCCGGAGCTGATGTTAAGAAGATAAAAGGGTTTTATGAATGGATCTAGAAGTGATACGAATTTAGAAATATATACGACAAGAATGGTCTCAGCTAATTCCAATCAAACGTATGATTCACGACGGGGCGAGTCGTATACGTAGAACGTAACGAATTGTTGTAACAGCCAAAGCGAATCGATGCAATGTAAAAGGGAGAGCTAGGGTGTCGGTTTGGGTATAGGTTTAATATGGAGCCGTGGAAGTTGGAGCTTCTTCTTCTCACCAGGGATAAATTATCCTCCGTCATATTAGCTACATCCTGACGGCGTCACGCCAACAATTGAACAATGGCTAATTTATAACGTACGCTTATAGTATACATAGAGATATACATATACATGTACCTATATATACACGTGATACTATACATAGTATAGCTGCGGGCAGCGAAACCATTTATTCGCATTAGCCCTGTATCCGTTTTGCGCCTTGGTAATATGGCTAACTCTCCCCTCCCTGAATCGTAGCTATCCAGTGTACGTGTACCCTTCCGGCGTTGCGTTTGAGCAAAAAAATAAAAATAAAAAAATACACAACAGAAAAAAAGGAAGCTCGAAAAATTTTAAATTAAAAAAAAAAAAAAAACGAAACCTGCGGCTGTAGACTTTGAGAAGAGGAAAATTCTCTCGCTCCGCAGCGGATTTTAAATTGAGCAGAAATTAATTTCGACTCAGGATCTCTCCTCTCTCTCTCTCTCTCTCTCTTCGACTTGTTCTCTTTCCTTGGGCAGACGGGGTAGGTATAGGTAGGCAAGTATAATGCTCGACGGTAGGCAGCCCTAATCTATTATGAATCGGAACTGATATTAGAATGCCCCTGCACACATACGTACGAGTACATTACGGATACTGCGGGGGAGGCCGATATAGATTCTCTTAGCATATTTTAATATTTTCTAGCTCTGATTTAGTTTTCGATCGTGCACCCGTGGCCGTGCGAGCTGAACTGACGTGAGCTCAGATTCGTTCATACGAATATTTTGATCAAGCATATAGGACCTACGTTGAATAATATCGAGCAAAGGAGGAAGGACGTATAGGTAACCCACCTAGGTCTTTGTATTCCGAAAACAAGAGACGTATAATGTTTTTGATTTTTTTTCTACATTTTTTTGTCTAACGCAGTTGGCAAAATTTAATCATTTAAATCCAACCCCCACGCGCTGCCACTACTGTTCTAAATCTTACAGCGAGTCTGGATATACTTACGACAGTTTTAAAAAGCTTGCGGGTTAAAAGGGGTGGGACTCCCCTAGCTAGCCGGGAGCTGAGTTTCCTCGAACAAAGATTCGGACTTTGAGCTACTCTCCGTGATTCGCGCTATTTTTCCCCCTTATCTTACCGTTATCTCGCAAACGGGCAACCACTTAGCTCGACCGGCGACGGTCGGGTTAAGGGTGGCCCTCCGGGCGACGTCGGGCGCCGCCAAGTCAAGGCTGGGGGTCCTGGCGGGAAAGAGACGGAGAAGAAGACTGGTTGTACAAGCTGTTCTAATGAGATAACTTGGCCCATCATGCCTTACTTTTAATATCTCCTACCCTCCGAGAAGCTTCTCCAAACCCCTCGACCACTTTCGCCTCACTCCGCCCCGTATACCCTCAGAGTCAGCTATCGAATTGTCTAACAATAAATTTGGCAATTTATCTACGTCTATATATTTTCGGCTCTCCTACCGCCGCACATACATATACAGATACATATAGTCCTGAGTATATGCGAGGATATACACGTATATGCGTCTATACTAGGTATATTATATAGAATGTAAAACGGGATGATTTTTCTACCCTGATATAACGACGAGGCGCTGTGCGACAGCGGCGAGGTTTGCTTCTGTATAAAAAGATTCGAATTTCGAATAAGTTTGGTTCGTTACCCGCAGCGAGAGCTTCGAGGGCGAGATGCAAAGGATGGGAATAAGTAAGGGATGAGGGGACGAGGTACAAACTTACAGGGTACATCGCCCCGATTTTTCAACCCTCGTTTATACGTATTGCGCGAGCGACTAATTCATCGAGGATAAAGAATGAGCTCGATCTTTCGCACAGGGATTATAAAAGAATCGTAGCTGGGAATTGTGGAGATTTTATTTTGCAGAAATCGCGTTTTTCTTTTGTTTTCTTTTTTCTTTTTGCGACAGAAGTGATAGCGATCTATGCAATAATAGAAAGTATCGGTTTATATATTGCACGTATTTTTGTTCAAACCAATCGAATAATCGAAAATACGAGTTCAATGAAAAGAGAATTTGATGGTACTCGATCGTTATGCCTCATTACGATTATCGAATCATTTATTTTCACGTTGCTTCGACGGACCTGGCAATGCCTGTAAAGTTTGCCGCGTGACCTGTGACCCAAGTAGCGAATATCTGCGGAGTTTCAACTTCAAAGTGTAATAATAACTCGTCGTTGAATTATGGTAAAAAAAAAAAAAAGAAAAAGAAAATCTGATCTCATTGTGATAAATAAAAACGAGGAAATCCCCCTTATTTTTTTTCGCCCATTTCATGAATTTCTACAAAAAGGGAAATATTTTTCTGAAACGGAATATACAGGGTATTACCGCACTTCCACGGATTGACGTGGATGTAAATTTATTATTATGTTTATAGATACATGCAGTGTAAGCAAATACAGTTTGGTACGTGCTTCGTGGAATATTGCGTGATGGACACCGCACTGCACACTGCACCGGTTACCGCATCGTAAATTTTTACCGATTGCGGTTGTGTATTACCGGCATCAGAGGACGTCCGTCACAGCGTTAGAGGGGCTTGTTTAATCGATGGTTTTTTTCTGCAATGAACGACTAATATCGATTCGGATATGATATTAATTATTAACCAAAGCCGTAGCTCTGTTCGCGTTCGCAATTTTTTTACAGAATGCAGTAACGATGGCGAGGCAACGAGATGAATGAAAAATCCGGACCGTGTTGAAGTATATTCCGATCTTTGAAATACGAAGAAAAAAACAAGAAAAAATTGAAAGTAAAAAGTAAGAAAGAATAAAAATAAAAAATTCTGAACACTGATAAAAATTCGCCTATTCGCCTATTCGATTAACCCCAATTCCCCTGGTTCCCTCGAGCCCCGAGGGCCAGACGTGAACACTTACCGTGAACTCGTAAAAAAAATTTAAACCGCCGACGGGCAGGACTTCGATAAAGTTATAAGCGAATCTTCGAATTAAGGAAAAATGGACGCCGCGGATTCAGCGGTGACGTGTTCGGCATTTTAGTACGGGATTTTTGCGGCTAGCTACATCTCATGTATTTCGATTCGGCGAAAAAGCGAAGCGGTCTCCGCTCTCGTGATTAGCGATTTGTTCGTTTCTATACAGTATCATAGCCGTTTGACAGATTTTCGATTTCAATTACTAATTCAAAAACCGAAATTATCACATTTTGGTAAATACATTATAACGTGTATTCAGCGTTTCAACGAGCTCGGATTAATCCGACCAAAGTTTCATTGCCGTTGCAACATATACACCTGCTTGTGAAGTTTTACGAAGGCAATCAATCAACGCTGTTCAAATGCGATATTTATATATAGATATGTAATAATGTATGTACCTAAATACGTATCTAATGCAAATATATTTAGCTAGTGATTCAGCCTTCCAATTTTCGTTTACTTTCATATATGTGTATAGGTATATCCATCTATAGCATGAATTGATTCTCTCGTTTCCGTATAGAACCCTTCGACTACCGATTCACCTCCGATCGTATACGTATGTATACCTACTACATATAATTACATAAATCCCTTTGGTTCCGGATCAATCGGGGTAAGTATTGCCGCCATTATATCAGAGAATCGAATGGCCGCGAGATAATTGGCTAAAACTCATCTCGTCGTCGTCGTCGATCGACCAATCTTCCTGGACCGGATATAGACAAGGGTTTTATTTTTTATCCAACTATACCGCGGTTATTTCACCATCAGAATACTGCTGCTGGCAGTAGTAGTTGTATTAGTAGTGGTGATGGCGGTGGCGGTTGGAAATCCCCGATATACGCGTAGGTATATACATGTAGCAAATTGCGTTTTGTTTCAATTTATCAATTAAGTTCGTCAATTAAACCGCGACGTAACGCTGATGGCGAATGAGAGAGACAGAGAATCGTTTATTTATGTTCTGGAACTCGTTAGTCTATGAAGAAAAAGCCTGGATGGTGGTGGTTGTGCGCACACGTCGCAACATCCACCAGCTGGGAAAATGGAAACAAGGTAGAATAGAGCTGACGACGAGCGAGGTATGAAATCAGCCGTAACACCTACCAAAAGATAAAAAAAAAAAAGAAAAAAGAAAATCAAAAAACGAAAAAAGAGTGAGAGGGAGAAAGAAGAAAAAAAAAAAAAAAGGAACTGGTGGGATAGCCGATAGCGCGTCCCGGGATTTGGGTAGAATTTCATTTCTAGATCTCCCGTCTACGAGAAGCGGGAGGATCGAATTTCGCGATGCGTTGATTCGATAAGAGAGCTCGAGACGTATAGCGTGGCGTATGGTCGTTGTGAAAAATTTTCTTCTCGACTAAGGAAACCAGCCGCAGGGGTTTTCTCGCGAAGATTTTTAGAAGCTTCTGCGGAGCTTCGCTGTAGGATATATATATAGGTATGTATGTAATATCTATAAGTCTATGGGTTTTAGTAAATAAGATATCTGCGGAGGGTTTGTTACAAGATTTTTCTCGTACGTATAATGGACACGGATGGATCCGTACGTAATTATTCTATACCTTGGGAACTCGCGGATCGGGAAACAGTTTTTAAAACTACAGGTGTACCGCGTACAGGGGATTAGATTATTGTGTATTTGTAGCGATATTCTAGCGCAGCCAGTGACGCCGCTGTTGCAGCAAACGCACGAACGGATGAGGACCGACACACACAATGCAACATTCGTATACAGTGTGCACGCGCTTCATTTCCTCGCGGGGAAATTGTGTTTCGAAAATCCATTTTCAATCCTCACACACCCCGGTCGCGTCTCTTCCTACCTACCTACCTACCTACTCGTCTCTTCGCGATATCCACGCTGACACCTTTACACAAATATTAGAAACATTCGCGTATCGAGGCCTGGCTGAAGTTCCAATTTTTCAAAAGTCGAATTCAGATATTGTCGGAAAACCTTTAAACGAAGACTTGCATAATTCGAAAATTCTGCGTATACTTATACCTGCAGCGTTGGGTAGTTTCTGTATTTTCGAAATCCAGACGTTAAGGAGGCGAGGTTTACAGCGTATTATACGATCATGAATGTATCCCGTGTAACGCAACCTTACCGAAGGGGTATATATTCATATTGAAGGGACTGTGGGCACGTGCTTCAAGTAACAATGAAAGTGAGACCGCAGGGGTGCAGGCAGACGTTTATTTCATGTTTGTATGTTGGGTGTAGAACGGTGAGAAAAATTATGCGATAGTTGAGGTGATTTTAATTTTAATTTTTTTTACTTCACTATTAAAACGAGGGGAAAAAATCTGGAGGATGAAAGAGCCGGAGTTTAGCGGTATAATTTTTATCTGTTTTTGGGGTGTATTCAGATGTACGAAGTAACTTCTGTGAAGTTTTAATAAACATCTTGGGGCTTACCGCTTTTTTTTTTTTTTCTTTTTTCTTTTTTTTTTCGGAATATATACGTCTTTAGTGAATTTATATTCCCCACTTTGAGAGAGAAGGTTTCGAGCTTTTTAGACTCGGTATAAAGCGGCGCGGTTGATTCAACAGAGAATGTTATAAATCGTGAAAAAGTTTCATTCAGTATTTCCCTCTCGCTTCATCCACTGCCTCGTCCTTCTCCTTAATTCTGTAAGGGGATAATAATTATCGACGTAATTACGTATCCCTTGGGTAACGTCGTTAACTTTCAGGGAAAAAAGCCCTTTGAGGATTTGGACACGGCTCCAAGTACCAGCTACGAGCTACGCTCTCTCTCTCTATCTCCCTCTCTCTCGTTTTGTGTATTTATCGCTTTCTGGTGTATAAAAAGAGCGAACGTCAAAGTAGCTGGTACCACTTTCCAAAAGAAGGGTCCTGTAAGCAGCTTGTAGTCTTTCTACCTACTTTCATCTTCGATAGTCTAGGTCCGCGGTATAAAACTTTCGAGAATATAACTTTTACGCGAAAACTTTCGAGGCTAAGAAAAACAGGCAAGAACGGCAAAAAAGAAACGAAAAACTCGCTTCTCACGTTCAACAATTCTGTACAAGGCATTAAAAACATACGAATATAATAATACGTCAGAACTACCAATGTCGTCGTTGGTGAGGATTTTTCATCCTTAAAGAAACGTGGAAATTTACGGTTCACTGTTTTCTACGTTTGAAACGCTAGTGCAAGAATAGGTAGAGCAGAAACGGTTATGGTTATGTTTAAACGTCGTTTATTTTTTAATTTTGGAAACTCGACGAAACTGCAGGGATTTGCACTCGCAGCGGCAGCAGCAGCAGCAGCTACCTCTCTTCGCGTTCGGTTGCGTTGACGAGTCTCGTCGTTCTATTGGATTTGTAACGAGCGAGGACCGTGACGAAGGTAAAACGAGGTGAAATTAAACAAATGGATGAACCTGCGGTGCCGCAAAAATGTCACGTTATCGGAAGTTTCGCGTAAAATGAATCGAGCTGTTTTTTTTTTTTTTTTTGTGAAACGACGCTGCGCCCCGAGGAGCTGAATTCAATCGGATAATCATTCCGATTGAACGGGAATTTCAATTCCTTAGAATAATTGTATTATAGATATTTCGACCACCTGACGACCGGACAACGTCTCGATTCTTGAACCAAACACTTCTCGTTAGATCCAATCCCGGACATATATACAGATATATTGACGCAGGCGGGTACGGCCAGCACCACTACAGCACGTTTCTACCACCTAGTCGCGCGATCCAAACTTCAAACTCCTCGAAAGTTGCACCGCAAATTGGACTCGACGCAGACTGCATCCCGGTTCGGTTAGTATGTACCTAGATACTACCTGTCTCTTTCTCTCTCCTCCCTTATACTCACTCGCTGCAATGTTCTCGACAGTAAGGAGTAGAAGAGAAAAGAAAAAATAGACACGTATACCTAAGTAGGTATAGTACATAATATAATTGGCATTCGTGGTTTCTTCGAAGAAATACCTTAAGTCCTAGACTAGGTACGTTTTAGTGTTTCCGGGTGACAACATCCGTACACGTGTGTGGGATGTCTGAACAGGTGAGTATCGCGTCGAGGTATGACGAAGGACCGCGTTGACGTTTGGCGAGAAAATCAGGAAGAGGATGAGACGAAATAGGGAAGAGTAAAGGAATGGAAAAGGGACTAGTTTCGTAGGGTGTCGCTGTCGAGACTCATCTCGATGGGGATCGCCTCTGCATCTGACTGTTTCATATTTAAAGTATATTTTCGATGTCTTAAAAATATTGACCTGGCCGACTAGAGCCGTTCTTAAACTACGTTGACAATTATTTTACCGCTCTTCTCGGGCCATCATTTCCGGTGGCTCCTTCGATGAGGAAACCTGCCAGTCAGAACCGCGGGCTCGCAGGGCTTATAACTTACTTTACCTCGATATATTATGTGTATAGGCAACAACGTACAACCCCGTGTCTATACATTCGCGGGGTATTATGATACTATGAGTGTGCCCTTGTCAGGTGGGGTATATAAATAGGAAGTATAATAATTGTTGGCGAATTTCATTAACTCTTCAATTTCCATGTATACATAATACATATATACTCAGATAATACAATTTTCTGTCCTTTATTTCGCGGTGGCGATTGAAAATCTTCGGGGGTTATTCTCAACGGCTACTCGATCTCTTGCCTCCCGGTGATTCGAGCAAACATTCGCTTCTGCAGCTCAGGCAACGACGTTCGTACCTATACAGATATAGAGTTCCGCCGAGTTCCGCGATCCGCAATTCCTAATTCGCGAACGGAATACCAAACTCTCCTAATACAATCAATTATATCTTGCCAAACATTTCATTCTTCTGTTTTACTTCGCGTACCGTACCCCGCCGCACCACTGGACCTGGTTATTCTCTCCTTCTATATCCGGGCTCTCGTTCTATAGATTTCTACACGTACATCTATGTGGGTATCCTATCCACCGCAAGTACGCATACAACGATACGTGTAGCACCTAGAGAACACCGAGCATCCTACCCTTCTTTTCATCGAGTTTGATATTAGTTAAGGGTTGGGGGTAGAACGAGGCGAGGGGAATCGAGTCGAGGCGGTCGATTCGGTCTCATTGTTTTAGGGTAATTGGTGAACAATAAAGGAAACTTGCTTCATTCAATGTTACATTTCTATTTATCTTCAATTCCCTATCTCCTAACCGTATACTAGATTCGTTCCATACCTTGGGAGAATTAACCGCATCTGTCTGTCGATTTTCCTATTATTCGTTTATTATACTGTCTATAACTATACGTGCGTGACAATCCTACGTGGCTGGCAATGAGGTTGATCGAGGGACCCGGGGGAATGCAATTATGCAAAGACAAAGTAACTCGGCTAGATTTCAGCAGCTAGTTTCTTCCCGTTCCTGTCTTACCTCCTAGTTGGCCGAGGCTCAAGGATTCGCTAACGAACTCGCGAAACTAAGAAAGGAAAGGAAAGGAAAGGGAAGGGAATGGAATGGAATGGAATGGAAGGCAGGGAAAGGGAGTTTTAATTCTCATATCCTCCGCGTCTCGTATACCAGCTAGCTACTCTCTAAGAATAAGGATAAAGATGGGACGAGAAAATGGAGAAAAGGGAGAAGGCGAAGGCGACTCTTCTATGGGATTGATCCGTCTTTGGAATAGAGTAAAGGGGACGGTATAGTCATCGCTAATGAAACTGACGGACGGACACACGAGACGGCCTATAAGCGCGATTAGGAAGCGAATGACGAACGCAGAACGCGTAGAGCCCCCCTGTACCCAGTATCCAAGCGCCGTTGAACAGACGAGTAAACTTTTTCCTCGATTGCTCGATAAGAGAAGTTAAACGGAGTGGCAAAAGTAGTCTGAATTCTGATCCTGCTCGAACTATCGTAATAAAGAATTGGCGGAGGGAGTTTCGGTACCGAAGAGAAGAAAATAGAGAAAAAAAAAAGAAGAAGAAGAAAAAAAAAAAAGAAAAGTGGAAGGAGGAGAGAAGAGCATCCACGTCGGTCGCGAGGCTTGCTCGCTATATCGTTGCAAGAAGGGGGCGAGCGCTCGTTCGGTCCCAATCTTCCAGATTGCCGTGTCCTAATTTATCTGTTTTGTATCTCCTCTAGCGCGATCAGACAGTCCCCCAACGTTATTACGATTCGGTTGTAAATTAAAGGGGGAATATTGAACTAATCATATTTCTCTAATCGTTAACGAATCGCTAATTATAATAACCACCGATATGTTAGGTGCGATCACATACGTTCTACATACCCAAACTCGATAGTTTAAATCCAGGGATATATGTATAGATTCCAATAAGGAGCCGTTATGATATCCCATCCCATCCTATCCTATCCTATCCATAGCCATAACGGAGTATAGGTGTGTAAGTGGTGTAAAAGAGAACCACCACGATTCACAAAGTCTGGAAGATAATAAATCATAAAGTTTACACGAGTATTTGTGCAAGCGGTTATATATAAAGAAGTATAGTCAGTAGCGGGGCGCGCGGGGTTACCCATACATGTATATACGAACGGGTAAAGCGTGTATATGTATATAGGAGATTTTATGTATTCCATATAATTACTTTCTTCGGTGAAATCTGGTGCGATCTTTCCACCGAACGAGTCGAGGAGGTAACAGCTGTTACACACTCTGAGATACATACCTATACGTATATATGCATGCGTATGTATTGTACCTGGTTCGGTATGAACAGGTGGTGTTCCATAAGAGAAATAAGCCGCATATATCTATACTCTAGTTAGTTGTATGTATTTTACTCGAAAACGTCTTTCAAACTTTACCGCAAAATTATTCCCCTCTCTCCGACTAGCTCTCTTTGCTGAACAGCCTGTTAGCTAATTGAGTATGTACGCGCATACATGTATAGGTGTATGTACTTTTCACCCGAAATATTTTCACTCGTTCAGTTAGTTAGTTGGTTAGTTAGTTGCTCCTTTTTTCTTTTTATCTACGAGTACGCGTCGGGAGGGATACTCATCTCGGCAATCTCTGCACAACTTGGAGTTTCCACCATTTTTAGTATTCGACGGCACGTACGTAGTAACGAAAAAGTAAAGAATATAAGAAGAGTGAAAGAAAGAAAAAGTATAAGAAAAGCGGGAGGAATTCGGTGTTAATAATCAACGGGTGTAATCAGAGCTTACACACGTATATGCCTCAGAACTCGAGTGGAGGAGATAGAACGAGGTTCTTAAGAGAACAAAATTTACTTTCCCCAGACTTGAATCTTCGTTACGTATTTTAGCGATGATCACTCGCTTTCATTTTCCGTCTTTAAGGAACTGGGTGCAATAGGGTTTAGATTTAGAGCCAAGGTCTCGGGTCTAAATTGGTCGAGGATCAATTAAGCGATCCCAGTTCTGTAACGGACGTATCAGAACTGCACATCGTATCCGCGGTGGGTGAGAACGGCGTTAAGGAGTCTCGCAGGAGTCGCCTCTGTCCCGTCGCGTCGGTTCCTCGCCATCCCGCAGGAAGATTCACACCCCAATCAACGCGATGCGAGTATTTACGAGCAAAGCCATGACTCTCGCAATTTCTCAAGTCGTCGTCGTCCTCCGCTTCTACTCCTTCTTGATCCTCGCCTTCCTCTTCTTATTCCTCTTCCTTCCTTCTCAGTCAATTTTTATTCCCATTCTTCCTCCAGCTACATATATCTATAGCTGTACAACGTACGCGATTCAACTTACGTGTTTCTCCTACATACACGTATACAACCAACCCATGCAAGCGTTGAGATATCGCCAGGCGAATACTAACTACTATACCAATTAGCGACAACAAATGTTTGAGCGGACGCCCGCAACCCAGAGGTCTAACAAAACTTTCTAGTATAGTTAAAGCCATTGTATCAACTGGCTAGGCATGTGTGTACGTACTACGTGCATCGTAAGTTGCATTCGCGTGGCTATATGAGGTTGGATTTATTCTACATTGAATAAATATCTGTGTGTGTGAATGTGAGAGAGGCATTGGTCATCTCTGAAGCGACGCAGCGTCTTGCGGAGGTAATTGCATAGGGTTTGGATAAAGTCACGTCCTCCGCCGTTTCAGGGATTCGACATTTTCGCCGATACGTACGAGTTGAAAATCGCGTCTCGACGATTTTCTACACCGTGGTAAGAAATCAAGAAACGAGGCCGGGGGTGAAAAGGAGCGAGAAAAAAGGAGGAAAAAAGTAAAACAGAATAAGAAAAATAGATACAATAAAAAGGGAACGGTCAAACTCGTATGATTTTAGTAGAGATAAATTTTTGCCCACTATCTTCCCGCAAAATAAGGCTGACCCCTTCCCCGCTCCTTGGCCGAATACATTTTTACGTGGCGGTGATATACCTGACCTTACTACTGCTGCAGGATAACTGCAGATATAGATAACATCCAGCAGGAGGTATCCCTACCTATAAGGAAGAGACGGGGTGAAGGTGGGAGTCGGTTGGGTAGGGGTGGACGTGATCTTTCATCGTTGGTTGATTGGCCGGGTTTGGCTAGCGAATATATTGTCAATTTCTTATATCAGTGCCGCTACTTGGATGGTGACAAAATATTTAAGGCCCGAGTAAACTGGCAACAATAAAAGGAAACACCGTTGATGAAATCAAGATCGGGCGAGAGATAGAAGTCGTGTGCACCATCGGACGGCCACCCCAAACCCCTATACGGCAATTGCACACCCTACCTACGTATACCTAGCAGGGAATATATCTAGCTGTGTCGAGGGTTGAAGTTAGTTGTCTCGCTGACAGATTCAAAGATTCTAATTATTACGAAACAACCCCGGCCTCCCAGAGGGGGTGATGAGAACGAAGGAGAGGATGATTTGAAAGCCTGTGTTTGTCTACGTGTAAAGTTTCGAGCCCTGAAGTAGATGGGCGGTTTTTGGTTAGAAGGTGTTGTACCTATCTACCTGAGCGTGGTAAATGCAGGGTTATATGGCGTTAACGCGTTAGGCCTTCCCTAAGGCGACCGCTAGGCCCTCATAGGCCTACCAATTCGCGAAGCGACACGACCACTAAATTCCAACGTTGTCCTCGCCCTGCGCTTTAAGCCTTGGAAAATCTTATGCTAATATATACGAGAGCCCTTCCCTGCGTGGTTGCGGAGCTCTCTACGGCTACCAGCCCCTTTGCCGTTAAAATAACCGCTGATTTCACGGCTATGGCCATGCCGAGGCTTGATGCTGATGGCGATGGTAGTGGTAGTGGTGGTGACTCCCATGTCTCGATGTTTGCACTCCGCAGGGATGCCGAGTGGTCCTACATCCTCATCGTTTGAGAGGTGAAAAATCTTTCTCAAAATATTATCTCTACGTTAACCGGAAAGGAAAGGGGAAAAGGGTAGGCAAACGATTTACTAGGTACAAACATCGTATACAAATCTGTGCAATTCAGGAGAAAAGCATCCATTAATTCGAGAGTAGAGATGCGATATTTTGATACGAATTTTTGGTTCAATTCTAATTGGTATGGAATAGAGAGTTTCTAATGTAAAAACGGTATCGGAAAGATGTGGCATTTTTGTATATTTTTCAGAGGTAAAGTCAACTGGTAATTGCCAGAGAAGACATGGGCGAGATACTCAAGATTGTAGGTACAAACCGTCGACTCTGATTTTCTTTGAAAGAAAAATTTATCTCCTTATTTGTGGTATGAAAACAAGTATCCTTAATTCCTGGCACGTTTATCGAACAACAAATCGTAGAAATGAAGGCTTTTCGCGGAAAGAGGAGAAAACGAGAAGCGTCCTACGCGGTGATCTGATTATAGGTTCATTTTCATTCAAACATATAATTTGATACTCGAAAATTTGTCGAGAAAAATGATAACCTGATACTTTTAAAAAGCTTCCCGACCATTCCTCTTAATTAGTAATTAGTAATTACTTATAATTACGGTTTCGCGTGACAAGTAGCCACGTCAAGTAATTATAGAGTAAAATTTATTATATTAATACTCGTGATGTGAAAAAACGTCGAGATTATATTCATACGATCCGTATCTCCCACCCTTACAATCCCATATCTTTGACCACGATCTAATTTCCCTTATTTTCTAATTATCACAAGAATTCCTATACATACATATCGCCCTGCTCACCTTACCTGTATATATTCCGCCCACGATTATGTAAACAGGTGTATATACCGGCGTGTTATCTTTGTATTGTATCAAGTGAGAATGATATATAGACTTAGGCCTGCCAAGGAGCGACTAATTATTCACATCTAGATGAAATCCCTTGGATCATCGAGCCCCAAGACGTGCCTCTAACGTTCTACCCCATAGAACGTAACACCTCAACTTGGCAGATGATAATTATCGTATCTAAATATGAATTTTTCTTGTTTTTTCTCGTTTCGTTTCCGCATCCGGAATATTCCTCGGCAGTCCGTGTACACTTACACGCCTACATGCATGGGAATCGCGTGACGGATACTATACGAAGGTATATAAGGTAAATAGCAGGGTGTCGCAGGATCGGGCTCAGTTCGTGACATACCTTGCAGTGGTGCAGGATGGGATCCTATAGACTTGCCTGGAAGGAACTCCGCGTAGCTAGATAGGTATAAGGTAGGGACCCCGGGAAGACCGAAGAAGATACGACGGCGAATACAGACGGTGGTGTTGCTGCCACTATGTTTTCGTATTCAGCTAGTGACTCTGGCGGCATGACGTCACGTACAACGCGACCGACGATGTAATACAGGTCGCCCATCGTAGGCTTATATATACTGGCAATACCTCGACACATACATACATTTTTCGGATCTTCTTATTTTCTCTTTCCTTTTCTTTTTTTCCCCCCATTTTTCATTTTTTTTTTTTTTTTTTTACTTTTATCTTATACTTTTTTTTTTCGAAATAGCGATGCACGGAAAGAAACGAAACTCTTACTAGAACTGACTCACAGGATCCTTTCGACGACGTATACCAGCTAACTGTATAAGGAAGAGGACGAGAGGTGCACACACACGGTAACGCGTACACGCGTCCTGTCCACTGAGCCACGTGACAGCTAATATCCGGCCAGGAAACTAACACCGTCCCCTCGACCCCTGCACCCGATTCGATGCCCAGTATAGCTTATACATATATATATATATAGATGCTAACCGTAGACCATGCACAGGGAGAAAACCCCTTGATATCAAAGCGCAAAGTCCATCAAGCTTTTAGCCGAAAATATTCGAGGCGAATTAGTAATGGGGTATTTGAAATTTGCGGTTGATTGTGAGATTTTGGAAGATATTTTAATCACCGCATAGCTGATTGAGGATGAAAATTTCAATCTCGCGATTATGTTAAGAAGATGAATCGATAATATTGTATCTAGAAATGTTGGTCATTGATTCGTATATAATTTGAGAAGAAGAATAATATTGTTCATCCCTTAGGGGGCTGTGGAAAATGATTATAGAATTAAAGTAACAAATTGAAAAGCTACTTGAAGGAAGAAAAAAAAGGATGAAAATGAAGGAGAAAAAAAGGAAAAGAAAAGAGAGGAAAGGCCTAAGCAGCTACATGTATATAGCCTTCGTCGCGGCGCCTAGGTCTCACAGACAGATTACACCTGTCGTTGGTATAGGCGGGGTGAAATGGGGAGAAACGGAGGTTGAGGAAAAGGAGGTCGAGGGGAAGAAAGACGGCACGGGGTATGAGGTTGAAGGTTGAAGAAGTAATAACCGAATCCAATATTCGTTCCTTTCAAACGACCGCCCGTTGACAAAAAGTGAAATTTGCTTTCGAAGACAGGACTGTCAACGGCAGACCTGCGCCTGCCCTCTTTCTTACCCCCCTTTCGCATACCTCTGTTCCTTCTTGGCCATCTCTTACGTTTCACTTCGAGAAGGCGAACGCTTTTTACAAATACAGAAACCATTTGGCCAATATTCGATTCGGATGTTATAATGCGCGTTACGTGTCACTAATAGCGGGAATTACGTCATAAGGGATGATCGGTGAGTTCGGAAATCCCTATTTATTCGGGAAAAATGTTGTCTCACGAGACGCGTGAGGATTGGCGAATTGATAAGGAAATGAAGAGAATCAGAAAGAGAGAAGAAGAAGAAGGAAAAAAAAAATCTGTTTCATAATTTCTTATAGTCGTTCGCGTTATACTACTTATAAATTTTTCGACTATATCGCTTTTTCTTTTCACGTTTTCTTTTCTTTTCCTTTATCTTTCTTTTTTTCGAGTTTTTCCTCCCAGTGGACGGGAACGCTCGTTAATCATACGCGAGAAGTATTCCTGAAATAAAAATCCGTAATTACCTTCTCCGCAAGGAATTTCACGAGGGAACGCCCGGAGACTGAAGTATAAGCGGAGTAGGTAAGTATGAGAAAAAGAAAAAGAAATGGAAAAAGAAAAAGGATAAATAAGAAATAAAGAAAATAAACTAAACGAAAATGAAAATGGAATAAAAGACGGGAACTTTAGCAAAATGTCTGATCGTCAGCCCGTTAGCGATTACACTTCTCCAGAAATGTGCACCCATATAGATCCGGAAGAATCGGGGATAGGACGAAGGCTATTGTCATCGTTTGTTAAGATTCAAATGAATTGATACCCATTATATAAATCTCGTTGAAATCGTATAGTCGAATCAAACCGATCCATACACGTATATATATATATATATATATATACATGTATATACCTACCTAGAACGTTGAATAATTACAATCGAATTCTACCTCGGGGAGAGATTTGAATAGTTAGTTTCTCATTGAGTGGAGAATTCCCCGTCGCCGTCGTTGGTGTATTGGCTCGTTAATTGGCTCGCGAGTTTCAAGTCTTCGGATTGTCTCCAAAGAGTTTTGTATCGGGCCGTTCGCTCGCCTGCCGAAGTGTAGATAATCCTATTAGCGATTGAAAAAGGCGAGCCGAGGCAGGGAAGGCGCGTGCACGCGCTATATACGTATACAGAGTTTCTCTGGTAGCTTCGAGCTTTGTCTTGGGCCCGGTGTAGCCCAGGTCCCCCTTCGCTTGGCTTCCTACTTTCTTCTTCTTCTTCTTCTTCTTCTTCTTCTTCTTCTTTTCATTGGTAACAAGAAAGTCTTTCCCGAGGCACAAGAGGCAAAAGCCTGCGGGACGATGAAATCGTCGCTCAAAGAACCGATCGCACGTGGGACACGGGTCTAATAATTGACCGTTGCTCGTCTTCGTCTCTGGGGTCCGCTTCTGGTCGTCAGAAGGCATAAGGAAAAATTTGAAAGGCTCGAAACGAACAGATTTCTACCTACATAAAAGGGAATGGGACTTTGGTAGGTGGAGGCAGAAGCAGAGGCTGAGGTTGATGCTGAAGTGGAGGTGGAGACGGAGGCAGAGGCGGCAACCCTTATCAGACTTGGTCTGTTACTTGGGGTTCAAGAAATCATTTCACGGAGAAAATGAATATAAGAGTCCAGCTGCGACCGAGGAAAAACTCTTTTCCGATTGTCACATCGTCGGCGCGGGCGTGGAACCCCCTCGCCCTCAACATTTTCCTCCCTTACGTCAACCCCCGTCTATCTATCTCTTCGCGCCGCACCGGAAATTGTAAAACGCACTATATTCCGCCCTCGCATCCATCATTCTCGCCATTTGGCAACTGACCTTTTACTCTATATTATATAGAAGCCGTTAGAATTTCGCGGATCTTATTCCAGGAGGGATGATAATTTACTAAAATATCTCTCGGCCTTCGACGTTTCCGCGTCGATCGTAGGCAGGCAGGTAATCTCAGGTAAAAGGGGCCCGAGCCGAGCGGGGCCATCGAGATATCAATCAACCATCTAATTCTTGTAATAGCTCAAGTTTTAGTTAACGAGCCAAGTATTAAAGCCGAGTCCCTCCCCCGATAGAGACTTAATTGTTCAGCGGGAAAATTCCTCGAGCGATAAGCAGATGTCAATCTTGCCCGGAGCCGGTGGATATATAAGTTGCCGGGAACTAATACCGCGTCGAAGAAGACCCGCACCGGAGACTCCTGGGGAGTCGAACGACGCGTTCTGCCTCAGGGCCTCTGCGGACGAGTCGAGATGCGACGTATGTCAAACCTCGTGAGCATCAGAATCGTAAGAAGAAATCGTCGAACTGGCCCGAGGTAAACTATACAGAGACTGGTCCGCTTTCACGTCTTCGTTCTACACGAATATCATATCATCCTTCGTGGGTTTTGAGATTTTTTACGACGTTCAAAGGATCAGGGTATGCATAGTCGATACGACATTCGATTCCTCGACGGATATACCTTACATACATCCGACGTATCACCCCATGGAAAATGGATACATGGCCTCGATTAATGCCAGGTCTTAACGTGGATAGAAAAATAACTTGCCAATTGGAGAATAGAGCTTTTCATACAGGCGGGGAGGAAGCAGGCGTGAATTTTTCTGCAGCTCCGTTTCGTCTTCCGATTATTACCTCGGCCTCAAAATTCACCGAGGAAAGCTTATGAAGCAAAATTGATGATTGTATGTACCTACTTTTCTCTTAGAGAAGAGATGGATAGCTGCGCAGTAGATACAGCCGGACATGGGTCAGACATGTCGAGCGTTTTAGATCTAGAATGAAATCGATTACCTAGCGATGATGTTCTTTGTCTTTTTTGTTTACGCTAAAAATACAGAATATTGTTTCAACAGAATGGAATTTTTTTGTTTGAATTCGTACAGTTTCCTGTGTCCGGGCATTGAAAAAATCTATGTGTTTTTCTATAGAGAAAAAGTAGAATTTTCTCTGTAACTGATTAGTCGTATGTTGTAAAATGTTAGAGGGCTGCGGAGGAAAGCCTCCCCGTAGTGTTCCCAGGACTGAAAATCCGTGGTGCAATTTCATTGTTGGACAGGGTAATTAGGAAGGGACGTACCGAGGGTAAACCTCGGTCTTCTGCTCGCCGTGCAATTAATCTAAATTCAAAATTCTCAAGTTATAACAAGCGTGGCTCCCTTAGGTGGTGCACCGGGTCAGAATCTTGAGGGATGATAAATATAAAATATGAAATACGAAATATGAAATATGAAATATGTGAGACATGCCCTGGGCGCGGATTTAAAAATCATCGAAAGTTAAACAATGCCAGGGGTTGTAAGGGGGCTCGGGGATTCCGGGGTAGGTATGGACTTGGGGTCACGTGCCGGCGGCGGGTCCCGCGCGGACGCTAAGAAAGTCGAAAATCTTAATTTGAGAGTCCCGCCTCCGAAGTCACGGGGGCGGCCTCCCCTAACAACCGATTGGCTTTCCCAACTGAGACGGGAACGGGGTAGAGGGTGAGTTTTCATCGGGGGTGGAAGAGATGCGCGTCGTCGCGGGCCGACGCTCCGGGTAATCCAGCGGGTCGACGCCAGTCGACGCCGGGCGTCCCGACAGAGCGGCCCGCCGAATACTTCGAGGTCTTCTATACCGCGATAAAAGCTCTTGGTATCGCGTGCTCGTAAGCTTACGTCCTCTTCGCCGGAGAGATTTCTACGGCCGCAACGGACGAAACCTTATATCGATTAAGGGAGGAAACGAGAGAAGCCGGGTATCAAATATCGTTTAAATTGAGAAAAAAAAACGAAATGGCCTGAACCCGACTGTTCGCGAGATAAAAAAACGATGATCAGAACGGACTTGATTTTTTACAAAATTTTGACCTAAATAATCGTCGAGGATAGGAAAAAAAAAAAACAAGTTGGTGTCAATAAATAATAAAAAAAGAAAATAATCGATTGATAAAACTAAACCGTACGTTATAATCGCTGCGAAAAAGTTACTATCGTTCCGTGTTGTTCCCGTTCATCGATGGTCTGCACCCGTCCACGAAAGGAGGAAATATCCTTCAGGGTATCGGTCCCCGATCAACCCCCACGATTTATTGCAACGAGGACGACAGTCGACTTGCGATATGCGTGAGGAAAATATTGGCGGAATTAAGACGCGGCGCCCTGGTCAGGGCCTGGGCTTAGTTATCAAAGTACCGAAGATGGCCAAGGTCTGCTTCGCCGTTAGTATCATCCTTCAGATTCTGAGGCTTGGACAATTGGCGGCTGCAGCTACCACTGGTAAATTTTATTATCAATTATCAAATCCGTAC
Source organism: Rhogogaster chlorosoma (assembly GCA_944452935.1). Lineage (NCBI taxonomy): Eukaryota > Metazoa > Arthropoda > Insecta > Hymenoptera > Tenthredinidae > Rhogogaster > Rhogogaster chlorosoma. Next base: position 23,082,582 of record OX101803.1, on the reverse strand, counting down.
CAATTTACCTTAGCGATTTTCATTGACAAAGGCAAAACGGTGATCCACGCGTAGGCAGGCGGAGGATCAAAAGGATTATTGCAAGTATGATTGATCGTCGAGCTGGCTAGCGAGAGAGAGAAAGACAGAAAGAGAGACGAAATTCCCTGACATTCTTTAAATTGATCCGACAATGTGTAATCTATTGCCATTTGGTATCGAATGTAGATGAAAAAACGATATGCAGTTGAATCCCGCTGATCAGTAAAGAAAAGCGATGAAAAATCAAGAACTAGGGAAGGCTCGTATAAATTTTATTATATTTCCGAGGACGAAATTCGGGGTCCTTAATTAACTCACTCCAGGTAGATCAGCCCACGGTGTATCGGACCGAATCCGATCACAGTGATTAAATTAGGTCCGAAGATCGCGTCTTCGGGGTACAAGCCTAATTCCTATTCCAAACTACCAGACGTTAGTTTCTTTTTCTTTTCATCCTAAGCCCGCGATGTAAATTAACGGAATGATAGAAATCGGCAGAGAGAAAGACAAGAAGAACTTCTTAGTGCGCCTATAATCCCGAGCTAGATCTCCAAGGTCGATATCGAGTCTGTGCAGCTGGTAATCTAATCGACGTAGATGAGTTATTAAAGGCGGTATGATAAGCGGTTAGCAGGGGTTTCATCCCCACGAATTCACGGCGAAGGGGGGGCATTATCTCCTAGCCGGAGGGGTGCCATCTGTTTCAGTCGTAGAGTCCCTTAATATCGTTAGTCAAGGACTCGACGTAGAGTGCAGAACGGTAGATTGCTAGCTAGACGTCTACATCTACACGTGAACTACGCGATACGTGAGGGCCGGCGAACTAATATATCTAATTTCGCGGGGTATATTTTTACGAAATACGTACGCGTCCTCGAGTCCCACCCCTGACTCCTAACTCCCAACTCCTGACTCGTGGCTCCTGGTCCCCCGCCCTTGTCTATACATATAAGTAAATGCCTCGAGGCGTACATATGTTTCAACCGCGGGTAGTCTCTTCTCTCCCGTCTCTGCTTCTCCCCGTTCTACCCTCTCTAGCATCTCTCTTGCCCCTTCTGCCGCAGGGCGGTGGGTGCGGGTGAGTATTTGGGGTGGGGAAAACCCCCTGGAGATTCACGCTTCATGCATTTTATATTTCGACAGACTTTGATTCTTAGCTCCTGCTGCCCCTTACAGAAGCTATGCCACCCCTGGCCCCTGGCCCCTGCTCGTCCTCATCCTCGTCACCACCATCCCTGATCTTTCTCGTCGCTTGGGGCATCAATCTTTAAGCTTTTGGCAAGGAATTATCTTTGATCATCCGCTCCGATCTGTCTGTCTGGTCATCGAAAGCTTCGTAGATATAGAAAAACTGGGAATAATGATAATAATAAGAAATATAAGAAAGCTTTAAGGAATTTACGCCCGTATATTTATAAACGTGAATATAGTTTCGTTTCAAGTTCGTTTTTCTGCTAAAAGTTGTCTTTTTATCTACTCCACCCTGTACACCCCCAGACCTCTTGAAGACTCTTGAGCTGTATACATATATGTATATATATGTACACATATATATATATATATATAACAACGGATGATATCGCGTGGCTCGCCTAATCTGTTCGGAAAAAGATTTGGTCTCGAGCAACGCCCGCAGAAAAGTCTTTGCGTGAAATCCCAGCGATTTTCAAAGTTGGCTTACCAACTTGGCGAAATACTTGGTTCGCGGGGCCCGGGCTGCGAACTCGCACCTCGACGAGTTTTTCTTATACACCAACGTTGTCCTATAACCGCTCTATACTTATCGTCCACACGCGTTTTCAACCCTCGAACTTGTTCTTCTTCTTTTCATTCCTTTTTTTCTTTCATCCCTCTCCTCCCCCAACCCCCGTTACTTTTCTCCTCTCCTCTCCTCTTCTTTATTTCTTTATTTCCTTCTCTCACGAAGAAGATCCCGGCCCCTGCAGGACCCCAGGTTTGGGTTTAGTTGAGTACGTGTTAGGCTGCGACGCGGTGTACGTGGGGCATTAATATTTTAGTTGCTAACCCTGGGATTTCGAATCACGAGAGAAAGAGTGTGAGAGTGAGAGAGAGAGGGAAAGACGAGGCGCAGATCTACCGCGAGATCTACTTCTCACCATAAAGGACGAAGACGGCAAACCGGTAAAGGAGTTGGATGAAGTAGGAGGGCGCGAAACCCCTCGCGAAAGGATTACAAATTTGGCTTTCAAAGGACGGACGGAATTTTGTTGGCTCTACTCGGAACATCCCGCAAAATCTCCTTAGCCTTTCTACACGTATATATCCGCACCACTTTCTCCTCTACCTACCTACCCCCGTCCCTGCCCCTGTCCGCACCCTTTATTTCCAACACCGTCTTACCTTCGAGCTTTCACCAACGGGACACACCCTGGTGTTAGCCAAAGACGAGACAGTTTGACGTTACTCGACTAACGTTGTTTAACTATTCAACAACTTCCCCGTCCATTGGGGAGACCTTGAAAGTACGGGCAGAGTCTTAATAGGCGAGAGAACGAGGCCACGTCGAGATGATAAACAGGTAAAGTCAGTTAAAATGTGGATTAAATCGAGGGAATAAATAATAGGAACGTAAAGATTATGTTCGATATCGAGAGTGAAAGACATTGCGCCGTGTTTTGTTCTTCTGTTTCTCATTCTCTTTGGAATGTACCGAAAAGGGCGAGAGAGAGAGGGAGAGCGGCTTCTTACTCGCGTCTTTTCGCTCTCTCGGTATCCTCCTTTGAGCCGGAGTTCCTACAGGCGTATTTCGCCGTCTTCCGCAAAGGTAACAAGGCAAAAAAGTATATTAATTGCGCTCTGTGTTGCGGTGTTATTAAATTCTTATGGAAATGCGCGGGAACCTCCGCCCAGCCCTCATCCTCATCCCCATTGCCTGATCCCCATCCCTTCAAGCCCACATCGTAAACTTGGCTATTGTGTTAGAAAATCTAAATAATTTCAACTTCTCGACCTTCTGAAGATAAAAAAAAAAAAAGAAAAAAGAACAGAAAGAAGAAGAAGAAGCTACTGTACATATGTACGTATATATATATATATATACATAGATTCATATACATATACATACATAGTTATATATATATACCAATGCGGAGGGCCAGTTTACGGAATTTAAAGAGGGCAATCAGATATTCAGATTATGTTTACCGAATCAGGAGATTTCCTGATTTTTTCTTCTCGCGTAGAAGTTAACGGCCTTCATCTCCACCCCCGCCTCAACCACCGCTTTCATCTCTCCCTGTACCAGCACTACTTCTCTCTCTCTCGGCAAGTTGACAATTCGGTTAGGAAGTTACCTGCTTCGACTTCTCCCATCCCCCATCTCCCTTTCCACTTTCTTTTTATCTTCTCATACCCTGTCCTACGGTCCAAAGCGTTGCGACGTCTTGTACTACTGGAAGAAGAATACCTCTTGACTCCCGGGTCCGGGCCCCTACCCTTCCGCAAACCGACACGACTTCGAAGAAGTAAAAATTCAATAAACACCCCCTCGCTACCGAACTCGTGTATAGGTAGCGACGTATACACGTATAACTAGGTATATCCACTCCTACTCCCACGCTCACGTAATACTCTAATTATGAGGAGAAATCTGCGAGTAATCCGTGTTACAACCGAGGTTGGAAAAGCCTCAGATTTAAACAGTACGGTTTCACCACCGTGTCGTCGACTTCGTTCGTAATAGCTCGCACGTGACGTCACGTACGCCCCTTTATTATTAGCAAAAATTATCTTTTGATTAATCTTACCGGCTGTTGGGCCTCCCCTTTCCACAAGGGGTGAGAGCCAGAAGAGCGAATCGTCGTATTCATCTCTCCGTATATAGTATAGTATACACATGTATACTTTATGTGATGTATAATAGATGAATATATATCTATATAGGTGTATGGCAGAGATATAGGCACAAAGTTGACGGCGGGGGAGACATTAGGCAGGGTGGTTTGTCATGCCCAGTTAGAACTTATTAACTTGCATTCTGGACCACGTTGCTAGGGATTAGGTATATATAGTAGGTATAACCCAACGTCTGTTGTCAAGCCACGTCCCTATATCGTAGGTATGGCCGAGGGGTTGTATAAGGGCAAGGGATGCGGAACCCTCGGGATGGACGACGCCGACGGGACAGGACTGACTTATAAATATGATAATGTACGAAGCTGAGAGCGTATGGCGGATATAGGTAGATGTGGTTTGGGCGGGTATATATGTGCCTAGATATGGGAGAGAGACCGAACTAAACTACGTTTCCACGTTCAACTTGATATTGGAAATCTGAGAATGCGAATTAAAGCGGCCGCGGATAATATAGGAGGGAAAAGAAATGTATGTAAACAGCTAGGCTATACGCGGGGAAGAAACCCTCCTATTTATGCTTTCCTCCTTCTCGACGACGTTCAGGAAATCGAAAGGCCCAAGTCGGACTTTTCCGCCTCTCGCTACCATCCCGACTCCTTTCACGTCCTACTCGCTCGCCGGCTGCAGCGAAGGGATAACTTCGTATTTTCCTCAGGGATAAGGAAACAGACAGGAAATGTACCGGTATAGGAATAAAAAGAATTCTATACTTGCAAGACGTCCGGGAAAGGAAGTCAAAGAAGGCGAAAAAAAGGAACAAAAAATTAAATAAATACTAGAAAACTGCAAGAGTATGAAGATTTGATAAACGGGGAGACCCCAGGTCTGGACATTTCGAGCGCCAAATGCGCCCAGGATTTTGAATAATAACTTTCGGTCTCCGGTTTCGCGATCATTTAGGTTATCTAAACAGAGTTAATAAGCGGCCATTACAATGATTAACGTCATGTAGAATGCGGCTCGTAGAGGTCAGGTATCCTCTATCCCATGTATTTCCCATTGCCGAAGGGAGTTCAGCGCGTATAGTACCGGGTAAAGGTATACGCGGGTAGCGGGGCTATGTCCAGCCAGGTGGACACGGAGAGCCATTAAATTCGTTTTCACCTGTGTTTTAATTATCTCTGACTACAGAGCACGCGATAAGCCTGAAATTAATACCCATACCCAGTCTGGTCGCCTGTGCGTAGAGAACGTACAATGTACATACCTACCAGCTACCAGCTACCAGTCGACAATACGAATTACAGATACCTGAACAGGTACAGGTAAAGGTAAAGGTAAAAGGTACGCGTGTATATCTATGATTTAACACGTTACACAGAGAGACAGATATACCCGGGCACGTATAGCACACCTAGAATCGGGTATAGGTAGCTCTTTGAACAACGAGTACGGAGGATAGATATATATCTCGTGTATTAACTCGCCCATCGTATGTATATACCCATCGCCACATAATGCCAACTCGGATAGAATCCACATATAGTATGGGTATAGGTAGGGATATCTACATGTCCTATGCGGTAATCCTTCCTTTATATTACGGCGCGTGGTTCATTTCATTATCACCCTGGCTGCACTACCATCGTTTGCCTTTCCTTTGGCACGACACAGACACACATTTGGCTAGATATACGTGCAGTAGGCTGACCAGTGTATTTGTTCATCCGAGTAATTTACAATTGACCGGAAGTACTCGCGGAACGGAAACGTGTGAACGGATGTGAGGCATTGTTGTTGGAAAGTCAGCGGAGAGATAGAGCGAGAGAATCGCTAGCCGCTGAGGATGTCTAGAAGGGTATAGTGTAGGGGTGGATATTACAGTAGCTTGACCGCGAAGCAGCCGACCCCTAGCGTGTAGAAAAAAAGAAGAGGACGAATAAAGCCTTTTTTGCTCAAACTTTATGGAACATGGAGCGCCTCTCGAATTGACAAAGAGATACATCGCGTCTTTCTTCGTGATTCGAACCGTCCAGCTTTTACACAAAATTTATTTATACCCGCGTAAGCTATGTGACAGAGGCAATGTCCTCTGGGTGAAAACAGCTGCAACAGATTTAGTCACTCGGTCTCTACATCGTTCTATTTTAATTTTCTCATACTTTTTCCTACCTCTAACTGACGCGACGATCCGCCATCAGACGAGAGACGATTTTCATTTTATATTCATATTATATTAATAAACGTTCTTCACATTTTTCGAACGATTATTACTTATTTACGTTCTAAGGGTGTAAATATGTGACGTGTTGACACGTTATCACCTCCGAACTCAGGGTTTTCCATTTTTTTTTTTTTAATTTTTTATATTTTTATAATTGCTTATTTCCGTTCTAGTTTTCTTTTTTTCTTTTTTCTCTCTTCTTTTTTTTTTTTATTCGCCATGAATCTGGCGAGGGGTTCCTCTTCTTTTACCTGGATGATAATGTACGCCCGGGTAAAGATGAAAGGAATTTCGTTGACGTGGAACGGGTAAATAACATCGAGTTTTAATATACCCTGTACGCATAATAAGGCAAAAGTATACCGTAGAGTTGGTATTTGCTTTAAGGCGTTATAGAATGTCGCGAAACGCAACGGCAGTGATAGCTACTGTCGCGTAAAATTAACTTTCTATAATTAAGCGTAGTCGCAGGTAAATTAAAACAATAAATACCGTCGCTCCACGGTAGGTAATAGGTATGGGTTTATACTGCGAACGTCGAGAGTATATAAGAGCAATAAATAAAATAAAAATATAATAAAAATAAGAGTTAAATAATTAAGTAAACCAAAAACAAAAAAAGCTAAAAATATCATTCGAATCCTCTCGCGTATGTATATATACATATATATGGCTGCGTGTTCGCGGCATATTTTACGAAATTTTTTTCCCTCACCCTCCGGCTCCTTGTTTTTTTATTTTTTCTTTTTTCACCCATTTGCGAGTTTCATTTTGTTAGTTTTTTGGAATTTTTCTTCTTTCTCTTTTTTTTTCTTTTTAATACCAATTTTCACACTCGCCTGAAATATTTCCTATAACCGTTTCAAAGGCACGCGACACATTGGCAAAGCAATTGACGTGCACGTCCGACTCAAACGAATGAACGAACGAACGAACTAAAGCTAGCTCGGTTAATGAATCCTCTATTAATAAACGATACGTATATATATATACATATATATACATATATGTATTGACTACGAGGTAAAATGATGGTGGAATTTGCATATCAAACACAGCAAGGCTTTATTATACTTACGAATTAATCAACTCCCCAGCACACAGTGTATACAGGTTGAAATTTCTTTTTCGAAAAATAAAAAAAACCGGAAATTCGTCCCACGTGGCTCTACGTTATACCGCGTGTTTATTCTACCAAAAATCTGAACCTCCTCTCGGTACATACAATTATGGGTATTTACGTATCTTCCTGCAGCGATATTACGTTCAGATTATATATAAGCGGATAAAAAAAAACGGGAAGGTGAAAACCAAAAGGCTGAGGTTGCTCAGTTGAAAATAATCACAATTATTGATGAATTAAAGCGAGTCGGTCAATTTACAGAAACGGCGATTAAAAATATAGAATAAATTCTAACCCTGGACTAGGGCATTAGGGGTTGAAAAATGTACATTTGGCGAGAAAGGGCCAGGGCTAGGGCTAGAGCTAGGGTAATGTTTCAAATTGGCATTATTCGGGGCTGTATAGGTACTGCATTCAATTAAGTGGCAGTAAACGCTATTTGTTTTCGTTGCATAAATTAATCGTCAAACGGTTTACCCAATAACCATTTGTTTCAAGTAGGTACGTAAACCGGCACAATACAGTATACCCTAGTCCAGCGCAGCGGACTGGAGAGCCACGCCGGGTAAGTTGTGAAAAAATAATTCCAACGTTATACAAAAACCCCGTTGAATGATGTTACTAAATTTTGCGTCCGGAACGAGCGCCCGTAATGCCAGCTAAAGCGTAATAAAAAGAATGAACAAAAAAAGAAGAAACGGGGTAAAAAAAAAAAAAAAAGAAAGAAAAATACTAACTCACCTCCATTCCTCATCAATAATTAAAACTATACGAGCGAACGCGATAGGTATAAGGTACATATATATGTATACCGCTTCGAAGACTGTGCGATAAAAATTTCGCGATATTTTATAAACTTGCGAGGTGACTTATCGCCCTACTCAATTTCGCTTCCTATTCACATATCAACGCACCTATAGCCGTAGGTATGTCACGTTTAAATAGTCCAACTCCTCGAGGATGGCCGTTTACACTGGGTCCTGTGCTAATGCAACTGGGCAACGATACCGAGTACTGGGTGAGGGGTTTGGGATTTTTATAGCCCTCTGCCTATTGTCACGGCTTTGCTTTCTGCCGTTCGGAATCCGCCGATAATATCCGCCAAGCTTTGGCGAACATATGTGAATCAGACGTATATTGCAACGTGTGGATTGGTGTACGTATCCGTACATTGTACGTATTATCTATTTGCATGTATAATTCTGGCCGCCTCGTAAAATGCAAATACATATACGAGTATAATATATATGTATAATTTCCATAGGCAGGTAGCCACAGTATAATAATATACATAGAATGATAAAGGCGAGTGACGGAGGTGTTGGTTAGTAATTTTCATCTCATTTCAACCTCCGAAAGGACGATGGAAAGTAGGGGTTCGTTAGTTCGTAGAGTCCCGTGCTTTGGCTGGACGTTGAGAATAATTTATAGTTTTATTTAGGGTGGTCGGATAGACGGACATCGGGTCTATTTAGTCTATAAATACACTCAACCTCCTACCGAGATAACTTGACGATGTAGACGGAAATTAATTGATCGAAACCGTCCCATTAACGGGGTAGCGTTTATGCGCTACCACGAACAGCTATGGTCTCAAAGGACTGAGTTCTCGTTGGTTACGTTGTAGGTACCAGCTTGTTTTAGACTCGGGTTTTCCAGCCTCACAACTTCCCACAGCATACCAACCATCTCTGTAACGTATTGCATCTACCTAACGCCGCAGAAGGCTTTGCGGAGAATCATCGCGGCGTGTAACCTCCATCCGGAGGGGTTTATTGTTGGTTTAAGTTCAGTCTGTTAAACGGTGCTGACTGTAAACCTGAGGCGAGAGATGATTGACATGCAGTGCGTTTAAAGACGGAGACAATTTTTAACAGGAGTATCATTTTTTTCTTCTCTTCTTTTTTTCTTTAATAAGAAAACTCTATTTACTTCCCTTATTTGAAAGCTTTGAATAAGGGTGGAGATAGTACACAGGTCGCGGGATGAAGGTATAAGCATACCATATATGTATACGAGGTAACGAAATCACCTCGAGGGACTGAGCTGGACGGCACGGAAGTTCTTTGGGAGATAACCGGGCAACACCCGCGTTAATAATCACGCGCCTAGGCCTCTAATACAAAGAGAGAATCAGGACGAGGGTCCAGGACGAATCACCCTGCAGGTCTCATTGTCAGGGTACACCCTACGTGACTGTCTTTTCAATTTCGTCTCTAACGTATACATACATAGGTGTGTACCTATGTACCTGACTAGTTGGGAATTAGGAGTTTGTCCTTTCGCTTTTTCACCCTGTGGGTTTTCTTTTGTCAGTTTAAATAGCCCGTTATCGGAAATGTTCATTTCGCCCGTATAAATATAGAAACGTTGATTATTCGCGAAAATAATAACTATGATGATGATAATAAGCCGGTGCAATTACAGCGATAATCTCGATGCTCGAAAATTACGCCTTTTGAAATTGGATCGTTTTGTGATGTGGTATTGCATGGGTGCAGATGCCCATTACGGGTAGGCGTAGAAATCGCCTCGGAAACTCACCGTTGCCACCGCACTAGGGACAATTAATAATTATCCCAGATCGCTGATAACATCGCCAGAGTCCATTTCGCCCACAGACCTGCAAACACAGGCGCAACAGAATCCCTGCGCACGACACACATGCTGCACCTATATCCATGATTTTCGACGCATCCTATTGCATGCCACTGGACTAGGAATATTATACCTGATGCAGTTTCCATTTTCTCTGCTCATATATGCGTCCGATTCCGAAAATACAATTTTTCGAGGCCTAGCTTATATCAAAGATATTTCTGTTTTTTTGTAAAATAGAAAAAAATTAAAAATAAAAAACCTTTTGCGACAAACGATGTTTGCCAAAATTCTCCCTTTCTCTTTCCCTCGCGTATTCCTGTTTTCGAAAGACTGAAGCTACTAAGGGCAACCTTATTACACGTTGAAACGAGGCTCGAGTCGCGGTCGTTGATGGCTGGGTGGATGATTGATAGTGACGTAGTAGTGTGACGTCAGGGTTAGGGCCCATGATTCGTTGAACGAGGGAATCGGGGTTCGTTGTATGGGTGAATATGCAAAATTGTGTGGGATAGAAGCGCGGGGTACGTTTCGGCAAGGTGTATTTGTACATCGGAAGCTCGTCAACGCGGTGTAACAACAGGGTGAGCGATTATGCGGAGAGAACAATTTTCCTCGTCATTTTTTATCGCTAATTTTTTTCTCTCTCTCTCTCTCTTTTTTTTTCTTTTCTTTTTTTTGTACTAGGTTTACGCAATTTTGCGATCGAACGCGCAAAATTTGCGAATTCTTTTCCACCCCCCTGCGGACTCACGTCTCTCCATACACCCTGCCAACGTTATACGTTCGCCCACGTATTGTATTACTTTATTGTTACATGGAAACCTCATGTTAACTTATGGTTTGAAAATTATACTTTTTTCTGGGGGTGAATTCTAGGGCTTTAATTTTCACCTTACTTGAAAAACAACTTTTATATACCAGCAGTAAAATCTGTTTTTAAACTGGTATTTCTATCCTCTTTTGTTTTTCGTTCTACTTTCTTTCTTTTTTTTCTTTTCATTTTCGCAACCTTTTTTTTTTTATGAGAATAATACACAAAATTATATAAGGTAATGATTCAATGAATTTTTCACCCAACTCTATCGAAGTAGACTGTTCAAATTGCGGAATTTTTTCCCACCTTGTGCAAAGTCTCGGCGAACTATGGGAACGTAGTCCTCCGTTTCTAATTTGCAAGAGAATTTGCGAATTTCATGAAAACCTACCGCGGAGCGGCGATTGGAATTAAGAGTACGTCAGCAAGGACGATTGTCCGTCGAGGATCGAGTGAAGATAATACCCACCGCCCCTTCCCCACGCGGTCATTAACCAGACAATGCCGTATTAATGGATTAAATCGAATTTAACGGCCTATACCACCTCATCCTTTCCCAAAACCCAACTCGTCCTTCTCTGTGACGACCCTTTTACCGACGTGGACGTGCTAGACGCTGACGCTGACGCACACGCGGTCCCCACATCCCGGTGATTTTGATTGCTTTAACCGAGAGTCGGGGTGGATGAGCGTGATTAGGTAATCTGCTCGTCTCATCTGACCCGGTCGCTACCGACGTAGATATACCTAAATTCGTGTGAACGTACGGGAACACCACACTCTGCGGTTTCGTGGGGTAGCCTATAACTCTAAGTACAAGCTATTTATCGATGCGGCGGAGTACCAGGGGGAATGGAAAAGAATAAGGACGATCTTCGTATTTTCCCTTCATCCTTTTCTGTTCTTTTTTTTTTCTTGTTTTCAACTTTCGCGTGAGAATTGAGTCACGTATACAGATTATCAAAGACAGCTATTGTATAGGTATAGGTGTGTACAGGGGTAGCGATGACGGTGCAGGTCCTCGAAACTCGGGGATTTTGTTTGTCTAAGGATAATCCTATTATTGGATGTCCTCTGCTTAGGCGACGCTCTTGTTTTGCTTCTAGACCCTTTTATAATTAGCTGGCTGATTGGACAACCGTGGTGGGTATACCCACCTTGATATATACCTTGTACGTGTATAGCTATGGCTCCGAGTAGGTATGTACCTAACCGAAAATCTATATCTATATGTATTTATGCATATATACCTTCGGTAACCGTATTACCGTACCTAGCCGGACTTATACAAGACCGCAATGCATACCGAGCAGCCTGCTAGCCACCGCGATGATATCCTTGTGTAAAACACACGGATTCAGGTGCTCGCGTGTCTTTGTGTAGATTATTGGTACTCGAGGTAAAAACCAATCTGTCGTATACGGGGGATTAATAAATGGTTGAAAATTTGTTGCTCTTTCGTCGGTAGATTTTTTTTTCATCCTTTGGATTTTTTGGTAAAAGGTATAAAGTGGAGTTTGAGAAAAAAAAAGGCAGAGCATCAGAACCTCGAGATTGTAATCCGCGGGAGGACAAGCGGGGACGTCTCGTCTCTCATCGTTGCCTCTTTAAGCGTGTCTGAGAGCGAAGGGGCAGGAGAGAGAAAAAGAGAAAGAGAGAGGGAGATAAGGGATGCAATATCAGGAAGTCTGGATTGACGCGAGAGGAGAGAGAAAGAGAGGGTGGTGGCGCCGGTCGGTCTTCGTGTTGGTAAAAAATTTAATAAAAACGAAGCTTTCTTTATTCTTTATACTCTTTACAACGGCCGTTTCGTTCTCTCGTAAACCGACACAAAACACCGACGCGTAACTGGTATACTCGCCTATACATATTCCTCCTTAAAACTCGTCTGGACGAAAATAACGAAGCGATGAGTATAGGCGGGTGGATATATATGTATATATATATATAGCTGCGCTATTTCTACCCCCCAGGATAATAATTAAACCACTAAAAATCTCGTTGTGTATGTATAGTCTGAGGACTATACAGATACAGGTGTATTACATGTATAGGCGTCGGTATACGGGACTTATTTTGCATCGCTAATTTCTATGAATATGAAGAATAAATTACGAGTCGAGGCTCGATACCTGTACACTGTGACGGAAGATGGGAAGAAAGGGAATGGAATGGTAAAAGAAAGATGAGAAAAGGGAGAAAAAATGAGAGAAAAATAATAATTCTCGATCCGTATTACCGCGTGTCATGCGGCTTATTGTTATACCATGACGGGGTTCCCGTGGTGGAATCTTTTATTCATCGTGGCGATAATTAAAGGTAAACTCCTGTAGTTGATATATTGTTGGTTGTACCGGCGAGGCACCGTTGTTTGAAGAGCTTCTTACAAATTAGCCGTGAATATTCATCGTCCTCGCAGCTCGCCTCAGGGAAACGGGAAGCGGAGGGAAAGGACCCACGCTCTCGGACCTCAACCTGGTTGCACCTACCTGTCGGAAATGCGGAGGCACCAAAGCGAACGGAAAGGATACGTTGATTTCGACAGATCACATTTTTTTTTTATTTCTTACCTTTTACCCGTAAAGTTAATCAGTTGACTCGCGTTAGTTTATTTAGGAGGAAAAGATTTCACCACGTGATTTTATATACGCATAGAATTGGGGGTGCGAAAAAGGAGATAAATGATTCGGCAATCGGTGTAAAGTAGCTGTTGCTCTCCGCGGTCTGATCCTCGTTGAATATACTCTTGCCGAGACAGGTCCGACCCTCGAGGACGAGAATTTCCGTCAATTTGCAAAAACTACGTTATGCTAATCGTAAGACGCGCTTCGCTCACTCCCCCGACCAAAAACTTGAGGGTTGTTTTCGCCAAACGAGACCTACCGTGGATGCGTATTCCCTCGATTCAGACAATCTCATTATATTATAACACGCGTACACAAGTTTTATACCTACTGTATGAAAAATTTATACCAAGAGCTGAGTTTTCGAACGAATCGTTACGTTCTCTCCTTGTCTCTGACTTCGCATAGAAAAACATGTCGAAATTTTTCAGGGCTACTTTTTTTATCCAACCCCTTACTACTCTACGATTGAAATAATTATCGAAACATTTGAAAGGAAGATTTTGCGGAATTTCTTCTATCAGTAGATTTTTTTACAGTTTTCAAATTTTGCCTACGAACATTTCTTCATCAAATTATATAGTGTACATATAGTAATAAGTCGCTGATAGAACGCGTACAACTTCTTCAATAAATTTCTCACACACGACGTATATCCGTTATACATTTATTTTCTACAAATCATTTCAAAGAGAAAATCTTGAGCTTTTCGTTGCTCTCTTTGACACGCCGTTACGATTCAAACGTAACGAAATTATGCCCGAGGTAGAAAACAGATTCCCAAGGGTTGGGAATCATCAAAAAAAAAAGAAAACATAAAAATTGCTAAACAAATAAATACCGATATGTTTTTTATTCTTTTTTTACGATCGAAGCACCCTAATATTTTTCCTAAATTTGATTTTGGGGTAAAAAGTAGGCGCGTGTATACCTCGGCCACCAGCACCTGGATGACGAAAGTGTATAGGGGCGTAGAGCGAGCCTGACCTCCCCAACAATCCACATAACGGTGTGGCGTGGTGGAAAGGCACGATCAGCTTTAACGCGGTGTATGATTCTGCGTAAACAATTGTATTGTGTCGCGGGTTCCCGCGCGCCACATCGCCGATCCTCCTCCTCCTCTCCTTCATCTCTTCATCTCCTCCTCTGGAACCTGACTCTCTCTCTAACCCCGACGCAACCGGATTGTTGTACGATGTTCCGGGCTGTATTCCATCCCCTGAAACTCCCCAACCCCTTATGCCGAAGCGACGACCAAGCGACCGTGTTGTATCGGTGTATAAACGTTTGCATACATTCTCTGGGCTGGCTGGCGGGGGGTGATTCAAGGGAGCATAGCACTACTACCGCCACTACTACCAATACTACCACTACCGGCTATACAGAGGGTCGAAGAGAGGGATGGAGAGGGGCGAAAAGCGAAGAGAGAAGAGGAAAGAGGAAGAGGAAGAGATTTACGAGCTATGCGGGGTGGTCGCATACACCGGTGTGCACGAGCGCATAGAGCTACAAGCACGGCAAATGCTCTTCCTCATATATACACGTACGAAACCATACCGATATAACCATACGTTGCTGTACGTTTTGCTTTTTTTTTTTTTCTTCTCTACACTCCATATATAGCCGAGTGATTAAACTGTTTAATATCACAAATATCTTTACCGCAAATCCGCAATACTTGAGAAAGAAGCTATCGCGTGCCCCGCGAGTCTTGCTTCACCTCGGAACGCGAGGTCTTATGTCTTATTATTTTTCATTACCGCACCGTACTACGAATTATATTTCTCTCTTATCTTCTTCGCAATATTTAAGTATACGTACACGTATTGCACATATGGAAACGGAAATTCTTGGACGGTTAAAAAGTGGTCGAAATTTTAGTTATAAGTTATAAACTCCACACGAGCCTAGGGTATATCTACCTTCCCATTTCCTGGACGAGGGGTGAAACGCGTCCGGACCCAATGACCAGCTCCAATCAACCTCTATTGCCGACCAATCGATTTTCGTAATGAATTGTGCTACCCTCTGCTTCGTATACGGTGGTAAGTTCCCCGAGACCCGCAACTCGAAGCAATATTGCTTCTTTGGGTCTACAAGCTCCCTATATTCATGGGTGTATATATGTATATGGTTTCAGTGCACCATCTTTTTTTTTTCATTTTTTTTTTTTTTTTTCATATCAAAGAAATGTCGCTTTGAGTTTGAAAACGTTGTCGATTATTTATATATATATATATACGTATATGTACGCGTACATACTCGTTACTATAGCCCATCATATTTTCTACATTTTTATACTCCACATACGTGGATTTTTATATTTTTCCGCATGTAGGTACCTACTGCGGCACACGGCGGCGCGGGCGGTCCGGGCGTCAGACTGCAGCGTATGCTTTAGGGACAAGCTGCGGGTTCGGTTTTATAGTAGTATGAGGAGTTTATGACAGGCATTAAAAGGGCGATGTTTTGATGCGATGTACCAACCCCGGTGACGTTAACCCTTTTGTGTTAAAATTCGTTGGGAATATTCCAATTTGTATGTTATGGAGTTTAAACTCGGTTATAAGCGGTTTCACGTCCTATCGAATGTTTCCATTTATACATTCCCTTTTTTTTTTTTTTTATTTTTTTGTCGCTGGTGTATTCATGATTTTTCTGCTATTCAAACGGTGGGCACAAAAACACGACGTTTATATTCGTCGTTATAAAAAAGAAAAAAAAAAGGCGGGGGGGAGGGGCCCTTATAATATTCGACTAATCATGAATTTCATTTCTTTGGTTACTTTGTGTCTCCTCACGAAAGCAAATCCTTCGGAATTATATTTAACAGATAGAATTATACAGCGCGAAAGTAGTCTCAGATTTCTATAGAGTACCTAGCTACCTACAATCGTACGTCAAGAAGGATGAATCCTGCGATTGAGAGCAAGGAAGGTATATGAGGATCGACGAGAGCGACGAGAAATGAGAAGAAAAAAAAAAGGTTTTGATCTCGTCACCGAAAAGTTAATAGCCAATAAATATGCAAATACGGATACCGTTCCCGGGTAGTTGTCAATCGAAGGACGATATTTTTTACCGGTATGGCACGTCGATTCCGCGGGAGTTCGAAACCGCGGGAAGTGTAGGTATATATGTAGATAGAAATGAAAAGAGAAAGAGATACGATTGGGAATAATAATTCTTCTGTAATCCTATCCCATGGATAGATGCACTGCGTGGATCTGATCGTGAGGGAATATAAGAGAATGGGAAAAGAATAGGAAAAGATGAGAGAATAAAGTTGAAAACATGTAAAAAAAAGAAAATATATATATGTATGTAAGCTGGGGACTGGAAAAAAAGGGAAAGTGAATGAAAAGACGGTGCGGTAGCGAAAAGTGACAGGTAAGCGTCGCAGGAGAGCCACTTTTTTGCCGGGCTTCTTTAGCCGAAGATGAGGCGAGGCTGAAGCTTTGAGAGAAATATATAGGACGAGGGAAAGGAAAGAAAAGAGGGTCCTTCCGCCCCGAACAGAAACATTTTATAACCTTATCATCGCTCGCATATTCCGCATATTTTCCAAATTCCCGAGCGAAGGCTTCGGATTTGACGCATGGCTTCGCGAGTGAGTCCACCTCCGCGTTGTATCTTATGCCTTTCACAAAAAAAAAAAGGAAAGACTCTCGATCTTCAGCAAATATCTTTATACGAATCTGCAGTGATTCTCACAAATTATACACAGATTAACGGAAAAATCCATTTCTGTATCTTATTAAATCCGAATTAACGAAATTTGTTCAATTTTGGAAAATGATCGACCTCCCAAAATGACGGAACATTACATCGGTCGTATATACCTACTCTGATTCGAACCATTGCGTTACTTGGTCACAGTGTCAACAGAATCATTCGACCGCTACCGCCTGCGGCAGCGACAGCGGCAACGCTACTAGCACTAGCAATAGCAGGGCGGCTCTACAGCCGCACCGCCATGCCACTATGAGATTAGTTTTGTTCGAAGCAATTTGAATTTAGATTAGTTGCTGCAAATTGGCATCGCCGATCGCCACATACTGCCGGACGGCATAGGTACGTATATTCCCAGCATCCAGACTGCACTGAGCGTGCGAGTATCGGGAAATGGTATTACAGCAGGGAAAAGGGCGCGGATAAGTAATCGCGGAGCTTTATCTATACTCGATGAAATCTCCGACGATGAGGTGTAATGCGAAATCCGCACCTTATATGTAGCATATTTTATGAAAGCTCGGCGAGTGTTGGGATTAAATCGTTGAGAATTTTGATCGCGATATATAGGTACGCGATTATATGCAAGGATTTATTCCGCTTTTATCTCAAGCTGGATGTTTAATACCAGATATTAAATCCCATTATTCAATATTAATCGTTTGTTGATTCGAATATTATACTTTCGACTCTTTCTCTCTGATTCTGATTCCGATTCCGATTCTCTCTCTCTCTCTCTCTATCTCTCTCTCTTGGCAATTCCTGTTTAATTAATTCTTCCCCAAAATTACCAAGCTCTGCTTTATTCCTCGCGGTTATTAAACGCCTGTGTACTGATACCCTCTCGCTCGGCTACTAATTGAGCAGCTAACAACTTATATCAATTACGTTACGGCCGAGGGATAAACCTCGACTGTACATTTGTATCATTAAATATGAATGGTTCGATTGAACATATGGTTAAATCTTATACTCACCCAAAATCATCGCGGTGAAAAAAAAATCTGTTAAGAATTTTCCCTCCCCCGGTTGTAGTAGGCAGGCGAAATTGGATCCCTCCTCGCCCGGTTTCTTCCGCCTGCAGTAGCTGGTATATAGGAAGAAAATCCTTGCGGATATACGGGGACTTTCCGCTATTTGGTTATGCGATCCTGCAGAGAGCAGCGGAGCTAGCTGCCTCTCGAAGCCGTCAGGATGTCCTGGAAATTAAATTTCTACGGTCAAAATAATTCCTCACACGTATACCCGCCTCCGATGTTACAGGGCCGAGGTGTACCTCCTAGTCTGATAACTGTTGTCCGTTTGGTCGAGATGGTAGAATTTTTGAAACGGCTTGTATGTATAAGCCGTTGTGTTTTATTTTTTTTTTTCTTCTTATTTTTGTGTATATATATTTTTTTTCGTGTATTTCTTGTATTTTCTTCATTTTATCTTAAGGAAGAAATTTTCCCCGGCTTATGCATAAGGACCTTAGGCACGGAGGAACCAGGATTTTTTCATAAGCTTTAGTGGAACGAATTTATGCGAGGACTTTACCGGCGACCTGATACGGCCAATAGAACTTCGGCCGAGGGTTCTGCCGCGTGTCCGACTAACAGACAGAAATGAATAGACCGAGGGCGAGGGTACTTTACAAATATGTGACCAGAAAACAAACCGAGACCCGTTTTTCTCTCCTCTCCTACTATTTTCTTCCCTTCCTCTCCTTTTCCCTCGTTTGCGACTTAGCCCTTCGCCCTTCGCCCCTCGCCCCTCTACCTCGCCTCACCTCATCTCGACGTAACACGCACACGGGAGGACCTAGACCACACAAACCCAGCGATGACAGATTTCTGAGGGATCAAAATTCCACCATTTTTTCACCCTAATTTATCGCCACCGCTAGCCTACTCTACCCCGCAGAGGAATTACCTCGGATTTACTCCCCCAGGAGTGACCTGGACGCATAGCTTCCGTGACCGATTGGCCCTCTTAGTCTCCCGAATGACCATCCCTCTCAAATCTCCTTTGGCTCTTTTTTTACAGTTTCATATTTTTTTCACTTCTTTAATAGATCGCATATCGCGTACGTGTCAGAGAACGAAATATACGTGAAGAGTATAAGAATTAAGCCCAATCTCCCGAGACGTGTCCTGGAATAATCTATAAAGTCGGAAATTAAAATCTATCCCCATACCGCATCAGAGTCGTAAATTATATTTTCCCGGGAATTGTTCTTCCTGGCAAAGTATATGACGTTTGTATTTGATGGAATCGACGCCGTCCAAGAAGAAATTTTTCCCTAGGCACCAAGCTGCCGTCTGGTCTGTCTTTTTTCTTCTCTTTTCTCTCAAGAAATGAACATACATACGACATGCGTCTGTGTGAGTGTATGTATATATGTACGTATAGAAGCAGTCGACTCGGCGTGGTTATGGCCGCTACTGGTAGAGGGAAAACTGCTAAGTCTACGGAGTTCATTTAGATAAAATCTCAGCTTCTATCGGAGGTCCTAGACGTTTTGCAGAGAGGGGCTGCACGGCCAGCCAAGACTGAGCCGGTGCCTCCAAGATCCTGCAGCCTCAGGCTACAGATCTCGATTCCATACCACTCCGCAAACAAAAGTCGAGTAGTATTTCTTCCGCGACTTTTACTCGTTGTATGTACCCATAGATATACCTATACATAGACCTCTTTCGTTTCATATAACTGGGAGATATTTCGAGAGGCGAAAATTGGGCCAAAGTGCAAAGGTCATCGGCGACGTGGCATTTGGTTGTGGGAGAGAAGATTGTGAAGAAGAAAAACTGAGAAACTATCAGACTCTCTTCTATATATAACAAGCTGGTGGGTATAGGTGATTGTAAAAAAGTATAGGCTACGTCGGCGAGGACTCAGGAGCGTACAAGGGTCGGGGATGCAGGGCCACGCTCATTTGAATACTTAGATTGGACAGGACGGGGGCGCTTAATCGCGTTTTCTGAGAAATTTATGAGATCCAAGCCGATAAGGTTGGAAATAAGAGCCGAGTCTTGGGTAGTGCAGGGAGAAGAAAAAACCGCTTCTTTCTCTCGCTATACGATGCCTATATTCTATATTCTCTGCCTTTTTCTCTGCAGGCTATGCCGCAACGCAACTAACCTGACGTACCTATATAGCGGGACGATATTCTCTGCCAGATCCATTTTCGAAACTGATTCTCTTCAAATTTTTACCAACCATATTACAATATTATATATTCGCACTGCGTATTGGCTAACGGGAATCAAGATTTGGCACGTTGGAAATTGTCTTTTTGGTAAAAACAGAACGCGGATAAAATTCTTCGGTTAAACGGTTAATCTTATCGACATAGATGAGAATTATGTCAGCTTGAAGATTAAAGGAAAGTTCATCCTTTCCTCATCTCCGCCGATTTTTACTTAACTTTGTGGCTTTTTTTTTTTTTTTTTTTTTATTCAACCCTCCCTGCGGCAGAGCGATATCGATAGATAGGTGCAACGATACGGCGGCTTTTTGTTTTTTCAACCTCGTCGAAAAAACATTTGGGTAAAACCAAGATTCGCGGGGACGAAAAAACTTAGAGTAGGGGTTGAACGGCGATAAGAGTTATCCGGGACTTATTGGCCCCGGATGGACGGGTGCCATTTGTCTCGTTGATGGAAGAAAGCTATTGTTTCTATACCACGTGTGTACGTTTATAACCCAACCTAATATCCCGGAGAATAAGAATATAGGTATAGCGGGTATAAGACGCGGTCTATGTAGAAATAAATTCTTCTCATCGGTTTGCGTTCTTGTAACAAAGTAATTCTATCGGTTCGGTATAGGTATGTATATACATACGTATATAGAGTATATATATAGGTATACCATATACAGAACTGAGAATATAAGAAAACTGCGGGGAAACGTTTTCTGGATTCTAGATAAAGACCGTTCCTCGATTTATCGTCGAGATTTCTTTCACAATCTGATAAACACTCGTCGTCGCCATCTCTGTTCTCGGTTGGTCCACAATCACAGATTTTCAACTTTATCCGTAGGTATATATATACGGGAAATAAAGAAGAAAAAATTTAATGCATAGATGGGTGGTTTTTTTTTTTCCTCTTCTTTTCTTCCCTGCCTCCACCCCGCGTTTTCGAAAAGTGCACAAGATCATACTGTGAATTTTATAATTCTTGAAGAGAGGTATTATCCCTCCGTAAATAATAAATCTCTCTCCGAGAGGTTCAGTCAGCCAGTCAGCAATTTTTACGAACGGTACGACGCCTCTCGCCCGCCCTTCGTCACGGGGCAAAAAGGTGGCTCGCGATTTTCCTCTACACGTGTATAGATATAGTATAAGTGTATAAACGTATACGTATATATACCTATGTACATCCTACGTATGTGGTAGAGATACTTGAACGCGACTCGCTGAACGTGGCTTGTCAATTTTCAACATGGAAGATTTTCCACTCGAATGATAAAATTTATACCTATTATGCCAACACGCAGTTTTCTCCTTTGAATATACACATGATATCTGTCGTACGTTAGTGAAGAAAAAAAAATCAAAATATCTGAAACATTAATATATAGCGTAGATAAAAATTAAATCAATGATTGGAAGACTAATATACTGCATAAATTCTCCGCGGTTATTAGATGGTATAGCTTTTTGTTTATACGGTGAAATTTATATATTTTTTTTTTTATTGAGAACGAATAAAAACGGCTCGAAGTAGCTCGATTTTTATGGATATTCCTTAAAAACGGATCTCGCCCGTAATATGGTTATGAATTATTTGTGGGCTTCTTGAGGTTCTTTTATTCACCGTGAATGAAGAAAAAAAAAAAAAAAATATATATACATATAATAATAAATAAATGTCAGAGACCGGCGCGATAAGGTAGGTATATACGGAAATGAAGTACGGCGATATAAAACAACCTGCGAGCCACCCTCAGGCACATACTTACTTCTGAAAGAGTAATCTCAAACTCGTGTAGGTAAAATACTATGTTTATAAGAAAAGAACGCTCTCGTCAGTTTGGTTTCAGGTATATAAATAATGAAATCTATATACCTATTGAATTATAGAGGATTCGATTTTGATTATATATAGTTATAGAAAAATATCGAGAAGTGAATAAAAATGATAATAAATAAGGAGCACGAAGGCGGAATTAATTCAGCCCGTTTTATCATCCCGACTCTCGACTTGTCACATAACTAATTGCGATATTTCAAACTCGCGTGTAGTCATATAGATGTAAAAACGTCCACTCGTCTCGGACATCGAGGAGAGGCCACTGGACCAACGTATGACGAGCGTAGGTATAGAAGGGTGTCGGGGTTATTAATTAAAGTAGAACCACGCCGCGCCGCGTCGTACAGGTCGACAACGCGACTCGACAATTAACGAAGAGGGTTTTCCTCGCGATTTCTCTCTCGCTCCCTTTGTCCATGACTATAACTACGGAAATCACCCTCGACGATTATATCGCTTGGAAGTTCCTCCGCCACCGCGTACAACGCGGTCAATTTCCAAGGGTAGGGAGCGATGAATTATCACGATTAAACCAGCTACGAGGAGGATCGGGGGGAGGACAGGAAAGGATCGAGGATAAGGATAAGGATAAGGATAAGGATGAGGATGAAGACGAGGGAAAAGGCAGAATCTTGGCTGGCGCAGACGTTCCCCAGACTCCAGTCGGTACAAAAAACTAGAAACTTTGTACAGTGCTGTATAACTTCCAGCCAAAGAGAATTGACTAGTAGCTGAACTGGTGCATCACCCTCGGCAGTAGAGATTCTGCAGTATATAGAGGCAAAGAGTCCATGGTTTGAAGACTACCGTGAACCGAACGGGACTCTGGGATCAGCTACATCACGTACTAGTTTAAAGAACCTTTTCTACACACGTAAAAGCACATGCATAGGTACCCAGCTCCGGTCCTTTGAGGATTCTCGATTCCTTCCGCATCTCGTTGACGTACCTTGGCTCGCCATGTGCCGGTTCTGTGACACTGACATCTTCGTCTGAGTTTGCGTTTCCGCGTCTATCGTCAGAACTTGTACGGGATAACGATATTCAGAATTATAATTTTTTACGGAAATGATAGAAGAATGTTTTTCATTTTAGATCATAATATGACGCGTTCGAATTTCACGAGGTGTGTGTTTGTGGGTCGGAATTTGGGAATTACGTGGCAGATTGAATCCTCCGCGATTATCGAGACGCTAACGATGATATAAATTTGAGTAACCAAAATTTGGCTTGACTAGCGAAGATTGCCGCCACGTTTAGCGAGTATAACAGAGGGTTTAGACAAGCGACAATTTGGATAGGGAGAAGGTGAAGTTTGCGTGTTTGTGTCCCTCGTATAGGTTCAGGAATTGTATAGTTCGGGTGAGGCGTGTTTGGTTAGTTAGTTTCGAAACTAATTTCGTTCGATATATATTCGTCAGAAGTGAATTGAGTCGTCTTTATACACTTGGTATATACGGCACTTAGTATCTATTGTGTATGCGCGAGTTCAGTCTATAGTTTTTATAGGAAAACTGAAAAGGTCATCATTGTAATTAGTTTTTTTTCTCTCTCTTATCGCAGACCGTGTCAAGCGCAGTTTTACTTGATTTTCATTCATGAAATTTCACGACGTGAAGTTAATTGTGTGAGTTTCGATAAAAGCTATAAGAATTGTATATTGTTTTCGAATTTTTTTTATTTTTTTTTACCTTTTTTTATTCTCATTTTTTTATTTTTGTTAAAACGTATATAAAAGGGGTACACCACTAGACATTTTTCCACGCGGACTTGCCAATCGAAATTCAACGGGTTTCGTGGAAAAATTCAATCACCTGGAAAATTGAAGCTCGGACGGCTGAAAGGCCGTAAGTACCAAAATTGGAAATAGCCGTGAATCAATTGATATAGAAAAAAAGGAAATAAAGAAAGAAAAAAAAAATGAAAAATACGAAGAAAAGAACGGAATAGACAGACTGAAAAACAAGCCGCGGTGCTATACAATCCACGTGATTATTTCATCGTTATAATTTCATCGTATACGTGTATACATAGAATTCTGCAGATTGGAAGGACGCGAAAATTGAGTTACTTATCGAACCACGGTTGGAAAAAAAAAAGTAAAATAAAAAACGAATCAAAAAAATTAAAAAAAAAAAAATTGACGTGTAATTTCTAATTATTATACAATCACGAAATAACGATGTACAGTTCACTCGTTCACTCTCTGGCGCCGGAACCCTCTGCGAAATTTTACCTCTCTAAAAAGATTAAAGAGTATGGAATTAAATTGGTTCCTAAATAAAAATCTACGGGCTTGATCAATTTCGGTAGTCTGCCTATTTTTAATTGTGTTTCAATTTTTCTCTTCATTTTTCGAAATGAAGAAATACGCGCGACGTTACGTGGGATAATCTCGGACGAAGAAGGCTATGAAGGAAAAACCGTAAAGTTGAAAATCCGGAAAACGTTGGGAATTCGTGACGACTGTTTGTCAGCGTAAATCCTTTGGAAAATAAAATATCAAGTGAGATTTGAGGAATTGCAATTCCCGTTCAATAACCAGCCTGTCAGTCTGACTTATGCCTATCCATAAGTCAAGCCTCGATTCAGATTTGGCTACGCATTCAACCAGATATTTTTGTCATGTACATGGGTGCCATACATATATGTGCCTTAAGCATATAAGTAAAATATCTGAAATAGGTAAAATAACGTAAAATACAGAATTTTTTTTCTCTTACGTCAATTGTAGAATTTTCTCCGTTTTTTCTTTCTCAAGATTGTATAGCAAGGAGGTATGTGCCTATTATATGCGCATTGAATTAGGTACCTATATACACGTATACCCGTACACCCATAGATATAAATATAGATATATAAGAAACAGGCGTGACTCGAAAAAGAATTTCTGATTGATCGATGGCTTGAGAGAACTGTGAGAGCTGTTTCACCCACTTCATTCTCGCGAACAAATCTATCTCTCAGTGTAACCTGGGTGGGTGTTGAAACTTCCATACTCCACTACTAGGCATATATATATGTATATATATATATACAGCTACACGTAGAAACAAGAGAACGAATAAAAGATACGAAAATAAAATATGATTTTTTTCTTTTCTTGTTACAGCTCCTACTTCGGATCCAGAATTCACAGACTCTATCGAAAATATAACAGTACCTGCTGGGAGAAACGTGAAACTTGCTTGCAGCGTCAAGAATTTGGGCACTTACAAGGTAAATGATTCCAAAATATTCTACAATTATTTTCACAGTCGAAATCTTGAAACGTGTTCGTTGGAATTGAAATTATGATGCCAAAATCGGAGATATCGAAATATCTATGATTGACGTTGAAAAATTACAAATCGAATTCTTCTCCCTCTCCAAGCCTAAGTTCAAATATTTGTCCATTCCTTACCAAGGCGAAAAAAAAAAACGTATAAGGCAATCGTTCCCGATTCCATTTTTCACGAAGACTGCACCTCCTCGCGTGTTCGATGAACCATATTGCAGGTCAGTTCCGGGTTCAAAGAAAGTTAGATAGACATTGACTACGGAAGCAAGAGAGCAGTGGTGAGTGGAGGGACGGAGAGGTCGACGTCGACGTCGTCCTTGACTAAATGGTGTTGCTACGAGCTAGTGCATGGATTTCTCTATACGTATGTGTGTCGGGGATGTAAAGTTCGCGGTGCGAAAAAGTATACGGTCGGTTGATTTCTGGTTTGTGGAGGCAGTGGTCATACGCAGAATATACGGAACCTTTATACCGGCACCATGGAGCGCCCAGTTTTTCTGTTGGTTTGATGAAAGAGGTGCAGTCGCGGATGGAGAGCCTCATTAAAATCCCAGAGCTGTACGGAGTTACGAAAACTCCAGCTCTTACACTTTTAACCTTTTGTTACCTATATACGTATACCTACGCCGCCGTTCTCTACAATCGTATATATATTCTCAAATTCTCGAATTTTTGGATTCCTAGTAAAAGTAAGAGAATGTTGAAAACCCATACAGAAATATCCTTGACGCGTCAGAAAAGAAAAAAAATATATATATATATTACATAGGATTTTTTCTTTCTTCTCTTTTTTTTTTATTTTTTCATTTTTCGAGAAAAAAGAAACTGATTTCGCGGTCACCCTTCACTCACTCTCTCTCTCTCTCTTTCTCTCTCTATTCGCCCTGGTACACTACGGTGTTACCTCGTCGTCAGCCGGGTCTCTGGGGATCGCTATACCGCTAAACACATACTTAGACCCTCGCAGTTCCCTCGAACCTGGCTTGCCGCGTGCGGGGGCGATCAGCTTTATTACCCTGAACACTATCCAGAGCTGCGGCGTGCCTCCGCGGTAATATGTATGGTAGGTGAATAGAGGTATAATCGTTGGGTCCATAAAAGTCAGTAGAGTATGGGAGGGCTACTCGGTTCAAAGGAAGTTAAATAATTACTGTATTATATAAGAAGCCGGTTTAGAACGGAGGGGTGAAGGTTTCTTTTTTATTACACGAGAACTTTGACGGTGAATATTATTTTTATATTTATTAATTTCACCGACGACGAGACTTCTTCTCTCTTTCTATTTCTCTTTCTTTTTCCTCTCCCTTGCCGTTGAAGAATCTTTTTTTTTTTTTTTTTTTAATTTGCTCTTGGATAAAGAGCAAAAGCTCAAGGCTGGGACCCCGAGGGTTAAGTAAGCTCGGGGTTTACACGGACGAAACAGCAGCTCGACCGGGCGAAAATAAAAAAAAAAAGAAAACAACTTTAAGATAAATTATGTACAAAATTTGGAATGAAAATTCACCCCCACAGCTGTCGGTCGTGATTGGAACCGATCATTTTTGGTCGAGTAAAATTTAGCGAAGGATAAAGTAAAAAATAAAAAAAAAAAGGGTAAAAAGAAGATCGAGTCGAAGAGGAAATGACGCTGTTAAATCTTGGAAAGTTTTACGCTTTAACCCGTAGGTAAGTATAGGATATAGGGTACAGCCATCTACTTTCCCGAAACTTCTTTTCTCTCTCTTTTTCTTTTCTTTTTTCTTTTTCTTTTTTTTTTTTTTTTTCTTTTCATTTTTCTAACCAAAAATATTATCTAAATTTCTAAAGTGTCTGTCGTGAAACGAAAATCTCTATTGAAGTTTTGAGGCCAGGCGGTGTACGCGAGCGGTTCATTACCCCCTTGAATTCGCTTCACCCTAGACAGGAATGGGTAATGAAGTAGAGGGTGTTTGTAGCAGGTTGTATTATTAAGATGTTAGTCAGTGTATAGGGGATGTACCAGTCTTCCCACGGGTAGCGACAGATCAAAACGTTCTTTTGACTCGAACAAAGCCAATATCTACATATATCTATATATATTATATGTTTGTTTATATTTGACAAAAACTTACCCTACACTTCCACCCCTATAATATTTCGAGACATTTGTGTACGTGGAGTGTACGTAATATACGTTTTACGTATATCTATCCTACAAACTGTTGAGCACATTTCCCACTAACTCGAATCTGTCTATCGCAGTAATTCGAGTAGGAAGTGTTTGCCTCTTCCTCTCGATATCTCTCGCTCTCTCTCTCTCTCTACGTTTTCCTCCCTTTTGGCCCACAGTGGCGAGACCCCGTCGGCGTAAAAGCCACAAACACGCGGTCTGGCACGGCGGAACCCCGTCGAGCCAGAACCAACACGGGCTCTTCCCTACTGCCGCAGACTCGCGGGCTAAGTAGAGCTTACGTAGTTCAATGAGAAGGGTGAGGAGACGAAGAGGAAAAGGAACGCGGATAGAGATGGAGATGGAGATGGCGATGGGGATGGAGATGGAGA
Source organism: Rhogogaster chlorosoma (assembly GCA_944452935.1). Classification (NCBI taxonomy): domain Eukaryota; kingdom Metazoa; phylum Arthropoda; class Insecta; order Hymenoptera; family Tenthredinidae; genus Rhogogaster; species Rhogogaster chlorosoma. The sequence goes on along the minus strand of OX101803.1, from coordinate 23,054,809 downwards.
TGGGAAGAGAGGAAGGCGTCCCGCAGGAAGTCTTAAGTATTTCCATTTCCATTTCCTTTGAGAGGTGATTCCCCGCGCGAGTCTTTGCACCGCGGTAGCGGTACCTCTACGTCCGCAGGGACCTCCGTTTTACAAACGTTGTTAGAATCGGGCGAGGTAAGGGAATGGAGAGGGAATGCGGGGGAGAGAGAGAGGGGGGGGGGGGGGGGGGGACTCGGTGCACGACTTGTGTGAAAGAGGGGTAGCTCTCTTCGAATAAGGAAGAGTACGAGGAAAACGGGATAAAGGCTCCTCATCCTCTGCCGCGCTATTCGTCGTTCAACTTTTCCCAGAGAAGGGAACAACGGACGGTTAGACGGGGGTTTTCGGATTCGCGAAAACGATCCACCCTCTATAGGAGCGAGGGTAGGTACTATCTAAGATCCGCGATCTACAATCTACCATCAGCAATCAACAATTTATAGCCGTTGTACGAAGAGAAGAGAAAAGAAAAGAAAGAGAAAGAGAAAGAAAAGGGAGAAGAGTAGAGAGGGGTGCGATTATTGCCGGGCGCGTAAGACGAGAGCCATTTACGTGCGAGGACGTGCCCTAGAGACTGGCAACGTCCCCCGTGCCATTTCTGAACATCGGGAATAAGAGAGTCTTTTGAGAATCGTCGCCTCCTTCGCGGATTCCATCGACATTGCCGGCGCGGACGGGGGGGGGGAGGCTGGAGAAATGGAGTTTCTAAGTACAGGACTGAATGAGTGTAAGCCAAGAGGTTAAGCAAGATGGTTACTCGCTTCCGAGGGCTGAGAGAGGTTGAGGGTGAGGTCGAGGGTGACTGTGACGGCGAAGCTGAGGGCGCGCGGATGGGGTACGTAAGCGCGGGCTTTAGTGCCACTTACCATCGCAAACATTGTTTTATCATTTTAATGGTAGCACAGCCGTGAAACCCGGCGAACCTGCCACGCGGCGGTCGCGAATAAGTGCCAACTTCGGACTGGGTCGACGAAGAGACGGGGATTTCCCCCTTTCGTCGCGTTGTCCAACAACCGAGTCGAATTTTTTCTAAACCTTTCTTCCCTTTCTTTCCCCAGCTGGTTATAACATCATATCCACCAGAAACGAAGTTCCCTCTGGTTGAATGATCGCGTTTTGAAAAACAGAAATAAAACCTAATCTTTCTCATCCCTCTACGAGCTTTTGGACTTTGAACAATAAGACTACGGGTTAATATTAGTTGGCGCTCCGGGTCAGCCTGCGGATATAGTAGGTTAAATTAGCCCCTAGCAGTTCGACTTCGTTAGGCAGCGGACTCGTCGTCGAGGGACTGGTTTAATTGGGGTACCTCTCTCCGGAATTCTTCGAAGGTTATTCGTGCTTCTTTATTTCTCCCTCTCATTCTTTTCTCCCCTTGGCAGCTGAGCCGCCTGCGGAATAACGCGGATGGTAAAGAGCAGAGGCAACTCCCTCGATCTTTCAGTCTTTCGCGACAAAGATATCCATCATTTTTCACCGGGGAGATTTTTAATAAAAGTTCAACGGCCATGTTTAATATTTCATCCTATGATTAACCACGCCTCGCTGATTTCTCACCAGTCTTGCGATTTGTCATCTCATCGATCCCCAGCTATAACCGAGTATCGACGAATTTTTACAACTTTCACGAGTCACCTAACTGCTCCGCAAGTTTCAAGGGTGGGACCGACAGGTGTCAGGTAAGACGATCCAGCCCTCGAACCCCTCCGCATCTCTCATCACGATTCCTCGCGATATTTATTAGCTGAAGGACTATTTCACCGCGTCACGTAGTCACACCACTCAAACACTTAAATTTCCAACGAGAAAGTGTCACCCTGTAGCTACGTTCGAGTCACGAGGACTACCCGGGTCAGTCGCCGGGACGTTGGTATACCTATTTCTGGTGCAAGAGCGCTCTTCTCCCTGTCCCTAGCCATCCGCGTTCAACGGACGGGAAAATGAATGTCATCTGGTCTCCCTTCCTCGTCCTCGACTCGAGGAGGTTCAGGAGTGAGAGAAGAGCCGGCTCTCCCCTCCTCTTCGCTTACCGCAGAGCGTTTCGTTTATACGACGTGAAATTTCCGAAAAACGTTACTTTTCCGAAGAGCCGGATTCCGCTCGGAATATCGTTTGAATCCTTGCTGTACGGAGGATCCAGTCGACCGTTTTTAGCATAGGGCAGCTGCGTCCGTCCCGCGAAAGCTTAGCCAACCCCCCCGATTATATCCGACACGTAGAAACACTTTTCGGCACTTTGTACCGAATCAGATATACCCATCGATGTGCGCTGCTCCATGTCCGAGCTGACACCGTAGCTCGCGTTAATTTCTACCATCGCGTATAATGCGTCCAACACCTACATTATATCAGGTCAAAAACGGAGCCATTCCGATAGTCGAATGTATGAAAACGTCGAAATATCGAGCAATCCTCTAGCTTGATTTTAAGCTACTCTCAAAGCTGCTTAGCGACGAGAGGGTTATAGTACACGGAGAATAATAAGACGTCGATACGTTACTGGGACGTAGTACAAGTTAACCGCGTTTCAGTCACGCTGTCTACTTCAGAGCCACGAGGCTGAAGAGATCTTTCTTTGATCTAAGGGTAGACGGTTCAACGTTTTGTAATTAATGCGATATACGTAAGAGACTGAGGCGAAGTTTGATGCATAATGAGTATAATAATAAGACGGAGAATATTGTGACTGAAGACGAAGAGATTGCGGTAATAGGTATAATCGTCTCGGTATCACTTTGTTGCAAGAATATTTCGCGAAGAGTCTCAATCACGTTGAAAATCGAGACGTCAGAAGTGAGAACGTCGTATGCACTCGTCATCGCGGATGCATCTGGTAGCCCATAGAGTAGGGCGTTGCGAAGGGTGTCGTCTGTTTCGAAAGGGTAGCAATTACCCCCACCGCGATACCGGGCTTGGGAGAGAAGGACGAAAGCCACGAGCTGCAAGTGCGAGGAGGAACGCTGCCAGATACAGAGGCTCATTAAACCGGGAATGCTGATTGCGTTAACCCCGCCCGCGACACAGCCCGATGCCTAGCATTAAATGCCCGGCATTTCCCCCGGCACCGAAAGCTCGACGGGCCCGTTCCCTAGGTCGTATCTAATCGAAATACGGCCGAGTTACTCTTCACCGTCGATAACCCATCGCGGCGTGCATCCTGCTCTCTTAATTAGGAGTTAACTTTTTAATTAAATCTAGTCAATTTTCTACATCTCTACACATATATGCGAACATATTTTTTCTTTCTCTCTAACTTCTCGACATTTCACGTATTCGCCCTAATACACTGGCATCCCGAAGCTCTGATCACGTCAGAGAGATCGGAAGAAGCTGCGAACCGAAATCAATCACAGTTTCTGATTGTTGCTGGTTCGGTGTTGATCGAGTCGCGCAACCATTACGTGTACAGATGTATAGCCGAACTGTATATAGCGTATGTACGTATGTATGTATGTACGAAGGCTTCTCCCTGGACTCTGGACTTTGCAGGACTGTGGAGTATGGAGTGTGTGTTTTGCGGGCGAACAGACAGACAGATCTCGTTTTGTTACTGCAGGAATGGGTGGCGCTCTGGGCGCCAACCACTCCAAAGTAATCGAAATCCTGCAGGATCGAAAGGGATGTTGTAAAGAGGGGTTGGCGCGAGGCGGAGGAGAGGCGATAAATTACTGTGACCAAGCCGCTATCAATCCTAAATAGGAATACGCTTTCAGCTTTCACTTTTATCCGTGGCAATCGATGTATTTCTTTACTATACATATATGGCTCTCTATCCATGCGGTAAAATCCGAACAACGAATTCATACAGAATATCGTTTGTAGAAATACACCGTCCTACTGCGGAGCCGCCAAGAAACCGAAATCAAACGATAATCGTAAATCTGTTATTTTCTAAAGAGGAAATGGTATCCTTATGGCTCTAGATACACGTGTAGGTATAGTATTCTAATATTTTTATAGCAAAAAGAAAGAAAAAGAAAGAAAAGAAAACTGACAGTGGAGTTTGGAAACTTGGATATAGGTACATACCTCGACACACGTGGATCCAGACGCACCGATCATAGGCGTGTTTTATTTTCTATGGGGCTTGTTCGTTCATCGTGTTCCCTGGCTAGTGTCTCTTCCTCTGTCCGTTCGAGCTGGATATTGGTAAAGTTGTAAGCGACAGCCTGCACTGCTAACCCTGCCAGCTGGTGCTGGATATCTACCTTGGGGCCCGACCTCGTGGCCTCGCCCGATGGACAGAAGGACCAAAGGACGTCCTCGGACTCTGTATCATACGAATAGCCGCAGAATAAGAGGAAAAAATAAAATAAAAGAGAAGGAAAACTTGCTATAGATATACATCGATATAAAAGAGAAAAAAAAAAAGAAATAGGTGAAAAAGCGCGATTATATCTGTACGATTCTGTTATAGGAGTTGGGAGAAATCGTAGAACGAAAAGAGCGGATAAAAAAAAAAAAGAAACTGAGAGCGTAGAATGGAGTCTGTTTTCAGCCGCATATATGTATAGTAATATGTAGTGGATTTCTTCTTCGGCATTTCGTCGTCAGCTAAGCTTTTCGCGAAAGTGTATATATCCCCGTACCCAGATCGAAGAGGCGTCTGGAAGGTCTATAAATATTTCCTCCTTTCTCGTGACAGTGTTCTCACTAGGTGTAAGGGTGAAAAAACATAGACACCGTTCTAACGACGATACGGAGCAGGTGAGTGTATCGTAAAATCGTAAAAAGGAGAAAAAAGAAAAAACAAACTGTGGGATGAAATTTTTGTTATTCGAGTTGTGAAAATTCCCGAGATGCAAATAGTGGATTTGAAACGAGGTCTGAATCTGTGGCTAATAAACAGGATGGAATATCGCAAGTTCGGTTCTTTTTCTGTATTAATTGATGCTGGAGATGGACGAAATTCTAGACTCGTGGGTAAGGGATGATGTCGGTGAGTTAGAAATAAGGAAAAATAAATGGAGAAAGGATGAGAAAGGCAAAGAAAAGATAGGGGAAGAAAAATACTACACGTGTATACTACAAGATGCGCAACACGGACGACGCTCAGGCGTCGAGGTATTTATATTGGCTTCTCGCCGCGTGACAGTGATCTACTGGGAATTCTACCCTTTGTTCCTACCTTCCTTCCTTCCTTCCGTCCTTCCTTCCTTCCTTCCTTTCCACCTACCCTACTTTCGTCCTTCCTTTTCTCGTTCCTCGTCGCTTTTCGACGCACCGTACTGCGACGCGTCGAACTAATAAAACCAACTCCCGGGACAAGGGACTCGGACGTTTAGCGGAGAGTTGGGTGTGTCGTTCGTCAGGCGTCTATTGTTTTTCTCCTGCCCCGTCTGTTTTTCCCTTATTCCACGCCATCCCTATACTCCTATACTCTGTCTTCTATTCGATCTCGTTTTGTTTCAATCTCTCCCTCCTATAGCCTACTCTTCGCCTCTACCTCGCCTTTTCTCTTTTCTCTTTTCTCTTTACTATTTTCCCTTTTTCTTTCTCCTATTATTATTTGTTCCATCACCAGCTAAAGCCTAGACGATCAAGGGATGATTTTATTGGCGGATCCCGTATGCCGTGTGGGTAGTCGGGGAGGTTTAATGAGCACCTCCATCCCCAGTTCTCGGCTACCCTCGCCTCCCTCGCAATTACGTTGCGCGTGCCGCGACTAGGAAACCAAAGTTCCGGCGTCTCGTCTCTTCTCTTCTCCTCTCCTCTCTTCTCTTCTCTTCTCTTCTCTTCTCCACTCTACTCTTCTCCTGCAGCTGCCTACTCCTTCGTAGAACGAGGAACGAGGAACGAGAAACAAGAACCAGATGCTGCGGCGGGACTAAACTACAAAAGTCCAGAGATTCGTGTCCCGCCACGCCCCGTGTCCCAAGGGAGTTAAACTTAGTCCCGTATATATATATATATATATGTACGATCATTGACCGATTGATGTCGATTCTTCGATCGTATAAGAGAGGGAGGAGAACTATTGTCTTGGACAAATAAACGTTGGTAGAAGTTAGGAATAGAAAAGGAATATAGAAAAGGTTTTGAACTGTACATATAATAGTAAAATTCGATCTGCAATTTCTATTCGGACGATTTTCCGAGTCCTCTTCCGCGATTGACCATTACGCGGTTTTTCCAGGTACCTGTATACCTAGAAACGAAGATTTTCCGTGACCTGACTCAAGCGAAACGGCGAAACGGCGACAGCTGTTCGGGAATCCGTTCTTGGGGTTAAGGGTTGGTCACCCTTGGCCATTCGGATGGATGGGGTTCGGTTAACCCTTCAGATCCGTCGATTTAAATTCATTCACTTTCTCGGTTGACGAGGGACGCGCCGCTTTCCCTCTACCCTGCCCGCCCCTTCGCCGCGTCAAACTTGCATCATTTCATATCGACACCGAGTTGAGAGTTACAGCATAGAAAAGTGGCGAGATTGACTTATACGATTATAGCCGAGCTATGGGAAATGAGAGACACAAGCCTAGTCGAGCAGTGAATTTTACTCCCCGAAACTTTTCGAGAGGAAAACTAAATGAATAATGTTTTCGTTTGATAAATGTGTTATGCAATAGGATAACAGCGGTTAGAGAATATAGGTGCCTCCAAACAAGTTCAAAGTGCCAAAGAGTTTTCTTTATGATATCGCGCGTTAAGCTATAGCACAACTCTTCTTTTTTTTCCCATCACTGAATTCGCAAAGTTGTATTATTTCATAACTGCATAAGTTATACACGAGTGACACGTAGAAAAACAAGAATTATATGCATTTTTCCCGCTGTCCTTCTGTACATGTATACCTATACACGGTATCTTTCATCTCTTATTTTCATTCTGATTCTGATTCGTTCTGGCTGAACAATCTCGAAAAGTTTCTGGTTGTAATATGAAAAGAAACCTACGCGGAGACATTTGAACTTTTGATGAATATTTAACATAGCTAATTCCTCGACTCGAAAAAAGGCTGCACATGTAAAAATCGCGAAAGAAAATTACTGATGTATGCCACGCCATTCGAGGTATGGCAAAGGCATACGTTGTCCTGGATCACGTTCGTCCATCGCGGTCGACACCGAATCGTGGGATTCCCTAGGGCCATTTGACTTTCCCTTTGAGACCGGAAACTGAGTGGCGACCAGCAGAAGGGAATGGGAGGTAAATTGGCTAACGAATCGGTCCTTTGGCGTCGACTCGGCGCCCCGGCGTCAATTGGCACATATTGGACCGGGATTCGCTTGTTCTAAGTCGCCCAAAGAGTGAATTTCTAGATTCACATGCTAACGAATTAATGGATAAATCGTTGCCTGCCCGAATTCCATATCCGCACTGCGCACCCCTACGGGGACAATTAATCTCTGAACAAGTTGGTCCCTACGGTAAAAAGTCGGAAGGTAGTTAGGCGGTATTTGATCAACGAGAGGAAGAGGAAGAGGAGGAGAAAAAGAAATAGAATGAGAAAGAAAAACGGGAGGAAAACGAGGACGAGAACGGGACGGTGTATGTACGTGTGCATGCCTATCTATATATCCCCGGGCGAAGCACTTAGCGAATGATTTTTAAATTAAATCAGCTTGTTTGTAGGTCTCGCCCAGCACTCGGGGGGTAAAAACATGTTGACAAGTGTTAGGAGGAGAGTCGAGAACAGTGGACCAGTTCCTCGTCCGGATTTTGAGGCCGAGGTACAAAACCCATAGAAAGTCTCCTCTCCGAGGCAAGAACAACGTTCGCATTTAGCCAGTGTCGTGTTTACTCATGTTTATCCATCAAAACTACCCTTAATTACGCGCCGTTTGCCCCGGGTGCTCGGTTGGATTCTAAAAACGCGATAAAGTCGTCGTTTTTATTGGAATCAAAGGCATAAAAGGCGAGTGGTAAAAATCGTGGCGTAAATACATCGAGACGGGGCGAATATCGGGGTTGGTAATGGGATGGGAGAAATATTGGAAATGAAATAAACAAGTGAATAAAATAATCTAAAAGAGAATCTGCGGTGTGAAAAACGTGGCAGGAAATCGAGTAACTGCTAGGAGGAAACCAGCTCAGCGGCGAAACGCGACAGCTCGACAGGGCTAAGTGGTGTAACGCGTTTAACCCGGCGAATCTCACCCCTTCTGTCTGAAGGTCTGCCCGCCCCTCGCCAATCCTTACTCCCGTACGTTTCGCGTGTGAGGGCGAAACGAATGCCTGTCCCATATGTGTGGACTAACACCGTTAATACTCGGCGACGTTTTACTAGGCGCACACCGACGTATCCTGGAGCTAGACTGGACGGCGACGATCTCCACCCCCTCTCTCTCTCTCCTTCTCTCTCTCGCCTGGCTACCCAGTTTTCGTAGTAAACAAAACTGTAACTCTCGGCCGGCCGAAGAATCAATGCCGACTCTAGTTTCTCCGGTCTCAGCGAGTCTCTCTGCAGGAGAGCATTATCCGTCTTACCGTTTCACCCCAACCTAAACCCCAAACCCCCGTCTGACCCTGCAGCAAAACGAGGCTTCAAATATCCGACTCTTCGTGGAAACAATACCGCATCCGCCTTCTGCTACCCCTCAGATCCTCAGATCTCTACTCTGCGGACTACGACGATCCACCCAATCCCTACCATCGATAATTTACTCTGATCTATAGGACCTTGCGTTATACTGATAGCTAGGAAGTACTCTATGAACAACGCGGGGAATAGTGCTGCATGAGGCGGTGCATCGACCTGACGCCACTTTTCCCTTTTTTTTTTTTTTTTTTCATCTTCTCTCCTCTCCTTCATTTTGCCCTTTCCTTTTCCCCCCCGCAGAAGTTCTGGTTTCTCTCTGTCTACCGCGTACGTCTACGGAGTAGGTAGGGTATATCTAGAGTATTTCTCCGGGGACTTTCCTTAGCGGGCGAACGAGATCAGGAACTCTCCTTTGAAACAGGAAAACATAAATATTTCATAGCTCGAGTATCCCGCACCATCCAGTGGTGAATTCTCAAAGTTACGAAACACTTTTTGGCTACGGTAGGTACTCATACCCAGTCAGGATCCCCGACGCCCACGAGACCCGGAAAAGTTTCACCCCGACCATCCGCCACCTCGTGATACCCAATCTCTTAATCTTCCTTATAGAGAGATTTGAGAGATTTGAAAGCGACCAAACTCGGTTCAGCTCTTTTCACTTATATAGAAATCGTCTTTGATCTATGTCCCATATACTCCCATGGTCTTTGCACTCTTTACATATACTTATGTCTTTATTTTCTATCGTTACAGGTGGCCTGGATGCATTTCGAGCAAAGTGCAATACTGACAGTTCACAATCACGTGATAACAAGGAACCCGAGGATCTCCGTCACCCACGACAAACACCGTACATGGTTCCTCCATATAAGTGACGTACAGCAGGAAGACATGGGGCGTTACATGTGCCAGATAAATACTGTGACTGCAAAAACGCAGTTCGGTTATCTCCACGTAGTAGGTAAGATCTTGGTCCTCTCTTTTCTTCTTTCATTTCATTTTTATACTCACTTTCCATCCTCGTTATCCCTTCTGACTTGTCGAGGGTGATTCCCCGCGGTGTGTATACATATTATGTAGGTTTATGATGAGAAAAAACAAGAAGAAAATGAACAACAACAACAAGAGAAAAGAAAAGTAAAAAGTAAAATAAAAAGAAAAGTGTACACGGTACGCGGCTAAAGATAGTCAGAGAAAAGGGTCTGCTGGAAAGGAGGAGGACGGGACGTGGGATGAGAGAACAAAAGACGCGCGTCTCATCTGCTGGCCAAAAGACGAGACAACAATAATTTAATCAGAAGAGGGTACGTGCCCCTGCCAACTGCGAGAACATATTAATATCTCGAGTTTTGACGTCTCAACGGGGGTGGCGGGGTCTCCGACGCCGTTGAGGGTACCAGGGGAATGAGGAGGGAGGAGTAATCAGAGGTCTAGATTAATTGTTTCCACGGGACTCTTGCCCTCTTCCACAGATACACAGATACCAGGTACCACGACCCCTGCATATACCTACCCACCTACCCCCAGACTCGACACGTAATACCAAAGCGTCATAACTCACCGTCTTACCTACGTATAGGTAAGATCTGAAGGTACCACGAGCGGGAGGTGACGGGACATGGGATGAGGTTTGAGGTCGTTGTGTAAAGAATGAAAAGTGTATCGTCGATTTTTCGAAATCCAAGAATTCCATTTCTCCCCCGGTATATAGGGGTGAGTTGATACGCCGCAGGGAGGATGAGGGGAAAAAAAAAATAAATGACGAAGAATAACATTCGCCAATTATTATTACGAAGAGTTGACTTTCTTTGATTAAACGAAAGTGGAATGGAATGTCGTTGATAAATTTGGAAAATAATATATGTCCACAAACGAGGATGAATTACGATGGGGAAGAAATTTGTACGATTCAAGAAGGATCGAGGAGTCGTTTTAAGGGAAAGATGGAGCGGAATTATTAATTGAAGTTCAAAGAGAAAAACACCCGTCTTATACGAGATGAGGAAATTGAACAATTATACAATGTAACCTTTTGATAAAGCAATAAGACGAAGGTACAAGGGAGGATATATCTTACAATGGTATTGTGCCCCGCTCATTGTCAGCTTTTGATAAAGACGAGGTTAAAAATAACTCGGGAGTTTCGCTGTCTACAACGGCTTTTACCTCGATGTAGTAAAGTGTCGCCATAAAACGCGGTGAAATCGCTTCGTGTTAAATTTACAACTCCATTTCTTACAATAACCGTATGAGATTGTACCACCGTGCGCTTAAATCACTGTGAGACATATTCAGCCACGGAGGAGTAAAGACCTTTACACAGACCCGGACACCCTGAAGTGTAAAGTAGCTCTATACCGGCAGGATATAGTGCGGTAAGAAAATTACCGTCTGATCCTCTGCTATGCATATAATAAAATCGGAAATTATTGCACGCGGTAGTACGAAAATTTCTAGTCCCAAAGGGATGATTCTTTTTCTTCTTCTTTCGAATTTAGCGGAAGAACTTAGCTCGCTGTCAAAAACTCGGTCCTCTATTCCATCCTCGCAGCTTCTTCCCTTTCGTCGTTCTATATACCGCTCCCCTTTTTTCCCTATTCAGTACCTCAAGTGGCCAATTACGATTCAGAGATGCTATTCAACGAGTGATTCGTCGAATAAGAAGGGAAAGAAAAAAGAATCCCTCGACGGAATGCGGTGTAATAACTTGGCTCTCCTCATCCCTTACGCGATATCTGGATGAGAGAGAGAGATTCTCTCTACTCATCCTCTAAACTCTGTCCATCCGATTCTTCCTTCGCTCTCTATCTCTCCTCTTCGCCTACCAAAGTCGTCTATCCAACCCTGAGGCCACCTTTCGCTTGTATACCAGAGTTTAGGACAAGTTAACGCGCCACAACATGCGGTGGTCCACAGTTTCTGAATAATGCATCATCTGTACCAGCCTGCAGTATAACGACCCCCAGGATACATACATACATATATACATCCTTAACCCACGGGATTCGGAAAACTCTTCGACACATACTCGTTACCTTCTATTCTATCCGCAGCTTAATATCTTTAGAATAATTCCTACGTCTATACGTGTCTAATTCCTTCGCCATCATTTCCGTAGGTATATATATATACATGTATGTACATATCTAGATATATAGGACCAATACATGTATAAATATTTGGTTGTATAGTTGTTTCAGAGCGGAGAATACAACAAGTGGTAGGCGGTTCGTTCCTCTCTCAGTTATATCGCTAGTGTTAGGGGTTGAATTTTAAAGAGGCGACGTATGAATATGTAGACACTATGTCGGGGCTCTACACCCTTCGCCCTCATTCGACCATGGGTAAAGGTGCCCTTTGGCAGTCGTGACATCGTAGGTATATGTACCTACGTCGCGTTGATCCTACCAGCTGCGGCTTGCGGTGTCTCCGCGTCACATGCATACATGCATATTATACATAGTATCGTCATAACGTAAACTGGACTTTCAAAAAGATCGGAAAAAACGGGAGTAGAAAGGCTTGTCAATAAAAAAAAAAAAAACATATCAAAAAATTAATAAAAAGAAAGAAAGGAAAAAAAAAAAGACCAAAAACTTGCCGCAATTTCTGTCTGTCTGTATGTCTGTCTGCCTGCAATGCCTGTCTGCCTACAGTCGTCATTTGTTCGAGCGATGAAAAAAAAAGAGAAAGAAAAAAAAAAAGAGAAAGAAAAAAAAAAAATCGTCAGTCCAGTATTCGCGCATCGATATAACCGACGAGCGAACAAACAAACGCTCTTCGCGATTTGCCAGGCGAATTTTCACGTTTATGGAAATGAAAGGTACTATATATATATACCTGCACCCCCGCCGACCCGGAAAAGGTTTTTAGTTCGACAATTTCGTCTGTGCCACACATACATTCGATAACTTCACCACTATCGGTAGATTCGCCAATAAATTCACCCATAGAGTTGAAATTTGTGTTAGAAATTCGCGACGATCAATCCAAAACGTTTGTCACGATACTATATATAACGATAAATATATCAGGGTAATAATTTTCTTTAATTTTCATCGAAATTTAAATACGCTATATATACATGCGGTCATTTATACGATTATATACAGATGCGTGGGGGTATTCAAATATATTACGAAAAACGTGGTGGGCCAGTAATCGTACTAACGAAGTGGGGTAGCTCAACGGATTAGGGGTGACAAAATAAGTTCGTTCGTTTTTTTTTCTTTTTTTCTTTCTTTCTTTCTTTTCTTTTTCGTTCGAAGGGGTAAATTATTGTCCAAGATATGGTTGCAGAACGCAATTGTCAAGAGTTAGTTTGGCAATTTCTTTTTTTCCCCAACCTTATAGTTATACATCCCGTGGCATGGGCGAACGAAAGGAAAGCTAACGTATAAAGAGGAGGGAAAAAGGAGGCAGGGGCTGAGAAACGAAATCGAAGACATTTCTTTCGAGCGCCTTACTCTTATCACGAGTGATTACGAGTTTTTAACGGGGATTTTCTACGTCTTATCAGGGGTTTTTCCCTTCCCAAAGAATAGCTCGAACGTTTCTCTCCCTTTATCCCCGAGCTTCTATATCCCTCTCACCTTTCTACGTCTGTCCGACTCTTTCTACTAGCTACTTGCAACGAAGACGACATCGATTTGCGAATAAGCGGGAGGGGTTTACTTAATCCGTTTCCTTATACGTCGTGAATAAATCCTTTTTTTTTTTTTTTTTTTCATTTTCTTTTTCTTTATCATCCTTGTCCTACAGGTTTACGATATTTTCATTCTTGTTATAGTGCCACCAAATATCGACGACTCGTTGAGTTCATCCGACGCAATCGTCAGAGAAGGAGCCAACGTCAGTCTGACCTGCAAAGCTACCGGAAGTCCACCGCCAAGTATAAGATGGAAACGGGACGACAACACGAAGATTTCAATCACCAAAGGACTAATGGGTAATTCAAATTTCGTCCTTATATTTCGTCGTCAAATATTTCCTGGCCTGGTTTAAACCTGGACGAATTACGCAACTGCAGTCCGATTCCTCCGTGAATTAACATTTGTCGATGCTAACTAATTTTCGTTGTCGAATAAGGCGGGGGCGAGGGGGATGGTGCAGTGAAATTGTACCGAAATTAGCGGTGAAATTCTGGTTCATGTTTGCCGATAATTGATCCGTCTAATACCGTAAATCACGATATGATTTCAGTGTCCGAATTCGAAGGTGAGACTTTGGAAATGGCGAAAATTTCGAGGCTTGATATGGGTGGATACCTTTGCATCGCTAGCAACGGAGTACCTCCTACAGTTAGCAAAAGGATCAAAGTATCAGTTGACTGTGAGTATGAATTTCTTTGCTATAAATCTCACCCTTATAATATTTCGTATGTATATATAATTTTCTTCGAGTTTCTACTTGTCACGCCGGGATTCTGTAAGCCGGTATAGTATTATACCTCATATACTGCAACCCGTGACAAATAAGATTCGAGTTGTCATCCGGGGGGTAGAGATGGGAGTAAGTGCTGCAGGTGGGTGAAGTAGGTAGGTACATAAGGAGCAGAGACGCGGTGGTCGAGAAAACACACACAATTTAATAATGGAGAAAGGCAGGAGGCGACAAAGCTGGCTTTGTGACTTGGGTCTACGGTTTTCCTCCTTCTCTTCTCTTCTCTTCTCTTTCCTCTTCTCTCTTTATTTTTCGCAAGCTTTTTCTACCTCTTTCTTTTTCCCTCTTGGTACGCACCACGTAAAAGAATGAGATGAGATGATCCTGCAGGACCGTCGACACGGAGCATAAAAGTAAGCTGAAGCTAGCCGCAACACACCATTACCGTTTCCACAGTACTACCACGCTATTGTTGTACGCGGCGAGCTTTCCTAAATACTACACAAGTGTTTTGCTCATAATATCTCTCACCCACAGGGTATAACGCGCTGCAGCACCGCATAGGGATGAGAGAACTCTACGTTTTCCAGCCGACGAGCTAGAAGTCATGCCCGAATCTTTCATTTAGGATTTTATAGACCCTTGTAGATTGACTAAATAAATGAATGATATAAAAGAAAGAAGACAAAATTTCTATTCGTGAGTAAAATCTGTTTAGAATTTATCAAAAATTTTCAGACAGCAACGTACGCGACGTATATACGTATACATGTATAGTTCTTCTTCCAAGCGAGTGGGAAATTATATTTATATAGTTCGTTTTTTCTTTTTTTTTTGTCTCTCTCTTCTGACAACGAGAGTAAATATTCACGTTCTCCTACCGTTGGTAGACACAGACTTTCGCACTTCAACACCCCCATTGTCCATATATTAGATTTTCCGACATAAATATTGTACCTAGACCCACCTGGTCTAGGCGTAGAGATGAATTTCGCACCCCATCGAAGAACGTCGATATTTTCCCAGACTATATAAGACTATCTTTGTTGAAATTGGGGTAAAAATGAAAACCCCCGTCTGGTGTTTGGGAGTTTAAATTTTCTTTTTTTTTTTTTCCTTTCTCTCGTCGTTTCCCTTGTCTCTAATTTCCCCTTAATTTATTATTTTATTCATTAATTTATTTTCGCACAAAAAAAGAAGAAAAAGAAGAAGAATTTCTAGCACCAATTGCGTATAGGTATAGGTATGGCGATTAAGTGGAATTACAAATGGTTCGCGGAAGATGAGAATTATTCATCTTCACGCGTCTATATACGCGGCAACGCCCCGTGTTTTATGCCTTTACGTGAGGTTGACGTTGATTAGTTAAACGCGACGACAGCTGATTACTACACCGACCCCACCGCTTTTCCCAAGCTCCCTTTCTATCCCTCTGCTCCTCGATGACGATACAACTTTACGAGGGGTTGAAAATAATAAAAAAAAAAACACACAAAAAAAAAACCTCCCCCTATCCCACCCGTACCTCGCTGTATTGTCCTACCAATTATTATAAATCCCTCGTCAAAGTCTCGGCCATCTCGGCTCCGAAAAGCAGTTTTTTTCTTTTTACTTTCTTTTTTTCATTTTGTGTTTTCTTTTTTTCTTTTTCATCCGTTTTTTTTTTCTCTTGCCAAATTTTACCCCGACGATGAATTAAAAATAATACGTTGTGGAGAAAAACACACCCACGTAGATGGTATACACGTATACCATATATACCTTATGAAGATTTACAAAACTGCTTACGCAATTTCATGTGTACACACGTCATGTACCTACCTACCTACCTACCTAATTTCTTTTTACGGGGCTGACGCAGATTTTTAACGGCATATATATAGAGAGAGAGATATATATATAAATATATATATATATATATATAAATACGCGGAGATAAGGAGTAAAGAATGTTGCGATAAGGGAGCAGGGGTGTTATGCAGCTAATTTTATAATTCAACATTTTCACATTTTCATATTTTAATATCGCAGGTGGGTTAATTTTTTCCATAACACGTCCGGCCAGAGCCAGAGCCATGGCCAGGTCCTGCAAGGGATGGTTGTGGCTGTGGCTATGGCTGCGGCAACGACATAGGCAGAGACGAGGTTCGGGAGGGGGGGGGGGGAGAAAAGGGGGGGTTGGGCGGGGGAGATACGGCACGGATTTTTCTCGTTGCTGATTTTAATAACAGATTGTTACTGGAGCTGGATGCGGGGCAGGAGAATATCAGGGGGGGAAAGGGAACAGAAATGGGAACGGGAACGGGAACGGGAACGGGAACGAAGGGAGGTTTGAGTCACTGCTTATACGTGACTCCGACTACCAGGGGCTTTATAAAGCAGAGTCCCTTTCCTCTGTGACTCGGTTTCCCATACTTGTGTACTGCACCAGAATCAGCCCCGCCCGCAATTCCCCGTTTGTTCTTTTGTTTGTCTTTATATATCCGTACTTTTTCGGTTCTTCTTTCTTTCTTTCTTCTTCTTTTTTTTGTTTTTTCTTTCTTTCCTCATATTTTTGAATCATATTTTTTTTTTTTTTTTTTTTTCAGTCCCCTCTAATGAGAGAAGATACGAATTCAACCTCTGTATTAAACCCCTCAACCCCCCCGTAATTATACATACATGCGCACAGTATGTACACGGGCATAATAACTGATCGTTGAACCTTTACGTTTATGATAAGTATTCTTTTCAAACCCTTTGACGGTGTGGGCTTATATTAAGATCTTTATTATTTTTATTTCAAACACAGAGATTCACCTCATCCCTCATATTTCTATCTCCACTTTAATTCCCCTTCGTCCAACTCTCACTGCTTTCTAATTCCAAGCTTTAGTCGATCGACTCCTTGGCACGTCCCCGAAAAACTCATTAACGTGTCTCCTGCCTTCGCTTCAACTCACTCGCGTCTTTCCCGAACCCTTATAGTCCTGCTACCTTTTGCTGTACGGAATCTATACACCACCCCCCCACTCACCTTGTATATATATTCTACGCGCGAAACTCCCCTAGAAAAGTTTAGTAACCTCATAATTAACTCGCCTCTGCTATGGCGTTGTGATCGGAAACGAAAAGTTTCATATTTTTCCTTAACACACAATTTTTATCACTTTTATTATATCGGCAACGGGGGATTTGCGGAGAATTATACGAGCTCTTTTTTCCTCTTCATTTTATTGCGATTCTTTACTCATAAATAGAATATGATTTTCTATACCGAATAAAAAATTGCAACCCTTATTGTCTGTAGAAAAAGCAAAAAAAAAGTCATCATTTGACTCGAGACGCGGTTCGTTCTCGCGCGTATTTCTTTTCAAAAGACTTTTGCGGCTAGCGACACGAATACAGCTAATAACAAGAAAAGAAGATAAAAAAAAGATAAAAAAAAAAGAGAACAACTAGGGGCAAAAGAGGCAGAGGTTGGTTCGGCGAGGGTGAAGTAGCGGTAGTAGTAGTAGCAGCCCTCAAAAAGACCGGTATACGCCCAACCGCGAGGGACCTAAATTTGTTTCTTAACTTGTTATTAATTCATTCCGACTTCCTTCCCATCCCAATTCTCATCCCCCATAGCAGCAGCTCTGTTAGGTATGGTAGAAATTAAAGTTTTATACAAATACGTGTCACGGTTTAATATGAGATAATTTTTACAGCCGCAGCGTATAATTTTGGAAGATATATATATATATATATATATATGAATTATATGTACATATATACATAGGTGGTGTAAGCTACGTAAAATGGATTAATAAAATATCCATTCCTGTTTAAATATTTCAATCGATTTTCCACATGCGCGGATACTAAAATAAAAATTCACTTCATCCCTTATATATACCGTCAGCTCTATACTGCAATGCAATATAAATCTGTAAAACCATGGAACACGATGTTCCCGTGGGTATTGCGGCAGCGAAAACGGGGGAGTTTCGTGCGTTTCGTTTTTAAACTCGATTAAATTTCATTAGCTTGAATTTCGCGAATTAGCCGTTTCCCCTGGAGCACGGCGGACGGTTTTCAACCCTTTTCACTCACACGATGGATTTTTACGTGTCAGTGAAATTCCTAGCTTTCGGGACCACGCCGTATTCATTCACCTTTCTTGAAATAATATTTATAATTAAGCCGGTAGTTTTATTATAAGATGGAATTTATTTCAAAACTGTTACAACCTTCCCAAGATCTCGGTCAAATATTTAATTCCAAGTAGGTACAACCAGTTATACTGATATAAAAGTACATTTCTCTCTCTCTCTCTCTGTGATTTTTTTTTCTTATCATTATTAAACGAATACTTGAAAACACAAAGTGGAAACAATTTACTTTTTTTTTTTTCTTTTCTTTTTCTTTTTCTTTTTCTTTTTTTATACTCCGAAACTTATTTAAATGAAATGTAAACCTTGATATAATTTCTTTTACCAGCTGCGAAATTAACTCGAAGTAAAAAGAAAAAGAAAGATTGAGAAAGAGCGAGCGAGAAAGAGAGAGAGAGAGAGAGAGAGTGAGGAAGGGAGAGAAAGAGAGTGAAAAGACACGTGAATCTGCAAAATCCCGACAAAGACGCGAGAGCTAGGCTGAAAGCCATACGGTTTATCGCGAACGTACGAGAGCTTTCCAACGCGGGATGTTCAATCGTGCGAACCGATTCGGTGTTGCGAGATTTATAACGGACTGAGCTGCAAAAAATAACTAAACAAATCGATAAATAACCCCAGCAACATCGAGAGTCGATTCCTCCTCGAATGACGCTCAACGGTGATTTATTTCGCGACAAAACCCACTGACTCTACTTCACATCACCTTCTCACATCGACCCATATAACTTTCGCCCACATCCGTGGCGCCAGAACTAAAATATATATATTGAATAAATATAATATATGAAGAAAAAAAAATTTGAAGGAAATTTAAGAATTCTTTAAAATCAAAGGCGCGAAAAGTGCGCGCGGGGTCACGATGCACAAAATCGGTAAGATAGTCGTGGGAATATAGGAGACGCTCTGATCCTGTTCGAGGACGTCTTGGGCCGATCATTGACTCGGTCGAGCACATAGGTAGGTGCGATAGGGCGAGGTGAGACGGGCAGAAGATCCGGAGAGTAGTTTCTCGTGTGAAACGGACGATATCTTCCGGTTGGCCAACTGGCGGCCCCATAAAACCCATGGAATCCCTTCGGTGGCCTCGCAAGTTCTTCCTACTATCTCTTGGCGACACACACGCGGATGGAAAATATCTCGAATAGACAAGCGAAGAGAGAGAGAGAGAGAGAGAGAGAAAAATAAGGGTAGTAAAAATAAGGAATCGGAAACGTTCTATGCCCACGGAAATATACGGACGAATTAAAAATGATTAGGACTAAACGTATTCCCCGGGGATGTGCGATTCCCCCCATCCATCGTTTCATCCCCCAAAAAACATTCCTCGCGTATTTCTACCACGTGTTACACGTGCCACAGTGCCACAGTGCAACGACGTGTGGAGCAGACGCGACGCATGACGTATCGCCGGGGAGTGTATTGTGTACTGTAACTGGTACGGAGGGTAACCCTTGAATCCCCGGACTCACAGCACGCAATAATCATGTCCTAACGCTATCCATGCTTTGCGCAGAAACTGTGATAATTATTACAACGCGTTGTACATGCGTACCTGTACATAGAATAATGTCGACGTTAGGTACTAATCGTTCGAGGGGTTTGCGCCGGTTATAACATTCTCGGCGTATCATTTTGATGCAAATTTAATCAATTAAATATGGGAATAGCTCGAAAGCTCTCGATGTCCTGTGGCGATATCTTCATTTTGTGAGGAGGCGATCGGAGCTTTTGACTTTAGGTGGTTAAATTCGAGGAGTGAATTTGCGGGGATGAAAATGAAGCGGTAAAAGCCAATAAGGTGTTCCTCGGGACGTACTCGAGCTGAGAACGATTTTTATTGAATTCACGTAAGCCTCGTGTACGTGTTCTCGTACTCCGTGAGTTTTGCGGGAGTCTAACACCGGTCCGTAAAGATTTTCCAAAGGGTATTTCGCTCCGGGTGAAACGAAGCTGGGAAAAACGGTTACGTCGCACTAAAGTCAAGAGGAAATGCCACGGTTTTCTAGCTTCTTAGCTACCAACCGATTCCTGCAATCCCGTAACTCGATACTCTCTCAAGACACGGGATTAGGAAAATCAAATTTCCACGACTCTGTATAAGCGCATCGTCGCAATCACTTTTTTCTTATTCTTCTACGAACATACCCAACAGCAAGATAGAACGAGGACAAGGATTGGGTACAAATGCCATGCAGCGTAGGTACTACAGTCGCGAGATTCCCCAACGTTTTTTTTTTTTCTTCTCCTCTTCTTTCATTCTTTTTTTTTTTTGTTAATTTCGTTTTGACTGACAGAATAATCTGCGGAAGACGGGGGATAATTTAGCCGGCTTCGGAAAGGCACGAAAGAACCTCTCGCGGGACGTGGAATGAAGGGTGAAGGTGGAGGCGAAGGCGAAGGCGAAGGCAGAGGCGGAGGTACGAGGTACGAGGCAGGGGGCAGGAGGCCACGTAGTTTTATCTTGAAGGTAAAACGCGGGGTGGGGCATAAGGGAGAAGGAGAAATTCGAGCGAGATTTACGCCTCGAGTTGGCAAGTGTCGCCTGCCTCTTTGCTAAGGCCTAAAAACGACTAAATATCCAATTTCTTTCACCAGCTGCGTTGAGGTCGCCTCCTCTCCCTCCGAGAGAAATAGAAAGAGAAAGAGAAAGAAGAAGATAAAGATAAAGAGAAAGAGAAAGCGAGACAGAGATGGAAAAATCCCGCCAACTCACAAGTGTACTCGAGACGCACCCCTAAAGTACGAGCGATTTTTTTTTTCATCCGATTTCAAACTCCCGCTGACTGACCCGGGTTCTTTTTCGTTTTAGAAAAGAAGGAGAAAATAAATGACACATAATTTCTATATTATTATGTACCGACTCGACTCTTTCATTCGAGGAAGCCAGCATCAACGTCAACCTGGAACTTGATCCTTACTGCAATTAATGGAAAACGACTTTTGTCTCTTGATCCCATCATGCTTCAATTTCCCTCTGAAGAAAACAAGCTAGTCTTTACTTCCGCGTGCTCTTTCCAACTTATCAACCTACTTCCACATTTTTACTCTAATATTATTCCCATTTTTTTTTTTTTTTTTTTTTTAACTTTATTTATATTTATCTTCCACGATCACGTTACCCCCTTATACCTCCGCGGCAATTCAAGATTCCTAAATAGATTCCTATCCTCGATGGCGAGAGGGGGTGACAATGACTGGGAAATGGGAAATGGGAAATGGGAAATGGGCTCCAGCCACAATGAGTCTTACGATCACTTAGCAACCTCCTCGTTCGCTCCTCTATTATTATCAGTGATTCTTCATTCGGTACCTCACCTCGGAACAGGGGCTGGCTCACCCCTATTCACAGCCCCCAAAATCACTCGGCCAGACGAAAACCAGAAGCAGAAACTACACAGTGACTTCTCTCTGTCTCGTAACAACTTTTACCTCTTCCCATCAAAGACCGCCCTTATCCTCTCTCTCTCTCTCTCTTCTTTCGCCCTTCACGTCAGCCCCTTTATGATTTTGACTGCGCCGTTACTACAACCACCTTCAGCTCCGCGGAGTCTAATCCAAGCAAGATGTTGCTTCGCCTCTTTGTGGCGATGAGGGGGGTAAGGACGGAAGGAAGGAAGGAAAGGCGGAGGGTAAAACGAAGGGGAAGTAATTACTAACCGCTGAAATAATCATCCCTGCTGCCGGATGGCTGCCTACCTCGTCTGGGCTTAAACTGGTAGCTGGGTGACATAAACCTCGCGGTATATTTTATTTATCGTTATTCGTTATAAGAATCTCATGCAACGTTACGCTTTACATATGTATGTATCCCTATACATATATATATATACAAACAGAGATGAGAGATTTATTTATATTTTTCCTCTCGAAAAATCTGTGAAACTACGTGATCAGTTCGGATCAATTCACTGGTTTAACAATTCATCCCCTCTAGAACGATTGTCGAAGATGGAATGTCAAGTGCCGAGGGGGGGTGTGGGTAGAATTTGGTGAAAATTTTCCCGCCGCAAGAAGGAGGAAATTGCAGAGGGTAGAGCGAAGAGCCAAGCTAGGGATCGTGATCGGGCGTTGACGGACGAAACGGAACCAGTACCGTCGCGTATATTCGGTAAATTACAATATAGATGGGCCAGGAATCCCGGCGTCGAGTTAAGGGTGGAGTAAGGAAAGAATGAGACTTGGAATTCAACGCTACGACGTGTAGGTATAAGGTATACTATCGCGAAGTCGGCCTCGTAAGTCGCAGTTTCATTGAAGAAGACGAGGAACTGAGTCCGGGAAATAAAATCTAACTTTTGTATTCAAAGCTAGTGTCGACGTAATGGGATGTGTAGGAAACTCCACTCCACTCTCGACTCTCGACTCCCTCTCTTTATTTCTTTCCACCATACGACGCGATACGCACCGTATGACTATACTCCGCCCCGCCAGCAAGGGTATATAACCCTGCAAGAACTACCCGGGGCTGGTATTCAAATAAACATATTTACATCCCACTGCGCATCGGAATATCTTACTTATATCTAAGAACGATTTTTCCCTTCCCTCCCTCTTTTTATCGTTCGACAAATTTCATTATCAAAATCTTACCCGTAGCTTTTTATATTATTCCGTAAATATACCGAAGCAGGTGCGTGTGTAAAGTTCGATTTAATATCAGCCGGATGATCAAAACGTGGCGTTTTCCGATTTTCTCATAATCTACCGTCCCTCTCCTTCTTTTCTACTCTGTTATTTTTTATTCTTCTTCTTTTTACTGGGCGTTCCGACATTATCAAGGGATAAAGAAAAAAATTCCCTGGCTTTGTTCGGGGAACGTCAATGGAGTTGGAAAGCCTCGTGAAACAAAGAGGAAGCGACGACCAAGACTGCGGTAGAGTTTTCCCCTGGATGTATAGGCGCAACTCTCTCTCGTTCTCTCCTTCTCTTTCTCTCTCTCTCTCTCTCTCCCTCTCTCTCCCTCATCTCTCTCGCCAGCCTGTTGATTCCGTTGAGTCGCGTGGCGGTCCATAGGGCGTCGAGTGGCTGTACCGGAGGAAAGACGAAGACCGCGTTGGGCGACACATAAAGTAGGTATACCCGACGCCCTAAAACCCTTCTTGTGGTCCTGCGAGATCTGTCAAGGATCCTACTCAGATTATATCTAGGTGACTTGATCGGGGCTTCCTGCAGAGCCGGAGAAGAACCGAGCGTATAGATTCAGGTCGCTACTCAGCTCTATAGACTCTAGTTTCTCCTCTGGATCTTTTTTTTTTTTTTATCACGGGGGAAAAGAATCTGAGGAGGATTCACGCTTTACGCGAAAAATAAGAATAAGAAAGAGAAAAAAAGAAAACTACGTAACACTCAATGTTAAACGTCCCGCGGTCGCGGTTCTTAGTTCTAATACATCCTGCAGGAGCGAGAGCGATTATATTGTAGAGAGTGGCTAATCACTTATGAAACTATACGGAAAGTGCCCGCGGAAGATATTGCCGAGAGAAATTAGTTACTCCCGTATGACACGACGGGGGGAAATGATATTAATTGTACCTTCTCGACGCTAAAAGCATTGACCATTAATTGTCAAGGTGGTAGAGAATTGATTGGACTATACCGGGTTATTATCACGTTGTCTTACACCTGACCATTAACCACAGAGACGAAGAGACGGAGGGACGAAGAGACGCTTAATTATCGCGATCGATAGTCGGGTGACGATTATCATTACCAGGAAACTTCTCCCGCGGTTAAATTTCTAATTTCATATTAATTACAGAATCGTTTGATAATTTCACCAATAAGTAAACTAATTTCGTGCCATTGTCAGACGTGTGTATTCTCCCATTATAGAAATACAATTGGAGGCAATATTGAGACCATTGTTGAAGGATTTTTCTCGCTTATTAACGAGGGGGTAGAAATTCCACGGAACTTTCCATGGCGCGCGGGGGGTGAGCTTAAAATACCATTTCAGAACTACGGCGTGATTATTGGAGGAACTCTTCAGAGATGTACAACGCGTCGCGAGACTTTGCGGAATCCGCCTTCGAGTTGGTGTTCGATCGAACGACGCTTACGACCCTTCCTCCCCATCGGCAACCCCTCGAAAGAGACGCTTTATTCCCTTTCTATTTCTCTTTCTCTTTCTACCTTCAATTCCTCTTCCGCTACATCATCCATATTTTTTTGTTCTTTCCTTTTTTTTCTTCTTCTTCTTCATTCTCTCCGTATTCTAATCCTTCTTCTTGTTTCTTGAATGCAAAAACATAATAAAGCTGTGCAGAAACGGGTCCGTCAAATACGTAATTTCCACCTATTTTTAATCAACTCTTCTCGATCACGATTCGTCACATAATCCCTAAAATTCCTTCGTATAAATAAGTACACCACCGACTGCAGGCTTTGGCTCGGTGTCAAGGATGAGTCTAATTCGGGTATCCCTTGTAAGGAATCGCGCACGCATACAAAGGCAAACATGCACGTAGACGTCGGTAAACCCCCTTCCCGTCCGACCCTCTATAATCAAATCCTACCCTCCGCATCCCCGTCTCTCCTTTCCACCCTCAACGGCACTTCGCTCGGCACCCTCTTCACACGAAAGGAATGTTAATGCGACAATGCCTCCGTTCTGACTCACCTTCTGGCTGGCTCTCCCGTCTCTCTTTGCAGCTGGTATTTTTCGCGAGACTCGCGCCCACTCTTCCCTCCTCCCCTCCTACCCTCTTTACTTTCCGCGGTGAATCCATGATCGACATTTCTCAACCCCATACACCGGGAGTCACTAGATTCCTCGTTTTCTCACACGCGAAACACGCACACTTAACTCGCGAAGAAAAATCTCGAATCATTCCTATAGGGAGGGCGAAGAAAGATAAGCCTCATTCGTTCTCGCTTATTTCGTCCATTGATTGTCTGCAATTAGACGTCGGAGTCTCAATTTCCACTTTATCGTCGCTCTGTTAGTTCTTTTCTATCTTATTGTTAAATTTTCTACCCCGTACACGGTATCCTGTTTTTTTTGTTTGTTATCTCAAGCCTTGCGTACGGTTGACCGAACTGTACGTACTGCCTATCCGCGACCCTTGTACTCTTCAAAGCAGTGTTTACTCAGCCCTTAATCACGCAGAACAAACCTCAGTCTTCTACAGTTTCTGTTTACCGAGAGTCCGAGACTCGTCTCCATCCTGGAGCGACGATTCTGTACCATCAATTAAATTGAAACAAGCCAGACCTCCCTGCAGTGTTCGAATTACTTACGCGGAAGCATTCACCCTGTATAGATATATTCCAGCCACGTATACATACGCCGGGACCATACGTAACGTTATGTCGTTGCAAATGCAACGAAGGAATCCTATCATCGTCGTATTGCCATTTGAAATATACGGAACCGACAAGCTTCCGTGAAGTCAACTAGTGGTCTATCGATATCAAGATAATATGTCTCTGATCTCATGTAGAAACATTCGTAAAGATTTTAGGTTCGATTAATTAGAAAATAAATGAAAAAAGAAAAATCTTTCGAACCTCTAAGCATATTTAATATTCAATCGAATATTCCATTCCGAGATCCCATTTCAACGTCAGTGTATATACTCAGAGACGTGATATAAAAGATGAATTTTTTTTCTTTCTCCTCACACGTTCCTGAACCCATCTCTTAATGCAACCTCACGATCCATCAATATTGAGATCTATCTACACGCGTCTGCGGGATATCTGACATTTTCCGCGGCTATAGTTTCGGGAAAATGCCTGTACGCCTCTTCCCCCATGTCAGGTACCTATGATACGCTGATACGCGGCACGTAGGTGTAAAATCTAGCGAGTGTCTGGTGGCTTGGTATCTCTCGTAGGTAACTGAGATTAAAATTCCAGGGCGGTCCAATAACCAGGAAAATGTTTAACCCGGAGAATGACAGGGGTGACGCGCGACGGCCTCGGTTTGCGGTTCAAATCGTCGGCCATCCTCACCTCGACGTTTCTGCAGCGTAGAGTCAGGGTTTCTTCTCTCTTATACGAGGTGGGGGTTTTTCCGCTGCAGGGCATGACCCGATAACGAACCCACGACGAACGGCGTAGTTCCTTGAACAGGCTAGAGGTTTTCTAGCCAACGGCCAACCAATCCGCCAACGTTCGCTGCGGTCGTGCTATGAATTCGCTAACACCTGGTACACAGCCATACCAGCTGTACACACACTCGTACATTTTAACATTGTTTAACTTCTACCTGAATTAGCCGCCGAATTACATTGTTCGATTTCGAACTGTTGTGAGACCAGGTTTCCTCAGTTTCGTTAATATTTCATCCAGATATGTGATCGAAGGCTCTTCAATCTCAGTTTAGAAAAAGTTTTGATTTTTTTTTAGCGATCGCAACTAGGTCAGGTATACAATTAACCTCGCGGAGCTAATTGACGATAGAATTTTGCTACGCTGCGGGTCCGTGGGTATATCTACGGTACACCGCATAGTGTATTACCTGCTCGTGTATATCATGCCTCTCCTGCATGTAGGTATACATACGCGGTACGTATACGTGTAGGTAGGTGTATGATATAGCTGTAGATCTATCTACCCGACGTCGTGTCGCCGTGTCACTGAGGGAATTCTGAACTCGGTACACGAAACTCGTGCTAGCAATAAGGACACGGAGGATATTCCCCTTTCTCACTCTCGGACGAAATGTTTTGCATTTTAAGAAGGTGTCAGATCCCCTACGCGCCATTCGGAGAGCTCGCATACCCCGCTCTCACTCTCTCACTCTCTCTCTCTTACTTTTACGTCTGCAGAACACCCTGAATAGACGAGTTTAAAATCTCTGGAATAATTCCTCATCGGTTATACGCATACACAGTCGTTCGCGACGAAGAGTTCGGTTCTTTTTTCTTTTTTTTTCATAACTAGAGGAAATTCCTCATAATTTATGGATTTTGATAATCGAGTCTAATAGTTTTGCGGAAATGATAATCGAGCGATAAAAAAGAAAGCCGATAGAGTATAAGGGGTGTGTATTTTAACTGGGGTAGGTACGTCGGTTATCGCGCTTTCGATTATACCTATATCTACCTAAGGCGCTTTAGATCGGAATTATCGTTTCCTTCGGATTCCCCGGAGTTGATAACGGAATCTACTTCAAGAGCACAATAGTAGCGAGTAAAGGAGAAAGCGCGAACCTAACGCTCCCGGGTTCCATTCTTGTTCCATCGACGCCGCCGCGCCGCCCTGGTGCCTCTACCTCTACCTCTTCCTCTACCTCTACTTCTACTTCTAAACAGAAATTCCTTGGGGACGTTCGAAGGCGCAGGAAAGGCCAAGCCAGACCGAGAGGCAGGAGAGCTTTTATTTAGAGTCATTTACATCTACGTGCCTTCAGATCAATTCGGTACCTACTTTTACCCGCCAACACTACTAGATATAAAGACGGCCATCCCTTGTCGAGAAAATAACGCGGGTATAAAATTTTACTAATAATAGGTAAACAAGGATACGAAAATTATCATGAAACTAAATCGCAGATCGTCTGCCGTTAATCGAAATCAGACTGCATTTTATCTCTCCTTATTTTATTGAAAAGGCGAGAAGAATTTTTGAGTAAACACGTTTACATGTGCCAAGATAAATTATGGAATCTGAATGCATCTGATTATTTTTCCACGACGAGGGAGAGATTCGCACGATTTTTATTGCCAGGAGTTCGATGCTTTTTCTCACTTTTTCTCACTCTTTTTTTGTTCTTTTTGTGTTTACAGTCCCCCCGATGCTGTGGATACCTCATCAACTAGTCGGCGCACCTCTCGGCTACTCGGTGACCCTTGAGTGTCACTCCGAGGCTCATCCTACCTCACTAAACTACTGGACCCGTGAGGACGGACTCATGATCCATGACAGTAAGAAACATCGGGCTGTTACCCTGCCGGATAGTCCTTCGTATAAAACCCACATGCAGCTCACCATTCACGATATTCAGGTGAGGACGAAGGTTGAAGGAAAACAAAGATTCATGCGCTAGTTTCGGGATGGAAATGAAATCTCGCTGATTTCCTTATGATTGGAAAAAGGTGTAGAAAATTTCGAAATCAGAATCGGCGAGTGGTTCTTTAAAAGTGTATAAATTCACGTATGCGCTTGCTATTAGCTTCGGCCTTTTTCAACTCTGTTCCATTTTCTTCCCTATTTCCGTGAGCCGTAGGTATAATTATGTGATTTGAAATTTCTTCCAGAAAGATGATTTCGGGAGCTACAAATGCGTCGCAAAGAATCCACGGGGCGAGACCGACGGCACAATTCGACTATACGGTGAGTTTGCGGAGTTTTACGACGTGTTGCAGTTATCATTTTTATTGTTATTTAACGCAACGGCAATGCGAACGGCGGCAACGGCAACTGCTCGTCGTTCGCAGCGTAGATTAGCATAGGTAGCCGTATATGTAAATGGTCTGCTCGTAACGTATGCATATGACGTAAAGGGTTGTACGGCACACGTGCGGGGGCGAGGCTCTGCACGCGGGCACACACCAATTCCCTCTACCCTCTACCCTCCACCTCCAACCCCCTTCATCCCTTTCTCACTCTCCATTAGCATGCATCGGTTTTTCGCATTAGCGGCATTCAAATGAAGCCGCCCCCCCCCCCCCCCCCCCCCCGCCGTCGTTTAGCATAAAAGGCTTCACCTGGGAAAAAAAAGACGCCAGGGGTACCGGCGTCGGAGTCTGTCGGTCGTACCTAAACAACGTTGAGCAAATGAAACGCGAGGATGAGGCCTGAGAAAAGGCAGGTTTTATGCGGCAAGGGAAGGCGAAAAAGTATACGAGGTAAAATTACGAAAAAATTATTACATACGTAGGTACCTACGCAGGGTTTGCAGGAGCGTAGGTATATTCTCATTTATTCAAGTGGTATGCGAGAAAGACTGAGAAATGACGGGGAAATACGAAGAGGAATAGAATATTCTTCGCTTTCATTCGCATATCGACTTTTATTTGAAAAAAAAAAAGAAGAAAATGTTTCATTTCTAGGAAAAGTTATACGAGTCTATTCCTAAAAAACGTGATTCTTATTTTTGGTTTTTTACTTCTTTCTTTTTTTTTTACCCCTTCTCTTTTCGCTCTGGGTGAAAGAATCTAGAAGAAAGAAGAAAAGAACAGAAAACCATACCGTGAAAATGTATGAAAGGTACTATTTTGCGAGTCCACTTTTACTCTACTTGAGGTCGAAAATTTGAATCCAAATTGCCGAGTTTAATGAGCGAACCTGTGTGACGATTCGGGCGAGTGTCAAATAATAATTACACAGAAGGAATTTGTCAGTTCGTGAAGCGCGATATCCTCTGGTGGTGGTATCTCGATCCAAGGTAATTATCGTCTCGAGTTCTTTGGCTCGAAAGCGGGATGTTTTTTTTTTTTTTTTCTTCTACTTCTTTTTTTTTCCCCCTCTTTCCTTTTTTTTTTTTCTTTTAAATTCCCAGCCCGGTGCTATGCGGTTGTCCGGGTCACCGAGGGAAGAAGCGGGAAAATAAGCGGCGCCGAATACCGAGTTAGGGGAGAGTCACCCGAAATTAAGTGGTAGCAGTCAGAGATATGTCAGACGAGTTTTATTAAGCGGCATAAAAAGGAGATTTGTAGTCCAACCGAACGCCAGGTCTGCCGCCGCGACTGAGGAGGACGAGGATAAAGATAGAAGGATATGGAAGAGGGAGAAAGGGAGAAAGGGAAAAGGAAAAAGGAAAAAGGA
Source organism: Rhogogaster chlorosoma (assembly GCA_944452935.1). Lineage (NCBI taxonomy): Eukaryota > Metazoa > Arthropoda > Insecta > Hymenoptera > Tenthredinidae > Rhogogaster > Rhogogaster chlorosoma. The sequence goes on along the minus strand of OX101803.1, from coordinate 23,025,070 downwards.
AAAAGGGAGGGAAGGAAGCGAAGCCGTAGAGATATGAATTTATTATTAAGGACCGCCTAAGGGCCGCGGGAGAGCAAAGACTGTTTCTTCCTATCTAAGTAGTCGGTCTTCCTCCCTGCAGGCCACACCGATTCGGGAATTTCTGAGAGAGCGCTAATTTATTCGACAAAGTCGAGTCAGCCTCTTATATTTGTACGAAAAGCTCTCTCTCTCTCTCTCTCCCCAACGAGTAACAATAATACGTTTCATTCAGTGGGTTCGTTGATTTAGCACTAACAATTTTACTGCGGTATTATTACCCCCAAAAAGAGAATTTCAAAACGCGTTTGAAAATAACAGAAAAAGAACAGAATTCCATATAATATATATACAGAAAAATAATGTTTAATCTCATATTTTTGATTTTTCGTTTTTTTCCGTTTTCGAAAGACTGAACACCACCCTCCGTGCTTTGTTTTTATTCAAAGTTAATCACGAACTGATCAAAGCTAGTCATATGCATATACATACGTACGGGGGGTGGTGGGAGGTGGGGGGGAACTTGGTTGCCGCTGTATCACCCAGTAAATATCGATTTAAGGGTGGAGGTGGAGGGAAAAAGGGTGCGGGCGACCAAGTAGGTAAAGGTGTAAAAATTGTACAGTTTATAAGCCCTGAGGGCATAGTCGGAACTTTTCACCCCTTTCCACCCAGCGGTAAAGCTTGCAGCGTAACTTTATTCCCAAGTTCTCTCTTCTCTTCTCTTCGCTTCTCTTCGCTTCTCTATATGTTTCGGGTCGTATAACGGCGGTGGAGAGCTGCGGGCCAATCAATTATGGATCTAGCGATGCCTAAGGTGTTTCTCTGCCGTGCCCAACGACGAATATGCTTTGCACCCCCATCCCCATACCACCGTACCCATACTTCTCGAAGAGGTAACTTCTTTTCCAACCTCAGAGCCGCAGGCCTCCTGCGAGAATTCTCTCTGGCCTTTTTTTTTATTTTCGAATTGGATCCACGTATACTCGAGTGACGTTGACGTTGCGTTGAAACGGGTCGCGATCGTCAGCTTCAACTTCAATTCTGATTCTAAGTTTCTAACTGTTTCCGATAATTGACTTTCCTGATCGCGTTCTTAATTATTAACGGACAGCTAGATACGTGTCTTGTTAACGACCGGCAAAGAGTTTTTCACCCTGTCAATTAACCTTCGCTAATTTTACGAGATGAGAGGTACGAAAGGAAAGAGAACGAAAAAAGGAGAGAAAAAAAAAAAAAAAAAAAAAAACAACTACATTATATTCGTACCTACCAATTCTTCGAGATTGTATAACAAGAGGAATTCTTCTTTCCTTTATTTCGGTTTCTTTTCTTTTCTTTTTTTTTTTGTTAATTTTTTTTTCTTCAATGTTCAATTTTTAATTTCATTGTTTAAAGTAAAATTTTAACAAGGTATATACGAGCGAGCTTCAATTTACTTTGAAAATATTTGTTCGAAAAATGTTTAATCTGCCTCGGTAGATAAAGAGAAAGAGAGGGAGAGAGAAAAAGAAGAGATACAACTCTCCCATATGCATGTTAAACTTATGAGCGGAGTATGTATATCGCATAAATTTGTTTGACGTAAAAGCCGTAATTTAGGATGCGATGGCGATCGTGGTCGAATCGTTGCGTCGGTTATAGGATATGGTTCGAAAATTCAGTCTGTAATACAGGCGAGACACGCGACACGCGGCCATAGGTCCGAGGGTAGGAAATGTGACAAGGGGTACTACAGGCAGGAGGGTAAAGGGAAACCGGGAAACCGGGAAACAGGGGGTGAAGGGGGTGCTTTTACAGAGCCACCCACTCGGTCAGAGAGGATATTACCATTTAGATGCGAGCCGTATACGTCGGGGTGAGAGTTGAAAAATAGAGGACAACCTCGTCGAGGCAGCTTTGTCAATCCGAGTCGCGTTTGACATTTACGCGCCATTACGTCACCAACGAGGAGACGGCAACAATGTTTTGCCAATTTTTTATTTTTTTTTTATTTTTATCTTTATTTTTTTCTCTATTTTTTTTTTTTTCTATTCCTTCTGCACCCCTCGACGATTTTCCATTTAAAACTTATACATATTATCTAGATCTTTTTTCTTCTCCGAGTCGAAAGGAGTTAGTTTTTTTGTTTTTTTTTTTTCCTTTTTTTATTTCTCCGTCTGGTAAACGTCTGCTTGTAAACGGAATGGTGCAACGAGGTGCGATGGGGTGCAGTGGCTCGGCGGCCTAGACACGTAAGGGGTAATAAATGTGAAATGTAAGAAGGAAAGCGAAGCAAGGCAAAATGCGTAGGTATATAGAACGAGCTTGAGAAGCCGTCTTATAGTCTCGTTCTTCTTGGCGGCATGAGACTTATCTTACCGGCTGTCCCGTGCGGAAAAATGGTTTTTTAATTTAGGTAAAATCTTTTGAACGGAGGAAAGCATTTTAATTTCGAAGAACCTCACTCTTGACATTAATAAATAGAAGCCCTTAAGGCATCGCGCGCGGCGCGGCGGCTGGAATACCGTTATGAAACGGTATACCTTATATATATATATATATAGTAATGTATATATATATGTATATCCTACCAAGCGACGCGCCAACGCCGCGAGAGTCTGGCAAATACTAATTAGCGTTATTAATATAACGATCTCTGCACCTTTTACCCTCGCGTCGATACCCACCCCTTATACCTACCCGCCCAGCTACCCAGCCACCTATATACCGTTACCGAAATCTCTCGAGGGGCGATTAATTCTTCCTTTTCTTTTTTGTTTTCATCAACTTTCCTTTTTTTTACACTTTTTCCTTTCCATTTTTTATTAGAAAAAAAAACACAAAAAAAAAGAGGAATAAAAATTACATTCACCCTGATTTGACCCACTGATACCCGCGTTGATCCCACAAATCCATCGCTTATGTATACATACATACATATATATGTCGGGATTTTCATCAACTTTTTTTTCTTTCCTTTTTTTTTTTTTTACTCAAATATCTGCGGCGAGAATTTTAATTTTGATTTTTTTCTCTCTGTATATTATATACGTTTTTTTTTTTTTTGTTTTTTTACTTTTTAGAAATTACTTTATTATACACACGTTATCCAACGTATTTATCAAAATCCTAAAATCATGTCACTCAATGAATATTTTAACATTTGGTTCTTTTTTTTTTTTTTCTTTTTTTTTCTTTGTCAATTCGCAAACCCTCATGTATACGTGAGATTATTATCCCTCCTTTGTAGATATATGTGTAAATATATATACATATTTTTTTTGTTATCGTCCTTGTGTAAAGTAGACGAGTCTGAAAGTTGTCAAACTTTCGGAGATCTAAATGGTGAATATATCGTCAGGTTGATGTTGAGTTAAAATTCATAAATTTCGTGTCAAATATTCATATATAGGCTAATGTGTATTTATTTATAAACGTACCCAGATAGAGCGATTAATGGAAAGCTTAGAAACTGTTAACAAGCTGTACGTAGTTCGTACGTACATTTATACTATGTACGTCGTAGATACCGAGAACCGAGAGCCAAGATTGTCGCGTATACCTGTTAATTAGCTAATTAGATGAACGAGTGAACGTACATAGAGATAAATGGATATATATATACATCTGTATATATGTATATCTTCTATTCGAGTCGCGGGAATTGCTGCGTGACCAAAGACTCGAGAAACGATTCAAGATTCACGGTAAACAAGAACGGATAGAACTGAGACTAGATATATTTTCAAAGGAAAGCGGTAAACGAAGCATACAATAGCCTTAGAGAGATGCATCCAATTATGACCGTCGCACGAGCAAGAGCAACTCTATGTACAATATAATTCCACATTCTCTATTATCGCGTATATATATGTATATGTATATAGAGAATGAGAGAATCCCTCGAACTGCAATGAAACTTTAATTCAAGAGTCAGTCGCGAACCGTGATTTCTGGTCGGGTAAAGGCAGAAAGGGGGATGTCAAAGTCTAAAAAGACGCGAAAGCTTTAGCGACCTCGTATCTCGTTCGACTTTTGTACACCGTCTCCTGTCCGAATCGACTTTTCTCCTGGGCGTAGGAGTAGAAGGAGAAGAAAATAAAGAAAAGAAGAAATAAAAAGAAGACGAAGACGAAGACGAAGAAGAAGAAGAAGAAGAAGAAGAAGTTTGGCAATTTCCTGAGACTAATCTGGCGTCGGTCAGCATTGAGATGCCGCGGGGATGCTGCGTCCCCCAACCTCCTGGCCGACGGGGTCCTGGTACACACCGCCACGGTGATCCCATGAATTATACACGAGCTACGAACTGGGGCGAAGGGAACCCGCCGAGGACCTGGCGCACTACCTCCTTCGTCTCGTCGTATAGGTCCAAAAGCCCGAAAAGTCGATCGAACAAACGCAGCAGCCTTGATTTCTCCCCCTTTTCCCTATTTTTCATTTTTCATTTTTCATTTTTCATTTTTCATTCTATTTCTTACACATATTTTCTTACAACTGATGAAACGATCAACAGGATCTAAACGAACGGTCCGATCCATTGAGCAGTGAATAATTACTTTCACTGATTTCATTGTCGAACTTCCCACGCAGAAATTGTAAGGGGAAATAAAAGAGGAGAAAAAAAAGTGGCGTCAAAATTGCGAAGAAGGAAAAAAATTCTATTTTGACGTTCGCGAATCTGAATGAAGGTGAGCTGAAGCGTGTCTTTATCGCGATGTATTATCTGCAAGGGTGGGGCGCGAGGGAAGTGCGAAATTCTGGTTTTTGTACTGCGAGGAGTTAAAGTGGCGGTGAAACGGAGAAGAGCTACAGGGATTTGAGTGGCACAGTTAACGTGTTAATTCCGCCGTGGTGACATAGCCTCGAGTTTTTTTTATTTTTATTCTCGTTAAGAATTAGACGCGAAATAAAATGAGGATAAAGATACATGCGTACCAGTATGTAAACCTAAAAGCATAATTCATTAGGGGAAGCGATTCTCTTTTTTTTTTCAATTTGTTTTTCAACGTCAAAAAAAAAGTGGTGAAATTTAAAAAAATAAAATAAAAATAAAACAAATATATTATCTGCTACGTATTCGTGACGAGAATTATCAGAATAAAAGATTGACGTGTGGGCTCCAATATCCACAGAATTCAGATTAACCGAAGGCTCCTATATCCGTCGTTTCAACCTCCAACATATATTAACTTTCGATTTTTCATTAAACGCCCAGTGATTCTCGGCATCGACCTTCCCACCAGTCCCGTAATAATCTGCTACCCTAGACTTCCACCCCAGCCAGAGTGCACTTTTAACCCTCGAACCTTACCTCCGGTATGAGATGGATCAGTTTACGTTCTACGCATGCATGTAGATATATGGCTTGGCCAGTTCCCCGTTTCTGCACATATTATCCCAAGTTTTCTTTTGTTTTCGCTTTTCTTCAAAATTTCTCTCGCCCTGTAATACCTGACTTGTAACGTAACGGTAAGGTAACGTAGGTAGAAAGGAGAGCCGCTGACGGCCTCGTAAGATTGATTGGAGTCACGGGATGGAAAATTAACGGTCTAGCTCGAGGTGGTCCGGGGCTAGAGAGGGCGGAAAAGGGCGGTAGGGGTTGAGTGTGACAGCCGCCGCATACTAATTCCACCTTAGCCCTCGGTGGCTCGGTTGCAGACCCGCGCCCCCATCAGAGCCGGGGTCTCGTTCGCAAGCTACGACGCCTTTGTAACCAAACCGGATACTCGCGTGTCCGAAGCCCAACCTTTGTCACAGTTAACTTCCATCGGAGTTCTCTTCCGCCCCGAGAACGTCTTCCGAGATGAAGAACTCTCCCCCCCGTTTTAATTTCGCGGAGAAAAAAAAAAAAAAAAAGGTCCGGGGGGAATTAATCCTTTCGCGACATTCAGGAGCCAATATTGTCTCGAAGTTTAATACACCGAAACTTAACGGCGAATCGAATCGTATCCGCACAGTACCCACCGGGAGGATCGATGACGCTGTTAATTGCGTCGTAAGATAGCTATTTACGCGGTACAGCGAGGGAGCGAGTGCCGATCGAGATTTAGAGACGATTCGCACTAGGCGCTCCTCTTTCTCTTGCCGCATATTGTCGCTCTGAAACGTGATGAAATTACAAATCTTGGAAAAAACCGAAGCGTTATAATGTTACGCAGGGATCAATGAGGCGAAGTAACGATCTTCGGCTTGCAGAATCCGGAGTCTGTGCCATCTCTCAGCTCGGGATCTCTGATCTTTTCAATTCGGTTTGAAACGCGACTACGGGGACGATTCGAATTTCGAACTTTGATTATTCCTCATGTTGGACCAGCGGAGATTAGGGCGATGGCAATATTCTAATTGGTACTTGCTAACGTCTGAATAGCTTCCGAGGTCTTCGCGCTCTTTGAAATACCCCCGGGGAAGAAATTGGACGGATGGACGCGAGGCAGGAAGAGAGAAGGGGTCGTGTCGGAGACAGACGACGACCAAGACGTCGGAGGGCTGATGCTATTAGGCTAATTAAGGCGTCTTTAAGATTTTAACAAGTCCCCCTTTAATCCCTCCTTCTGCTCTTCCTCTCTGTCAGCCTACTTTCCAGGTATCTCGAATCTCCTCTCTTCTCGAAAGATTAAAACGGGCTCAAGTCCTCGCTTTCGTTGATCAACCCTTTTCTCAACATTTTCTCACATCACCTCAAGTATTTTCAGCTTCTCTCGCGACTGAGTCATGCGATCAATCCTTTGATCATGAACCAACGGACAAACTCCACCGCTGCAAGCTAATGTTTGCACCAAACGCTACGGAAACTTTCGATCAAATACATGAACGACGTAGGTACGTAGCTATATGTATGTAGTATATGTACTGGCCGAGTCCATTGTCGTTGGATAAAGCTACGTACATACGATACATATAGCTTATATGCCTATAGCCTGCCCTGTGGATTGTACAGAACAGAATGTTGAATTTCGAGGCAAATGTCCTACGGCGTAGTCAAACTTAAACTGGTAAATAAGCAGCTGGTTATTTGCTCAATGTTCGAACGGTCTTTTCCCGGTTAAGGGTAGTATAATACGCGTGTGTGCAGGGTTACATACCGAGAAGGTAGAATATATTTATAGACAGAGGGAATCCCGGGGAGGAGAGCGTACAGTAAAGCCTTCTGAATCCAAGTTGTACGAAGTTTTACGCGAGGCTTTTACCTTATTAATAGAGGACTGCCTTCGCCGAGTTAAGGGATGAAAGGGGGCAGGGGACGGTGTACACGGGGTTTGAAGAATAAAAGCGGACAGTGGGGGTAACCGATACCGCTCTCGGGCGAAAAGTCCGGAGCATCCGTTCCGCAATCATCAATCAGGTGAACTTAAATCGTAGGGACAACGGATTTTAATATCTCTCGGAGAAATAAAAGTTCGGGCTATAAATCAAAAGTGAAAAGTCGCCGCCAAACTCAACTACCTACCCCCTGCCGTGCAGCTCCTTCCCTTGGCTACCTTGGCTCTGAGCCACTCACTTGCTAGACGACCAACCTGTCCGCCACTTGCCTTTCCTTTCCTTTGCTTCCCATCCCAAGTAAAGGTGGAGGTGATGAATGAATTTACACCTCTATATGTATTTATATAGCTATATACATATATACGTACGAATCCGCGAATGTCTCGGCGGGTCGGAGATTTTTAAATTGCTAAATCCATCCTCCCATATATACATATATATAATTCGAGCGAATTACCTCCAAGGCTTAGACCGATTGAGATTTACATTTTTTATTACTCGAACGATGAGAGAATCGATCAAGTCAATTTACAAGACAGAGACTATAGTCCTTCTCTCTTCGAGCCTGTATATAATTTCATTTGTATCGGAAAGATAGCAGCCTTTTTTTCTCTATCCCTGAGGATTTAAATTATTTCACAAAATCGCCGGTAGCTCAGAGATTTTTCCCATCTTTTTTTTCTTTCGTTTTTCTTTTTTTGTATATTTCATTAAGCGAATTGCCGAGGCGACCATATCTCGCAGGGGTATAAAGTATAGCTAGACACACGGTCAAAGCGGAAATATTCTCCGAAGGTATAGCCGAGCCGGGAACCACGTGGGGAAGATCGTCGTCGAGAATGTTTTTGGCCGGTACCGCCTATACCTTGGATAAAATATGGCCAAGAGGTTTGGCCGCCCGTGTGGTGGCTGGCTAATATGTTTGAGGGTGAAGTTAGTAACAGGTGGTGCGATCCATAACAACTCGTGTTCCGGTCTTTCCCCCAACCCTGTATAACGCGAACCCAAGACGTTCTCGAAGCTCCCGTTCATGCCTATACCTACTCAACCCCACGGACCACATTCTCATCCTCGTCCTCATCCTCGTCCTTTTCGTCGCCAGGAAACACCCGCGCGATACGGCTGATGAAAAAAATAAATAATTTATCACACAACACCCCGTATCGTCTCTGTTCCAGTGTCCGACCCTCCGAGCACCAGCCCGAGCCCCCCGACCACGGAATTGTCGAGGAAAGGTAAGATCAGCGAATTATTAAAGAAACTTTTATCTATCGGATTTCGAGTAGCTATGGTTGACCAGATTTACGAATATTGGCGAATAACTTCCTCCTGTTTATTGAGTAGGTATGTTCGGATTAGTTAGATTTAAAAAACTCCAGGCCTTTCACGAACCCCGAAGTGAATGACGAGCTTCGTACGGCGACCGGCGTACTTTAATAGGAAAATCTGATTTTATTTTCAGACTGGGACTCCCAGGCTGATCTGAACAACTCGGTATACGGTAATCCGAGTTCCCTGACGATCCACAACGAGAAGGGTGCGAAAGTGGGTAAGTCGCGTGCAGAGGTCTCAAGATTTTCGAGGCTCCTTGGTGTTCGGGACTCCTTAACCCTGCGGGGGTTAAGTAGCGCCCCTTCGAGGGTTTCAACGCGTTGTACAGCTTTAAGAGTAGCTTTAAGGCAATCGGGGTGGCGCGCCGTCTTGTAGAACGAGGATGTAACATCAATATTTCATGTATGCTAACACGCCAGAACTAATAACGCCTCTCCCGCTGAGCCACGAAGAGTATAGCCGTGGCGGTGGCGGTGGTGGATGGAGGCTGTGGAAAAAGCTTGGGAAAAAATAATATCGTCCCTCTTATTTTTTTTTTTTTTTTTTTCAACCCTGCCTAGAAGAAGAGCGCAGTTTATGCCTTATATTAAATTTAATCCCAAGTGCAAGTGTTTTCCGAAATCTCGCCGCCCGCTCCTCGTACCCTTATATCTTGACGACGACGGTGCCGGCCGCCAGACTTCAGCCTGGAAACCCTGCGATGCCAGGACCGCGGAGGGTTGCTATAGGGTTTGTAATTGGCGCAACATCTGCGGTCTGTGGGAGCATTAATGTTTGCCTCCTGCGTCTCGTACCTAACCACCGCTTGGCTATGGATGTTCAACGACACACACACACCGTTTCCAGATAACCGACGAGGGACGAGCATATACAGGGACACACCGGGGGGAAAACGAACCTTTCTTTTCCCACTTTATCCAACAGTTTCTTTTTTTTTTTTTTTTTTGTTTTTCTTCAACTAACCGCTCGGCTTCTCATTTACACGGAAATATTTATCAAACAAATTCGAAAAAAAAAAATAATCTTCATTCAGTGCATAATAATTTCTGAAAGGTGGAAATGCGATCGACGATTTGAAACAACTGAATAACTTGATTCAATCGCGAGAATCTCTCACCCCTATCGATTTTTAAATGAATTTTTTATTTCGTGGCGTTTTTTTTTCAAAACCTTATTCGTCCGGGAATCTTATGGATTCACGGTATAAAATCACGGAATGCTATACACCCACGTTGTCGAAGAAAATCGTCAAACAAACAAACTCTGTGCATTGAAAGTGAAAATAATCTGAATTTCATTTTTATTTCAAATCCTAATCGTATCTATAAACTCAATTCGAATAGATCTCCGAACAGGTACACGACCAGCTTCTCCGACGCAATAAACTCCCGAGGTTTACCTACCTATCCGCGTATCTACGTCTGGGGCTTCGGTTATAGTCGGTATAATAATTTCCCGAACAAACGTTTATATATATACATCTACATACCTATATACGGCGTAGGTGCAGTATAATACGTCGTCGAGGAGAGGCATATTGGCTCTTGTCCCTGGCTTCTGTGCTGCACGTATAGATATAACCCTCGCACACACATGCGGTACATACATACATATATGTATATACATCGGTATAATACACATCGCACATCGTTGTGCATGCTGCAGCCCGGTGTACCGCGATCAACAAGACTCCTTCGCCCCCATATAGGCGCCACGTTTACGCGCGTATGTACATACATATGTGCGCCAGACCCCCATCCCTCTAGGTATTTCCTCCAGCCCTATTACAGCGGCGGTAGAATCTAGCTGACGTTCTCATGGGCCCGGAGAAGCAACCCGCAACTATTACCATGGTGTTGCCCAGTGTTTGGCTAAGATTTGCATACGTCTGTCCGGCGGCTGCCCTATACTGTAACCTGCGATCCATACCTCGGACCTACTCGACTCTGTACCGAATACGTAGCTGCAGGGGAGGAAGAGAGTCGAGGAGATGGCGCGGCGCGTACCTAGCATGTAGTAACTTGATCGCCAATTACCTTACCAAAATAGCCCATTGTGCCAAGACTGTGCCTTGATGCAAAGGTTGTATGGCTGGTAGCTAGTGGCTAGTTGTGCAACTGCAGGTGAAATTTACCTCGAAGTAACAAAGGCGTTGAGTTTCAGAAACGCCAGCAGTTCAGAGACTATAGACGGGTTTGATCGAGGCTTTAGGTATATAATGTGGAATTAGTTTGCTTCGATTAATTTTTTTCTAATTTTCTCTTCTTTTGGTTTATCGATTTCAGGTAGCAAGTTCCAGTCTAATCTCAACGAAATCGACAAATCTGAGCAAAAATCGAGCGACTCGGACAGGAAGAGAAACTCGAAATGGCCGCCGGACGATAATGGTAAGTCTCTGAATATCATACGTACGCCTTTATAGAGTTTAGAGTAAACTCGGGGCAAATACGAGTTCGTATTAGAAACCCAGACGATTCACTACGTACGGTTTAGAGATCAATCGTTCGGACGAAACAGTTCACCTCGTTATCAATTTGCCAAAATACACCAATCGAATTATTCCGTTTTAATATAAGTTTCGATCAGATTCAGAGATGAAATAATTACGCGGTTTATTTGTTTGATCCGCTTCGCGTTGAACGCGAGAGTATAATATCTATGTATGAAAGGGCAGCTCGCATGCTTCCGGGAATCGCGAGGAATAACAGTAGCTGCCGATGGGTAGATACCGGAAGTAGCCTGAGGCACGGGACGCTAAGTGAGATGAAGGCATAAAAGGGGATATCAAGAGTGAGCACTGAGTTTGCGGGGGTTATACAACGATACGGCGAAGTCCCGTGGGAGTAGGTGGAATGTGTTTCTGATTTCAAATTAGAGAAGGGTATAAAGGGCTTCTGGGAAGGAAAGGAAAGGAAAGGAGGGAAAAATGTATAGTTATAGGCATAAGGGATAGAAGAGCATGTTGGAAAGGTATTTTCTCTCTTTGGAAATTGACTATCCTGTGATAAGGGTGAAATTTTATGAAAAACCTAATAATTGGTGAAATGTTCGATTTTACAGATTCGAGCGGAGCTGATATCGCCTCTACTCTCATTCTGCAACTGTATATGGGTGCGGCGGTTACTTTGATCACGTTACGATAAATATACGCCTGTGTTATACCGCCCGCGTAGTGCGGGCGGATACAACGAGATTTGAATAACAAAATATATTAACAATTGTAATTACGAACTTGATCTAAGAAATAATAAAGACTGACTGAGTAGCTAGTGCCGTTTAAAGTTATAAAAAAAAAAAGCAACAAAAAATAAAAACTCAAAAAAAAAACACGAAAAAAAAATGAAGAATAAAAAGAAAAAAAAAAAAACAACTAAAAGAAATAAAAGCGAAAATAAAAGCAAACGGGTAAACGAATAAACACCTATATAGAAACAAATTTCAATATAATTATTGGAAATAAATAAGATTAATTAAACGACCGCGGGGATCGCCTATCATATATACTATGGAAGAGAGGATATATATATACCTAGTTGGCTGATCGAAGAAGATAGGAATCAACGAAAAAAGCTATGAGGAAAGGCCGACGCTTTCAGTGTGCCATGTTACAGCATAAAGTTTAAGTAATATCTCGTCGATGATGAAAAGTTATTAATTATTATTTATTTATTTATTTATTTACTTTTATTTTATTTTATTGTTTTTTGGTTTATGAAATTTTCAGTGATGCAAATATAATATATAGGTATATGTATATATATATGATGAGAATGAAAGAAACGAAAATATATATATACATGTGAAAAAGAACGTTTTACTATATATAAGATAAGAGGGGGAAGAAAAGAAGAAGAAAAAAATTAATAAATAATAATAATAAGAATAATAAGAAAAGAAAATCACCCGGTATAAACGGGACGCGTCCTTGTAATATTTCGGAGAGAAACGCGTTCGAGACAAACTCCGCTAGGGCCGGTGAACTGATTTATGAATATTCTACGTTGTCCCGAATTAACGAAGAGACAGAACCGCCCGCCGCGCCGCACTGTTTGCCGACCGCGAAATGCCTGTCCCTTTATGTATATATGGATATGTATATGAATCCAAAATCCCGCCGAGTAAATGGACGGAGTGGAGAGTCTGTATAGAGTCTCTTGACCGATGCCGGATCGAATATTTCTTCTGAGTTTTGAATTCAACGTGAAAACGAGATAAATAAATTGAAAAAAACAAAAAACAAAAAAAAAAAAATTGTTGTAAAAGAAGAAAAATTACAGAGACAGAAAAAAAAACAAAATTGGAGAAAAAAGATTCATTACTTTATACACATGTAGAGACGAAAAAATGACAAAATTAACGTTTAATCAATTTCGGAGAGAATATCGACGGTATAGTAGTAACGCCGAGTGTCTGGTCAGACAGCCGAACTGCCTCGAGGCTCACGGTCCATTGACTACGACTACTGGCAGATTTCAACAGCCCGTGGATAATTGTTATCTTGGCAAAACCGTTCAGCCATTAAATCCGCGTTGTGTCTTTGGCTTGACGTTTATCGATGGGATTTTCGAGGTCTGATTTGATCACGGGTTAATGCTACCTCTCGATAGATAGAAATACATGTATATCTGACGGAATGAACTGTATCCTGTAAATAAATTATACGGTGGCAAAAGAAGAGGTGGGGTAAAATTACGTAGTCTAAAAATCTATAATTTATAGAATACGAATATATATCTACTACGATGTGTCTTTTTTTTCGTTTCTTATGTTTTTTGTTTGTCTTTTTCTTCTCGTTTGATTTTTTCTAATATCCGGGTATTACTTGCATCGAAAATAATCTTAAAAAGAATAAAATAAATAAATAAATAAATAAATAAATAAATAACGAGGAAGATGGACGGCAAAAATAGCTGTTATAGGCTAAAAGAATGAATAATAGTAATATTGCCAAAGTCATGCACTTGGCCGTCTGCAGGTTATACAATATTGTAATTGGTGTACAAGGTGCACAGCTATAACCTATACGAGGAGGGATTAAGAAGAAGAAGAAGAAGAAAAAGAAAAAATATGAAAGAAATTGGAAAAATAAAACTAACGAGTTTGACAAAAATATACATACATATAAAAATATATGGAAGTATATATATATATATTATATATATAGTAAATTTAAGGTGAAAAAAATTAAAATTAAATTATATAAAATAAAATAATAATAACAAAAGAAAAAACAAAATACCAAAAAAAAAAACAAAAAAAACTATTGAATAACGATATCACTATATTGTATGTTATATTATTAAATGCTTTGCGTCGTTGAGTTGAATGTTGTTACCTACAAAAAAACCAGACAAAGATTCTTATATATATATATATATATACATATATAGGTATAAAAATAATATACATTCGACTATGTATAATAAAATGATGAGAAGAGGATCACTTATCTTTTTTTGTTCGTTATTCGATACAACCATATATAATACTATAATTATAGATGAAAATTAGACCGATTTCCATTTCTATATTTGACCCGCAGTATTAATATCCATAACAAATTAATCAAGATAGACAAATAGATGGATGAATTGATTGAGAGGATAGAGAAACAGAGAGATATATATATACATATATAGAGAGAAATATAGAGATATGGGGAGCGGTCGACTTCCTACTCTCCTCTGCTTTCCATTCTGCACGAACTATACGTATGTACACATACACAGCATATTTGCAGGACGCATTGCCGCTAATGTTGTAATAGGCGAGCCGCTGGCCGCATACTAACCAGGGATTAACCCGGCCCAAGTAAACCAAGCCCAAACCAAACCAAGCAAAGCCAACTCTCTCCCTCTCCCTCTCTCTCTCTCTCTATATCTCTTGTTCTCTCTCTCTGCAGCTGCCACCGGGACCGCATCTATTAGCCGGATATTACGTACAGTAGCAGACAGACGCAATTGTCCCACGTAGAACTTTCAACTCTACCTTATTCACATATATAGAATAGATACAGGCCTATATATCCATGAAACATGTAGTAATAAGCCTCGTTCAAAGATTCACTCTTCCAGCTAATTCCTATACATATATATTTTCGTATATATCTTTTGTATCGCGGATTATAGAAAGGGGAAAAAAGCAGAATTTTTCGAGCCGAATGCAGTACGTGGGGGATGAAGCTGTGTCTAGGTATAGAGGGAACGGAAGCGCTGATTGCAAGGTTCGGTCCCAAACAAACCTCCATCAATCGGAAGTCGACCCAGAGTCGTGTATCGGGAAATAAGAAATAAGAACCATCGGCGCACGAGGTTGATCGGAGGATGGTACACGTAGCACATATTACCCACCATTGTATGTATTTTAATACCTTCGACCATAAACGATAGACGGATCGACGCGGTATTCGGCCGAGCGTCCAGCGGCTATATTGTCCGGGTGCGGCGAGCCCTGCGGCGATCAGTTGCAGATGAAAATTCACCCCCTCTTTACCCTGTACGTATACGTATCGGCCAATTTCGATTTCAGTTATTCCGAGCGTGTCGAATAGCCGAGCAGTACATAAGTCCGAACATACATGGAGGTAGGTATTACGGGTACGTAAATATGTGTGGTATAATCAGCCGAAGAGATCGGCCTCGGGAATTATTTTCCCAACAATAGAAACGGCGAAAATAATCGAGGGAAATCACGTCTACGTATACGTATCCGTTGTTCTCTCCATCCGCACCGGGTCGAGGTCAGATCTCGGATGGTTCGACGTAGGATAAAGGTTTAAGGAAATTGTGGAATTGGAAAAGTTTGAGTGCCGCGTGAGATCGGTCGTTACAATTCAATTGTATAGAAGCTAGGCTCGATTCCCGGTCTTTGGTTCGGGACTCCACGTTCGCCGGGGCTCGAGGTCAGGAAAAAATATCGAGGACCCTGTATCGGCGAAGGCGCCAGGAAGTTTATCGTTCGAGCGGAGACTTTTTTCTGGGCGCAGATTCTCGTCCCTGTCGCAAGTGGAAGCGGAAGGAACAGGAAGATCCGACGAACCGGAAGTCCGGTAGGTATATTCCGGCGTTGAAACCCCCCTGCATCTTTGACGAGGCTGAAATCGCAGCGTGCCATTGTGGATACAAGCTCGTGGCGAAATGTTATGAATTAAATCTGCGCGCTGGTCCGTAGCCACTGCCTACGTACTTCCACTTTACTTTACCCTTGTAATAAAGTCCTACGGCTATAGCTACGCGGCTGCCGGCCTGCGGGGCTTCTCGAACGGCCTCACCGCGTCCCCTGAGAACCTTTTGCCTTTCAAAACTGCCACCGGTACTTCCAAACCCTTACACTAGGTCCGAGCTCGAGCCGAACGACATTAAACGTGCATGGTGAACCCCCGACTAGCCGACCCTGCCGAGGAACTTTAGAGTTCCGAGGAAATCAACCCTCAAACATAATGTAATGATTAGCGGTTAAATTCGGGTCGATTTGTACAAATATATCGATCGGAGTAGAGATTTGGCGGTTCCTTTATCCTTGGAAAGAAAATTTTCAGTGGAAATCTCTCACCTCTTTTATTCCAGAGCTTGAAAAATTTGAATCTCGGGAATTGGAAAAAATCTATGAGATAGTAATTATTTTTCTCCACTCGATGAATCTATATTTCGATAAAATTTCATCAACTAGAAAGAGCGCTTTTCTTTTTCTATGCTTTTCAAGTGAAAACCACTTTTCATCTGGCATGTATGTATATCTTCGCGTGTAGATGTATACCCACGTGTATGCCGAGCCATGAACAACGGTGAGTGAGGGTAGCGTGAAAACATTCGAAAGTTAGTAACCGCTTGTATACTAGAGCTGTACACGACTCCTTTAACGAGGCAAAGTATCGCCTGGTTTGCCTACATATAGATGTAGAATGTTTAACAAGGACTAACTCGTGAGTGCTTGCATATAACGAAAGGAAAGTTAACTAATCCGTAGGAGTGCTTTCTCAATCTCTCAAGTTCTCTATCTGCACTCTGTCTGTTATACCAGTGGCATAGGACTTATAGTCGACCAGAAGAATTTCATTCTACAGTAAATTAGATCGTGGAAGGGTAGGGATATCGACGAAGAAAAATTATATAGATTATTGAATTCGAAGGGCATATATCTGTTGAAAAAACAAAAATTAATTCAACGAGAGAGAGAGAGGAAGAGAGTGTAATTTTTCTACGTAGGAACGATCCCCCTTTCAGATTATTAATTTTCGTTGTAAAATTCGCATCCTGTTCTTGAACCGGAAAATGAATTATTGATATCTTTCGACATATTTCCGCAGGCAGGTATATATAAGGTAGGAAGTATGCATTAGCCGTAACGTCGCTGTACCGAATCAGTCTAGATCCGAGAGAAGAGGGATGGGGTGTAGCGGGGTCGAGGATTCAGCACATTAAAGACCATTAGACGTTTTCATGTTTTACGAGGAGTAAGGGACTCGTTCAACCCTCCGCCTTTCCACTTTTCGCCAAAACTCTGGCCGGGTAGCCCGATCGCGGGTTGTAAGTCGAGTCCGTTAAGTAGGTATATATAGCGACGCGTGCGTTCGCGGCGTGTCTTATCGTGGCGATCCCCGGTCGACCTACGCCTACCGTGTCCTGGCATAACAATTACCCCATTATCGTACCTACCCCCGACACATCACACGAGTCTACAAGGTTGGCCGACCTCGTCGCGTCGGGCCGAGGGACAAACCCTTATACTGACTGACTGGCTGCCTGACTAGAACTGACTTGATGAACTTCGGGACACTTGTATATAACGCCGAAAGTATAATATAATATATAGCTAAGATGAGAAATATATGTTCGATTGCGAATTTATTTCTTTCATTTTTTTTTTTTTTGAAATGTAAAATTTCTCACCGTTTAAGAAATCCTCGATAAAATATATCCGAATCTTATAGACTTGTTCGACGAAGAAGTTGCGAGATATAAATTTGTGTAACAATATGAAATTAATTATACCATTAGCTACTATTCGAAAAGTTACACGAACTTCGTCCTGGCTCGAGTTAGATTATACTTTTCTGTATAACGAACTGCTAGCTCACTCGCTCAACTCGACTCAACTCAACTCAACTCAACTCGCTCGCTCGCTTTCCATGCTGAACGAGAGCGGGAGAGCGGTACGCTCTTCTCTCCGAGAAGCTCTTGTCATTTGCATTAACCAATTAGCCCCCGACCGCTATGCCACCGAGTTTGTAGAATAGCAGCAAAAACTAGTCAACGGTTACGCCGGAGTCACAGCTGCTGACAGTTGTAATTATTCCGGTAATGATACGTCCGGTAATAGAGAAGGAAAGAAGAATAAAAAGAAAAAGAAAAATCATCTATTTCTATTTTTCTTCTTTTTCTTATTCGAGTATATAATTTTATGAAAATGATTCTTTTTTTCCTTATTTTATAACACAACGACACATAATTATTGCGCAAGACGCAGGACCTGCTCCTATAGATGATTTTGGCAGCTGGAGGGGTAGGTATAGCTCCTGCGCTCGTAACCTGGGATTTGGAATGCGAGGGTCGCGAGTTATGCCGCATTCGGTGGTATGTAGTAATTAGCAACATTGCTGGCAGCCAGGGACCCCCGGTTACCCACCCCAACGACCCTGCCCCTCCCTCCGGTTCCCTTTCGCCCGATTTTCGGGCGTCGACAGGTTCGGAGGTGAACGATATCGTATATATCTCTGCGTATTTCTCTGCAGCGAGATTTCATCCCCAAATTTGTCATACGTATACGTATGTATATGTATGTCTATATTACACGAGTATACGCAGGTATTACGTGGGAATGAAATGAAACCGCAATATTATATTGTATTAATTATCGCAAATATTTAACCAAGACTGTGCGAGAGTAAGGGGTTTCGTTGGGGGCGTATGGCGGATTGCGAATGGCGAATTGCGAGAGCGAAGGCATAAGGCAGAAGGCAAAACATGGCATGATGGTTAAACTTCGCGGTTTAGAGCAGGGCAAAGTTTATTAAAGTCTCTGGCATCTGTAGCTGAATTATCACTGAACTTACGTTATTTTACTTTACCACAAAAAGTTATTTATCATCGTACTTTATACTCGGCATGCTATCTTCAAGCCTAATAATAACCGACCTAGGTTCAAATCTCATAGTATGAACGAAACTTCCACTGTACCTTTTTTCTTTTTCGAAATACACGTAGTTTAAATCGCTCTAATTAACTGCACGGCAATTTTTTTTTCTTTTTCTATCAATATTTGCATCCATTTTTTTGATCATACTTCGTTCATATCTGCCCACCCTAGGTATAACAGTATTTCGAAACGGAATTAAATAAAAATTTGTTTCCTTGTTTTTTTTTCCCCCAATTCTTTTTCAATTTCACTTTTGCTTTTTATTTTTGCTAGGGATGCAATCGGACGGAATTTCAACTCGGCATGGAATATATGCGCATAACTAATTCCGTTGCGCTCGTTATAGATACGTACATAAATACATGGGTATACATGAGCGAGTACAGTATCGAGGTATATTACATTATAATTCATATACAGGTTTACAATGGGAAAAAGTGCGATGTTACGCCTCTCGGCATAAAGAAATCGTCGGTTCTGAAGATAAATAAATTTTAGTTACTCACCGTTTGATATAGCCGACTGAAAACGTCTTGGGAAATCAATAAGTCCGGGATTATTCTGAGGGACGAATTCTGGAAGCTATTTATCTCCGTAGCTGCCCCCACTTGCAAAAGAAAAAAAGAGAAAACAAAAATTATAATCAACTGTTATAGAAATATCTCGTTTTATTCATATCCTAATTGAATAAAAGGTCGGAAATTTCATCAGTATCACTTATATTCGAACAAAGTAAACGTATTTCTTCATTTATAACCGAATGTATCGTAAATCTGTTGCTTCTCGTCCGGTTTTGTATTTCAGATCAATTACCAACGGAGTCGTGGTGAAGGCAGATTCCAAGTAATGAACGATAAAAGGATTAATAACGCGCAAAAACCGATAGCGATTATCCAAAATCAAATTAAGCGGCGATTGCGCCCTTCTTAATTCAAATATATCCCGTAGCAGCACCTGCGAAGGGATGCTCACGCCCCCATCTCTGTGTTGTTCGTTAAACTATAAAATCGTATTCATTATGCTTGAAATTTCTGTCCTATGGTTTCTTCTCTCCCTTTCCGATTTAGGGTAATTACCGACACGAAGAAGATGGAATAAAGAAAGAAGGAAAGAAAAGACGCAAGAGTAGATCACGTCACTCATTGACGTCAATCATACAATCATTTTAATCGCGTGAGGCAAGAATAGCCCTGTTGTTGTTATTTTTGTCGAATTCATAATATTAAGTAGATATGTAAACAAGACACGTGATAATCACGAATACATATTTTGTTATTTTCACTCTCACGGCTCTCCGGACTTCGTAGTCCAAAAATCAGCGGTTTAGGGATCAGAGTTCATGCGTTAAATGTTCAAATATGTCCGTGGACTAGCCCCTGTGTACGAATAATATAGATTACGACATATTATCCAACGCACGCATTAAAACCTCCCATCATATACACATCAAGAAATTACCAAGGGTCCAATCGCACGTGTCTCGTATTCGGACGTCATCTCGTCACGATATGAAATCGAGCACGATATAGGACCGTGTTCGTGGTCGTGTATCACGTGTCTGAACTATGCTACATGTACAGAGATTAAAGATGGCCGTGAGTCTGTGCCCCGCGTCAGGCGGTACACGCCGATCTTAATGTATGTACAACATACTACCGTCGAATTCCACTCGCCTCGTTAGTGGAACTCCAATTATGCAATTTGTCCACGAATTGTGTTATCGTTGAAAATATGTGCCACGAGTCACTGACCGAATTTGAGATAGCTTTGAACGGGCGATGATACACGGCATATATAAATCGCTTTATCAAAGATGAGTTTCATCCGCGAGTGTATCTCTACTTCGTAAACATCGCCGTGTACTCAACCTCGAATTTATACTTCGTGAGCCTTCTCTCATCCACGTGTTGTACAGAACTCGATTATCACACGCATCATTATTCACCTGAGATCCGAGCTCAGCTGGGTTATAAATTCTCAACAATACGCGACACCGACTCTAGCAGAAGTCATATCGAAGAACTGTCACTATGACGCAGAGGCAAAATTCAATCGACAGCATCATGGGCTTGGTAGATCGCGAATCTCCTTTCGGCGAACCACTCAGGGGCATTTACAAAAGGTAAGGAAAACATTCGCGAGGATTTACACAATCCTGGATTGATTCTATCCGATTCTAACCTCAATTCGCTAGCTTGGAATTGATTATTGACGCGCGATCGATCAATTGAACCTACCTTGACGAAATAATACTCGCGAATATTCGAATCTCAAATTTTAACATCACCGATTGTTATTGTTCATCGTTTCTTACGATCACATTGTTCGAGTAATCGCGTCGTTGTAGAGGTTAAGAAATCCCGATACGATTAATTCTTCGCGCTATTTACATTCGAATCATCGCAATTCATTGCTCAATCTTTAGGGGCGGTGCGTATCGATCTTTGAAGGATAGATTGCCGGTGATTTTGACGAAAATCATAGACGGACTGAGTCGCGAGAAGGAGGAAATAGTGGAGAAGTATGGAAAGGTGATTATCAACTTCCGAACAAACTGGTTTATCCTCGGAATTAAAATCCCTAATCTCTTGCCCAATTCTTTACAGTCATCTTCCGAAGACTTGAAACAGGTCATAGGCAGAATCAGCAAATTAAAGAACGAGTTGGTCACAAACAAGCCTTTTCTACCCCTCGTTTATTCCACCCACCAAAACGAGACCAATTCCGATATCGTAACTTGGAACGATTATCTAGTCGAGCGATCCCAAGTTGAAGGAAGAGTGCCGGCCTGGTACAATACTTTCGAACTTTATTCAGAATGCTATATGTACAGGAGAATAATGGAGGCATTTTATCTCACGTGAGAATCCCGTTTTAATTCTTTCTCTTATGATTTTGTAATTTTATAATGTTTTTTTCGAATTTCTACACCCACGCTGATTCAGAATCATGAAATGTTCCCTTGTTTTCTTACAGGGATACTCTGTACTCTTACGATCCATTCGCCAAGCTGAAAAAAGAGTCGTTCTACGAGTCCCTGACCAGCATCATTGCCGTGGCTAGTCATACTCTGGATCTGATCAACAGAGCGCAGGATATTTCTTCGGCGGAACGAAAGCGTGAATTTTTCAAGCTTCTGAGAATCGGGCTATGGGGTAACAGGTATAAAACAGAAAACTTTTGCCTCTAATCGCTAAAAAAAAACTGGATATTGAGTCGGAGGCCTGATAGCAGAGGCGGAGAACATTTTTCTTAAACGTCATAGAAGTACAAAGGATTAGAAAATGATGGAAAAAATTGAAAAGAGGATCTATAAACGTTTCGCAAAAATAATGCAATCTTTAACCAACAATTTCATGTTGCAGATGCGATCTGTCTCTCAGTGCAGGGGTTGCAAACGGGCAAGTTGGAGATCCGCTAGAGTTGTTGAACTCTTTGGAGGAAGACATTGTCGTCGATGATACAGAATCGGTTTGGGATATCCTGGCTAAAGCTGGGTTGTCGAATGAGTCAGTGACGGTGGATATCATACTGGACAACTCGGGCTATGAATTTTTCACCGATCTCACCCTAGCCGCCTTTTTAATAGCTCATAATTTTGCTCAAAAAATACGTTTCTACGTGAAAAGCATACCCTGGTTCATCAGCGACGTTACTAGCAACGATTTCAACTGGGTCATAGACTCTATGGTAGAGAATCCAAATCCGGAATTAACAGAGTTTGGAAAGGTGTTGAAAAACCATTTGAAAACCGGCGCAATTACGATCGAGGTAATTATTTGCTATTGGAATTTCGAACGTACCGAAAAATCAGATCATTTTTCTAACGACTTTCTTCATTTCTCCCATCCGCAGGAACACCAGTTCTGGACTTCTCCGTTCACATTCAATGAAATGGGGGAAAGGGACCCGGCATTATACGCCAAACTTTCCGAAGCAAGTCTGTTGGTTATAAAGGGAGATTTAAATTATAGGAAATTAGTTTGCGACGTAAACTGGGAACGCACGACGAGCATATCGCATGGAATACAAGAATTTTTCCCCACGAATTTCGTCGCCTTGCGTAGCATCAAGTCGGACGTAATCACTGGGTTCAATCCGCAGCAGACTCAGATGCTTGATAAAATAGACCCGAAGTGGATGTTTACCGGGCAGTATGGTATTATACAAACATGTATTGACGCATAATATTAGGTCAAGCAATCAAGAAACGGGGGAGATAAACGTTGGTGAAGTTGGACGGGCCAAAACATAATCATTATCGTTGTTTCAATGATGGATATTTAACGATTAAATTCTTGTTTTCGTACCAACGTAAATTAACGAATCGTATTCTACTTATGACTGTTCAGAGAAAATGATCTGTTTGTAAATATGATGAATATTAGTCAATTTATGTACATATATGTGTTTCATTTCTGTATGTTTACTGTATATGTATATGTGATACTGGCTGCAAGAGATTTCTTTATTAAACTAGTTTATTGCTGTTTAATTGATTATTCGAATTTAACCAAAGAGCGAATAGAGTTTAAAAAAATAAATAAAAACTATATTAACGATACGATATAATTAAGAATAATAGATATTAATAAGTCATCCATTATCCTTCAAAATACATATAATATATTTCTGTCCAATACGCGTTTGTACAATTATTATATTATGAATTATATCAAATATTAGGAAATTGTATCCAAACTCTTTCAATCAAATTCTTTACCCTTTACCTTTTTTTCCTTTTCTACCAAATATCAATGATTGCATTGGTTATTCGATTTGCTACGAATGAAATACTTTCATAGTTTCATCGCATGACCGTCCTTGGCTTGGCTTTTTACAAAATCAATCGACTCGTCGTATCATTGTGAAATTATTTCAAATTATTCTTATGGTTGTTATCTGATAACAAATAATAAGAAATAATTGATTTTAGTTTTTCTTCTGAATTTATAATCGTCTCTACTTTTGGAAACTATTGTATTATTATTCGTGGTGTTTATTATCACATGGACAATAGAGGATAAGATATATCCGAGAAACAATAGTCCATAATGACACGCGATTTTCTTTGGCTTTAACATTCCGGGAAAATTGAAGATTTTCTCAAATATATTAGAACCGATATGATAACAAATACATTAAGCGATCAAGGGTCGCGAGGACGCATAATTCGAACTAACGAAGTTTAGTCAAAGACGAAAATTCTTAGACCTCTGCAAAGTCCAAGGGTCGCGATAATAGCCAAAAATCTACCAACAATGTACACAGATAAGAGATAAGACCTAGTCAAATAATCATATGCTATAAAACCCCGCGGTAAACGACACAAGTTTCGAATTCATTCTTGTCCTTACATCCTACAAGGACTAGTTTTCATTTTACCTACTTAAATATCCAAATTCGAAACTCTTGAGACCGGTCTTGCGCTTTTCATATCATCCGAAGCCCGATTCCAAGGGGCGGTAATCGCTACGAGTGAGGTAAGTCTAATACTGATTATTTTTTCTACCTATATATCATTATCATGACGCCGAATTCAGAATTCTCTCCCAGACAAACTCCGGCTTTTTTTTGTCTCAACTACACAAGTCACTTAAATGATTAGAGATAACCCCATGACATCGAACCATATTCGGACTCAACACGCGAGATTTCCCACTGTCCATTGATCTCTGTAGCATGTTAGCATTTATGCTACAACAGCCGTTAATTGAATGGTTTAAAGTGTAGCGGAAAAAACCTTTCAAAGTCAGGAAATAACCGTAGTATACCGGGCTTACGCAGAGTATCGCATAGTAGCGAATTGTAGTATATTGCGCAACACGTAGATTGTGTATATCTACTTTATCTACATAATGAATTCGTACCTGTCGTCTGCTCTAGTCACGTGGCGAGTGTTGTGTCTTCTACTGCTATGTATGAATGATATTCCGCGAATATTGACGGCGCAAAGTTCACCGCTAGAAGAAAATGCAACATACAGTATCACGGAGGGAGTAAATTTGACCGATAACAAGATGCATAATTTAGAAGACATTGTCACCCCGTTCGGCTCACAGCTCAAGGGTATATACAAGAGGTGAGAGAAGAAAACATCCTTTAATTGTCATTATTCAATCAAGAAATTCGCTAAACTGAAACGAATTCTAATGACCTTGCAACAATTTGACATAAATTGCTAATCTCTGCGTATTATTTACGCCCCAGCGCTATAATCCATCGATATTTTATTTCTTCCTTTTTTTTTTTCTCATGTCTGAAAGATATAAAACGCGCTTATGTATAAACTTTCCTCGAATTTCTATCTTTTCTGAAGTTTACATATTCTGCTCAATACCGCGATATCTCGGTCGCAACCTTGAAGATAAAGAATGCGACAAGCAAAGTATATGCCTCGGACTGAAAACTAGTTTATTTCCACGAGGAAAAAACCCGTTATATTATTATATTCAGGATTATTGACTGACCGTATTTGACGAAATTTTCAGGAGTTTTGCTTATAAAACTATCAATGAACGAATGCCAGCGATTCTGAATCGAGTTATAGACACACTGAGACAAGAGGAGACAGAAATTGTCGAGAAATATGGAGAGGTGAGGTTCAGCTTTCTTGTTACCAGCAAAAAAAAAAAATTATCGTTTTTTGATGTCTAAAGCATAAAAAAAAATATATATATATATTTTTACAGTCATCCGCCGATGAGTTAAACCAAGTAATAAACGACATCGAGACTCTAAGGAACGAGATAATAGAGAACAAGACATTAACACCCCTGGCCGAACTACCAAATGAACATAAATTAAATTCAAAGATAACAAAATCATGGAACGATTATTTAATCGAACGTACAAATCTAGAGGGAGAGGTACCCACTTGGTATAACACAGTTTGGATTTACTGCGAGTGTTACATGTATCAGAGACTTGCGCAGGCTTTCGGTGTTCAGTAAGAATATTGATCAATAATCTGCTTGCATATTTATGAAAGAAAAAAAGAATTTCTCTCAACGCTTTTTCTCTCCCAGGGAAATTTTGCACTCTTACGATCCATTCTCAGGGCAAAAAAGAGAGGCTTTTGAGGGCTCGATAGCCAGCGTTATAGCTGTGGCTGGTTATACTATGGGACTGATCAACAAAACGGAAGAGAGTTCTCCGGCTGAGGTCAAAACGGAGTTTGCTAAACTGATGAGACTAGGCCTCTGGGGTAACAGGTAGAACTGGAATAATCTAGAACGTTTATCGGACAAAGTTGCAGTTTTTAGATCAAAGAGATAGAGAAAAGATAAGGAATTAGTTCAAACTGATGCAATATCCTTGCAATTATTTGAAACAGTGAAAAATCTTATCAATATCGTTAGCCAGAGATTATTACGACTGACTATACTATCAGAGAGATTTTTCGAACATAATTCAGTTCCGAAATATCCTCTGCAACAATTATTTCACAAATGATAGTCATTATTATTTTCATTACATATTCTCGTCCGCAGATGTGATCTTTCGCTGAGTGTAGGCGCAGCGAATGGCCAAGTCGGAGATCCGCTCGATCTACTAGAGGGATTAGAGAAAGACATCCTGGTCGATGACACAGAGTTCGTTTGGGATTTAATAACCAAGGCCCAGTCGAGTAATGGCACAATAACGGTTGACATAATCCTAGATAATGCGGGATATGAATTATTCACGGACTTTTGTCTAGCGGCATTTTTAATCTCTAACAATCTTGCCCAAAAAATACGTTTCTACGTCAAGCGAGTGCCTTGGTTTATAAGCGACGTAACTACCGAGGATTTTCACTGGATGATACGGAGCATGAATGCATCATCCGACCCGAAGTTATCTCAGCTTGGAGCAGTGCTCGGAGGATATCTCGAGAACGGGGCTTGGACCATTGTGGTAAAGAGCTGGAATATCTGGTTACAATTAAACTCTCGAATTTCCGATACACGAGATGAATTATCTTCTCGTTTTTTCTTCTCATTTACAGGACGAACCGTTTTGGACAGGTCCATTTGTCTACTCTGAGATGGCGGACAGAGACCCTGTATTGTACGCCAAATTGTCGGAAGCAAACTTTTTGATATTCAAAGGGGATTTGAATTACAGAAAATTAGTAGGCGACATCAACTGGGAATATACCACTAGCTTTCTGGAAGCTGTTCAAGGATTTTTGCCAGCAAACTTTGTCAGCTTGCGAACTATTAAGTCGGACCTTTGCGTGGGACTGAAAGCTCAGGAAGGTGAATCTCTCCATGAAAAAGATCCCAATTGGTTGCTTACTGGACAGTATGGACTTATACAAGCAACAAAAGATTCTTGCCCTTGTAATAAGACTGAGTTTTGACGTTGAGAATGTTAGTTAATATAGAAGATGAAATTTTGTTCGAATCAATTTTATATTGTTGATTGTTTTGATTGTTGATTGTTTAGTAAATGAATTTTAATCAAATTTTAATCAGAAATACCAAAATGGACTTGGCTAAATTCTAAAGATCTCCTTACTACTTGGAATATTTATTTTATTACACGTAGTAGTAATACAATATTTAATAATAATAAAGAGTAATAAGTAACCATTATTCGTAAATACATAATATCCTTCTGTCCTATAAACGTTTGTACAATTATTATATTATAACTTATATCAAATATTGGGAAATTATAGAACTTTTTCAAGAAAATTCTTTACCCATTCGCTTTTTTTTTTCCCTTTCTGCTGATAGATATCAATGTACTAAATGTCAATGATTGCATTCGTTATTCGATTTGTTATAAATACTTTCAGTATACATTCATAGTTTCGTCGAATGACCTTCCTTGGCTTGCCTTTTTACAAAATATCAATCGACTCGTCGTACCTTCATTTAATTATTCATGCTTTTTAACTTCTAATTTTGCCGACAAATCCTTCGCGCGATCCCTACCAACGGGATGACAATAAGAGCGATATTTATCACTCGGAATAATCGACGAGAAAAAATAATTCAAACAATTAATCTATATACCGGGACGAAGAATATAACTACGCGATTCCGCGGGGAACAAGTAACAGATTTGCCCAAAGATTTGAAAAAAAAAAAACAAAACATAATTCATCGAGGATCTTGCAAAATGCATCTTTCTTCGATTATTCCCGCGAATGAATAGCTTTTCGCTCTATGAAAGAAACATATAGATGCCTGAAAATCTTGCAATCGCTTTCACAATTTTTCGAATAAAATTCATAAAACGCTTTCTAAAAATGAGTAAAAAATAGAAAGAAAAGCCTGAAAATGGTATTAGTAAATGGCATTGCAATGATCGAGAGTCAGAGACTAGTGTTTGCCCTGCGTTTTTAAACACGTAAATGGTTGAAGTAGCGGAGATTGAGCGCCACTAAAATCGACAGGTAATCAGAGAAGATGGAAAAGCCAATCTCTCAGGCTCGCAGCGAATCAAAGAATAAAAAATAAATCGTCGGACGATATTTTGGGGTGTAAATGATTAGTCGAAGCGATTTCTATATTACCACGGGAAAACGGGCAGTGGAAATGAACCCATAAAACCGGATGACGATTCGAACTAAGAAAAATTCATCTTCCAATTTAGTCGAAGTTCTTGATAAGTTTATAAATTATAAAATATGAACATATTTCTGATATCAGCATGGAGACATTCAAGATGAACAAATGTGACACACTCCCTCTTAGAGACTAAGTAGGTATTTCTTATCCAACGAAATGTAGGGGGTGAGGTAATTTACCTAGGTGCATATTTACACCGACGCAGCGTCTGTACCCAATCAACGCGCGTACACTCGATCCTTCCTATTTACACAGATATATCCAGTAATTTCATTGATCCCTATACGTTTTTATGCATTAGGAACAAAGCGCTACTTTGTAAACGCAGCGAAGACGGCCCAGAGGACGGGATTTGCGTTTGGTTTTGCAGCCTCAGCTTCAAAGTCGAGATCGAGCAGCGTTCTCACTCTTCTCATAGCCACCTCGTACTCGTCGTCGCACAACGGAGCGAACGCATTTTCCAGAACGTCTGCAGCGTGGGCTAAAATCACCAATGCCAAAGTTCTGCGATCCATTCGCCCAGCGTCGTTTACCCAACGACCTAACACAGCTTCTTGAATCTGTTTTTGAAAATGTTTATAGTCAATGAACTAGGTGATTAATTCCTACGAAATAAGAGAAGACATTTTGCTGGGAATAAAAATCACGAATTGTCAACGTCGAGGTATATCAAATAATTGCAGTATAATATCTAATCTGGGTTGTTTCCACATGAATTCATATGAAAAGAGATAAGCTATCACCTCCCACGCTTAGGGCTAGTAACGGCAATAAGGAGATCCATGAAGCGCCTATGTATTTCATTTCGAGAAGTAACTGCAAGGTAATATTGATTTAGTTTTCAAATTCTGTTCTGGCGATCTGTTGGAGTTTAAAAATGGGACAACCATCTGAAATTGGGAAATTAAGCAGCTTCTAATTCTCCTAAAATTACCAAGAAATTGCTTAAAGGAATGACTTCTAGTTTTAGAATGGAAGAAAGAAAATTTACAGCCTGGAAATTAGAGAAGAAAAAATTCATTATAAGCTGATCGGAAGCCTGTGGATAAAAGTTTGGAGAAATGTTTTTTGAAAATCACGTTATATCTCTGTAATAATTAAGAAAGACCGTTTCATTAGAAAATCTGCCTTCTATAAACCCTGACCAAGGTTCTAGTATGAATTGACTCTCAGGCCTAATAGGCAAACCTTTTTAACGAGCCGAGTCTTTGCGAGGTTGTCGGTCAGCGGGTGTGTAGTCATATCGAATAAGAGGAAGTTCTGTTTCTCCGTAGTAAGGACCCCTTTCTCTACCAGATTTTTTGCCAGTCTCTCCCTCACGTTCTTCAACTGATATCTCAGCTTCAATGGGTTCCAGGTCTCCCCTAAAATTCAACAAAATTTCCTCACACCATATTAACTTAGAACTCGCTCTTATGTCCGTTGGACGAAGATTTATACTTTTTTAGTCAAAAAGAGTTGGTTTTCTCGTGCAATTATATCCAAGTAACGACGAGGCGAGTAGTTTTTGAATTTTCTCGAAGAATCTCAGATTTTGAACAGTTTGGAAGCAATTTTTTTCAAACTTTCCTACTTTTCTTGGTATTTAATATCCCTCTAAGTTATAGGATGGAAAACATTGAAGTTTTTTACCACTCAGGTACTCAATCCAGCTTTGTACAGTCTCTGGAGGTTCGGTATCCTTAAGGTGTTTCAGAGCTTCGTCTAAGAGTACATCTCCGGTTGGAGAATCGCTCTTGAGGAGTAATTTTCTTGCGAGAAGTCCCCGCCTCCGCATTCCTGCCTTTTCCAACTCGACTCTACCCCGTAGACCCAATTCAGCTAATATGCAGCCGCGGAGGCCGGAGCTTATGCAGTCGTTCCAAAACGAGGTGTATCCCTGTGGGATTGAGTAATCGTGAAAATACTAGGATGAAAATAAATGAAAAAATGTTTCTTCGCCGATATGATAAAAAAAAATTTCCTCATTCTCTCGCGAGAAATTCGACGAACGCGAATCTTGACGTAATAAAATGGGGAATTCTTACTCACTTCCTTATCTTTCAGTCCGAGAAGTAGAACCTCTTCCATGAGGGTCAATCGGGTCTCCTTGTCGGAGTCCGAGTCGACGGCTGGATTCGAGTTCAAATCCTTCAGGGACGAGCTCTCGGAGTCGCCTCCATTACCAGAAGATTTATCTCCGTTGCCTGGCGTGTCGTTTGATCCATCCTGACCCAGTCCTCCGCCGCCGCTGCCACTGCTGCTGCTGTTTACTACCCTACGACGTTGCACCAGCCCGTCACTGCGATTCATCTCGTTTGTCACTGTCTATTTATTATTCGAAAAGCCACTCGGAGACGGGACGCAATACGCGATATGAAATACGCGTCGATTAAACGAGCCGAGTTTCTTCTTCTTCTAAGATAATCTCTCTGCCTCGTGTATAGAATAAACACTATCCTGTTGACGTTTACATCGACACGACATATCTTTCCAAGATGGCCAGCCGCCCTGCGCTGCTCCCAGCAATCACTTTAGCCAACTCCCCCCTCCTCCCGGCGAAACGATTCACAATTCACACAACAGTGTTACGCCGTCAGCTGTCGCCTCGCGCGGTGACTTTAAGAACTAATCGATCGGGTCGAGTCGGAGTAGTTCGGCCGCCGGGAGATCGAGACGGACTTTTGAACGCGATATTATTACGAACTTTGTTATTTGTTCGAATGACAGTGACGTATGTCGATAATGCATCGCCGTTCGTGACCAATTCAATAATAAAACTTATTTTTGATGTATGCTATACCAACTCCCACGTTCTGAAAACAATTCTTAAAACTTATCGACGCATTAGTCGTTCGTTACACACATAGTCACTGACGATACAATTGGTACTGACGTTTGAATCTTTAGGGTAAAATTTTATCGTAGACCCTGTTTCTCGGAAGTATGCATCGTCTGGTTTTGAGGATGAGAGTATTTGCGGTTATTTTTATAACGCGATTCCGCTTGCTTTCGTATTATTAAAACATCGTCAGCTGTGGCTGTGAATAGTCTGTTTTCGCAGGTACAGGAGATTACATATTCCTCCATGTATTCCATTCCTTCGATGTATTCGAAGACATGCAATTTTTGGTCTTCTATCAGGTACGCAATGCGTTTAAAGGCATGCAGTTATCTCTTAGAGCGTAACTAATAGAAGCGAATAAGTATCTATAGGAATCGTCATGCCGGAGGCGAGAGGGTTCCTTCGGTTGTATATTATATGGTACAGTTAGAACAATTTCTGATTTCATATTTCCCCGTGCTCGAGCTTTAATATATATCGTATAATATTGAAATGAGTGCAGTAGATGCAGGTATATAAGGTATGCGGTAGGTAATAGCGAACGGCTTAACTGTGCTTAGTCGCGCGTCACTGACTTCTTTAACAACTCGTCGTCCGCTCTATACCTCGCTATACACGTGTAGATACGTATCCGTGGACCATATACCCGCAGCCTCCCGGCTACCCCGACTAACTATTACAAAAGTTTAATAATTTTCAGCCGATTCTTTCCAGCTGTGCGAAACGAAAGGCTGAACTTACGTGACGGCAGGGGGAATACCGTAGTACGACGATATAAATAAATACATAACCAATCGCTAGAAGCGTTTATGGCCCCTCCGGTATTCCTAGTATTGAATTTTTTCCAACTATTTCCGTACAAATATATTCATTGGCAATAAGTTTAATTATAAGCCAACTCGCGTCGCGAATATTTTTCACGCATGTAGTAAACAGAATGTGGAAATTAACGCGTCTCGGTTTTCGTTTCCGCGTGTCGAACGCTAATTTCTTTCGAAATTTCTATTCCGATTCCCGATCGTCCTGAACGAACACGTGTATGGAAAAAGGATCGGCATAGGTGTATCAGGTGTCTACGAAACGGCTGAACAAACTCCGGCTGACAAACGCGGTTTAACGACCGGACTGTTTCCCGTACGGCATAGTAAAAGGACGCTAATCAACATGGAAGCATATTATAGCGTATGCGGGGGAAAAAGCCAACAACGCGATACGTACCGAGGGCCATGCTCAATGTCAACCACGCGCATAATGCACCTCGAATATAACATACAAGCCGGGTTTACGTGGTGGGAGCGAAAGAGCTGTAGGTATAGCGGCAGCATATACAGTCATTCGAAAGGTTGCGGACCCGCGCCGCAGAACTTTTCAGTCGACAAACGTCCGTCCATACGATCGTACGCGATCCGCGATCCGCGATCTCGGTTTATCCCCTTCACGCGCAGATTATACCATACACGAAACTTCCGCATTTCAGACGAGAACAATCCAGCGGAAAATAAAGTATAAAATTTGCCTGATAAAACTCGGCGTTTTTTTTTAATTTCTCTTCCCTTACCCGACCACGTGACATGTGCTTGAGGCTATTCCGCGGATGATAAACCGCGATAATCCGTGTAAACAAAATTATACATTCACATAGTTTCGTTTCATTTATCAGAATGCAGAGGTGAGGCGGAATGTACAGGATTTATCTCTGACGGTCGAGCCTCCGAGGACAGGTAGGCTATATTATCTCTCCGCTCATAAGGAATTGAGAAAACCTTGCCTAGTGTCGATATACGTATCATAGTATACACGACTACGTATAATCGTGTGTAAATTATTTTACAGTCAATTTTTATCTCTTGATAATATTATCCACGGACTTAGGATACGTGATTACGAAATTAGTTTTCACGCCTTGGGATATCAATGAAATAATGATGATAATAATTGGAATAATAATGATGATAAAATATGAACAACAGATTGCCCCATCTCATCGCGCGCATTATAAATTAATGACAAATGGGAAAATTCTCCGCATGGGAACGCCGCGGCGCGTACCTACATATACGCGTTTATATCTTGGCAATATTAACAATATAATCGCATATAACGAGATTACTTTTAATTTTAACCGTATAAGAGGGTATAGGTACACGAGGATATATAATGCTTCAAACTTGCACGAGCTGTGCTCGACGCTAACGATGTGAACTCGCGAGATTCTATATCCTTACGTAAAATCGCGCTCATCAGCTTACTCGCTAATTTTGCTCAAATATTATACCGATACGATTTCTTTTATCTATAATTATATTTGAATAAGCCGATTTTACGACCTGTATATACATATGTGCGATAAGCGAACTGACTATATGCACACGTATATACCAGTTAGCAGAAAGTCTCGCCTATGCGGTTATTTATGCGAGAAGATTGTTAATTCCGCCTATATACGTATGTATACCTATAGATATGTATACACGCTGATTTTACACACAAATATTTCTCGACATTTGTGTATATATATATACATAGTTAAAATATTCCGGGGAGACTGTGCTGCAGCCTCGGCGTCTTCCTTCGTCTCTCGTTCGGTACATACTGACGTCATCACCCTGACTAATACACTAGATATATAAATTACAGTGAGTAACGAACATAAGCTCGACGGGTGTTGATATTCCATTGATTTAGCCAAAAAACAAAACTCCGTACGTCGCGTCGTCGCGACGACTGGGACTGATAACGAGTAACCACCACGCTGTACGTCGAGGTCGACTTCTCTATTCCTCCACGCCTCAGACCTATACGCGAGTATTGAGATAACTGGTCCATATGATACGTGCGTGTAGATTTATACACCGAAGCCCCGAGGCTGTGGCTTGTAGCGTAAACGTATATTCGCTCCGCTAGCTGGGATTCGTTCGAAACAAACTCGGCGTGTGATGTGTGTAGATTTCGGAATTAATTAATTACACTATACGCTATTGAATTATCCGCTAGGAATTGTTCGGCGGAATTCGAATCCTCGATGTACGTTGTGTGGCCGAAGGAAGAGGAACACCTGCGGCAAGGCCTTCCTAGAGGCAGTTTCGATAACTTGATGATCCTGATGAGCCTAATTACGCATGCCAAGACTCGTGCGCGCCCCGGGCCCCTATGTTCTCAGGACCGAGAGACCCATATAAATATAACAACGCCGTTGCGCCGGGGGGCGCTTCAAAAACGCGTTAAAGAGACAGGTGCGGGCTCCAGGTATAACAGCGTAGGGTTTTAGCTGGTCGAATATCCCGCAGTTTCCTATCTGCATTCCTTTTATTTCCAATCTCACATTATCCTTTCCCGCGGTATAAAATGTAATCCGCTATCCCGCGCCGCTACCGTAGCGATAGGAGGTATTTGCCTCACGTATCGAGGGCGGAGGTCTTCTCTGAATAGGTGTATAAATTTTCGAGCGAAATCGGGACCGCATGAAAGTCCCCGATCCGATATACTCACCGATTATTTCTAAATTCCGCGACCCAACAGACACGCAAATGCGGCTCTACAGCTACACAGACACACGCGTGCGCGTGATCGCATAAATTCGAAAGTCACCGAGCGCGTGGTCACCTGCAACAGGTCGGTAGCGTATGAGTAGGTATGCGAGTGGCGAGATACAGATCGCGAACTAGGCCGAAGGAAAATGACCGAAAAGTAATAAAAAAGGCGAAAAATTCAGAGGAATTTCACCCGTTTCAACATTTCCAATCTATTTGGACCCGACGTACAGGCGGAGCTATGCGTTCTCTATACCTAGACGTACCTATACGCGTATGTATTCGTAGAGAAGTAATAGCCGAGAGAAAAATGACCGGGATGCTGGGTATAAGAGGTGCGTGAACTTGCAGCTGAGGGTGATGCAACCGCGTCCGCGATCCCTGAGGGACAGTGAACCTCGCGCCTAGATGTTGCCCAGGTCGCTTGACCGCAGACCACGGATATCGGCCGGTTAAAGGAGCTCCACGACCTCGTCTAGCCTTCGATTTATATTTAGCTCGATTTATATGTGTGAATTGTTTTTCTCCGTTTTGCAGAGATCCGTGTGTGCGGTAGACACACTCGTAGTCGGGATGTGCGATTCCATTTTTTATTTCCTTCCTCATTTTTCCCTATATAAACGAGGGGATTTCGCGCGCTATCTTTCCCCGATCCCGAAGAGGGGCGAAGAGGGATTGCCCCGACCTTGGGACCTCGGGGCCTTGGGCCTTGGGCCCGCTCCCTACTACCCATCGCACGTACACACGCGCGATAATACGTACGTGTGCCTACGTGTGCGTGTACACAAATGCCCGACCCGTCGGCCCAGGGCATAGTTACGCAGCTATTCCTCTAAGGAATTCCTGGCACGCCGCTCCTCGTCGTCAAATGCCCATAACAAATAAAAGGACCTCGACGGCCTTCACGTATGTGTGTGTATGTACTCTGCACCTCCTTCAAGAGCGATGCAGACCCTCGTATAGGTCCGAAGCCCTGCAGGCCGGGTCCGACTCTCTAGTACTTATTTCACCTCATCTACGTATCGATTCCTTGACTTTAGGCACGGCTCAACTCGTCATAGTAGAAACTATTCTGTTTTCTCCAAAAATCTTCGGAGGAGATAACTCCGCAAGTCCGCAAGGCTCGTCGTCGTCGATTGGAGACTTTCTCAAAAGTTGAATTTTTTATCCCAAAAGAGAATTTACTACTCGTACAGCGAACCCCTCGGAGTTAATTCGCAGGAATTGACCCATGGAGGATTGAAATTATCCTCGGTCGAAAGTCGGCAGTTGAAAAATACCGAGGCGCGGTTTGAGTCTTTGTCTTATAATATAACACGTGGCATGTTGCTGCATGTATGTAAGTACGTTCATACGTACCGCATCCCTTCGAGTTTAGTTCGCTTATACTTGCGGTTAATGCGAGTACGTGGTCAGATAGTCGAACGTGTTAGTCTCCGTGTAACGGCTATCGGAAGCTCGCAAGTTACGACTTTCTGGATTACACCGAAGCGTAAGACGCTTGCGCCATTTACGATCTCCGCTCGTCCGCAAATGCTCGCATATGCTGTCCGCAGCTTCCCCTTTAGCGAAGATACCTTCGTACCCGAGTCATTCTTACGTCAGGAGCGAAGAAGAAAAAGAAGTAAAAAATACAAAAAAAAACAGAATACGTTACGCCATTATCTTTATTTCAAAATATATCAATTCGAAAGTCTCTCCCGTGGGTCCAGACGTCGTAAATTATTTATACCTTCCCTCTTTCGCCGAGCCAACATCATGATTCTCATCGATCAATTTATACGTATAGTTATATCCATTTCCATAATACGTACGACTAGGCTATTCTTAAAATTGGAAAGTCTCGCGGTTCCCTGGAGTCACGCCGAGGAAATGACACTTTTTGTATGGTCTGATAACCGCGCGGTATACCCTGTACCATCTTTGCAACCGATTTTACTCCGTCGCTTGCCAAAGTATCCGGACGATTTTACGTAAGCGTGATGACTTTGCGGGTTAATATTCTTTTCTCAGACTCGTTTTCTTCGGATTCTTCAATCGACTTTTATCGCAATTTTTTATTTTTACATCGTGGGAATCCCTCAAGCAGAATTATAACCATGGTATATTATTAAAACGTAAACCGCAGTGCAGCTGACCGTCGCGATAAAATTTCTCCAATTTTTCCATTCATTTACTGCAAGCCTCCGTTTATCTACGGCTCAGTAGACCGAAGCTTCGATCTCGCTCTATATAATATTCTACTTGGTATAATAAGCGTTTTTGAATACGTGTCTCGCTGTAATTAAAATCTCACACTATACCCCGGTGTCTAATTGCAACTGTACGTATGTATGTAGATACGTAACTCCGGTATGTCGTTTGATTTAGTAACCGTCAATTATTAACGAGCTTCTCTGCACAACTCTCTCCCCTTCTCACACGAGGTTTCTCATTCTCCCTGTATCAACCGCTGGCTTTGGCTCCGGGTTTATGCCTTTCTCAGGTTTCACAAGATCCCACAGGTGTTACAGGTGCGCGACGCCGCAGTCCCACCAAACTCTTTCATATATAAAGCGATAAAATTAGCGAGGAGTACCTGGCGCGGGCCTCACATCTCCTCGTCTAGCCTGACCTATACCGTCGCTAATCCACTCCAAGAAAAGCCAATTTGCCAAAGAGTCTCTCCCAGAAGCAGTAAAGACCGAATCGTATTTCATAACGATTTGATGAGCCGAAAATCTGGTTGGAAATTAAATCGAATCGTATACATACGAGTATGGGCTGTACCTATACGTATAAATCGAGTACCCATACTCACGCATGATACAGAATGCTCGCTCGTGTGCGACGACGAGCTTTGAGAGGAGAGCGAGAGCGTGGCACACATATTTGCATGGGAGAAAGCTGGCCGTTGGGCCCGCGGATATCGGCCCATTAGTCTCTTGCGTAACTATCGGACCCCCGTAACTCTTTACGATCAATCGGTTCGTACTTTAGATACTCTGACGTAGATACGTCAGCTTACGTCGATACGAGATGCTGGATAGATAGAGTAATTCCGTGACGAATTCATTCCTTAAACAGCAACGGCGGAAACTGAGACAGGAAATCCGCCCGTTTTAATCTCTCATACGTATATATCGTCGTTCATCCCATCTCGCGATTTCCATATACATTCCTCTGTCAACTCTGTCTACAGATTCTCTATTCCTGAATTTACGATCTTCTTTCATGATTGTAGAATGCGATGGTTCAGAGCGCAGGCGGAGGCTGCACCTAGACTGCTGAGACTGAGCCCGTTACGACCTGAAGAAGATCCGGAGGCAGCTATGCTCAGACTTCACGTCACTGGCTCGTCTCGACTGAGAGGTAAATTTTGAACATTATTATATTGTTCGGGATGAAACAATCTTCTCATTCATATAATGGATTTGAATCGTTGCACCAAACGGCGAGTTCCGTCGCACGTACTTGTGGCATATGTTGCAAAGAGGAAGCGCGGTTTTTCCGTGAGCTATCTTGCAATTTCGGCGATAAGTGACGAGAGGGGTTCACTATTTTCCTTGTATAGGACGTGTCGCTTGTTGTGGCATTTCTAGGATCCTCATGCTGCTGACGCATCGCGTTCTATACTCGATCGTGCTTCAACCATAACAGCTTTTCTCAGGATATGGCAACCGCCCATCCTGTCAAGCCGATTAAAACCGAGCCGCTATTCATGTCGGAGCTTTAGTCTCATTCTATTCTTCACTGTGATCATGTCGGTTATCATTCCAGAGTGCTCGGAATACCATGGATTGCAAAATAGATCGAGCATCCTCAAACGTAATGATTTCTTCTCTCATTCATTCATTCATTCGTCGATTTATTTCTTCGATCATTCGAGGCGTGAAATCAATCATTTCTTAATCCTTGTTACAGATATGTCCCCGCTGAGATGGGTCAGGCGAAAATCCTCGAGTTCAGAGTCGGAGCGAAATTGCTACAACGTCCAGACGTCCGAGGTGACGACAGAACGAGGCGGAGGATCGAAAAAGGAGAAGAAAAGGATACAAGAAGAGCGTCGAAGGACCAGAGAGAAGAAGAACCCGCTTTTGGATCGCGTAAGAAACGCGAGACTGAGTTTCTTCAAGGAGCAACCGGACGCGGAAAACGAAATCGATGATAAAAATAAAAATACTAACAAGCTGAGCGACGAGGATGAGCCACTCCACGGTCTCTTACGTCTACGTGCTGGGAGAACTCGAATGCCCAGCAAACAGGATGAGAGGCATTACGTATGCTGCAGTGAAGTGAATCTCAGAAACGCCGGAACCCAAGAAGAGGATGTAAAGCTAGAAATCAGCAAAAAGCGTCGCTCCAAGTCACACAGCCGGCTGTCGACCTTAACAACAGCCGAAAGTCCTTGTCCCCGTGTTCTTCCCGGCACCAGACTCGGCGTGACGGGATCAGTGGACGACGTTTACGCAACTGACGGTGAAAAAGGCTCGCGTTGGTACAGGAGAAAAGACGTGGAAGATATAGACGCGGCAGGATTACCGGGTGC
The DNA here is from genome assembly GCA_944452935.1 of Rhogogaster chlorosoma. Classification (NCBI taxonomy): domain Eukaryota; kingdom Metazoa; phylum Arthropoda; class Insecta; order Hymenoptera; family Tenthredinidae; genus Rhogogaster; species Rhogogaster chlorosoma. Next base: position 22,985,896 of record OX101803.1, on the reverse strand, counting down.
CAAATTCGACAGCGTGACTCCGTCCAGTTGTCTTGCCGCGAAATTCCGAGCCATGCAGGACAGGTACTTGAAGAGTTCGACGAGCAGATTGATCGCGAAATTTTATAAAAAGGAGCCGAAGACTGAAGAGGACGTTTCCGAGAGGCAGAGACTCCGCAGTTTCTCTTACGGCACGCTTCCAGGACTCGACGAGCTCAGGACTAACCCGCTCTACGTGGATCACGACCCCGAGGACGATAACGACTCCGGTATACTCGACAACGACTCGGCTACCAGTTCTCTACTGGACGACAGATGCGGGAGCAGTTCTGCAAACGAGGTCGTCGAACCACCGCCCCGACTACCGCCTAGGAGAAGTTCAGTGCCGATGATAGTCATCTCGGGAGATGAAGATAATCGCCTTCCTTTGGCCACTAACGTCACTTTAGGAATCGAAAAGGACCCTTTAAACTCGGCGCTGTGCCAAGCCACTAATTCCGAGCTACTGACACAGCGGAGGACGCAGGAAGCCGTCTCGAGTCCTTTTCTACGGGGCAAACCGCTCCCGGTTGTAAGAAACAAGTCCTACACCTCGGAGACAATGGTGGTCAGACTTACTCGCGAGGTATCGGATCAATCCTTGGGAATATTTATAGCGAGAACTCGCGAGGCAAAGCCAGGATATCTCGTGGCTCATGTGGTTCCTAACGGACTTGCGGACAAGGAAGGCTCGCTGAGGATAGGCGACGAGATTTTAGTCGTCAATGGAAAACGTCTTCGGGGTTGCACGATGACGGAAGCAAAACGTCTCTTGGCTGGAGGCAGTGGCTTGAGCGAGACGGTCGACATAGTGGTGTCAAGACTGACGAGATCTTCCGAAGACCACAACGGCGTCGAGGCTCGAAAGCAGGGGAGAAAGCTGCGGGAGAGCAGCGTAGACTACGAAAATGTCGTGGTTGAGAATGGCCACGGTGTCATTATCGGGACTGCCTCGCCGAAGTCACATTTTCGAAAAAATCATTCGAAACGAAGCGAGTTGAGCGGGTCGATATCTTCGGATAAATCTAGTCCCTTTTCGGGGTATTCGCCGTCCTCACAGTCGTCGAGTAGCGTATCGACCTTTTGCACTCTGCCGAGGCGACCTCGGAGCACTGTGTCCACCTTTCATACTGTCGTCTTCGAGAAAGGATCGGGGAAAAAATCGCTCGGGTTTACTATCGTCGGCGGGAGGGATAGCCCCAAGGGAAGCATCGGTGAGTCGATTTGTTTCTAAACCACTCAATTACTGATTACAAACAATGACTCGTTTCGTACGTCATCAATTAGCTGTCTTTTTTTGTCCTTCTTCCTTCTTCTTTAATCTCTGAACACTCATATGGGCATAATAAAGTACAATTCACACCATTGTGTGGTTTGATCTAGATTACCGTGAATCATTTCCTTTTCGTGCTTTACACGCACTGCGATGATCTTCGGTCGTCAATGCCAGATATATATAGCGCTGATAAAATCTAGAATTCGCATTGGCTCGAAAACATTTTTCGCATGACTCAGAATCAGTCGTCGGACAGAGATTCTTAATCGATTTTATCTCATCTGATAACAGGTATCTTCGTTAAGTCAGTTCTGCCGAAAGGACAGGCTGCTGAAGATGGGCGACTGCGAGCTGGGGACGAAATTTTGGCAGTTAATGGACTAGTTTGTCACGATTTAGCGCATAGGGAAGCTGTACAGCTGTTTCGCAACATCAAAAGTGGATCGGTTGCTCTTCACCTCTGCAGACGTGCTAAGCATCGAGAGATACAGTGAGTTTGAGTATAGTAAATCACGTGATATCGTTAAACAAGACAAGAAAAACAAAATGAAATACGTGTGTGAAATTTCTCACCTGTCTTGAAAATTGGATCCTTTAATTTTCGGATCTGTGATTACTCATGTTCTCTTGTTTCAGGACGCAGAAGGCTAAATCGTGTGCAGATCTACTCCTGGCGGACGCTTAGCCCGGATTTGTTGGATAAACTCTTCAATGAATTGAATATAATTGTACAAATTGAGAGGATTGCTCCGAAAGCTGTACATAACGGGATGTATATTTGTATAAATGATTGTCAAGAAATAAAATGATATTTAATAGTTTTCCATATAAAGATATTCAGTGTCTGAGTATATTTATGTACCCTGTTTTGAACGTGATTAGATTTCTCGATAAAATTTTGCTCAATTATGGATTCCGAATTGCACAATCCATGAACGTAAGACTGAAAAAAAGTTGATGTAAAAGTAGGTATCTTCTTTTATTGCTTCGTAAAAAATCACATATACAACATTCTTCGTCCATCATGAGCGGATAGAATATAACTAACGCTCTCGTGCGTATAAAATCTAAATAAAATAACCTTAATTTCTATAATGAACAATTCTGTTATAATAGTATAAAAAAAATTAGAAAAAAAAAGAAGTAATAAATTAGAAAACAAAACAATTAATAATAATCAGCTTACAATATTATAGCTATGCGATAAATGATACAAGATCTGTTTACAATAGACTAGACATCAGCTAAAAGCTCGTGGTTTAATCCCAGATATGGAAATACCACGATTATCAGTATGTTGCCGACTCCGCGACAGACTTTGGGTACCTAAAAGTCGAAAAATAGTTGTAAAAAATATGAACAATCATCAGATTTTCACATTTATTTGACTAGATCATAAATTTCAAGTCACCTGTGCCTCCTAGCGATCTCCAATTCCACTAGTCCCTCTCGTACGGCTTTGAACAGTTCGATAACTTCCCTGTGAGTATATCCCCGTAGGATTTTTCCGTTCAAGGTGGTGATTTCGTCGCCTGAAACGAGGTTGGAAGGTCGATAAACGGGGTGAGAATTTAAACCGCGATCCGGTAAGTCACGGATACTGACATTTCGTCGGTGGAATAAACCGTGTGAAATCTAGGCGACGTATATGAGTGTAAAAGTGGGTGCGTCCGGGTGCGGAACGCGAGAACTGTTTAAAAATTCAAACGCCGTCTTCACTCGCGTCTACTGAATACAAGATCGACGCCTTGCGACTCGGGTATCGATCTCAGGCCATCAATAAACCACGAGGCGTTGTTCCTTACCTTGAAGAAGGGACTTTGAGACGTCGGCCTGTCCCCCGGGGAAGACTCTCCTCACGAATATGCCCATTTCACCCCTAGGGCTGTCTCGGCCACCGACGACACTAAAGCCGAGGCTGGGCTTGCCATATCCCTTTTCAAATCTGGCCACGTGTCTCGTCAGGTAGCGATGTGCTTCGAGGAGAATTTCCGCAGACGATGTTTCGGACGCGGCGATATTAGAACTCGTCAGAGGCAGGTAGTCCGGGCGTTTTCTCTGGTCTGTAACTGCCAGCGATTTTTCCCCCGTCTGAAAGGCTACGCGTCGTTCATCGCACAAGGAGATATTCGACAGGGTATTCGCGTTCTCGAAGTACTCCGTTTCGCCCGGAAGCAGTCCTAGGTGACCAGCACAGACCTGGGGCACACTTTCCTCGTAGGCTGTCAATAGCTGGACCTTTTTGCCCCTGAAGGAAGCCAGGAATTCTTGAACGGCTTGGAGCGAATCTAGCGTGCCGAGATCCCGGCCTTCTACCTCTACGATCTCGTCGCCAAGTCTCAGTCTTCCGTCTCTGAAAATGAGGGGAAATATTTTAGACAGTTGAATTCGGGGGAAGAATTTACGTCGAATAACACAGCTTCGATATGTTCTGTCGATAGAATTTCGATAATTGCTTTGAAATATCCGCCTTTCTAGGCGAGTTAATTTTAGAAACCGTAATTAGCGAAAGCGTTTGTGGAAATCGACCGGAGCGGTTCTCTAAATGTTTCAGAATTTCACCTCGAATCGCTCGGTGCATATGCGGCGTTCAAGAAACGCGGATGAATTTACCATTTCTACATCAACTTTGAGAAACGAGATAAAGAAGTCCGGATCTCGCTATTGAACAAATTCTTCGGGCAAAAAGTTGAAAGGCAATTTTTAGATTGTAAAAAACGGAGAACGAGACCCACGCAGAACGTAGTAGCTGGTATACCAGTTTCTTTTCTACGTCGCAGTGGAAAAGATGTGACAAGACGAGCGTTCGTTACCTGCGGGCAATTCCTTTGTTTTCAAGTTCAACAACTACGTAACGAACATGTCTCTCAGACATTTGTTGGGCCAGTCGAATGCCGAGGCTTTCAGCCGGATCGGCCTTAGTCAGATTGACAAGACGGCAGCGTCTCACTCTCTCGGCTGGTTGAATAATGTCGCTAAGAAACCGAGTCTTGTCCTGCTGGAGTCTGACCCGATGCGGCGAGTCCGAATTCGACGACACGCCTCCGCTCTCTCCGATCTCTCGATCACCAGGGTCAATTTCTGGGCCCGAAATTTGATTAATGCTCGGCAGAATTCGTCCCGAGGTTGTCTGGTGCCACCTAAGACCTTCCAGGCCATTTTCCGCGGCTGCTTCTTCTCGTGCGATCTGCAAACTCTGATGGCCTTGATGATGATGATGGTGATGAACGTGGACGTGGATTCCCTCCGGCTGTTCGGTGTACTCACTAGGCGTTGAACTTCGCGTGGGTTTCTCCATTTCCGAATCTACAACGCTGCTCGTGTCCGAACTATCGGCTCTGTTAAGACTCAGTGCTTCGGCTTCCGAAGCGGCTGCAGATTCGCCTCTAGGTCCGTCGCTGTCGTACCCAGATTCGTTTGAGCTCACGTAATGCGATGATAGTCTCTGCTCTGCACTAGGCGCGGAGTTTCTCCTCTGAGAACGAAGCGTGGCTGTTGTGGTCGCCGAAGCCGCAGCCGCCTCGATATCCGCGTAGTCATTTCCGGCTGTGATTCCAAAATCTATTCGATCCTGGCCACCAACGGAAGAAATAGACCCCGAAATCTGGCGCTCTTGATCGTAGCTTGGGCTCCGATATTCCGAGTACGAATTCCTCCCTCCGGGTTTGAAATACCCCGACGATCCGCTGGGCCGCGAACGCCGTCTCCCCAGGGTCGTAGTTTCCGTCCCGTCGTCGACTCTTAGAAGAGAAGGAAAGTGCTCTTCGGAGACGGTCTTGAAGAGCCTCTCGTCGGGTGATTGTTTCGGGACGGAATTCGCCAACGAAAGACCGACGCCGGTGCCGTGTCTTTCCTCAGGTAACACGGAGAGTTTAGATCGTAGAAAGGCGTATGGGAAATTCGTCTTTTTGATAATGTCTTTGGGGTCTTTGGACTCTCTGGGCTCTCGGAATTCACAGCTAACCGATTTCCTCACCAGGTGACCATCGCCGAAATCGCAATGTCCGAAGGTGGTGCTCGTCGGCGTCAAGGGAATCTCCGCAGGTTCGAAAACATCGTCGATAAGTTGCCCAGCAAGATTATCGCAAGACACAGTCTTGTTGTCTTTCCCGCTCATCCTCAGGTCAATTCCTTCCGAAGGATCGTCTCCCTTGACGTAAGTCGGCGTAGTGTTCAACTGGCTGGTACTACAGCTCCTGAACAACGGGGTCTGGTCCTTTTCCGGACTCCTCAAAGACCTCAGTCCCGCCCCATTCCCGTTTGCCGTCTTCCCTGCGATCGGTTCACCGTCATCGACGCTCTGCAATGACCTGCGATTGCTTTTCGCCGAGTTCAGCATCCCCGTGGATCCCATACGAATAAAAAAGGACTTGAACGGCGACGCCGATCTTTGTTGGGGGCTGGAAAACCTCCTGGACTCCAGCCCCTGGTTCCTAGCTTTCTCCGGGGTTGGTTCGACCGGAAGGAGAGCATCGCGGCAGGCTGATCTTCGGAAGGAATCTATCTTCTTGCTCATGCGTCTGCCCCACACGCCAAGGCCTGGAAAAAATATAGACGCGGTTAAATCGTCGTGCGGCCTAGAAAAATTGAAACGCGGTTTAATACCGGGCCTCGAATCAGCTCTGTGTCGGAAGCCAAAAAAGCAGCACCTCCGGCGGCCGACATATGGCGGCTGCAGTCGCCCCCCAGGAAATGCCTGGCTAAGGAAAAGAAGCGGATGACCGCGGCATCTGGTTCCGCGTATTTTGGGACTAGTTTTTAGGGATGTCACCCGGCCCGTACATACCTATACGTGGCTAACGGGCCCACTCCTCATATCCGCGTGCGGGTGCAGGGGGGAATTGATGCGCCTTGTCCTGGAACCTACATACCTTATATCTTGTACATCGAGTCTTTTTGGGACACGAGAATGACCCGTCGCGTCGGCCACCTGCGGGGGATTTCGGCCTTAGTTTAACAAGGACTTCCTCGTTTCGCAGACTTCTTTTCATCGCTGGCTGATCATTATTCGTCGATGCTAACCAGACTTCGCGCGAGGTGGTCGGCGCTGTTAATGAAAAGGTGTGACTTTCGGAAATTAGCAACGACGTTCGAATCGAATTTCCGCGGAACTACCGCAGTGCAGATTTTTCGAGGAAAATAAATGAAGTAAAACTCGAGCCGTACCTACCCTCCGGGCGAAAGTATGAGAAATATTAATGCAAAACTGAGACATCCTCGAGATCCGAGCGAAAAATTAACGTAGACGCAGACGCCGTCGCTCCCGAGGACACGGAAGTCGTCAGAGCGCGCAACCGTGTCCACTTAGAGTCGCCACGCGACATTATCAATTCTCAACTCGGATTCCAAGAGTCACAACTGTGAACTGCAGACTTTAGACTACTCGAGGCTAGTGAAAGAGCAAAACGAACGGGAAGGAAAGAAGAAAAAAACGAAACGGACTAAGTAGATTAGAATAAAAAGCGGTATGATATTTTTATTTTCATTCTTCGCATTTCGAATGACCACATCGAACATTACATGCGTTGAACCTGTATCTGATGTATTGCTCAGTATGGTGGAGACATTCTATACTCACGGTGCTCTTGCGCTTCGCGTAAGTATATTATGGTGGGAGAAGCGGCCACGCGCGTTGGACCTTCTCGACCGTCTTAAGCAAACGTTTGAAAGTTAATAGCTTCCGTTTGTGTAGCTCCGTACGGCAGGTGTTATGGACCAGATTGCAGTGAGGCAGATAATTTTGATTTTTTTATTTCTACTTTATTTTCTCTACATTTTTTCTTCCGATTTCGATATAGGAGTTGTGAGCCCGGCGCGGCTAATGGGATAGCCGAGCTCCAGTCGGTCAATTTAGTGCTGTGGGATAGCCGGACGCTAATGGCGCGATTCCGATATTTACGGCTCGACTTTCTCAATTAAAAAAGAAAACATGGATACATATAGAATAACAAACTCATTTCGTATTTTAATTAAATATTTCCCACACTATTATCCCGCACGTCGCGTGGCCAGATAAACCAGTTCCATCGTTCTCAAGAAAAACATAGAAATAAAAATCCACGAATAAATCTACCTATTGGGTAATTTGCCCCTTTCATATCCAAAATCCTAGCAATTAGATTCCGAGTATAGCCAGAAAATGAATACTCGAAAGAAATGAGAAAGAGAGATCCATCTTCTCTCCGGGAGCTGAACAAACAATTCTTCTTCCCTTTTTCTTTGAACAGCTAATCTCCCCCTCGACGCATATATGTATGTAGAACCAGCCGCTTATCTTATGGGTGCATATCATTTTATCACTCTTTATTTTACCGCCCCGGAGATAGGGCCGAGTCGAATCTCTGTGGTAAATATAACGCGGAATATTCTCATCGCATACGCAGGGTATAATTTTTCGGAATTAGGAAAAATAAAGCGAGAATTTCAACGCTAATTAAATCCCCATCGATGTATGAATAGCGCGTAATAAATCGAGTCCGTAAATCAGCGGATACTCGATCTCACCGAAGTGGTGCAGCGGTACCTTTTTGTTTTTCCGGCTCGTGTTCCACGATGTAGGCCGGTACCGCGGTCACCATCTGATAGTCCGTCTCAGAATTGACCCGGGTAACGCGGGACGCCTGGTGGTCAGCGCTGTGTTCATCGTCGTAATTATCGACGGGTTGTATAACCCGGAGTAGAGGTTGATCCCCGCAGCTTCTTCGGGCTTGTTTCGCCCTCGGTGCTCTCGCACTTCTTACGTTTGGGAGTTCGACAGACGCTGTAAGTGACGTTGGCGAGGGAGGAGGCGACGTCGACGGTCCAGGTGGACGGGGATCACCGCAAACCCCTTCGACACTATGCCTCTTCGACTTAGCCAACCGCTTGAACATCGCAGGGCTCTGAAACGGAGAGAAATGATAATTTGAGAATAAGAAAACCAACCGATATCCAAGTTTTTATTGTCCCTTCGAGTTTCGTCAGGTAGCAGAATCACGAGATGTGTTACAGATATATACGGATAAAAATTGAACCTGCGAAACTCGAGTAACTCTTGGACATCCCGCGAACTCGATCGCCTCGTTGTGGCCGGTAATAAAACGATGTACGAGAGTTGCGACGCGGTTAATTCATATCGAATGTATCTTATATACGAACTTTTTTCTCCTCCTCGTTACATTTTTGCATCACAGAGTTGCAAAACTCCTGTTTTAATCATACATCTACAAAGCAGCTGCGGTATCATACGTATAATACGAAGCGGTCTGCCCACAGTGCGCAAGCTAGTTGCGAAATAACGCCTACCACATACCTGAGATAGTGTTAAAATGAATTTATCGATTTGCGAATGAATTCGGATGATTATTCGACCCTTGATCCAAGCGGATATTGATTCGACGAATAAATCGATCGGTGAGTTAGCGGCGAGGAGATTTCTTGTTATAACGAGGCCTGGAAGACCAGACTGACATTTCGGTGAAAATTCCGTGAAAGTTGAGACGAATAGGTGAGGCGAGGTATGAGGCGAGACTGGGTTGAGTTAGGCTCGGTAATTCGTTTCGAACGGCGAGCAGCCTTCTCTTCTTGGCTACACGCTTCCACGACCACATTGAACGATAGTAGATACACACTGCGCGAGTTGGGTGTACCGGTGTTATTCTAGCCATGCAATCTGTACAGGTGTAAAAGATAGCTGTTATACACAGAGTCGTAAAGAGATTGACGATCATAGGAGGCTCAAGATTGTACCATACATGTGTTGATAATTTATGCGTGGAACTTTGTTTGCTAACATTAAAGAGAAGAAGAAGAAGAAGAAGAAGCGCGTAGTGATAATAAGAAGAATAAAAGCCGGAGACGTCTTAGTTTGTGAAATAGCCTGGCTATAACATAGCTCCCAGCAAGGGCACCGTATAAGCTGATCTCGTTGACGCGTTGTTATGCGAATTAATAAGCGAACGATACACCTGTTGCCAATCGATTACGTAACTCGTACTGGACTACGCTCTGAGTCAAACTGGCCGCTAAGAATTCCGTACTTTCACTGTACTGCCCCTTCCCCGTGCCTGGCCCTCCAGGGTGTTGAGTTGCTGCTCATTCCGCAGTGCCCACAGCCACACATACCTTCGCCACGGAGATAAGGGCTGATGCGAATCGCAGGAATCGCGACTCTCACATATCGGATCAGGATTTGCATGGGGATGATAATTCCGTCTCGTAGAAAACGAAATCGCAATTTTCTCTCCAAATTTCATTTATTGCTCTTTATGATCCTGTATACACTAACCCGGTGGGCTTGAACGGCTCGCAATTCTAACTCCGGTGCTTTTGGCACTGCGACAAACTCTCGATGCTGCAAATAGCGACTGGGGGTAAAGACTCCTGGTTATAGATAGATCTCCTTCTCTTATATAGATGACTGACTGGGGGACTCGGCGCTGACTAGCACTCTGCAGAATGCGATACCCCGCTTCCGTCGCGGTCGAAAGCGACTCGAGATGACCAGAGGCTCTCTTTAAGAAGCGACGTTTTCTCGGCCGAAATGAATCGAGGAGACCGTTCGAGACGTCTATACTTCTTTCGGTATTATATGGAAGTACGAGACCGAGATAGCCGGGAGATTTCTCGCGTAGACTATACGCTCAGCCCCCGAGCAACCGTGCCAACGGAAGTGGACGATTAACTTTTTGCTCGATGGAAGAATTAGACACGGTCCTGTAGCGACAAACAGAGCTAACGCTATATTCCACCCCGGACGAGACACGTGTAGGTATAATATAAAGACGGCGATAATTCGCAGTCCACGAACGCAGAATACGATCATTCGAATACCTCGCTTATTATATCGGCTAGTCATACACCATATCGTGGTCAATTGATCGTTGATCTCTGGAATTATAATTAAGGACGAGCCGATCGCGTGCGTAACGCACAAGGTCGAAGGGTTAACGTTCCTCTGTCAACACCCGTTCTACGCAATGGTGTATATTAATCATTATTCATTATCTACACGTAGACCGGCGGGGTGTAGAATTGTAGGTAGATAAAGGCGTGAATTCACGTCTAGTTCGTTTCGACCTATTTCCGTTCGCCGACGACCCCGGCTACCTGTTGCGCCGTTTTACCCGTTCAGTCAATAATCAAGATGTAGATAAGCCGAAGGTGCGAGGGTCAGAGGTGGAACGGCACGCGTCTATTTATCGGGTCGAGAGGCTCGACGATCTTATGCTAGTATGGCTAGGAAAGGACGAAGGAGGCACGTCGTGGACGGAATTTGCATCGAGAAGCGGCTCACGTTTAGAGAGAAGAGAAGCAGAGGCGGAGGTGAGCCGACGAAGACGACGAAGAGCACGAAGAGCTCGAAGACGACGCGGAGGGCGTCTTTTCGTACGCGTCTTGCCTCAGAATGCGTTTCTTATTACCGTCGTTCGGGTGGAACCCCGACACCTACGAACTCCTACAAACACCTATGAACACCCACGACCACCTACACCCGCCGGCTTTAGTACACAACTGCATTCCGAAGGGTTCGGCGTTTCCTGCACGCGTCCTCCAGGCAGCCTTGTCCCCTCCTGTGACCCCCGTTCTACTATAATATAAACGGTAGAACTACACGCTTCTGCCACCGGTATTATAGCCGACGATATGGAAAATATTTTAATTACCATTTGTGTGAGGAGACATTCGTTGAATAAACATATATTCCTATTATACTATCGGCTCTTTCTATCGCATTCATCGACGCAATGCATGCGTGCAGGTACTACATGCTGTAATGATCGGTAGAATCCCGGACGGTCAATTATCAGAGCGTGTCTTCGTCCGGGTATCGTTGACGAATTTATGGGCAGGGGCGATATACGAGGATATCATAAGTTCGTTCGAAAACAATTTTATCCCGTTTCTTTTTCACTGCGAGAAAGCCCTATGATAGCAAAGCGTCGGGAATTAGTATTCCGGGTAGAATTTGTTCGTGAAGAGAGTTGCACGTACGTATGTCGGGGACGAAGTACTCGGGTCGCACCTCCGATGAGAATGCGGCGTTGAAAGGTAGTTGTAGTTGTAGTTGTATGGTATAGAGGCGGGCAGGTATTACGGGTATTACCGGCTACAGTGTATATGTACGGGAGAGTACGAGACTACAAGACGAGAGACTGTTACTTCGACGAGTTATCTTCTCTTGACTTGACTTTGGCTCAGTTCTTTTACTCTCTTCTCGCTTTGTGAGGAGATACATGCATAACTGCTATGCCCTCTGCACGGTCTAACGAAATCGAGCCGATCGCCGACGATCCTACATACCCCTCTTCATTCGTTCTTTAGTCCCTACGCTCGTACGGCTAAAGACCGAGAGTGAATGCATAATGGTGAATCATATCTGAAGAGAAGAAACTAGATCATTAAGCCATCCAACCTTGGGTTTCTTGCCAAGTTCACTGCACTCCCCGCGACCGCTAAGCTCAATATATATATCCTGTCTCTCCGAGCTTTTCTACGCCTTGTGTATAACCGGAGAGAACGAAGAAAAGAGGAAAGAGGAAAGAGGAAAGAGGAAAGAGGAAAGAAGGCAGGAGCCACAGCCATCTAGGCATATCCTAGTTTTTGTCTAGTCGTTGGCTGGCTTCGTCTTCTCTTCTTCTTCTTCTTCTTCTTCTTCTTTTCCGTGGTGTGCCAGGTAGCCAGGCTGTTACTTCAGCCTCTACGGGGATATAGACAAGACCAGATCGAACCATCTAGGGCGACCGCGATCCTTCGTCGTTTCCTACCTCTTCACCGCGCCAAACCCCGCAAGACGATGCTGTATCTTCTATTTTCTTATTACGCGATGTTAGAGAGTTGAGAAATACTCGATCCCGTATACCCATTCCCATTCCCATTCCCATTCCAGTCCGTATACATACGTACGCGTATAGATTCGCGGTCAGATGGATTTCGACTCTGAAGTAGTATAAAGGTTCTAAAATATACGAAAACCATGCATATAAAAGCATGGCATGGTAATAAATGGGGAAACGTCAATACGTGTAATATCACGGTGTATAGCTTTGAAAAAACTCGTTTTGAGATCGCGCGTGACTCGCGAGGACTCGGATGATAAACTTTTACGAGGATCGCAGTCCCCCGCCCTGAGTCGTTGCAGCAGTATGCCCGTGTACCCACGTGTCAGTATGGTCAAGTTTTCCAACTCCGACGAGTGTCAACCCACGTTTAACACAATCCTGCGGCGTACTTCGACCCGGCAGACCCAGGAGGAACGAAGGACGGAGGACGAAGGACGAAGGACCTCTTGTAGCTAAGACTCGGTACCCTTCTGTCGCTCAACACACGATACCTTCCTCCTTCTCGTTCACCCCGCACTACTCCGATCATCCTGATCCTGATCCTGAACGGAGTCATTCTATACACCTACCAGAGCATGCGCCACGGAACTCGGCTTAAGTTAACTAAAATTACAGCGAAATCGCATGTCGATGAGACAAAGGTTCACCTCATACACCTGCCACCAGATACTTGCATAAAATATTGTTTTAGGATCGTAGAAGGAAAGGATAGATGAGCTTAATAGGTTCCAGACACGCTCGAAGGCATTCTGAATCTTCGGTGGACCGGATCGCCTGTAGTACTCGATGGTGTGTAAAACGCGGTGTATAACCAGGTGTATAAAACTCGGATTTGTAAGACGGTGAAATTTTAATTGCGATTATTCTGATTACACCTTTTATCTTCGTTATTAACTGCTCCGATGCAGGACGGAGTTCGAAAGTAGTTAAAGAGTTACGAATTTCTTCTTCCTCTTTTTTTCCTTACTTGCACGGGCGGAGGTTTATTGCTTTCCGAAATACACGGAGGATAGTGGTTTCTTCGTGAGGTCGGATGAAACGAAAGAATACCTAATACCGTATCATAATTTCCATAGCTAAGTGCGTAGGCTGGTAGGCAGTGCCCCACTATCCTACCTGCTTGTTTTCGATTAACTTTAATTAGAAACGCTCGAACCAATTATTACCGTTCGAACAAATTATTCTGTTACGGAAAAATCCTACAGATATTTAATCCTCGCCGTTTTCTCTTCATCTTACTCTTTCTCTTTCTCCTCATCTCCGGTATACCATAACTGCTAGCTGAGATAATCAAACCCAACATTTCCTCGGTCTTTACATAGTACATACATAGATTCGAGTTTGTGGACAGAAACGGTAAACGATATTCAGACCTAATTAGACCAAAGGTGACCCTCGATGTATAGTGACAACACGTCGAATTTGCAAATGCTCTTCAATCTCCTCGCAACGAATTGTTCCAATTCGGTACAAACGTTGGATAGTTTCTACTAGGAAAGTGCGGCTCAGCGAGGATCCGAGATGCATACCTGGACTGGTGGGAGTTACACAGCGCATTAAGTCGCTAGAGGAGATAAGCGAAAGGAGTATAATAATTGTAGCGACGAATGCTCGACCCATTAGCCGTCCGAGCCGGCTACCTGCCTATTAATTTTCGAATGAAAGAACGAGCGGAGTCGCGAGCAGGCGAGAGATGGCATTATCATATGCAGCTATGCAGTCAGACACGCCGCTTGATTATTTTGTACGATGCAAGGCCATCCTCTATGCTTCTTCAAAGCCACATCTCCTCTCGTACGATATCTTGCCTCGCTGATTCTTACCGTGCAATATTTAGCCGTAGATTTTCGCCTACCGTATAGGTAGACGCGTGCATCTATACCTATATACCTACTCGGGGGAAGACAGAGTCCTCAAAATAAACTTAGGGTCAGTTATAAACCCGATGGATGTTGTAGAAATAAACGTAAAACGTATACCACAAAAGATCGGGTCAACCGGGGTCAGCCGATGCGATTTGGTTTATGACCCAGGAACCCCTCTCGCCCCCCACTACCAGTCTCTCCATATTATTGTACTTTGCGAATGATTTATGATCAAGTCTTGTTTATTTTCTCCCCCATCTTTTTCTCTTCCCCATTTCGTCCCTCTTTTTTCTTCGTTTTTCATGTATTGGTTTTTTCACCGCACGCCCAGAACCGAACCCCGTACTCCGAATTCGAGCGACTAACCCCCGGATAAAAGTTGGATTTTCCATCGAAACTTACCGGTTATTTTCTACTCGAGTTAGACACCATCGAAGAGGATCGTACGGAACTGGCGATATTTTTCTTAGCAATGAGGTAAAAATCTCAGTCCTATATTTCGGCGACACTTTTCATCGATCACTTTACTTTATCACTGGCGATCGCGCCGCGGAAGAACTTTGACCCCGTCTAAGTCGCGGATCGCGGAGCTCAGGGTGGGGGATATTCCGCCAAGTCCACTCCTTAACGAGATTAAAGATACGCACGGGGAGGGAGGCGCGATGCGGTGTTGTATGGGATAGGGCAATGTGCAGGGAACTCTACTACCCGGAGTCAAGTGGAAACGAGAAAACGAACGGACAACTAACTATACGACCTCGATCAATGCCGTGCGCAGACCAGCGCAGACTGTCCGCAACGCGGCAGGGAACGTAGACCGTGATGTGTCGTGGTTTCCCCCACCAAAATCAACCCCACTCTGCCTCCCCTAGGCCACGATATGACCGAGATGAACCTAAAACCACATGTTTATTCGCCCCTTCCTCTACTCGAGGATCGGGTAATCATATCAAGATTAAATTTGCGGATTAAAAGGGCGAGGGTGATTGATTGCCCGCGTTACAGAGCCTCGGACACACCCTCGCGCCTATACTTTCCTATTAGCAAATGTACGCACGCATGTATGCCTTGCGCATACACCTTCGGCTATACTCTTCACTATTTTTTGTCACTTTTCTTATTTCGTATCCCGCGAACCGTGGAGACGGTGTAGAAACGCGTCTAATGGCCTCTAATGACCAAGCTTGCGTCATTTCATACCTGGAGTACTGGCGACGTACCAAGGTAGGCACCAAGTGCACCGGTGCGGTAATGAGACTTTTGACAATTGGCCAGTTTCTTCCATATGCCTAAGCGCGATGGAAAAAGTGGAAGATATCCCCGGTGTATAAATTAATGGAGAATTCATACGCTATCGAAAATTTATTTATTTATCATACATCGTTGGGCAGGTGGTTAAAAGAGAAAGGATCTTAGCGCGGCTAATTGGTGTTGAATAGCAAACAGGATCAGTTAATATAATAACCCGAAGACGACGCATGGTAGAAACTTGCGAAGCTTTGAATTCCTCGGTAATGAACTGTCCACGGGATAATATCCTTTTATAATTTCGCGTATCTAGAGTGGATGGAAAAAACTACCCCGTGGATTTCTACGATCGGGAATAATTGCGGATGAGTTCGAGTCACGGCGTTAAACGGCGAGGAGTTAGTTGTAGTGAGCAGGCAGGTTCCTAGCTCGAGTAAGAATTATAGGAATTGGAAAGGATGGGTAATCAGTTTTCACTCGGCTTGCAGCGCACTGCCGTGTCTAATTGAGGCGTGCGAGGCGTGCGAGGCGTGCGAGGCGCTCGGTGCGCTAATCGCGTATAGAGTTCAAGACGGAAGAGAGGGATGAAGTACTCTTTCCGTTTTTTATTTCATTTTCAGGGTCGTATTTACCACGGGCATACGGACGCGAGGCGATGAAATGCGCAAATTGATTATATTATCCTGTCTCGCAATGTGATAATTACAAGCGTACCTCATACCCAACTACCGCGCGAGGAGGCATGCCGGTGAAAACTGTAAATCTAATGCAACGAAATACCTTTCGTCATCGGTTGGATATTAATTATCATTTTTCGGAAAGGAATGGGTACCCACTCCGTCACTGCAAGACGTCATGCTGGTTAATAAAATCCAGTTTCTATATCCTACACTACGCAGACCACGTACCTATGCTTGTTCAAGGTCTGCGTATTGGTTGCACCTGCCTCACTGCGAGCGGTTATGACTATGATTCTATTACCGCGTTTTACACCATTGCATGTGGCTTGGAGACGCGGGGCTTCGAGGCAACGTGTCTGAATGGTAGTGGATCGCATTTAGTTCAGAGTAGAATTTCATTATCTGTGGAAATCGAAGGAAGGGAATAGATCCATTCGAGACTTATATCCCGTGTAGGTATAGCGTGGAGATTCTCGAGACGCGCACGGACGGAATTGATCGGTTCTAGGACGCCGTAGGAACTCTGGTATAAAATATAAGGGCGTCCAGTCTCGTCGGACGAGAAACAGAGACTAGATAATAAAACGAAAAACAACAATAATGGTTAGATTCAGGTTGATTGGCCTATGATTACGGGTAACGCCGCTTCACTTGACTTCAAATGTGCCGTGATGCGCCGCGCTATGTAAGAGCCACGAATGCTACCTGAGCCATTAGACCCTCGGGGCTAAGGCTCAAGGCACCTGACGATGCCCCAGAAGCTAACGATAAGTCTTCACCAGTCTTCATCGGCTGGCTGCTACCGTGCGTTTAAGCTCGCCTCATTAGATCAGGACTTTCATGCCTATGTACACATGAGTTTAATTCCTTATCGTACCTACAGCCTCATTTTTATCAATACGAATTGTTGCTCGGAAGATTGAAGCCTCTTTTCTTAGCCTCGGGAGTAAAAGCTCGCGTTTCAATGCCTGAGCTCAAATTGACCAGCCAGAGGCTCGCCCTTTCGACGGCAGCCATCTGGCACTCGCGATACTCGAGCTAGAGGGATAATAGAGCCAGTTCGCGTGATCTTGGCTAAGAGAGCCGGACACCGGGCACCGGGAGGCAGCCTTCTCCCAGCACTCGTGCTCTCGTGCCAATGATTGCAGAGTAGATGCCAACCTACTCCAGAGATAGGTTGTGATTCTTGGACCAAGACTGGATCGGAGTTGGGTACTTTATGCTGGACTCACGCGGCCAAACGGTTCAGTCACCCGTCGTCCGGTGTCTTCAGCTTTGTTTTTATTCCAGATGAATATTTTCCTTTTATTCTTTTCACCTATTATACATATTATAGTACTTCTGCACTCGTATCCGTCCCTTTTTTTCCCTATTCCTGTTCGGTTGAGTTCCGTACGTACGAGGCAGGGGATTTTCATGTGAGGTACGATCCTGCAGGATATCAGGTCGTATGGCATTTAACGCGAGCCGATCTCTAAGTCGAGGCTACCGTGTACTTGGGTATTCTTAGAAAAGGAGACGCGCAGTTAATACCGCGCCATTAAGTAAATTAAACCAATTATACTTGCCAGTAGGAGATTCCCCGTATACATACCTCTTTACTTGACCGACGAGGCACGTCTGTCAACTCACTACCTCATTTTAAAAGCCCGAGGGCATATACCTACCCCGGTAATAAAGTTGCCTGGGATCGATTAAATGGCAATTATCCATCCATCGAACAGCGGCAAGTTCAACGCCACTACGCGTTGTTCCTTCAAAGCTCATCATTCAGGATGACAAACAGAGTCGAGAGTTTTCGCGACCCGGAATACGGGGACATCTCATCTACCGCAATTTATACGCGGATGATGGTGCAACGGCGTAAATTATGAACTGTTGGTGAAAAGATAGGAAAGACTACGTTGGGCAACTTTTAGTGCTCGAGTCTTGAGCTTGATAATAAGAATTAATAGAACGTAATAAGTTTTGCGGTTTGATGGAGAGGGCATATTTCACCCGGCAAAGTTCTAAGATTGGTATAAAAGCTTGGTGGATGACGCCTCGCTGGTATATACGAGACTGTTATGCCGCTATTGCGATGGGTAAGTGGCGATAGAAATAATGCTTGAGTGTCTAGTGGTTAAGAAGTGTATGATTTTATCGGCTTTTTCTCTTATAGCTCGAGATATTGATTCTAATCAACTGCTGTACGTGGTGCTTCGGCCTCCAGAGGCCACCGAGGCAGGCAGGATACTCTTACGAAAGACCTACGGTACAATTCGCACTACCCTCACCTAATTTCGCACCATCTCCCGCTCAAAATTATCCTGCTTACAACTATCCTGCACCCATACCTGCACCAGCTCCACCACCGGCTCCTCCACCTCCGGTTAATTATCCGGCTTATAATTATCCTGCACCCCCACCTCCACCACCACCTCCACCACCTCCACCGCCACCTCCGCCACCTCCACCACCTCCACCTCCTCCACCTCCACCTCCACCTCCTCCACCTCCACCACCTCCTCCACCGCCACCTCCACCTCCACCTCCACCTCCACCTCCACCGCCTCCACCACCACCACCACCACCTCCTCCAGTGTATTTACCTCCTGCACCTCCTCCGCCTCCACCACCTCCACCACCTCCACCGCCTCCTCCACCTCCCCCGCCTCCTCCGCCTCCTCCGCCGCCACCACCACCACGGCCTCCACCACCTCCACCACCTCCTCCTCCTCCACGTCCTTCACCACCTCCGCAAACATATTTACCACCCGCATCACAAGTTCCTAATATTCCTAGTCCAACTCCTATGCGTGTATCAACTCCTGCACCAACTTATCTTCCTCCAGTTGGAGTCAGACCTCAGTCTGGGTCTTCGAGTGCTGCTGCGAGTTCTAGTGCATCAGGAAATGTTGGATATAATCCGAATCCATCAGTGACTATTACTCGTCCTCAAACAAGTGTGACAGCTTCATCTTCGGCATCAACTGCTGGTTATAGTTATCCAGCTAGTGTTTCAACTCCTGTATTAACAACGCCGAGTTATTATCCAAGTCCTTCATCACCGCCTAGGACTAATTCACCTTCGTTTCCTTCGATACCGACGCAGAATAGGAAATATTTACCACCCCAAGGGTGATGAGGAAGGAATATTGAATTCATAATTGTATCATTATATGCGATTTGGGAATGGATGTATACACGTACCTTTGAAGAAGACGTTTTTTTTTCTTGTTGTATAATGTAATTGTAATGTATACGGGATGAGGAGGTGAAATATTGAATAAATTATACATCTTTGTTTCTTTGAACATCGTAAATCATACTTATTTATTTATTTATTTATTTATTTATTATTAAACACAACATAGTAATTATTCATTATAGGCGCGGTAATTAATCCACGTGAACACCATTTGTACGATATATATATATAATAACTAGTGACTACTATTTGTATCACAGCTTTTTTTTTATTTTCAGGTAGACATTTTTAATGCCAGTCTTAGTAACTTAACTAACTTTTCTTGTTAAATAATTATAAAATTATTGATTACGGTCTTTATATACGCTAGTCATCCACCTGTTATGGATTCAAGAAGCAAATGATCGTCGAGTGCATCGGAATTAATAATATGCGCAGATTTCACTCTAAACACAGACAATGTTTGAATTATTTTTAAACATGTGGTAAATGTGAACTGCTGGATGGCCGACCATCTTCTAATCAACTAGTTCAATAGCGTCTAGCAAGAAATGGCAGCGAAACAAATTCCTAATACCTTCGACGACGATTTGCCAATCAGTGAATCCCGACGTCGATAATGAAAAATGAACTGAAGCAAAAGAATAAAACTAAAAAAAAGAGCAATTCTTCTTTCCATAATTTGAAAATGAATGTTTGTTGAAAACCCTCGGCTCAACATAAGAGAAATGGAATTCTTACTATCACGTTTTGTCATTTTAGTTACATGGTATCTTAATCACGGTTCAATTAGTCGAATCAATTTCGTGTAATCGTTACGCCTGTAAAGGTGGAGACCCTTCTATTAATTATTCGATAAATAGCCAAGTATCACATATGTAAGGTAAGTCCTCAGCCTAATCCTAGATAAATGTACAAACACCTTGTTTGAATCAGGTGTATCTAACGTTATTACAAATATAACTCTGTATGTAAATAAATTTAGTTTCAATCTTAATCCTCGAATTAATTGGGATGACAATCTCACGAACGTTTTTTTTTTTGCTTCTTCTCTACAAAAAATTAAAAAAAAAAAAACATCGTCTCTTCTTCCGATGAGGTAAATAGACTTGAAGTTAAAGTAAAAAAAGATTCCAGCCACACGAGAAAAATTCTACCGATTTTACCGTTCATCGGGTTAATAGTTTTCAAAAAAAAAAAAGAAAAAACGATTTATTCTTCACCGGATTCCGTCAATTTATCAAGAGCATCGTAGGACTTCGATTGGACGATGTATCTGAAACGAAAGAGAAACAAAACGATTTTATAAAACAATCTCGAATGCGTTTCGTCTTGTGCAGTTAGAAGCAGCAGAAGCAGAAAGAGAAGAATGAGAATTTAGACTGATTAAAATGTGTGTGAGAAAGCAAAGAAGCCAAGAAACTAACCGATGGCTTATAAGCGTGTTAGTTAAGGGCGAGGATCATCTAAGAACCGTTTAGTATGCGTCGGATCTCTTCGTCCCACGTGAAGGATGAGATCGCCAGGTTTCGCCGCTTTGAAAGCTTGCAGAGCCTTGGCGTGAGTGAGTCCGTTCATCGGGGTTCCGTTGATGGCGAGAATCTCGTCTCCAACTCTGAGGGTTCCTTCCTCAGCAGCCTGTCCCCCGACCATGACGTCCTTGACGAAAATGCCCATGGATCCCTTGGTGCTGTCAGACCCCCCGACTATCGAAAACCCGAGCTTTTTCGTGGCTCCTTTCTTCAGGGTTATAGTAATCAGGTTTACAGAGAGACTAGTCGCTCTCCTCGTATACGGCGTAGCTGTACACCCCGGATTCCGCTTCTTGACGACCTGGAATTTTTTCATACCCGTCAACCCTCTCCTGTTCACTTCCTCGACGGCGGGGAGGTTCGAATCTTCAGGTTCCATCAGCTGGTCCATCGTGTTGACTGATATCGTTTTTCCGTCCTTGGTCAGAGCTCCGACAATCGCGCAGGTCGGATCTTCGGTCGATTCCTCTTCCTCCTTCTCAAAATTCTTCCCATCATATCCCTCCGAATTTGGCCTCTTCAATTTCCACACATCAGACTCACTCCTGGCCCTCGACATGACGACGTCGCCCCACGTGTCTCCGAGCTCGCCAAAAGCGAAGGAAGGCTCCCTGGCTATTTGAAGCTCGACTGTACCGGAGCAACTGCGAAGAGCCGTCCTCGCTTCGGCGACCGACATCCCACGCAGTCTTCTTCCACAAACTCTTACGATTTCGTCACCGACCCGGATTTGGCCGCCCTTAGCGGCCTCCCCGTTAACGTCTACTTTCGAAACGACGTAAAACGGTCTCGCAGCTTCTCGTTTTTCAACGGTCACTCCGAGACTGCCAGGTCTTGCTACGATCAATTTCATCGTCTTGAGTTCTCGCCTGACCAAACCTTTCGAACTTGTTTTCGAGGTAATCTTCATGGTCTTCATGGTCTCCGAAACTCCACTGTGAACTTGTCTCTTGGCCAAATTTTCCTCCGGTTCTAAACCCGACCTGGATCGTTTCGGACTATAATAACAGGGAACACTAGTCGCCAAGGAATTAGTCAATCTGCCCTTAGTCGCCGGCGGACTGTCCTTGCAAGGGGAATCGGCGTTTTCCAACAAATGAAGAAGACTCGTGTTTGAATTACGCCGGCTTCTCGGTGCCGGTTTAACCCCGTTTTCCAAATTTTGTGGCTTCAGCTGCTGCCCTAAAAGCAACGAGTCTCTGGCTCTGGGCGGGGATCGTTTAACCGGCGTACAATGGACTCTATCGTCGCGGGAAAAGCTGGATGAAGCCATGCTCCCGATCCCCGAACTCTTCGAGGACATTTTGCTCATAGTTAAAGTTTCATTCGCTTCCAAATCCCTCGCTACCGTATTAGGAAGGAAAGTGTCTTCGTCGCAGCTGTCGGTGTCATCAGCGGCGTCTTCGTATGTAAGTATCGTCGTTTCCGTGGTAACAGAATCGTTGAGAGGATCTTCGGAGGCAATTGCGGGTACCGTAACGCGGCTTTCCTCCGCTGATGAATCGCTCAGAATTTTATCAGCAGGATTCTTCTTCTTCGGAGTACTGGCCATCGATAAATCGATACCGTGGTAGTCGTACGAAGTTATGGAAAACCTCCTCTCCCGGTTATTCGCCTCCTCGGATCCCGACGAACCCGATGGAACTGATGGCACGGATTTACCACTGTCCGGAGAATCGGCACCGGTACGCGTACTGTCCGAATCATAGCCACTCTCGTCGCATCCGACTCGAAGACCGCTCATAAGATCTTCCAATCCGCTCAATGGAGCCAAAGACGAGCCGGTCGAGGAAGAAGACGAAGAGGAGGACGAAGACGTGGATCCCCTCGCTTCACTGCTATTGGAAAAGAATAGAAATGAGAATATTTTTCATTCAAAAAAAGTTAAAGAATTAAAATGAAGTGAAGCAAACTCAAACTTTGACGACGATTCATATTATTTTATTTGCAATAAAACATTTTCTCCTAAACTCACCACTCTTTCGTCGAAGATTGTTGATTGAATAGATTTCTCTTGACGTATGATATCTGCGGCTGGTTTGTTTCACTGGCAGGAGTATCTGTCGCGGTTCTTTCCGCCTCGGCGAGCATAGAATTCGGTCTAGGGGGTCGTTTGGCGGCCTCAAGAGTATATTTCGCGAGATCAGCTCCCTCCTGTGTCTTAAGAATGTCTTGATTGGTCAGAATGAAGTCGAGCATACGCTGCTGTTCTTGTAAATTCTGAATGCTTCGACTAAGCTGGCTTTTCTTGCCTCTCAGAGTCTCCCGATCGGACTCTTTCCCGATCCCGGAATAACCCTCCTCGAATGAGAGCGAATTCCTGATCGTAAGCATAGACCCGCTTCCCTCGCTCAACGCCTTGTCCATTCTGTAGCGATCAGTCGTCCCCGCGGTTTCCTCTTCACTAATCGTCGCGCTTCTAGAAATTGAGTCCAGGGCTACCGAGCTGCTGGCACGGTCCCCGGTGCGGAAAAGATTCCGCAACGATTCAACGCGCGAGACTCTCTTCGGCTTTGGACATTCCGCGGTAACGATCTAAGGGAAAATAAGACCAGGGTTAGAAACCACACGCCTCGTACGGGAAGCTTTAGAAGTTTAGGAAGAAATTTTCACAACGTCAGGGAATCGATTCCCCGGAGGGACTTGACCCGGGTGAAACAGAATGGCTTCTTTGAATTGGATTCAGCCATTTATATACGAGGCAGAAAATAATCCTCGAACTATATTTATTCCCACCTTTCGTCTATCGTCCGCAGTCGACGCCTCGAGATTTTCGGCCTGCCGATTCGGACTCCAGTGTCGTCTTCGACGTCCTGAAACCGCCAGCAGCTCGGAACTGTCCGATCTCTTTAGCTGGTCCCATCTTCTTCCCACTTTACGCCCCCACGTCGATATGCCTGTACAGCAAGAGGGAACGGGATATCGTACAGTAATTTCGACAGAGGTCAAGCACAGGGTTCACTCCGTTTAATTTGACTTCGTTTTACAGTCTAAAGGCGAGTCTCGATCGTATATCAATTTTATTTTCCATTACCTTTACGGGCAGAGTAAGAAGACTGCAGTGTCGTGGGCGTCCGGTTTCCTCCGGTCTCAGGAACGATTTCCGTGTCGGATTTTCGTCTCGTTGAATTTTCACCGCTCAACAAATCCCCTTCCGGTTCCCCTTCTGCTTCCGCCTCTTCCTGGCTCTCGTTTAACGACGGTATCGCATCCTGCGGGATCGGGGTTGCCGAAACCAGCTGCGGACCCGTGTCAGAGCATCTTCTCTTGAACAGCCGCATTTTGGCCAGCTGAAAAATGACGGGTGAATTTAATGAAAAAAGTCGCTGAAAAAGGCTCGTGGAAATCGTGGACAAACGCTTAACCGGGTAATAATCTCGAGCCAAGACTCCTGGCGGGCCGCATAACCCGGGCAAGAACTTGCTCTAACGGTTTATCGCTCACCAATCACTAATGTCCAATCGGTTCGTAAGATTTTCTCATCCAGAAGAGGAGATTCGGTTAAAATCCGAAGCAATCACTTTCTACAGAGGCATTCCATTCCAGGTTTAGCAACGCTTCCTACAACCGACGCGAGCTCTCCCTACCTATATCCAGCCATCGCTCCTTTTCCTTCTCTTTTCAAGTATATTAACGGTGTGGAAACATGATTGTAGTGGGTAGCCCGATCTGTTGGTAGTTTATACGCAGGTACACAGTCCTCTTGTACACACCGTAGGCGCTAAATTTACGGAGTTCAATACGAAGGAGTGGCTTCATATGTACCCAGGACAAACGCCTCCGCTCGCAGATAACTCGATGCGAATAGATACCGCGCGCATTGGTCATTCCTTGGGCCGAACAGGGCCAGGATAAGGCTAATTCCAAGCTTTCAGTAACTCCGAAATAGAGAATGACTAATTCCTGTTTATTCCCTTATTCGCACACTAATTTTACGAACTGTCAATTAGGCTTCCGGGAAGGTTTCGAGGTAATCATCCGTTCGATTCGGTCCCAATGGGTTCCCTAATACCAGGAAATGCCAACGAATATAAGCTTTCGGACGTTATTACTATATCATAGACATTCGGAAAAAGGAAAAGGAGAATGAAAATCGATCGGATAGCTGAAGTAAAAAATGAATCTCGTAATGGTTTCTGAGAAAGACGATCAGCTCCGTATTATTTCATAGTCTTGATGATGTTTAACGCGACTCCTGCCTCTGGCTTGTACTTCTCCGCTGGTTTTACCTCCGCCGTTTCCTCTCTCGTTCCTTAGTATCGTCGACCGGTTTTGAGGTTCATTTCGTCTCTATAGTGGCCAGGAATAAACTAGCCATACTCTTAGAGACGTGGTCGCTGCATCTCGCCTGTTATAGCTGCACCAGCAAACGCATCAGCAGGAAGTTGGAATATCCGGTCGCGTTTATTCTCATAGTCAGTCTCATCAAGCGATTGCCTCTCGTCGCGTCGCGTCACCCGGTATACAGTCCTTAACAAATATGCATCTGATAGATAAGAAGCCCTCTCCTTGCACATGGACTGAATAACCGATCCGAACGAAGCAGCTAATTCACCTACATAAACCCCAGATTCGTTCTTTTACAATTTCAGATAACGGTGCACGGGAGAACAGCGCAAACTCCTAACAGAGTTCGTGTACACATAGCACACCTATCATACCGTACCTGGCATGGGGTAAGCCGTTGCAACAGAGATTACAGTTACTTCGTACAGTTTTCCTTTTTTTTTTTTCTCTTTATTTCTCAAACATTTTAACAGATCCTAACTGTGTTATACCTAAGGTGTTTTTCTACCCTTTCAACGTTCAGCTGAGCCACGTGCGCGTCTTAACCCACATATGTGTTTCTACGCTTGAGTAATTGGGTAATTAGTCTGTACGAATTATTGCCTCGTTGAGTGTTTTCTTTTCCTTTTTTTTCACCATGAAAGGAAATTCTCTGCCTTCCTTATGGGCTGAAACGGGGGTTGTATTTTTACTCGTATCGTAGTACACGTATGTATTTTTCAGTTTACTTATTTTTTTTGCAATTGATGTCTAGAAGATTGATTCCGGCCACCTGCGGTTCGCCTTATCCGTTTTAGGATCTCGATCTCGACAGGAATTCGACCATTTGGTAGATCTCTGCGTTACGCAACTGGCTAACCGAAAGCCAAAGCAGTTCTTTCTCCGTTTATTATAAGGAAGATTCAAAAGTCGATCCTATTTAACGCTTCAAAGTTCTATTATTCGCTCTCTCCTATCGCGGTTTTAACTGCATAAATATACAATTTCGCAATAACAATTATGAACTATATGCGTTTAGCAGACCAGATGACTATGAATGTACATTGTACATACATACAGTGCGGTTAGATAAACGTATGTTTTCGCCTAATCATCAAAGGATAATATGACTAATGAACCATGCGTATTGTGGAAATCTGGTAAACAGTACGATGCTGTTACCAGAATCTATCGCCGTATCATCCTGATACGAGAATATTGCGTGACCTATTTTTATCATACTTCCGATATGCAAGCCGCGAGTCGGGTTTTACTTTCTACGATATGAAAATAAACTAAAACAATTAGACGCAGCGGTAAGCGGTGACCGAAATAACGCGGCACCAATTTGGTTTGAGGAGAATTCCGATATTCTATAGCTAGTCGGTAGTATGTACCTTAGCTCTTTCTATATAATGTGGAAACTGACGAAGGAGAGTATATAGAAATTTATACACATGTTTATTATTATTATTGTCATTATTATTATTATGGAAGAATTAGAATCGCCAGTGTTATCATCGTGATATCGTTGACATGAAGTTAAAGGAAAGGAAAGAGTGCGAGAGTAGTAGTTAGTTTGAATAACAACAAGCTCGTATAGATAATTGAAAAAGAAATGAAAATTTCTACTCAGTAATTAGGTGTACGATGCTTTTACGATTCAGTCTATACATCGTAGATTCTTTAATAACATTTGTTAGTCGAGATACGCTCCGAATAACTCGACTTGCTCTCAATGCTCGACGAACTGGCCACGTGAAATAATTCTCCTTATGCCAGTCGAACCGGGTTTCGTTCATTTTTCTTTATTCTTCTCTTTTTTGATTCCTCTCCAATTTCGAAAACATCATTGCTCCCGAAAATACCGTGAGAAAATACGAGCGAAGCCATGGAAAACGACCCTTCGACTGCTCGCCACCCACCCAAGTCGGTTTTTATTTCGCTAAATTCACCTTCTCGCGGTTATCCCAGAGACAGGTATAGTCAGGTGGTTCTTATGGGGTATAGAAAACGAGCTGAGCAGGTAGCTGCTGGGGTGGTTTGCGGGAAGCAATAAGAAGAGAAATGAATATGGGGAGAGGGAAAAGGTCCCTTTTGGATTTTCAAGCTATTAAACTAATCCCGCTGATCGAGGAAAGGCCTTTTCTCTTCACGCTGATTATTTCGCAGGTATAATAAAATACATTGAGAAAGCGAATAGCCGATTTGAAATAATAAATATATATATGTATGTACACCTTCGCAGCTGACTTGGAAAATTTTCAAATTCTATTGTTTGTTTTCGAACCTTATCCCCTGGTATGGATATGCTAAGTACGCCGTACCGTTGGGCATTGCTTATTCCATTGTATATACCTCTTATTCCGAGTAGGTACTATATATACGATTAACTGGAGTTATGATATTATTTCAGAGCCTATTATACCATTAAAGATTTTTGAAGTAAACACTAGTTAAACTTCACAGTTGGAATGATTCCGCACGTGAGTGAACAAGCTATACATCGTTTAGCTCAAGGATACAGAATTAACTAACGGAAATGATTATCTGAAGGATATTCAATCGCGTGTAATTAGGATAATGATAACAATTGGTAAAAACAAAAAAACGCTTATCCATCGATAAAATGCGTTTCGATTCGCCCCCAGATCGGAGCAAAGTCATGTATAGGTACGCAGCGACACAGAGGTAAACATTATTCGATCTTGTACAGGTACTGGATTGCACAAATACGTGTAATTGTACGAGCAGGTATTTTTCGATATCAATGATAATCCTGCGAAGAAATTATCCGTTGAATGTCGAAGGATGTGGGCTGCAGCCACCACCCACTGACCATTCGTGTTCTTGGGGTCGTTGGCCGATTGCCATTTCTCTCCTTTCCTCGCGTTTTACTTTTTCGTAATTTTCTCGAGATTTTCAACGTCCCTTCCGACCCCGACCTCGTAGATAAATTTTCTTACGAGTCACTGGAATAATCGGAGCAGGATTTTCGAGGATCTATTCCATCGCTGAATCGAAATTCGCGAGATTGATATTCAGAACGGAACAATAAACTACGACTGGTGTTCGCTGGCTGTATATACGTATAATGGCAAACGGGTTTTGTCTTAATCAAATTTTTTTCTTCAGCGCACATGCGTTTCACGAAAGTAGGTTACACAGACCGGGCCGAAGAAATTTTTGCTTCACGTCTCTACACGTATACGATACATCTATTCGAGGCTTGAAATACTCCACGGTATCGCGGACTTGGGAAAATTTGAAAATAACGATATTCAGTTTCGGGATACTCACAGTAGTTGACTAGAACATCCAATATTCTTCTGCAGCAGCCTCCCCTGCGATTATTCAAATCTCTCCCGAAATATCGAAGAAGTATTAACAGAACCAAAAAAAACAAAAAACAAAAAACTTGATAAAATTGGAAAGAAAAATTTCTTGTCTCTTGTTTCGTTTCTCTTTCTCCTTTTTTCCCTCTTATCGAACTTCCCGAAATTCTAGCCTTCGATAGGGTCTTTGTTCGTGCGTTCACCTAGCGGGTCGAAGTTTATCACTTGTAACCGGCTCTATTATAGTCTAGTCTATGAACACTGGATAGAACCTCTCGGTTCCGTTTCTCATCGAATACTGAGCCGGTGCGGGGCACCGCGGTTCACTCGCCAGGATATTCCCCGCTCCCCGATCCCCTTTCTTTTCCTGTGCCCTTCACCCCAGGGATTACTTAGCCGAATACTGAATAAGGAGTAGGTAACAAATTCGCCGGGTTTTGTCGGGGGTGGGTTTCAAACGGGTGAAGAAATTTCAACCCCGTAATAACCGTGTCTACGATAGATGCATAAAAGTTTGAGAAAAAAATTAGCGTTTTTCCCAAAAAATTAATTTATATTATAATCAAACTATTTACGAGCCAAAAGACGTACCGTTATCAGAGAATGAAGCAGCGGATTTAAAAATGTTCAATAAAAAACGTCGCATTTCGTTAATTAATGTACTATAATAACTGTTATAGGAATTTAAACGTTCATTATGCAAGAATCTTCTCTCTCGCCGTGTTAACTGACATTGACATTGCGATTCTTGTTCCGTGAAAGTCGAATTTAATCGACGACAAAACTAGGATCGATCTCGATTCACGGCCTACACTGTCTACACTCGAGGATAGCAGAATAAGACGAGGTGTGATGATAATTGGAGCAGAAATTTACTGAGCGTGGGAGGTCTCGTCTTGTTTCATTTCTTTTTATGCTAAATGATTCCATAAATTATGGAAAATTTTCTTCATCCAAAAGAGAGAGGGGAAAAAAAAAAAGAAAAAATGGAAAGAGGCTGCGAAATTGTTACACAAGGCGTTTTCAGCACCGTTTTAGGCATATATGTATGTACAAGGAGCACGGCTATGGTGGATCTGGAACCGAGGCTGGTACAGCGATCTCAGCGGATTGTGGAGTTGGAAAAGAGCCGAGATGAAGCGAGGAGGAGAACAGGTTCTAGATTCATTCACGTCTCGATGAGGCCTTGGGGCTCTTCATACGGCAAAAAGTATCCCGATCGAAAGAGAAGACCGACTAGTTGGTTTCAGAAGCTAAGCTACCGCAGGTTTGGACCCGGCCGTCAGCTATCCATGAAAAATTAATCACCTGCTACATGCATATGAAATAAGCGACATATACGTATTTTAGAACGAGGTGTATACATACACTGTACATACATGAATGTATAATGTAATAGGGCATAAGCACGTCGTATTGCGAATCGATGTCTTTGCGGAGTTTAGAAAAAGTTTTACAAACGTAGAATGGGAAGCGAAGGATAGAAAAATTGAGGAAAAAGGTTTGTTTCTTGATCTGCGGTACGTCCATTCGCGAATTCAAATTATTATATTGACATTATTGAATCGTATTCGTATATGGCATGATGTGAAATTACGGATAGCGTGTCTCACTGCTATAGAGAATTCGCGTAGTACACGGGTCATTGTGCTTCTTATTTCTATACCTCTACGATGAATCTACACTTTCCCAGTTTTCATTTATCCGTCATTTTCACTCGTGACTTTGAACCGTCTGTCGCAGATTCCTCGCGAATCTAATAAATTGTAAGTTGATGTAAATGGCACATCCAGCCGACGTTTAGAGAGTATCTAAAATATTTTCTAAATTTCTCCAATACTTGGGCGAATACGATGTATATTATATTATATACGTATACGATGACCGCGAAAGGATCGCCAATCTTTTTTTATTCCACACTTACGCAAAGATCTATTTCTATCAAGGCCTGCGGAGCCTTTTTCTCTCTGTTCTATCGCTATTTCTACTGCCGTTGTAAATTTCATTCGAATCGTTAGAATATACATTTGGCACAAAACCTGCATAAAGTATTTGCCGGTTTCTATACCTGAGAAACTATTTTCTGCGAATAATTCTATGCCGGGTCTTTGCGCACCTCCGTATTCCGGATTATCCCTAGCAAGGATTCCCGGCTATGAGTCTATCCCGTTTACTTAGTTACCGATCAATAAATTAAGGAGAGCTTCTCGCCTGTCGCCAACATGATATATCATGTAATTAATATAATAGCGATAGAAAAGAAAGACTCTTTGCAGGCAAAATTTCTCCGAAAAACAGGGGCTAGGTTGAAGGTCCGAATTGTAAAATTTCCTAACGGTAAAAATTCCCAATTTCGATACTATCGACTTACAGTTTTGCGAAAGGGTATTTCCCCGAAAGTCTACACAGCCGATTTCACAAACTTTGAACCGAAGAACACCGGAGGTTAATAATTCTGAAAGAATTCAGATTTTTCGACTTTTCGAGATCTCATTGGTCGGAGCTTTAAAAATGATGAACTTCAACCCTGACCCGTAAAGTAACGAACTAACGAAAGAATTAACGAGTCAAAAAAAAAAAAATTACAGCTAGGGCAGGTGATCCTCGCAAGGGGTCTTTGTACGATTAATCAGACGACTCGTCATCCTACAGCAGGATGGGCACGCCGAAACGGTTAGTAATAATTTTTGGTAGTTAGTGTAACTTTCAGCTGCAACTTGATGAAGGTAGAAAATTAATTTCTCGCTCGGTGCATCTGGGGCCGTTTAAATTTCATGTAATAAATAAACGGTAGAAGTATACTAATTGTGAGGTCTCACGTCGTTGTTCATAGAATAGTATACAGACCAAATCTGCGTTGTTACGAGAATGAAATAATGATATTTAGATCTGTATCTATAATCTACGTAGTTTTGCCCAGGTCACTGGAGGCTGGTGGAGAATCTCCTCTGTCAACGTTAAATAGTAATAAATAATCGAATCTCATAGGCACCGCGCGAAGAAGTGTTTCGTAATGTCTTGGAGATTACCGGTTCTATAATAGGGAAGCCTCGCCTCACCTCGGGTCTAGTTGATTTTGAATAAAAGGCCAACAACTCCTCCAGCTCTCTGTTTACATTATTATATAATTTACTACATAATCATTCCTCGCGTCTATAAACAGAAAAAACAGATTCGAACAGGAGAGGAAAAGGAGAAAAAATAAATTCACACTCTTCTCAACTTTTGGCAAAAAATTCGCATTAGTCAGCTGCGATCCTTGACCACCGGACTATAAAAATATATTCTCCAAGTATAATATACGGAAAAAAAATAAAGATACATTTTTACACATGTAATGCAACATGCACAACACCCTCCCTTTATTTCCTCGTAGAAACTGTCCGCGTTAAAGACGGCGACATATGCTTCGTTCGGGTCTCGGTTGTATCCTGAATTACCTATATTTATCCATGCCTTCTTTTTTCCTTTTTTTCCTCCTCCTTCCTTCCTTCCTTTATTCTTTTCTCTCCTTGGTGGTCAACAAGCAACGGTCAATGCGGCGTGCCTCTTGAAGCGTTTGACTTCCACCTATACACGAGCTCTTCTACGTGATCATAGTCTCTCTAACAAATGCTTACAATATCGTATAAGCAGTTACACCGTGTCTTCTCTTCAATTTTCTTTGATTGAGTATCAATAGTACCTCGTCAGCGTCGATTTACCAACCAACTCCTGCACCATCTCGCCAACCGTCATCCAGTAGGTATAACTTGTATCTCAGGCTACGATCTGTTTCGGTAACTTTTATATTGTATAGTTACGAATTTCGCACAACAGATCGAGTCATGCATGTTATAAGATATAATTCTGCCACGTAGCTACACTCTAGGTATTCACGACATCGTCAAGGGGGCCAGTTTTTCCACGGGCCAGTAAACCCGGCTGCCTTCCGGTCCTAATTATTTTTTACCTCTAGCTTCTAATTTCTTTTCTTTTTTTTTCCTCTCTTTTTTTTAGTATTCTATTTTTTTTTCTCATGCCCAGGAGGCGAGGCCCTCCAGGGCGCGTGCCACATGCCATAAGGGTTGCAACTCCCGCGGGAGGTCGGAGGTTATTTATTCCAGTGATGCGTGAGAATTTAATATCCGCTTATGGAACTCGAGAGTCGCCTCCCTGCTTCCCCGAGATGTTCTTCGGCGTGTACCTAATACGGAAACGGTTACAACCCGTAGGAGTGTGCCCTGCGGGAAGTAGCGAAGTCCAGAATCGATAAAGGAAGAAAAAAGTTACACTTTACTTAATTCTAAGACCCGGGCGAAACTGCGCGAGGCCATAAGCTGTAAACGGTCCAAGGACATGGCGCCGAAGACACGCGCAAGGATCGCTGGAGAACCATTTTCGGAATTGATCCCGCAGATTCTAAGGCCTCAGAGATCATACGTGGGAAGAACTAGGCTCAATAGTTTATCGCTACCACTTGACTTAATTGCCTTCCAGCCTGCATGGAAGTATCCATGCCTATTCTGCCACTAGGACATTTATCTATAATATTGTAGATTTTTTTTCGTAATTAAGTATATGGACTTATTTAAGCATCGGGTATTTATCATTTGGGTAGATAATTATACCTCTCGTCCGCCGTTTTGACGTTTAGTAGATTAAAAAACGTTTTCTGTAACTCCATTTCGACAAAGAAAAACGATGATGAGTTTTTGCCGATTTTTCAGACCGTATAGAATCCAGCAGAGTTGATATTCGGCTCGGGTAATAGTCGAGCGATTAGCTACGTCTGTTCTGAATAATTTCTTCCTGTTCAAATTTTAACCGAACGAATTTTAGTCCGATTTTCTAAGTGGGCGAGGAGCTACATACTTTATTGTTCAACTATGCCGTATGTAAAATATATACTCGTTTATACATAATCGTATCTACTGGCACACACAGCCAGCTCGTGGGCAGGAGCGTTTTAAGACCGAGGGAGTATCGTCGACCACGTTCCCACGCCACGAAGAGGATGGAGGAGGAGAAGCCTGCTTTCGCTTTCTCATCTAGCCTGAACCGTGTCCAGGGTGCTTCTATGCCTGGCGAAATTGGGCCACAGATACTCTGCGAGGTCCTTAATCACGGCACGTCTTTAGCCGCACCTGTTTCACCCTTTGCTCGATGATCCTCGACACAGGGGGATTTAGGTCTCTAATTTAACAAGAAAAGCTGATCGTTAGATTTATTACTGGGAGATTAAGGAATCGGCAGATTCTCCCATCGTCAGAAAATCGGGAAACGATAACTGAGCTCAGAGTCCAGTTTGTACCGAAAAATCCCAGTGTCGGAGTCGTTCGCCTCTAATTTTTCATTATTTCGATGATCTCTTTTCTGCCTCTTGCAGTTTGGAGTAAAAAGTTTCTTGGGAGATTCTTTCGAAATTTTCACCAGAGATTTTCATCCCTTTTAGATACTGAATTCCCGAAAATTGCGGACTAAACGATTTTTGAAATTCTTACGTGAGGCTCAATCTTTTAATTTACCAATAACCGATGAAACACCAGCTTCTGAGGCTCCCCGAAGCCTCTTCAAAATCACGATGCGAGAGGGATATTAGCCGCAACTATAGAGGTCCTCGGGCGTAACCGATCTTCTGTCACAACCTTCTTTAGTAACCGATGTCCGCTGTACCAAGACCGACGATCGGCTCGGTTCGATATCTACCAGTTAAAGTTACCGATTGATGTTTAATACAATAATTTCTCAGACCCACATTTCGATTCGTTGGCAATACAAAACTTGACAGAACTCCCAAAGCTAATTGATACTTAACTACATACAATTTTCGGCTAATGGATTCGAACTCGACCTAATACGCAGAGGACTTATACATTTCATTGTCAAACCCCCGTTCCATTTTCCATCAGGTATACACGTACTTAGCACGCATAGAAAATCGGCCTTAGATTAGGTAAAAGTAAAAGGTATATCGAGGTGAAACAGCGTGACAGGGTAATTGTCATGGCTCATAATTTTCCGGGAAAATGTTAGCGGCTATGATTGTTTCTTGTCCATTGTCGTTACGCTGTTTGAACGTTAACTACAAGAATTAAAATCCGCTCTGTACTATACGGTGTACAACGTCGCCAGTTTCCCAGACAATGTTTAACGCTGTAAATAATTCCAAAACTAAAACGAACTTCGGGTCTCTAAGCAGGCCGATACTCACGCTTCTTCAGGCCACCGGCGTCCATCCAATATCCGTCAGACAAAACGGCTACACTTTTTCCTGGCTTTCCTACGAAACCATTTACGCGTTTCTATTCTCCTTCGTGGTCAGCTTCGCCACTATTTGGCTAGCTATACCCTTGATCGAGCAGGCCTTCGCTGAATACAAGGTAAAAACTTTTCTACCTCTTGCGAATTCGTATTATAAAATTTTCATGTCTTATTCTCGTCTATTATTCTACTAGACGGCGATGGTCAGCGTGTTCCAATTGTTCATAATTTCGTCGAACATTCTGCTACCGATTCTCGGGATCATATCCACAAAATCATTATCGGTTTATCTCGAAGGGTGGAGCACCGTCGAGGAAGAATTCCTCTCATTGATTGGAAAATCTCTCCGTTTTTATCACTCGAAGATCAGAAGCCGAGCTCTCGTATGCTGCGTTATTTTACAGCCACTAATATTCTCCTTCATATTTATATTCCATCGGGGATTACCAGTAATCGACGTATTGGCTCACGCATGGCCCGATTTATTGAACAATTCCCTTGCCGCAATGTGGCATATTCAGGCCGGACTGATAGCCGCTACCTTCCAAGACCTGGGAGATAATTTTATCGCGGTAAGTTTCAACCGATTATCCTACGAGATGAAGATCCTCATGATCCTTTGAGCCGCAGATGATGTGGTCGTGCAAACGGTTCGACCCAACTACCATACGAAGATACAGACTCCTTTACGCAAAAATAGCTTGCCTAACCAACAGCTTTGAAGAATCGATGAATCTAGTCACGACAATAACTTGCATCAGCCTTAACATGGAAATGGTATTCATGACGTATGAAGTAATGATCGGTAGGTGTATTGATCCGATTGTTTCATGCCGAACAGTCTTTGCTAATTTACGATTTTTCAGCAACGAGTCACTCCACTACGTTGCTATTAGTCGATATTATTCTCACATCCTCTTTCGTATTCATTTACTGCATGACGGTACTTCTGGTCATCTGCAAAGCCGGTGAAAAGATAGCAACGACTGGAGGTTCTCAGGTGATATTGTATTCTCGAAAAACTGATCCTTAGTTCTGCAACTATATCCCGCTTTTGATGGCTTTCCAGTTTGCTGAAAAGATCTGTGCTCTAACGCCACAACTCTCGTCCGCATCACGCTCTGAGTTCAAACTTTTCATGGATACGGTGTACTTTCGAGCACCGAAACCGACTCTAGCTGGGACTGCAAAACTCGACTTAGGCCTAATCACTGCTACTTTTAATATCATCTTAGCCTACTTGGTGGTATTTTATCAAATTATAGAACTGCTCGACTAGTATGTCGCGGTTACAACATCGTAGTATTAAATTAGACCTAGTTAGAATTATCGCACTTCTGTTCACAATTTTCCTAGTCCTTGTAGCCTCACGACGATTGAGAATTTCGATTCTAAAATCTAAATACATCAGTCTGGCAAGTAGAATATAATATACTCCTCCTTGTTCTTTCTGAAATCGGCAACCCCATGCCCGTTCGGTATCGCCGGGAACCAGCACTCAGGCGTTTGAAAAGCTTGGATTTAAAAGCTCATCACTCTTACGCTTAGAATTAGGGTTATTTTGCGACAGCACAACTTATCGACACTGTCATTTAATTCGCGTTAACAACGTATACAGACTTCCAATATCAAAGCGGGCAATTTTACCCCCATGTAATTTGTTCCCGTTAAAATTGTACGCAAATTGATTCAACTTTCCGGAATTCGAACCCCGGTTTTAATCGCCAAAAATCGCTTCTCGATAACGAGCAAAAAGACGCGAATAGCCAAATATTTTCCCAGCGAGGAATCAGCCATTATACTTATTTCTGCGAACTAGACAGGTTCTTGGTCGTTGAATACGAAAAATTGTCAAAAAGTCGTCAATGTTTTACGCTACGAATAATCCCCAGACTGGGATTAACTCTGGGACGATAAGCAAACCGATACTCATACTCCTTCGAGTTATTGGCATCTACCCAATATCTATCAGGCAAAACAGCTACACCTTTTCTTGGCTATCGTTTGAAACCATTTATGCTATTCTCCTTCACTTCGGGATCTGCTACGTCGCTATTCTGTCGGCTTTACCGGCGATTAAGCACTTCTTCTTTGGATGTAAGGTAAAAAAACTAGTTTATCTTGCAGTCGAATTTTTACTCCAACCTTATGCCCTGTTTTCGCTTTTTCTAGCTCGGGGTTAACAGCACTTTCGCGTTGATAACTATTTGGCGTAACATACTGATACCGATCCTAGGAATCGTGTCGAGTAAATCATTAGCGGTCTATCTCGAAGATTGGAAAATCGTCGAAGAAGAATTTCTGACGTTTACAGGGAAACCTCTTCGTTTTTCACACCTGAAGTCGACAAGTCGATTTCTTTTATTCTGCGCTTTGATCCAGGCGATTTCGTACTTCTGCCAACTTGTGCCATCCAAAGTTCTTCCGGCTTCTGGAAACGTCGCCCATCTCCACGCCTGCATGGAATTCAACTCCGTTGTCGTATTCTGGCAAATTCAAGCTAGACTGATCACAACTGCCTTTCAAGAACTTGGCGATAATTTCACCACGGTAATCAACCCTCGATGAGCGAGTCTTTTTCAGTTCACTGATAATATGTCTTCGTTCTTTCGGCTGCAGATGATGCGCTCGTGTGGACCAGCCGACGCCGTCGATATTCGAAATTGCAAGCTGCTTTACTCGAGGATTGTCTCACTGACCACGAGCTTTGAGAAATCGATGAATGTCGTGACCATAATCATTTGCATCTACTCCTACATCCACATGGTTTTCGACTTGTACTGGGTCTTAGGTATGATTTATGATACTATTCGAAACTATTTCTTATCATTGAAATCGACTTTCCGATGCTAAGGTTCCTCTAATATCCTTCTATCTCCGAGCAGTGATCATTTACGATGGAATTTCGTCGACCCTTCATCTTTCTGTGATCGTTAACTCGATGATCCGCTTCATGATGCTATTCGTGATGATCTGTGACGCCGGGCAAAAGATAACCACGGCTGGAGGTTCTCAGGTGCAGAGTATTTATAATTCGCTAATCGATATACAAGAGGCCCATTTCCGTTCTGTATCTACTACTCTTTCCATTGTTCTCCAGTTTGCTGAAAAGATCTGTGCCCTAACCCCTCGACATTCGTCGAGATCACGTACGGAGTTTCAACGATTTATGGATACGGTTTACCTCCAAGCTCCGAAACCGACATTAGCTGGATCTGTAAAACTCGACTTAGGCCTTGTCACTACCGGATTCAATATTATGCTAGCCTACTTAAC
Organism: Rhogogaster chlorosoma; assembly: GCA_944452935.1. Lineage (NCBI taxonomy): Eukaryota > Metazoa > Arthropoda > Insecta > Hymenoptera > Tenthredinidae > Rhogogaster > Rhogogaster chlorosoma. The sequence continues at coordinate 22,948,147 of OX101803.1, read as the reverse complement.
GGTCCTGTTCCAACTCAGGGACATACTCAAGTAGAATAATAACTAATCGATATTGCAGTACGAAATTGAAGCCAATCCGCAAGGTTGCGGCAAAATTTAATTTTTGTAGTAGGTGTATCTCGTAGTGTCGAATAAAAAACTTTTTTTGAAGAGGACATAATGTTCACAGGATCGTTATACCTTTATCAAATCTCGTCTTTTATTCATACATTTAAAAACTAAAGTTACTCAACACACGTGTAGATGATAGAGACTTTCTTCAGCTATCCCGAATATTTTCAAGCTCTGAGTAAGAATCCTCAGTCTCATCAGCACAAAGGATCACATCTTCCTCGTGAGTAGGGATAAGGCTGCACGCATCCTGAGCAGTCTCGAATCTGCTGTGTGAAAAAGGGGTTAGAAAAACGAAAGATTTCACGTTCCAAAGTGACAGGAAATCGGAAATTTAATTACCTGCTGTTGCTGCTGCTGTTGTGAAAGGCATAGCCAAATGCTAGCGTACGCGCAGCCCCCGCCAACCGAACCGAAACCAACCCCAGGCCCGATACCGAGACTAAAAGTAACTTGAGGAACCATTTGGATCTGCGGAATCAGAGTCAAGCTTGGGGCAGGATACCACGGTTGAAATCCTGGAGGTGGTATACGCGGTGGTCCTTCTGATCCACGACATCCATGTACAGAGAAAAAGGATAAGAAGATGAGCCACAGAATAGACCGTGAAAAATACGAAGCGAGAAACTCCGTCGAGATATTTCCGTACCGTCAATCCCAGTTTCCTCACACCCAGGTTGGCCAATTTTACAAGTCTTATTCCTGCCTTCATTATGATCATTATTTTCATGGTCCCTTCGATCTCCTCGACCCCTGTCGCCCTCCTCCGTCTTAGGGTTGGTGTGCAGGATCACGTTAGTATTATTGACATAGTTTCGAATGTCGATACTAGTTGTGAGATTAGCAATCGCAGGGGGTCCTTGCACCAGGCCTGCCTCTCCGGCGCTGCCGCAGTCCTCTCCTTCCCCGCAGGCGGTCTCGTACTCGGTGATCCTGTGATGAATTTCCTTTGTCTTCTTGAGGCAACGGTCGTAGCAGACTTCTGCACATGGTCCAGTGCCCTGGTGTCTGCACGACTCTCGCTCGCACTCGTCCATGCATTTCGTGCCACCAGGACTTCCTCTACCTGTTGGGGATAGAATTTGGACTGTTTCGAAATTTAAAGCAGCTCTTTAAACTCGGAGCAATTCGTAACGATATTTACTAGTCGCCTGCGGCTGCGTCTGCGCCTCCCGTCTTCTATGATTCTGCAAGCACTTTACGTAGGACCTGTAGTCCTTGTGAGGACACGGGCCTTCGAATCTCGAATGTTTTTCCGGCTCGTCGTTGAGCAAAGATCCACTAGAGTTTCGGTGCTCGGCTGAACCCTGAGCGACTGCTATTACGAGGAGGGAAATGACTCCGATTACGAATTTCATCTTTCTAAACGAACACTTCGGCAGACTACACGCGTCTCATCCCGGGCCACGAGCCCCTCTTTATATAGCGGGAAACGGAGCAAACAAGCCAGTCCATCCTCGATCTCTACAAGCCTTATCACATTTCGTGTAGAACCTGAGATAGGGCGATGCACTCTTACTCGCGCCGACCGCGACATCCGTGAATAATTGCTTGTAACTTTACGACTAAGTGGAGCGCTGTTTGAACTTCACCTACGCCCGTAGCTAGGTGTACCATGGTGTCGTTATACGACGGTGTAATCAGATAAGAAAATTCTCTTCGCCAAGTCGCGAAACGCAGTCTGTGTGTGCGATGCACAAACAGTTATCTGCATGTGAAAAATTTCTGCCTTTTTCTCATTCTTCTTCCAGTTTTCGGGTCATTCGCACAGCTCCGAGGAGGGCGTCCCATATTTTATCAATTATTAAACTGCGAGACACGTGCGGGTTTTAGGAGCCTGGCATAACTGTGAAGCATACGTTGGAACGCCGATGACACAGGCTGTGGAACAAATAACGAAATTCGTTCACGTACAAGTCTCATTATTTTAGCGACGGGTCTATACCTATTAGGCTGCTATAACGGCTGCACATAACGACTCCGATATTCCTATATCAGTGTTTGCCGAGTGCGTATATGGTTACGCAATTTCTCGGCGTATGGAAGGCGTAAGATAAAGAAAATTCCAGGTTACTGCGTGCGTGTCTCGATGTCCACATGCGTTGATATAGTCGGGACGATTTCAGCTCACCTAACTTTCCTCAATCCCATTCAACCGTTTCTCGGCTCTAACTCAAAGCCCGTTCTTAACACGGACCGAGTATAGACGGTGTAGAAAAGTAACGGGACTCAGAGGGGCCCTCGGCGCACTGCGTTCAGTATTGAGACGCAGCCCGCGCTATGGTCTGCGGTGCTGTGCTCGTGCTTATGGCCGTGCTATGGCCGCCGTGACCTAAACGCCAGTGTCAATCGTGCCTAATTTTTACTCGTTATTACCGACTACGTTGAGCCAAAGAAACCCCGGGGACAGTAGAGCCACGCGCTTTAAACGCGACACAAACTGCGCTCAGTTGTCGCGCCGTCAACGTCCCGATCGTCGATTTGATATAACGCGGTTTAGTTCATAAATAGAAGAAAGTTTAAGGAATATTTTGAAACGCTATTCGCTCGAGCGAGCTCGCTGCTTCGTCAGCAAAGTTTTCATCATTAATTCCAGCTGTGTATAGGCGAACGCATCATCGTCGTATTTATCCTGTCGCATACATCATTATTGGATAACGCAGATATCGTCGACGGTTTGAGGTCTCCTTAGAGCGGTGACGAGCCTCGTTTCTCCTTCTCTTTAGCCGAAATATTTCTCGCCTTATACACACATTACACACTTTAATCGCGTCACGAGCTGCCGAGCATGCGTCGAGTTGGGAGAACCGCACCGATTGGCGAAAACTCGTCGACGATCATCGTCGTCGGAAGTTACGCGTAGGCGTAACGACGACGTATACCTATACACGGATCAGAAGTTTATCCACACCCGGCTCACATCGTCTGATCAAAGTTTATAGTATAGATAAACGTGATGCAGGAAGGGAGGAAAATAAAACCGTCAATATCTACGTCGCCGACGGAAACCACCGGCCCATCCTGGTACAGAAGGTGCTTCGCTTATCTGCGAAACCACGGACGTGTCGATCCGGCAAAGGTTGAACTTCCGCATTGTGATTTCTTCATCGTCGGACAAAGACGGACGCTGAGGGTCCTCAAGCCGCCTCTGAGAGGGAGGTGGTTTTACGAGGTTAATAACGACCGGCCAGAATCTGTCAACGATAATTTCTTTTCTCGATGGTCGAGGAGGCCTCATCCCTCCGGAAATTGCCGATGCTCGTTCAGGCAATCGGCGAGACTGAGTTCCACCGAGGAACAGATCATCTCGGCGGAGATTAACAGGATTAGAAACAGCCTGTGTGAGGCGGAGAAGAACGGACAGGATATTGAAGAGATTGAGAGGACCGTTGCCATCAATTTCGACAGCTTAATACCCGCCGTAAACGAGCCAAAGAAGACGATCGGTGCCGGAGAGGAGAAGATAGTCAAGAACAAGATCATCCAGGACCTCGAAAGATACATTAACGAACTTCTCCAAGAGATCCTGACCGACTCTGTCAAATTCGTTGCAGATGCTGAGAAACTCGGGCGCAGGGATAACTGCGTTTCCGTAACCGATGAGAATTCCGAGTCCCTTGAGAATGGAAACGGCGATAAAGATGCCGACGCGTTCGTTAATATAAACTTCGCTTTTCATGGGAGAGAAAACTCGGTGAATAGGAAATCAACGCGGCGGAAAGAAAGTAGGAAAAATGAGGAAGCGGGAGCCAGAGTTGCGGGCTATGAAAACTCGGCGTTTCTCGGTTCCTCGAACGACCCGGACGCCCTGGAGTTTTATCTGGACCATCCAGTCGGGAAAAACTCTGCCCGATGTCTCCTGGATCAGTTAGACTGCGTCGATTCGGGTATAAACAGCGTGGAGACCGTCGAGTTTCAACCGGACCAAGAACCCAGCCTCGAGGAATCGCTCATGGAAATTATAGACGCTAAGCTGGGACGTACCCGCCTACGTAAGAGCTGGGAAGACTTTAAGACTCCCGAGGGAACAACGAGCCGCGAAGAATCGCCAGATAAGGAAAAGAAACCGAAAGATGAGATTAAAACCGACCCAGTCACGAATCCCGACGATGTCGATACCCTCGACGAAGCCAGGGCCGATCCGAAACTCGACGATAAATCTTCGAACGAGGGCGTGCAGCTGCGACGAAAGGCTTGTCCAGCCGAATCATCTTCTGTATTGAAGTCAAAGGAGCGCGACGATCCCTTTGGAAGACCACAGGACGACCTCAAGGAGCTGAGACGTGCTGAACGTTCCTCTGAGCGTCGTAAAAATTTCGATTCGGAACAAGACTCGTCGTCCTCGGGCTACGCTGAGAGTCCACGAGACCTTGTACTCTTCCGAAGGAACAGGAAACCGACGATTATCTTCCTCCATGGATTCGGGTCCAGCGCCGACGTATTTGAACTCCAATTAAAGTACTTCTCGAACCTCGGGTATCCCTGCATCGCACCTGACATGCTGGGCCATGGATTGAGCTCCGCTCCTGATAGAGCCGGAGACTATCACTTCAACAAGCTCTTCAAGGACCTCGAGGTGCTTCTTCATCACTACGCTTTTAGACCGGGACAAAAGTGCGTCATAGTAGCTCACAACTACGGGTAAGCCTTCGACTTTTCCATCCCTTTTCAAAATTCGAATGAACATTGATCAACGATCCCTCGTATCCGTCACAGATGCAGTTTCGCCGCTGCCTTGGCCTGCAAATACGACAACAGTGTTCACCAGCTAGTCCTGATTTCTGGCGGTGGTCCGACGCCCCTGGCACGTCCGAGTGCAGAAGGTGCTGCCCACTGCTGTCTGCGGGCTGTTATCGCTCCGCTTTTAGTCTGCGGTCTTCGTCGGGAAGTTATGTACTCCCCTAGAGGACGCCAGCACCCTTATTGTGGCTCCGAACCCCCCGAGCAGCGACCATCGCATATGAAGTACGTTTTAGATGGCATGGAGTGGCCCGAGGGAGAGTATACTCTGTACAGGAGGATCTGCACTCCTACTCTCCTCGTCCACGGGCTTAGAGACAACGAGGTTTCCCTCGTCCAGGAGTGCCAAATGGAAAGGGTAAGGTCGAGGGTTCTTTGCTTTGTTTGAATCTGTTTCATCGCGATTTAATCCTCTTTCAGACCATGGTCAAGGCCTTTCTGGAAGCTCTGCCATCCGCGGGACACAACCCGATGATGGACTGCCCTGACCAATTGAACCACATGATACACTGCTTCATCGATTTATGGAAGAACAAAAAGTGGTAGAAATCTTTCATACCAAAATCGGGGATTATTGGTAGCGGGTGATAAACGGCGTTGATTGTTGACAATTTTATTGTTGTTGTTGTTATTATTGTTGCTAATAATTATTCGAGGCTATCGGAGAGTTTTTTTTTTTTTTTCGAGAGTAGGATAAACGTTATATACCAAAGATCATCAATTACTACGACCTTGTTTAGATTCTATTTTCACATCTTTCCGAAGCATAATTTATTATTCATTTACAATAAAAACTTTCTTTTCATACATAATCGTTACATCGACGTTTTGGCCAGACCCAGTTCTTCGTTTTTGTTTCGCTTATTTTTTTTCTCCCGAATCCGGACTCCCGCTCGCCGTCTCCCCTCACTTTTCATTTTTGCAGTCTTTGATTCAGAGGATTATCCGGCGACTTCATCCACTCCTTTCTCAAGATCTGTTTCAGCTGGCTAAGTCGCAATGTCGGATTCTGTTCTTTAATCAACGGCATGGTACGCTCTTCGAAAGCTGTGTAAGCTGCCTTCAATCGTTTCTCCGGGTGACGATCCAGCTCCGAGTCCTTAACGCTGGAAAAACAATAATTATAAACATCGATACGTTATCAATAATCGGAGAAAATAGGAGGGAGAAGGAATGCCCGATCATCACTCACCCAAGAACTGATAAAGCCTCGTCTATACCGTGCGCTGTATCGCCCTCGAGTACTATTCGATTTATATTTTCCTCCAAGGGTACCTCTTCCTCTTCTTTCTTCTTTTGTGCAATCTGATTTCGTCTTTCAGTCTCTGCCTGGATTTCGGCTCTAGTTAACTTAGACGCCGGCTGTTTACCGCCCACCTTTATACTCGACATTTCCTTTTCGAGAAGAGCCTTGGCTTCGGCCTTTTTTTCCAGTTGTTGTAGGCGTTTTTTCTCTATTTCTTCCTGTCGAATCAAAAGTAATGGGAATTTAATATACGCGAAATAGATGTCCAGTCTTATTATAAAATCGTATTGCAGGATTGGAATTATTTTACCGAGACAAAAAGACCCGAGATATTAATAGGTCTTCATATTTTCTCAAGTCTTTCGAATCTCAATGCTATAACAGTCACGATAAATTTATTAAAAAATAGGATTTCGTTTCTTTCGCGATAAGCTAAGGACAGAATTGACTGGAGAGATAGAAAAAGAAAAGTGGGCTTGTCTGTTCAAAAATGAAATCCCATTTTTTCGAACTCTTTTTATGTACCTGTTTCTGTTTTCTCTTTTGAAGTTGCTTGTCGTCATCTTGCCACGACTTGTCCTCAGCATCTTGGACCTTCTTCGAAGTTTCGGCTTCCTTGACGGCTGCTTTTCTAGCTCTAGCTGCAACAGCCTTGCTGTTTTCCCCGACGAATTTTTTCGGCATTTCGATATTCGACGAGGAAAAAATCCCTTCTGTATAAAAATGAATGATTGATTAGATCCCGACGTATAGTTCTACACTCCTAGGATTAAAGGTTTGCTTTTTTCTTCGCAGAATCAAATTTTCGACAGATAATACCAATGTCTGTATATTTCATTCGTTTGAACTGGGCGCTAAGGGGAATATTTTTCAAACCCCTATGTTGGCAGCCCTGAGGGTAGTATTTCGACATACCGCGTGGGTGAACGCGGTTGGTATTGAATTCTGACAGTGAAAAATAAAAGTAAAGTATGTACTGTATTTCGGAGCAGAAATTGATTGGAATAAAAAATCGAAATAAACTCCGTTCACCAAGTATCGGGGGTTGATGTCGAGGAATGCGATGGTCAGACTAGCTTCGAATCTACTCAAGCCTAGAGTGATACAAGTGGAAACTGTCTCCTTAATAGCGATGTCTAAGCAGGGATCGAAGAGCAAAAGTGGAAAGGGAAAAAATAGTGAAAAAACCGGAGTAAGTATCGGGCTTTCAATGTTCGTGACTCACCGGACTCTTCGAAAATGGCACAAATCTATCGAATATTCTATTCTACTATCATCTGTGAAATAAATACAACATTTCGGAGCTCAATTCACCTTCTCAAACCCAAAACCTCTGCCTTTCTCGTTCGATAACAATGCGCAACACGTTCTACAAACCACGGCGCGAAAAGTTACTAGAATACATATGTACAAGAACATAGATATATGTATGTACATGGATCTCACTATACCTATAGTAAATTCGTTTTGAAATTAGAAAGAAGAGAAAAGAAGAGAAAAAAACGATTTTCTAATACAACATTGATACTCGTCACAGTTTCCGATGTTACAAATTTTTTTTATTTATTCAAATAAACTCATTGTTGCAGGATATACAGTCTTGTCCAGTTTCTCTGGACAAAAATGGTCACGTGACTATCAAAATTCAAGCGAAACCTGGAGCTAAACACAACAATGTAACAGGTACGAATAATCATCCCTTTATTAATCGCTACGTTTCATTTCCCGAATTTGTTAATAAATTGAGAAAATTTCTTTCGCCGTTTATTGAACCATCGTCAAAGACATCTCTGACGATAGCGTAGGGATCGCTATATCAGCACCGCCGGTCGAAGGCGAGGCTAACACAGAGTTGGTGAAATATTTAGCAGCGGTATTAGGGGCGAGAAAATCCGACGTGTCTTTGGACAGGGTGAGTAAAACTAGTGAAATATTTAAAAGAAAATTCGGCCCAGTCTAATTCTTTGATTATAATTAATCCAGGGTTCGAAGAGTCGTCAGAAGACGGTCGTCGTGTGTGGAATAACTGTGGAAAAGGTTTTGGAAAAGTTAAGAGAAGAAATGGGGAGTGGTTGAGTTTAATTTATTTCTTTTTTATTTTTTCTTCATATATCTGTGCTAATTTTTCGTTATAAAACTATATTACATATATTAAATATTATTCGTATTAATCTATGATATTGTCTATGAATATTTATTACGTATCGATTATTCGCAGCGTGTATCTCACCCCACTGCAGCCAAATCGATGATATTAAATAAAATTAATATGGCGATTTAGAGAACGAAGATATAGCGGATCAGCTAATCCGAGAATTTCACTCCTGGACGTCGAATGCCTTGTCGTCTAACCAGGGCCTGAAAATTGGGAGAGTAGAAGGGTAGTGCGCGCCTCTTTTCGAGGGTGCAGTTCCCGCCGGAACTCCCTCTGGTCTGAGAGGATAAGTCGCGAGCACTATTGGAATCTGGAGTTTTATCTCCTTGTCGAGACTCTTCGGGGTGATAACGAACTAAAAACAAAAAGAACCAAAATAAAATAACGACGATACGGAAGTCAAGGAGTCGTCTTCAACCATAGGCGAAAGTCGTTTTTAGAAAACGATCTCAAAGCCGTTAAATTCGCTTACGTATACGTGGTAGAGAATGTTTATCAGATGACATCCTCGAAGATTGGTCGGCGGAAGTGGGGGGACATACATCTGTTCGTTTAACCACTCTTCGCCATCTCCAGGGCGGATTTTACCCCGGGAAACACTCGCTAATTCTCGCGTTTCACTTGCCAATACTTTTCCCCGACACATGTACTGAATCGTCTCAGTGAGCGACGCCTTTGTCGACTTCATCGTCACCTGGACACGAACGGGGGCACTTTAATCCTTTTTCTTTTTTTTTACAATTCTTGGCATTAAAATTTACAGATTCATATTTTTTCTTATTTTTATTCTCTTTTCTTTTCTCTTGTCGCATTCATACCTTGCTACGATTGCTCACGGTGGCCGAGATCCCGATCGTCTCTCCAGGAACGTAGCCACCGCGGTCTAAGCTCACCCGGCAGAATACAGGACCTCCTGAAACGCAGGAAACTCCGACGCGCTGTTCTACTTCGAGTCTAGCCGGCTGCTGCAAGCGTATTGATGTTGGAAATCGGTTTTAGAGAAAAGGGAATCGAGTCTTTTTTCGAACGAATTAGGGTTTGTCATTACCGCCAGTATCGGTGGCTCTAGATTCAAATCTATCGGGTTCATAACGATGAAGACCTGCTGATTCTTGTGAGTTAAACCGCCCGGTTCTCGCAGTGCTGCTTTGCAGAAGTATTGGACCCAGCCGTGTTTCCCAAGGAAAGTAGAAGGCAGGCCAAGAGGGAGGCCGAGCTTGAAAGGAAAACTGTGAATCCCGGGAGACAAGAGGGAAGGACCTTCCCCTGCGAAAAGTTTTCATGATAATTGCAATCAGAATAAATGCCTCGATGAATGGATTAGTGAATTTAAAAAATGGAAAATCTTGCCTGGCTCTCCCAATAGTCTCATTCGAAAATCGATGTAGTTTTCTTTGTCGTAAACACGTTCGGCGCGTTGACTACGTACGCGGACTACACCCTCGCCCACGACGTGAAAATGTAGGCCAGAGACGCTGTTGAATAAACAAAAAGTGCTTTTTGTACATCGGAAAGTGTAAGGATGTCAAGAACGTTTTAGGAATCCGTTATTTCAGGAGATATTAGCATATCCGGATATCTAGTGGCTCGTAAAAACTTGCGCCTGTGTATAATTATCGGCACCTCTTACTTTCTCGAACTGGTTTATGATCAGAGCGATAAAAGGACGTGATATTATACTTGTATGGTTAATTATCGCCCAACTTACTAAGCCTCGTCGTCAAGCTCGATCAGAACTCTTCCGGAGAGAAAATGTCCCGGAAAATAGAGGAGATTCGTGTTGTCGAAGAGGATTAAAAACTTGCTAAGTTTACGCGTCATGATCAGACCTTTGATTAGGACCTAGTCAGCAACAGGTGTTGTCCTCGATGCCGTATAACATAACACTATAAACATCAGGCTGCCTCACCCATCGTACACTTCATCAATTAGAAAGTTGTTTTATTTTTGATTTTTTCTAACAAAGATGCGATGTACAAAATTTCGCTATATTTTCACCAGGACTCGAGTATTTTCACGAAGACGGAGTAATTCCTGTTGCAGGCGTCGCGACGCGTCGATTAGAACGAAGTTTTATTCTTTTATTTCAAAGAGGTATAATACCGGACGTTGCGTCATTGCTGGGAAAACTGGTATTGCGTTAACAACCTTCTACGTCCGTGTTATAACAGAAGCGTACGTTTTCCTATATTCTCGCGCTTTTCACGTGTTTCAAATCGCTCTCCGAGGCTCGGTGACGCGAGTAGAAAATTTTTCACACATCTTAACGCCGCCTCGAACTCACTAAACTTTTACAATCTAGTCCCGAAGAACCCGACGATGATGCTTCGCGGTTACACCCGCGACCTTGCCTATTCCTGCCCATTCTTGGTGTCCAGTTCACTTTCGCTCCCTACCACTCGTTTTCTCTCTGTATCGCCGATTCTTCGTTGTATATGTGGCGTTCACCAATTGAAACGAGAAGCCACGAGGCTACCTGGGCCTTTCAACCAATCGGAAACCACCGTGAGGAATTTACAGGTAAGCTTGTGCTCGTGCGGATCTCCGCATAAGCATATCAGCAGATTTTGCATCGATGACGCGACGCAGGTCGAAGGCGATAATGAATATTTTTGTAGATCGTGAAATCGAGTTCGTTCTTCATATCGGGACTCGTCAGTCCGTCAAATTTCCTCAAATTCGGGGATCTCGTATTCGGTATAAACCTTCGCCAAGGTAGACAGAAGTTAGTGCATACGGAATACACCGATGGCGCCATGGTATTGTATCTCGATTTGAAATTCTCCCGCGCTCCTACTGATCCTTAATCGAGCCATTACCCGCCGAGGATACGTGAGTCGAAAGTTTTGTTGAATTTCGAGAACCGAAAAGTTCGCAGAAATTTTTATCCTCGCTAGTTACTTATCGCGAGAGAAATCAGTTCCGGATTCGTTGACGACTTCGTTTTTTTCCAAAGAGTTAAAGAGTCCGATAAGGATTCGGAAAATTTTAGTTTTTCGAAATTTTTAGATACGATATATTTGCGCGAAGGGATTATCAATATCCCGAATCGCCCCGTGGCTAATCCTTCGAATCACTGAATAGCTAAAATTCGAAGCACTCGTGACTACGACAATAGAAACTCACGCTCACCGTCCTATAGGATAACAATATAGAAAAAGTAACAATGCGGCCTTCCCAAGGTGAATTATATACACCTGCAGTGCTGAATGCGATACTGATTGTGCCTTGCACGCTCCGAGCAAAAGGCCAAGTATGATAAGTACAGGCAGGGATAAAGGCGTATCATTAATCGTGTGATTTGTATATCAATTTATTATTACATAGGCATAGGTATGTACATGAGTTCTCGGGGATAATAAAAGTCGATAAAATCTCCTATACACGGCTAAGTAGGAATAATTACGAGGGGGTATGAATCGCGAATGAAGATAGGGGTGGCGTATAGTGTTGTTTTCGCCTTGGTAGTAGTAGCTCGGGATTCTCGTTTGGGATTTTCTCGTTCTCGTTCTCGTTCTCGTTCTCGTTGGTGGCTTAAGGGTTCCGGGGAACACGAACCCGATTCGATCCGTTTATTCGAGTCAGACCTCGAGCGAGCGTACGAACCGACTCAAGTATCGTCGTTGTATATATCGACGCACGCCGTCGCGACGCAAGGGCAGGGTCGTCAGTACGCCCCGCGCCGTCGACGGGATATACGCTCCATGTCGATCCCGAAAGAGTAGCTTAGACTTAGCTGATATTTCGTAGTCCCCGAATAAATAAATTAACAACAAAATATCTTAAAAACGCCTTTACGTACTTAGTCGAAACACCCTGCTAAGATCTAATATATCCTCGGTGGTTAATCGCTCCGATATTATACTCGATATAAAACGCAACAATTTATTATATTAGCAAAAACGAAAAATTTACTACCATATATATATATTATATATATATCTATATATATAATAAATAAATAGATAAAAGAAAAAAACGTCCGTGTACAGAGGAGAATTGAAACAAAGAAAGAAAGAAATTTGCACAAAAATCACATGAAATATAATAGGAAATTTTTTATCTTGCTTGAATTATAATATTGGATTATATAAGCTGCAGTGATGAAAGTGCAGCGTTATATTTAATTGTATACAGGTCCGTCTCAGGTATATAATTTTAATATTGAATATTATATTATAGAGATGATTGCATAAACGACGATCCAATTATATTTTTCTATAGTTCTAATTACTCAGCGTTTGTATTATTATTAACGATTGTATTTGTTATATACTTATACCGGTATACGAGCTTATAGACGTACGCGCCGCCGCGTAAGCAATACCTGTAGATATTGCCTAATGTTAATGAAAGGCGATAAATAAAATCAACTTTGATATCGATAATAACGGTACACAAGGTGAATGTCAGCGTAGATTATTAAATATACGAATTAATGAAAAGTGGGAGAAGCCAGGAGTAAGAAGAATAAGAATATTCAAAATACGATAAGAACACAACCGCAACTGCACCAAGATGGGATGCAACACGAGCAAGGAAAGCGTCCAGCCGGCTGCAGAAGAGGCTAAAGAAGACTCGAAGAATGGCGGTGAGAAATTATTCAAAAATATCCCCGAATCCTTCCTTCCTTTTTTCGAGCTTTTCGTCATCGACTATCCCTATAGCTGTCTCGCGATCGACGAGCTTAGTCGCGTGCGCGATAAGTCAAAGGTCGTGTAAGGTCACGCAAGGACGATAAATGCATTCTCGATGTACAATATCCAAGGCTAAACACGTACGCCTTAAACCTCCTGCGCGTTTATTATTCCGATGGACTTTCTTCACCTAGTCATAGTCCAGCCCGTATGTCTGTGTCTACGCATACGCCGTACGTACATACCTCGAAATTATTAGAATCACGCAAAAACTGGGTGTGTTTGAATTCACGCTGACTGGGATTACGTGTTGCGCCCACAGACTTCGAGAACCGATCGATCATGTAATGTGGGTATATAACGTAGTCCTGTATAGAAATAGGGAGAAGGATGAAACCCCCGAGTATCCGGATCTCGGGGTTAATCATCGCCGCTTTAACCCCTTCGAACGATAATTTATTCCCTGACGAATCATGCAGCCCCTTAACACCCTCGGCGTTAACATATCCGCGTACGAATCTTGCGCCGAATGATTATCAGAGCTGGGGAAAACCGCGAAAGGAAGTCCGATACGCGATCGATTATCCTCGAACAGGTCGCCGAACTTTATACCACGCCGAATATAACCCCTTCAATTATTCGTCGGGACGTGACACAACGGCGGAAAACTATACGACGTAAAAAGGAATAGAGAAAATTATTCGCCGATGTGAATAAAGGGAATTAATTATCACCCCTCTCTATACACCCGCTTGAATTTATTCCCACATAGACATAGGCGTACCTATATCCCATTATACAATTATGATACACTTTATATATAGAGGAGTAATTTGTTCAGACGTCGCGTGCAAAGTCGACCTCCTTATAAAGACAGATTTGCGCTTGTGCCCGTGCTCCCGTTCGTCATACATAAATATTCTATCGCGAAATATCGTCGATGTGTGCGTACCTGTGCATGTACATATGCAATAGCTAGCCATGTTATTATATTCATATATTACACACAAGTATGGGTGTCGTACGTATAAATATATTCTCTAATGTGTGTTCGTTGCTACGGCTACCATTGTGGTGTCGGCTATAGTCCGAGCCTGTTATGTCTCTATCTGTGGAAAGTTTCGCTGAATGGTGATGAAGTTTTTCGTAAAAGAAATAAGAGAGAAAAAGAAAAAGAAAAAAGAACGATATAAATCTAATTTATTCCGAATTTTTATCAAGTCACGATTAATTATACGCCGGAGACGATTCGTCGGTGGTGCAGCTCATGCATGTAGGGTACATGCCAGCGTTTAAAGGCGAGTCGTTTAATCCAACGATATGGTAAAAATCGATAGTCAACGAGCGCTAGCGAGCTACTGTAACTAGCCGCTAGCACAGTGATACGTTTGAACAGCAAAGTAACGACGTATGTATGTATGTGCTACGTACGTATACACGCAGATTGCGAAATGGATATTATCGATCCTACGTCTAAGGGTTTTCAGCCAGATAGGCAAAGCTAGGAAATTTTCCTAGGGCGATGATATATATCCCGCGAATTTTCCAACTTTCGCTAATTCTGGTATATTATCTCGCGTGTAAATCCGCAGTATTAGTTGTCAGGGATTGAGAGACAGCTGGGACTATCGGCTCGGTTATAATTAAACTTTTAAAACTGATGTGTATGCACGTATATACGCCTAGATAAATGTTCGCGAAACTTTTGCAAATTATCGCGATGTGGGTGTAGATATGTACACATTTCTCTCCAAGGTTTTTGAATTCAGTTCAATTAATTCACAGATTGTTTGACGGACTGGAGATAACTGATTCGTGACGGATGGCTAGCGGGGGGATTAACTGCGAAGATCCGAGGCTTTGCAAGCCGGGGTTTCCCGCGATAATCCAACTTGTCAATTGTTCGAAACTCCAGCCCATTATCTCCTTCAAATCTTTGCTGAATCTGAAACGCGATTAGATTCGTGAACATTGCGAAAATCTGAAATGCATTTGATTTTTCAATTTCGACGGAATACAGGGAAAATCCCTGCGAGGATTAAGGGCAGGCATATCTAAGGGTAAGCCGGGTCTTCCACGCGCGAAAGGTCAATCGTCCTGGGGACTCGCCGTCGCAAATTACCCTCGCATGGCTCGTCCCATGATGGGTTTAAGGAGATAGAACCGCGTCACTCTTATTGATCTTCCGACCGGATTCTGTACAGCCGGACTTTGGCATCGGCAGACGTCTGCGGACTCGCCAAATCTTCGTGAAATACTTATTACACGGATTTTTCAACCCCAAGCCCCACGGAAATGTATATACCCTAACTCCTAACGCGTCCGTAGACCCTGCTTCCTATAAGGGATGAACGATCATCCCTCGGAATAAGTTCGCGGCGATACAATAGACTTCAACTACACCCCGAGGGTAAGAGCTTAGGTATATTTCAGGCCGGTAATACAGCGAGCGTTGAATACCCAAGGCGAAACATCCCTCTCTGCCTTACTGGCGGTGAGCTTTTCCCTAAAGCACGGTAAAGCTTTCGCGAAGGGTGATTTGCCGGCATCCGTTTCCGATAATTGTAATTGTCTCTTTTCCTTTGTGTCTTTTTTTCAAATTTTTTTCATTTATCAAGCTCAAGCGTTCAGATTGGTGAATTTTCGTGACACTTTTTACCCTGCACAAAGAGAAAGAGAGAGAAAGAGAGAGAGAGAGTTGAAAGGGGTAGAAATTTATTCGAATTGACGTATTGATTGAAAAACGACGAGGCTTCGATCGGTTTAGGTATACACGTACTACACACGTAGAAGTGCGGACAGGAAAAGTGTCAAACTTTTTCAGCCGTCTAAATTTGGCGAGCTTTATTCCCAACAGACTGTATAGGGTGAGGGGCGAGTACGTACATCTCTCGACTGTCGAATGCTGTAAAAGTGAATTCGATTTGTCAGCTAGACGTTTAAACCACGGAGGGGGCGAATTGTACATAATATAGCAGGTATACAGGTGCGTATATTTTCGAGGTGCGGAAATTGGCACGAAACGAAAAAGCTCAATAATTATTAACTCTGATAGGTATACGAGTAAAAGTAGCTCCTCCGATATAAATCTATCTATCTATCTATCTATTGGATGTCTTTGCCAATAAATGTCGCAGATTTTCTTCGAAACGGGGGTCGCGTTTTTCCCTAAGAATTTCAATTTTAATCAAAAATAAACTCGATTAGCTTCAAGAGGTTTTACGGAAAGGATTCACGTTCTGCAATTAGAGTAGAAAGCGTATTAGGGATTTCGCGGGAAGTAGGTTGAAGAAAAAAGAATGGTACTTTCTTTTTTACTTTTTGTTCTTTTTTTACAATTTTTGTTTTTTCTTCTGAGACCCCAGAATTTAAGTAAAAACACATCGTACATACACACGTACATATAAGTATATGTATTTGTACACATACACATATACATATGAACACTTATATACATATGTATACCTACCTGGATAAGAAAATCGGTCTGGCTAAAAGCTAGTCCGTTGCCGGCCCGGAGACACCCTTCGTTGATCATAGGGGTTGGAGTCGTTGGTTCCGCGCACCTCGCGGCCGTCGGGGTTGTAGTTGAAGGTGGGGGAGGTATAAAAGGGGGTGGCGTCGCGGCGGACAGTCAGTCGCGCAGGGGAGCCTCCATCGGGTGCAGCAAACCTCGCGAGGTGAGTCTTACATAGATATGAAATGGCAAGGTTGCCAAGGGGTGGGACAGGGTCGTGTTCGAGAATTGGATATATTCTTCAATTTCGAAAAAAGAACCAAAAAAAAAATAAGCAATAATAAAATTCACAGTTTTTCTTTATATTTCCAATCCATTTTCATTATCATCCATCTTTCTTTTTTCTTTTTTTGCTGTCGAAAATTGTCAGTCGTTTGTCAGATTTTTTTTTTTTTTTTTGTTGTATTCCGGTTTTCAAAGCGTCATATTTTCACACCCAATGTGCGAGGGGGTAAAAAAGATACGGCGACGATTTAGCCATGGGATTGAGATAAATTGGGCGAAGGGTTGTCGCGACGTTGAACGAGGAGGGTATTCGGAATAAATACATATATCAGGAAGCAGCAGTTCGGAATCGAGACGATACGATACGAGACGAGACGAGACGAGATGAGATGAGGTGAGATCTAGGGGGAAATAGTTGGCGAGAAAAGATGGTAGAATTTTCGATATTTTTATAGGCTCGATCGATCCACGGTCGCATCAATCATTCCCGTCACGATTTCCTCGGTCTCTAGGCTACTTCATATTTCATCTGATAGAATTCCCGCGAGAAACACGGCCCCGGCACGGAAGTCGCGTACAATAAATAGTAAAATCCCATACCTGAAAGTGCTCGCGACCCTTATGCCTATAGACACAGATATGTACCCCTATAAATTCTAATTTAAAACTAACACAGGGGTGTGTAATATCCCGTCGATATTCCTACCCCAAATATCAAAGGGTGTGAAAATTTGAATGAAAAATGTCAAATGAAAAATTCACTATCCACACACAGCCACGGAAAAAATCCTAAAAAAATCCTGTGAAAATTTTCAAACATCAGAAGTCTTTCATGGTCTTTCCGCTATACACGGAAGATTTCAGCTAATCGGATCGGTGTCCGATTCGTTTACGGTTAATTAAATCACGTCGATGTAGGTAATCCAGGATGATCCTTGATCTTATAAAACAAAAAGGAGAGAAAATATATCGGAGCTGATATCCAGCTGCGCTTGTCTTTCCATGGTAAATACCTCGCCCCTTACTCGACTAGGGGAACAGTCTTAAGACGTCGCAATAAGGCCTGTATAATTGGTATTTTCAGACACACACATACACATGTATGTAGCGATCGCAAGAGCCTGAAAGTATTAAAATTGGAATCCCACTGAGCGTAGGGAAGCCCGTCTACCCCATGTCGACGTCTCCCTCTTGTATCTTGCTCGATCTGATTAAATTCCAACGACCATTTGCTCGTAGTATCCCAGGGGTGGATTGCAGTCCGGTATTTGTTTATCGCTTGATAAAAATCGAGCTAAAGAATTTACCAAGTTTTCATTTCCTCGGTGAGATCGATTGATTTTTAGCATCAGATGAGCCGCGAGAAATCCGATAGGTAAATCTTTTCCACCAGCTTAATCGCCCCTCGTAAGAAAAAGAGCATTAATAACGATAAGTGCTCCCTGAAATCTGAACCTTTGATGCTCGTCTTGCGGAAATAAAAATAAAAAGTAAAAAAAAAAAACGGAAGCGCAAAAAGGAACCGCACACACACCTATGTACACATCATTAATTTACCCTCTATTGAAATTCGCACGGTTATAGAATTGCGAGTTAAGGCAGTCAGCGCGTTATACAAGCCTTTACATACACCGTACTGCACCCACACAGGTATACTCACTTAGAAAAGGGGTTTGTGTACCCAACTCAGCTACTGCCTAGTAAGACACGTAAACTATGTATGTTTACTCAGCCTTCTTCTTCTCCTTCTTCTTCGACTAACCTCCGCCTCTTTGTCCGGATAAGATTAACGACCGGTTCGGGGTTAATATCAAACCCTTAAAAGATGTATCAGAATGGACTGTGGAGTCAGGACGTGGAATTTTCGCGTCTGTCAAAATGCGTGAAGTTGATATACGTATACCGTTTCCTCCACGAATTACTAAGGGTTGTAATTTCTCTTCGAATTATCACTGTATCATCGTTATTTTCGTTCATTAGCAAATCCTAGGACTTATATGCGTCTGTAGTCACACATGTACACTTCAGCTTTCATAAAGCAACTAATTCTAGTTATAACTTTCTCAAGTATAAATTCTCCCGCACGTTTCTCTCTACCCTCTAACGATCGATAGAAAGGAACACGTCGCTCGGAGCTGGATGACCCCAACGCAACGACTACGAGCTACGAGCTTAACCTGCGAAAAGACCAGCGATCTATATACCAGGGATTAATTACTACCCAGCCTGACGTGTTTCAACCCTTGAAACGATCGATTCCGAAACTCGTCTTTTTGTCTTCCATTTTTTGGTCCTTTTCTTATTATTTTTTTTGTCACTTTTTTCGCGTAAAAAAGGCACCAATTAGACGATTAATACCGGCTACCTGAGACAGTTGTTTAATCGTTAATTTCGAGGGTGAGTCTTCGGCCCTTGGTAACAGCGGCGGAGAGTATTAGGGCTTTAAATCCACGGTGGAAAGTTCTTGTTCGTAAATCGTGATCGAGGATAATCCCGTGTATATCCACTTCCGAAAGGACTATTAGGATCCTGGAAACTCTCTGGTCAACTTCCTATGGCGACAGTGAAAGCAAATTGTAAAAGATGCGAGTAAGGGGTGAAACGACTATTTCTTTAAAATCCTAGCATTTCTATAGCGGTTTATTTCACTGACCTGGTTTGATGTCTCACTATTGTATTTTATAATGAAATATTGTCTCGGAGAAATTCTACTAGTATACTATTTCGATTATTAAAACCCTACAGTAATGGTAGAATAAGAAGAAGAGGCAATCAAGCTAACGAGATTGAATCGTTGAACCGGATAAATTTATTCATGTATTATAAACGCAGATATTTACCTCACGTACATAATATGTACAACTATATATTCGCAGGTATTCACCGAGGGGAATGTCCCGCGGGATAAAGTGTACCGAAAAACATGTATGCGAGGGTTGAAAATCTAGCGGTCGATGCTCGTAACATGTATTAATTTAATATACCTAGGGGATGATTTTTTGCTGAATTTCAGGGGTGGAATAAAAAAAGAAAAAAACAATTTGTTAATTATTTTCGGTTATTTATCACCTGCAATATTAATTAGACCTTTTTTTTCCCCCCTTTTTTTACTTCCGACTGTTTGACATCGTGCTGTATACCTGCAGATATACGAAAGTCGGCCTCAGAAAAGGGAAAGAGCGACTCGGTTGAGGGGACGAACAAGTCGGCGGAAGCTAGCAAGGAGGAAGCCAAGGAAGGCGAAAGCGAAAAGGACAAGGACGAGGCTGCGACAAGAATACAAGCCGCGTTCCGAGGACATCACGCAAGGAAGAGTATGAAAGAGCCGGACAGCGCTACGAGGCAGCCGGAAACCGAGACTGACGCGGAACCAACCCAAGAGCAGCTGCTCGAGGAGTTCCGCGCCGACGACAAGGGTAATGAATTTTTTTTTCTCTTCCTTTTCCTCATTTCTTTCCCTTTTTCATTTTACTTCATTTCATTCTTTTTCATCTTCTTCTTCTTCTTCCAAGAGACAGTAACAAAGAATTGGCGTTTTTGCCAATCTGACCTTTTTTTTTTTTTTTTAGCTACATCGTTTGAAAAAAATATAACATTTCGTATCGCACTACTGGTTCGCCGGAAATGAAATACGACATATAGAATTCGATACATTTATTGGCCAGAGGAAAAATTCATTCCGAAATATAATCGAATGTCATATATATCCCGATTTAATCAATTTCTTTGAATAGCAAAGACGACAAGAGATTACTCGTTTGAATTTCTAATTTTATTTGAATTTTTTTTTTTTTTTTTTGCTTTTTCAAGATTGCCTTTATCATCTGTTTTCCAAATTCTATTATAGAACTTTGCAACGCTGCAACAAAGATCCAGGCCTCGTTCCGTGGCCATATGTCGAGGAAGGAACAAGCCACCGGGTCGGTGGTCAAGCCGATGGAGGAACTAGTCGAAAAAGCTGCGGACAAATTCGACCAGAAGGTAAAATAAAAATTGAAAAAAGATTCGAAATCCATGACGTATGGTTTTATATTTATTCAAATATGCGCGAGATGAAGAACACGTAACAAACATAGCGATGTGTGTTATACGTGTGTTCAGGTTGGATTTTAATTCTCTTTCGCGGTTTTTGCGAAAAAAATAATGAAAAAATAAAAATAATAAAAGGGTAAAGCTCACTTTCGTGCGGCAAATAATTCAAATATGTTGAAGAATTTTATGCAAGGGTCGTTTCCCTGGGCACAGGGTGAACTCGGCTCATATATATTTGCATGTGGGTCTCGCGTTTTATCTTTTCCCCTCGCATTTTAAGGATTCCTTAGCCAGGCCCGTGTCGCTCGAGGCTTGATAAATGTACGTTTATATGTGTACGTACACGCGGGAGAACGAATTTCTCCACAACATATACTGTCAAGGATAATTTCTCATTTACCTCGGATTTCGTAAACCGATAATAACCCGCATAACTTACATACATTATACCAGATGCGACGTATGTCATTCGTCAAATTGAAAAATATTTTTCCCGCGTTAGAAGATTTTCAAATCTGATAGAAAAGCCTGATTTCAAATCAGCGAG
Organism: Rhogogaster chlorosoma; assembly: GCA_944452935.1. NCBI lineage: Eukaryota > Metazoa > Arthropoda > Insecta > Hymenoptera > Tenthredinidae > Rhogogaster > Rhogogaster chlorosoma. The sequence continues at coordinate 22,926,937 of OX101803.1, read as the reverse complement.
AGCTTAAAGTACGAGATTGAAGACCAGCTATCCTCTCCTCGTTCAGTATTCATTTATTTATGTATATGTACGCTTGTATATAGCTATACTTAGACATATGTTATTAAAACTAAGCTTTATATCAGAAGTGTATATTTTGCAAAGATGTGGAATAGTGGAGGCAGCGGCTGGAGTATAAGCTCACGTGGTGCTGATCCCGACATTATTTTATGTAGTGGCGTCAGCTGCAAACACGATTTTCACGTCGCAGTAGCCACGTATGTTACACATATACATATCTACATAAATACGTGTACGTAATTTTATACTCAAACGAAACTAAAAAAAAAACAGAAAAATGTAAATTTTTTTGATGTTCAGACAAATTTTGTCGAGCCCGGTCTGACTCGTTCGTAAATCCTGGAATTAGCCACAGCTGCGGTCAGCTAATTGTAAATTGAAAAATATTTTTCAACCGTACATCAGCATCGCTATACTTGGTTAAAAAAATTTTATGCCTGAATTACGAGGATTCGGTATCTCGTCGCGTATGCAAATATAATTGAGTGCCTAACTCTGCGGGTAAAAAAAGTCATCCGAATGTTTCTGTATTAATTATAATTAATGAACGAAACATTAAGAGGTTCTCGATGATTGCTATTTTATTTTATAAACATTTTTATTCCGATCATAATTCCGAACACTACTCCCTCTCGATATACGAGAGTAAAATTTTGCTTTATACCAGCTTCGCTGGACTTAAACTCACCGCGATAATTCGCAAGTCTGCAGGGAATCTCCGAGTTTGCGGTATTACGCACAAAATAATATCCGAAACCGAAAAAGGGCCTTTATGTTTGCTTACCGAATCATCGACCGTTCGATGATCGATTGTTGCCGATTAATTTACCCCTCAACGAACAACGCGAACGCCAGAGGCGTAAATTTTGTTCAATGATTTATACTTACCCAAGCGTTTTTCCCATCTTTCACACTTTGCAAAGTTTTCTGCACGTACGTCAATACGTCTCTTTCTTTTTTCGTTCCCGTTTTTTTTTTTTTGGGAGCTTTGCGAATTTAGTGACCTTCTCGATCTAATCTTTAATATAAAAATTTGGTAATTTGAAAAAGCGAGGGGGATGAATCTTTTCCAGTTTCACAAAGTGCTGATGAACAATGACGTTTCGTTTTGAGCAGATGAAAAGCTGATTATCTCTATAACCAGTCTGATGACGCGAGACATGGAAAATGCTAAACGTTCAAGTGAAACTGGTGTCGAATCACTTAAATATAGTAGGTACCTACAGCTCCTTTTGTTCGGGGTAAAAAGAAGAAAAGCCGGGAAAATATCGAGGAGAGATTCTCTCGCAGTTTAACAATAAAGAGATTTCAGGGTATAATTTTTCAACTTCAGTCACTCTCCGGCACTCGTCATTCCCACTTTCGTAGTTCTCTTCTCTTCTCTTGCTCACATTCTCATTCATCTTCCTTAGGAGATATACCGACTCTTCCAGGCGTCGGATCAATGTCGACAAAAACCTGCAGGCTCCCACCTCCTCATTTTCCTTCACCTTTTCCTTTTCCGTCTCGTCTTGTTCCTTTCTATTTTTCAAGGAGTAAAACTCGTCCGAACCACTCGAATCAGCCTCCTTATCTTCCGCAGACTCCACACTCCGCGATTAGACGTGAATCATCTGGCGAATGCAGAATTTTCGCTCCTCTCCCGTGCGAATTAATGAAAATAATTCATCAACTTTTTTTTTTTTTTACTGTTCGTTGCTTGACTTTCTCCGATATCTATACGCGAAACGCGGGGGTCCGTTCTACCCGACTAATTAATAAAATTTACACGTTGGCTAATTATTTCGCTCATCTCCCATGGCGAGGTGTAAACGCGCGTAAACTGGGCGTAAATCAATTAAAACAGAGCATCCTGTGTACCTCTATGTAACGTTAATAATTCAGGGTGCAGAGTACACACTAGACTGCGGTATCTCCGGGGTGTAGGTATACGCGGTATTCGCGTAGATAAACGTATTTTAGCCTAAATTCATCTTTACCCCAGTGGGACCGGCGCCTCAACTTAAAACAATGAATACAACCAACAACGCGAACCAGCTGAGAGAAGAGGAGAGGGTTTTATTGATTTTAACGTCACTCCTTTGTCCCAGGACTCAAACAACGCTCCAAAGTCACAAGTCTATTGTTTTAAACACGTAACAAGCCGCGTCAATCAGCCAGGGGCTGTCCTCTGCATCGATTCATTCAATTTTCCTAAAACTTAACGCGATTATTCATTCAGTCTCCAATCTCGCTTTTCGATTCAGATATGGGTAGAGGTATACACCTTGGTATATAACAGGACGTGGAATTGTAATAAAATAATACAACCCGCCGTAGGATCGATCGATCGGTGAAAAGTATAATAACAGTTTCCGAACGTGAAACCAATTCCCTCTATAGCTCCCACGAGCTGGTCGTTATCGCAGTCTTAACGTTGGATTCTGCGAGGAAAAGCGAGAGACGCAGACGCGTAAGAATTGCGACGGCGCGTTGTGACGCTCGCTTTATTCTCATCATTCTCACGGACGGATTATATCAGCTGTCAAAAAATTACACCTCGCATTATCATTATCATCATAATTATTTGCTAGTCGATTAATAAAGCGATACACTTACTTTTGACTCTTATTTCGTTCCAAAATGAGTTCTCGTTCGTCGTATAAATTATAGGTACCTTATTCATTTTATATCTTCGTTATTCTTCTGTATCTCTGTAAATGATCGTTATTGACGAATCACTGCGACTAAAAGTATCCTCGAGGCTCGGTTCGTCCGGTTTGAGATAACGAAAATCACTGGTTCGTATAATTAAGGGTGTATATTTGTTTAGGCGGATCACCGGGTGGCTAAATTTTGATTAACGTTATCCCTCGTAATTGCGATTGCTTTTTTTTTCAAATTCTGTACGATTTTTTGTAATCCTTTCTCTTTTATCTTTTCCCTCTATTATACTTAGATGTGGAAAAATGTGGCGGGGAAAATTTCTTCACAAATTCGAGGGCGAACTGGTATACGTATACGTGAGATTCTTATCCGGCACGATCGCGTTCGACCCAGTATAATTCAGTCGCGTGCACCACGCGGTTACGGAACTCAAGGAGTCATGTTTTATACCGTGTCGTTTACACGAAAACCTAGGGGTTAAAAAATGAATTTACATATCAGCTATACACATATACATACTCGATGAAAAAAATCGACACGGAAAGAGTCGTGGTATAACTTAATGATAAATAACCCAAGGAAAATGATCATCGCATATAGCCAAGTAAAGAACAGGTCGAAGATCCGAATTTGAATGTTTTTTTGGAATAGGTATTTCCCCGAAATTGAAACAAAGAACGTGAAAGGTTCGAAACTCCGGAATCTAAAGGCCAAGACGTATTGATCGTATCGAAAGCAATAAGTGGTTGAATTAATCGTCTATAGATTCACTTTTTGGAATGAAAAAGAAGTTTCAAAATCCGATTGATTATTCATGACATTTGAGTCGTAGATTGAATGAAATGAAACGAGTTGTAAAGAAGGTCTCGCTTAGAATGAAAAATATCTTTCGTCTCCACACCCTGAGGAATAGTTGAAAATTTTCGAATTTTCGGGCTTCCGAGGGTCTAAGCCCATCGGAGTTTCGAGCCGTCTGCGTTCCGACCTTTCGGAATTTTAATGTCGTAAACTTTAGCGTGTTTCTGAAAATTCCAAATCGTCTCAAACGAATTCGAAACTCCCACCGTACACAGAAATTCAACCCAGCTCCTATTTCTACGTGAAAAAAACATCTCTGAAAATCAAAGCTTTTCGCGGCATAGAAGATCATCAACGTACACGCGTATATTTTATCCGTCCGAATTCCCCGATGAAGAAAAAAGCGATGATAGCGAGAAAGAAAAAAAAATGAAAAAAATGAAAATGAAAAGAAGGGAAAAAAACGAATTAGAATCCGATTCTCCACGGACCACGGGACGATGTGCTGATTGTGAAACCGGAAGTCCCTCGTTTAGAGCTCTATCTTCTCTACCCAGACACGTGAATAAAACAGATACACACGTCGGCGTATGTACCTGTTTAATTAATGCCTGGGTAGTCGTCCGCGGGGTGCAGGGGGTTTGGCGGATGAAAAGGCGGGCACGGGGGTAGGGGGTTAGAAAAGGTGAGCGCTCTCGGGTCCGGGGTGAGTTCCAGCGACGGTAGATCGATAATTTCAGCACAACGGAGGCTATTATTAGCAACTTTGACATTACGTTGGTGTATGGGTATACAAGATACGTACACATGGCGAAATACGGTGCACGATGCAAGCCGCGAAAATTGTACGTTTCTTTATTTCTGGATAGATTAGAAGAACGGCGTTATAGTAAGCCGTGGGGCGTAGCCCCCGAAGCATTACCGACAATTCTCCGGCTTTAGCTATTCGACGGTAAAAATAAGCAGCCATTCATTCCTATCGCAGCTACTGGCCCGAGGCCTTAGAGAAAATCAGATGACTATCAAGGGACGTGAAAGCCTAGAAATATAGAGACTAAAATTATCTAATTAACGATAAACCGAAGCGTCTAGTCGAGGAGATTCGACGGTATAAACGCGCGTCGAAACTTTATGCCGATTTTTCGTTATTTTTTTCTATTTCTTTCTCTATATTAACAATCGCGAATCATATATGCGAATGGTGAAAATTTTGGGGATCGATTTATTTCGGATATCGCGTCCTGTAAACTCTGAGACCTGGAGGAGAAGTGGAGGGATTCAATTTCGGCACACGGGGGTAAAGCATTCTAAGGGAAATACACGCCCACGGTCAATATCGCTTATTGTTAGATAAATTATGCAACATAGGGATCGCGGCAACCCACCCCCATACCCTCTTTCGAAATGCGGTATAGGGGGCATAAATAAACAAGGGCGAGAATAAACCCCTGACTCAAGCTCTATGGCTGATTAAATATTCAGTGTTAGCGCGGGGAATTTCTGACTTACAATTCATATACTTATGTATATACGCGCAAAGAGAAGTAAACTATTTTTCTTCTTTACCCCAAAAGAAAGAAAAAAAAAAAATGAGAACAAAAAAAGGTGACGATTTTTTTTTTTTTTTTTTTTTTCTTTTTCTTCGACGCTAAACATCGCGGGATGAATTTTTATTAGGTAATTTCAGAATGGATATTCTCTCTCTAGACGGTCGAGAAAAACTTTGAGCCATGTATAAAAGGATAGTCGTAAAATTTTAGACGAAACAGTTACCGTCACGTTTGCTGTATAGCTGTTACGGTACAAGAATGAAATAGAGAAACAAGGATCTAAGAGGGACATTATAAGCTCGGGAATTACAGGAGCTGGTTTGTTTGTGCCTGAGAATACTGTGGGTTCAGAGTAGAAAACAAGGGAATAAAACCGAGGTAAAATCCATTCGAACAACGAAGAGGAAGTGGCAAAGAGCTAGTCGGGTCGGCTAGCTGTTGCGGATGAAAAACGCCTGCGGGAACAACTGGAAGTGGAAAGTTCTTTCTGGCCAGATTAATCCCGTTTTCCGGGAAGCTTCCGTGCTCAGTACTCTTACAGAGAGAGAGAGAAAGAGAGAGAAACTGCACTAGGGAGATTCTCTTTTTTTCCCATTTTTTTTTTTCTCCGTTTTTCGTATTCTTTTTCTTTTTCTTTCCCTTTACATTAACGGACAATCGCTTTTCCGGACGTGTATATTGTAGGTGCTCACCGTGGCGCGGCGGGAAAACCGTGTAAAGTCATTTAATGAGGGTGAAAATAATTCATACATACGTATCTTGTCTCCGTACGCATTAATTTACTAACACTGTAATTACGGGGAGATTTACTGCCCGAGGGAACAGGGTCAAGCATTTAGGGGATGATGACAAGTAGGTTAAACGGAAAGATCTACCCTATCCGTACTACGAATTCGTAAGGTATTAATTTTAAGTGAGAAAAATTTTGGGATATTTTTAATCAATCGCTTTCATCAAATTCAATGAAGAATAACAAAGTTTTTCTTTCGAATTTGAAAAATCGAACGAACCAGAAAATAAAAACGATACCGCCTGGACCATTACGTGACGTGATTTTCTTATTTTCATTCAGAGCGTATAATATCTCCGCGTTTTCTCTCTGTCTGCAGTTATGAAAAATTTCCTAACGCAAGAAAAATACGAAGAAAACTCTGCAGCTGGTGAAAATTCTCTTTTTCTTTATCTCTCTCGCTTCCTTTTTTTTTCCCCTACCCTTCAAACTTGCCAAAAAGTTTGTAAAATTTTGTTCGTAACTTTCGGCAATATAAAGTCGGTAGTGAAAAGAAAAAATATATGAATCGTCGGCAAATTTCGTAACTTTTTTGAGTTATGATCACAGTAGTGATATAGCTGTACGGGAGAAAAATTCTGAAATCTATGTCGAGTTTAAATATGACCGGATATAAAATTATCGAATATCTTTGAAACTCGTTCGTCGTTCGGTTCGATAAGTAAATGATGAAAATTAACGGCAGAAAGATATCCCGAAGTTACGTGAAGGGTAAGATTAGCTAATTCTTCAACCCTGCTCGGAACTGATCCGCTTTGTAAAATTATTCACTGAACTTCAGATATGGCTTTAAGAGTTTAATAACAATTATAATATCACGACGTCAGCCTTGGGCAGTACTCTTGGGAATATTTTTACCATCCGCGGTTGATGCTTCGAGAGGGTATATGAAAATTATCTCATTCTCCTTTTTCTTCATACATACTCGGCATAATAATTTCCCTCAATATTCAAAACGCGTGTCTTCTGCGGATATAAGAACTAGACGATGCAGATGACACATAACCATATCCACATACCTAATATACATATACATGTACATAGATAGCTCGTTACACAGCCTTGCGGTTAATTATTCCGCTTCTTTCTTTGCTCGTATAATTAGGTACAAAAATAGACGAGGAGACCTAGATAAGGTATTTCATTCTCAGAGAAATTTGCATCTATAGTTGAGCATCGATCAAGTTGTTCTCTGGTCGTAATATAATGAAAAACAGTTTTTTTTTTTTTTTTTTAATTTTTTTATTTATAAGCTTTAAATGAAGGAAAAGAATTTTCATCGTGACTCGTTTGTGTTTCTTATTACAGGTGAACGACGCCCTTAACGAATTGGAGAGCATCGACCTGACTGATCCCGATTTGCACAAGGCCGCAACCAAGATACAGGCGAGTTTCCGCGGGCACAAAGTTCGCCAGGATGTTCCTGCACCGTCTACTCCCACCGAGACCAGCAAGTAGACGAGATCTTATTACAAAAAAAAAAATATCCTAATTAATAACTAGCGATGATTTAAAAGGAGGAATGATACGCGTGCGAAGAACGGTCAGCAAAGTCAACGGGTGGGGGCTAATGTATTTGTTGAAAAATATTTTTGATGAATTTTTAGGAAGATTGATGATAGATAAAAACAACGAGCTATAAATTTGTCAGGTTCTTTCTTTGACTTGTTTTTTCTTCGAAAAAAAACAAACGATCTTTCGAAAAATTCATTCTTCGTTGTTTCTTCTATTTTTTTTTTTTTTTTTTTTTTTCACGTTTTTTTTCGTTACGAGAGCAGGAGCCTAATACGTTAATTTATTTATTTGACAAATTTTACTCTTCTTCGTTTCTTTTATTTCAATAATAATAATTATTCTTGTTATATCGAGGGGTTGCGATAAGTACTATAGAGGTATCAGAGAAAAAGCGCGCGTAGGAATGGAACAAAGTTGAGTTTTTAATCTCATTATATATATATATGTATATGTACATAATATATATATATATATGTATATATAACTTGACTGTATAATCATTTTTTCGTAATTTATTATGTACTATATGAATAGATATTAGCTGGTCCTATTCTTAGACTCGGTAAAATTCATTGTCAAATGATGAGAATTTTAGTAGTTATATATACCGATTATATAAAAATAAATAATAAAAATTAAAAAAACTAAATAAAACAATTAAATAATAATAATAATAATAATAATAATAATAATAATAATAATGATTATAAAGAAATAACGATCAGAAGATAATTGAATTAAAAAACGAAAAAATTAAAAAAATTAGTGATTAATATATATACATATATATATATATATGAAGTATAAAAATAAAAACAATCTAGCGTCAATTCAAGGCTCTCGTATTTTACAATTTAATATGGCTGGCATCTTATTCCGCGAAAGTTAATTAAACGACTCGAAAGATCGAGATTATAGATTATAAATGGTAAATAAAAAAAAAATAAAAAATGGAACGCTAACGAATGGAAGAGAGGCAAGTCGTTTATGGGGTATATAAAATAAACTGAAAATTGAAAGAAAAAAAAAAAAAAGAAAGAAAATCACATCGTTAATCTCGCGTTTATAAATTGTTAATATTTTTTACATATGCGGAAATGAAATTCTACAAAATTATTAAGTGCGACGACTATTATACCTATAATATAATTGCGAAATATTTGATCCACATACCTATATACCTATGCTTGCATCCTATTAATTATCATCAAGATCAAAATAAGAGAAAACATCAATAAATGATGATGATAATATGAATAATAATAATAAAAATGAAAATGAAGAAACAATTAATAATGGAAATTATACTACCGAAAATGTATACCTTGCACTTATACAGGTATACATATAATATATATGCAATTGATATGTATATGTATGTATGCAAGGTTAATTATTATAGTATTTATATGTATACACATATATATATGATACTAAGCCGGCAACATTTGATAATCATTAATTGAAAGTTGTAAAATTATTTCCCCCTTTTCGCGGGTATATATACTATATATATATATTTCTTTGTATACAATTTATTATTATATAATCTATTATATTATAGGTATAAATTCCTATATATATATATATGATACTATGATAGGCGCATACATACATACATACATACATAAATACATAAAATACGTGGATTTTTCTCCGATTTACACGAAAAATAGAAAAACAATAAAAAAATAAAAAATCTATAACTTACAATTTAATACCCATATAAATATAATAATACAATAAAATGATAAAGATAACCAATTATAATTGATTATAATTAACTACAACGTACTCTTTGAAAAAATAAAAAATAAAAACCATTCAACCGATAAACACATGCATATTATTATATTGAAAATATACATTATCTATCTATACTATTATTGGTAAATATCTAAGAATATATTATTTCTATAATTCTATATCCTACGTTCGTTATAATAAATAATAACTTTTATTATCAATAACAGTGACAGTTTATTTTTCATGATGTATAACGGGAAAAAAATGAAAAAATGAAAAAAACAAAAAAAAAACTATACATAATATACAGTATATATATAATATACTAATCAAAAAAATTATATATTTCTCTGCTTTATATAAACCGATAAAACTTTACGTATTATTATTATTAAAATTATTATTATTATTATTATTATTGTTGAATTTAACCACTTATTGACATGTATAATTATATATTTACAATATTACATATATAAACATACGTTATCATTATCTAGCTGAAAGAAAGAGAGAAAAAAGAAAAAAAAAAAAAAAAAAGAGAATTGTCGGACGGCAGCTATACGTTATAACATAATAATTATACAAACGAACAATTATTAATGTTTTTTTTTTTCTCTTAATTGTTGTAAACGCACCTGTGAATTAAACGTCGTTTTTAGCGGGCCTAAAAACTTACATTCAAACTATATAGTCATTACGTCAGTCATTGTATGAATAATTAATTATTTTTTATTCGGTGTAATAATTAGTAACAGTAATTTCACGCAAAAACAGGTCCGCTGAAAGCGCAATTATTATACATACCTATATATACCCATATATAAGAGAGAATTTTTAATCAAAGAATAATTTCTACGGATTAATATAACACAGCTCCTTTGTAGATATATAATTATTTGAACTTCGTTGTCATTATTATTATTATTATTATTATTTTCTTTCGAATTTATTCATTCGTTATGAATATATACGTTTAATTCTTGTATCTCTTATGCTAAATTTTCTTTTGCATATATATGATTTCGTTTGGACGAGATAGGGATAAATGAGGACGATTTAGGAGAAAACTTTTCATCTTTTTACGGTTATTAATTTTCGTGTTCCGTTATTGAAGATAAGATTGATGACAAATTATTAATGAAAAGATTATTTGTTATAAAAGCACGCGACACGATCATCGAGAAGTCGATATATTTTGGTCGGACAATTATTATTACTTATTAAGTAATGTTAGAAGAAAACTGTCGGATAAATTTAGGGTTTATGGTTTATGTTAGAGATTAAAAAATGAAGATTGTTGATCGGAAAGATTTTGGATGAAAAAAACAAACAAACAAACAAACAAACAAACAGAAAATAATTATTAAGATATATAATGAAATCCCAGAAAAGAAATAAGTAAGAAATATAATAAATAACTTCTACAGATCATTCTCAACAATCATTACGGCGCGTTTATTTCTCAATTTTTGAAAGCATCTAGATTTCAAAAATTCAAAACCAAATAAAAAGAAGAAAAAAAAAAACAAAAAAGAGCAAAGAACGAGAAACGAGTTTACAAAAAATTATATACATATATAATCCTGCCAAAGAATAAAAATAATTAAATAAATAAATGAGTAAATAAATTTATAAAAATTTTATCATATTCATATGGGGAAATGATTCATTCTTTTTTTATTCATTTTATACACGTCTATCGTTATTCCGAAACGTCCGTATCGCACGGTTTTGCGAATCAGATCGATCAGGTTCGGAATTTAAAATTCAGATACACGTACTTACGGGGGAATACGATGCATAAATTATGCATAAAGTTATATCGATTAAATTGAAGATTCGAGTGAATCGCGCAGGACTTGGCAATTCGGTAGGAAGAAAAATTCTCTCGTTTCATTTTCCGCTGCGATCATTATTTTGCCAATTGTTCATTCTTAGAAAAAAAAAGAAAACAATTATTTCCCCATTTCTTTTTGCTTTTCGACAGCTGGCTATGTATACATGTGGTATTTTCGTTCTCGTATTTCTATATAATAACGAAAAATGAGAATATAACACGTGCTTGTTACAGTAGAAAGTGACAGTAGGTCTTGAATAATTATTATATTCTAATTAACCGACGAGAAATTACGCGCGAGTTTGGTTAATTATTATACCGACGAGGGAACTAAGCGTACTAGTAAATAATTGACGATAATATCCAACGGTGATTATAATTGAAAAAAAAGATTGTCTCATTTCGTTGCTTTATATACTTAACGCAATATAATGTAATAATTATACCTTATACCTTCCAATTTTGGAACAGCAATGCACGTGGTGCTCTACTTTAATCTCTTATACTAAAATAGCAATTACCCTAAACTAATGATTATATGATTTAATCGAGTATCGGTACCTAACTACCTACCATGTATATGTACCCTATTTATTTAAAATAAATGCCTATTAAAACGTAACCATCGTTAAAATCTCGCCGATTATCCTCGCCGGCAATTATTCACGAGAATATAGATTCAAAATTTCGCGCCTCGGCCGCGAATCTCCCGCCGTAAGATGGCGGTGGGGTAAACCTACTCTTGAATCAATAAAACGAGCATATCTTCTCGTCATTCACTCCATGCTCGTTTTCCTAATCTATACGCTCTGTTTTACTCAATACTTTCCAGTTTACATCCCGACTCAAGATTGACACGCGGTCGTAGTCGATATAATATAAGAAAACAGAATTTCTACGTCCAACTTTGAACCGATACAATACCATGGGTAAACGCTACTACTGCGATTACTGCGACAGGTCATTCAAAGACGATACTGAAGCGAGGAAGAAACACTTATCCAGTTTACAACACGCGAGGAATCGGACCGAACATTACGACCAATTCAAAGGTGCGATCTATCGTTCTTGTCTCGGACTTTGGGAAATTGGGATCATAAGTCTTGAATTGTGACGAAAGATAATGATGATATTCCCGTTTTCAGACCCTGCGATAATTTTGAATGAAGAAACCGCTAAGACTCCGTGCAAGAGGTTCATGGCACACGGAGATTGCGCGTTCGGAAGTGGTTGCAGATTTTCTCATTACACACCCCACATGCTTTGGGAACTCGAACAATACGGTATACGAATACGGATGGACTTGGTATGCGATAACGACGATTTAACATGACGAGATATTATCCTGTTTCAGTTTACTTCAGGAGGCATAATTCGGGGCACGTGAACGCCGATTTCCCACACTCTTCGGAAGTGGTGAAAGAGTTTTTTGAAACTTCGAATGACGACGAGAATACGAACGAACGAAATTACACCGCTGATTGGAACTTTCCCATCGAACTTCAGAATTATCCTAACTTACCGCCGTCATTGTGGCCGATAAATCCTCAGTCATTGACGGATTCGAATTTTGGGAAATGGGGAAAATAAATTGTAATAAAACATAACTTATTTGTATACTTTCGAATAAATCTGAATTTTCTATAAAACATTAGAGTTTTTTACCAATTTTTTTTTCTTTCATCATTAACACGACAGCGATCTGTAAAATTAAGAATCGCAGCCCAATTGCGCGCGACTTCTAGCGGCAACTTTCGAATCATTCGGGTTCGGCAAAGTTCGTAAATCTACGAGCGACCATCTGCCTCTCGCCCCTCGTATAAACGAGCATTCAGTCGTCGCCCGGCACCGGGTATACATACACTAAACTTTGTACATTACTAGGTATATATACGGTGTGTAGGAAGTGAAGTTTTCAACGTGCCAATTCCTGTCCATTTCACTTTATATCACAAATTCCATAACAAAGGATAAAAATAAATCGATCAGAAGCCAAGAAACGACCAGTCGATTTATCATATACCATGAAAATCCTTGAAGTGAAAAATCACACGTTGATAAAACCCGCATAAAACAGCCCCAAAAATTCTTCTATCCATTATAATTTGGGTGAAGAAAAGTGCATAGCTCTATAAACTCTCGGCGTGTTCAACTCGCGAGTTAGCTGCACAGGACGCCGAGGCCACGATCGGGAATTGGATTTTTTTTACCAACAGTTTTGCGCAGTTACCGGTCGCACGTCTTTTGAGGGTAAGTCAAAGACTGTCTTTCGAAGAATCGTTCGTAGTTTGGATTCTGTGTCTGTGTGCGTAGATCTGTCGTTTAATTGCAAGAATGAATGGAAAACGGATATATTAATGCACGAGGGCGATAACCGATCTTCGCCAATTCATCAGGCACTAGAAATCGGCGGAATATAGGGTGTCGGAGTTATTCCCCTTTGTCGCGAGTTACAATAGATAGATTTTCTATTTCCGAACAGCTGCACGAGTGCAGCAACGGCGAAGGAAGGACAATGCACCGTCACAGCTAGCAGCGCTAGTCTCCATGCATCTGCACCAGCATCGCGGAGTAGAGCTTGAAGGCTCTTCTCTGTTCGGCACTTAACAATTTTCGCTGGGCTTTGTACAAACGATCGATGTAAAATCTGTTAGTATTCGGCTACCGATCGTTATAGATCGCGATGACTGGCCGGATCCTCGCTTAATGATCATAAAATCGCTATAGAATGGGTCTATTGAAGGAAACGGGATATAGAACAAACATACAAAGCAGAAAGACGTATGAAACGGCTTCTGTACGGCTTTGAATGAAGATTCTAGGCAAAGATTTCAATCGGTTTATTATACGCTCGAAAATTTCGCCTCACTCACGTAATAGTTATATTCCTATACTCGCGTGGTGAGAATTATTAAAAATAGCGAGTGAACTCGCGGTTTATGTTATCCCTATATAATTCACGTGGCTGTAAAATTGTACAGATTTTTCCTCCTTATTTCACGTTCGTTCGGTTTTATCAGAAAAATATGGATATCTCTATATCTGTGTATATGCTTACGCTCGCGTTACGAATGGCTCCAGTATGACGCGTGAGGAATACATCTATACAGCCCTTTCGCAATTCGAACCAATACATAACAAATTAATCATTTTTGGCACTGTTCATTGATCCGAGACCTCCGTCACGTGGTCATTTCTTATTAGTCTTATCATGCCCGAAGGCGTTTTAATATCGCCCATGCTCGCATAATACGTACGTTTCAAGGTTCGACGAGTCTTCGAACAATAATGATTTAATTAATTAATTAAAATACGTACGCACGATTTTTGGAATCTATTTTTTTTCTTCTTTTTCTTCTTTTTTGTCGCACATGTCAAGGCACGTGACTATATGTATGGTTATACTTGAATTTGCGGCGATATATGTATCAGCGATCGTTAAGAACGAAGCGTTAAAAACAAGCCATAGCAATTTAAAATAATTTATTTTGATTGTCTTTATACGGGCGCGTTACGTCATACGATATCTGTACTTCTCCCATACGTATATGTGTGTATAATATATTATATATACCTATATACACCTACTAAAAATTTATTTAGTCAATACATATACATGTGTGTGAATATATTTTACCATTCCCTCGCTTCTGCACAGACTCTTATACGATAAAACAAGTTCTTCTGTCTCCTAATATTTACCGAGACAATATATAGCGATGATAATTAATGCAGGAAGATGAACCAGAAAAAAGAAACAAAAAAGTGTTCAATTATCATCAGATATTGGAATTTTCATCGGATTAAAATCAATCGGAATCTATATAGTTCGATGTGACGATGATATGTTCAAACATTAATATCTACTGCCCATACCCACTAGACTATATCGATATGGCAAAATCTTTTTTACTCATCCAAAGGCTCTCCAGACTGCAGCAAAAGCAGCAGCAGCAGCAGGCCTAACCCATCGACCGCGAGAACTTATTCTACAGTTTTAAGACTCGTTTCTTTCGAACGGGTTATTCGCGGTTTGAAATTAGCCTCATGCTTCTCATGCTGTACCAGAGTCCTTATTATACTTACGCACGTATACGATAACGTCGTGTATAATACAGTGTTGAAATGAAAAAAATTAAAAAAAAAAAAAAAAATTGAAAATATTATTCACGTACGTGTATGTAATACAATTACATGTGTAGATATATCTGCACGTATACTATCTCGCCAACTTCTACATCATATGTCCATACGCATGTGTTGTATGGCCACATATCTCGAGTCCCGCATTTAAGTGTCGAGTAAAATAATAATCAGCATATAACCTACGTCCCTGTTTATAATAATTGTGTCACATATGAGCGTAGGCTTGCGTAGTTATATAGTCTTATACCATATACTTGTTTACAGGTATCGGTATTCCGTCTACCTACGTAAATCTATATGTATACACATTTGTAACCGTTCAGGTAAACGTTTGTCCTCTCTATTCATAATCGCCGCTCATTCATCGTATAGTATAGTATAGGTAATTATTATAAGCTGTTATAGACACAATATATTCGCTTCTATTGATCTCTACGTATCGTATATATTTTGCACGTGTATTTGTCACAGAGATTACCTATAACAGCTAAAAAAAAAAAAAAATCCAAAATATAATGCCGGCGAGTAACGAGTTCCGTAATTTGGAAACGCTATTTCTCAACCGATGCACGTAGCCTTCCGAAAGGCCGCGTATGCAAGGTCGTCTTCGAGGCGTTACGTAATCACACTTTTCTATTAACCGTGTATATAGTTGTTTCATGAATTAAGAAACGTAGGTAACACTCGGTTTGATAGATCCATTTTTTTTCTCTCTCTTTTTTTCCTGGATTTATATTGCTTTGCAATTGTATGTGTATGCCCGTATTTATTCATTATTCATTAAAACACGTCAGCCAGGATCCGACACACACATTTATTCCGATTTTATACTCATACTACCTGTTAGTCTCTACCTGACCACCTACCTACCTGCCGTTCAGGTATACTCGCATGTAAACGCCCAACAATACCTTCTCAAGGGTTCTATATGCCAGAGAAAGGAGGTAGGGAGAAATAACTACGGCATTCCTCACGCGCCGATGAACCTGGCTTTACTTTCGTCGACGAAACAATCCTTAACCCGAGTAAAAGAAGAAGAAGAAGAAGAAGAAAAAGAAGAAGGAAAACAAATTTTCATATTTACAACGATTCAATAACACATAACACCTAGTAGCGAGTTTATCGTGTCTCATGCCATATCATTCATCTGTACAAAGACGTTTTTGAAATAATAAATAAAAAAATGTACATGTTATCAATTTTCAATCAACTAATCATATATTTGTGCATATTCACTGCGTCTATTTGTCAGAGCAGCTCAGTAGGGCAGGTCAAGATTTCGCGACCGCAACTATAACTACGCGATTACGAAGAGTAGCGGATTGCAATGGTATAATATGTAATACCCTATGAGATGCTTGAGAGTTTGTTAAACAGCTGATGGCCTGGTTGGTTTATACAACTAGAAAACTGTCGAGTTGCTTTATTTACTCCTATTTTATAATTCTCGTTTTAAGGTAAACGCTCGAACCGCGACAGTCTTGTGGCCGCGATAATCTACCCGGTGTATCTAGTAGTCTTTTTGCCTTAACTCAACCTATCACTCTCGCGATATATCCAGTCTGCGGATTGCAGGGATCGTTCATTCCATTTGCGGATTCATACGTTACGACATTTGACCCGTTAGGTACTGTGTAAAAAATAAAAATAAAAAAAAACGTTGAAGTATTCGACGATTTCGGAAATGAAAACTACATACGATCAATTTTCGGATTTCATTGACATTAATATAATTGGCCCAGTTTGTCAAACGATTCATTTACTTTTATTTTTTTTTATTGTTGAGAAACTTGGCTCCGAAGGGTTTCAGATGAACTCTCTTACACAGACAGAGATTATGGATATCCAATAACGTTCTGCAAACTGTACAGCGATAAACTTACTCTTACCGATTTCCCTCTACAACGACTAGACGGTTAAATCTACTATGAGTATACTGATCCCGAGCTAAGCAGGAATCGTTTTATCTACTCTCTGAGCTTAGCTCCAAGAAATCTGACATTTATATCATTGCTATAATATTTATAATATCATTCACTAACTTATCGTGCAGATGTGCAGCTATAAACTGAATATATAATCTCTTACGTAATTCTATATACGAAATTCCTGAAAATCTATACATCACGCGTCGTTTCATAAAGAGGGGAATCAATCGAGGAGAAATCACGTCTCGATACTCAAGAATTCACTTTATATTTATTTATTTACAAAATTTATTTAAAATCGCTAAAACCGTATAGCCGTTACGCTACGTATGTACGTCGCGCACATATACAAACTTGCTCGTATTATACGTGGGTCTCTTGCACCTGGCGCACCTGCGAAGGTGAATATATTTCGCTGAAGTACTCAACCCAGTTAGAACGGTAGATACACGTAGTGTAAAAATCTTGATTATTTTCCGAGTATAAATTTTGACCGAAATTTGTTTCATTCATCTGATCAGGTGACTAAAAATGAATCCAAAGACCAACATTCGTATTATTAGAACCGTTCTCTTCAGGCCTTTACTTATAACACGGAATTTCCTTGTCGGCCACGCTGTGCAGGTCATACAAAGTTCCTGGTGACGCATCGGGCTCCTCAAAGGACTATACGCACATAATTCGGAATGGGGAATAATTGTATACGCACGTACTATATATACTAGGTACGAGTCATCGCGACGAATTCAATACACGTGCAGAAAATTGTCTACTTCAAATATAGGGAAATATAGATTTCTATTCGTGAGATTTGTCTAGGATTTGAAATGCGATTGTTGTTGATTTCTTTGAATTTACTTATTGCGATATGATTCGATACTTGGATATTAAAAAACCCCCTTGTCTCTGTGATTCGTTTTTCTAGTTTATAAGCAGATAACGTAAAGTCCGCACGCGATATGGCCGATTGATAAATCGCATTTATCTCAAGATTTGTGAAATTAAGATACCGTTTTGACACCCCGTGTATATGAGTGTGTAAATAAATTTCGAATCTCCAAAAGGAGCACGCAGATTTACGTAAACACAAGGCATACACGTACGCATAGACGCGTAGGACGTACAGCTTGTAGATCCATTAGACCACCTACGTCTGTTTTATGCTTTACAAAAACGGTATCACCGCCCGCGGCAGTAAGAGTTTCCGCTCGTTTACGGTAGAAAAGACAAACCGACCTCGGCGAAACTCAGAAACGTCGAAATTTTACGGGAATAAGAAATTACTGCCGAGAACCGAGATGAAGGTAGGTATCACGCATGGATCTACGGTAATTAATAATACGGTCAAGCTTACACGTATGCGTATAACGACGTTGAGAAATTCGGGACTTCGGTCTCTCAGCTAGACCGAACATCGCAGGGAATAACTGCCATTAGAAATCGTTTCGAAATACCGAACAGTTCTGTAGTCCGAATCCCTAATGGCTAATGGCTCAAGAATCGTGTAGAAAAACAAGCGGCTAATGAACCGTGAGATCGCATTGGGTATATCGGACAATAAACAGCGTGAAAAATGGGCTTTACTTAGTCTTTTTTGTCGCTATCTATAGATTTTTATTTCTACTTTATCCCGCGCCACCTAGAAGAAAAATCGAACGATTTTGAAAGGATCGAAAATCTGTGTTCCGAATAGAAAGAGAAGCAGCCAGTTTTTGAAAATGAAATGACATTTTTCCTTTCCAATCTACTCCCTGGACATTTGATTATAGAACTCGGCACAGTGCAGTGTACCGAGTAGCTCAGCCGGCAGCACGTGACACCTCCGCTTGTCATGCTATTCCGAGCGCTAGCTAGAACTGTCAGTGACTTCATAGAGAACGCTACGTGAGCGTATAGCACACGTTTCTCGCACTCCACCTCCAGCTTTTACTCTCGCGGCTGAAAAGTTTCGAACGAGTATAGCGTGGTATATAGATGGATAGATACAGGCGTTGAATTCATAAAAGCTAAGCTTCTGCTCGCACACCTACTCAGATCTACCATATGTGAAGCATATACCTATTTACAATACGAGATGAAGTTGTTCGTAGGAAGAAGAGATACGGGGGCAGATATTATGTCTTCACACTATCTCACCTGTGCCTAATTTCGACTCGACTCGCTGTGTACACGCTCCGATTTTTTTCTTCTTCTCTCTCTCTATCTCTCTTTTTCTCGCAGTCATTAATTATTCTCTTAGCTCGTGCCCGTGCTTTAGATGCCGGGTCGGTATGAAACGTTTGCGAAAATAAATTATACCTACACCTATATCTACTCGGGAGATATCGCTTATGAGGAACGACACTCGGGAGTATAACGCGGTATAATTTACGATATTATGTGTATACCTACGTATACCTTTCTTATTTGCCTAAAAAAAGAGAGAAAAAATATATCTGTCGCAATAATCTTTATTGTTGACACAGTTTTCTGCCGAGATATGAAGATAATAACGCCACTCTTTTATTACCAGATGAAAAATACGTCGTATCTCTATACGTATCTTATACCTAGTTAGCGAAAGAAATTCTTTAGAGGAGGTAAAAAAACTGAGAGGAAATATGTGATTAATTTTTTTTTCTTCTCCTTGTTCTTATTTAATCATAATTCTTATCAATTAATTGTAATTCGAGGCAAGTTTTCAGCTATAATTTACTTCGCTAGTACACACATACATACATACATACATGGTGACAAGCAGGTACACGTGCGAGTGCAGCGCGCGCACGTCCGGTAGCCACATATAGAACATCCGCTCCAGCACACGAGGAGTTCTTTTTGAGGTATATTATAAGTATCCGCGAGCGTTTCATCTATCCGCGTTGGTTTCACACGTGGAAAATTGTTTGGCTGAATGTGAGAAAACTATGTATAGTTATAGATAGAATTGGTTACTCAAAATCTTCTCAGATTCGTCTCTAATTTTTTTTTGTTCTTTATTTCCTTCTCGTTTCTATGTGTAGAAGGAAACGCGGAATTGATGCAAGCCAAGCAGTTCTTCTTTTCATCTCTTATCACGTGTCGCGAGTAGAGAACATAAGACGTATAAGGAGACGAGCGGAGCGACAGATCATACACGAGATAAAATAGGACCGTGAGAGAAGGCGAGATATCAGATAATGGAAATAAGAACTGTCTGACAGCGACGGGCATCTGGCTGGCAACTGGTTATTTTCAAGAAACCGTTTTGTTACGATCTTCTTTTTTAAATCTAAATGCGTATTTTCTACACAGTCAGTATGCGGATGCAACTCGCACTAATTAAACGACTTTTCCATACCACACCTACGACAAACTAGCCGCGTATCTACAGACCTTAATTTTTTAACGGGGGATCTATTTGCCAGATACTATTCTGGCACATGTATGTATCAGAGTGGGAAGTGGGAACTCAAGACTCTTTCGAAGTTGCACTTGACTCGATTGCGACCACTTATGTTATATGGAAGGCCGGGTTCAGGTTATGAATTTTATAAGTTCCGAAAGCTCACAGGTTCGAATTCGTTCCAGTCGATTTCGAATTATTTCTCAACACATGAAGACAAACATAGTTCATTCTAGCCGAGATCTTTAGCTTTCGGAATCTTGAACCTTGGTATTCTTCGCTTCAAAGTTTTTGAAGTCAGCTCGTTGTAGACTTTCGGAGAAATATACTTTCTAAAAACTGTACGTCGGTAATATCCAAACTCTAAACTTCGACCCAGCACCTAACAACTGAATAAAAATGAAAAATCTCAATCAAGGGATGACTTCTTTCCATCATAAACAGCCCTCGCAACGACCACGACGATCTGTATGAGATAGAAGTTTAACGCTCGTTTACTCTCATGCTAGAAGCCGGCTGATTGTTTTCTTTAGACGGAGTAAAAACGCCTCTCTAAGATCCCACGCGGAGAATTTATGCTGCGGGCTTGACCTATTTGCTATATATTATATATACAAGGTGTGTCCATCGGTACATTAGGCGATAAAAAATCGATTGCAGATTAATTGACAGGAAATTGGAAAGCCGCATGTGGGTGGCTGCGCATGTACCTATCTCTGCCAACCACGTGCTTCCTGGGAGAGTGAAATTTCTTCAACAAATACTGTCATCGTTGCATCAGACGTAGAATAAACAATTTTCATAATAGATTCTGACCGCGAGGTTGTTCAACCCATGCGAATGACTTTAACGAGTTGAAATAAGTTTAATTACGCTTATTAGCCACCGGCGAGCGTCTCTGACCCTACCCACATGTTTTATACTCCGTATGCGAGTGAAATCTAGTCCCCGTTGTTTGAAAATCATTTTTCCTTATTCTTTATCGTAATTCCAAAGCACTATCTTATCCGCTCGGCTAGGCTCCGCTTATCGAGAAATCAATATCTCCGTGCGAACCATTGATGTACCCAGCTGCTAGAGTTACGCGTCATATTTCATTAGCAGGTAACCAGAGTACGGCGATTAAAGTTACAGGTTTTCATCGCTGAGTTATGGGATCCGATTCTTTCCCGCTTTTAATAAAGAAACAGAAACTAACGAGCTGGACGAGTGAAACCCTCATATATCGACTGTTTCAGATCAGATGGCGAACACCGGATTAGAGGTCAGGGAAACTGGTCGAGTTCTTAGGGTTCAAACGGAAACTCCACACCTCGTCTCGACCGGAAGTGGACGACTTTCTGTAGCCGTGACTTTGCACCCGTTACCAGAAGGTAAGGATACTTCATCCTCAACTTCTTACACGGGTCAAAGTTCCCTGTCTAATATACCGGGGTCATTTTTTTACGGAGACATCGGAGGGCGGTAACCCCTAGAGCTGAGTACTAAAACTGGACGCGTGTGACAGCGTCGGAAATTATTGCACGAGTTGATCTAACGAGTGGCCTACTATTTCTGTTATTTATCGTTTATCGTAGCTGTCGTTTCCGGCCGGTAAAGAACTCCTGCGGTTTTATATCTATGAGGAATTATCGCGTGGCTAATTTACTTCTTTTTTCTATTTTTCGTATCCCCACGAAGTGAGGAGGAAATTGACTCCGTTCTCTCGTCTTCTTCCACTTCATTCGTACAGCCGTTCTTAAATACCCGGTATAATGTCTATATGCTGCATTCTATGGGATCGTAGTCTTACACTGCGCCTGCGTATTCTGGTAATTTGGTATTTTCGGTACTCCAACTCCCCGAGCTTCGCCCCAGCATTTCCAAAAAGACAGAAATCCCGTCAACTCTACTCCGCCAAAACTATATATAAACGAGGTCCTTTGTACTTGCGGCTAACTCCAGATCTCAGCTGTAAGTTAAGCCGCGAGTAACTTAGCTCCGAAATTTGCGTAATTTCCATTACCAGTATCGATTACCTAATTCTACCGAAAAAACGAAGAAACACTCGTCAGTCTTTCAACTCAAAATCTCATTCCTTTACAAAATTGATTCACGGGACGTTAAGGACGATTGAACATTAACGCATGTTTCTTCGTCTTATATCGTTCGTATCGCGTTACTCGCACATTCCCATCCACTACAAGTCTATACATCTGCTGAGCTGTGACCCACTGCAGTAGCTTCAGCTCGCTTCATACCTAGTTTGGTCAGCGCTCGGACACAATGCCCAACAATAACTGCCAGCTAATTTTTCCCCGGCCTCTCAATTAACCGTGCAAGACAATAAATTGGCCAATTGTTAAACCCGTTTAATCCGCTGCACCCCCGTTCGACGAATTACATCTCCGGACGAATACGGGACTGGGATTTTTCTACTTAATTCTTCCCTTTCTGATTTCTTGAATTTCTGAAATTCAGGCAGAGTTACCCTCGGCTCTGGCAGGGAAGCCGACGTCTCTGTCTCTGGTACCGGCGTTGAGTCGATCCACTGTGCCATAGAGAACGAGAACAACATTGTCACGCTTTACCCCATCAGTGGACGAACGGCAATCGATGGTGTGCCGGTCAACAGTCCTGTGCGACTTGGTCAAGGTATGTAGGTACAACGATTCTGATATCTCTGTTTTATATTTGTGATTATTTTCCGAGTGCTAATGAGCCTAATTAACGTATACCTTCTCCTTTTTTTAATTGCCACAGGATGCATGTTATCTTTTGGTCGTTCGAGCTACATGCGATTCAACCACCCAGCGGAGGCGAAACAGCTAAAATCCGTGCTGCCAAATTCGCGGATATCAATGGCGCCGATATCGTTTTCGCTTGGCGAAAATTTGGACAATAATTTGGAGCGGAAGCCGCCAGTCGCGCCCCGTAAATCCCCGAGGAATTCTTACTCCGAGGACGAAGGCTTCTTGGGAAAACTTACCAAGTTTGAAATGCTCGCTAGACAGGGAAGCCGCGCCGTTTGTGTCTCGCCAAAAGTCTTTCCGGCCGGCAGTGGAACCGCGAATGTACCGGCTGATCAAATACTGGGATACTCGAGGTCTCCGAGTCTCGCTTCACTCGCGAAAAATAACAACAATTCGCCGCTACAAAATTTGACCAATTTTGACAGGAGCAGATCCAACACTCCGACGATCATGCAACAGATTCATGACGACCCCAGGCTACGGAGGGATATTAACAAATCTAATAACGGAAATAACGGAGTCTCGGGATCGGACAATCATAATCACGGCCATATTCAGGTATACGCGAATCCTTCCTACAAGCAAATTTACATCGAGAATAACAACGAGAATATAAAAAACGAGGACAATCGACATCGCGGTTTGAACTCGGGTTCCACGGCTGCTGGAATGTCGCAGAGTCTCGTTTGCCAGCGATCGTCGGAGTACGATAATTTCGGGAGGGAATATGACATGAGTCAAAGTTTGATAGTGGCTAAGACTACCACGGAGTTTTATCAGGTTGAACAGTTCGGGTCTAACCCTAATATTCGCGACCATGAACCCGGGGGTCAGATTATCAACAGTCCCTTCGGGTCTAGTCCCAATGTGCGAAGGATTCACCCGCCAAGTCCAGCTTTCAATAGAAATCCAAAGTACAGCGACCAGCAGAGGAGAGTTTACGGCTCTCCGTCTTCTTACGGGAATTACGCGAGGGTTAAGAGCCCCACGCCCAGCATGGGGAGCAATTGTTCCATCGAGGAGCTCAGGGAGCGACAGTTAGACGCTGAGAATAAAAGGAAAGAGGCGGAAATAAGGAGGCGACAAGCCCAGGAAGAGAGACTTAGAGAACAGGAAGTTGAGCGACAGGAAAAAATGAGACTTGAAGAAATCCTTGCCATGTGTGCCGAGTACGAGAAACAGAGCACCGTCGATCACAGGCAGCCAAGGCAGCCTAACAGGTAAGAGAATAATAATTGTATAATTATTTTCGTTATTCTCATCTTCGTGTCATTTTTTAGAATAAAAACGAACGGCTCGCTTCCTCGCGAGAAACGACCCGGGTATGGCTCGCCCTTCGATAGTCCGCGGAGTCCGTCTTCCGGCGGAAGTCAGCAGCTCCAATTTTCCTTTTCGGAATCGCCGAAGCAGACGGCGCCGATTTCTGTGCCTTACGAAAACGTGAATCTTGTTAATCAAGGGGCGAGGAATGGGCGCGTGGAGATAATCGGGAACGAGAATTTAAACGGGAACGAAACTAGGTACGAAAACATCCGCGTCGCGGTCGAGAATGACCAGAATTCGACCGTTTATGGGAAAATTCAGCAACAGAATACTTCGGCTAGGGGTTCGCAAAAGAACTACGAGAATTTCACACCAGTTAATGGAAATTTTCACTCATTTACGATCGAGGAAGAGGAGGGCGAGGCTCCGGTCGATTTGGGGAGGAATAACAACCCTCATCACGTTCATAGGAACGTCAGGAACAACAACAACAACCAACACCCTCCCGCGCAGCAGGTCGTCAAGAATAACGGAAGCTTTAATAACGGATGTGAAATAATCGAGAACAAGCTCGCGATATCGAACGACGATCTGCTCGAAGCGATCGAGCAACTTTCTATGATATCGAAATCCAAAGACGCGTTCGCCACCCCGAAGAGAAACAATTCCGAAAGGGATAACGCGAAGTCGAATGAAGCGAAGGCGGACAAGGCGAGAGAGGAGCTCGAGATTGAGGACAGAAAGAAGTACGTTGAATTTTTGCAGAATGAGAAACTACACATTCACAGTAACATGGACGTTCTTAAGAGAAGCATCGCAGATATCGAGACACAGGAGGAGGAGATCGGGAGAGAGGTGAGTTTCTTCCTTTATTTTTCCCATTTTTATTTCAATTTGCATACTCGGTTAGTCACTGGAATAAACTATCGCGTAAACCTCGAGCAGTGCGCAACGCCGTTACGTCATTTCCCTTATCTCTGTGGCACGCTAAGCCGCGAAGTGTTCGTATAAGCATATTGTTGAGCAAAGAGGCGCGGTGACGATTGCAGGCCAATATTTATAGGACTTTTTACACTTATGAAAAGATAATGTGAATTTCTTCTCTTTCCCCCACCGTATTAGCGGTTTTTCCTTTTTTCTTCTTCTTTTTTTTTTCTTCCCCCACTCGGGAACTCGCGGCTTATCGCAACGACTTGCCAGTTTATTTAGTTTACTTGGAAAGTTTAAAGCACGCAGAACTGCGCGGAGCGACGTGGCATTGTCCAGTGATTTTTTCTAAATTCGGTTAAACCATGTCTACGACCGCGAAAAAAATTGTCAGAATATTTTTGAAGAGGTCTAAAAGCGATTTGGGATTAAATGGGAGATCGAGATCGAGATCGAGAGAAAGACGAGTGAATATTGTACGAAGATTAATTATAACTGTCATTTATGATTCCTTTTTTTTTTTTTTTTCAATTTTATTGAATGTAAAAATCGTGAAAGTTTATAAATGATTTTTTTCTCTCTCTCTTCTTGTTTAGTTGGAATTGGAGAAAGCTCTACTTTCCGCCGAGTATGAAGCAGAATCTTTAAAGCTGTCGCAAGACGAAGGCGAGAAGATAAGAATCCAAATGCGGATAAACGAACTGGAGAGAGAAATGGCTGAGGATACGTCCACCCAGGCTAATCTACAAACAGAGGCTAAACAACGGGTACAAAATGCTCAACAGGCTTGTTTTCGCGTGGAAGAAGAACTTCAGAGCGATTCTTTGGATGATAAAAGCCACCAGGAACTCACCGAGAAGCTATCATTTCATCAGGATTTACTCGAGTCCGAAAGAAAAGCCTTTGAAGATCTTGAGTTTCATCATCTTGAAGAAGAAGCTAGCAAACTTGCGACTAGGGAAGAATTGCAAAGGTATAAAAATCTCGTTTCTTTAGCCAATTGGCGAGACTACGTAAATATTCGTTTCGCTTATTCTCGTCGCACTTTCCCAGATATCTTACCGATCTATCGGCAAGAATCGAGACGAAGAAGGCTCAGCTCAATAATCTCGAGTCGCAACGAAATGCTGCCAAAAATACGGCCATCAGAGATACGAGGAGCCTCGAAAGACAGAAGCTTGGACACGTGCGACGATTGGAAGAGGTATGAGCGGGCTCTTCTTTCGATTTTTCCATTTTTTCGCAATTATTTACAACATAGTTATCAATTATTTTCACATTATTTCGTTGACAGGGTCGTAACAGGCTACGTGCTATAGACGACGAGCTAGAAAGTCTGTCACGTAACGCTGTGGAAAATCCTGACGAAAAACGATCGCCTAGTCGAGAGGATTTCGACAGGATATCCAGAGTTACGACCGATTCACCGATCGTACAGACGAACCAAGGCAGCTTGGGCAGAAAGACGATTGAATCGTTGAAGGAAATCGAGCGAAATAGACATCTGCATTTGGCTAAACAGGGTAATTGATTATTTTCAGTTTCTCTCTTTGCTTTTTCTTCCTGCTTCGTCTTGCTCTTCTCCTGATGATTCGGAATTAATTTTCGTCGAAAAATCGTTTTTAGGAAGTCAGGTGATCTCCGAGGAGAGACGAAGGGTCGAAGAACTTAAACGGCGTGTTCAAGACGAAGTCCGGACACAGTGGGAAGAGAGAAAGATGAACTGTGCCTCTTTCAACAGCGTCGAATCCGGCGAAGAATCTTCGAGCTATTCTACAGGCGGACCTACGGAGAGGTGAGCATATCAAATATTTACAGACGATTAGGTATACCGGTTTCTTTTTATTTAACTTTCTCATTTCACTCTCTATATCTAGTTCCGCTTAAACACTATTCTCAAAAGTCAAAATTCAGGGAAAAGGAGCTTCGGCTTAATTTACAAAATTATTTCGCGTCAATTTTTTGATATCCCCGGAAATTTATACTTCGTATAAAAAAAAAATATCTCTCCTCACTTTCGAACGTAACGTTAGCGTTGTTCTTTTAATCTGAAAAGAAACTATAAAAAAAGAACCGAACCACACAACGTGAATGAAATACTAGTGTATTAGGCATTCTATTGTAAAGAGACGAGTCGTTTTATAATCCAAAAAATTTTTTCGCTCTGAGTCACTCTACGGGAAATGATTCGACCGGGTGTGACTCCTAGGTTTTATTTATAGGTACTCGAGTGCAACCGATCGAACTATACCGTTATCTGATCAGTGATCGGAAAGGGTTGGGGGGAATCGATGATAGGCATAAATTCAATACGCGCTTTGCATATAGTTTCGATTTTCGTCATTTCACTTTCCATAATCATGTAGATTTTTCACCAATTCGTTCTATGGTTGCTTTGATAAAGTCCGTCCTCGTTTCACGCTCTATTTATTCATAGGCTACTATCGCGGTTTAAATGCATTTGAATAATTAAACCGTATGATAATTTTGACACGGTGATCCCGCCGGCTATGATAATTAACACGTTGATTAAATTCCGCCTCTATAGCTAAAGCTTCAGCCCCACTATTTTTATTATCATAAAATCCGGCGATTTCGTGGGACTGACTCATTCCGAGAAATTATTTTTCTGTATAAACATACACGATCCCGGATTCAAACGACAATCACCCATATGTACATCGTCCGTGTAGAAGATAGCGAAGGAAATCGGAGAGTAGGATAACTCGGGAGAGACTGATTGAGGAGGGGAGGTCCGTTATCGTTCGGTGATATGATATCGATTCTTATCAAAATATGTACGCGTGATCGTTCTGTGAAAACCTATCTATTCGCGTTACGAGGTAGCGCATATTCTCTCGCCCATATTATTAGCAATAAGCTTCTCGCTGTTTAAAATTGTTCGTTAATATTATTATACCGGCTGCGTTTCCGCCCTCGGATCGCTACCGCGGATTTATTATAATAATGAACGGGTGAAAATGAACGCTCGTCAAGCTGGTGAAGCCGTTTTTACTCAAGCCAGAGTCGCGGGCTGCAGTGTCATAACTTATCTGACTAGCCACAGGTATTACCTGGTCAGTAAAGACTGGATTTATAAAAACTGCTACAAACCGGCACGGAGATTAACGCTACTCGCTTACGCCAGAATCTCGTAAGTTTTTATTCCGCCCTAGTATACGATAGAACGCGATTTATTATCACATAATCTTCTTCGTCTCTTATTCGAAATTCAAAAACTATAGTCTTCCATTGTTTCATTCAATTTTTCAGCGGAAGCGGAAGCAGCGATGGAGCCGATGGAGGAGCCAGCGAAAAACTTTCACCGGGGAAATCTAGCCCTGGACCCAGTCCTGGACTTGGAACCGGAACCGCAGGAGCTGGACCCTCGAACGGCGGTTACGCTCTGATTCACAAGCGCGGAAATGTGAGTTTTTTTTACAAGTTTTTATTTTTTATTTTGATTTTTGGCAAAATTAGAATCAGATTTTAATTAACCTGTCATGTACGAAAGTAGATGTTAAAATTTCTCGTGGGAATGTCATTCGTATATCTTATTGGAAATTTCGTTGGCACCAATCGTAGGGATAAATAATTTGGTTTCACGTCAATCAACATTTCGTAGACTAGAAAATTTCGAAGTAACTATATGTTTGTTCGTCGAAAAGAAAGAAACTTGGTATGAGAACGTAATCCTTTCATCGGTAAGTCATTTTTAGACTATTTTCCCTCGTCTATTTCTATTTCCACGAAATTTTTATGATATGTCTAAAAAACAAAATTGAAACTGAGATTAGTTGAAAAAATTCAATCTTATAGTAAAACGGTTAATATATTCCGGTTTTTGTCATCTTGAACCCGAGATGAGAGGCGGTGTCAGAATTGGCAGGGAAACGCGCTTGTTTACGAGATACGTTTTCGACCAGCTTCGCGTGTTCGTAGCTCTGTGATACAATATAATGAAAATCATCGATCAAAGTCTTGAGGATTTATGTATATACGTAGAAAGATCGTGAGGATATAGTCGGAAGATATATAAGTCGAGTTACGTCTTCGGAATATAAAAGCTCTCAGCATCGTCGTCAATAAGAAATAACGCTTCCCTCGATGGAAGGGTTAGAAAATTTTTCTCGTTATAATAACGAATCCGTCATTTTCAAACGTGGCCTGGGGTACGTGCGTCTCAAGTTATTTTTGGATAATCGAGCAGGGGAGTTTTGAAAGAAAAAAAATGAAATAAGAAAGAAAATAAAATAAAAATGGATACTCTTCGGCTTAGCACCTGCTCCAAAGCGTCGATGGCATTTGCCGAGAAACGCCTCGGTATATTTTAAAACCGGAGTAAAATGGGTAGGTATGTTATAGTGTAGAAATCGTGGTTACATGTGAAAATAAAAAATAAAATACACTTTTAGTCTGTGGGTTCAGCTGCTGATACGAATCATTGCATATACAGGATACATACTACGATACTATAATAACTATGAAGATTGTATCTGCAGCGGCTACAAAATCGCGTATTTTCGTATCATAATAATCGTTGCCAAAATGTACGTACATGTATGCGAATCGTTGAAAAAGTCGTTTCAAAACCGGCCACTATAATTAATATGCTCTTCTACTACATGGGATTTTGTTAAGATGCGGAACTACGGTTTATATGATAGACCATATACTAGGACGAGGATATATATTTAATTTATTCATTATTCAGATATACAAGGACGTCAAATGAAGATATGCAAATTAATCCAGTTTAAACTTTGGGATATATTATAACTTCATATGGTCTCAGCTCCTTCGACCGCTTCAATTCCTACGAGATATACCTAATAATAATGATAATTATTTTTCACAAATTTCCTGCGATTTTAAACAGCTATACTCAGCCATCAAACTTTATATAAATCCTGTCAACCTTAGCAGCTGTCTCGCGGAAATTTATCCTCAGTTATACATAGTTTTTAATTTAAGTAACAAAAAAAAAAAAATGAAAAAAAATGAAAAATAAAAAATATCTCCTATAGTTCCCACTCGGCTGTAAAGAAAAATCTTTCGTGGCGAAGATATTGCAGAATCATAGTACGTTGCGTATTTAATTTGAATAATATAAATTCTTCAAAATTCTTCTTTTTTTTTTGATTGATTGTGTAAAATGGGGAAAACGTTTAAAAATATTATTATTACGGTATAGTCTGGGTCTCGCATCGCAGTTTGAGCGATAAGGTCGTTCCCTGGTATCGAGTATATTCTTGGAACTTATGAGTCCATGGATTCTGAATGAGCCGGGTTGTTGGTAAATCGTGTTAGCGTGAAATATGAATAATAATTACATGCCCCGCGGCTACGTGGCCGTTTTCATAAGGTGGGGAAAGACGTCGCGACGCCAGACTCTTTGGACGCTCATACAACCCGGCTATCGTGTACGGCTCCGAAATCCTCAGTGCTTTTCGTACCGTGTCGAGGTCCACTCGTGGTAAACAAAACGCTGATCTGTCTGACCCGTACGAAACTAGCGCGAGATTGCACAAGCTATATATATTTAACATTCGCACGATCTATAAAGGTACATACATACCTGTGAGGAAATACGCGACTTGCACCTGTTCTATAAATTTCACAGTGAAATTCATATCAGTTTTGGGAAAATTGTTGAATTAAAATTTAATCCACGCCGCATAATGTCCCTGATGTTCATAAATTCGATAAAATTTATGCGCAAGAAGGATCGTCGCGTTAGAAAGAAACATGTGAGTGGAAATAACCGATACATACATATAATATTCTCTTCTCTTTTCCCCATTTCATGGATAGAGCATAGCATTCCTTTCTGGTATCGTGTGCCAGCGGAATGCTACCTAATCAAATCATGGAACTATCACGTAACGCGATTCCGCGTTACTAATGCTTAGCACGCATTGCGTATACGAGTTTCTGTCGTAATCTACTCGTTGCCAGAAGCTATGAAGAATATGTTATTGCGTTGAAAATTTTTACCGAAAATATTCAACAATTAGTATACAGGATACTTGACAAAATTCATTCGTCATATTCGACGCCTTGATATTGGCACAGAATTTTTCAAGGGACTCATTATAGTTCTGGGATTTAATTAACTGCCTTGGGTCTCATAAAATATTCACGTAATTGACTCTCTCAGATTCTTGGTGCATTTAATCATCACGTTCTGTTATTTTCTGTACAATATACGACGTTGAAGAATAGTTTAGATATACAGTAGGAAAATGAATGTCCTACGATTATATGCGAGTAATTCTTTTCAAAATTCCAATGCAACTAATTGAAATAACCGAACGAAAATTCGTCGCGGTCTAAAGCCCGCGAGGAATGAACGGAAGTGGCGGAAGTCGAAGCTCTGAGAAAACATTTCAACTAGCTGGAGCCCAGCATGAATTCTGAACAGAATGGGGTATCTATATATACTAGTATGCTACCCCCGTTGCCATTGTAAAATGGGCTTATAAATATAGCCTGGCTCGTAGAGAAGTGACTGAAAAAGAATATCTCAGCATGAAAGAATTTCTAGACGTTCTTATCTCCCGACTTCTATACACATGCCGCAGATTCCATAGACTAATATACAATCATCTGACGTATAGACAATTATAACGCAATTTTTCTCATCCCTTGTTACAAATGACAATTATTTCACAGCCAAGGGAGGAAAAACGGATCTCATCGGAGGGCGGAAGGACGAGCAGTAACAGCGGAGGAATTCCCGATGGCTCCGGAAGTCGTCCCCAGTCTCAAACATCCAGTGAGTTAGATACCCTCGGGCCTTTGCAGCCTGTTAAACATCGGGAAAAACCTAAACTACAGGTAATTATTGCCAGTGGTAAAAGCGAAGTTGAAGTAAGGAGTAAAAATGTGGAATTAATACACGATTTTGTCGTTTTCTTTTTCTTTTTTTCTTCAGCAAAGACCCTTGACTCGTTATCTTCCAATTAAGTCCGAGTCTTTAGACCTGAGGAACCATATTGAGACTGCTGGACATCAGCTCCAACTAATACACGACGTTTCGGTCGACACGACAACCTGCTGTGGCTACTTATCTAAGATGAGTAAAAAGTTTCACCACTGGAATAAAAGGTGGTTCGTTTTCGACAGGAAACGAAAAACACTTTCATACTACAGCGACAGTTCGGCAAAAAAAGCACGCGGGCTTATATACTTTCAGGTAAAATTGAATAAACGGATTATTTGATCGTTCTTCTCGTTCTTTTTTATTTTATTCTTATTTTCGTCCATTTTTTTGTCGTCTAGTCCATCGAGGAAGTCTACGTCGATCATTTGAACAGCGTGAGATCGCCCCAACCATCGCTC
Source organism: Rhogogaster chlorosoma (assembly GCA_944452935.1). Classification (NCBI taxonomy): domain Eukaryota; kingdom Metazoa; phylum Arthropoda; class Insecta; order Hymenoptera; family Tenthredinidae; genus Rhogogaster; species Rhogogaster chlorosoma. Next base: position 22,894,288 of record OX101803.1, on the reverse strand, counting down.
ACATTCATCGTTAAAACTTCTGCAAGACTTTACCATCTCATGGCTCCAAGTCCTGAAGCTATGCGGGTCTGGGTCGACGTAGTATTTACCGGAGCCGAAGGATACCATGAATTCGATCATGGTGTGTGAAAGGATGTCGAAGCCTTGGCCGTGATTAATTTACAAAGGATACACAGTCTTTCTCATATTATCTCTGCCGTCTATATAATTACGTGTGTATTTATACCCCAGAATTTTCTATACAGCCTAATTTTCCACTAGACGATATATGTGAGAAGGAAAAATAATCAAAACCTGTAGAATTTTTAATAAGTTTATTATCGACGAGACGTATGCAATTTACGTATTTTTTTAGAGCGATTTAAACGATGGTGCCACCATATATTTTTCGATTTATAACCCGTTGAGAAAAAAGGGCATTAGTAGAATTATGTATAAGAAAAGTATTATTCATCTTTTGATAGTAAAAGATTAACGATAACTTTATTACTTAATAAAGTCGAGTAATATTTAGAGTCTTTGAGATTCTGATTGTTCTAATCGTAAGAAGGTTTAATCTAGTCTTCCAGTATAGATGAAACGAATGAAAAATATCAAACTTGAGGATATAATATGGTTGAATAAAATTATTGCCTATGTTCAATTATACACGCGTGTATAACTATATATATACAAAGATCAAATAATATAAGTGATCTGGAATGAACCAGGACATGAATTATTGCCGTTATATAATAATTGTAAATAACTTAATGATAGTCATTTATTAACATATTTTAATATAATTGCTATACACACACAGAAACATATCTTTATACTTCATACAATACAGTTATATACTATATTATAGACGTATATATTAATAAGTATAATTATAAAACATCAACTTTAATTTTCTGAATTTGAGTAAAAATCATGCCAGACATTTTCATCTTATATAATTACTATACATACTATACATATATACCCATATATTATATACAATTAATGTATTTTTCGATGTATTTACCAAAAAGAAACAAGAATATATGGACAATCTCACATGCTAAAGTGATTTCGTCATGACTCGTTAAAAGTCTCACAAAATTCCTGCGAATGAGTATGAATCTTTTTCAAGCAATAAACAAGGAACGTATGTACGCCGCGGAGCATTATTCATACTGATTATTTTCGCCCGCTCTTTGCGGCAAAAGTAGCTCGTCGATTCACCGCCGAAATCACTAAGGCGCTGGCAACCAAACTGCAAGGGGCACTGACCTATGGTAAGGCAGCTCCGTGCTGGCAAGTGTGCTCACCAGCTAGAGGTACGATGGAGACATAGCTAGAGTCAATGAACCTCGTGGCGTCGACGAGTTGATATTGCAGCTGCGTTAGTAAGGAGCGACTGACAATGAGTCTACGATGGGAGTAGTTCGTCAACTCAGCCGCGGGTGGCGGTACTATTTGCCCACCCCATTGACGGGCAAGGACGCGCACCGACCTTGAGAATTAGGAGGCGCACCTGTCGCTGAGTCAGTGGCGCCTGTGGCGTCGAAGAGTTCGGATGGAGGGTGTGTTAACGAGATGTGCTGGCATACATCGCGAAAGAAATATTCTGAATGTAGAAAAGTTATCGCAAAGTAAACGATGTACTTAATGACGGAAAAAGATGTCTATGGTCTACTTTTTGAGTAAATCATGGAATGATAGCAGTATTATAACACTCGTGTTTCTGTTACAGTTGGATGAACTTCTATCAGAATACAACTACCTCCGTACAACAGGGATTCTTTTACAAGATTGGAAATCTAGTACATATTTATTTTTAGGAAACAATTATAAATTATACATACCTTTGACAATACATAATCTTGTATACATGCTAAAAATAAATTCACAGATATATTAACGATGAATTGCTTCTTTACTTTTTACCTTTCCAACCCTGCGACCTTCGTTTCGAAAAATTTCAGAACACCTCCTTGTGACGAATGTTCTCCTGATATCAGGAGCATCTTTCGACTCGCTTGATTTTTAAATTGCTCGACTTTTCTACTCCGAATGACGCTAGCATAAAGAAATATACATATAGACTTGCATGAAGACAAGTATGCATATATTAGCGCCTGATGCTAGGCAATAAATTTGTGTCTCACACGAATGGCATGCAGGTTGTATATGGTTAGGCGCCCCGATTTTTTGAGGCAAAATTAGTTCGCTCCTCTGACCGCGAGATTGCAAGAGCATCCACTACCACGTGCGAGCGACAACTCAAGACCAAAGGGTCGCCCCTTTGTATATTTCCGAGTCTCGCAACTGCCGGAAATTTTGGTGTATGGATATAGGTATAGGCATGCATACGTGTCTTCATACACGTCTCTATATGTCTATTCATTTGTACTAGCGTTTTCGGAAGTTAGAAGGATTTTAACTCGCAAAATTTCTGCTCCTGGTATCAGGAGAACATCTGACCCGAGGAGGTGTGCCGAAAAAGGATATGCCTATTGATTCATTCATTCATACGTCTCTCTATACCTCTCTATACCTATAGTTAACTTATACTAGCGATTTGCGGAGTTAGAAGCATTTTAACTCGCAAAATTTCTGCTCCTGGTATCAGGAGAACATCTGACCCAAGGAGGTGTGCCGAAAAAGGATATGTGTATTGATTCATTCATGCATACCTCTCTCTATACCTCTCTATATCTATAGTTAACTTATACTAGCGATTTGCGGAGTTAGAAGCATTTTAACTCGCAAAATTTCTGCTCCTGGTATCAGGAGAACATCTGACCCAAGGAGGTGTGCCGAAAAAGGATATGTGTATTGATTCATCCATGCATACCTCTCTCTATACCTCTCTATACTTATAGTTAACTTATAGTAGCGATTTGCGGAGTTAGAAGCATTTTAACTCGCAAAATTTCTGCTCCTGGTATCAGGAGAACATCTGACCCAAGGAGGTGTGCCGAAAAAGGATATGTGTATTGATTCATCCATGCATACCTCTCTCTATACCTCTCTATACCTATAGTTAACTTATAGTAGCGATTTGCGGAGTTAGAAGCATTTTAACTCGCAAAATTTCTGCTCCTGGTATCAGGAGAACATCTGACCCAAGGAGGTGTGCCGAAAAAGGATATGTGTATTGATTCATCCATGCATACCTCTCTCTATACCTCTCTATACCTATAGTTAACTTATAGTAGCGATTTGCGGAGTTAGAAGCATTTTAACTCGCAAAATTTCTGCTCCTGGTATCAGGAGAACATCTGACCCAAGGAGGTGTGCCGAAAAAGGATATGCCTATTGATTCATTCATTCATACGTCTCTCTATACCTCTCTATACCTATAGTTAACTTAGACTAGCGATTTGCGGAGTTAGAAGCATTTTAACTCGCAAAATTTCTGCTCCTGGTATCAGGAGAACATCTCAGCCGAGGAGGTGTGCCGAAAAAGGATATGCCTATTGATTCATTCATTCATACGTCTCTCTATACCTCTCTATACCTATAGTTAACTTATACTAGCGATTTGCGGAGTTAGAAGCATTTTAACTCGCAAAATTTCTGCTCCTGGAGGTGTTTCGAAAAATGATGTGTGTATTGATTCATTCATGCGTACCTCTCTCTTTACATCTCTATACCTATAATTAATTTATACTAGCATTTTTCGGAGTTAAAAGGACAAAAAATATATAAATAAAAAGGTGCAGGTAGGGAAAATGGAAAATAACGATGCAATTGATTATTGATATGTCTGTCAAAACTGTAAATTTATTGAAACAAAATCGATACAATGTTACTTTTCGGAAAAGTTAAGTATAATTTGTAATTATTTCTTAAAAATAAATACGTAACCATCGCAATACAAGTATTACGTTAATATGTAACTACTGGCTATTACAAAAATTTTTACGAGCGAATTAACTAGCCCTTTGAAGTTGCTAATCGAAACAGAATCCTTGCTAGGTGGAGGTGCGTGGACTGTGATGAAAGTCTATTCAACTGTAACAGAAGAACAAGTGTTATTATATGAGTATGTCATAAGTACATGATTCAAATATCCAAAAATAATCTATTTCCATCGATGAATGTGCGACACTTCGTAGTGTTCGAAGTATTTTTATCAAGATATTATACGCGCATTAACACAGTCCCACATTATCGCTTTGACGCCACAAGAGCCACTGACCCCGCGTCGGGTTTTCTTATCCTAGGTCAGTGCTGTGCCCAACGGGGTGCTAAATGGTATCGCCATCTCGCGGTCAAACTAACGAACTACTTTTGCGGCAAACACAGGTGCGCCTGACAATATGCAACCTGCGTGTCAGTCTTGTCTAATGGTTGCATATGGCAAGGCGTACCCATGCTTGCGGCAAAAGTAGTTCGCCTACTTGACCGCGAGATGGCGATACCATTTGGCACCCCGTGTGCCAGCTTTATGGTCCGTGTCAGAGTTCACAACTTTCATATGTCGTCGTCTGCTCGCCCTAGGGCTGCTTAATTATAATCATATTTACTCCTGTTCTATCAAGTGTAATAATAATTATTCGTAAATTAAAAATATTAAAATGTTAAAATCCTCATTAAAATTATTGAGTTTACCATGCTTTAGGGAAAAAGTGTTATCTCTAATTCCGATTGGCGAAACTTCTAGGTTAACTAACCTCTCTCTAAATATATCGCGAAAAATTCATACCACAACGATATGTCAAAAAGTAGAAGACAAGAAAATGATGCTCGCATCTCTACCACCAAAAGATGAAGGAACTCTAGGAGAGAAGTCAATACAAATCGATAATTTATTGGGCAGGCAAGTGAAACACATATTTTTAGGTTATATCTCGTAAGCAACATACCTTCGATCCTTTTTCATCCATTCTTTGAATTCTATTGCAGCGTCGACGTATTTCCCGACGAAGATACACCTTTCAGACTCTTCAATGGAACCCCATTCAAAGATCTACCCATTTGCAACATCCGGGTTACACCCAATAACACTATCATTTCTATTACCAACGTGAAAGGTGAGAAACTATACCCTAAAAGGTCTCTAACTATCCCTAAGCTAAGAATCTACGAAAATTACTCATAATCTACTATTATGATCTAGGAGAAGTACAACTGATCCGTTCCTGCGGCATAGAAGGCTTTAAAAATGCTCGTAAAGGAACAAATATAGCTGCGCAGGCCACCGCTACCACTTTCAGCATGGTAAACATCTTAACTAACCCCTTACAGGGTCTTAGAAATTCTCTAAAGCACTTCCAAGTCTTTTAACTCCAAGATAATAAGACATCTTATTTATTTTAGAGTCTAATTGTTCTTATTTTTCCAGCAAGCCGTTAAAAAAGGATTCAAAACCATCAGAGTTAGGGTCCGAGGTCTTGGTCCAGGCAGAATGGTAGGGAAAAGTATTAATTCCTGATTAAAACCAGCTATCCATTATTAAAAATGGATGAAATGTTTGTTTTCTTGATTTCAGTCGGCGATAAAAGGTCTGCAAATGGGTGGACTTGATATTATTTCGATAACAGACAGCACTAGAGTATCTTGGAATCCACCAAGGCCAAGAAAAGCAAGGAGATTGTAAATAAGTGATGAACAGACAATCGTAGATACCATTTATCAGTTTATATTTACTGTATCATTAACAGAACACTGAATATACTACTTTAATCACAGATGAGGATTCTTATTTCTCTGAATAAACATGCCTGATTATTGCAAAGTAAGAATATGCAGCACTACATATCTGGGAAATGATAAAAACGATCAATAAATTCATTTATTGCAGTTTATTTCTAGTTTTATTACCACAATTCGTAAAATTTCGCGAAATTACCTGCAGGTAAGTAGCCATCGATACATCATAGAGCTTCCAGACCCTTATTTTCAAAGGATTTTGACATCGATGTGTTATTATACGAATATTGGTCTTGTACCAGCCAGGTGCTTCGTACCAAATGCTATTCCACGCCGCTTCAGTTAGCAATTCACTCTAGAATAAATTTTCAATTTTACTATAAAGGAATACTAAGCAACGACGAGGAAAGCACAGAATTTAATCCGATATTATAGATCGATCACGAAATTATATCCATACTCACGTGGAGTTTGACTTCGTTTCCTGTCCAGTAGATCAGCATCAACATATATACTATCACCATCATATAGGCAACTGCGACTATACTCTCGAATGTAGAGCCCACCTGCGATTTGAATCAAGCTTTTAGTTCCCTGAATTGAAAATCGGGGAAATAGGATTCAAGAAATGACAAATAATTTTCGAGTGAAAATTATCCAGAAGCTCGATCACGGAATGCTGGTAGAAAATAATTGAAAGAAAAAAAAAAAAACACCCGTATCAAATCTCAACCCTCCCTCTCAATTAGTTTTGGAAATAATCGATTTCTTTCAATTAGCTTCATGTTACGTAAAATCTCAATAATTGCTCTTTGGGTATATGTATATAGGATTAATACTGATAGCGTATAATTGGATTGGATTCAATGTCTGTATTTCAATACCTCAGCTAAAAAAAAAAAAAGTTGTATAAAGGGAGGAATTTCGTTAGCAGAATTGGGGTAAAAAAATCACCGATTCGTTAATAGAATCGAAATTGATCTTTGATCAGACCAGGAGAACTTTTTTTTACAGTAAAAACTTTTCTGTAGATAAATAAATACTCACGACTGTGTATTGAAAGAGTATTGTGCAGAATATGCCAGCGTATACGACGAAATCCAACATCAAAATCTGGTTCAGGACTCCGTTGAGACTTTCAACGTATCTGTAGAGCGAAATTGAACGTTCCTAGATCAGATTTCGTATCGAATATCCGAAGCTATTTAACAACGAGTTGGGGTTTTCTCTCACTCAATAACTCCCACATGTCTTTTCACCCAGCTGACGATCTCCTCTTTGAGATCTTCGCCCTTGACCATTCCCTCCAGCTCAATTTTCAAAATCTTTAATTCGCAGGTGGGAATGATCATCAAAACTGCTGTCAGGGTCGACCAGCTTGCTGTAATGACTCCGGTCAAATAGGCCATCGATACTTGTAGCAGATAGCCTGACCAGATATCAGGAAATGGGTTCCAGGCTCTGAAAAACAGCAATTTAATCCTTCATTTATTTTCGCTTATTGGTCGCAGAGAGGATCGGGAAGAAATACATACTGAAATACCTGTAAACCAATTCCGCCGGCTCCTCTTTCGACCCCAAAACCATCTCGATGATTGGGGCTCCGCAGAATCCAGTAATTGTGAGTCCTGCGCCTCCCCAAAAAGTGAAGGTAACACGGGTCGCGTATTTCACATATTCATTGAATATTTCCAAGGATTTTTCGTCCCCGGATAGTCTGATCCTCTGGCTGAACTCTCCCGAGTGTTTGACCTGCGTAGGGAGAGATAACGAGCAATTAACGTCCTGCAGATTCGAAAACGAGGAGTAATACTAATTACAGTATTCACCAGTTCGCCCATAGTGCCTCTGGTGAATAGGAACGCAGTGGCTTTGGCAATGCCGCTGAAAAAGAGAAGAGTAATGCTCAGGTTCCTTAACACCGCCTTTAAATCACCCATCGAAATAAAAACGTCGGCGAACATCGCCGCGGTAAATATTCCGTAGCATAATGTTATAAAAACACCAAAGGTCCTGTGAATCACCGACATTTTTTTACCGAATAAACCCACGGGCCATAGCCCTTGAATCTGCATCGCTATTACGTTCAATCTCGTAAAAGGATCGCTCGTGGACCTCGACATCGTCGAAGCTGATTTAAAACTAGAGAATCCTGAATAAAAATCCGACCTTTTATATACATAAGCATTTGTCTAAGCGTTAATTAATAAAGACAATTAATTAATAAGAGTTGACCTGTACCCTTAATTCATCCTGCTCTTATACTCTTTCTTTTTTCCTTTCTGTCGGCACAATTTATTCGACTACGTATTCAGCTGCGTATACCTATAATTGCACGGTATAATAATTACAGATAGTAGATACTCGGTGGTCCGTAGTTGAATCGAATCTTGGTAATATGCTTCGGTCCGTTAATAGGATGGGATAAAATTGTGAGGGATGAAAACCGCCGCGGTCTGACGTGCAACGGTATGGGTGTATAGTTATGAATTATTGGCCACGTAGTAAGTGAAATTGTTATCACATATGCATATATGTACATACCTAGGTACAGGCTTAATACTCCGAACCCTGATGGTTATCAACGATTCATGGACGGAGAGCCGCTATTACGATTACCGATGGATACATTAAATATTACACTAGAGAGGCCAGGGTTGGCCGCGGGATGCCCTGAGGGAAAAATATGGGAAAAAAATCGGATTTGGAGAGGAGAGATTTGGATGATGCAAATATAAACACAGTGGGCGATTAAGATTACACAAATTTTATACGCTTTGATTAGATTATTATTAATTAATTAGAAATAATTAAACCTGGATCTAATGTGTAATGACTAGATAAAACAGTTGAGTTTTATTGCGAGGATGGCTTAGACGGGATCTATCACAGATTTTGCTTCGCTATAATAAATATGTACAGGATATTATAATTGGGTAAAAAGGACGCCGACGTGGCTGCAGATCCTCATTTCGATTGTTCTACGATCCAGGGTACGTACTCTGAAACTCGAGTATAAAGGCCGGGTAAACGTGGACGGGCGCATCCCACCCCAGACGAAACTACACCCACAACCACCGTCGAGCCCACGTCATCTCCTCGGCGCCCTCGCACCATCAACGGACCACCGCTGTCTGCCTGAGAGGCGAAAACTTGAGTTTAAAAAAAAAGGCACCGAAGGATAGATAGAAAGAAAGAAAAAAAAAATAAAAGGGATCAGACTATAAATTCTGGGTAGAAAAATCGCGCGTGTAGGTATATATATACATATATATACCCTGCCGAGAATGAAAAATATGTTTTATATCAAAAATCGCTATTATATTTTCACCGAATTCATACATCTGCGCGGGTTTGTAGGGGATGAAGGCAAAAAATAGTCTGGCATAAGATAAAAATTATCAACGTTCTTTGAAATTTTCGTATGAAATAATATAATAGACTCAAAGACGCAGAAATAAGAATAAATAAAAATCAAAAAGGGTTTAAGATGGAAAAGTTAACGTCGCAAGATATATATATATATGAAAGACCACTTTTCTCGCAACTCGGGGTAAAAATGTAAGGAAAATTGGAAAGATTTAATTTAATATATATTCCCTCACCCAGCACGAGTCTCGACCGCCCTCCTCGTGACCAGCGCACATCTGTTGTGGAGCAACGCGTGTCTTCTTTCCATTGCTGGCGTACCAATCGGTACAAACGTCGTTTTTCACCACTAATACATCGACTTTTTGCAGGATATCAGCTCTCTTGTCTGAAAAATGATTTCCTAATTATTAGCCATTTTTTGAACACTCTTTTATTTCCCTTTCTCGTCAAAGAGCGTTGCGATTATACTTACGCTTGGACGTGTCTGCACCCAGCCACCCCCATCCGGCAGCAATCGCGTTCTCACCCTCGAAGATACTGTAGCCAGCCGCACCCCTGGTATCGGGGAGACAAGCTGGTCTTATACTTTCTGACCAGGAAATCGGCCTCGCGAGTTCTAGGAGCGCGATGTCGTTTGTGTAACCACCGCATTTGTGACCTGGGTGGATTACTACCCTGCTAACACCCTCTTGTAGGGATGGGGGATCCTCGGAACCACGCAAATTGTGCTCGCCTAGAGTGACGCGTAGTTGACGTGCCGGAATTTCCGACGACCCTCTGCGAGGTAGAGAAAATACAGGAATAATTAGACCTCAGTATAAGCTAATAAGCATCGTTTTATCTCCTTCTTTCCCTTCGCCCAAGATACGAATAAAAGGCTAATTAATTCCCCCGAGGAGAGTCCCATTAATTAACAAGGAATGATCGAAGAATCTTGAAAAAAAAAAAAAAGAAAAACTGCAAGGATCGCAAGTGTGGAGAGAAATTGAAAGTGCTAATTCGTTCACAAAGGTTGTCTATTATTTTTTTTAACGATGAACGTTCGGATTTGAAAAGCTCTCGTATATTTTCAGCGCCCGAACCCGTTTTAATTTGTATTTTCACTCGAATTGCGAATAATTAAACTGCTGCGGAAACGAGCCGAATCACTCTCTCGCCCCGCTCTACTCTGCTCTGTTCTACTCTGCTCTACTCTACGCTACTCTTCTGTGTTGGTCCAGGTCTGCAGACCAACCCCCGCAGTTCGGCAAGTGGCGTAGCGCAGAGTACGGCATGGCGCGGCGCGGTGCGACGGGGAGAATTAAACGCGCTTCGCTACTGTAAACCATGATTGCACGTAAATTACCAAAGCGCTTGGTAATTGCTTGCGGGCCATGCAAAACGTGACGCGACCCAACCCAGCTGTCTATACCTACACACAAATAGGCGAACCCTCGTCATATGCATTCGGAAAAAGGTGGACACTGTGCAAATATCCCGGGATTTCGTTTTTCAGTTTGAAAGATTTTTCTCCATTTCTTTGGGAAATAGGGAATCTATGTATATAGGTATAGGTATAAGTACTCACGAGCAGAGGCAGTGGCCAGCCGTGAGAATAAATCTTGAATTAATTATTGTTCCACCGCAGAAATGACCCCCTTTTCGAGTGATGCTAACCAGCCATGGAAATTCTTTCGGCGTGGCATCCCCGCCGCCCACAATACGGGAATTTCTGGAACCGGTGAAGGTTTGTCCGCAGGAAACGTCCGCGACTGAAAAATAAAAAGCAGAAAAATATTTGATATGAAACGATTTTTTGTTACATTTCGTGTACGGATTCTTCATTTTTATACGGTCTTCCATCCATCTATACGTATATGGCTTTTTATATTTACGAGACTTTCGTGCATCCGCTTGGAATATTTTAATATAAAAGCAATAGTGGATTGCTTGACTAGTGGAGTAGAATTTTTCTACGCTACCGCATGCGAGAAATGTTTGTTGGTAGCTCCCGGTGTACCATTTCAACGATTGATTAAAATCACTTTTGCACGCGGATTACTATAGGCTGCACCGGAGGCGAATTTTCTTTCTTTTCTATCTCGTATAGAAAAAGAATTTCTCTCAAGTTTCTAATATCAAAATCGTATACCTCATAGAAATTGGATTTCTTCTGATCAAACGCGATCTGCAGTTCCATAAGATGTCTATATACTACGATTCATAAATTACTAAATAGAACCGCGATGGAAGCTTTCGCGCAAATTTTCATTCAAGTATAAAATCACACAAGAAACTTATTATCTCTGTTCGTTTCTCCGGGGTGAGTCGATGTCTAGATCATCTGAGAGACAGCCGTAGCTGCTGCAACCCTCGAGACTTACGCCCCCAACGAGCAATCGGCTTACGTAAGACTTCGTTATTGTACTTTCTTCGGACGTGATTACAGTTTCAATTAGACCCCGTGTCCGAAATCCGGAATGACACCGAGGGCTTACGGTGGACTCGAGTTTTGATTCGATACATATTACGTTTGTCTGCGGCTTGCAAGTTATTACGGAGATAATTTCGCCGACTTTTGACTATAAGGCTGCCCTGCAGGAGTCATTCGCACGGAATTTAGCCCCCTGTTCGTACAGTAGCGAATTTGGTTAGGAGGAATCTCGCCGCCGCAATCCCTATTCCGGGGGGCGAGTCCCCGTTCGCGTCGTTTCACACCTCGGTTGATTAATTCGACCGACGCCGCGTTCGTCCTACGGGTCGTAGGTACCGGGTCCTGCACCCCTGCCCACCACCCTTTCAGGACGCAGGCGCCTTCATCCCGGGGGAATTTCCGGCCTGCAAATCCCTCGTATAATGCTTCCAGCCGCCAACCTCCACCCCCTATACTGACATTCGTGAATGAGTAATAGATGCGTCAAATACAGACGCGAATCTCCGAGAGCATTGTAGTGATATAATAATATTTCGATGCCAGGTATGGATATTAAATCTATGGATATAAAGGCCGGTTGTACATTTGCGAATTTATAATATGATCGGCAAAAACGTTGCTGCAAAGTTTATAAACAATCTGTAAGGGTGCAGCCCCCCGGGAAGTAGGTAATTTATTCGTCGGGTACTCGAGGCTCTCTGTACCCTCGAATCCGCTCCTAGTTAGCATTCGAAGGAAACTGTGAGAAACACTTTTAGAATCTCTTTCCGCGGGAGTGAAAAGCCGCTTGAGAATACTCTGGAGATATATGGAATAAAGGTGGCAGCGTATATAAATTGCTATTCCTCGTTACGTTTTTTTTAAATAATCGATATTATCTTCATCCCATTTCACAGCGCGGTATTCTCTAAGCCTCGCAATTTCTGCACCGCGAAAGATTGAAATTCTGGAAATCTCTCGAGGGCGAGAAGACCGAGTGATATAAAAACGATTTCATACAGAATATTATCTGCACTATTTTGGACACTCGAAGAAATAAAAGTTGAAAAAATCAATTCCGATTAAATAGTAACTTACGGTTATTGAAGCCAGCCGTGAATCGGAGGGAAGAAATCCAGGCGACGATGACCATAGCAGTCCGAAATGACGAGGGTGAGTAAACCATGGTTCGATCCGTACGAAGAAGCGCACTGCAAAGCCCCCTCGACGTACGGAGATGTGGAATAAAAATTGTCACGTCTGTCGGGTACGGGGTTCTTTATAGCTGTTGAGGACATGCTGCATCCTCTCCCACCCCCAAGCTCGTCCCCACTGCTTACCGGCGAATATATTCCTCTTAGCATAAGGTATATTATGTCGTTATCCACCTTGTCGCAGGTGACTAGTCGAGGGCACCGATCACCGATTACCGGGGCCTCGGATCTATCAAGGCGACAGGGTTTAACAAACGCGTAATGTCTAAATTCTCGTATACATTAGAGAAGCAGTTAAACGTTCAACACTCTTTTTACCTTGTTGACAAAAATTCTCTCCGATTGATATTAGCGAAAGTAAATAGCGACAGATATTACAGCAGCCTTCAAATTTCTCGTTGAACAAAATTCTCAACGAGTGGAATTGACGTTGAGTTCTCTTGGATATCTATGGTCTTATTTGAGTCGGATTTCAGCCTCGTTTTGTCGCGATTTTTATTATTATTTAAACGAGGTGAGGGGGTCCATAAGTGGCTGTATAGAGAAGCGATTAATCCGCCGATTGCAATTTCACGGACTCGTGTCAAGGCGTTAAGCAACACGCATGTTGATTGTGTGTCAGAGTCTAGGATAATAGTGAGGCCGAATATCGAGTGATGGCAACGACACTGCAAGGCCGGCTAGTCAAACTTGACACAGTAGCGTTAACCACGACATGGAGCCGCGGGGTTAACCTGGTGCACTTGAACCACGGCTTAGATGCAGGTATACGTACCCACACATGGATGAGAAACGCAAATAAACGCGTTAAGCCCGAAGCGCTTTCGAATCGTCGCCACGTAATCGCTAGCCAGAAACAATAGCCCGAATCGTTCGACAAATCTAGATGCAAATCTTTTGAAAGTGAGTCTCGCGTATATCAGCGAGTCTGAGATAATTCGGAGAAAAAATAATGCACCGTATAATCCCGCGGGATTTAATATCCATAAGATGATATAATGATCGGAGAATTCCTAAATGTCAGGAACACCGCGATGATCAATGTGTATATATTCCTACCGGGTCTCAAGGTGAGCCGAGCAAACAATTATATATTGTGACCATGGGACTATGTAGCCTATACCTATAACGTAATTCAATTTTCCGTAATTAATGCACGTATTATACCTCCGCGAGATATGATAGCGCGAGGCGTGTGGGACCTGCATATCGGCCGTGGCTAATAAGTCGTATAGTCAAAGCGCCGAAAATTGATGATAGGAAATGTAGATTAAGAGTGATAAGTCTTACGGGTGTAACATCAGCGGCAGATATGGCTGCGTGGTGTCAGAGACGCGTAAACAATCGCTCATTTCAAATTTGCATAAACACATCAGGTAAGGTCAATAGCATACGGGCCCTGATGGTGACTGTGGTCCAGTGGCGTAAGCCGCTAGCCAAACAGGCTGTTTCCGTATTCTGTACAAACACTCGCGACCACCTTGGCTCCAATAGCTCATATTTCTCGCTATTGATCGACACGAATTATTGTTTAAATACAACAATTTTTTTCATACCCAATTTTATAGGAGGCGATGGCCCGGCTCCCGTAATCTCCAGGATTCGATATTTGAGTTAGGTATTTATTGGTATAGGTACGAGTCAAATCAAGGCTTGATTCAGAAGAGTAAAACTCGATTTATCGTCTGCCAAAGAGACTCGTTCGTTGAGCTAACTTTTTTTTTCTCACCTGATTTCAACATTGTGAGAGAAATTGAAATTGAAATATGATAATCTAATCGAAAATGATTGTTTGATTGAATGATCCGGGAATTTTATTTCCATTTTTTTTCTCTTCGAATCACGTGTTGCATATGATTGTTGCAGGTATGCCTGTGGCTGTGCAACATACTATACGTATAACGAATAGTTTACCTCGTTTCAATTTACCACTGCAGTTTGAAGTTTACATAGTCGTTCGTTTAAACCGTGTGCATGCATCGTACGTACGCCTCGAATTGTTTTATTATGCAAAATTCTTAGCCGTGATGCAATAGCAGAGTTTCCACCCACTTGATCATCGGAAACGGTTGACATTGACTCAATTTCTGTAGTATAATCGATGCGAAAGATCCGAAATTTCTTTCATAATTTCCATCACCCTGATAATGATTCTAGGAAATTATTTAGAAGCTCTCTTCATCCGACTACGGATCAAGACTATTTCCCTTCCTTCGAGTAGAAAAAGATCTGTGCATCAGACACGCCAGTACAATTAAAAGCAATAATAATGATCGACTAAAGGCCGAGGGACAATTGACAATGCAGGCTTCAATGTCAGTATGATAAACCATAAACCCAGTACACGGACGACCTAGTCCTCGTGGCCTGGAAAAGCGCGTTTGATGATATCTACAGATGGTGATGGTTGGAAAAGCTAATTCTAACGCGCGTATATCACAACGTATGTATAACATACATACGTAACATACATAGACGAGAAGAAAGGAAATTTGAGTAGATAAGGGGTTGGGAAGCTGGGAAGCTCAAAGTCAAAGCCAAAGCCGAAACTAAAGCCTGTGGTTTTGGGTACATGTGTGCGAGAGGAGTAGGACGACGAGGACGAGGACGAGGACGAGGACGAGGCATAGAACAACGTTAGGTGTATATACGTGCATGTTGCATAATACCGCGCATATACCCAAAACTCGTGGTTTTGTGTTATAGTCGCGTTGTGTGGATCGGTAGATATAGAGACACAGATGGATAGATAGGCAGCAGAGAATGTAACCCAGGCGTAATCCACGCAGCCATTCCCTCATAGCTGAGGGGGAAGATTATCTAAAGATTACTCGTCGAGGATCGCGTTTGTGTTTAACGATAATTGACCCAGTGAAACTGGATTACCAGATGAAATCGGATCAAGTTGGTTGTGACGATGCAGAGTTTAGCCATGGGGCGGGGTAGGATCAGGGGTAAAGGTGCGTGCTTTAATTTTCCTCGAGCTATATAGCCTCGTCGCAGCTCTTTGAATATATTTGCATCATTCGACATTGTTACGTTGTTTCTGCAGCAGTGATTCGTCGTTGCGAATTGTACCTACATACATATACATATACATACCATACGTATACATATATGGTATACATATATATCTACAAGTACACGACACGGTTGCATAAATTAGGGTTACATATTATACGATGCAGTTTGATGCGCTTATGGATCTCCGTCGAACGAATGAAAGGCGTTTTGTGAATAATTATCGTTTCATTCTTTATTGTTCAATTTGCTCCATTTTTTTTTTTTTTTAACTCTGTTATTCTTTTATTTTTTATTTTATATCTCTCTCACCTTGGCGCCTATGCAGACGTCGCGGTCGTAACGGACGCTGCATTCGATACCGCGTTGTATAACTTATGCATCAATTATGCAATTCGCATATGCACATACGAATCGCAATGCCAAATAACACCTCCACCTCTTACTTTCACACAATTCGCGGTCACGTTATTCTATACTTATAAATAATCAAGTTTGCTAAATAATATATTCAAAGTCCGTGGAAAATCTCATGGTTCCTTTTACTTTATTCTTTTTCATTCTTATTCAACTATAATATGAAAACAAATACTTGGACTTGGAATACATAATCGAAGAAAATCTACTGCACTTACGAACATTATACTCGGAGTTTATCATTAAGATAGTTCACGGGGGGTATCTCAAGATATGACCAAACTAACTAAACAAATAAATAAATCAGTTGTCAGGTGATGTTACGTCATATACGCCAACCCCTGTGGGTAAAAACTTTTGTCCGAAACGCGGTTATCTCCGCGTCTTTATTGTGTGAAAATTGTCTCGTAAATCTGAAAAGTTCTTTTTTTTTTCTCCCTTTTTTCCTTTTTTTTTTTTTATTTTTTGTTCTCTTCTCATCTCGCAGGGGATTAAAAGCTCCATGTTTATTATCGCCGGCTTGAGAGGCCTTGTTGTATATATATTCGTATAAATATTTTAGCAGATGTAGGGGTGTGTACAAATATATATGTATATATTTTTTTTTTGATTTTTCATTTTGCTTGAAGAACCGACTTCGAAAATAAGATGAAAAAGGGATTGTTTAATCTAGAGATACTATAATAGAAGTTAGTATAACGGTACAAGGATTCGAAAGAGACTTTTGTCTAAACGACACGTAGAAATCTCCGCGAGCAGTTAAAGGTATACGTCGTTCGGTCTCCGGATGGGTGAAATAAATAAATGACGAGCGATTCCCCCGGGGTTTTCGTGTAGGCGACGGGGGTTGCGGGAACGAGATTCTCCCGCTACAGGGTGGAAGGAACAGTTTCTCCGTAGATAGCGGGAGAGTTATGGCCTCCGGAGCGCGAACGGCCGCGCTGTACCACCCAGACGAAGAGAATAAGAGAGAGAGAGAGAAAGAGAGAAAGAGAGAGAGGAGGGAAGAGAGTGAGAGGTACACGCAAGGGTGAGGTTGAGGGTGAGAGTGAGGGTGAGGGTGAGGGTGGTTTAAGCCCCGCTCCCCCAACCTTACAAGTCCGTAATTTTTACCCCCGGACAAGTTAAGAGTAATTTACTGGCTCTCGGTAGACATTATTCGGCTTTGTAGCTCTTCTCTCCAACTCCTACTCTTCAGCTGTTCACATCGCATAGGTCTATACTACGGGCGCGGTTAATTGACTCACATCCTCCGTTTGTCTCGGATGCTGCACGTCTGACTTAGCATTCAGACGTCGACTTACAATTCTACAATACATAGACGTATATACACGGAATAGCAAAACAGATGTTCATTTTTTCGAAATAGAAAATCAAATTTCCATCTCTTCACATTCATCGGTTACGATACGTTCCTTTTTTTTTTTCGAAAATTACACGATCTTGTATAATTGTCTCAATTTTTTTTTTTTTTTTTTTCCTTTTTTCTTGGATAAACTTATATCGTAAAACATAACACGATATGTTTTGTCTATTCGGAGAGAACAGTACGAGAGATGGGAGAATTCTGTTTTCGGAAAAAGGGATGATAAAAGGCAACGCGAATGTTTCAAAAAAATGAAATGATTCAAGACTCTTGTTTTTCTACGTATCATTGGACGTATACAGTTTATTTTTTAGTTATAACCTTGTAACCTTAATCACTTTTTGGGTAACATTCGTTTCTGTTGGCTGCAGTTATTATAATACATAGCAATTTTTGGATTTTATTTTATATATATATATATATTTTTAGGTTTTTTTCTTTTTTTTTTTCTTGTTTCTTTATCAATAGGTCGAGTAGTAGGTATAGTAGGGTTATTAGGTAAGTAGGATGCGTGCAAACGCCACCGATTAATTACACTTAATTTTCATAGTCAACATTCAATTAACACGCAATTCATTTTTTAAACGCTTACCTTCGTTTTCGATTTTAGCTTAGAAAATTTCAAAGTTTCGATTCGGTGCTCGATCCACACCCTTTCAAAATACGATAAATAAAAAAGGAAATTTTCAAGAGTAGTATAAGAATCAGCCGAAAATTTCATAAGATTCGAATATATGTACATACATATATATATATATATATACTTATATATGAATCCGTGATAGAATTTCATTTCGGGAACTATATATGGGCAACGATTATTCGAAAGATCGCGATTCCAGCAGCTATAGGATACAGAGCATTTACTACCTCGCAAATGTTTCGCCATTCGAAGGTTTAGGGCTTAGCCTCCGATCCTGGTGGAGAAATGGTAGGAGTTGAATTACACGGCTGGACCAGGATGTACAGACCGATAACGTTCGAGCGATTAAAGGGGCAAATTGTTTAATTGGAGATTCCGCCCCTCTCGATCGATACGCGGAGCAATTTGCTATTCACGATCGCGTACATACGTACGAATAACGAATCAGATTCAACCTTAATTCGTATTAAAAAGACCTTTCGCAAATGATATAAGTATGAGTATTATATATATATTGTGCGACGCGACATTTCTGCAATAAAATTCAATAGTTTATTCAATAAATGAAAAGATCATATTTTTTTTCTTGCGATGTAATAGCGAAAGCGTAAACTTCGAGTTTTTTTTTTTCTTTTTTTTTTATAATATCACTATAATCGTCCCTGTTTGCAAAAATCTTTACATTTAATTACAGAAATATGTATATATTTATATTTATATATATATATATATATATATATATATATATATATTTCCATATTAATGAATGTATGTGTACATGGATTATTATTGATTTACTAAAGAAGAAAAAATAGAAAATTTTATCAATCTATATAATATTGTAATATTTATTTATGTATTCTTGTCATTTATTTATGATTTGTTTTCTTCTTTTTTTTTTTTTTTTTTTACTTTTTTTTTACAATGCAACAACAATCCTTTCAGTTTATGATAATAATAATTTTTTGTTTTCCACAAACTACATAGAGTTTCATTGCATCGTTGTGTGCAGGTATTACGTGAATCGGGACTTGGAAATGTAGTTTTCTGAAATTCGTAGCTAATTATTTCAAGCTCGTTTCGTGTGCTTTGAAATTGAAATTTTAATTAATCGAGTTTTCTATTATACCCCGATGGTTTTTTTTTTTCTTCTTTTTTCTTTCTTTCTTTTCATATATGGTTTATATGAAACTTCGTCGAAATAATACTTGATAATATTAATTATATGTATACCTATATGTATACCTATTATCGTAGATCTGTTTACGGAACATTGTGGCAAATTTACAATATTATTAACTATATACCAATATAATTATTAATATTATTATTATTATTATTATTATTAATATATGTATAACCACTTGTATCAATATCAATAATATTTCTATCTGTTAGTTATTATCCGTAGTTTTTTTTTTTTTTTTTAATTATTATTATTATTATTATTGTTATTATGTACAAATTGACTTTCCCATTTTCATTTTTTCTTACTTTTACGATTACTGTTACTTTTACGTCTTTTTATGTTTATTATTATTATTATTATTAATTCGCCTTATAATGTAATAATAAACATACGAACAATCGTGTCGTTCGATTATCGTATTATATGTTTTTCGCCCATCTATAATACCTATATATGTATAATATATATAATATATGTATATTATTATTACTATGTAGGTACCCTAATTTTATCCAAATTCTACACCTTTATAATATATTTATAATATACATAATATAATACGTACGCATAATAATTATATATTCATTACGTAATATATGTATAGGTATAATATATACGTAAATATATCTATCTATCTATCTATCTATCTATTACACGTAATAAATATTACCACGTTGCCAATTAAAATTTCGATTATATTATAATAATTATCATTATTTACAATACAGCTATAATTATATAAAATTTTCACAACGCGGTATACATATACATCCTACATACGAACTGTATTTCTGGGACAATATCGCGTTTATACACTTGGCACCTGGCTGCTATAATATTATTATAGGTATATGTATATATATATAGACGTACATAGTTTTTTGTTTTACTTTATCATTTTTTCACATTTTTACTCGTTTTTTTTTTTTCTTTTCTTTTCTTTCATTCTTCTATGTATAATAGTATAGTATATATATATTTATATATTTATTCCGTAAATTTCACGACACGATTACGAATTTAACGAATTACCGGGGGGTCTGTTAACGTGATAATGTTTATTATTCCACGGCACGACACCTACACATTTGTACCTGATGCATATATGTATAGCATATATACCACTGCAAAGAGATACAGAAATAGCAGGTAAGTATAGGTAAATATATGTATATACACATATATACATACTTTGGCGTTTATGGACCGTGCGAATGTTGTTTAAAGATTTTCAACGAAACATTATGCTTACTTCTGTTTTTTCTTTTCTTTTTTTTTTTTTTCCTTTCAGTTTTTCTTTTTCCCCGAAACTACGTACACGCATGCATACATATACATAGGTATATATAATTATATCTCATACATTTGCAGAGATTTTCTGTGTAGAGAGAGAGAAATTTTATTTTAGGTTATTTCATTTCATTAATTTTTTTCAATTTTTTTTTTTTTTTTTGCCACGTTTTACGTAACGTGGATTATTCTTGGGGGCGTAAAAAGGTAGAATAAAAATAGATACACACGTGTAAAAGAATTTTCATGAAATTGATGTTGAGGGAAAAATATCAGTTCAACGTTTTACGCGTTATTCATAATCTGCTATTTCTCTCCGCACATTGGTTAGGTGGTTAAGAATGACTATTTTCAAATATAGGATATAATCTTACCTGGGTTTAGGCAAATTTCAACACATAATTATAATTATATATAATATGAACAAAATTGAACACAGTTTGGTTGTTGTACGAGTCTGCGTCTGACAGACAATTAATAGAAATAGAAATAGAAATAGAAATAGAAATAGAAATAGATGGAAAGAAGAATAGTTAAGAAATTGCGAGGAAAAGATTTGTATAGAGATGGAGAACTTATGGCTAAATAAAACTTTACAAAAATATATATACTCAACAAATGATAAATATATCTATAACAACGTCATATTTACTGTCTCTGTTTGAACATCAATTATCGTATTATATAAGCCCGAATTATATAGGAGCTGATGATAATAACTGCGTTTGATAATTCTTCCATAATTGTTCTTATTATATCATTCTTTTTTTTCTTCTTCTTCTTCTTCTTCTTACATATTGTATATTACAAATCTACTCGCCTATGTATATATATATATATATATTAATGGTAATGTACAACAATTTATTTATTTATTTATTTATTAATTAACTTATTCATCGACCTATACATACTGCTATACTGAAACACCGAAGACTCTTTAGACCGCAACAATATTCGGTGGAGATTATTATTCATTCATTTATTTATTTCATTTCATTTCGTTTCGTTAGTTAGTTTTTTTTTTCCACTTTTTTCCTTTCATTTTTTTTTTTTTTTGTTATCAAATTTTTTATCCAATTTCAATCCCAGTATCAAACGAAGCGTTGAAATGGTATAAAGAGAATTTTTCATAGTCGTTGGGTCTCGGCTCGGCATTGCTTTTAGAATATTGTTCAGTGTAATAATATTTATTTATTATTGAAAACGAGTGGATATATTCCATACTCGCGTTAAATCGCGTTTATAAGTTTTCTCTCTCTTTTTTTTTCCCCCCCTTTCTTTCTATCGTTCTTTCTTTCTATAACGCTATACGCTCTAAGGTACATACGTACGTATAAATTAACTATACAATTTTTATTTACAGGAGAAAGACTTTTCGCTTTAAAATACAACTTTTCATTTCTTTTTCTTTTTTTTTGTTTTTTTTTTTCTTTAAAAATAACTATTAACCCCCTATATATTATACCTATAGAATAATTATAAATATCGTAGGTTATATAATATCGGCGAGTCATTATACTATTACTCGTTATTAATAATATAATTATTACCGTATTTATTATATTATATATATATATACGAATATGTAATGATTTTAACATTATATAATAGAGTCCGAAAATTTGAATAAAACGAAATTTTTACCCTAAAAAAAATCATCCCTCGATTAATATTAATAATTACATATATAGGTATATATATATATATATATAAGTTATATATTAAATTATTAAATTCGTTTGCATTAATACTGATCTCAGGTGATACGGTTTTTCTGCGTTACAAAAAGATTACAGATTATTATATATTTTTATCTACACAATTTATTTATTTATTTATTTATTTATTTAAATGTTTTAATACTTCGTCTAGTTCCCAGACGACATTATTATCAATTGCCATCCCAAAACACCGACGCGAGACAACGTTAGGCATAGTAAAATACCGTGTAGACTTGGTCCTCGCAAAGAACCGGAAGCCACTGAATTCGGACCTAAAGCTGGACGCGTAATATTAAGGAAAATAGAAGCGTCCGCAATACCCACCGAAGATTTAACCATAATCGTCCATTCCCCAGCGTGGGACCACCGCACAGATTCAAAATTAAGAATCGACTCGTGGCAGGCCTTCGTGTCCCCTTCCTGAAAATCAGGATAAATGCAAATTACCCGAAACGTTGAATATTAATTATTCTTTCTGTAAAGATAAAACGAGAAATAACCGAAGAGTGAAATGAAAATAATAATAACAAAAAAAAAAAAAAAAAACGGGGCGAGCTTTACCTTATTATTATTATTATTATTTCTTTTTTTTTGCCAATTTTTTCTTTACCGAATACAAGGAAATATATACCCACGTATATATATACTATATAGATATAGGCGTCGGCGTCGACCGAGAGAATATTTTAAAAGCATTTCCCGAATCCTGAATCGAAGGGTTCCGAACATCTGCTGATTCCGCGAGATTTTAAGCAGACCTCGAACGCGGCGCTTTTTACATGCGACGAGACTCGCTCGTTTCTTGCTCCATTAAACACCCAGCGAAGGGGTCGAGCTGCTTCTGATGCGTCTTCATGAGCAAATGTCGGATCATATAATACAAAACTAACGGCTTGCCTCCTTACCTCGATCGCCAAAGCCTGGACTCCGGCCCGAGGGTCATTTCCTGGTACGTAAACTCGATCCTCGGAAAGCCACAGTAACCTAGTGTACGATGGTTCAGCGCAGAACTCGACTCTCATCTCAAGCGGCTGACCCTCACTGGCCGTAACCACTTGTATAGACGGCCGTACTGTCGGGCCTCCTGTAAAGCGAGAAATTTTTCTTTTCCTGTTCACTTTCGGCGAAATAAAACTCGTAGAGCTGCAGAATACGAGACTCGGTATTTTTGCATTTTAATCTCCGCCGAATAACTTTCGAACTTTTAACTAAATTCGAATAATTTATAGGCCCGGTATTGAATCCGAGGAAAATCAGAACGCGAACAAGAAACAGGGGACGAAAAACGTTTTCTTAAACAAGTATTGATATATCTTCACGAACGGTTTTCTCCGATTTAGATGAAACTTCGGGGCTTGATATACTTCCCAGCTTCTTTTTTTTTTTCTTTTTTCACCAAGGTATAAAAACATTTGTAAATCAACTATGGGTGGGGTTGATGTTCCAAATTTCATGTATTTGATGATTTCTCACTTCGAAAATATACTATACCCAAAAATTTGGTGATTTTATTTTTAAAAAATGAATCAAATATATTCCAAATTGATTGCAGGATGAATTTTTCATGATTTTCAATCAAGTCATCTACTGAAATATCCGGGTAATTCTAGCTGCACCCAACTTCCGTATTCTAAGGGAATAAATTCTCGAACATCTGGCGTGTTTACGGTTAGAATTGTGTCTAATAATGAGAGTATAGACGTCTGGCCATGACGAGACGAGAATTTCCCGAGAACGAGAGAGATATAGAGTAAGAGGGGTTTAGTAGTTTGCGCTAATTGGTGGCAATTGGTGCCGACCCGTGAGTCAGTTGTGGCTCTTGAATATTCGTCGACGTTTCGGAGGTCGTCGGGGCGAAGGGTGGAAGGGATTTTGGAGAAGGACGACCGCCGTCAATAATATAATTTTCCTAGGACCCCGAGACTATAAACGAGCCGACGAGTTGCCTTCAGAGCGAACGATCTCAAAAGACAAATTCTGAAGGGATAGAAAACTCACGCCCTATACCAACGCTTTCAATTTGTCCTAAGTTAACAGAACCCGCTCGAGATTTTACTACGTTATACTACCAACATTCGCCCGCTCGATCCCAAAGGGACGAACAACTCCTCCGAGCTTTTTCAACCGAATATTGTCAAATATATTAAAAATAGTTTCTCCAGAGTATTTCTTTGTCCATTCTGCATTTTTCTACACCCCCTTCTGCTCCACCCTAATTGGAGGCTAGACCAACGCCGAAATGATATTAATTAAGTGTATTTCCCCCCGTAGAATAAGATTTCTAACTCAAATCTCCGCCGCAGTATAAATCGAAGGCGAATTCACCCCTAAACTCGAATACTTTGATCGTTATTTGACCAGGATTTGAGTTTATTTAAATCGGATTAGCACACCGATTGATTCAACCCCTTTGTCGCCCTTGGACAAAAGGGTTGTTCCGGCGGAAGATAAATATACTAAATTCGTCTTATCTGGCTCGGAATTGGAGGGGGTCTATTCCACAGGCGTCAATAAATCGCATGAGAAATCGGGAGCAAAAAAAGGGGCGAAATGGAGGACAGAGACCTGGTGCAGCATCATCGAACTGCAACGAAGGACATATAAAGCATTTCGGAGGGTGAGGAGGCAGGCGAGGTATGGGAAGGACTGCGAAGCCTCGTCGACCTGGTAAATTTAAATTTATGGTAGGATACCGTGCAGCTTTGGATCCTCCCTCGTCGCCCATAGAAGCTCGACTATACCTACTCACTCTCCGAAATCTCCCTCGCCACCATCACGGGCATGGCACCAGCTCGAATAACAAATTCCAAGCTTCTCAGCACCGTGCCAAGGCGACACTGCTGGTATAGAACCAGGGGAAGAAAGCTCGTTTTGGGGTGCGTCCCTCTCTTTGTCCGGCCAGCAGGCCATACCGAGGGAACTCGCCAGCCACGAACGAGTACGAGTGTTCGAAAAAAAGGAAGCAAAATCCCTGGGGAAAGGCAAGAAGGAGAAGGAAATTGAAGAGATGAAGAGATGAAGAGATGAAGAGATGCAGGTGTATATGTATATGGGGTATGGATGTATGTTTGAGAAACGAGACGTCCGGCGATATACGTATATTTCTGTCGTTCGTGGATTCGAGAAAGTTGAATCGTTCGTTTCCCCGAACGTTGCGGAGAAGAAGCTTGCGAATGGGTTTTCTTTTTATGGTAATCGGTTCGAGGCTGGCTTTTCCTCCCGGTCTAAACCTCAAATTTTATGGTACCTGGTGCCCCCTGCCCTTAAACCTCACAGCAGGATTCGCGTCGGGTAGGAATCCGGAGTTAGGGGAATGGAGGTGGAAGTGGAAGTGGAAGTGGAAGTGGAGGCGGCGTATGCCAGGAAATTGGTATAGTTTTTACGAGGTTCTATATAGGTGGCCCTCCGGTCTTGTTTTCTACCCGATAATTTGTCTTGTTGTTTGGGAATCGCCAGCCTCCGGGGAATCCCCGTTCCTACAAGCACGAACGAATATCCATCCGAGCGACTCTCGACCTTCGTCTTTCTCCTTCTATTTCTCTTTCTCTCCCCCTCTCTTTAACTCTCTTCCTTATCCTCCTCGGGGATTTTGCCCGAAAATGGGAGGCGGGACTCAAACACGACCCGACAACTTCAATTTATACAACGGCCCAGAGACAAAAGACCAGACCAGAAGCCAGGGGGTTGTTGTACGTACCTGGTATGCTCGTCAGGGTTACCTCCAAGATACGTATACCTACATTCATTCATTTAACAACAGCGACAGCTGATTGCCTACCAGAATACATTGCGCCCCGTATATTATACAAAAATATAATTTTAAAAAAACCCACAACTTTCACACCTACCCTTCGCAACTTTTCATTTCATTCGAGAAAAGCAAAGACAATGATAAGCAGAGTATGAGAATATGAAAGAAATGATAAAAATGATTCGACGAATGAATGAGTTGATCGAGTCGCGACGACAGGTGGTAGAAAATCGTTTATCGCCGTGTATTATGATAGGTGAATGAGGTTAATCGTTTCCGAAATAAAAATGAGTTCAGGGGTTCCTTTTTTCGCTACTCCCGGGGTAAAAGTCCTCTTCGATTCGGTCCGGACACGCGCGTTATAAATGGAGTTGTCGATATTATACGCGACGTGAATGAATGGGCGCGAACCTAGAGCATTGTTCGGCTCGGACAGTCGCGGGGCGGAAGTAGGCTCGCGCTGCCGGAACCGGAAACCAGACAACCCGAGGCGAGAGAGTACGTCACGAAATCGAATCGATTTGTTACGCTCCATTCTGTGCATCGTCCGCGTCATACATATACGTGCCCGATGCAATTTTCCGCCCTTTTCTCTTGGGAAAATAAAAGAATTCGCGATGAAGAAAAAAAAAATACGGACAGAAAATTTCCTCGTCTTTGAATTCCGCCAAGCCTGTCAATCCCGCGATTTCATTCGGGCCAGTATCTTCCCCGCGTCAAAGGACGCATAGGTATAAAATATAAGGTCGAGTAAGCCCAGGGCGATCGGAAGGTCGGAGCGATACTTGACCCGCTTAATAACGATCCGGATGAGCCCGGAGCCAATTTGCGTTTCATTGCCACTTTGCAATTTACGCCGAGCTCCCTGCAGAGACCCGGACATTAGCAGCCGTTACTTACAGCCGAGGCATTCGGGTGGCTCGACCAAGCCCGGAGGTGAGCTATATACCGTTCTTTCGGCTAAAAAGTCTGAAACAATTAGCGCTCTCTCTCCGCAGGAAAGAAGAATAATTTATTGGCGTAAGAAGCGTTTCTTTATATCCGTGATACAGAATTTTTGAGGAAAAAGAGAGAAAATATGAGAACACTGTATCGCGGATGTCAAGTCGGTTTAAAAATGATCCTAAAATACCTATCAACGATCTCGTGCATCGAGGGGTTGAAGAAAGAAATTCTGACTCGTTATGAAATCGCTGACGTTTAGTTTGACGGAAGATATTAACGACAATAATGAGAATGATGGAAAAAAATTGATTGCAATAATAATGAGAAAATAAGAAAATAAGGGGGGGTGGGGAAAAGCAATTACCTTGACGGTTCTGAAAGGGGTAATTCTCGCGTCTCGCACCTGTCTATATACGTGAACGTATATAGTTTGCGGATGGTGGGGTGTATGCGAAGAAGGGACCGCAAACCCTAGGCCCTTGGGGACCACTTTGGCGTCCTTCTTCGTGCTAGATAAGCAAAAGTCGACCCGCGTGCAAATAAAGAATGTGAAGTAGACTGCGGCGGTGGGGTGTTTCGCAATCTTTTACTCCCTAGCTGCTCGAGCTACGAGCCTTCGCCCTTCTTCATCTTCTTCGAGGAGCAACGAAAATATCAAATGTCAGAAATCAGCTCTCGAGGGAACAGAAAGACGAGGGCTAAGACGAGGTGGTAACGAGATTCTAACGAGACGAACGAACGAGGGCGTCAAAGTTGAAAGACCTCTCGCAATTCTCTGTATTGCCTGTACGTTCATCCATTCATTCGTTCATTCGTTCATTCGTTAGTTCATCCCCTGCTTAACCATCGGCGACACGCCTGCTCGCGATTATACTTCCACACATATATCCGCAACCCCCTTAGGTAAAAGAAGCTACCCCGAGGTTAAGCACGTAGAGGAAATAAAGTGGGTGCGGAGCACCGAGTAGTCTCAATAAAACCGGCCCTTGGGGGTTTCGCCAGCTGCAGATGTTGGTTTCTGAATCCTGGCGCCTGGTTGATCCTTGCTAGAGGATAGAAATGGTTCGAGGTATGGAGGGGTTGGCTGCCCGCAACCACCGCCACCGCAAATCCTGGCGAATAAATATACACGGAAGAACACCCTATACCGACATGGACATCAGCGGATGATGTCTCGCTCTCTCCGCACCGCGAAAATGTTAGAAACTTAGATATATAGCTTCCAAGGCGAACTTCGATGGGAAGAATTTATCGCGAGGAAACGTGGTATAACTAGAGCTTTATATCTGTAGATATTTTCCTCGTAGCGTACCTTATACTACGATGAATGTGAAATGGAGAAAATAAAGGGAGATAATAGGATGAAATTGTCTCTCAATCAATTCGGGCTTTGAATTCTTTGGCAAATAAGAAATTGCAGATTTTTTTTCCCTGGTACTGAAGAAGATTCGGTCGTAGGAAAAGGTTGGAAATTAAAATTTCAACGTATTTCAAAAGATCCGAAAGATTTCATCAAATTTTCATGCTTCACTCCGCGACGAGGTTTTACGAATTTGACAAGGATTTCACAGACTTATCATAAAAATTTTATAATAACCTTCCCGCGCAGGTGTATAGAGAAAACGGTAAAGAGATTTGCAAATTTTTCACAAAATTCACCGAAACTATTGAAAATTCTAAACGCATCGTATAGATTCGTAGACTCTCTTCTCTTTCGCATATAGCTCAAAGTATCTGAGCATGGGACACATAACGTAACGTGTGTCTCTCCGAGATTACGCGGTTAGCCTTATCTCGTACGACACGAAAACTTTACGCGGCCACATCGTAGGTATATCGGATAGCAACCTCCGACCCCCGGCTCGTACATATGAGGTGAGTCGGTGTAGACGACCACCCGAGAGACACGCAGCCTCTTTTATACTAAATTCAGGGTTTAACCTGGCCCCTGTACCATAACGCCCATGGAAAATGTGAGGCAGTTCTTTGTCCTTAGAGCGTTTGTCACGGATACGAAAACGCCCTGTGTATACACACCCCGCGATCTCTCTGATATTTACGGCCCTCAAGGATCACCTCACATCGGAAATATCGCGGGATATAAAAGTCCAAGGACCAAGATATGTGTACGTTGGAAATTTCCTTTTCTCCACTTTCCATCTCTTCTACATAAGAAATGGCAAAGATTGGAGAATACCTAGATACACCTATGGGTATACACGTTCGATCTGATGAATAGACCTGTTTTAAAATATAGTTCAACAACTTCCTGCAGGATACGTTTTCCCCACATGATAAACACACATTCGTATATATAAACGAGTTGCAAACTGTCAGCAAGATTATAGTATGTAGATACAGTCAAGTAGGATGCATATTCGAACGTGTTTGGGCACCTGGTTCGTTCGCTGAGCTGAGCGAGGGAATCGAAGTCTGCAGAGAAAAAAAAAAGCGCGTTCGACCTTTATTCCTCCCCATTTCGTGTTTTTTTTTTTTTTTTTACTTTTTCCTTTTTTTTTCCCCCAATTTTTTTCTTTCGTTCTTACTTTATTTTTCATTCGTGAAAGAGAGAGGGAGAGGGAGAAAAAGAAAATTTCACTCAAATGTATACCAACTGCCGCGCACGTGCCCTTTCTATTACTACTATCTCCTACCCTTATAACCGAGCGAGTTATCGAAGCAGAGAGAACCTCGGCAGAACGGGAAACCCGAAAAGCAGAGAAGCAGAAAAGTAAACTCAGATGGAAAATGATTCGACGGTGTAAATGTTTGCCATCCCTACCGCCGTCACTACCACCAGGACAAGGACCAGGACCAGGACCAGGATGCTGGGGCTGTACAGAGTTTCACGACGCGTTGGGACGTCGAGCAGATAAAATGTAGCATACATATGTACATATTACCTCTGTATATATATTGGCTATATGATGAAATATCCATACATTAGCATAAAGTCGTTTTACCCCCACGTATATTATCTCTGACAGAAGCGACTTATTTATCAAATTATGTGTCAAGGGTCGCGTGTTCCGATCCACCTGGCTTTTACAACTGTAAAACATTTTCATCGAGCTATTAATTTCTGCTTTACGAGAATCGGATTAAACGAACTTTTACCAAGGTATAAGGATATTAATCGAAAGGTCGTTTAACGACCCGTATATATAGATATATGTATATATAGGTATATAGGTGTATGTAGAAACGAGGCAAAGTATAAAGGCGGGTGGTTAGTTTTAGTTTCTTTCTATCAAGAAAGTCATGTTTAAAATTTGCATAAAACTGCAGAAACATCCCGTGTATATCCTCCCACGCTCTCTACCTCTCTTATGACTTGACGGTATATATTACCCATGTATAGGATATTTCCACCGTCCTATTTCTCCGCTTCTATTCCCTTCCGCGGCTCTTAGCGTAATATACGATTCGAAACGATCGAACGAAACGCAAACGAATGAACGAGAAAACCCAAGTCGAGTCTTTATTTTTGAAGAAAAGTTTACGACAAGTCGTCTCATTTCTTATAGCTATATATGTATGTATATATATATATATTTGCACAATTTTTCGATCCGAGAATCTGATCCCGTATGTTTTATTTGCCGTCTGATGAAAACCACCCCCCCGCGTATCTCTATAGACATTACATAAAGTTTTAAATCCTTCCACGCGTATCCTTCGAAATGTTCAAAATAACGGTTCAGGGCTCGAGTTCCCTCAAGTAATTACCGTGTTTTCTTACGGCCCGGGTGTAAAATAAATAAACTGATATGAAAAATGTGTTCTTCTTTCTTTTTCATCCCCTACTATATAGTAAATATATACATAGGTATAAGTACATAAATACATATACCTATAGAAAGAAAAGAAAAACAAATTCGCGATGATTAAACAATATGATGAGAAAAGAAGAGAAAAACCACAATTTCACACGGACGGATATAAATTCGAGTGATTGTGATTACAACGTGCGAAAAAAAAATATTGTTATCACTCGATCGTTACTGCTGTAAAAAAAAAAAAAGACTGCAAATTTTTTTTCTTTCTTGTTCTTCTTCTTTTTGGGGTAGAATTATCAACTGATTATATAAAATTTTTCACCAACCCTCGAGGCTTTTAATTCGAAATTTTAATGGCGGTTGATTTAAAACGAAGGAAGTAAAAAAAAAAAAAAAAAAAAAAAAATCCGGACGCGGCTGTACTTCCTCAACATTCATTTGCCTCGTTATCATTCCGAAAAAAAAATTACCCAAATACGAGTTTCTCGGTAGGGTGAGTAGGCAGTTAGGTCATACGTATACAACGGCCTATACTGGGCAGGTGTTGTTACCCTCATTGTTTAATTTTCCTTCTCGTTTTACCGGAAACATGGAGTTAAATTTAAATCACATTTACAAAGGCAGTTATAATTATATTAACAACCCCATAAATGCGCTTGGGTAATATCTATACGGTATAAAACATAAAATAGGTATAGGGACATATATACCGGTACAGACGTATGTAAATGAGTGAAAAATCTTCAAACTGCGGATTAATAGATCCATCCCCCGTCCGCGTTACCCGTGTATCTATTTATCCCCTCGTATCTCGCTCGCTCGATACACCATACACTTTGATGATGAATATTTCCACGTGTATAACGGATCACGTTGCTCTCTCGCCACTGTACCAGGCACCTAGCATGCCGAGCGTTTCGTTGCGTAATTAGATATAATGAAACGAAATATCCGCAGGCGTTGAACGAGGGTCTGACCGAGAGTGGTCGCCGGGGGTTGTTTGAGTAACATGTTATTTCATTTTTTCCAGTCTCCATCTCGTTTGTCTTTTATTACTTCTATCTAGTAATTGTGAATTTCCTTCCTTTCGTTTTATACAGCTCGTGTTTTTCATATTTTCGTCATCTTTTTTTTATATTATTTCATCCCTTGTTTTCCGCCGCTCTTTAACCCCCGGAATAAGAATGGGAATAAGACGAAAGACGAAGGACGAAGGACGGGGTAGCACAGCGCCAGGCCACGTGTTTGCCTAAGCGTGAATTACGAACGCGTTGCTACGTCGGAACCGGGGATACAAATTGATTTACGAGCACCGCGTCGCTTCGTGCATATCTAATATTCATCCCCCCCCTCCCCTTATCTACGTTCGATATTCTTCACGCGGATGACGCTTGGGAACGGTTAAAGGGGTAAAGAAATGACTGAGGCGGAAATTCGCTTGATTAATCTGCTTCTTATTATTCAGCTTACCTAAACCGCAAATATATCTGTAACAAGATTTACCATATCCTACCGGCAAGATCTAAATTTCTATTTTCTTATCAATTAAACTACATTCCCAAATCTTACGGCATAGATACGTAGCAGGTAAGATTAATCGGCGAATGATCTTGCAAATTCAATTTTTTCAACATTTATGTATACATGGGAATTTGCACATATATACAAAGCCCCGGAATGACGTTAGTGTAATTAAACGTTTGTCCCAGCGAACGCGGCAGATATCTAATGTTATTATAACGGGCCACCAGTCCGTGTAATTTCGCTTGAAATTAATCGGGTATCGATCCTTTTCCGGCCCCATCTAGGCCCTGGTTTGGTTGGCGGATGGCTTCCTACCTACCCTGCAGATCTAGGTATACTGCAGAGGGTGGAAAGGCTGAACGCGACGCGTACACGTGACGAGAATGACAAAAAAGGTAATCCCGGTGTAGAGAGGAGAGACCCGGTGCTCCTGATGGGGACCGAGGACGAGGACAAGGACGAGGGTGAAGGGAAAGGAAAAGGCATTGACTCGCGCTTCTCTTCAGCCCCTAGGGTGTCCGATGATTACGTTTCCCCCTACGCGTTCCCTTCTCTCTCTTCCGTTTTCCATTTTTATATTTATTTTTATTTTTACATTTATACTTATCTTTATTTTTATACCTTTCTAGGTAAACTCGACCTCTGTATACGCAAACGTAACAACTATTGCTTTGAATTAACCGAGAGACTTTCCATCCCCGTTCGCTACTCGGATCCCAATTCTCAGTGTATAAGTATAATGCGAGAATTACAATACAGGCGTTGATACTCGCGCGATTTCGTTCCCTTTTGATCTTTGCTAACTAAGAAAATTCCCCGCAATTTAGTTCGCAAATTTTTTACCAAAACCTGAAGCCACGACGCCCCGGGCTATTGAGTGGATTCCCTTCTCCCCTTTCTCCCGTTTCCATTCGCCCCCCCTTATTCCTTCTTCGTTCTTCATCTTTCCCCATCTCGTATCCTTGCTTCCTGCACTTTGATCGCGTAATCACGCCTAATCAGCCCTTTGTTGAAAGATCCGCTACTCTTTGCCCTCCTGCATCTACCCCGCATATTCCGCACCCTCATCTCTCTACTTGCCGCAAATTGCTACGCGGGTTGTTATATACATGAATATATGTATATTGTAGGAATATGTATATATACGTACATTTCATACTTGGGTATAACTCGTCGACGTCGTTTTTCAACTCCTAAAGGTAGACTCAGTATTTTTATCAGTGAAATACAAAATATCGTTTAAATATTCTAAATTGACGATATTTTATTGGAAAAGCCCGTAATTTTAGTAAAATTCATGAAAATTTTATCCGTCGTTAATTATTGAACGTTGGAAAATATAAAATTCCCAATAATTGTATCGTCGACGTCGAATTGTGTAACTGTATAATAATTGTACATTTATTTTCTATAATATTAAAAAGAGAACTATTGAATTTATAACGAAGGGCCGAGTCGTTATAAATTGAAGTAGATGGGCACGCTTTTGAATCAATCGAATTATTGAACCAAAAAAATATCTACGAGATACGGATTGATCTCGATTAATGAAAGCAAGAAAAATAAGAGGAATAAAAAGTGGGATAGAATCCGGAATCTGCCCTGCAGCTGGTATTTTGTATATTTTATATACCGTTTTTCTTAGGTTTGGTACTCCGCGGTATCCTCGGGATCCCTTATATACTTTATAGAGAGAAAGACGCGAGAGAAAGAGAGAGAGAGGTGAAGAGGAAAAGAGAGTAGGGGGTCAAAAGTGAATTATTGGAAATCGGGAAGTGCCAGAGGCGGGCTAAGCTGGGAAAACACTTCGAGTGAACGATGAATATCGCGGGTTATTTTCTTGATTGAAACCACGTCGAGATCTCGAAGGGTACGAGAAAAAGAGAGAGAGAAAGAGAGGCTAGTATAGTCGGACCGGCGCCAATTTATCGAAGAAGCTTGTCAACATCAGATAGGTAAATTCCCCTTTCAAAAGTAGGTACATATACATATTTACAGCATAAAAATTGGCACGCGAAGAAATATGCACGTATAAAATTCCCGCATAGTAAAACGCGTAGAATATATATATCGAAAATTAAAAGAAATCCAAACTCACCCGTTACTTTGACTCGATAAGGTAGCTGCGCTCGCCAAGTGTCCTGCATCTTTCGATCCGGTGCAACACACCGGTATTCTCCAGCCTCTTGGTAAACGACACGACTCAATGCCAGAGGTCCAGGTCCTCCGACAGGTTCCATCCCTGGACCTCGTCCCCAGCATCCACCGTCACATTCTAAAGTCACAGCGCCGCCTAGTTGTACCTCAATTTTTCTCGAATCTGTTGCCTCGCCGTTCAAAGCTTCGGCTTCAGTTTCTGTGTTTGGGTCGTCTGAAAATGACGTGAAAGAAAATGTGGAAACGGTGAGAGTATCTTTCCGGAAAGGTTCACTAAGTTAAAAAAATAGTCGTTCGTGTTTCGGCAATGGAAATGAGAATGATGATAATTTTTGTTAATTTGGTATAAAATCGATCGAATCCGTTGTATATGTATTTGGGTTTAATTACTTCGTGGATTACAAGACCGTGATAATTTTGGGTGGAAATGGAAACGACAAGACGGTAGTAATTTCCGTTTTAGTATCCCGGTTTCCGGCACTCCTTCGTATTATTCGATGAGAATCTATACGCGTATAGGTGGCGAGTTAATTTCGCTAGATCCGAAAAGTAATTATCACCGTATCGCGAGACGTGTACGTATTACAGGAGTTGGTGAAAAACTTACATCTCACGTTCAGGAAGTATCCTATACTCGTGAAAATCCCAAGCGTATGTCGCGTGTAGCATTTGTACCATCCGCTTTCAGCTCTTGTAATTTTAGTGAAATTCAACCATCCGTCGTCGCTCTGTTCAACGGGAGGAGGCCCGTCGTCTGTAACGAGATAAAACGTACGGAATAAAATTAGGTATATATATATATGTAAGGTACGATTTTATACATGAATATATTGCACTTGAATCCCAGAGACTATCTGCGTTTCGGATTATCTACAATAAACCCCGGGTACGTATAGATATCTTGCCAATTATTTTTATACCTTCTTCTACGTATATACATATACATAGATATCTATCTACCGGGTAACGAGACACGTCATCATTTTTTAACGAGGTGCTTTTATCTCACTATAATATGAATGGCGGTACGACGGTTGTGTGGTTTAAATTCAAAGAAAAAAGTGTAGAAATCTTCCGGTTAGAATCTAGTTAGATATATCTAGAGATATTGTAGAGAGTCGATACAGAAGTAAATATGAAATAATGGGGGTTCGTGACTTGGCCAAAATCGGGCTGGTTGAATCCCTCTATCTGCTCGCGGTATACGTATTATACGTTTTTCTATACTCACGGGCAATTTGGCTGTGAAACAAACGGAGCCAAAGGGAAAACTAGACGCGAAACACAGAGAGACGGTAAGAAAACGACTTTTGGCTCGGTTAAACCCGCGACGAAACATCGGCTTTATATTCCATAGATGTGCGCTTTCTATACCTCGTATTTTCAATTTCTCTATTGACTAGCCGGGAAGACAGTGAAATTATTTCCTCCGACTTAGACGAGGTGGAAAATAAGTATAATAAGGAAAAAATAAGAAGAAAATGAAGGTTATCTAGACGAAGGAGGAAAATACGAGGTAAAACAAGCGAGGGAAGATACACGGTAGAAAATATACTCGCTATCGATAATCTGATACAAAATTGAATTTCATTTCATTTAAGGATAGTATGAGGGAAGATTGAACGGGGATGCAGCTCGGGTCGGGGTTCCTACCTCCCTATAACAATGATATTACTTATATTGTTTCGTTTTGATACCTGCGTTAACCGTTCCATTAAATATCCAATTATATCGGTTTCGCGAACGAGCCTGAACCGATGTGCCGCGGTTACGGGAAGCCTGGAGCATCGCGAGGCACGAGAAATAGCTATGTGAACGGGGATAGGTATATGTACAGAGACCCATCGCCCTGGGATCAACTTAATCCCCATTCATAGAGCGAAACGCTTCGTTTCAAATAAATCCTCGCCCTCGCAAAATCCACTGCAATTAAAATACTTTAATATCTTTCCCGAGGCACGGCCGCGGCCGGAGACCCACCGCGTGTAGCTATAGCCAACTCGCTAAGCTCACAGCCGACTCTCTCTCTCTGCGCCAACGAGAAAGAATTTCTTTCACTTTTCTCTACCCCCATATATCCCACTTCGCCGATTACATCGCTCCAAAATTATCTGTATTTAGAGATTGAAATAGAAAGAAGAAAAAAATAGAAAATTCAATCTTTCACCTTACATGATTTTTTTTTGAAAGAGGAATTTTCTACAGGGATAAGATAATCAAAAGAAATTAATAAATTTCTTGCGGGGTAAATGCCTAGTTTTTGGTTCTTTTAACCCGACGATTGTTCGCGCGGTACATACGTACAGTAACGTCCCACCTGTCCCGGAAATAATTCTTCCAGAGTTAGAGCCGAGAAGGGGAAAATAATGGAATAATAATTCATCCTTTTATATGACCAAAAATGAATCTATTATCTGAATAATCAATCTTCTTCTCGTACATACGTTTAGGCGATTTAACGCTTTATAAAACACGATTAGTATCGATAGCAAGATAGTAAAAAGTGGAAATAAACTCTTCGTTCATCAAATTTCACGATAACATAGTTACACGGGCAACTAATCCACCGAAACTTTCTATCCTGTTAAATTATACACGGACACGGTGCAGGGTATAGATGTATTATTATTGATCAACGTGTACTGTATACTGTGTACTGTATATTTAGTATACACCGCGGGGGAATAAACGCAACGTGACAGAAACTACCCTAGGGAATAACTCCTGCAGGAATCCTTGGAGGTACATAGTACGCGGACGTATCGGCGTCGGTTTCTCTACTAGGAAGAGGAGAATCTGGGTTAATGTCCGAACGCGTCTCCAGAGTTGCTCCGGTGTGTTTTATGGAAGCTAAGCAATGCACTTTCCTCTCTTCGACTTGTTCCACGCAACGTTATCTATAGGTAGCGATCTGCAGTAGTATCTACCGAAGTCCCGAATTTCAATATAACCGAATCGGAAATGATTTCCGAAAGGGAAATATTTCCTCGAAAGATTTGAAAAGCTTTGAAACAAAGAAGACGTATTCATTCAGTGTTTAATAACTCCGGGTGTATCGATCGGATCGGAACCAATAAGGGGTGAAATTAATCCTCTCGAAATGTAATTTTTGGAAGAAAAAAGAAAAAAAAAATGGTTTCAAAATCCTGTCAGTCGTAATGACGACACGAAAGTTATATCTTTCCAAATCCTGATAAATATACGGAAAATTGAGTAATTTTCGATGCAAAAATTTCTACGTTTCTGTAAATTTGAAATCGTCTAAATCGGGTAAAAATTCAACGCTTCAAGCCGGCTACCGCCGGCGTATAAATCTGTCAGCGCGATTTGATTCCAGTTATATATTCCCGAAGACGAGATAGGTATATGCATGGTAGTAAGGGGGCAACGCGCGACTATCGAATCCGAAAAAAAAAAAAAAAAGCATAAAGGTGGGGAGACCCTGATTGTGCAAAGCACGCGATCTAGCCCAGGACCGAGAGTGTAACGAGTAGAATTTTCGCACCGGCGAATCTTTCTTTGATCCCAAAGCTCCGAAACTCGTTCAGGGTTGACTCGCGGTGTAAGTTGCCCAGCGTTTCCCAACCCATCTATATGTATACGTATACCCGCGTGTATATATACCAATACCCACATATATGAATATATAAAATCCCTCGGGGCAGAGGAGGGCTTATTAAAGGAGTCCCCACGAGTTTTAGCCGATTTCACATGTTCTACCCCCCCGTTCCCGTATCCCCGCTTTGTACCTGCTTTCGCGTTATACGATCGTGTTTTTCCTTTTTTTTTTTCTGTCTTTTTATTTTATTCATTTATTTTTATCTTTCGTATAATATACATATATAGGGTAGATACTCACCACGCTGCCATATCGGCACGCTGCTCGGGTTACTGTCCACTTCGCACTTCAGACTGATCGACATCCCCTCGATTATCGGAATTCCAAAGCCAGGCAGTCGCGTTATTGCGAACGAGGGTGTATCTGGAACAGGAATAAAATCACTCGAGTTAACGTAGTTCTGGATTTTTTATTTTTTTTACTTTTGGTTTTTTCCCCCTTTTATTTTTTTTTTTTTTGCATATAGATACTTCAGCCAATTATTATTCGCTATCAATTCTTTCATTTATCTTTTTACACCTCCATCCCTATGTATATGTATATGTATATAGGTCTGTGCATACAGTCTCTGTTTTATGAAGTAGAAAAATGAATAGAAATAAATATAAAAAAAAAGGATATAAATTCCCAAAAGCCAAACAGCATCGGAACTTTTAACACCAGAGAATAGATAGGGGGATGAAAAATTCACAACAAAAGTAATTTTTTTGTTTTATTTTTTTCTAAAACTGTTCAGTCCAACGGGTAAAAAGGTTTCAGATATCGATAGACTGCGTGAATATATGTATCTACATGGAAGATAAGAATCTAGATCGTGAGTGGGAAAATCCCTCGCATATAAAAATATCTAGAAGCTGAGGTAGTGTAAAGAAAGAAAAAATTACGAATTTGTTTCATACGGTTAAAGCTCAGAAAATTGTAACACCGAAAGTCCAAAGATCAAAGAATTTCGGTGTGTTTCTGATCGGGATGTAAAGACAAGAAAAAAAAATCGTTCATTCTAATCGCGATCCTCTTTTTATACAGAAACCCATTTTCATCTAGTTGAATCGGAAACTCTGTTGTTATAAATAATTGATTAGGATTTCGAAACTTTTTTCCCCCCGCAAAGTACAACTCAAGCGGATTAATTTCACCCCTTATTGGTCCCGATACGATCAATACAATCCGAGTTATTAAACACTGAATGAATATATTTATCACGGATTTCAAGTTCCGGAATCTTCAACCCCAGGTCTTAGTCGTCGCGAATTTCTTCGAAAATTCTCAACCTCAGACCTGAAAAATTCTCCCATTTGCCAAACGCGTCCACATGCATATTTGTACACCTGCACCTATACTAGGTCGGATAAGATCCTACGGGATAGTTTCGGCGGGGTATTTTCGAATCAAAGTGCAGCGGTATCTCGGTGGAAAAGTTATTATTCCCCGGGTTGGTATAGTTCGGGCGTAATAGTGCGGCGAGGAAACAATGCCCGTCCTAATGAAAGCTAGCCGGCGCCGGCACAGCATCCCGCACGTAAACACGAGACAAAGCGAACAATGCGACACCGCGGACCTACGCGATCGCTTAATGAGAAGTCCGACGTCCTTGTTGCCGCCCGCTGCTCCTGCATCTCGGAGTGCCTTTCCTCCGCCCTCATTTATTTCTCTACTTCTCCGCTCTCCAGCATCTCGTCTATGGAGACCAGAGAGCCACGCTGTACCATCTTAAATGCACGCCTTCGAACTTACTCCAAGAATTTCATACACGTTTGTACATACTAATGTATAGAAATAAATATATGTGTGTCATTTTCATTTGGCATCTGACCAAGATATGTTATTTTCATGTCGTGCAAATGTCGCTCTGATTTTCCTTCCCAAATCTTATATATAACGACCGGAAGAAGACCCGATGAAAACCGGAAACAGTGTAGGTTACGAATACATACTCTCGATATTGTACTAAAAATTCCGGATTTTATATAAATCCGACATGCTTTCACTGCACTATCGTAAACCCCCGGATTCCTGCTGTACTTCAGTACATATTTGATGCAGTCATATAACTGCAATGCAGCTTTGAATTAATGTCAATATTAATCTCGTATAGAACGTCACGAAGGTTTCAGCCGTAAATCCCGGCGTCTCATAGTCAATACACGTTCGTATACACGTTGTTATAATCTGTATTGAATTTAGCGATCAGTTCTTAAAAACTTCTCGCAAAATGTGTTTAAAGACTGGAAAAAGTCGGCTATAGGTAGATCAGAGATCGTTTGATTGAATGATTAAGGTGCGAGGCGGTAGTATAAACGGTTAATTCAATCTGAATTTGAGAACTGTCTACACGCGGCAACCTGTGGCTGCTACGGTACTCCTGACTGGTTTTACCCTCTGCGCAGCTAGTGCACAGCACGTATTCAAAATAGGAAAAAAGCATCCGACAGTAGACAGATAAGGGCTGTCATCCGGAGTCGGAGACCGGAACGCGGCACTGAATCCTCTGCAATTTAAATCGAATTTCAACCGATGGCCATCCGTGCGGAGATCCCTGCCCTCTGGCGCGTACATAGATCTATATATCTATGTATATACCTGCCCTTGTATTATCCGTATATCCGACTACACCTGTGTGTATAAATGTGGAAATTCGTATTGTACGAATGTAGGTACGGTTGTGCGGAGAGCGACGCTTACGCAGAAGAGGGTTTAAATTTGTGGATTAATAACCTGGGTTTAACACGAGGGTGTAGGTACGATACGAACTTTGTTCGTTAAGGAGAGAGCGGAGCCTGGGAGTCTTGAGAGGTCGTTAAAAGTAGCAAAGGAACTCGTTGACTTGCGTCTGTTGTTTACAAGCTCACGCCTCGGCGAGCTTACGAAATAACATCTTGGATAGAAAGAGAAGAGAGAGAGAGAGAAATGAGAGAGAAGAGAGAAAAGGTAGAGAACGTGAGAAACTTGAAGATGGTACCAATTTATTTATTCATTCGTTCGTTCGTTCTAGGAAGTTGTGTGTATAGGATCTGAATCTGAAACACGTTGTTCGCCGATTTTTAATGAATATATAAATTGGGGAATAAACGAATATTCAGAGGGAATAATAATTTCGCTTTAATTTCCATCCCATCGTATATATAACCCTCTCCTTCTCTCCCTGGCTCTCTATCTCTCTCTCGCTTCTTCGATCTGGGCGGCAATATGCTTTCACGGTGTTAATCAAAACATTGAAATTACCGGAAATTGACGCCCGCCGTGTTCAATTCGGTTGTCGAATCGCTCGAACTCGGTTGAAAATATTTTCTGCCTATGGTTGAAGTAGCGAATGAATTTCCATCGAAATTCTCAATTCACTTTAACCATCCCGCTTTGAAAATTAAAACCGGAAGCCTGGAGAGGCGGGAGAAACCTCGATTAAAATTTGTAACCCCTCTTATCGCCAGATGCTATGAAGAGAAAATTTCTCCAACTAGCGAATGAATTATTTACGATTTATATTGAAAAAAAACTCTCGAATCATTTATATATACCTATCGGAATTCAAAACGAGACGAAGAGATGAGAACACGCTAATTTATAGCTACTATAATTTTCTCAAAATACAATCGCGCGTCTAGCTATACATACCCTTTGTCTCGGTGTAGCTATTCGAGTAGTTTTCCAAAAGGGGGTTTCGAATTCTAACTTAATTAATGTATATCTCAAGTTAATATTGGCTCATGAGATACGACGGAGCAAGGTTTGCTCTCAAAGCTTCGTCAAATGCCACGGTACCATGAGTAGAGAGCCTGCAGAGCTGCGGGCTAAATTAATTACTTAATTAATTAATCTTAACATTATAAATGCAGAAAAATATTCGAAACAATCTATACGATAAATATGCAAAAGTTAGAAAATTTACCTCAATCCCGATGGCATATACCAACTACATATCGATAACAGATACATACGTATATCCTTCAAAGGATACGCGATATTCAAACGAAACGTGATATCGGCGAAAATGTTATAATCGCAAACTATACAAGTTAAATTGGAACGATGTACTCTTCGTTGTTATATCGCCTGTTGTTTTCTCTATTGAAAATATAAAGCACGATATCGAAGAGTTCTGATATACCCGCGCAACAGCCGCAGGACCTTGGGTTCATAATCGTTATTAACAGGATAAGACGGTGGTGTCGACGTCGTTTGGGGATACTGGTTTAAGGCTAACGGCACGATATTAAATGCGATTTACACAGTGAAGAGGGGCAAGATGCCGGAAGATGGGTAGGAGGTCGTGTCGCCGTAGTCCTCGTCCTCATCCTCGCCGGTTGCCAAAACAATCGCTTTCCGCCTTATTAAGGAAAGCGAAGAAGCAACTGGGTCGGATCGAGGTAGAAATAGAAGTCGAAGGTGGAAGTGGAAGTGGAAGTAAGGGAGGTTGTTTCGGTCGTGATGACTCGCGCGCAGCATATATACCCAGCATATCCCTCATCCCCCGTTTATACGATGAGAACGCGAAGATCCCCGGAAGGATTTCTATGGACCGTTGTTTGTCATCCGTGTCATTCTCGCTGCTATAGTATGAGTTCATTTTCCCTCTGTTCTTAGCGTAGATAAATTTCTATGTACATATAAATATACTGTAAATTTTCACCAGCTTGAACTCTTTAGCCAGAAACCATCCGTCGCGTCGTAAAGACAACTAGATATCTCCATATACCTTTCATGAAATAATTATTTTATAACTTCAACGTCAAGTTTCCACTTGTCACGTTTCTCTACAGGTATTACACAGGCAACCGACGCGACGTTAATTATTCTCTCTGCACACAGGGTGGTGTAAAAGAAAAAAAAAAAAATTACACCCATAGGGGTACCCCGAAACAATATACTATAATCTTTATTAAAAAATAAATAAATAAATAAAAGAAGAGGAAGAAAAAAAATGCTGTTACACCCGAATCCCCGGCTTATACTCGTGTAATTAAATTATTGATTACCTCGATTCTGCCAATTTTTTATACCTACGAGCAGATATAAAAATTGACTACCTACACCCATCTGTGTGTAATGAAAATCACGCGGTACGTATTAATTACGGTTGAATCAAACGCGATCTTTTTCACGTTCGACGGGATCATATTTACTTTGGAATTTATACACAAAAGTCTAATAAAATGGAAAGGAAAATATTCCTGGATTAAAGGCTGGTACGTGATGTAATCGGACCATATAATTTCAGCCTCTAACTCCTCGCTATGGATCCATACCTACAGAGATCATTGCGAGTCGTTTGATCCTCGCCACGTTATACGAAGCGCGAATTTTCGAGGCGAGGAAGTTCACCCCCGAGGGCAACTGTGTAGCGGACATTCGTCTCAGTAGTAATCCCTAACAACCCCCAAACCCGGGTTTACCGATCTAGTGATAGCCTAGTAAACCGTTGCAGACCTTGTTGCTATTTAATATTAAGTCTGTACAGTTTCAAGCTGTTCCTATCCCCGAGCTTGGCTATATTAACGAAGCTTATTACGAGGGTGGTCTATTAGCTTCTTGTTAACGAACGAGAAGCCAAGGGAAGCCGAGTAGGTGCTACCGAGGGCGAAAATGGGACCCTGAACGTTGCCTGGGCAACTGGCTGAAACTCACCCTACGCGAAAACGCGTAAGAATTCAACACCTGCACGGTCAAGATTCGGGGGTTGAAAATCAGGAGTTTTTAAACAAGAATATTCCCACCCAAACCCCGAGTCCCGGACCAAGGCAAGGCAGGAACTATAGTACTCGTTAGTTTTAATGCTAGTAACGGAGCAACTAAGTGAAACGTAACGATCTATCTCGATATCCGTTTTGGCAAGGGAAACATTTAATATACCTTGTTTGAAAACGGGGGATCGTGCCAGATTTTTATACTCTTCTACGTGAGCATAAACGAATGTATATAAAACCGCGTACGGGCACGATTCATCGAATTTTACTCATTCTCAGTAAAAGTGAATTTCTAAACTTTCAAAACGTTTGATCGTAGTTCCGGAATTATTTTAGACAATTTGAGATTTTCGAAAACGATAAACTGTGGAACGTTAGAACTCTGAGGAGAAAGAAAAATTCGACTTAAGTCGAATAAAAAGTAATAGGGAGGAAGAATATTTGCGAAAAGTTTGAGCGATAAAGAGTATGAAAAAGGCGTTTGTCTCCTTGTGTAAAAATCGCGTCGAGACAAGGGAGCAGAAATTAATACACCTTATCATCAGCTTTTCAAGAATATGAAATTCCGATTACTGAGATGAGCATGTAATGATCGTCTTACCTAAGCCCCGTCAAGGTTTAAGGAGGGTAGAAACCCGGGGCGACGAAGGCGAACAAAGATGTTTATGTAACCTAATTTTCCGGCTGATTGGCGCCCAGTTTCCTCGCTACACTCTTTTATCTCTGCATGCCCGTCCTCGTCCTCGACGCTTCCTTTTTTTCCTTTTCTTATTCTTATCTTGATTTAAAGGAAAAAAGCCTGCCTTTGTTTTCGCCCTGCTATACACCAACGACGGCAATATACTAACCAAGTTCGGACGTGCGGGAAAAC
The DNA here is from genome assembly GCA_944452935.1 of Rhogogaster chlorosoma. NCBI lineage: Eukaryota > Metazoa > Arthropoda > Insecta > Hymenoptera > Tenthredinidae > Rhogogaster > Rhogogaster chlorosoma. The sequence continues at coordinate 22,849,705 of OX101803.1, read as the reverse complement.
ACGGTGGAAAAAATGAACGCTAAAAATGTGGCCAAAAAGGGCGGGCGGCTAACGTTGAAAATGGTTAAACTGCCGAACAAAGGGAAAGAAAGTAAAAAAGGAAGGAAGAAAATATCGAAAATTGAATGTGGAAACGGAGCCGAATAGTATTTCGGTTTTAACGTCCGGACGTGGTTAGGGAAACTCCACGTGGGTATACAGGGACATGAAAGAGTCGCGGAGCAGAGCTTTACCTGCACAGAATCCACATCTCTACGAACAATCCTCCGCACGTTTCGTTCCCCTAATGAAATTTGCCCGTTGAACAGGGCGATTGTTTCCTTCATGACCTTACCGTTTCCCTGTCGCAAATTATTCCATACCAAAAATGAAAACGAGAAGAAAAAGGAAGAAGAAAAGGCTTTAGCCCGGTCGCAAATTTCTCTTAAAATTCCAACCCCCCAGACTTAGTCCTCATTGAACTTCGACGCTTTTTATTCTCCGCGGTTCTTCCCCTTTTTATTTTATTCTTCTTCTTCTTCTTCTTCTTCTTGGTTTCGACTGGTGTGACTGAAAGTTCCGTCTTTGCGGGGACAATATCTTTGTGATTGCGCTTCGTCCGTGCCATGGGTCACGGAGGGCAAGCTGTCGCCCAGGCGACGAAATTCAGTGGGAAACTCAGGGAGTCTCCACTCCTGGAGAAGCTTGTAAATCAATTACTAGTTCGAGCCGTGGTTCCGCCCCGGTGGGACTCACGTTCGTAGTACATACGTGCCTCTTCCTCTTCCCCTTCCTCTTCCTCTTCCTCTCCTCATCGTTCCTCTGCCCACGACCCTTTATTCAAGTTTTCGTCCTCTATAGTCCTTTCAAGCTGAGTAAACGCGATCCATGGTCGACATGTATATATCAGAGAGCATTGCATCGTATACAGAAATTGATTACACCCAGAGTAAATATACTCGAAATAGGTATTTGAATCGTTGCGGTAAACCGATCCGGCTCATCCCCCTTATGCACGATTGCTTCGAAATCTCGTAATTGTTGCTGTCCCAAAATCCGTTCTGATATATACTAAACAGTACATTACCCCCGCAGGTGTGTGTCTAGGATCGTATAATTCCCTCTGATCTCTGAGTAGAAATTTCCGTTATCCGTTTGCCTCGATCAAAGTCAAAGGCATGTAAAATTAAGAGCGAAATGATTCCTAACTTTTTTTTTTCTTTCTTCCATATTTCCCACTACCCCTAAGCGACGATATGACAAAGGTGTATAATAATTACGAGCTTGACTTTATGAGTGTAAATTTAAGCCCTCGGATCGACCTCTCGTTTCCTCAAAAATGTAAATCGATAGATCGTTCCGCCAACCCTCTGGGTATGCCTTATATTTAACCAAGACGTGTATATATCACCCTTGAAAAGTCAGTGATCCCAGCCATTAGGCGTAGGCGCTAAGGGATTAGTGAGACAAAATGTCCTACGCCAACGAGGACGAACTCACACGGGAAGGGATGGTATCCACTAACGTACTAAGCATACCTTAAAGCGCATAATCTAGCCTCAGACGCGTTTCTACCCCACTTTTTGTTGCCTCTATATAGAGTTAATCCTCGACGTAGAAGAGCCAACTTTACCCTCCCTCCCCCCCCGAAAATCGGCGAGGATTTAAACTCTGTGTTGTCGAGTAGAATTTTTACACCCGTTTTATATTTTCTTTTTCTTTCTGTTATACTTTTTACAATAAGAAAAGAGACGTGTATTAAAAATACAAAAATTTGTATACTCACATTGTACGTCGAGTAGAATGCTCGCGTTCATCGGTGCTGGCAGAGTGACGTGTCTCGCGATACAGGCGATAGTCGCGTTGTGGTGGCCCCTTAAAACGTTTAGGTGCGCCCCGCTTCTGCGGGCCAAAATTGATGGAAGAATGGTCAAATTATTTGGGGGTTGTTCAGGACCGTCCAACGTCGCCTGGGACAGAGTCATTCCCCAGGACAATACAGGGGGCGGGTTACCACCCTCGACAGCACATTCTAGGGTCAATTCCGAGCCTTCTTTTACAGGTACGAATTGGTTGCCTGCATCCAATCTACGACCGTCTATTAGCAGGTACGTAGCTCTCGGGGATTCTGTGAGAAGAGAAGAGAAACGAGTCGCGGATTATCGGAAGATAGTATACGGGGTTCGAAGCTGGGTAATGAAAAGTAGCGGGGATATATTGGCGCGAGATCATTGACGTAGAAAGGGTTGTTAAATGAAATTCCTTTCCTCGTTTATTACTTCGTATTTTCGTCATTCGATAGGACGGATTTGGAATTTTCAGTTCCCGAATCAGGGGAATTAGAGTTTTACCGTACCTATTTGGTAAAAAGGGTGAAAATTACTTGTTTTAGAAAGCGATAACCATTATAGATTACTTAACGAAGCAACAGGCAGGATACTCGACCCCGTATAAATACGCCCTTCTTAACCGGAACCGGATTCAGAGACTGATTTATTACCCACAGGGCAAAAAAAAACCCGGCATGTATAGATTTTTGTACAAATACATATATAAGGTGTATGTATATATGGTACATATAACGATAACTCAAAAAAGTCTCACGCCAATAGATTTCCCGATCTGGGATAGAGAAAATTTTTGGGTCAAAGTTGTGGATGGGTGTTGATAGGTAGAGGCAGGTGTTGAAAATTTTCACCCTTGAGAAATTATCACGGGTATATATATATAGATATTATCGATTTTGTATCAGACACACCCGATTCAGGCTCGTGACAAAATAAAAAAAGGGGAGGGAGAGAAAGAGATGAAGAAAAAAAAAAAAAAAAGAGGAAGAGGAAGGAAAAACGCTTTTGAAACTGCGAACGAGAAAACTGTCCAGGGAAAGAAAGAGCGAGAAGGTATATATGTATATAGAGTATGTATACACGTGTATATAATGTATCTACGTAGATAGATAGAATAGTCTTGGATATAGTATATCGGAGCAATCCAATCGCGGCGAGGTTTTCGCGAAACGGTATAGTCGTCGTCTCCTACGGCAATGTCTCTTCCAATAATCATCCGGATTGCTTTCGGCAGCCAATAAATAGGCAAGATTTAGATACCTAGTAGGAACAAAGTTCAACCGCTATATATACCAAGGAATATATATATATATATATACCCTGTAGCCACGCACGAGTAGAGACTTGCTTGATTTTTCCACCGTTGCGTTTTATTTCGTGCGGAAAAATTACTTATACGATTTTACTTTTCTACATTCTAGTTATTTATTACAGTCACGAGCAACGCGACAGAGGATGGGGGACTTTGCAAATTTCTATGAACAAAATTAGGATCTAGATATATAGGTATATATTATATTTACATAGGCATGCATATGTGTTCTAGTTTCTGTATTTTTTATTTTTTATTTTTTTTCTTCTTTTTCACTAAGAAAGGATAACGTTGAAAGGGAACTCGCGCGTGGTAGCCACGTGGAAAAGGTTATTTATACCTGAATGGTGGATACAGGAGGATAGAAAAAGACGAGAATACAAGGCAGGGAGAGGTACGAACCAACAATTCATCTTCGCGAGTGTTTCCGCTGGGAATAGGTAGCTGGCGTGTTTAATACTCGCCACACTTTATCATTCGCTCGCGAGGTTTGAAGGGAAACAGAAGAAAAAAAATAAAAAAACAAAAAAAAAATAAAAAAAGACAAAAAAAAAAAAAAGAACCGGAAAATCCTCGATGGATGATTGAAACAAAAAGCCAAGAGCCTAAGCTTTCGCCTTACAGGCGAGTGATTACATTGCATATTTTACGCCACACGTATCGCAGGTTTAACACAGGAAATTATATAAGGATTTCGTAAAGTACATGTTTTTACATCGAGAATGAGAAAATGAAAGATTTAAGAAATCCTAAAGCCTGATTCGTCATGAACTTGCGATATTACTCTCTGTGGTATATGAGAATAAAAAAAAAAAAAATTTTTAAAAAAAAAGGCAAAAAATTGGAGCAAACAGACGAATTCGCTTATCTTTTGTAGATTCGAGGAGGTTCGACCTCTGGCAAAAAAAAAAAGAAGAAGAGGAGATAGAAAAAAGGAAAAATAAAACGCGATGGGTAGTTTTAAATTTCTGAAGGTATATGTATAGGTACGTGCACGCGCGTGGCTGAAAGTCGACCCGACTATAACAAGCGAGGAGGGCATATACTGCAGGGGTACGAGGATCCCTTTAAAATGCAAATATCCTCCCAGGAACGTGGAACGAAAAATTGCCGCTGTCCCGTCCTCGCAGAGATTGGCCGGGCACCGACAAGAACCGAGAAAAACGAAACGCCTTTTCGTATAATATACATATATATGTACATAGAGCGCCGAGGTATATGACCCAAGAAGCCTGGAACATGTCTAGTACCTCAAACCTCATCTATCTTCCCTTGCGTCGATCAACGATCGAAAAAAATAACTAAATAATATCCTGGGAAAGTTGCGTCTTCAAGTTTTTTTTCTCCTTCCCTTTTCTTATATTCTCATTCGTCTCTCATCTCTCGGAGGATTTTATTCTATACGTTTTTTTTTTTTTTTTTTCTATATATACATATATATGCTGATAAATACGCGAATTATTGACTGCGGTCTCGCATGGCTCTTTGCCGATAACTGCAGCAGCAACCCGAACAGGGGAAATCGGAAATCAATAACTCATCGTTTCAGACCATCGTTCAAATTCCTTCAATCTCCTCATACACGGATATAGTATACCTATACATACGTACATACGCATATACCTATATCCGTGCAATTTTCCTAATCGGGTGGGAAAAAAAGAAAAAAACAAACAATTCATAATGTTTCCTATAGAAAAATATTGCCAAAACCGCCCACGCCGCGCCGGCCAGATTGATTAATCGAAAAAAGTTAATCAGCAAAAATCTGATCAATCCGTTGCACTCTGGCATCACCCTCTGGCTAAAAATCGACACACGCAATAATTTCGCGCGGCTGTATAGTAGAAAAAAATAAAATAAAATTAAAAAAATTCACCGACTGTAACAGATTTCAAAGAAAATCCCATCCAGAGTTGAAAATCCGCGGAGATTAAAAGAAAAACAAAAAAAAAAAAACAAGAGATAGAAATTTTAGCAATTTTTTTTTTTTTTTCTTTTTTTTTTCTTTGAAAGCTTTTATCGACACGAAAGGGGAATTAGTTCGACGTGATACTCAGTTCTAATTGTAAGTCGCAGAGAGAGAAAATGTGTCTGTCCGGTATTTTTACTTTCAGAATAAAGCGTTCCTCTTCAGTATTTCGGCCAAATTCAGATTGACAGCACAGCGGGCTTGGATCCCCCGGATTCCTCGGGCGTCGATCTTCTCTTCTCTTTAGAAAGCTACCTACCTGCTCACGTCAGTCTCAGCTAACTCCAACTCACTACTCAGGCTTTGGTCTGCCACGATCCACCGACCAACAGCCTCTTTGACGCGATCCTATCGACAACCCTAGATGACGAAGGATCCCTCTTTCTGGCTTATATATATATACCGAACAACCGCAACGTACCGTGACTTTTGACACGGTAAATTTTATACCCCGAATACCAAGAGGTTTGCCCAAGGGCGAGATATCTCCTTTTCTCTTTTTTCTCTTTCCTTCCTTCTTTCGTTTTCCCCCAAAACAACGAAAAGAATTACATTTAATTATACATTTTTTTTTTTCTTTTTTTTTTATATATATCATATAGAATCTCGGTGAGCTTGAAAATGGAATAAAACAAAACGAGAATCCTGTATCATTTTTCGAGTCAGATTCTCCCATTCTCTCGCACATGCCCTTTGACGTCCCGAGGGAATATGAAACTGAGTTGAATTCATCTACAGACTGTCTAGTTTCTGTCCGAGTATCAATTACCGCGAGTAGCGAAGGAACGTGGTTACTGCAGTAAGGGAGGAAAAGGCCCTTTCGAAAAGTCCCGCAGACACATGGGAATTCCATTCCATCCCTTTTGCGATTACCCGGAGCAGTAGAGAGTCTCGGAAATTTATTTAACCGCTATAACATAACCGTCTGCGACTATAGATAATAAGAGAAATTTTCGAACCGGAAATACCCGAGCAGATAAGCAAACATGCGAATATAATCATGCCAGAAGCCAGACTTTGCGATCCGACTACCTCTTCGTCGGCATACCATGGTTTACCGATTCGAGTGTAATTCTAGTGAAGGAGATGCGCGTCGAATACGAGTGCATCGCTAATATCCTTGCAAGGAATTACTGACCATAACTGTTTGTACTCAATATTCAAATCTCTCGATCAATACTGTGAAAACTTTTCCAAGTTACGTATAGAGATATTCGAAAGACTCTAGTCCCGTTTGATTGAAATTCTCCAAATACCCCGTTCGTATATTCCAACGAATTTTCTTCCGCACCCCTGTATCGTTACATCGTAGATAGCAAAGCACCGTTAGATCAGGGGCGAACCGTTGTCTCCAACGATACCATTAATTAGAGGGTCACCCTATCGACTAATCAATGGGCAGTTAGTGGTCAATGACTGCTTTGCGTCACTGGTTTACTGCACTAGTCGTGGCTTTGATGCGCTGATTTACACGGGGCCACGATGTAACCGGGTAGCAACACTATACGAGGAAATTGGAGTCTCGATTTGATCCCGCCAATGTATTCCCTTCAGTATAGTTTAATTTTCCGATTATTTTTCAATTATTAACACCGCGATTCCCGTACATTTTTTTTTCTCTCTTCTTTCTTTCCCTTTTTTTCTTTTATTGCCGCATGGAAGATATCCGCTGCTTTGTCCAGAAACGTCTTTCCCATGCCACCACGACTCCTCTTCCATCGTCTGTACCACTCTTTTCGAGTAGAAGAGATAGAAAAGCGTCGATGTCCTCTGTGGGCAGTAGGATACCGTTCGTCGAGAATAATGTATATATATATCTATATCCGCGATATCTTCAAGGATATGTGAAAGGGGATGGTAGAATTGCGACCGGTAAGAGAGAGCCCTTGTCACGGGTTCGGAACGTTTTCGCGAACGTACGTATTGGTATTACAAACCGAGACCGGAGAGCCTCTGTAGACTATTGCGGCCGATTTTCTCGAGGACCAACGAGAGCGATGGTCAAATTGAATTCCTCAATTGAGACCAGGGGATACCGGAGGACGAAGATGACTTTGGGTGGCGATAACGAGATCAAAAGAGGACGGGATTTTCGAAACGAGAAATTCAAAAACGAGATGATAAACGATCGGGAATTTCAACAGCCGAAATGAAGAGGTTTAGAAATTTATCGAACATTCATTTTTATGCATTTTAAAAAATTTTTTACTCACCTAAAACGACCAGCTTCACCGGTCTTCCTATCAAGACCTTTCCTCTATCGTCTTCCAACGTACATCCCCACGTGCCATCGTCCTCGAGGCGAACGTTGTCGATGTGAAGTGCCGCTGTCGTCGAATCCCCGATGTATCTGTGACCAGTACCACTCATCTCCGTTCTAGTATCTATTGTTATCATGTCCACAGCTTTTCCGTCGTGAATCCACGTCGCTGGACGCACTCTATAACTCCTTGAATAAATCGAAACGGAAGAATGCTTTTTGGTAAACGATTTCAGGGCGATTCATGAATCGAGCAGTCACGTCGATACATGGGAGAGAAAGAAGAGTCCTTCGATTTGAAAATACAAATTTTTTCACTCAATTATGGAAGAAGTAGAAGCTCGAAATTCTGTTTCGATTTCATCGAATTTCAACCGTGGAATAATGCGTCGCCGCTTTGCCGTACGTACCGCGTTTATAAACCGTTCGAAAACCTAATTAAGACTGAATAAAAGATTCATTAATTTACCTAGAGGCAGGAAGCAGGAGCTTTGAGTAATTCGCGTTAAGTTCGCAAGGAAGCACAACCTTCCGTTGAGGTTTGGCGACGATCTCAATGGTGGGTTTTGAAGACCCGAGAATTCCCTGAGACCTTGACGACACCGTGGCCGAACCTAGTGGCCCATTCGTCGGCCAGGATTCTTCATCAGGTGCTAAAAGAGCAGCTGGTTCCACTACGTCGTCGGGAATGACAGGTGACGAGATATCGACGACGGGGGTAGGTAGGAGATTTGGTATCGTTGAGGTTGTCGTCGTCGTTGTCGTTCTTCTCGCCCGTCGACTACCCTCCTGTCTTCCACGCAGCGCGAAGACCCCAGCCTCGTTGACTGAGCCTGAAAAAAAAAAGAGAAAAAAAAAAAAAAAAAACAGAGGGTAAAAAAGATGCCATTTTATAAATATTTTATGGATTTCGCCGTTCATAAATTAAGGCGCTCGTATTTTCACAGTATAATTGTACTGATTCAGGGTAACTAAGGTAAATGCCTGGTGAAATTAGACCCTTAACTCTCGCCAGGCGAACGAAACGGGCGAAACGGGCGAGAATGAACGGTAAATATTCCCGTCCTTTCAGGGGCTACAGGAGTCGGTATACCAAAGTATATATAGCCAAGTTAGAAGCAGCTCAGGTCGTAGCATGGAATTCGATAAAGTTGCGACAGCGGTGTTTCACCCCTGCAGTCTCAGTCCCCTACTCAACCCCCCGCGATTCCGAACATCTAGTCGGCGCCGAAACCCCGCTGAAAACTAATTGTTGCTCAAGTTTTACCTCTCGCAATTTTTTTCTATCCATGTAGGTATATTCACGGCGTTGTACATTATACGAGATATCTTGTGAAATGTATACAAGTATAGTAATCATTTTTTTTCCCCCTCTCTCTCTTTTCATTTTTCTTTCATACTCCATGGGGTGAAATTCCGGCGCTTTAGTATCGGTCGAAGGTATTAAGCCGTAAGCTGCATCCTAGTGTAACAGTGTCCAGCAGCCGGTGCCATTTGACGTTGTTCGACACGGCCGCATGCATTATTCACGACGTTCATCCCCCGTTTGTAACTCGCGTCCTGATTAACGTGCATATCAAAATCAGTCCCGAAACTGTAGGTGTGACACACAAGTATAAGTGGGATGCGATAGGAGATGAGTATTCCGTTAAAAAGTCGATATAAAAGGAAACATTTCCGCCTCCAAATATCTGGAGAAAAAAAAAATTTCGACGTCGAAGTTCTCGGGATACTCGGTGCACCCAGGAGGGTTCTAAATCGTTGGCATATTAGAGTCGAATTACCGTATAGTAGCTAAAGCCTACGCACTTTGGCACCGGATTTCTACCGTCCGGATAAAAGGAAGCAGCAAAATATACGAGGTACCTAGCTCGGTGCTTTGGTAAAGTAGATAGTAGGTGCACTGCCAAGTTTGGTGGGGCTAGATCTACGTTAGTAAGTAAGTAAGTAAGGGTGGCAGGCGTTAGGTTAGCTTTGGCCCGGGTGGTTCGGGTCGGGTCGAGTCGGGTGATCCACGGATTCACACGGATCCAGAGACTCGAGTAGCAGGCAGATATACACGCGGACATGGACGCACACATACATTTTCATACGTGTATAGATATACCGGCGATAAAGATCACAAGCTTCACTCCGGCACGTCCGCATCCTCCGCCCGTTGGTGGAGATGGGTGAGGCGGTATCTCCCAAGCGCGTCGTATATCGTACGGACCGGTACGGATCGGTTGCGAATCTATCTTTCAAGAAATTCACATCACGAACGGCTTTGATGGTGCCTGGAGTGATTCTCGAGCGTAGAAACCGCGCAGTCGTACTTGAATACCGTCAAACGTCACACCTCGCTGTGTCTAGCCACGAAATGACACTCGTTCGCTCCATTCTACCCCGACGATCTGAGCTTCGAACTGCTCAAATGCAAGACACCATTTCGTCTGATACTCACGTCTAAACGACCCGATAATTAATTTTCACCGATTTATTATAATATCGGCAAGTTTAAAGAAACAAATTCCAATTTTATCGCGTCTTTTTTGTTTCTTTTTCTTCTTTATCTTGGGAATAGTGAAGAAAATTTTCAACATTAATTTGCGGCATTAACTTGCTCGTTTACTTGATTAATGAAAAAAAAAAAAAAATGGCGAGATCGATACGCGGCACGAGGTACTAAATATTGCCTTTCATGTCTGATGTAATGAATGAAAGAGTTTGTAGCTATATATACTTGCACGGCAGGCACGCAGAGAAACCTACCCTTATAACGTTGCCTAATGATCGTTTGAAGGTGGGTAAAAGTTAGCGGTGGTTTGTGCCACAGAGGTGGTAGAAAATTAAGAAACTAATGGGTACGACAAGCTCTTAAAACCTGTCACCCGCGAGGGTTCAGCAGTTCAGCTTCATAAGCTGTTAGTTCTGTTACGTGGGCCATAAGCAGCTTAACGAGGGCTGAAAACGTTTCCTACATAAAATTCGTAAGAGCGCGTGTTATATATATGTATAAGAAGCGGCCGTTGGTGAGCAGAGATTTTTTTTCCACGTTGTTTTTTACTTTTTTCTTCTTTCATTTTTTATTTCTTCTTTTTATTTATTCAATAACTAATCACCCCGTGCCTTAATGAACTAGAGGCTAATTAATATTCGTTCTCGGAGAGCCGTCTCGCAGGCAATTATTCCGGCGGGAAATAACCGCCCTTATAACTCCAGCTTGACTTACATACAGCTTTCTATATCTTAGACTCTTATTCAAGTAGGAGATATATAGCGACTTATATCGCCGGATCAATGTCCGACGCACGCATCGATCTCGACCCGAATCTCTGGCTCCTTTGTTCCCTCAACCCGATTCGAAGGCTTCCCTGACCCACCCTCGCGAGAGAATCTCTCGAAATATCGACTCATCGTCAGACAGCTCGAGAAGTTTAACCCTCTCGATCGAACGTTACCCTGAATTTGATTTGATTTTCATTTTCTTTTTTGCTCCTTATTCTTATTCTTTTATATAGCTACAGGTTAAACGTTTCCGTTCTTCTCCCTCGCAAGCTAGTATCTATACTTCGTCTTCTACTTCGTTCTGAAACTGAGCTTAAGGGGTATAATTGTGGTTACGCGACTGGGTGAGTTTTCCTTCGTTAATTATCTCGGTAGTCTGTTGCGGCTCTGTGGTATACCGCCGCAGCCTCGCCCCGTAAGAATGTGAATAATTTTCAAATTAATTAATTTTAACGAAGTAATTATTACCAATGGAAAACAACAGCTTGAATTACTTTTATCTCGAGTCCCTCGCTACTACAGCTATAACCAGTCCCGCTACGCCGAACACAACAGCAAGAACAACCAGCCCTTAGAGAACTGGCGAATGCTGAATGAAAATTAATCTCCTCTTTTCCTTCTCTTCCTTTATTTAACCACAAAGTATATTATATTATAATTTATAATCACGTCTACATAACTCTATACCCTACCTGCATGTACACACGCCCTATACCTTCATAAATACGTACGGGCACATGCTTTCCATTTTCATTCTATACATCCATTCAGATTGGAAGAAAAAAATTATTATTCCGAGTCCTTTACAACCCGAATTTATACCACGGTTTTGTAATTATTCATAATTAAAACGACCACGCGGACGCCGTGGCCGGGGTATTAATCAACTTAAAATCGTCGTGAATTTGGAGTAATTAAATATTTACCAATTCAAACAGTTATATTGACTGTGTCATAAAATTATGCGAAATCTATAAAGTTGGAAAATTAATATCGGGAAATATGTATAAAATTAAGTTTTCCTTTTTTTTTTTCTTTTCGCTTTTGGTATAGGTATACATTATTTTATTATTTATTTTTTAATTTCCCTTCACGTTTCGATATTAAATGTAAAACAGTCTACGTCGCGTCTCGTCTCGTCGCGAATCCACGCCGCGCACGGTAAATTAATCACAATTTGTCAGTTACGAGTACATACAGCCACTGCCTACCGACCTACAAAGTCCGAGATCGACATTTTACGCTCGTTATTTCGTTCTCCACAAAATTCACCCTTCACCCTTCGCCCTTCGCCCTTCGCCCTTCGCCCTTTGCCAAACCCCAGCTAGCTATACCCGACGTTGAGAGATTCCAACGTTATTAATGAGACGCTAATGGTCCAGGTCTACGGCCTACGGGACGTGTCATGCGTCCCGAATGCTCCTCAGTTCATCATTTTTCCTTTTTATATCATGGCCGGTTCAAAATCGACCGAAATTTACTTTTAAAAATGAAAAAACGCCGATAGTCAACAAAATTCACATCCTAAACCAAACTTTATCTATTCGCGATTTTTCTTCTCACAAGGATTTCCCATTTCCACTATACTTCCAATATCCTTGATGCACAAAGAGAAGAGGAGACTCTGAACTCTTCTACGTTGTTGATCAGGAGCAATCTCGTTACTCGAGCTTACCGCTAATGAACGCGGACGATCACTAATAGACATTGCCTAAGGGAGGATGGGAGGATTGGGGGAGGCGGCTTCGGCGAGCTAAGGGAATATCCGGACCCGGTATCCTGCAGCAATACTCGAATCCATTACACCTCCGACAGGCTTAGCACAAGAGGCTAGGTTGGCTAGCTGCAAAGCGTTGCCTGGACAAGGGTTGAAGCTGTGAGGACGTAGATCCGATATTGTGCGGGCACAGTTATACTCACACTATTACAGGGGAAACTAGGCACAGCCACTCACTGCCAGGAGTTGTTGGTCCTCGACAAACAGCGCGAGGTCTTCAACCCCGAACGACAGAAGCTCCTATAGGGATTATTATACCTAGTTTATACAACCAGGGTGGAAAGTTGAGAGGGGGTTGGTTCCTGGCGGAGGAGTAACACTGGTGGAAGTTCGACTATTGCTAACGGATTACGCGAGAACCCTTCAGAAATTATTGTTCGTATAGTTTGAAGAACGGGACGGATAAAGTATAAGACTATATGAGACTTTGCTAGAAATGAAGGTATGAAAATTCGCTCGAGTACGAACTGCACAGAGAAATTCGAGGGAGGGTATATACCTATACGGGGTTTAAAATCCTAGTAAATCGATTGACTTTATTCCAACTTATACTCAGGACCCATGATCTCCAGCGGTATATTGGCAATCCGTGATTTATTAGTTCTAGATTCGACTTCCGAGGCCAGAGGCGACGCCAATAAGAACGAAGAGAGGAAATATCCTCTCGTTTACCAAACGGTAGGCGATCGGTAGCTATTGAAAAATATCTGTATATATATACCTTATATTTACACGGGGATAAGTAAATTCTAATATCACGTCATCAGCGGGGATATAATATAAGTAAACTGATAATAATTGTACAGGATGTTGAAGATCTTCGATATTCCATTTCAAGTAAAATTAATCATCTAGAAATTCTGTCCCAAGTTTTTACTCTATCCTTTTCTTTTTTTTTTCTTCTTCTTCTTTCTTTCTTTCTTTCTTTTTCCTTTCCCTCTTTTTTCCCCATTTTTTCCTAAACGCAGGGGGCTTCGAATATCGATAATTGCAAAAGTCTTTCCCTTCGCTTGTTAGCGGTGCCGGTGAACACGCGGTGGATGGTAAGTCCACGTTCAATCGGCTTTTCCGTACTTAATTTTTGACCCCCTTCAACCCCGAGCCCCGGGTCTCTAGTCTCGAGTCTCGAGTCTGGAACAGGGAGGAACGACGCGGAACGGAACGGTAATATTTACCGTTTTCCGATACGCGATGTTCCCCGCCTTATTATCGACGATGTACCTATGTTCTTACTCTATGAAAAATTATTATTCCATAATGAATAATGTCCGGCTATTTATTCCCCGCTTTTTTTTCTTCTCCTGCGTAATTATATAATATCTACCCATGCCATCAAAGAATTGTTAATTCCATACGCCGATATCTTCTCGGTGATGATATAATGAGTCGAAGAATAAGAAGAAAATCGTATCAAATTATAAGAGCGAAGTTGGGGGATGAAACTGAGAAACCAGAAGTGAAAAACGAGGAACTGTTACGTTGGACAAATTGGAAGTAGTTGGTTATACGTTTTTCGCTGTTCGTTGTTGCGTTGCGTCGTGTTAGTTCGGTCATCGTCTATAAATAACGTTTATTTTCTTTTCTCCCATATATAGCGGGAGTTGTTTCTGTTCTCTTATTCTCTCTCTCTCAAACCTCGGCCATATCCACCCTTCCGTTTTCTTCCTCCTTTCCCATTCCTCGTTCCGTTTTAGTTTTCCTTTTTCTCGTTTTTTTTTTTTTTTTCTGCAATTTTTTTTTTCTTCTTCTTTTTTCCTCAGCTTCTTCTCGTTTTTCTTAGACCCTCGCCCTGAAGCAACCCCGAGAGACGCCTAATCTTATTTGCACTCTTGCGAGGCTTCTCGGATTCCCGCCCCGTAGACGCCAGAACGCCGGGACGCCGGGATGCTGGAAGTGTAGGAAGGAACCTCGGCGTTGAAAATTTACCAGAAATTTATTACCGGCTTGTCGAGCTTTTCCAGCTCTACTTTAGTTTTTAATCGATTCGTTTTATCGACTTTCTTTTTTTTTTCAACGAAAAGGAAAAAGAAAGTCCTTTTCTTTTCTTGTTTTTGTCTTTCTCTCGTTTCTCCAGGGATTGAACCTCGTAGTTTCATGGAAAGAAGAAGTAGAAGAAGAAGAGGAGGAGGAGGAGGAAAGACAGGATGAGGAAATTGCGAGAAACTGTAACAGATAAACGCGTCAGGACCTCCGGTTTCGGCGGTGGTAAATTGAAAAGTTTTCGAAACTCATGGCGTAGGTATAATTATTACGAGTTTGTTCCGGAGCAACTTGATACCCGCTAATGCAGAGAGCGGATCTCCAGAGCGATTACGCGAGAAGCTGGGTTTAACCAACAAACCGAGCTGGTTGGCCCGAGCCAAGCCAAGCCAAGCCAAGCCAAGCCAAGCCAAGCCAAGGCAAGCCGGCCGGATTCTCCGCTTCTTCGCGTTTGTTTAATTTCCTCCGATATTGAAACACGCCGGTGGTAAATTGAAAACTTTTCCAAACTCATGGCGTGGGTATAATTATTAGAAGTGTGTTCCGGAACAACTCAATGATACGGCAGCTAATGCAGAGAGCGAATCCCCGATTATAACCTTGCCTTTCCAATTTTTTTTTATTTTTTTTTTTCAATACTATTTGCACGCCGGTTTAAAAAATGGCAAATAAATTCAATATGTACTCGAAGCGATCAAACTCGGCTCCTTCGTCCGTATCGTATAATTTTCTCCGATATTAAAACAGGGGAAGGTAGTAGAGTTAGGTAGGTATAACTCCTAAAAATCTTACCGAAACGAAACGGAACGGAACGGAAGGGAAGGAAACAAACGAAACGTAACGGCCGACCGGTCCGCTCGAAAATTAAACTTTAAATAAGTTAAGTCGCATTAGCCTCAAGTACCTAGCCTCCTTTCAAGGAGTGGGAATGGGGTGAAGACGGGGGCGTACATACAGAGGTGAAAAGGCTAATGAATGAAATTCCGAAAGCTTTTAGTTTCTATTGAATTATTTCACTCGGCAGGTACCCGGCATCGAGGTACGCGTACGTTTTCAAAATAATTAGCAGCCACCCCCCCTTCTATCTCTATATCGCTCTCGCTCTCTTTTCACGTTCTACCAAAGTGCCGTGGCGCAATTTACCCGCCTGATAGCACAGAGAAGTCACGATTACATATACGGACGCGTCCGACTGTTATACCTTTTAAATAATTATCAAATCTATGTACATAACTCTTTCAACGACCCCGTTGAATCAAAAATGCAATTAAAACGATCAATCAAAAACTGGATTCCCGCGTAATTATTATTCGGAATTGGTGAAGATGAATGAAATTTTAGAAAAACTTTATCCGAGTAATATACTTCCGAGAACAGATTTCCGTTATGAAATGCATTGTGTTGTTATATAGGGGTGCAGACTCCCCGGAGAACGTTTAATTGTTATTTAAACTGGGTCGCGTCAGACATACGTCAGGAAGCTAGGTCCTTGTTAATTCGAGGCTGAGACAGGACGCAAATTAACATAGAGCTGGTGTACCTTAATGCCTTGCGCCGTGTTCCCACCGCTGTCACCATTCTCGCATATAATCAGACACGCCATTCTGGTAACAAACCTGTGGTACAGGGTCGAGTAAGTAGTAGACAGTCCTGAGAATGTATCTTGTTATAACCGCAGAGGTTATTTTAGTCGCGGGATAAACGCGTGTGAAGGATGAAAAGAATTTTCAATCGGTTTTTCAGACCTTTTTCATATCCTCCCTTAATTCGAGACCAATTAATCGTTTAATGGCAATATCACCGTGTTGATCAAAACCGGCGGTTAAAGGGCCTACCGAATTCCTCACTTCCGGCGACGCTCCTTCAATTAATTTCAAATCCCCCGCAGATAGATTCCGGTGCCGTATAGAACAACCCGTCGAATTCGTCGCCGCCTCCCTTTGATCGTACCTTTGTGGCTTTATCCATCCCTCGCACCACTTCATCTCTATCCTTCTGCCTCCTCGTCCTTTATCTATCTCTCTTGCCACCTTAGCCGACCCAGAAGCAATCAGTCCCAACCGCTTAGCCGTGTTACCGCGTCCTTGTAATAAGTATCCCGCTCGTCTTATCCCGCGTTGCCCCAGGGGGAAAAGTTCGAGTGGTGAACATCCCCGTGTATAAGGGGATCGATGCGCACTCTAGGTATGTCGACAAGGAAAAAAGTGAATTCCAAAAGAAGAGAGAAGAAAAAAAATCATTTCTTTTTTTTTTTTCTTCCTTTTTTTCAAATTAGTTCGCCACACCTCGTATACCTTCTCGCATAGCACCCCCGTCGTCGTATACATGTATGACATACTTGTAGGATATTGGGATGCGCATATAGGGAACGCTGAAGCAGCGCGTTAATATCGTGACAAGTTGGCGGATGAGCGGGTCCCGGTTTCACCCTTCGGTTCACCATCCGATCTGACACCCGCCGTGATGGATATTCCCGCTTATCACTCTTCGCTACCCCGCGGGAATACCTTCCCACTTTCCTTCTACCATGTTACCGCGATCTCTATACTCTTACGCGTTGTATATAGCACATACAAGCTATATGGTATTTTCTGTGTATGAACTAATCCTGAAAAGTTAAGGGCTAAGGAGTGCGAAGGAATTTGCCATTTGGTCAAGATTTTGTATCATCGATGATGAAGTATGGGCATATTATGTGAATTTAAGGAAAAACCCGCGACCCATTTTTCTACTCAGTGTACAGGGGCGTATAAACAAGACTTGCTTCGCTGACCAGGACCTAGAGTTTTGTACTAGGGGTTTGGGGTTTTGGTTTGTAGGGAAACTTATCGCCAAGGAAAAGTCTTGGTGTAGAAAAAGAAGCGTGGTGGTCGGGGCGTCCGGAGCCGCGAGTTTCCGTTGGATTCCGGTCGAGTAAGGATAAAGGAAAGGGAAGGGAGGAGAGAGGACAGGACAGCTAAACTTCCGGGGAAAAGAGGCAATACGCTCGAGTGCGAAGTTTCGAATTGGTGCTAACGATCCTGCACCTACGCGTTGTCGGCTAGACGGAGAAGACAGAGAAGTCGGATACTTGGACGGCGTTTATTCCTGCGCGTGAATCCGTGTCGTAAAGCGAAACCGCTGGCTATACCTTAATAAATTCGCCCCTGGCTTATGCCGAGTCTCGTATTATCCCCGTTTCCCTGTTTTCCTTATTTCGCCAGCTTTACGTGTCTGACGTGCCCCGCACACGGGTCCGAGACTCTTTCCCCGATTCAAAATCCTCTGACACTACTATCGCGGTGACATTAAAGAAAACTACGTCTAGAATTAGCCTCCCACTATCCCACGTCGACTACGACGTCCCCGGCTTACTCTACAAACAAAAAGAACTCGTAGAGCGAAGCAGCGCGCGGCTCGTTTTCCAAGGGGTAGCCAGCTTCGTTAAGCTCAAGCCGGAGGGCTGTACGGAGTAAACTGTCCCCTTTGTCAGAGAAAATTGCGTTTTAATTCCCGCATTGAAGGCGCCGCGCATTCTACACTGACAATCAGGCGATGCGGTAGTAGTAGGCGGCTGGCTATACTGCAGGGTGGATAATACTAGGGTTTCGTAAAAGCTCAAGCCGCTGCCCATCTCCGTGGGGAAAGCCGGGGCGCGACGTGGTGGATGTAAACAAATTTCCTGATCGTTTTTCCCTTTTTACCTTTTCCTTTTCCTTTTCCTTTTCTTTCCTTTCCTTTTCTCAACGTTTCCACTATTGAACCCCGCGTACGTAGAACCGCTGCAGACGTGCAATTCTTGCATCTGAGCCAGCTGTTCGTTAATAGGACTCTCGAAGAGTAGGATACGATGAGTGCTACGCAAACTGTGGATAAGGGTCGAGCAGTGATTGCTCCATAAAATATGTATCGTTTGCTTGAACCTTCTTCAACCCTTCCCAGCTTTTCACCAAACTCACTGGCCATTCCTTACCCCAGTGTAAGCTTTCGGTACGAATAGCTTTATATACGTGTAGATGTAAAGTTATATGTATATATATATATATTTTTATGTATACATGCATGCATACGGTACATGGGGAAACTTTTTAGCTGTCATCGTGCTTTTGAGAATGAAACGGGTGGATAAAACGGCGTCGAAATAGTCCGGAATACTTCCCTCTCTTTACCGTTTGGTAATTTCGCGTATTATACATTCCGGCGACGATTTAGACGCAAACGATTTTTGCGGATATTCCCTGTACTGTTGCCTCCGAGCTTGAAACTCGGAGCCAGGATGCTCGCGACGCGGATGGCAAAACTGGGTTAACGTTCGCTTTCGAGGAATGAGAAGTTCCTCGTTTGGAATTTCCGTGAATTTGTTGCTACGACTGTATCCAGTGTCTACGTAAATGTCTCTATGTAATATATACATATATACATCCCTCTACCATACCCTGATCTCCATACTAATATCAGAGAAATTCTTCTCCTTCTTTTTTTTTACGATTTTATCCCATTGTCTTTAAATTCACACGAATCTGGACAAAATGTTTTCTCTTTTATACGATTCCTTTTTTTCTTTATTCTTCTTCTCTTCTTTCGTTCGTTCTATTTCACGACAATCGTGCAGTATAACATACATATAGAAATGACAGAAGCAGTCTTATATACGCCTTTTAAAATGTCATTGCGTTCACTTGAAGTCAAGCTCTATTCTCCATCGTAGCATCACACCGAACTAAAGAGCTTCGAGATAGGGAACTGTGTTTGGTTTTACTTCGCTCGATGCACAGAGAATAGACCATGTACATACACACTATATATATATAATATATAGCTATATCTACTTTGAAGCCCACTCGAACTTACTGCAATCTCGGGCAAGCTAGGAGGGCGGGTTGAAGGCGTAATCGATTCTCGTTCGCAGAATGTCAGCCCCGAGAAACCCAGCGAGATACGTGACGCAGAACGGTATACCTTATACCTAGAAGTACGACTAGATCCAGAGGTAGAAGTATAAAACCTTTTCGTATAAAAATCCTATACGAACTTGACTAAAGGACAAGGCAATGGTACAGATATACGGATATATATATAAAGAAACATGAATCTCTTTACTTTATTTCAAAGAGCGTCCTCCCCGACATCCGAGATCACAATGTTATTAAACTTTCTTTTTTTTTTACAAATCCAGTTATAAAGCAAGGAGGATAAGAAACTGAGACATCAAACGATTTAACGTTATTCTAATAATCGTTATATACGGTATACCTTAGTTTGGCTTTGACTCGCTTGCTGGAAGGGATCTCGTAATTAATAATGTCTAGATGTTTCTTCGGCGCGGCAGGGTGTCTGCCGTTCGGGTAATGGATATAGCAAGGGCTATACCTCGAGCGCTTATACCTTATATACCATCGCAAAAAGTTTCTCATCGCGGATTAATGGCCAGCGAAATGATTGAGTTTGAAAGTTATTTTTTTTTCTTCTCTCTCTCTCTCTCTCCTCTCTTCTCTCCGGCTTGTTCCCGCGCAAGCTGATTGATGGACCGTCACGAGTTCTCCCACAAGTTATCCTACAAACTAAGGTATTACCAAAGCTTATCCACGAGCACCAGTTATATATAATAACGTACGATCCTCCCTTTACCATTCTCCTACGCCTCGGGGCACCGTCCGTTATACTTAAAACGATCGTTTCTCAACCGTACCTTGTTATTCTTCCCTTTCCCCTTCGCACACTTCCATTCCTTAGCGACAATATTCCCAAGGTACATAACGTCAATTTTCATGGAAGCCCTATAAATACCCTATGAGGTGTTAGGCCTATGAAAATAGCGGCTAACCCTTGAAAAGCGTAAGAAATTTTTTTTCTCTGTTTTTTCTGTTTTTTTTCCTCCACCCTTCGTTGATTTTGTTTTACGATTTTTCTCCCCACCCCTCCACCCTATACCCCTCAAAGTATATAAATATATATTATATCCATACGTATACGTACGTACGTACGTATATACATTCTCGTCGAGTAGGTTGCTCGAGCGAGAGTGGAGAAGAGGAAGAGAAAAATAAGGCTCCCTTGTTAAGCGTCGAGAATTTTTTCCGCTAAATCTGCCAACGCTAGTGGCATGAGGTACGAGATTTATCATCGAGGTAAGGAATAAAAAAGGATAGAAGACTCGAAGAAGAGAGAAAGGAAGAAAAGAAAGAAAAATATAATAATAACAAAAACAACCCCTCATACCCTCTCGATGTATCATTCCGCCTTGTCTTCCGTCGACGCGATATTCTTCATATTTCATAACTAAAAATGAGTGTACAATTTTTTTTAACCCTCTTAGGGTGAAACCCCTGCGTAATTAGGTACTGATCGCGTACGTATATCCCTGTGCTATTGGTACATACACACATATACTACATCTACCCCCGTACACCGGTGAATACGGAATTAGGAATTAGCTATCGATTTCGTCTGAGACAATAATGGCCCTCTGTCCTTTCCTCTCTATGCGTATATAGCGATACGTGTGCAGATACTATAACGTTATAGCTATCCGGGTAATAGAGTAGATTGGACATCAGCTACATGGCCAGTGCGGAATCGTATGGTGCAATTAAATCGGGGGTAGTTTTTCGAAACGATGCCCCGGTATATTTACGTTACGTTACGTTGCGTTATTCGGCCTCGCTCGATCTCTTCAAATTGTATATGGTACGTACGTACGTAACATATATTGCATACGCGAGGTATTAGTGAAAGCAGCTGCCGGCTAAAACGGACGAGAGTGACTGGTGGCGGATGCCGGATGGCGGATGGCCTGTCCGACGTAATTCCAACGTAATTGCTGTAGAAACAACTCGAAACAACTCTCGTTAAAAGTGGCCGACCACAAGCCCTCATCCCCAGTCCCTTCGTCCTTTCCTCCCTTCCTCGAAAACTCGTACGAAATTAAACCTGCGCAGTCGGGTTTGCAGCAGGAGCCACGATCTCCTCGGGAGATATTGTTGCTTCAATTATATTCTTGACCGTTAGCTACAGGCAGCTTCTTTCGAAACGAGAAACTGCCGGACCCGACTATCAAATCTCACTATCAACATGTATGTGTTATACCATAGCTTAGAATTCGAAGAACGTATACTCCTATCTTTCCTACTGATATGGCCGATCGCCAACTGCGACCTAGTAATAAAAAGGACCCAACGATTGCCGCATGGAAAAGGCGGAGAGTTACTTCTTCCAACTCTTTTCTTACCGCACGATTTCGATAAGAGAATTTAACACGGGGTAGAAAATAGGTCGACAATCGCAACGAGTCGTATAGGTAAGTACAGAATATAGATCCTTTCCTTTTCCTTATTTACTTCGCCGGCAAGGAACTCCGATTATTTGATAAATAAAAATCCTCTCCTCTTTCTATAACAGCTATATAGTGTAGTGAAATGGGGGTCGAATAGGCGGCACCCACCACTCTAAGGGAAGTCGAGTAGTACGCCTGAATTAGATCGCTCAGCTGCTTATGGAAATGGTCCTATTTTTTGCTCGCCCTAGGTCTCCGGTCTAAGTGTGTAGGTATATGTGTGTAGGTGTATTCCGAGCCCTCAGTTTTTGGGCTTCCATACCTTACTCAATGCCCCACTACGAAACGGCCGGAAGGATATCCATATAAGGATTCAGGATTACCCCCCCTCGTCGGGATTTAGCTAAGGGATGAAACCTCCGTCTAGAATTGCCTCAAAAACCACCGATGAAAACGCGGGCCCCACTTCTCTGGACCAATTGCCTTTTTTTTTTTTTTTCTTCTTTTTTTACTCCTCTTATACCTCGCCAACCTTCCATCTTTCGCTTCTCTCTTCACTACGTTCAATTCCAGTCGAGGGATAAGAGATAAGTGACCCAGGGTTGCTCTCGCCCTCGCTATATACCCTTAGGTCTGAATCATGCCTTTTCTACTACCCTTATAAATTCATATTTGATGAAATGCATCGAAAAATTTGGGTTTTTTTTTTTCTTTTTCATTTTTTTTTTTTTTAAGAAAAAGAAATAAAGTAGCTCGACTTTTTTGTTTGTGGCAAAAAATAATTACATCGATCCAAAGCCCAAGAAAGAAACGTAAATCCCCTCCGATCCATCACCGGGGGTAACAACTTGGCTGCGAGAACGCGTATAATAATAGAAGAAAAAAAAAAAAAAGAAGAAAGGAACGGTGCGAAAAGGAGGGTAGAAAAAAGTTAATTGGCGTTATGAGAGAGAAGGGGATAAAAAAAAAAAAATGAAGGATAAAACGAGAAAGAAGTTTGCTGTGAAAAGTGGAAAAATAATAAATTGTCCGCGTGCTTGCACACCGGCCGGGAGGATCTTATTGTTAAAACTCGACGCAAAAAGACACAAATCTAAGCTGGGGGCGGTGCTTTTCAAAGGTGTAACAAAACTCGAGGCAAAACTGTTTCCGCGGAAAAAAGAAAAAAAAATTTCTACATCTTTTTATATATATATATACCTTTCATATAACAGTTTATATATAGTAAATTTCATAACTAAACTCGTTTAGACTATATATTTTCGATAGTAGATAATCGTTCGCCTTTCACCCCGTGGAATCTGAGAATATTTAAATCCAGGATCTTGACAATATTTTTCCGAAATCTCGCATTAAATGTAAAATAAATCTAAATAGACGTTTTTAACGAAAATATAGGAGGAAAGGGAAACTCAAGAGATATCATACCAGGGGATGAATATTAAATATATCAATGTATTCTTAACGCATTTGTAATCTCTGGCCCGGTAACCGCACCATGTGTATAACTATATACGCACGTGCAGCATGGCGCAGGAAAGCTGAGAGTTGGCAAGCTCCGGGGTGGCCGCAGCTCGCGCGGCGTCGGAGAACAACGCGAATTTTACGACTCGACGGGTAGCAAGGGTTGGAAGTTAGGGGTTGGGGGGTTCGGGGTTCGAGGGGGGGGGTTGGAGAAACGGTAAGACGATTTCAATAGAGTAGCGGGTGTCGCGCGAGGTTTCTACAATGGAAGTTTCCCGGCTCTTGGTGCGAAAGGGCAACCTGGCCTCCGCAAATTAGAGCGAATTAGTTTTCCCCCACGTTGGTTGTCTGGTGCGGGTACAACGGTAAGTCATACTTTAACCCGGTATACCTACCTACCTACCTACCTAGCTACCTTCCTTTGCCAGCTACCCACCGGCGCCGGTTGCCCCGGGTTGCTCTCGCCCTAGTCGTCGTCGTTTAACAAACCCTCGACGAGTTTTAAAGGACACTCACTCTACCCACGCGGCTATATCCTCCGCTTCTGGACCTCACCGAAACGCTTTGGCACGCTCGTTAATTATCCCGCGTATAGTATACGCAGGTTCGGTCTTGTCGCGTGAAAATTTCAACTTTAACGAAAAGTACTCAGGTGGATACTTTATATCGTCAAATCCTGATATCTGAGGATACGCCTAACACCGACGCGACGTAAGAAGAAAAGAAGAAAAAAGAAAGAAAAACAGGGAAATTAAACAAATGTCCAAGCGATTATATGAGATTTTTCATAATCCGTGAATGATGATAATAATCGTTGAAAAAATTGTAGGATATTTTTATCCCTTTCGCAGATTTTGATAAAAATCTCACCCCCCGTACCTCAGAGTTTAAAAAAAAATCTGTTTAAAGATATGGGAGTCTAACAGCCTGTATTTCCTATCTCCACAACGATCGTCTCTCCTGGGATATGGATGACGGTGCGACAATGGACGGGTAGCTAGGAGCTTTGAATGAGGGTGGTTCTCGTACCATGCATAAGGCATTGATCATTCGTAGAGAGCCGGAGAGATGCAGTGGAACTAAATTTTCTGGCAGAGTTACAGGGAATCTGGTCTAGAGTGCGTCAAGACGAATGAAAAGCGGTGAACGGTAGAGATATATGATCGCACAATAACGCGTCACATTGATTGCTGTACAGCGAGACGCGATACGTCGACACCGAAACCCCCTACCCAGCGACAAAACGTATATAAAATACGGACGTCAACCACCAAACTAATCAGACTTGGCCAATTCAAGTTATTCCCCAAGCTCGGCATACCGCTATCCTCCCCCACGCAACCTTCCTCGACGAGATAATCTAAACTTTCAAATCGCGGTACAGGTATCTAGTTCTGAGTCACTTCAGGGTGCAGAGGCAAAAACGTTTTTCTAGCTAAGCTTCTAGATTCCCCATTTTATCTTACATTCGTTTCTGAAATGAGTAGAAAAATTTTTGGCACTCGTAACCCTCTGTGCCTTGTTTTTTTTTTTTCTCTCTCTCTTTTTTTTTCATCCCTTTTTTATTTTTCTCTACTCGTCTCTTTCTTTTATTACAAAACCGTCGTCGCAATCAAATACCACGAGTCAAACTACGACGACGCGGCGGTTATAGGTAGGTATATGAGATCCGCGGTGAGTTGTTTCTACGACTATCAATTTTCCGCTCCACAAAAACGAATGCCGATGGATATTCTTTATACATGTATATATATACTTTATATTTCAGAACCTGCGAGTTGCAGAAGTTTTTTTTTATTTTATTTTTTTTTTTTTTCGTTCACCCCGCTTTTCTTCTCTCTTCTTTGAAAATCGTTAAAAATCTATACACACCAAGTTTTTTTACTTTTTTTTTTTTCTACGCAGCCATATATTCGCGGCGTCCGTTTAATTTTTTTTTTTCTTTTTTTTTGTTTTTCCACAACCCCTGAATACGTCGGAGGCAGCGCGGTATACGTTGAAAAAAAAAAACAAATCTGTGATTGAGATTTAACAGGAAAAAAAAAAGAAAGAAAAATAAAAAAAGGAAAGCTAGAATTCAATGAGAGGATATAAAAGCCATATAGAGTACGTGCCTAATTAAAATTTCTATACAACTACCCCTCCCACTCAATATATTATTCCAATTCATTAAGAATTAGTTATACTCAAAGGACGACATTATATTTACTATATATAATATATATGAGGTATTCCATACCAATCGAATTGAAAATATATTTGTATATATGAGGTATTTCATTTCGAGAAATAAATAAAAATAATTAAAAACAAATGTTCTGTTTGAGGTTGAAAAAAAAACAAAAATTTATATCATAAATGAACAACATTTCGGAGAAAATAATCAGGAATAAAATTAAGAGTGGATGTTGTAGAATTGGGATAATTGTTGGAAAAAAAAAAAAAAAACATTATAAATCAAATAAAAAATGGTTAGGGAAAATCATTGGTCGAGTTGGCATGGAATACCTCATATATATATATCCTGTATGGTATATGTGTACTTAAACGGACGGGCGGAACCGTCTCGCCGGGGCTTATTACGGATGAAACGTCCCGGCACTCGATACACAAAGTCCTGGGTATACGGTGTGCGGGACACGGATCCCCAATTTTCCACGACAGCGAATTTTTCATCCCGAGTTATTACACCATTATTACATTTGGTGCCGATATATATGTCTTCCGAAAGTCGCTTTTACGTCGTTTATCAGAACCCGACGCGACTCTGCGTGTCTGGACCCAAAGGATGTCCACTACACCAGCTATACGACGTAACGGGGAAAAAAAGGGACGCCTGGCAAAGTTTAAGTTTCTTTTTTTTTTTTTACTTTTCTTTTTGTTTCAATTTTTTTTCCCTACTCGGAGGGAAAGAGAAAAAAAAAGAAAAAAGGGAATAAAAATCGAACGACATGTCAGCTACGGTTCTCAAGTTTCGTATTTAGGATTAAGATATATCTTAAACTTACCTCCTCTGGGTGGAGAAGCATCGGTCGTCCCTCTCTGCCTCGGTCCTGAAACAGAAGAATAAATGAAAAAAAAAATCCACCTAATCAGAGATAAAAATAACTCAATTATATAAGTCTGAAAAAAAAAAAAAAAATGATAATGATAATAAATAAAAAAAAGAAAGAAAATTACACCATTTGATCGATACCTCGCTGCCCTTTGAACAGAGTTGAATGAAAAAGATAACAGGGACCGTCGGCCACCCCCCCTCTAGCCTTTCACTACATCCCTTTGATTTTTTTGATTTGAAACATTTTTGCATTACCGTTTCGGAAGGGGTGGCAAAACCACTCCGAGTTTTACGGGTATAGATCTGTATTATTATTATTATTATTATGATTATCATTCATTTTTTTTTCCTCTCTTTCTTTCTTTCTTTCATAAATATTTCAAAGCTCTTCATTCCCCGGTGTAGGTGGTTAGGTTTCTGTTTCGATGGCTGGAGGAGGTGGTAGGGGGTAGTGGTGAGGGTGTCTCGTTTACGAGCGAACGAGTAAGATCAGCTTTTCATTTCATTTTGACGTTCGATCGGCCGGAAGAAGCGCGAAACCCGGTTTACCCTCTCCAAGTGTCCCTAGGGAATCCCTCCGTTCCCCTAGCTCGTGGTTGGTTAGTCGGTTGCGGAATAGTATAGCGGGGAGTCAAGGAGAGATAAGGGGGACGTGGGTAGACTCGCTACTCAGTCTCGATAAGAGATCTTATACCTAACTTAAGCTAGGTGCAGGGGTGTAGGAATAGAGAAGCCCCGCGCCCGCAGTAGGCGAACTTTCGCTTGGTTAGACCTTGATAATCTGATTAGACTGGTAAACGATGACTGCTAGGATCACCCTTGAACAGTCTGGTACCGAGGACGCACGCGGCCTTCAAAAAGAAGTTTTTTTCAACCCGTGGAACGATTTGGAAGATGGAAATAAAGGAAAAGCAAAGAGAAAAAAAAAACGAAGATTTACCTCGACGTAGGTAAAACGCAAGCCTCGGTAGAATATATGGATTTATGCAATTGAATCTGACCGGTATATCTTTCACATTTTCGATTTTTATCACGGTTATTTTTACGCGCTGAATAACGTGGGGGATTTAACATTTGTAACGAGATATGGAATTAGAATCTTTTTTCACACATTACATCGCGCGCTACTTACTCCCGCAGGATGAAAGAGAGTTCTTCCCGTTTCTCTATCCGGGTGAAATACACCAACTTTTACAATTATACGTCGACTGAATTATTCCTTTCAATTCCCCTTGTCTTTTGTCGGAAAAGACAAGCGGTGCAATAGTGATGGATAACTCGCTGCTCGTTTCCTGAGTTAGGCGGGAGGAGATTATTCATTAATCTCAATCGAGTCTCGAGTCGTTGTACAAGCTCGAAAAAAAAAAAAGAAAATAATAAAAATTGAAAAAAAAAAAAATTAAACAGACAGGAAGAAGAGAAAAAACAAGAAAATTTCAACTCGCATTCACGCTTCACTGAAACAACGGAAACCGTGGAGTAGAAAAATAAATAAAAGAGAGAAAAAAAGAAGAATGAGAAAAAAAAAAAAAAAATAGGAAAAAAAAAGAAAAACCGGATATAACGAGCCTGAGTGTAATTTATTTCAGTCAAAAGTCGTTACGAAGTATGAAACATTTTCTGAATATAATTTCATTCACTCAGCTGTATCTCGATTCCACCTATATCCTCTTCGCAAAACCGAACATTTGTTTTATTAGTTTTATTTAGTTCGTTTATTTTCTGTAGAGAATAATTTATTGATAAATTTAGCCCTGGCTTCCTCCATCGACATTTCGGCATTCAATCGTTACTCCAATTTCCGAAGTAACATAATATAACGAGACGATTAGAATTCCCGTATTTAATTCAACAGGACGAACGCAATAGCCCTGCGGGCAGGAGCACCGGCGATAGTATAGCTACTTCGTTAATTAATGATTCGAATCTCATTTATCATCCTCCACCTCCATCTCCATCTCCTCGAGCTTAGAGCAGTCCGGTTGAAGTAGACTCTCTCGCTCTGTAGCGTCTCTCTTGTTCACTAATTAAATAACTTCAAGACACTTTCGTCTACCGTTCGCCCTTTTGCCTAGCCGCAAGGTCGTAGACGAGATAGGTATAGAAATTTTCAATTAGTATAAGTGGATTCGGAAAATTGAACGTATCCAATACAGGGGCCAATTACCCTTCAGATATTTGCTGTACCTACTTGTATATACATATACAGTCAGGGGAGAAAAGGTCCAAACTTTGGGACTTAACTCCGAAGAATCGCTAACGAAGTTGTAAAGAGAGCGCGCCTAGAAGACGTATATGGAATACCGGTCAAGGCTGGATCGAAAAAGTCAAAGACAAGAGTAGAAAAAAAAAAAAGAAAAGAGAAAAGTTTAAGGATAGAAACAAAACTATCGCAAGTCGACGTGTCCCCCTTCCTGAATAATTGATACTCGAGCATCTTGTACAGAGGGAATAATTCATCCGATGTATAGATGAATTCGAAACTGCACTGTATGATAATTTTTTTAAGTATCAAGGCGAGGGAGTATTAATTTCCTCCGCTCTTATTTCTATTTTATGTTTTATTACCCACTGCATAACGAGTGACAATTAAAACTGTTTTCGCCCGTTTCAAGTTTTAAATATTCTCTAAGTTTATCCCCCCGGCTCCAGGGGCGAATAGGGGTAGGAGAAATTGGTATTATACAGTAGACAGTAACGAGAAAGAACCGCGGTAAAGATAACAGGAGGTAGAAAGTCGTCCGGTTGTCGGTTGTTTCGAAATTAGTTGTTTGGAATGTTTAATTTTAGTAGAAAGGCAGCAGGGGCAGAGGCAGGTATAAGGGAAACTTTTTACTCGTAGGCCGTTTCCCACGGCTCTTCACTCGCAGCGTAATTACTTCAATTAGCGGAATAAAGACGGTGGGTGCGGATTTTCACTACACAGACACCTGTCTCCCTCCTCCACTCTACTCGCGCGGGTTTTAACTCCTTCCTCGCTGAGCATGCCTGTGTACAAATATACGAGCAATGTTGTATGTACTCGGGGGAGGGTATGGCGATTATAAGGGAGGGAACAGTTTTCGTAGCTTTGATCGCCCGCGGTCGGTTAGCTCGGCGTACATATTTCGCGAAAACGTACACCTGCGCTTTCCTGCTTTCATCCGATATACGTTATATGTATAAACCTGCCTACCTACCTACCTACACTACTGTATCTGGTCCCGCGAGGTAGCATGTGGCTAACTAAATCGCGGTGTTGGTTTTCGCCGGGTTTGCAAACGTCCTTTGATAAATGCCCCCAACCGGAGGTTCTCATACTATATACGAAAATCGACAATTTCCCAGCCCCCGTTTAACCGGAGGCTTTTAAAGCTATAAAAATTACGGAATCGACTCAACTTTTGAACATTAAATTCGATGTAGAAAAAATAACAACAATAATAATAATAATAATGAAAAACAGTTCGTTCATATATTAAGAAGAATTTGTCCTACCAGGCTTATAACTCTATTTATTCGGGGGATTAAAATTTTCAAAAAAATATCATTCTTTGAAGTCTGATGAAAATTTTTATAAAAAAAATCTATCTTCCAACCGCGAATTGACTGAGATATTCAATTTTTAAGACAACATTGCGTTCGCTCGGAAACCCACCGCCCGGCGCTCGTATACAACTTTCAGGCGGTAAGTAG
Organism: Rhogogaster chlorosoma; assembly: GCA_944452935.1. Taxonomy (NCBI): domain Eukaryota; kingdom Metazoa; phylum Arthropoda; class Insecta; order Hymenoptera; family Tenthredinidae; genus Rhogogaster; species Rhogogaster chlorosoma. Next base: position 22,819,862 of record OX101803.1, on the reverse strand, counting down.
TAAGACGCCGCACTGGTCAGACAGCGCGCGCGTATAGCTTGGAGATTCGATATCTTGGAGGTTACTGAAACGATGATAGATTTTTTTTGGTGAAATTTTTTTTTTTCTTTTTCTTTTTCTATTGCAAATCAAATAATGAGGGAAATATTTTATTTTTTTTTTTGCGATAATTTTCACAACTTCGAAGTCACGAAAAATATGGATTAGGAAAAAATCATCAACGGACATCTCTAAATAAAGGTTGTTAATATATTTGGGGATAATTTTGAATATTTGAAAAATTATTTCCGATTAAAAGAAAAAAATAAAAAAAAAAAAAAAGAATCGCGGTTTTGGTAAATATTTCAAAGCAAACAAACAAACTGAATAAATAAATAAGTTAAAATAAATAAAAAAAATATAGGAAGGAAAACAAAAACAAAAAAAAAAAAGAGAGCCCCTGGCAAATTGAGCGAAAAAAAATTACTGTTGAACAGCCAGAGGCAACACGCGAGGTTGTAAATTTTTCAAAAAAAAAAAGAGAGAGAATGCCATGGAGATCAGTTTGGCGTGTAGTGGCCTCAGGTCTAATTGAGAGAAGCGAGGCATTACATTATTCGAGGTATAATAAGAATTTTAAACAAAACCCAAACAACAAGCCAACGAACCATTTCACTCGTAACTAACCAGCCGTGATATTACTGGGGTAAAATTAAAAAGTACCGTTACTTTTCATTAATAATCAGCAAAATGAATGGCCTGCTAAAGGAGTGCGAGGATGTAGTAGGTAACCACAATATCCGTCAGAAACCGCAGAAGAACCTAAGCCCTGAGCCCGTCCAAGCGTATATATAAATCTAAAATATTACCCCCTTCTGAATAAACACCCTTTGTAAACCTGTAACTGAGAACCTCTGGACCCCGTCGGCAAGCTGTCCTCATAGCGGAACCCAGAGGTCGACATCGTCGTGCAAATATCGAGGAAAACGTTCCGGAACGTTAATAACATTCGACGATATCCTCGCTTCTCTTTTTCAAAAATATATATACAAATGTATATATGTATAGCTCTACCCATTATATATGTATATCTACCCGAAAAATCTATGGTACAAACATATACCCCATGTATACATACAGTAGATATATATTTACCTACTCCCCGAAGCAGTGTATATCACCAACGAGCCCGTTAATTAAGGGAGGCTTTAGCCCGCGTTGACTGCAATCACCTGGGGGGCAACGCGTTTAAAATTGATCCCGGTCCGGGAGGTATGAGATGTAGCGAAATGTTTTTTATGAAAAATTCTAAAATCCACGATTCTCAAAACGCGGTAAATTACTCATTTTTTAAATTATAACAAGACGAATTAAAGTCCTCGTAAGACGCTAGGGGCGGGGATCGAGTCGCTATTATAATCCAGTCGAAGGTGCAGTGCATGAAATACGATTTACGTAACTCGCCACTAATTGGCCTTTGCCCAGGGTGATACACAGGTAGTCGACCCCGCGATGCCGGGAGGACGCGGAGGGTAAAGCCGATTAATGCAAATGTCTAACCTATTGCAGTTCGCGCGTACATCGGTACACATATGCAATTGGCGTACGCGTTCGTACATACATACGTATACGTGTATACGTATAGTCAACCCCTATTACGTAGTGTATTGCAGCGTGGTTATTATCTGTGTACGTGAATGTGCGTGTGGGCAGACACCCTCGACACACAGAAACCCGGGTATAACCGGGCCGAATTATCAGACGAAACTGCCCCCGAACTGCGCCACGAACTGCCCGACCGCAACGCCTCAATTTAGAATGCTAATCAGCCCGCAAGTTGGACCCAACGGTTAAGCGAACTTCCCACCCTGTCCCGAGGGCTCGATTCGCTAAGCGTGCGCGCCACCAGAGATGGAGAATATTGGCTATACAAAATGGCGACGAGGAGAAGCAGCTTCTTTTTCTTTTTCTTTTTTCATTTTATTTCTTTCTTTTTTTTTTTGGTTAACGAAGATTTCCACGAAATTTGATGAGAATTTACGAACCGCGTTGAAGCAAAATTGCGGCTTGAACTTCACACGGATTGATTATTTATCGCTTTTCATCATCCCGTCATTGGATTTATTCAACAATATTCGAACACAGAGAACAGAGACTGGATTGTTACTGTACAAGATTCGAGTCCGGGGGTTGAGGGTTGAGGGTGAGTTTTGTTATCTACGCGGAGCTGAGAACGTCAGCTTTCGTTATCTTTGAAGTGGCTTCTCTGGAAGCATTCGCAGAGCAGGGAGTGAAATTAAATTCCCTGAACGAAGAGCCCGGTAGTTGGGGTGGTGGTGGCGCTACAGAAAAGCAGACTTTCTACTACTCCTCTTTCTTCACCTCTGAACTTTTGTCGCTACTCTGATCCTAGTGTGTACGTATGCTTGTATAGAGATTAATTTCATGACCTATTCCCCGGTATGATTCACTGTCCGAAAAGAAAAGAAATGGCAAATTCCTTCGGGATAGAAAATCCGTGGGACTGAAAGGAACAAAAACTGTACCCGCAACGTATTCCGTTCATGATTAACGACGGAATCTTCTCACCGGGGATTCCCGTTTGATCTTGATACCACTGTCTCGATTTCTTCCTCTGCCGCGTTATCCCGTTTTATTTCATCCTCTCGGTAGATTTTCTCGGGAACAATATAATACCGTAGGAAATTCTATACTACCCTTAATGTTATTGACTTTATGTTACAGACGCTACCTTGTCACGTGGGGGGGGAGGCTACCTACATACATCTACTGTATACCTACCCTATACCAATCGAACCTTTCCTTATTCCTTTCCTTTCCTCTCCTTTACGTTACTTTATACTCTACTTTTCTTATCCGATCATCTCCGGGGGTAGGTAGTTTTATTCCTCACTTGCCAACTGCAGGAGCAGTAGAAAAATCTCGCTACTTTTCCGACACACAAAAGACCTAGAGAATCATAAATCCTTACCCGGATACCGGAACTCTAGTTTTCGCGCCAACGTTAGGCGGCAGTTCGCGATAGCCAAGCTTATTTATTTATTATTCTTTTTCTTTGCCCGCGAAAAGGGAGGAAAGAAAAAGTTTATACCGCCTATTGCAGATTTTCGAAAAAAAAAAACAAAAAAAAAACAAAAAAAAACTATCATTATTATTCATAAAACGGATTCTAGCAATCTTCCACAGTAGATATATCGTCTGGCTCCTTTGGATTTGGAGAACCAACCAAGTCGCCCCGCTCGCGAAATAATTACCCCGCAATTTCACTCCCCTATATCGATCCTAGGGGCAGGAAAAGAGGAGGACTGAGAGCCTTGGCAATGAATTAACATGCCAAAGGGACCCTTTCCCTCTCGACTCCCAAAGCCATGGGAAATTCTAGCACCGAACACGAGCCTTTCATCATATACGTATATGGAATGGAATGGAAATGGTTTGTAACTTTTGTCTTTCATTTTTCACTCGCGTAATATAAAGTACTAATTATTTCCCGTGGGTATATTTACCGTGAATAAAAAATCTTTGACAATATCGTACTCTGGATCCGATTGGCTAATGTCGTCAATTGCGGGTAAAGGATATATCACGCAATTGCGAGAATCGTGGTATCTGTAACCGCCCAACGCGGCACTCGACTTCACTTCACTCGACTCGACTCGACTCAACTCCACTCTGCCCCGGTTCACTCCACTTAGCTCCACTTCGGTTCTCCCCATTTACAAGCATTACGAAAAGAAAGAAACACCGCCGAGTCGGGGTGGCATTCGCGGGGGGTAGCTCGTAGTGGCGGTAAAAAGGTTGGTAGCTTGGTAAAAACTGTAACGACGTTTTAATTAATGAACCGAGGCACAGTAACGGTGCTTTTTTTTTCCCCTCCACACATCCCATCGTGGTAAACATTTCGCACACTCGACGCGAGTTGTCCCTCAGGGGCTTTTCTGCATTGGGTAAAATTCCTCAGGGAATTTTGACCCTCGCGGCACATATATATATATATATATAATCGTGCAACTTGGACCCCGGGACACGTATACATAATAGCCGTATATATGTGTATACCTATAAATGTATATATGGAGTCGTTCGATAAAAACCCGTCGTTCGGATTGTCGCCGAGAGCTAACGAGGATTCGCGCCTCAATATGGAATCGGGATCGAGCTGCAGCATCCCCGCCCTTCCCAGCCCTCCGCCGTCCGTTTCGTACCCGGTACCTCGTACCCCCTTTCCCCCGGAATAAATCCTCTTTTTACGAGAAAGATTTATGGGAGCCATTCCCCACGCCGTGGCCATGACTGCCTACTATACCCTCGTATCCAGAATTTCGGTGAGTTTCGTGCTGCAAAATTAGGTAATTAGGATGCAGAAGAGAGTCGGGCCCCTTTCCTCATCCACAACTCCCCCCTATCCAACAAGGCTAAATCAAAACCAACCCGCTAAGAAATCTCAAGCACCCGGTATGCAAATAATCCCTACCTAGGTACCTACCTACCTACCTGCCTACCTTACACCCCTACTTTTCTGCCCGGGGGATATTACCGCCGAAATATTACCCTCCAGGTATATAACGACTGGGGGGTTGAGGGGGTGTAACTAATTAAGCGAGTATTGCACCCTGGTTATAATTATTCAACGTTTTTTTTCTTCAACGAGTAAAGAAAACGTTGATTTTTTTTATTTCCATAATTTTTCCAGTCGATATTTTTGGCTCTGATCAGACGTCATTATAAGGTCAACTCGGCCACTTAGTTTTCTATACCTTATAGTCAAGAGAGAGACAATTTATCACCAGGTCGGTTCGCCCGACGTAGTGGCAGGCGTCGCCGGTGTATTAACCCCGAGAGATCGTTAGGTTTGCGGTTTGACGGTAGGATATAGGATATAGGATATAGAGGACGTAGGGACGGCGACCGTCGTCTTCTAACCTTAGCCGTTTGGTCCTGCCAACCCATCTGCACACTTCCTGCGCGATCATGGTCACGTATACTACCAATTTTACCCGGATGATCGGCCTAATCGAATTCCCTGTCGCTCTGGATAATGGCACCCAGGTGTACGCAGAATATATACGCAGAGAAAGGATCGGTTTAAGGTAATTGAGAAAATGATGTTTCAACGTGTTATTAAGTTCGTTAGAAATTGGGAGATTCTCAAAGCTCCAAGTCCGGAATGTCGGACCGAAATTTCAACTACTGTCTTCCCCTAATTACACAATCTTAATCAAAGCGAGCTCGGAGCTAGGGGTGGCTTCTTGGCTTTCAAATATCAATTGGTATTTTCCAACGATATTTAAGACTGGATGGAATAAAATTCGAAGCATTCGGAGGTCCCGATTCCCTACGTCCTATATACGGGTATATAAAACCCCAAAGAACGCAATAATAGGGAATCGGATATCCCCACATCGACTGCAGCGCGGTATGTCTTCGGGATTTTCCAGAGCTGCGACGTCATTAAAACTTTTAGATTGCATAAGAATGGAACGGCTCAGACGTAGCGAGTAACTTGGCGCAGGCCGATACGTGGCTCGCGTTGAGTTAAGAAAGATATTCTGTTTACCCCGCGCTCATACTTATACGATAGAAGGATTCTCTCCTCGACTCTAGATGCGAAGAATACGAGGAAGAAAAATAGGAAGAAAAATAAGTAAAGAAAAAAAAAACCGAAGAATGAAAGAAATGAAGAAAGAATGGAAAAACTAAATAAGGTATACGTAAGGGCGTCTGGAAGCAGCAGCCATTCTACGGAGTTATAGATTTTATTTGTATAGCTAAACTCGAACTCCTCCAGGGTGTATATAATGCGATGTGTATCGGATAGATTTGGAGTGGGTATATTTTTCTCCGATTTTCAAGATAGAACAGAGAAATAAGTCCGGTCCAACGGGGTAGTAAAGAGTCATTAGGAATCTGAAACACGTCGTGCTTGAATCCGGGCATAAATAGCATTCGCTAACGAGTTTCCCCGGGTTCTCAAGCGTCGAGTTATACCAGGTATATATATATATGGGGTTATATAGTCTTGTGCAACCGCGGAAGGAGGACTCGTAAGAAAACGGAAGCGGTGGCTTTAAGGTGAGTTTACGCTTCAATTATTCTACAATTAAGCTTATTTCAAGACACGGTGCGCAGAGGCGAGGTACGAAACGAGACGTTTCTCCCATCCGAAACAAGTGGCTAATATTGTATAATACGTATCGTAGTTATTCTGCAAGTTGAAAATTTTCATACGTATGATGATAAAAATAAAAATAATTGAAGAAAAAAAAAAAAAAAATTAAAATATTCAATAAGAAGATAAATATATCCTCAAATTCCTTCGATATATATATATTATATATTTATCTGATACATAACCACGTATCTATATAACTATACCTTAGTTCATTTATCATCTACGACGCTTCTCTCCTTCAGATTACGCGAAGGCAGCGTAAACCGCGACTTAGGGGGTGGATATAATCGCGAGTAAATGGCCTGTAAGTAACACTCCGAGCCGACGAAACCACCGCACAACCACCGCATCACATCGCATCGGTCGGTTACTAGTGCTTTAGGGTATGCGGGGGCTTCGTTTTCGTACCTAGAAACCATCGACACGTCGAGAGGAGAGGAGAGGAGAGGAGAGAACAAATATATATATATATATATGGAAGTAAATTTATATATAGATATGTGGGTGTGTATAATATAGAAGAGCAGAGGGCGCCAACGAGTTCTCTACCAAGCCGTGGCATACGATGCCGGCACGGCGCGTCGCGTCGCGACGCCGTCGACGCTGTATCTTGATTATATTCTATTTAGAACTGCTCGTTCCCGCCGCATTCTGCCTTCCACCCTACTACTCCTTCTCCTACCCTTGTCACGGTGGTTTCCCGCCGCGATATCGCAGTTGTTCAAGCTACACTGGTCCCGTTATTAAATGCTGCCGCCCGAGGAAGGACGCCCTTGGTATACCCCGGCGGACAGGGCGAGAACGATCGACGCGGAAATCTGGAGGACACAGCGAATAATTTAGGAAGACCAAACCGCGTTTTTGAACCTTGTCGAAAATTCTCGCCTTTATCATCACATGATTACTTTTCATTCATTTATTTACAATTATTTATCATTCTCGAATATATATGTAAAAATGAGGGAAAAATTTGTATAGGAATTAATTAATCCTTTCCTCATTTCATACGCGATGGGTATTTTCTTTGTCGATTTTCATTCGCTGTTAGGCTCTGATACCTGGTTGTTTGTTGTTCGTTTCCTCGTCCACTAGCTAGGTATAAGGTATATATGTATAAGAAAAGTTGAAGGAAGAAACTGAGGGAATAGCTGGTTATATCGCGTGTCGTATTATCCGTGTAGTTTATACTTCTCATATGCGAGCATCCGTGCCAAGAATCTAAAAAAGTTAATATCTCTCCCAACGTTCCCGGGCGTTCCAAGCTACCGTGCCTCGCTTGCGAATGAGCTGCGTTAAGATATACACAACATACGCATAGATGGGGTAAAAAAAAATAAGAGAATAAAAAAACGAAGAAAATTTAAAAAAAAATAAAATAAAAAACATGTATATAGAATTAACGGAAAAATTCATTCTATCCCCCATTATGTGTTCTATTTTTCATTAATTATCATTCATTGAAATAATATACGAATAATTATGAGCATCGTTCAATTCTAACCGTTGAAAACGGTTGACGTATTATATTCAACGTCGGTCACACTTCATTAAACCCAGTGTATACTATATTCTATCCGATAATCGTTATTATAATGTGAAATAAAATTCATCTCTTGATGGTGAAGAATTAATAGTCGTATTATACAACGACAATTTATACCATAACGATTATGATTACATAATATTCTTTCGCGTAATAAATAATGAGGGAATTTTTTCTCCAATTTTATTTTAAATATATATGTCCGTTTCCGGTTCCAGGAAGGAACGTTCTGTTTATTTCTACCTCCTTTATCTTTCGGTAGTAGTAGGTATAGATGGACGATTTTTCTTCTATTTTTTCTATGTTTTATTCTATTCCTTTTTTTTCTATTTTATTTTTTATTTTTTTTTTTGTTCAACTTTGGCACAGACCGTTCGACAAACTATTCCTGTTTCTGGAAACGAGCCACCGCAGCCATATTTTACGAGGTGGAGATTCGCCGACGAACGAGGTATAACGCGCCCACGGTTACCATAGTCGACCCCTCCTAGTTGGTCTCGTTTCGCATTTCGTTTCGTTTCGTTCGGTTTTGGTTTGGTTTATAACCGTCCGACAGACGGATGCGAATTTCATCGGACAAAAGAGTAACGGGAGATGGAAAAATTGAGTCCGAAAGCTGACGCGGTTCCGTACCTCCCTACTCCCTATTCCCTATTTCCTATTTCCTATTCCAGTACTCCGGTATTCCAGTATTCCCCACTACCCCCTGGCATCGTTTCGCCAATTCCCTCCGACTCACAATGGCCCCGTGGACCATCCGCGATTTATACATCCCATACGTCGTATCCTTTTCGACCTTTAAAGATTAAAGATCGAAAATGAAATGCGCGTAATAATTTTCTGGGCAAAACTTTTTATTTCTATAAAAAAAAAAGTGGGGAGACGGTCTTTTAACCGGTATAAGAGATTTCCTCGACTTCATCCCAATTTCTCGTACTTTTTAAGATACGATTCCCTGACAAAGGAGATTCAGCGTGTGTATAGAGTAGCGTGTTGTGCACGTTGAGTATAACCAGTCTGAGACAAGCCAGTGCTCCGAGGATCGATCGAGAACGCCGCAGCGTCTTGTCAGGCGCAAAGTGAAAATTAGTGTTTCTCGGTTCGCGGATTCGGTGGATTCGTCGGATTCGTCGGATTTCCTGATTCCCCGCGAATCTTGGATAATTCCGGATTCCAACGGGACCGGCATCTCCGCTTTTATATATCGAATCCTGTCGATATTATCACCTCAGTATTACCCACCCCGACGCACACCCCCATCCAAGGAAACTGACGCGCGTCACGAAGCGACGGCGAGGACCAAGGGGTGAAGAAACGTCGTAATACTGACTGAGATTGGCTCCTACTGTACCCGCGCCGTCACTCCTCATTTGAATTTAGATTTGCCTTGGTTCTACTACGTCTCACCCCGCCTCGCGCAATCCGCGATCATGACATGTGTGTGGCTCCGTATGTACACTACGTGGATAGATATTATAACGCTAGTTTTCTACGAGTATGGTATTTCGTCAGAACCAATTAGTGGCCAACTAATTGCGTGACTTTAGAACTTCATTAGCTGTGATAATAATAATGACATCAATAAGTAATTGAGAAAGGAAATAGGTGGTTTCGAGTATACGGGTAGCATGCCTCGATTGAACAGCCAATTAAAGGCATTGCACTGCAGCTTTTTCTCCGTCATAGAATCTATGGATTCCACATTTAATATCGAGATATATATGAGTAAAGGAATAGAAAATTTTTACAGAGGCAAATTAGTCCGTGAACAACAATTTCTTATAACGATATCCACTGCACTTACTAGAGTTTCGCCGATGCATTTTAATGGCTTGTCAAAGACTTGGACTGACTTTGAAACAATTAAATGAACTCTGAGAAGTGAATTTTCTTTTTCATCTCTTCTTTTCTCTCCTTATACCTACACCCACGCGATATGTATACGGCCAGTAAAACCGGTGAAATATGTCACCGATATCTACCCTATTGTTGGAGGACCTCTTTCTCTCTCTCTTCTTTGGCACTTCTTGTTTTTGCTTTTTCACTATTTCGGGAAAAGTATTGTACGGTATGGAGCTGCCTCGATACGAGAGAGGTGGATTCCTCGGGTGAGAAAGAGAAGAAAAAAGAAAGAGAAAGAAAAAAATACGAAAAAAAATAGAAGAAGAAATATTTCTCTCCAGATATCGACGAGCCGAGAGACGAAAGACGAAAGACGATACGAGACAAGGAATTCTCGGCATCGCATCGGCTAGATCAGAGAACTCTTTTGTGACAGAAGCCGTTGATTTCAACCGGAATAACTTTTTTCCTTCACTTCGTAGTTGTTATTTCGCTCGATTCCATGCGCGACATATATATCTCGTTTAGGCGAGACACTGCGCCAAAGGCGTTAAATCGCCGAGTAAAGTGGGTACCTAGAGAAGTCCGGAAGAGGAAGAGGAACCGGAAACGAACCTCCGTACAAACGAAATCAAAACTGATTTTTACCATTCCTTTATCGAGCCCCAGCGAACCCTTGGCTACAGCTATACCTACAACCTTCCTCTTAAATAATCGCAATGTATTGTTTCTGGGATAGGAAATTCTCTCTGGAAGCTTGAGGGCGAAAATATTGGCAACTATTCGAGGCCTGTTGGGTATGAGGTAGGAATAGAAAGAGAAAGAGATGAATAGAGATTGAAGAACAGAGGGAGAACGCATCCTGGAACGCCGGGGGGTTGGATCGTCGCGTGAGTTATCGCGGCGACTATCTGCTCAACTGGTCCGATTTATTTCTACGGGTACGGTATGCTGTGAAGCAAAGTATTTCTCGAACAAAGTCTCCGTCCTCCGCTTCTTTCTCTTTCACCCTTTTGCTGTGAACGTTGAACGTACGTCCCGGGCCCCCCCGCCCTGCCGCCAAGTTTTTGTTTTTGTATTTGTTTTTCCATTTATCCATTTTCCACTACACTTTACCTTACTGATTTATAACATCGCTTTTTCCCCTGTCAAATTACACGTCCAAATTTAGTGCTCCTAGTTCACTCTTACTTTGCACTCCTTAGGCTTTATCTAACAAGTGTATAAAACTCTTTCCTGCCTTTTTTACCATTATTATTTATTTCCCATTCCTCCGAAAGAAGAAGTAGATTTTCGCAGCCTTATATATACCTACTCTACTCTGTATTTCGCTATTTCTTCTTCTTCTTCTTCATCTTCTACTATATACTAAGGGTAAAGAATTTGCGGAAGCTAAACTAATCAAACTTTTTACTTCCTTAGAGAAAATTTTCTTATACTATCACGCGGTGAAGCAGCAGTTCAACCATTCGCACGTAATGACAATCGATACACCTACACCGGGATGGGCAAGAGGATAGAAAATACAGGGAGAAACAGCTACCCTGCACCGCTACACGACTACATGACCCGTCGCGTACCGTTGGACAACGGGACCAAAGAGGTATTGGAATTTCAGGAAGCGTGCGACCCGATAAAGTGGATTGCACCTTTTGTTTATGCAAATCGAACCGCGTGACTTGCATCATGTATAAACTCACGATTTACAAATTCACCCAGGAAACACGTCGCCTATACATTTACCCCCGAAAAAAAAAAAAAAGAAGTCACAAAAATCAAAACTATAGATGACAATATGTATAACGGATATTTGTTAAAAATAAAAAGTGAAGAAAAAAAGGGAAAATAATTAAAACCAGTATTTCCTAGCTAATTTAAAGCGCATCCTCGACTTTGTGGATGAAATTTATTACTTAGAGGTAAACCCTCTGCAGCGATGGATAGGAGGAGTTGGATAGTCGGTAATTGATCAGACGCCGAAGAAGTAAACACGCCTACGTTGATTGATGAACTAATCAACCGCACCCTACCGTCTATATGGTTCGTACGACTCGCTCATCCACTAGGTCCTACAGAGAAGTAGAAGAGAAGCAGAAGAGAAGAGAAGAGAAGAGAAGTAGAAGCAGGAGTACGAGCTTCGAGGATCGTGTGCCGGCCAAGAAATCCCTTCCGCTGAACGGGCAGCAAACCGTCTGGAAGGCTTTATCGCGTCGAAAACAGAACGAAAAAACCTTACGATCAGGCTCGTCGATCATGAAATCAGGTTGAATCTAGCCAGCTATTTACGTACACCTTATACAGCTAGGAAGAAAAAAAATGATGTATAAAAATTATCGAAGGAAATCATCGAAGCGACGGGGTTATAATTCGTTCAACGTTTCACCCCGGTTATCGTTTACGAACCTAAGTATGAAAAAAATGGAAAAAAAAATCATTGCTCGTCGATTTGGGAATGAATTAGAGAAAAACAAGTCCTTTGGATGTAGGAAATTTGTTTTTTGTTATTCCTCCTCTTTTTCTTTCGAGAAAGTTTTATACGATTCTTGGAAAAGAGTAAGAGAGTAGGTATACGGTAATAAAAGAAAAAAACAGCGAACCGGTAAGGGAGAAAGAAAAGGTCTGAAACTTGAATATATACAAAATTGGAACTGTTCTTTGAATAAGGAGAAAAGCAAGCAGGTATATGGTAGGTATACGTATCTCCCTCGCCCACATAAAGCGAGCTGTGAGGTAGGTAGGTGTAATGGAAGTCGTACCGGTATATGGCTCCCCGCGTCTATATATACTTTCAATTTCCATAAACCTCGTTAAACGACAATACAATTATTTCTGAGTGTGATTCCTTCGCCGTATAACTGCTATGGATGGAATTTATTTAAGGAGGTTTAATAAAGGTTACAAGGGGGGTTACGGCATCGTACCCTATATCCACTATCACGCGATATACGTGATCGGTGAAGTGAGTAAAAGCAACGATATCTATCTACCTATACTGGTCCCGCACAACTACAATTAGGATAAAAAATATTGCCGAATCACGTGTCCGGTTTCTTTTCGCTCGAATAATCCGCTGCGCCGCGTCGGCCCCTAGCTTTTAACGAATCAGCGTTTCTCGGATCCTGTCAATTCTGTCTTTTTCTTTTTCCCTCTTCATTTCTTTTCTTTTTCTTTCTTTCGCTTTCTCTTTCTCTCTTTTCTTTTTTTTCCTCCAACGAACGTCTCAATTCCATCTAAACTTATCTCAGAAATTCGCACGGTATATATAGTATATATATATATGGGTATATCCGTACCAACGTGGTACGTGTAGGTACAGTTTACCGCGCAGGTGTCAACGGCGAAGATCTGCTCCTTCTTCTCTTCGGTAAACGGATAAAGAAAAAAAAAAATGAAAAAAAAAAAAAAGAGTGGCCCCGTGAGATAAGATGCTACGCGACGATTGAATCTCTTTTTTTGCACCTTTATCCCGTCCGCGAGTTCCTCTTTAATTAGCACCCTAGTCTTCGCGCTTTACTACTGCGCGAGGGTTCGAGAAAAAAAAAAAAAAAAAAAAAAAAAAACCCCTCTTTTCTATCCTACCTCGAATCGGCACGCCGAATCTTTACACCTACATACCTATATACCTACGTATATCTATATAGCTTACCTACCTTCTCGAAGGAAAAATGTAAGAAAAAATGAAAAAAAAAAAAAATTGACGAGGGTTAACGCCTCTGATCCCTAACTCCTGCGGAGCAGAGCCTCGCGTCACCATCCAGAGGCCATCTTCTTGGGGAAATTTTACTTCGCCAATTTTTGTCCTTTTCCGTCTATATAGGTCTCAGGTGAAGAAAAGATGAAAATACATACGTGTATAAGAGAGATAATCTAAGATGCATGAAATTGCTTGGAAATATATTATTCTTTATCAAAAATTGCCTCCTCTGTAATAAGAGTGAAAAAATTAATCAGTCTAGTACCATATATATATATATATAAATTATAGCTTCATCTGGTGGCTAAAAACGACGCGATAGAGTAGAATTAGGGTAGATAATTTCTCGAGGATTTGTGGCCTCCTTTTGGTGGTAACGTACTGCAACGTCTTTTTTATTCGGTTAATAAACTTCAATTAAGTCGTTTAGAACCGTTATACTCATGGGCCTCGTTAAACTAATGATAAAAATGTCCGGTATATAGCCAGGGGTTAATTCGGGGTAGGGCTAGGCATACGTAATAGCGGTATAACGATGGTATACATGCATGTAGTAGGTATAATACAATTTTCTCCGTTCTAAAAAGTTATATAGTAAAAAGAAAGAAAGAAAGAAAAATAAATAAATAAATTGAAAGAATAAAACACACGTTCTTTTCTAACCGCTGCAGCAATTAGACAAACTGTTCTGTAAACTTAATGAATACGTTTTTTATTCGGTAAAGTGAAGTGAGTTTGAATTTTTCTAGTACCATACAGAGCTAACCCCATAACGCATTTCCTATGGGTATTTAATTGTTGTAACAAACCGAACTGAACGTATATTGAAATAGTAAGCTAACAGGTAAGTAGGCCTTACACGTCAAGTCGAGGGTATAATACAAATAATACACAATAGCTGTGCGGAAGTAAATACAACTTATTGTTCGAAGGTATATAATACCTTCTACCTACCCTACCCGCCTACCTATACCTACTAGGAGCCGCGTGAATCAGCTGAAAACTTAAGCCCCCACCATAGAATAATCGACAGTTGCTAAACAACCACAGAGTTTGGGGTACCAGCTATCTGTAGGCTCCGATCTGTGCCATGGGGTTGCGCATATTTACCATATTTTTCTTTTCCATAAGGGGAAACATACACCTGTATGTTGTATAGTTGTTAAACGGCGTTAATAACGGGAAATCTGTGATCCTTCGATATTCTATTGTACAGAATCAAATAGGGTGCGGATTATTCCGTCGTATAGAATAAGAGATTTGATTATATTTTTCTTTTTCTCTTTTTTCATTGTTTAAAAATAATTGACAGATGAGCTTAGCCTCCCTTGTTTTTCCCCCCCGTCATATATATACATATAGGATATGAAAAGTATTGAGAAAAAATAAATAAAAATCATACACCCGAATCCCAGGCTAGCTTGGTGTACCACCATCACCACTATAACTGTACCCACGAACGCGTACGATACCGCGTGTTTTTAATCTCGTTTTAATACGCGCTTGGGGCGTGCTTTAATCGCCGTAGCTATCCTGCGGTGAAAGCAACGCGGAATTGATCGAACGTAGAACGTTTTTTTTTTTTTTTTTTTTCCTTCATTTTCCCCTTCTTTTTTTCTCATATGTATTTTTATTTATTATTTTATTTTTTTTCCTTTTTGTTTTCTCCTTTCCTCCAGATTTTCAATAATATCAAAAACTCTGTTATTGCGTAGGTATACCTACTCGCCGTGTGAGATTGATTTGTGGAATGACTTGTCGCAAATGTCACAGACGTCAATCCAAGTCGGGATAATCATCGCGCTTACTGGTATGTACGGTGCTATTCGCGTGAAACGTTTCGCTCTCGTACGATTGATAGATGGAAACGATTTCTGATTTCTCTCTAGTTTTCCTTTTTCTTGTTTATTGTTTATTTTCTTATATTTCGAATTATTTTCACAAATTTTATCACCGATATATAATTTGATCGTTAGATATACCTATACGAAATTATGCAACTATATATATATAGCGTACACATGCCTGGCGTACATAATGTATAAATTAATATATAGATATAGTACGCAGGAGGTGTATAGGTCCGTATTTTCCAATTAATCAGAAATAAACAAAGTCAACGCCTGCCACCAGATCCGGTGCGATATAAATGTTATTTATTACCCTGGAAGGGTGCTCGTCGCAGTGATGGTGGTACTGTTTGAACCCGTTGTTAAAATCGAACCTTCCGCAATTTCTATTCGCCCAGGTATAGTGCATAAAATTCAAATAATCACAGGCGGCGTTATATACGTTCGTATATAACCGATTGCCATATGTAATTGAATTTTGGTAACTGCATATACGCGCGCAGATAACGTGAAATAACTTATTACTCTGTATGAGATTATTCAAACGATATGATATTAACCGCACATTGTACAATTCATATACCTATACCATCTTTCAACGTTCGAGCATAAACCAAGCGAGAGACATAATATGATTAGGGTCAACCGTCTCGACCGGAAGTGGTTGATTCATTCAAACTATTCCACGCCACGATGAGAACAATGGAGAATCTCCTCTCGGCCTTTGATCGAGAATAGAGAGACTCCCTGTCTAGGGTATAAAGGACGTGTATAAGGATTCTTCATCTCTATCTAATCTAACCACGAGAAATATACGACTTGTGATTTGAGGTATAGATTCATTAATTATATGCGTATAGGATGTAGGGTAGGTACATGTGAATAGAGAAATGAAGAAAAAAAAAGAAAGAAAAAAAAAACAAAATTCTTGAATCAATAAATATTCGCAATCACAGCAGCAGTAACGATATCGTAATCCGGTATAAAACAATGGATGATTGATACCCTTTTTCTCTTGGACAATGCACCAGTAGTTGTATAGAGTATAGGTATAGGTATATATATCGTCGCGACGAAATTCGCGAACTAAACGCAACGATATGCTCCGGGATTTTATACATTCAATACCTATAGGCGTGTATGCGGATAGGGTAACCGTACATTGTATGCGATAACTGCAGGCGTATACCACTCAGGCGTATACCTATATGCATACTGATTTATCTACTAGAATCGAACGAGCTTATCCAAGCGCGAACCTAATGATAATGACAATGGACCTATACGGGATAGTAGCTGTGTTCACGCGAGGAGGGTATGTATTATGTATGTAATACCTGTACATAGATGCATCGCGAAATTATATATAAAAAAAAAAAAGTAGAGAAAGGGAAAGGAAAAAAAAAAGAACCATAAAATAAAATATCTCCCAAATCAAGGAACACGAGTCTTCCTCGTAACTATGGAAACGAAAGTAGGTCTGAAGTCGGGAATCGGTCCGGAAATTGCACCCTAGGGGGGTGGCTGACGGATATGTGTGGTTGAGGGTATAGGTTCGATATTATCGGGTTAGAAAAATAATTTCAATAAATTTCCAAGGCGATATTAATAGAGGATGAGAAAATTTGAATGCCAATAAGTGCGGGTTGATTAAAAAACGAATAAATACTCTTTCAATCCGTCGAATGTATACGTAATTGTTTCATCTACCGCGATAGGTGGTCATAGCTAGGTATACTCCGAGGGACGCACTCTTTCGAATAACAATTATACTCTTATTTGCCTTAACCGAGGGTAGGTACGACAATGAAATAAATGAGCGGAATGAGGACAGCGTCCTGTCCGGGTTCGTTCAACCAACATCAGCCCGAGGAAGCCATCTTAATAAAAAAAGAAAAGAAAAAAAGAAAATACTGAACATCCCCCCTTATTTTCTGTGACCTAACGAACACAACTTCTCGTCTATATACATTATACATACACGTATAATACCGGGTCTGTGTTATATCGTATTGTCACAGTCTTTTAAGGGAAATCTTTTGAGGGAAACTATACGGTATATACTATTCTCACGAGCATCTGGGAGAGTATTTAGTAAATGTTACCTACATACGTCGCGCAATAAAGTCGCGAATTTTTACCTTTTGTTTTTCGCCCACCCCTGCTGTTGTCATGCAAATAAAATGAGAGAGAAAAATAGGAAGGAACGGGGGTTGATATTATACGAGGTAGCATTCCGGAGCTTTAGGGTATAGGTATAGCTTCGTACCTATGGACGGGGGTGTGGAATTGAAGTAGGTAATTTACGCTTGAGTTGACTGGTGCATGAGGGAGGATGGTTTTTGAACGGGTTACCCACAGTGCTCAACGATTGTTCGCCGTTAATCAATGCACAGAGTTTGAAACTTCTATTCGCGGCTCTTACACGTCACAATTACCAGTGATTATGCCTCTGGAATAGCGTTGGGAATTCAAGGGTGATTTTCACCCCCCTATAAAACCCTTATTACCTACCTATACCCGCATATATCTACACTCCGCAGACTTATACATAGAACAGTCATTTATACACGCATGTATACATACATAGATATTATATCGAATTATATATAGAAGGAAGAAAAGATGCGCGCGACTTACGTGCCGCATCCGAAAACTCAGGATGTAGAGCTAGCAGCAGAGGAAGAAGCAGGAGCAGCGCCGTCACAAGGGAAACGGCGCCACGGACGGACGTATTCGGGATTTGTTCCATCACGGCATCCTCAATCCGAGGTTATTCTCCACCTCTTTCGGTTTCTTTTTTTTTTTTTACTTTTTCTTTTTCTACCTCTTTTTGTAGACACACGCAGGCTATTTATCGCCTCTGAAAAAATAGCGTCGATAACTTCACTCAACACTATATCGTTATAATATATATTTATATATCATTCACTATGCAGCGTCTAGTCAGTTTTTATATCTTTATTTGTTATCTTATATATTATTTTCGTTTTTCAATTTATACGATATTCACTCATTGATTTTATCAAATTTATTTTCTTTTTATTATTTTAATTTTTCTCTTCTTTTCTTTCACACCCCATTCCATTATAAGAACATACTATTTAGCCTCTGCGGATAGATATGAAAAATCCAGAAGATAATAATATTTCCTATTTTTGTAAAAAAAAAAAAAAAACTATATCCCATAGCTGTAGGTACTGAATATCGAACTAGGATGAGATCGATGGATCAGTTTACTCGTGCAGGTTGATCCCGTAGGAAATCTAGCGAAACTATTTTGGCATCGGTCCCTGGTTCTCTTGTAAAATAAGTATCTATGTTACTACCTTGATAGTCTTTTCTTTTTTTTCTATTTCTCGATTTATTATGCATGTATAACCATAACGAATCTGACTACTCGAGATCTCTAGATCGCTAGATCGTTAAGGAAATAACTAGATTCGTAGATATACCTATACGAGATGATAATAATTTAACAAGATTATAAAGGGCGGGTTTATCTTAAGACTGGATTTCTGCTAGGCCCGTCTTCATTATCTCATCATAAAGGTCAGCTCTCCAATCAATCTAATTTCACCCTCCCCCCGAGGAATATTACGTAGCAATTTAATTAAAACTGAGCTCAGAGTTGTTATACCTACGCGTTTATAAACGCGGACCTGTACGCCTAAGCGTTTACCACTACACTGCGTGGGTCTGTGTGTACGTACGTTATTATGCAAGATTCTCTACTCGGCATCTCGGAAGTTTACCTGTCGAATGGCGAGAACCACGACCTACCCCGAAACCAAAGCTAATAAACTCCCCCAGGTGTATATGTAGGTATATGTACGTGTGTAAAGTTTATTATCTTTCACGAACAGCAAGAGCTTGATTTCTCTCACAAGGGATTATGCTTCATCGCTATTACTACTTTTTGCTATTTTTTTTTCTCCATATTCTTTTCACGCCTCGAGTTATACACCTGCATGTGTACAGTAGGTATAGATGTACTTATACACACGGCGAGAATAAGCTTTACTCCACTTTTATATATCGGCACAACTCGATATAGTCACGATGAAACGAAGAATAAAAATCGTTGAGCACTCCTCTACGCTTGTATATATGAAAGATATTTATTTACGTATGTATCTACATACAGATATTTACCATATCTAGATATATAACGAGAACAGTCGTTAATTGTAAGCGTACCCGAGTTTATTGCCTTTATCGGTTTCTCCAGATAACATTACTCGCTCGATTATAATCACACACACTCGTTTCTTTTTTTCTTCTCTCCTTTTTTCTTTTTATGTATTATGTTAAAAACGGAAGAAATAACATTTTCCTCACTTTATATACAACTCCACTAGCTCCTGCAGCTTCGCTATAGTTTAATTATTTATATACTTTTATTGCGTGAATAAAATTTCGATCCTTTTTTTTGTTTTTTCAAAATCCTCTCTGTAAACCAAACTAATAAACGAAACTAGACGATGGTGGAGAAAATTTTTCATAAAATAAAAGAAAATAAGAAAATAACTCTACCCAGTCGTATTTCAAACACCATTTATATACATTTTCACATATCAATGCCGAGGAAAAGCTCTTCGTTAGTTCCTAATCACGAATCTCCGCACCTGTCGCACTAGTTAATATTTTTCGCGCCCGGTTCTTTTTTTTTCTCGTTATTTTCTCAATTTTTTCGAGGCTCAAGGGTCCGGCGACGAGGGGGCGACTAGTCCGAAGATGAGATGGGGATTTTTTTCTACAATCACGACACTCGATATATCGCGTATTTCTTATTATAGTAAAATAAAATTCGCGAGGGCCGAACTACTGTTATGGTGGACAGGGAGTACGAAGGCGCGTACTCCGCAACGTTCCGGCACTGAGTCGGCTCCTGGAACTGAACGAAAGGCAAGGCAAGGCGAGGCGAGGCGAGGCGCGCCACGACCCTCCGCGACCCTCCGTCACTCGTCGACGGGGGGGGGCTTTTCCATCCCCCGAAACTGTACGTCTGCGCGAAACCAACGCCGACGCCGCTGCGAGCGCAAAACTTGGTCTCACGGCGCCTAGAAACGACCGGGACCCGACAACTTTCCCCGCGAGTCGACTACGTTTAAGTTCTACCCCTTTTTTTTCTACCCCCTTTACTTTTTTTTCTCCTTTATTTTGCCCTTTTTCTTTTTCCTCTTTTTCTTCTCCCCTTTTCTTTTTACCGCCGCCCAACCGCCTCCACCTCCACCCCCGCAATCCAGAACCCGGAGGAGCAGCAGCTACGCCAAACGACTATCAACGCCGTCCTACCCACGATTCGTCTTACTTACCTCATACATACGTATTTACCTACTCTAGAGGAAGGAAACACGAGGGTGGGGAATCCCTTGTCTACGGTTGATTAGCTGACTGACTGATTTGCGGCTTGGCGTCGCGATTTATTGGCCCTCTTTCCTATACGCGAGTTACTTTTCTACTATTACATAATTCCCATGGAACAATGTCTGTTCCGTATTCAAGGAAGGAGAGAAAATAGAGAAGCACCTGCTGAAGGAGGGTAAATAAAATATATCTCGAGTACCGCGTATAGCTGGCGTTATATACCCACGTTGGACGGAATTTGACGGAATTCGAGTTAGTACCTACCTACCTACCTTCTACCCCGAGGCACGTGGGCCAAGGAATAATAAGAACGTACCTTACCTCCTTGGAGGTAAAGTTTCCGCGGACGAGACGAGCTCGTATTAGTTTACGACCCGCGTACCGCGTTTCACCTCGAGTGTATACATCTGTACATGTGTACTATACACACAGTACAGCATCTCTGCCCTCACACATACATACATACATACATACATACTTGAAGAAGAAAATCACAACGATTCACGACCGTTGGCTCGTTACTTTCACCCGGGGAGCCCTGAGCGTAGCCCCCGCGCGCGTCGAACCCCGAATCTCATCCCCCAAGGAAAGGACGGGAAAATCAACGTCCCGTAACGTCGACGAGCTCGACTATGGACGCAAAACCGTCTGCATGTAGACACATACACGTGTAGAGTGTAGGTGTATGTTTGTAGCAGAGTGCGGTCGCGTCTCGCTTCAATTTTTACGAATACTGGTAAGACTCCCTTGGCTAAACGCGTCGACGACGCGTTCCTTCTCCTAAACCCTTAAGCGGACGAATGGGAGTTAGGAATAAGGAGACTATGTCCTCGGTTTTCTGGCCAACAATAGAATTCACTTGGACCGGTGAGCGAGTCTCGGCAGCTGAATCCAACCATCCGGATCAAGTCTTTCGAGTATAGGAGATAAAAGCGAGAGATGTTATTCGCACTTTTTAGTACGCTGCGTAGTTTGAAATCCTAGACTAGACTAGAGTAAGGAATGAAAAAAAAAGAAGAAGAAGAAGAAAGAGAAACTCATAAACTCGAGAGGGTTCGGTATTGGATAGCGGGAAAAGGAAGGAAAAAAAAAAACATTGTTTCAGTTATTTTTTTACGAACTGTAAAAGGTTAATTCGAAAAGCTAGGTCGTGCGGTATCTTTCTCTCGCTGTTCTTTATACCTCTGATTCCCTTTTTCAAACCCCTCGCTGCTAGGGCTCTACCTACCTACCAACGTGAAAGCGACGACCTACACTGTCTCCCCTCGTTCCAAGCGCGGAATACAAAGACTTGCCTCGTTTAATCCGCCCAGAGAGCCATTTCCATTTCTCGTCAACCCTGTTCCTGGCAAACTCGACGTCCCCGCGTTTCATCCCTTACTGTTATATAGCTATATATACTTTCTTTGCCAACGTCTCGTCGTTAGGCCTCACCGTCTTACTCGAGAAAGCGTGATCGCTTCATCTACCTCCCTTGCGATACACGTGCCTCGTCTTGCTTTCCTTTGCCTTGCCTCGCCTTTCCTTGCCTTGACTTGACTTCCCTTCCCTTCCCTTGGCTTGGCTTGCCTCACACTTCCCTTCACTTCCCTTTACCACTACCTAGCTTTGCTCCTTTAACCCAGTTTCCTGCGGGAGCTTCAGCACGAACAGAGTTGCAGCATACCTACCCCGATATGTATATTGATGTGTATTTCCTATGTATACCTGTTCGTTCATAGATATAGTATACGCATACACAGAGACGATATAGAGAGAGAGAGAGAGAGAGAGCGAGGGGAGGGGGATAGTGCGCGTCGTTATTAATTAAGCAAACACGTAATTCAGAGCGCCATTATCGAAAACCAGAGTTATGCCGTTAGTAGTTAGAGATTAATTATTATTATAGTTCGCAGAGCCCGCATAACCCGACAAATGTGGTACTCTACACTTTGAGATTCACGCATTTATCCGCGTATGTAGGTATTTACATACGTATATCGTCTGCTGACAATTATGCATATATATGTTCTAAATACGAATGAAATTTCCAAGATTTTTTTACGGATTTCAAATCAACGAAATAATGATGAATTCCAATCGTTTACCCCGCGACCGTTAGTGCTAATATCCGTTTAACGATGTGTTCAGAACGCCTTGCGACAGGCAACCGGAATTACACAACATACATGTGTGTCTAGAATATTAGGCGCTAAGCGCGTGACGTCAGCGGCTAAAATGAGCGCGATTTTAATGACCAAGTCAAAAGAGAGGATATACGATATTAACACAGGAAATTTATATTATAATTATGTCAACGAAGTGTAATCAGGTAGAGGCAAGCCTTGGTAACGAAGTTTTGTAAATTATTTTATAACGCAAGTTCGGTAATGAAACATATTTCAAACTGCAATGTATGTTGGGAGTGTGATAAAAACTTACTGTTATTAAATATTGAACGAAAGTTTTAGATACCACCCCCATCTTTACCCTCGCTGTAAAAACACCGCGCCCTTACTCAGCCGGTAACAAGAACGATAATAACAAGCACCCCCCAAATGTACCTATTTGTCGGGCGAGTAGAGAATAGCGGAAGAATTAAGAAACTAAAAAAATGGCGAAATACGTCAGAGCCGCGAATCGAGCAAAGCAAACAGTCTCTATATTACTCGGCCAGTGTGTACCTAGTCCTAAACAAAATGCCGCAAAGATTCGCGTCCGTCGTTTTAAACTCAACGAAAATATCCACATGGTATAAAACACAACCAATTTCATTCTATACATCCGCGATCTATCGCCTTTGAGGTTATGTCACGCTACAACCCGACTTATCGAATTCTGCTTTCAGTATTTCCGAGAAGACAGTTTCTACTACGCTCACGATCCCGAAGCCGTCTGCAAACCCGGCGACACCGTACTCATCAAACAACTACCGAATAAACTGACCCGTCTGATTACTCACGAGGTTAGCATCGCTCCTTAACCTAACTTCCCCCCCTGCCCCTTAGATATTACGATTCCAATTTAAATAAATTTTCAACACTGTTTTTCTCACCTTTATTCCAGGTCCTTGAGGTAGTTTATCCGTTGGGTGACGTGACAGATCCTATAACGGGGAAAAAGGTTGTCGTAAACCGATACAGGTGTGTCTTTTGATCAACTTTGACGTTGAATTATTATTTTAGTAATAATTTATCCTGTGTTATCCTCTTCTGTACGCTTTTTTTAATTCATTTTCAGGGAGTTCATTAAGGCGGATAATGAAATGTTCGGAGCCGCAGAGTCGGCTTTCGATTACGACAAAGCTCTGCCCAGAGGAGGCCAGGAGGACAAACGGGACTTTAGCCACAAAGAATCTTACGTCAAGTACCACGAAGACCCTGACGATCCACAGCCATATTCAGTTTAAACGTTCGTTAGTTTTAGTATGTATTTGAAAAATTAGAGATCAATAAACTCTTGATCTGACACGAGTCTTCTCGCTTTATTCCTTCATTCATGTTTGTATGTAGGAGTAGGACATGGCTGGACAGCGGACCATGGAATCTTGGAAATTGTCGTAACTCCCATTTTATTGTGTATTCTTAAACCTTTTTAACATTCATATCACAAATGTTGATGATTTAAAGCTTCCGAATCGAATATCTGCTCTTTGTCGTATGGTAGAATTGCCGAATGACGAACGTCCCCCGCTTTCTTCGTCGTCCTCCTATTCGTTTCTTATGAAATTGTCTTCGTTCAGTCATAGAAGTCGATAGATATTGTGTAGAAAATAGATTTTTGTCGATGCATTATTTATAATTCAAGTAATATAACCACTAGCCGATCGTTGATCAATCGGATAAAAATTCACGCTCTAAAGCCGCTCCCATCTCGCTCCATTCACCGTCGTCCTCGTTCGCCGTTACTTCCATAGAATCTTCCGAATCTACTCCCAAGTCTAATTCGTCCGGCAATCTCTCGCCCCGTCTAAACCTCGTTATTATATCGTCTTCGTCCTCCTCGCCCAACTCCTCGTCGTCTTCGTCGCTCCCCTTTCTCTCCTCTAAAGACGAGTCGTCGTCGCCGTCCTCCAAGGCTCCAGTCTTTCTTCTCTTGCTAGGCGACACACTGTCGTCCCCAAGATCCTCTGTGAACGAAAATTGCGAACAATTAATGAAGAATTCGATAATCGAAGATTATTTTCTTCCGAATTCCATTTTTCTATCCATACCGTTCAAAGAATCTGGCGTTCTGGATCTACGCCGACGGTTTTGCGTCTGTCCTGTTTCAAGTTCGACCGCAGGTGGGGTCGGGTCCAACTCTTGGTCGCTCATATCCTCCTCCACCTCTTTGTCCATGTTGGCGATCTCCTCGAGCGTGAAAGACATGAGAGGGTTTATGCTGTCTGCGAATCTGTCCGCCTCTTCAGTTTCTTGGTCCTCGACCCTTTCTGGACTGCTGCAGTGTGGCGGTGGTACCCTGGATCCACGAGCCTGCATTGATTCATTTTAATCCACAAGGAATATTTTCAAACGGTTTAAATAAGGGGAAGTTGGAAAGGGGGAATATCGCGACGCTGGATTGATGCAGGACAGAATTTCGATAACACTTGAGAAGAAAACCACGATTTTCATCTTTCCCCAGAGTCCAGATCCTGGACCACACCTACCCTTTTTGTAAGCGGATAGAGACGCTCGTCCACGCATTCCCATCTCTCAGCGCAAGTCCAGAGCCAATCGGGATTCACAATTTTAACTTGCCACATCTTCTTGGCAGCATTCACCTTCGCAGTTCCTGGTTTTATCGCCACTAAATGTGTGGTGTTTTCCTTCAAGTCCTGGAATAATTGGAGAGACAATACAGAATGAAAATGTCGACGATATTTAGAGCAGGAATTTTTTATTTCGTATCTTTCCGCCCTACCTGAGACACCTCGGCACCCAGAGCTCTGGCAACTTTGTAGGCTCTGCTTTGGTGGAGTTTTTGATGAGTAGCAACCATGCCGCTGAACGTGAGTCGTAGCCCTTTCAGAACCCGAGCTCTAACCCGCGGGATTATGTCTCTGAGGCATCTGTTCTCGAGATCTGTATCCTTTTTGGTATAAAATTCAGCGTGAATCCTACGAAGTATGTCTTCCAGATAAAGAAGATAGTCGTCATGGTCTTCCAGCTCTTGTTTCTTTTCTAATTCTTTAAAGCTATCTTCCTCCAACTCTTGCTTCTCCACTTCTACTGGCACCGCCAGTTTCTCGGATACTTCTTCTGTCGCCTTGTCGTTCTCTGATCCCTGCTTTTCATCAACGGAGAGATTCTCGTCTTTGATACTTTCCTCAATTTCATTTTGTTTCACAGGCTCGTCGATACTTGCTGCAATCTCTTCCACCAGTTTATCCTTTGTCTCTGATTGTTCTGATTCATGCAAAGTCGTTTCGTCTTTTATTTCCGCCTCTTTTACTTTTACTTCACTTTTTTCATCCAATGCCTTGGATTCAACCTCCTTCTTTGATTGACTGGGATCTTCTTCTTTCTCCTCGTCTTTCGGGTCGTTGGATTTTTCTTCCATTGTTTCAGGACTTTCTTCCTTAGTTTTTTGCAAAGCTCCGTTCTCCGCCCGCTCGACTAGATCCTCTGCATCATTAATCTCGTCTAAACCAGTCAATTTAGGTTGCAGAAATTGATCTCGCTTAGCCAACCCTGGCGGAGCATGAATATCTCCCGTATGACGAAAGAAATGATACGGCTTTACCTGTACCAAATTACCGCAGCCTTGCCAAACGTCCTCTCGGTCGTCTATTATGCAGACCATGGAATCGCCGCAGGGAAATAGCGCCCTAAAATAAGTACGAAAATTAGATTTCAAAACAGGAGCAGTTGAGTAATAATTGAACAGACTCCTTGCCAAGTTTCAATTTTCAAATTCTCTGATTCTCATGATATTTGAAGCCAGAAATGTACTTTTTATGAATTAAAACGTTAAAACATTGAAAATGTGAAGAGATAATTCATAGCTATGAAGTTATTTGGGAATACACTGATAGTGGATTTAGAATTTCAGGATTTTCATCAAAATCCCTGACTTTAGTCTTCTTAATTTTCTCAAATCATAACAAAGCCTATCAAACAATGTCCAAATTACTTTAGATTTGCAGTTTTAGATGCGGGATCGAAGCACTCATCCCTAGAAAGAATCCTGTGAGAAAACAGCATCCCGTCTTGATCGAGCAGAGCAGCAACAGTATGAGCATAATTCCTTGCTCCAAAAGTACAGATGTGCAATTCGTACAGGCGGCTCATCTCTGCTAAAAAGTCCCGAGTCCCAGGCCTCAGTCTAGTATGATACCACGGGGAGTGTGGTCCGTAAAGTTGAAAGTGATAAACGTCCTATTGGAGAAAAATAAATGAAAAAAGAAGAATTAGAGTCTTTTTCTCCGATCGATTTCTTCTTTGAAACTAAAGAATAAAGTTTTTTCAAAACTGAATCAGATTCTTCAATTTCAAATCATCCGAATAGACATTTATCTCCCCGCTGCTCAAGTTTCCTTAAATTTCTATCCAAAATCTCTGGATTAAAATGTGTAAAAAATTGGTCGATTTTACCTTCATATCGGGCGGAACATTGTCGTTTGTTGTATGAACGATAGTCTGATCCAAATCGACAAGCAGAGCCAATTTTTTGTCTTTTAACAACCGCTGTTCGTCCTCTCTGCCGATTTTCTCCGCTAACTCAGGGCAGACCTTGAGCTCTGGTATGCAGTGAACCATAGGCACGCTGGCCTGGGAGGTAATAGGTTTTTGTCCGTCATCCCCCGGCACTTCCTCTCTCAAATCAGCGCCACATTCTGCGCAGAGGTCTTTCATGACTGTGGGATGTTTGCAGCCTTCTAGAAGCAGCACGTCTTGTCTGTAAATCAAAACACGTAATTCTCAGCTATTCCGAGGGCAAGTTATTCGCCTCGCGGGAAAAAGTGAAGGAGATTTTTAAGGTTATGAAAAATCGCGCTCGTACACACCCCGGTTGAAGAACGTCGCCTTCTTTGACCAGGACTTCAATGACACGGCCGAACTTTGAAGCGCGTAATTTTTTCTCCGGGTCTTTGAGGGCGACGGGATTATCGTTGTTTACGCTTCGGTAATGGAGGACGACTCTGCCGGCAGATATCATCGCGTTTTTTGCCACTCGGAGTTTCGTTATTCTGCCCGGTTCACCGCCGGCGGGGAACGCGATATTTACTGTCGCCATATCAGGCCAATAGCACTACGTCCGAGTTCGATTTGATCATGAACCGTTTTGACAGATGACACTTTGCGCGGTTATTATTATACTGTACTCGACGATAACCCTTGTCGTGGTGAATTATCTCCGATTTTTTAACGACTTCCTATATCTCACACTCACTTTTATTCTGCATGCAATTATCACAACCTAATCTAAATGCGCGGTAAGTATACTTTCGACGGGTTATTTTTACGCGGGAGTCCTGCTCGTCGTGTAAGTATAGTTTTTCTTCAATTTTTTTCTTTAATACGAACGAAAAATTCGACCGTCGTCTGTCGGACGCGCACACACACAAACAACTGACGAACGTTGAGCGTTAGCCATCAATTACCAATAATGTAGAAGGCAAACTGAAATATTATTCAAACTCGGAAAATTATGGCGCCATCTGTCGACCTCGAGATGTAAACTTATTCAAAAATTGGCGGCTCTTCAACATAATGAACAATTTTTTAAAAGTCAAGTTATTTGATGATTTTAATAGATTTAAAGTTGTTTTCTCATTCTATGATTATTCGACGTATTAAATAACCTTTTATAAACATAAATCTATTCAAGTTTATTGATTGGATGATTTTATAAAATATTACCTCATTTTCCTGGTCGATATGTTAGATTGATTTTTAGGTAAACAGAAAGTAAATTATCACTGAAATTAGGCTCGAAATTAGCCGAGATAATAAAAGAATATTCAAACGATCTGACGAAGGTATAAAGACCTTCAATTCGCAGTCCTTTATTCGTTTAACGTCGTAAAATAAATGCTAGTCCATTACAATGAACAGTCAATCGTTGTTAAATCAGCCACGCATCGCATCCTCGTTTAATGCTAGTCATTTCGATATCGTGAAATATCAAACTGTTTTTTGAATAAAATAATATCGGTTATGACATAAATAATTCCGCCATTTCCTCCAAGCTCGCAGTGCTTGTTGTACTGGCAGTTTCCATCTGTAAAAATGAAGAAGCAAATTAGCAGTCAATAAATTATTGAACGATGAAAGATTCTGAATTGGGCAAAAATATTCAGAGCCAAAATTTCTGAATAAAGATTTACCAAGTCGTCAACTTCTTTTATCTTTTCCTTCTCCTTCTTCTTCTTCTGCTTTTTCGTACTGTTATTGCGGATGTAACTTCTGACATCGACGTAATCCGCAGGCTTTTTATAAACATCAGGAGAAATTTCAACTCCCAATACATCGGAGAGCATAAAAGGCTTTAGCCAGTTAACCAGGGGCGTTCTTCCATGTTTATAATGCGCCTCTCTGTGATAGAAGAGTAATCCGTCCAGGGGAGGGAGCGATTTGAAGCTTTCCAATATCGTAGAAGCCTCAGTATCGCAGGAATAATATGGTAACGGTAAAATGGGATAGCCGTTGATCGGACTTCCCCTATCCTTGAGTCCCTCCGTCTCTTCCAGTCGCGTTTTTACCCAGAAAAATCTAAACTCTGTCTAAAATAAGAAAATTTTATACAATTTTTGGGAATATTTCGCCTCTCAGTTCGCATTTGATTAGCCAATTCGAAGCTAGAGTCAAAATTCTGGATCTACAAGACATTTTTCAAGAAATCAGAACCACATAAAAATGTGTAAGCAGAACCCTGCGAATAATATACATTACGTCGCAGTCGAGGAGCGCCTGATTAGACCAAGCTAGGACATCCAAGGTGTAGTAGGTCTTAGTCTCCTTCACCCAAATGCAGTCTAAAATCGTACAGCTGTTTCTATAATCTTGATAAGTGCCGCCGGGTAGAGCAGAGCTGAATTTTCCAAGCAAAACTCCTCGTTTATTATAAGCTTTTGTCGCTCCCTATGTTTCGATCAGATTATAAGATTATTGGGGCTGGTTTTTGCACAAAATAAAGCAAGATATTGGGTATTTTAATCATAAGAAGTGGGTAAAGCTATGAACCTTGCAGGCAATTAGCAGCACCCTTTGTCCCTCGGGACAAGGAACCATCAACCACTTTTCTGAAAGATCTGGAGGCACTTCTACCATCCACTCAGACATCATGAGTTGATTTGCATATTGGGAAGTTCGCCTCGATCGTCTGACGCTCTTGTCTTGTTGCACTTCCATTTTTTCCTCGCTATAGTCATCTCGGTTTAACACGTCGTCTAAAAGCCCTCGGCCGGAGTTAAAAGTCGCGTCTCTATTTCTGGATAAAATTTTACGAATAAGAGAAAAAATTGGTCCGTAGATATTTTTCGGAGTTTGAATTTTGCAGGGAAGCAATAAGCAACGAAGGAAACTACGTATCGTTCCTATAAACCTACTTTTTTTGCTCGTAAAGTAAACGTTGTCGTCTGATTTCCTGGGGCGTTGTTTCATCCTCGTATAAGTCAGTTTTACAATTATTCTTTCTTGTCGGTTTCTTGTAGAGAGCTACCCTCGGATTGACAGCTATTTTCTCGTCAAATTCATTCGACAAATCAAAACCATTGCCAGCCATGATACGCTGTCAAATATACGTCAGACACGAGCAAAACTCTCCACAATTATCGAGGTTATGTTTGTGTCGATGAATGAAGTTTATATTTTGACGGGAATGAAGCTGGCTTTACAATTTTCTGTCTTTTTCTTAAATCGAAGGAAAGAAGGAGACAGAAAAACGTGGGGCGAGTTCACACCGTTCAAGAACAAACACCTCAAACGTACGTAGATATTATTTAGTCTATGCTCTCGAATATCGCGAATTTTTACCCCCAGGTGTCGTCAACATCTCTGAAACTGGCTCCGATTGCGACATATATCACATGTAATTAATTCACTTTTATTTAATATTAAATATAAATAAATCGCTGTCTAAAACAAGAAGCATAATCATCAAATGCAACAATCTCGCAACTCTACTATCCCATTATAATTGTTTGCAGAAATTTTTTAACACATCCGTATTGTGCATGATACGTCTCGAGCGAGAAGAATTGTGCCAACAAAATGTCGCTGACGAGGTAAGTCCGTCTCTCATCTGCTTATTTCAATACAATTTACTTTCAATAAACTCTTGTTATATTTCTACGATCATTTAAGCGCATGTTGAAGAATTTCCCACCCAGAATACCGAGGAAATTAATATCTAAATAATTATAAATTTTAACCTAGCTTACTGCCTGCCCCGAGCCAGGCAGTTTGGGATAGAGAAGATGAAGCTAGGGAACAGAAACTAAGACAGAGACCCGTGTCTGCTCTTGTCAAAGCTGTTGTAACTGCTCCGCCTTACGGACAGAGGAAAGGATGGGTGCCGCGCAGCGCAGAGGTGAGAAAACCCTTGAGTTCTCTATTTTTTCAATTCGGTGTATAAAACGATTTTTTGATTTAAAACTCTACAAGATTCTACAAAAAATATTGAATTTAAATAAAAAACGTGATAGAAAAAGATGGAAATTGTCACCAATATCTCGTTTCTTTACTCCTACTAGACATTATTCGGTTTCTTAGACCCCCTGGTCTGAGAATCAATAATATACTATAGGAATAAGAGAATTTAGACCAGAAATATGAAAAAAGATAAAAACAGTTCCTTTTATCATGTTTCTGGCTTCCAATCGATTGTATTCTGTTATATCTTGTAGGTTTCTTGGCTAGAATGACCAGAAATTCTATTCCAGCAATATAGCTAATGGATTTTTATCAATATTTAGGATTTTGGGGATGGCGGAGCGTTCCCAGAGATTCAAGTCGCTCAATATCCTCTTGGGATGGGAATGAAAGGGAAAGAAGCGACCAGCAATGCTCTTGCTGTACAGCTCGATGCCCAGGGAAAAGTGAAATACGATGTAATAGCTAGACAAGGACATTCCAAAGATAAGGTGATGTGGCGAGGCAATGAGATGAGTATTTGGAGGTGAAAATAGAACTGGAATAATAGGAACGTTTGTTTTTCTCTGTACAGATTGTTTATACCAAACTGAGCGATCTTCTTCCTTCGGAAATAACCACCGAAGATGATCCTACACTGCAGCGTCCATCTGGCGACGACATAGACGAAATAACAGAGAAGACCAAGAGAGCTTTGGAGAAAATAACAGAATCTAAAATAGCAGCGGCTATGCCTGTGAGATGTGCGGAGAAACAAGGACCTGCTCAATACATTCGTTACACTCCGTCACAACAAGGACAGTCTTTTAATTCTGGAGCTAAGCAGAGGGTGATCAGAATGGTAGAGGCCCAAGTAGACCCTATCGAACCGCCCAAATTCAAGTCAGTATCTTTCCGCTATTCGCAAGTTTTTATTACACTTATATATGATATTGCGGTTTTCTGATTTCAGGATAAACAAAAAGATTCCTAGAGGACCTCCGTCCCCACCGGCTCCAGTGATGCATTCGCCGACTAGGAAAGTCACGGTCAAAGAACAAAAGGAGTGGAAAATTCCGCCTTGTATAAGTAATTGGAAAAACGCTAAGGTATAATGCCTTAAACTTTGATCCTTGGATTGAATTCTAAAAATGAAAATCAAAAATAAGAACAAGATGAAGTGAATGAAATGAATTCACTTCGTTTCTTCATTATTTTCGACACCTCAAAACTTGCTAACTAATATTTACTCGTCTACAGGGATACACCATCCCCTTGGACAAGCGTTTGGCCGCGGACGGCCGAGGCTTACAACAAGTTCACATAAACGAAAACTTTGCCAAGCTAGCCGAAGCTTTATACATTGCGGATAGGAAGGCTCGAGAAGCTGTCGAGATGAGAGCTCAACTAGAGAAGAAATTGGCTCAGAAAGAAAAGGAGAAAAAGGAAGACCATTTGCGCCAGTTGGCACAAAAGGCCAGGGAGGAACGCGCCGGAATCAAATCAGCCGCTGCACTTGGTGAGGATTCAGGATTCTTTTACTGATCTTGTTACCATGAAAGTTTTAATAATTGGAGTAAAAATGTTGGAGAGCGGATCATCTGAGTTTAGTTTTTGAACTAAAAGACTTGCTTTCCTTTCAGACAAAGCTGGTGAATCGCGAGAGCGTGATCAACTACGTCAAGAACGGCACAAAGACCGAGCGAGAGATCGTAATTTGGCTCGTGCAGCTCCTGACAAACGTTCCAGGCTGCAACGAGAACGCGAACGCGATATCAGCGAGCAAATCGCGCTCGGATTGCCTGCTAAATACGTTCCCAATTCTGGGGAAGCGCAGTTCGATCAAAGACTTTTCAACACCACGAAGGGAATGGACAGCGGCTATGGACACGAGGACGAATACAATGTCTACGACAAACCCTGGAGGGATTCCAGCTCGATTGGTTCCCATATTTACAGACCTAGCAAGAATATCGACAAGGATAACTACGGAGATGATTTGGAAAAGCTTGTGAAAACTAACAGGTGAATTTAGTGGACGAGATTTGACCAGTTTTCCAATAATTGTTTTATAATCGATGATTATTCATGTTTTGCTTATTATTTGTTTTTTATTTATTCTGTTACAGATTCGTCCCGGACAAGGAATTCAGCGGTACAGATAGATCCGCGACGAGATCTGGCCCTGTACAATTCGAAAAGGACGAGGAGGATCCCTTCGGTCTTGATCAGTTCTTGACCCAAGCCAAACACGCCAGTAGCAGCACGACGACTGCTAATAAACGAAAAGACGACAGAGAACAGCGAAGGGACGAACGCGATAAGCGCAGAAAACACTAACCGTTTCTTTAATTATTAATCAATATTAGATACGTTAATTGATTATCCATTTTTGTACCCGTACAAAAAAACAAAACAGAGAGAGAGAACAGAAATAATATTGTAATATTAATCTTAATCGCATGACGATTTATCAATTCAGTACCGATTATCACCTATCAAGTGATGAATGTATCTTTCTTATAATAAAAGTAAATAAAAATACAACATTAATATGTGAAAATATAAATTTACCGTCAATAATTCATTTTCCCTTGTTGATCCGATGTAATGGGATTCAAAAGGGTGGGCGCGTCTTCGTTGGAGACAAGACTCTGAAACAATAATCAACAATGAAACGCTGTTTTAAAAATTATGCCAAGCTCTGATTGGCTGAGAAGTAGTTATACGTTAAACTAGCGAATCAAATCTTTCGAAATTATCCCCTCAAAGCGCGCCCCTAGTCTCATAGTTCCTTGTTAAATCGTGTGGCGCTGGTGTTTCGATTTGCTAAAATTTTTTACGGCGGGCCCGAGGGACGCCGAGCATAGGCAAGCCACGAAGACGCCATATTCATTTGTCAACGGACGGCAAGCGACAGGCGTTTAGCGTGGCGAAGGTTTTTGGAATAAATAAAGTATAAAATAAGAAGAAGAAGAGTCTCGTAATTGTTTAAAGTTGATATAATCTTGTTGAGTAGTTGGGAGCTGGAATATATATCGGAGGGTTATACGTACGCGTGAGATAAATATAATATCGTATAACTTATGGCGTTGGAAGCAGAGATGAAGGAAAGGAAGCGGGAGGAGTACGAGACGCAACTATTTGGCCGTCACTCCCGGGAAACATACGATGGCAGTAAGAAGACTACGTCACTTCCATCAATTTCCTAGTCGTTGAATTTATGCTTTCAGGCTTTACTACGCTTGCAGTTTATTAAGAAAAATAATTATCGGTGTTTCAGTCGTCGGGCGGATGTGCTCTGGTTTCATGTAGTTTTTTCAAATCATGACTAGAGTCACACTCGTCCAACGCTTGGAACTATATCAACGCGGTATACGCGTCACTACGCGAACCCAAGCCAACGAAGAGATGCTACTTTATCTCTCTACATATTTTGTTCACCTTTATTCCTTTCAGCAAAACCCATTTCCCATTTTAAATCGCCCTTTATTCCTAATCTAACAAAGCCTTCTGCCAATTATTTACTTCTCTTCTTTTTTTTTTTTTAAATTTATTTATCAATATTCTTTCGTCTCGTTTTTACATACGGAAGAAGAAAGACGTCAGTCAGTTTCTTTTCTTTTCTTTTTTTTTTCTTTCTTTCGTTTTTTTTTACAGTTAAAGAAAATATGTTAAAAAACAACATAAAACAATGAAAAAATGTTGTTCAAATGATTACAGTGAGGGATATGATAGAGGAAGAGATAGAGTCACTCTGCGATAAATTATGCAAATCAATTGAAAA
Source organism: Rhogogaster chlorosoma (assembly GCA_944452935.1). NCBI lineage: Eukaryota > Metazoa > Arthropoda > Insecta > Hymenoptera > Tenthredinidae > Rhogogaster > Rhogogaster chlorosoma. Next base: position 22,785,066 of record OX101803.1, on the reverse strand, counting down.
GAAATATAAACCAGGCCCAGAGGAGCTTTCCGTACTTGAAACAGATGCAAAACGATTAACACAGACTTATATAAACAGAGCAGAGATACACATGAAGGAATTGAATGTAATGATTTTATTTTCTTTTTTTTTTCTTTTCTTTTCTTTCATTCTATTTCAAGTCTGACTTGCCTCCAAGTCCCCAACCTTTGTCTTCAGTTTTTCTAATTCATTGAAATTGTTCAATAATTAATATCTCCATGTAATTATTCTCTCTCTTTCTTTATTTTTAGAAAATCGTACGAAAATTTTATGCCATCCCAAACCACCTGCTTTTGGATGAGGACAAAGGCCAAGCGGTTCAAGTCAGCCAACAGGAATTAGATGAGATGAACGCGAAATTGAAAGATTTTTTGAAGAGAGCTAAAAAAGTGAGAATTAATTTCATTACAAATTATATTTCGTTCTACTTTTCTCGCCCTTTGTTTTCAGATTGGTGTTTTTAATCTCTTGATTATTTTCTCTCCATTACAGGGGGCAATTTTCAACGCAGCTTTACGCCAGGAACTTGAAACCCAAGAAAACTTCAAAGTCTGCCAAGACTCGATTGAAGAATCAATCAAGGAGATTGAAAATAACACAATCCTTCCTTGTCTAGAAAAGAAGTTGGAAAAGTTTACACAAGAATCTGAGAAACTGTATTCCCAGTTAGCTCTTGTCGAACCGACAAGTGCCCAGGAAGATATATACAACCCAAATATAGAGAATCTCAGGGAACTTGATCCAACGTTATAATCAGTGTGAATAATTTCGTTATTTTAAGAATTTAAGATCCGTTTGTAAAACGAGGAACTTTGTAGCTCATAAGTGTGTATAATTGGAATCACGAAAAAATGTATTAATTTTTATTATAACCATAAAAGAAATTTTTTTCTATACAACTTGAAGCATTTTTTATCCCCTTTTAACAAAATGTTAATATAATAGTACAGTTAGATTGGAATCTAGAGCGAAACTATATTTCTATTATTTGGTATTTTTGCGTGAATAAATTATGCAAAATACAACTACATCCGTTCAGCTGCTTTGAACGATAAATTCGTGAAAAATGTGTCTAATCTTTGGCAAGATTTTTTTTGCTCGCCATAGGTCAACAGAGTAGATAATAATTTTAACTTCATCTCAAGAGCTATCATATGACTGCCATTTTATATGAACAATTATTATCCTCGAATAAGAAATCTCCTATCTCGCAATCATCATGATATCTATTTCCAATGAGCAATTAATTGATTAATCAATTAATTAATTATATCTCCGATGTTTTGTCTCGCAACCGGTGATTATACGCGATAAAGATAGCCTTCTTCACTTTAAAAAAAAATTTCATCATTCCATTGTGTATGTTTCACACACTTGACTAGCCGTCGCATATCTCATACGTTCACGTCTACGTCCGGACAGAACTGTCAAGCGCGGTCTGCTGCACGCTGTTCTTACGCGTCAAGAAATTCCATCGAATTATTCGCTTCATTTAATTCCGTGGACTGAAATTAACATCGAGAATTTCTTCATAATGGAATCCGACTTGTTACAAAATCTCCAAGACGTTGGGTGAGTCGGTGAATATTTTAGGTTATAGTCTCCTCGCCGGCAGGCGATTAACAACCCGGTATATTTTATATTCAGAATTATAACATCTCGCCAATTATTCAACTATCAAAACGTTGTTCCCCTTCGTTAAAAAATTCCTTCACCTAATTCTGAATTATAATTCTTTTCTTTATTTCGCGGCAGTTACAGCGGCGCTTTATCGGACCCCGATGAACTGTCTAAGTCGTTAGAAGAGGGTCCAAAGTCGGTAGAATTTACGAAACTAGTCGCTTGGCTGACGCAACAATTGTCTGCTTTTGGAGAATTGGAAGAATCCGTCAACGCCATAACAACGCCAGAAGATTCGAGCCATTTTTTATTGGAGTTAAGCTCGTTTCTGAAAGAATTAGGATGCGCGAATAAAAGCCTAGTCGGTGGAACTGTCAATCAGAGACTCGGCACAAAATATGATAGACTGGTCCTCTTGGATTATTTAGTAACCGAGCTAATGACCAGCAAGATTCTAGGCACACAGAAATCTGAAAATGATCGCCAGATGGAATTGACAATAGTGAGTAAACAGCGAAGAAGATTTGATCAGTTTCGATGAAAGTTCGTTCCTCCTTTGCTTAAATAAAACCCATTTTTCTTTGCAGCATGAAAGCGAGACAGCTAGACACCTCAAGAACATGTTACTGGCACTGAAGTTTCAAAAACCTCCAGACAATATAAGCGCTCAAATGTTGTTTGGGAAATTAGAAACTAAATTGAAGGATGTGATAGCTCAGTCTCCCCCTGAATTACTGGACTCTCCTTTGTTCGTTGGCGAGTTGTCTAACGACCAGTGGGAACAGCTGGACAATCTTCAAGGGGATTTTAAGCAAGAGTATCAAACCCGTAGGGAAATGTTATTGAAACGGCTCGATGTCACTGTACAATCCTTTCTGGTAAAGCAAATTGGAATATTTCCAGTCGGATGGTTGGGGTCGAATTCGGACTGATTTAATACGAGTTCTGTCTTCCAGTGGTCGGAGAGAATAAGAGCGAAGGAGGATCAGCTCAATGCGTCCTACCAACAAAAAAGAAACCTCATGTCGATAGAGCCGAGTGTTCGTATCGCTGATCTCTTAGCTGCGAGACGGGATCTGGCCATCGTTGAAAAAACCAGCAATGCAACTGTCCGAAAAAATACAAGAAGTCAAGTCAATCAAGTCATCATTGGGGCTGTACCAGACCGGGGAGGAAGACCCTGCGATCAGGCACCACCTCCGCCGGAAATGCCGTCTTGGCAGAAGGACCGAGTCGCAGGACCACCTTCCTTCAGGTGAAAGGGGCAATGAGAGGCTACGGAATTTGCAGCTTGAAACACATACTGCATTATTCTATTTAGTTTGCTGATGTCATACCAAATACCATGATTCATTGAGATAAGATAATATTCGAAACTCCTACGAGTGACTTGGAACTTGTACTTTTCGTCGTAAATTCACTTTCAAACTTTTCAGAGGAGGAAGAGGAGGAGGTGGCGGAAGGGGCGGCGGATATCAAGATCACAAAGATGCTTCGAAGAATTTTGGCCAAAATAGAGACGGGTTTCAGCCACAGCACCAGCAACAACCACAATATGAAACTCAGGGGGATTATCGTGGGAATAATCGAGGTGGAGGAGAGTATCATCGAGGCGGTGGGAGCTCCAGAGTTCAAGGAGGATGGAGCGGAGATAGAGGATCGAGTGGCTATCAGAGAGGAGGTTCGAATCGAGGAAGAGGACGAGGCGGGCAATATTACTAGAAAGTTCGCTAAGATGTCGAGGAAGAGAATCTCTGATCATTTTTTGGAACTGGTCGATTGAGCTTAGCTAAAAACAAACACTGCATAAAATAGTCTGATCTAATATTTTTACCAGTTTAATCAACGTTAGATTAGATATTTGCCGTGATAAATAGAGCAAATATTCAATTATTATTCAAATTGATGAAACTAATGATATTCGCGATGATAATTATTATTTATTCTAATTTATACTATTCATATATCAGAACTAATTATAGCCTGTAAATTACAATCGATTGAATATAAACCTGCATTATAATTACGCGTTGTAAATTCCTTGCCTAACTACACAGTAGTCATATAATCTTGGATAAAATTATTTAGTGATTATTTACAGTATCAAAAATATTTTATATCTATAATTGTATTAAATTTCGTCTACCTTTAATCATGAGAAGAATGCAGCTATGCTTTTAGATCTTTTTTCCGCTTCTCGCGATTCCGGTTTGCTGCGTTTTCTCTTTATCGATTTAGCATTATTGGATGCCTGATCTTTTTCTGGAGCAACAGACTTGTTTATTTCTTTAGACAAATTCCTTGCGACATGAAAATCAACATGTTCCAAGTATTCGTTCAGTGGAATTAATTTATCGCAATCTGGGCATTTCTCTAGTAGCTTGTTATCGTTGGAATTTTTAATCGGTTTTGGTTCGTTGTTGAAAAACGTATCTATTTTATTGACACGATGTTGAGCAGAAGCTTTGGCACGGGGACGCTTTTGTTCTTTCCCTTTCTGCTGGCTGGATTTCACCGTATTCACTTTACTCTCAGCCCCACTTTTCCTCTGGCTTTGTAAAATCGAATTTGCTTCCCTTTGCAATCTTGGTGGTAAAGCGGACACAATGCTTTCGTCAATATCATTTAAATCAGGAAATATGTCCTGAAGCTTTATTGCATTATCTTCTTCCTGGACAGTCTCAGTCCTACTATTTACTAAGCGATCAGATTCGTGCTCTTCATTAACAGGACTTGCAGTGCGGATGGTCTCGCTCGATTCAGTTTTATTATTTGTATTAGAGATGATAGAACTCTTTGGATTTAAATTTTCTCCAAATTCCTCCCTCTTTACATCTTTATTCATCACTGCAGAATTTATACTCATGCTGGTCGATATATCTTCGCAAGATTCTCTACAGGATTGCTCCGAAATCGTTTCAACCTCCGCATTTCTAACGGCAAGTGTCCCTTCGTCATTCTTATTTGCATTCAAAATATTCATAAAGAATGATTTCTTAAAATTGTCAGGCTTCAATTTTGTGTTCTCAATCCTCAGCAACGACATAGGAGATTTGACGTCCTGATTAGATTCGACTGAGCTAATAGGCGCAACATTTTTGTCGTCTATTTTGCAGCCAGATGATTTTTCCTCATCAGCTTTGTCAGCAATTTCCTCGTCAGTTTCCAATCCATTAGTTCTCACATCGCCGGATGCAGTTGTACAAGTCAATTTTTCAGATTCATGAGAAATGATTTGTTTCTTTGTTGTTAAAGGCCCAGCGCTGGCTGATAATTCATCGTTTAAATTAGCCGCTTCTGTATTAGCGGTGAAAAAGTTTCTAAAACTCGTTGTTTCTTTGTCAATATCTATAAACTTACTAGCCGACATCCCCATGAAGACTATCGGATACTTGCTGGCAAATTTAACGATAATATCTAGACAGTTTTTCATAATAATTTCCGATTTGTTCGAAGTTAAACGACAAGAACGAGATTGACTTACAGTTTTATTCTCTTTATAGTAGTGATAACTGACGGTGAGCAATGTCGCTTTACGATTATTCTCTTCAAGATCTTGAACCAACCGTTCGCTCATCTCCAAAGACAGTTGCTCCACCCAATGTTCAAGCTGTTAATAAAACACATTTCACATTATCAAACCTCGTAAAATTCGGGGAAGAATAAAAACCAAGTATCATTAACAAACAGCTGCTCACAGTTTCCCTTTTCACGATTGCCTGCTTCCCGGGAAAATTCTTACAGCTTCCTATAGACTTTGCTATCAGCCTGGTGGTCACTGGCTCGTTATCGGTGCCACGAGCGATGTTGTAGAGCCATAATCTGGAGACGATTATTCAAGACTCAATGATGCTGATTCAGCAATTATTTACAAATATTGTTTATGCATGCAAGCTACAAAAACCTGAGTTATATACCCGGTTTTATCGTCGAAACGAGCTTGGAGATCCTTTAATGAGTAGGACAGTAGATCTGCCATGACGTTACAGCCCAGAGATTCGATGACTACGTCCCCAAATTTGCCACCAAGATTCCTAACTTTCTTTATGGGCAAAGTTTGGAAGAGAGATGGAACTCCAGCCAATGGTAGGATCGTTTGACGATTCGGTTTGTGAAGACCACAGGCAAGTTTAGCTAATATCTGCAACAGCAAGGGGAAACATATTCGAATTAATAAGATCCTGGATATGAATGAAAAAGAAGTGTCTACCTAATTTCACAGTGCTTTTTCCTTGGTATTCAGTAACATTCTATACCCTATCCATCTTCAACTTGAATATAAAGCCAGCTGACTTACCGCAGCTCTTTGAAACACAAAAATATCAGACAAAACCGTTCTTCTTGCTATATACCTTGTTAAAAGAAACGCCAGCGGAACACCTATATCCCGTCGTTTTGTATATATCAGCTCTTATCCTCTCGACTATAGTACCAGCTACAGCGAGTCTTTGAGCCTGATTATCTCCCAATTCACCATAAGCTGCAGTGATCCAATTTTCTACAGCTTCACGCCTCTGGGCTGAGGATGTTATCATTTGATTATTATCTCTTCTGTATCGGACCATTTTATTCTAATTTATTCTAATTCCTCTTTTGTGATATTCAAGATTGGAGAGGATACCTTCATCATTATTTCCCACCGTTGAATGCCCAATGACAAATGTATTGGGAAGTAGTTCTACCATCTCTTTTAAAGACGGAAGACCAGAGCTCATCTCACGATCAACAAGTTCTGTTATATCTAAGTAGGCCTCGTCAACGCTAGCTCTTTCTATAACATTACTGTGCTTTCGCAACACTTCGACAACTTCACGCCCTGCAACTCTGTATCTGTAAATAATTTTGGTAGTCAAATTAGTTAGAGTTTCGATTTTGGCTTATTTTTCTATTCCCTAGAAGACACATTAACAAATCTATAACATCAAAGGTTCATCTGATAGAAATTTGATTTCTCGATAATCAGAGAACAGATAATCTAAAATCTTACCAGCAGTGGTTCAGAAATCGCAACTTTTGTCTACATTTTTACATTTTCTGTATCATTTCATTCAAGAATTCAAATTCTTGTCCCATTTACGTACCTGGACGTGTCTGCCTTTCCTCGTACTCCAGGAACAGTAGCCAGGACCAATTCTGGACACTTTTTTTTCGCCTCTTCAGCCCGCATGTGTCGACTAACCCCATGATCACGTGCTTCGTAATTAACGGCTATAATACTGGCGAAATAATGGCAATATAACGATCATCTTGTTTTAGGTAAATACTCGTATAAAATAACTGCAATTAAAACCTACCCTCCCGACTGCCACTGGTTGTATTGTACCACCGCCAAAGGTTTGCCTTTCAGATTAGGTTGAAGTTTAACCTCAACCTGACAGAAGAAGCAGTCCATGTCCACTAAGACTACGATTCTTTCAACAGAATTTGCCATTATTTTTGTCAATTAAATATGCTGAACGGTTATCGGCTTGTCTTTTATTGTCAAACTGTCAAACGCGATCGAGCACGAAGCGTGAAGCCATGTTTTTTTGCGCGAATTATCCCCTGACGTCATAGTTTTTCCCGCGCGTTTTTATTCAGCCAAAAGAGGCGCTGCAAAGGATTTCGAGTTTCTTCTCTAGATTTAATGTGGCTATGGTTTGTGTTCTTGAAAGATTGACCGCGCAGTCTCCGAAATCAGATTGTAATAATAAGCAATTCCTTTAATATTGCACGCTAGTTGATTATTTATCGTTCTCTACTCGCGATACATGCCATGGTTTAAATTCACGTTTTAATAGTGGAATGAAAAGTATTAAGATTAATTCAACAAGTGATAAAACTAACCACAAAATCCGTACGAAATTACGTTACCAGAAAAATGGCGATACATTTGAATTTGAAAAAGGATATATTATCGAACGAGAAAGAATCCGTGTTGCATCTAATGCCCTGCGATATTCACGGTGACGAACCGGCCCTTGTTTCTTCATATTTTACTCCGTACATTCGAAAGAAAGATGACGAACGTAGGTTACGAACGCGTTATGAATGAATAACAATTGCATAACCTCGCAATCATCTGTCATAAAAAAACTTTGACAGCTCTGACGTATCTGAAATTATATTCGACAGATCTTACAACATCATTTCGCGGATATCCTCTGGAAGGAAAGACAGTGAATTTACCAAAGGGATACATCGGGTTCGTACTTCACGAGACGAAGAATCTAGAGTCGGAATCGTTGGAACGAAACCTTTTTGCTACTGGAAAATTTTCCCAATTTACATACTGGAATTACGACAAATTACCTTCGAAAAACGATGCCGTAGTCGCGGCTTTGGAATGGATTGAAATCGCGGAAGCGGTGAGCCTTGTTTACTTCATCAGTGACGCTCAGTTTCTCTATAAAAGATATATACTGAATTAGTAAAATGAACAAATAATCTTGACAAAATATTTACCATGTTTCAGCTCCACTCAAACGATGATATTGAGATAGATTGAAAGAAGACAATGCTCAGGGATAATGGATAATTTAAGAAACTATTTTTGTACCTGCACTAACTACTATCATAGTATAAACACAACTTTTGAATACTCAAAGGTCCATTTTATCCGTCCGTTTGTATCAAAAAGTTGAAAAAAAAAAAATTCTTTGCTTTCAAGTTTATAGAAAATTTCGTATGAAATAGCTACAGTTGTACTTAACAAGTTCGAATGTGATATTTTAACGAATAAGTAAGACTCTATTTGCTCAACAATCATTCTTGTTGATATATATCTCAGGTTTTTCAATTTATGATACATTATCTATCTAGAAACTATGCAATGATTGTAAATAATAGAGCAGTGTACTACGTTTGTTGAATAGTTTTAAACCATTGATTCTCTCGTTACTTTGTGAAATAACTAATTTACAGAAAAGTTAAAAAAATAAAATAAAAAATAAAAACAAAGTAGAATTACCGCCACCTTTATCAGGTGTTAGTATTAATAATGATTATAGATTCAACTAATCTGGAATAAAATGATTATTTTGATATCAAATAATGTACAATGTCTCTATTTATTATTATTTTTTCTTCCTATTTAACATATTATGCATTTATTATCTCATTTAATTACGATCAGAAATTTTTCATCATATTTACAGACTAAAATGTACATTCATTAATTTTAAATACATAATTACTACCTTACAATATTATTTATTTAGTTCGAGGTTACACAGGTTTAATTATTATTTATGGATTATTAAGCTTGCATTTACACATCATTTGTCCGAGGTAAATGAAAAGAAATGATTTTTATTAGCAACGCCTCGACGGTTCATCTCGCGATATGCTCCTAATTGTTCTTCACTCGAATCACTAAACCGTTATAGGAATAATTGTAAATTTTATTTCAGACGATCTTTGGTTTTCGCTTTCATCTTCCCTGACTATATTTGTATTTCTCTTTTTTCTTTTTACTTTTCCGCTTTTTTTTTTCTTTAAGATTACATCCAATAAGTACATATACATATATACTTTTAGAGTATCTACTATACTAGTTTCATTAAAAATACGAATTTTCTAGAAATGAATATCTTCATAAGCCTCAGAAAATCTATTTTTATAATCCAATAAGTTACTTAAATAAACTTACTTGCTAAACTATAGATTAGGCTACATAACTTTTCTTATGTAATTTATAAAATTATTATACTTAATAATACTTTTCTTTTTTTTTTTCAATTCACAACGTTAACAAGTTGTGAATATAAACCAAGGTGTGGCTTCTTTTTTTTAAGTCTTTAGGATAACGAGACTTAGTATTAATGCTGTTTCATTGTCTTGATAAACAAATGAAATTAATTAGCTTTGGACCAGTGATGAGTAATATTCTCGCCGATAACCAGATGGAATTTAATTAAATTTGAAAATAATTAGGCGCTAGATTATCGTTCAATTATCTTTCACTCAACAAAGACAGTCAATTATGAATAGCTATTGGGCCTTTGACGAAATTTCGTTACAGAATAATTACATAGTTTATCAAAATCACAGCCACCTATTTTTTTTTTTAATTTATTTTTTTTTTTTTCTCTTTTTCCAATCAGTTTCCCGTCGATACGTCGCAACTACCATCGTATTAACGATATTGACAAATTATAACATTGCGCAGAAACGATTTGCAGCAAATAAATTTTCTCAATTAATAAATTTTCACTGATTTAGAAGACAGTGTGTTTTTGTTCGCAAGCTTTTTATTGTATTTCTTAAAGCTTTGTAAAGCAGTTGTTAAGAAAATGTATAATCTTCTATTCAATTACGACGATATAAATGATTAGAAGCGTTTAATGTAAACATAATAAGTTGGCGCTTGTTTGTTCGTTCGTTAGATTCTTCTAATCTTCGTTAATCAAAAAAGTCCTTATCTTACAATTATTAATTCGTTTTACTACAAATTATGGCATTGTTTGTTTTTTTTTTTTTTAAATTCTTATTGATGATTATTATACTATTTATTTGGATTTTATATCAAAGGTCAACACAGACAATATTCATCTCTATACTGACTGACAGACTTCTTATCTTCACGAACTTTTACCTCCTATAAATTTTCATACAAAATGTTTTTTTTTTTTATGTTTCTTTTTTTTTAGAAAAATTCAATGCTGCTGCTTCTTCCTTCTCCTTCTCCTTCTTTTTCGGAAAGTTAAAGTTTCTCGTCAGATTATATTATTTGGCTGTTGATAAAAATTTTCTAAATGCGAAACACCTTTGAAATAAGATTTTTAAAAAACTGCCTAAATCAAGAGATCAAGAGATACAATCAAGTATTATAGCAATTAGATTATCATCTATCTAGAAATAATCGGAGGCCGTACGAAAGACTAGATTACAATTAGAGTTATAACCTGGCAAGATATTTTCAAATATATTTTAAAAGAAATGAAATGATGTTTCTAAGCCCGGATACATCCTAATAAACGATATATAAAATATCTACATAAAGTTACCCACCTCGCCGGGCTGCTCTGGCCTAAACTTAGCCTGATCTTGTTGCTGTTTGATAAAGGCACTTAGCCGGTTTAATAAAAATTGTTTGTCATGTCCCTCGAGTACCAATTGATTTTTCAAAACTGTAATCATATGCTTGTTCGCTGCCGAAACGGCGTAGTAGTAATACAACATTAAAGCGAGGACAATGAAAGCGGGAATACCAAAGCCGGCAGTTCCAAAGAAGAATAATACTGTTTGGAGCCAGCCGGGAAGCTCCTGGAAAGTCTCAATAATCAAAGACCAGACAGTGCCTTGGCCTCTGAACGGTCCGCAAGATTTTGAAGGGAAAAATTCAGCTATTGCAAAGCCAGTTGGAATGATGGCTAATACAAAAGATAGAAGCAAGGTGAACATGAAGAGGGAGTTTGAACGACTGGCCCTGTACACCTGACTGGAAGGGGTACTGTTTACTAAACAGGCAAACTTTTTGATGTAAAATAAAATGAAAGAACCGAGCATTGCCATCAGAGGTAGAAGAGGAGCGAAGAAACAGCCTAGCCAGCAGAGAGTTTGCGAATACACAACGTCCAGCACGTGTTTAGGTAAATCGAATTCCTGTTCGCCGAGGAATCGTATTATTTTGTTCTCTGTATGTCGGGCGATTAAAGATCGAGGAAAGTTGACGAAAAATGTGATGAAGAATTGTATGAAAAAGTCCGTCACAAACAACTTGAAGATCTGCTGGCCCACGTAAGTCTCCCAGCATAATGGCTGATAACTATCAGTGTTGTGGCATTCGTTCTCTGAAACTTTCGGTGATATTATATCATAGAATGAATTCAGCAAGACTATGAGGGAAGAGAGTCGGAGCAGCACAGTCCTCAGTAAAGTTAATCGCACTACAGACAAGGGGCTGTAATTTTCGAACGCTACTAAGTAATTGAATAACAATGGTATGGTCAGATTCAAGCCAACTATGCATATGTATGGCAAGAACTCGATAATCAATGCCTTGATCCCAGACAGTGACGTGTAGTCACTTTCAGTTTGGGGCGCAGTTTGACTGAGAGTAAGTTCGATTATCTGATATATGAAGATGCCACTGCCTACCAGAACCGATATTATAAAGATATTGATGAAAAAACGGACGAAGAATAGTTTCGTCTTCTCCTCACGCGTCCGATTCTGCCTCTCCTCCTCCATTCTCTCCGCCTCTATAAGCGCCTTCATTTCGTTGTACAAAGCTTTGTGTTTTATGATGGCTGATTTTTCATTGTGAATGCAGTAATCCCACCCGCCAAATACTAAATTACAATACTGATAAAACTGGCCCTCCCCCTCGACGACTCTTTCCTTAAAACCCCGAGCCGCCGATCGAACAACTGCGGCCAAACTTATAATAAAGATAGCTACAATCGTGCAAATGTAAGCTAGCGGAAGATTGTACTGAAATCCATTGTCCTCAATGCCTAATTTCTGATATGTGTAAAACCCATAGAATAATAAGGTGAATTCCAGTGCTCCAGATCCTTGTAAGAGTTGGGTTATGGCTGTTGAATCTTTGTCCGTTGTATTCAGATATGTTTCCGAGCAGCAGGGCACAGTTCCATTGGCACCGTACTCACAGGTCTCTGCTTCTGGTACTTCCATCAGCACCGTAGGTAGTAAAATGAACGAGAATATCAGCACGAACAAAAGTAGATTTAAAAACATTAGCCATTTCAAGAACAGGAAGTAGGCGACTATCCCTGTGCCAAAATTTCCCTCGATTTTCTTCAAACTGTGATGCCACAACTCCATTTTTGAATAAGCTTCTTTCAATCTTACACGGAACTGCTGCCATGCCTTTCTTCGCTGCCATTTAAGCTGATCAAATCCTTGCAAACGTAGCTTGGTTGCGCTCTATGGAAACGAAAGAAAATTAGAAACTTACTTAAATTCCGCAACACGTTTTTATCTCCCCTTTCCAAACCCTGAGACTAATTTTCCTAGCCCATGAATTATTCGAGGTATTTCATTACTAAATTTGATCAAAAACCGACGAAGAAGTATGAAGAATTTATACGTGTCCCATTTTTCTGTTTTGGGCCACTAAAACGTTTAGATAAGGGGATTAGTTCCTAATCTACAAAATTATACCTGCAACTGATTCTTCAGCTGTATTTTCTGAGCCATACAGATCGGCATGGCTTTAATCTGCATTATTTCTTCCCATATTCTTTCCTCGTTAGACAAATTCTCGGAAAGATCTGGCATCATGGCTACAGCGACATCATGAACGTTTGTAGACATACGTCTGACCGTGCTTGCGCCCCGAGATCTAGTGCTGGTTCTCCGTCTCAAAGTAGTCCGCGGTTCATTTCTAACGCGTTTCGTAGTTGCTGGAAAATAAACAGAATGAAATGGGAAATTGGGAGATTTTTAAACAAGAAATAAAAATTACACATAAATAAACTCTGAATTTCTCTTACCGACGCGGGTTTTCTTGCTGGGAAGTAACGTCGCTATGTGAGAAGGATCTCTTTGTAATGCCTGCTGTAAATCTGCTTCAATAGCTGCGGGATAACTTTCTTGATAGAATTCAGCGCCAGCTTCCTCCCATCCTTGACCGCCACCCCCGCCTCTCTTTTTCCTCTCACCACCGGACATTCTAACGATATCTGTTCGGAGTAAACTCGTAAGAAGAAAACGAATTTATCGCGTTTATTGGTCACGGTGTTGCCGGATGAATATTTATGTATAAAACGCGTAAAATAGAAGTTGATAGCGGCTGATGATTTTTCACTTCTTAATCAAGCTGAGGAAGTCGCGATTTCACGACAAAACAGGATGTCAGGTACTTCATGAGTTAATCACAAACTTCCCAAGGTACGATGTCGAGATAATTGTAATCAAATGATGATCAAGAATGCGAGAGTTTGGGGGATTTGTTTTATCGCCGATAAGCGGTATCGCTTTTAATCAGTATGACTAATTTTCGCGGTATTAGAAAACCATTGTTTATAGTCACTTATCAAATGGCAATCTGGTTAAGCCCGAGATTGTCTGATAGACGGTGCGGGACGTAGTCGTCGACGCGCATTTTACCGATATAACTTCCGAAACTAACTTCCCGTCTGTAACACCCTTATTCAAGGAATTGTTCGTATTTTTTTACACATCTTTCACATAACACACTCACCACGCTTCTCACACGATGCAAATAACGCGCAAATCTCGACTAGATATAACAATGATGCATCGTAAACACACTTTGGCATTGTCACTTAATAGTAAACGTCAAACACTGCTGTGACTTCTAAAAAGAACACGAACCAAATCGCTATTATAGACAGTCAAAGGTCTGTCTGATAGCCATGAACATGGCCCCTCCACGCAGCTGGCCAGCCCGAAATCTCGCAGTATCAAATAAATCAATCGATCTATTTGTTTATGTGATTTATGAATAGTCTGTAAGGTGGAGGCACCAACTGGTCCAAGATGTGTCGCCATCTCATGTGATTTCGGACTGCTTACCTCTATTCGGTGGCCGTTCCACACGGCACCTCAAAAATCACTTTACATTCGTGATTCAGCGTAATAAGCAAAGTAAAATCAATCTTGCAAAGTGACGAGGCATCAATCGCGATTTATCGGCGGTGAGAAAGACAGCAGTTAATTACTACGATACTCATATCACCGATCTGCGCCCAACAATATTCCTAACATCTGAAAATGACTGTAAAGGCTGTCTGCGTATTAAACGGCGATGCCGTCAAGGGTACCTTGTATTTCGAACAGGCCGTAAGCCCTTAATATGTTTTATTTCTCTTAATATTTATCATTTAATTTATCATTCATCATTCAATTTATCATTTAATTCACTCTTCCAGGGTGATTCTGCTCCCGTAAAAGTCACCGGAGAGGTGACCGGCCTGCAGGCAGGACTTCACGGTTTCCATATCCACGAGTTTGGCGACAACACCAATGGTTTGTATTAAATAATTGCATTTATTTATCATCAACTACGAGAACGCGCAGATCTTGATAATTCTATTTTTGAACAAAAATTCAATATGTTATTGACAAGTCTTCTTTATATAATCACGGAAGAAACATAATAAAATATCGTTTAATTTCTCTCATTTCTACAATCAAGGTCATGGCTAACAAATAAAACATGATCCACTTGTTATGTAATCAATGTTATTCAACAAGACTATAGTATGTGTGTCATTGGATAATCGTTCTTGTTATTGAAGCAATATTTGATGAAGAAGAATTGATTATCTAAAAATTGTTTCTTTTTCTTTTCTTTTTTTTTTTTTAAGTAATCTTTGAATTTTAGAAAAATTAAGCAAAATAAAGAAATATGCCTTTTATAATGAGAATATTCGTTTATCTAATGAGATTCATGTTAGATTATAACTTTGCAAGTCACCCTACAGCCTTGAGAAATTATTCAGTTGCTTATCTAATGAAATGAATGAATTTGTAAAGGCTGTACCAGCGCTGGTCCGCACTTCAATCCATTGGGCAAAGAGCACGGAGGTCCAACAGCAGCGATACGCCATGTTGGAGATTTGGGAAATGTTGAAGCTGGAAAAGACGGTGTTGCTAAGGTGAACATATCTGACAAACAGATTCAGCTGCAAGGAGCCCATAACATAATTGGAAGAACACTTGTGGTAAGGAATTGGAATTGAGGAAACTATTCTGATCGACGAGCTATAATGTGGGTATAATGGATTATTACAGGTTCATGGAGATCCTGATGATTTGGGCGAGGGCGGACACGAACTTTCAAAAACTACTGGAAACGCTGGAGCTCGTTTGGCTTGTGGAGTCATTGGTATTACCAAGTAACTGCGCTTGAGAAAATTTGAAGAACAAACGCAGAGATCTAAAAACTTTGAAGAGTTTTTATTACTATTATTGTCACTGGTATCTTGGCTATTTAAAGTCATTTGTTTGTCATTCCCTGTACTATTAATAAAGTTCGAAACGAACTGGATGAGTTATATCGCTTAGCCTTATGCGAATGATGCAATAAAACATTGAAGAATAATTATACTTTGTATGATATTTTCTCTTATCCAAATACCCAAAAGAATTTCAATATAGATTGATGAAAAAACGATTATTATCAACGTTAGTTATTTATTACATAGATTCGTTCTACAATAATTAACAGCGGATAATTGGTCAATTGATACATCGCTCCAAATTCATTTGGTATCAAAATAACAGGAGCTCATTCAATTAGACTTAAATAAATATAACTACAAAGTCAATAAGCATTTAAATTAGCGCAATAAATAAAAAAAAAAGAAAATGATATTTAACCAAGGATAATCCTATCCTTCGAGTAATACTAAGGATATATTCCACCTATTGTGACTGTACAAATTCCACAAATACCGAATCAGTAATTATACTAGATCGTAACTTTTTAATTGTAGTATGTATACACATCATGCTCAAAAGTATTGAAGTATCGCTACTTTCTTCCCCATTTGTAAAAAAAATACCATCGAAAATTGAATTATTTATCGTATCAATAAATACGATTTCGATACAGCCAGACTGATCGTTGGAATCTCAAATTATAGATTCAGTCTTTGAAATGTTGAACCTAAATTTTTAGTGATCACTGTCGATTTCGATGGACAGTTAGATTCGATTAATAAAGTTTACAAAATCTTGTGATTCTTATCACAAAGAAAATTACTTTTCGAAAAAAGATCATTGAAATACAGGCAATAATTCGTATTTCAATAATCAGAGAATCTACCTCGGGGCTGAGGTACTCTTTGTGCGTATGGATATCTTTTCTGACCTTGGGGAGCGTATCCAATAGCTTTTCTCCCCGACCATCCAGTGTCCCTGTTAAATGCTGCTGGCAAAGCATTGGTGGGTATCGGAGGCCCTGAAGAACCTCTCCACAGCATAACAATCAATAGATAAAAACCGCCGACACATTTGGCAAAGAAATCAATAACTCCCAATGTTATTGGTGTCAGAGATAGAATAACGTGGGTGAGCTCACGAATTAATCTGACGCTGTACTCGCATAGAAACTTGGAAGCTTCTACTAGAAAAGTCAACACGACTAAGAATAATACCGAACAGAATTTGAACGTCTCTTTGATATTTTCAAACGTCAATACCTGGAAATGAACCAGATTAAAAGATCATGAGAATAAATGAATGATTTATTATTTCCTGAGATGTTATGTGAAAATATTGTGATAAATCCTCCTTACATTCTTTAAATTGAATATGCACCAAGTAGAAGCATCGACCAGTATCTGCAGTCCGGAATTTCTAACTTGGGACCATTCTAACTCTTGAAAAAATTTTTGTACATCGAAATGCTCCACTAAATCAGTAGGAGGGGAATCTTCTGTTGATTTCTGGAATTTACTCGTGTCAAACAACCGCAAGTGTTTCAATTTCAACAATATCTCTCCCTCTTGTGAATCAATGGATTGTATCTGGAACCAGTGTTTCCCCAACGGTATCTGGGAGAAATTAACCCAGAGACAATAACCTTTCGGAGTTCCGTCGTGCTCGTTGTCTGTTAAATATCAAAATTGACGAATTAGAGATGAACAAAATGTAGTAAAGCCTGGAGCGAAGATTCCACAATATTTAAATAACTGTTTAAACTCTGGCTTGGGTAACTCATAAAATAAGTCAAGCCTAGAAAGTGATAATTCCAGCCCACCTGTTACTCCGAACCAAAGACTTGATCCGTAATTTCTGCGCACAATTTTCGTCGCCTCGATGATAGATTTCGAAAATTCGACCTCGTCCGAATTGACGACGACCAAATCTCTGTTGAAAGATGAAAGAATAAGGGTTAGAATCGGAGTAACGAATTTAAATCGGATTTTTATTTTGAAAATGTTTTCATTCGTGAATCGTACCTGTAAGTTGATAGGCAATCTACGTAGTGTCTCTCTACGTATTCCCCGACGAAGACTTTCCCGACTAGCAGTTCCTTTATTGAGGTTAGAACTGCCGGTTGACAGTTCGAAGACTCGGATAAATGAGTCCAATCGGACATGTCACTGTCACTCCGATCATCCATTTTCATTCTGATAAACGAATTATGCTTTCCTCGACATCCGAATCTTATACTAGTAATTCAACGACAGTTTCTAATCCTTTTGTTTATTCTGATGTTAACCAATAACCGCACGAAGTTACTTCGCTGTTTAGAGCAGCTCTAACAATTCATTGCATAACAAAATCTACGTTAATTAAACTTTGGATTATTACACTATGAACTAGCTATTGAAAAATAGCAAACTTTGATCTTCTGCATGAATGCATGTATTTATGATTTATCATTGATGAAATTGCGGAGCTTGAGTAAAACCGGGGATTGCCTATTTCATTAGTTTATGGTTTATAACTTTATTTATTTATTTTTTTTTTTCTAAAATAGATGACCCACTTGTAGATCTTCTGGTTCTCAACTTGATTATTAGATGGCAATACCATGCAACTCGTGTGTCTGTTGTAGGATAGGTTTAGGAACAGCCGCACAGCTTCCGTAGACATCTCATATCAGTTGATTTTGTTTAACCACAGCTTGAGTATCGCTAAGCACATGGCGGCATAACTGAATAAAAAGATGAACTTAACTTGCCGGTAAACTAAGTTATTGTGATAATTATAGAAAAACAAGTGTAAGATATTGCTGTTATGTTATTCAAATTTTTTACTATGGTATTTTAGGCTAAACAGCGATCTGTTAACGCGAAGAAAATCGCGGATTTTCTCAAACGTCAATAAAACGATGGAAAAATAACCTACAACCTTACAACATTTGAAACAGTGTACGTATAATGATAGAGTTTTGTCCTATGTGTATTAAAAATGGATACAAAAGAAGAATCATACTCAATCAAATCAATCTTCAAGAAGCCGTCTGGCTCTGCGAGTATTCAGAGGTAAATTACACAATTATGATCAATAATAAATTATTCACTATAAACTTGTTCATTTTTTTTTTCTTATGAATTTAGCTGCCAATGTTATTGTTGCAAATATAATTTTACATCGCCTTAATTCATCTCCTCAATTTTCAGTGCCCCTTTCCGTTTGGATATCAAGATTTCACGTTTGTATCTAGAAGAGTTGGAGAGACTTGGTCCTCGGAATGGGAACTGGGTAAACCAACGATGTTAAAATCGTCCGAACCATTCCAGATCTCTTTATCAGAACTGGGATTAGATACTCCGCCGGTAACACCGGGTAGCGGCAACGAAACACAAAAGGATTCGGTGTTCGGGGAGGGGACATGCTCAGGAACTAGTCTTAACTTAAATACGAATAATGTTAATCAAACCAAAGCCAATTCCAGATTGTCAAAAAACAGTAGCCACAAACTAAGACAGACTTACGCAAGCGAATGCGGAAGTATAGATACCGAAAGTACAGGGACCAGGATAAGCAGCGAGGTTTTTGCCTCTGCAACAAGCAACAGAAAAAATAATCAAGATTCTGATAGTCTAAGAAATGGGGAAACCCCGGTAGAATTAAAGAGCGGCTTTAGTTTATGCGACGATGTAAATTTAGAGGGCTTGAACAAGGATCTCTCATCTTCACGGGGGTTTATAGATGCTTGTAATACTGCTGAGGCCTTGACTGAGTCTGTCTTTAATGCTGGGACACCTTCGAAAGATAATCTTTCGATTCACGAGTCAACAGTCAAGTGTAAGAAATGGTTGAGCGATAATACCAAAAGCGTGGTACTGAGAGATCATTGTTATACTTCTCCTGAATTTAAGAAAGTCACTGTTAAACCTGGTAACGTTTCGTTAAAAGAACTGGGAGATTGTAGATCGGGACATAGGGTAGGGAGTTTGAATAGCAGAAAGCAGCTCCCTAAGGTTAAAAGTATTGAAAAAACGAATGTAAAACTAGCAGGAGTTATTGCTGCTTCAAATAAAATAATTCTGAGTGAAGATAGTAATTCTTCTCAAGAGAAGATAGCCAGTGAGAACACCAATCACTCCATTATTGTCAGCGAAAATAGCTCTGAAAGTTTTAGAGTGGAGAATAGAACGCTGGAGATAGACGGTTGTCTTGCTATAAATGTATCGTACGAGATTCCAAATTATGTTGAAGAATTTGTAACTGTTCCTTGGAGTGTGAAGTCCGAGGAGAAAGTGGAAAAGGACAATGTTATAATCGATTTGAGCCAAGAGCCAGTAGTTGATAATTCTGTTGCATCGGTTGGGGTAAAAATTGGAGCTGTAGATTGTCTAGAAAGTAAAAATAATCAAGCAACGATAAGCAGTAAGACTGAGCCACAGAGACAGTCTATGAAAAAACCTCTGAAACGATCTGTTCCAAAACTTGCCAAATATCAGGGCTTTAATTTTGGCACTTTGAAGAAGAAATCAAAAGTTAACGCTGTTCAAAGCGAAGAGAATATTAAATCTAGTCTTCCGAATATACCATCACCTGATAACACCTCTTGCAGTTCAGATTTAACCTGGACTTCAGAGACTTCATGCGCGACCACATCTACTGGCGACTCAAAATCAGAGTCTGTTAGTTCTAGTATAGACAGTAACTCGAAATCTACTTCAATGTTTGTGGAAAATTATACACCAGCAACGTCGAGTTCAGAATCAAAAATGATGAATACGTTTAGTGGAGAAATCGACAGAGTATTGGAGCAGAATTTCAATTTCGATCAAGTTTTAGATGAGTGTCTGATGTTTAATGACAATAAAAACTCGACTCAGAAATGGGAAGACGATTGGTTGGTATCTTTATTAGATTGATATGGAAACGAGTGAAATTTATGCCTAAGAGAATCAAGTTCAACTAGATTTAATTCCTACTTGGGATTCAGCTTATTAGTGAATAGAAAAATTGTTACTTGAATTGCTTCATGCCTGAGAATTGTGGAGAATTATTGCCCTAGTTGAAAATGTACAAATTACAAGTATTTTTAAGACAATTCGTAGCAATATCTTATCAGGAAGGTACATAGTTATCAATCAATTTCAACTATGTTGTTGTTTTTTTTTTTAAATAAATATATTATTAGCATAATGTAATTTTCTTGTTCTAACATCGATGATACAATACTACAGTTAATTTTATACATAGTAAATATCTGGAACAGTTCCACTTTCACATATCAATTGATTTTTTCATTTTTATAGCATTTATTTCTCAAGATTGTTTCTTTTCTTTTTCTCTTTTTCTTTTTATATTTTCATACAGTATGATACTTATCCATGGGTAAGTGTGAGCGTTATTGTTCACTACTATCATAACTCACACCTTGCATTACTCATTCAATTATTTTGTTATATCTAATGCTAATTTGTACAGTTCAACGTTTACGTTATAATAAATTATGTTCATTCACTTAAATCCCTAGCCTTTCATCAATACCTCAGAAATATCTTTACCTTTTAAAGTAAAGATATGATCGAAAAACTTTGATTATTAAATAATATCAGCGAGCTTTTAGCAGGGAGAAAATCTTGTACGATTTACGTACGATCCCTTTTCAAACTAGTATCAGCTTCCAACTCTATTGTCTCTTCTCGTTCTACAATCAGGTGATCATCTTCATTAACGTTTTCCTTAACAAACAGCAAATTATCACCATCGAATGATTTTTCATCAATAACAATATAGCGATCCTTCTTTTCTACAAACTCTGAATGTTTTCTTTCAAAGTGTTTCGTCAGATTTCCCTTCTGTGTAAATCTAAGGTCACATTTTGAACAAGCATAAGGTCTCTGACCGGTATGTACCATGACATGTTGCTTCAAATTATATATCGAGTAGAATTCCTTTGTACAGAACATGCATTTATGCTGTCTTTCAAACGTGTGAAATCGCCTTACGTGATGATTCAATTCCGATAATTTTCTAAACCTATCATCGCAGTAATCACACTTTCTAGGTCTACCTCCGCCATGACCTGCTCTGTGCAATTCCATTTCAGATAATTCAGAAAAGCTACGTCCACAGATATAGCAAGTATGAGGTCTTTCTCCTTCCTTATGTATTTTGACGTGTTTGGTCTTATTTGCCTTCTGAGAAAACTTCTTCCCGCATATTTCGCACGAGTATGGTTTCTCGCCGGAATGAATCCTCAAATGTTGTTGCAAGGCTCCTAGTTGGGCGAACGATTTCAAACATATTTTACAATCGTATGGTTTCTCGCCCGTATGAGTCCGCATATGTTTCTCAATGTCGCTTGGTCTCAAAAAAGGTTTGCTACAGATGTGGCATCGGTAACGTGGATTGTTGTGAAACTTTCTATGAAAATTGAGCTGTCCTAGCTGGGCAAAACGTCGATCGCAGACTTCGCATACGTGAGGTCGTTCTCCCGTATGAACCAGAGAATGTCTCTTGAGCAAAGAACTACTGGTAAATATTCTGTCGCATTCCTGGCAAGGATATTCCATTTTTCCCAGCCAAAGACCTTTCCGCTTTTTCGTTCTCGCCCGATTAGGCAGAGTTTCTTCCGTCTTTGAATCGCAGGGTTTCTTTGATACTGAATCTAAGCTTTCTGCGGGTACTGTTGAATTACAGGAACTTGCGGAATAGAAATTTACAGTTGAATCTCTCTCAGCGCAATCATTCTCTTCATTTATCTCCAAATGATTAGCAGAATCAACATCTTCTGCCACGTTATCATTATTCGAATATTCTAAGCTCGGTGTCTCCTTAGTATCCAGCGCAAAGCTTCCATCCAAATACTCAAAGGAATCCAAATAGTCGGCTCTCTCCTCTCCGTCGTTAGAGCCAGCAGAACCCCATTTAGCTTCTTGGTAATCGACTGGCTGACAATAATCTGCATAATGTGCGGTGACCGAGTCTAAATCATCGAAGTTATTCTCGCATCTTAAACATTTGTATTTAACTCGTTCCTTGACCTCTTTACCACAGAGTATTTGCTCCCGAATTTCTTCAACTTGATAACAATCTACTTCGGTGAGATGGTCTTCCTTTACTTCAGAAAGATCTTCTTTAGATTTTTGTACAGGTTTCAAATCAACTTCAATATCTTCTGCCTCCTTATTCCTGGACAATTTCTCCACGCTATCATCGCAAGTCAATTCTTTCCTCGACTCAACTGAATGATTATCCGAATCCAGACACATTATATGATGTTGAGGTATGTTTTGTTCCAGGTCAAAATCCTCGTTATTTTTCTTTTCTCTTTCCGGCAAAGATTCTGCATCTGATTCCAGGGACTCTGACTGTTCAACGGGGTCTTTAGACTCTCGAAAATTTTGTATGAGCATAAAATAGGTCCTGGAACAAGTCTCGCGAAATGAATAGAACGAGTTCACCGATTCTTCGCAATCTCTGCAGATTGTTTTTGGGAAAGGATCGTCCTCCTGAATCTAGGAAGAGAAATTAAGAAAAAAAAATAGCGATTAGATGATGATGTATAATATGATCGTAAAAAAATTAGTCGAATTTTTAAGACCTGCACTACGTACCGTCAGGGATACACAGACCATGATTTTCATTACGAGCGAAACACCGTTTAGATAAGTTTGAGGAAATATTCTCGTGAATTGTGTTCCATCGACTTTAGCCAAGCACAGGCGACACATGTTATTTATATCGTTATTTTCACGCATCATCAACTAGGTTTTTCCAAACATATTCGGTCGTCACATAACCTTAAACGACCTGCACCACTGACAGCTAGCGAGAGTGATAATGAATAAAGATAAAGACTGGACTTTGACAGTTTTACTTAGAATGTCTAATTTTAAATAGAAAACTTCTAGAAAATAAATCCTACAAAAATTCTGTAAATGAATACAAATTCTGAAGAGGAGAAAAAAAAAAGGAGCAAAATTTAAGTGCGATGGCCGGGAATCGAACCCGGATCAACTGCTTGGAAGGCAACTATGCTGACCATTACACCACCATCGCACGTATATTCTACTGGATTATTATATGACAAGAAGATTTTGGTAATCAAATATTGAAGCAATCTCATAAGATTACTTAATGTAATTTTTTCTTCTTATTACCAATGAATTGATGCAATGATTATTTCAATTATATATGCTCCAATTTTGGACGGTAAAATAATAATATAAACAAAACGAACTTAGTGTATGATGTTGTAATAAATGTCTTATGTACATACTTATAAGTTGTTACAATTACTTTCATTTCGTATATATGCTATAGGCGATAGTATTCAGACAAAAACTATTGACAAAGTTAGTAAATTAGTAATTTCATTCGATGTATGTACTTATATAGCTAATACGTATTCTAGGAGAATTTAGTAGAAATTCACTTAGTATTCAAGAAACTGGCACATTTTATGTGATACGCAAGCTAAGATCTTTGAATAAGCCAGTGTATGCAGGCTTTTATCAACGAACAAACCATCTGAAAGTTAAATATTAAGCCTGCATACAAAATTGGCCTCTTTGTGATTAAGTATTACTTGAAAGTTTCGCTAAATTTATAAACTTTGAACGAAATTATATGTGATTGTAAGTTTTTTCCATTAAATAAAGATAAAACTGTAATATGGACACCTTGCATTACGCCCTGTGATTATGTGTGTCATTTCTCTTGTTATTTTCTACATTTAATTTGAAATATTAAACACGAGTAACTAGTCTAATAAGCCAGCCGTTTATCTATTTAATATGTAGACAATTAATTTAAATTCTGTATAATTATTATATAAATACTCAGGAAGAACGACTATGCGAATATCCTCGTTATAATTATTTGTTTTTTATTAATTCACGATGATCATGTGTATGAATGTATGTACAATAATATCTTTGATGATTGAGAAGTTGTTAAAAACGAATTTCACAAGTTTCCGCCACCCTTAGCGGCGTTACAGTTCTCTTTTTCGTTTCTCGGATTCATTTGCCGGCTATATACTACCTGAAAGTTCTCCTTTCGCTTTAACAAGTATTCATGGCCTTGACATTTATATACAGCTAGGTGTGAGAAATTGGAGCGTCACTATATCTATATCTGTACAGTCGTTGAGCAGGTTTCTTTGGTATAACATTCGATCCGTGTATAAGATGTTAAGAGATTTCGGAAACACATTAATTTAAAAGATATTGACTGGTGATAAAATTAAGACAAGCCAAAACGGCAGGATGGCACGATGAGAGCTGCTAAAAAGAGTAAAACATGAATATACGGAAATAGTTTTAGCAATGAGAAATTTAAAAAGGACTTAAATATACATGCTCTCAAAGGTCAGAGTCTCAAAGTTGTAGAGCACTTTAATGGCAGTCCAGTTCTGACCCTCTGCTTTCCCTGTGAGTAATATAGGTAAACGCACCTTTTGCTTCCTTTTCTTTTCTTCACTCTGGATGACTGGGTTTCGGATGTTTCTCCTACCATTGGACATTTGAAAGACTTCTTTTACCTTCTCTTATTTAAGTAGGAGTTTACCAGGGTATAAAACAGTAAGAAAGTGATTTTCAGAACAGTTTCTACCCGGCTTTCGATCCTCCTGTAACATCAACATCGTATAGGATATATATATAAACAGTTTTTTAGTTCAAGTGTCCAAGACAAGGCGTCATGTTTCGAGTAAGTCAAAATATAACATTCCCCGATTACCAAGAGGTCCAAAAAATTTATAGACAGATTAAGTCATTCAAAAATTCATCGATATTCAAAACGAAGGAGTAATACTTTTCGTTTTACTTAAATCTCATTACTCTAAGCTTCCGAATCATCTCAACTAACAAACAATTATTTATACCGTTCAATCAATCCTCTTTACAAGATTTTTTCTATTTCCAGTTTGCTCTACTCGCAGCATGCGCAGCAGTTGCCTGTGCTGAGCCACCATCCAGTAAGTATAACGTGATCAATATTGAGTAAGAATTATCATCTTCGAAGTGAATACTGCAATTTCTCCTTTCCCCAATAACTGATACAAATAGCATACATCATACACTTCTATTAATATCCCATATCTCTTTCATCAGGCTATTCAAGCGGAGGATACTCTGGTGGTATAGGCAGCGGAGGTGGAGGAAGCTACGACTACAGCGGTAGCTCTGGGGGAGGTGGTTACGATTTTGGCGGAGGCAGCGGAGGTCACGGATCAGATCTAGGATCAGATTCAGGAGATTATAGCAGTTATTCTGGAGGCATAGGTCAAGGCAGTAGCCACGATAGTCTGGGAGGCGGTTACTCATCAGGAGGATTTTCTTCCGGGGGTCACGGAGGTCTGGGAGGAATCAGTAGTTCCTATTCCTCGGGAGGCGGAGGTCACGGAGGATTCGGAGGTGGTTCAGGAGATCTGGGAGGAATCAGTAGCTCCTATTCTTCAGGAGGCGGAGGTCACGGAGGATCAAGTCTAGGAGGATACTCAGGAGACTCAGGATCCAGTTTCGGGGGATATTCCGGGGGAGGTTCTAGCTTGGGAGGATTCAGTGGAATCAAAGGTCACGGAGGATCGAGCTTTGGCGGAGGCGGTGGTTACTCTAGCGGAGGATTCTCTTCGGGCCCAAGCATCAGCAGCTTCTCATCCGGTGGATACAAGGGCGGCTCAAGTTTCGGAGGAAGTCATGGCGGCAGTAGCTACAGCTTAGGAGGTGGTGGGGGTGGATACTCACCGAGCTATTCCTCAGGCCCCAGCTTTTCATCTGGTGGACACGGAGGTGGTGGCTATTCCTCCGGGGGCCATGGAAGTTCAGGATATTCTTCAGGAGGTAGCGGTGGAGGTGGATATTCGTCCGGAGGTATCGGCGGGGGCAACAAGATAATCTTCATCAAATCAGGTGGTGGTGGATATTCAAGTGGTCCGAGCCATTCTAGCAGTTCCGGCTATTCTAGTGGCCCAAGCTATTCCAGTGGAATATTTGGAGGAGGCAGCTCAGGAGGTTACAAGGGAAAGATCAGTAGCTTCGGGGGTGGTCAGGGAGGATATTCCAGTTACTCGTCTGGCCCCAGTTTCGGTGGTAGCCACGGAGGCTTCTCGGGAAGTTCTGGCATCGGTGGTGGCGGCGGATACTCTGGGGGAAGTTCTGGAGGATATTCCGGTGGTTATTCCTCCGGAGGTGGACATGGAAGTTCGTTCTCTGGATACCCTTGATTATTAGATGTGACAAAACGGTTTAGACATGTTCGAGAATTGAAACACTGATAGATTTGTAAATATTTATTTTTTTAATCACCTGCTTAGGTATAAGGAAACATGTTTTTGTACTTTGATACTATGTTTAATAAAATATACTGAATGTGTATAATGAAGAATAATTCGTTAAACTTTCCTCCAATAGAGACTCAATCATTTCAAGAAGAGGATATAGGTACTTCGATAAAGGCACTCGATATTCGAAAAAGGAACGTGATAATCTTGTGTAATAGTTACTTAGTCGAGATACTTCTGGTGTCTGTCTTGTTATGCGGCGAAATAGCTCGTAGCTGCGGATGCAGAGCAGAGAGAGGAGGTGTCCTGGAAATTTTTGGTTTAGCTAAAAAAGCATCGATCTCCTTGTCTAGGATCTTATCGTTTTGATTTATCGTAGCTGAAGCCGTTCCATCCACAGTTTTGGACTCCCTGTTGAAATAGAGAAGGAATTAATGTTATACATAAAACTCGTAGAATTATTTGAACAGGAAATCGGTGACCTAGTTACTAGGCAAAGCTGCTCTTTGCATATTTTAATAAAACAGTTGGCAAGATGCTCCGAAGGAATTCTCTGTTAGAAACGCGTTTACCCAGAACAACTTTTCTCATATAGTTGTAGAAGCGTGAGTGAAAACCTTGCAGTTTTTTGTCGATCTAGAATCACCCAACTTTCTCAAAAGAACGGAGGTCGATTTGTGCTAAACAATATCTCCAAATCTGAGCCCGATTCAATTCTCTTTACAAAACTATACCAGCTATCAGGGATTCATGGCTATGCATTAATATGTGAATAATACTTTATTCGAGAAGTTGTAATGTGAGATAATTAAACGAAGGCAAAAAATATAAATATGTCAGAATAAATAATTAGCAATAAAGACTATATCAAAATGACTATAAACTTAATAAAAAAGGATGACTTTCTGTATTCTTGACATACACTCACAGTGACGCAATGCTGCTAAGCTTCTCAGTTTCTGTAACAGACAATTTATTACACATGGATAATTTATTATATTGACAACAATCAACTTCTATTGATAGTATATTATTATCTGCTCTTGAACAATTGACTTTCATGCATTCAAGAGCATCCGATATTTATGTGCTACATAGCCACATCACCCAGCTTTCTAAAAGCCACCGCATATAAGTAGATTGATGTGAAAGTTCCTGAACTTTCACTGAAAATCTGGATTTTTTTTTATTCCCATTTCTTATTTGTCACGTTTAATTTTTCGTTCTTCCGTCTCGATCATTCACCGACTAATTATAGCTATTCACTATAATAATAACTGTGCCAGTTTTGCTTAGAATTATTATCACACAACTATACGTTGCAAGTAATCTAATCTGCATACCCCCAGCCACTACACTGCTTCCAGTCGTTCCCACGAGTATCGCGGAGGAAGCTACTGTGGTCTTACTGCTACCTCTGAAACAAATTTGCGATAGGATATCAATTGAACTCTGTATAATATATTGATTTAAATTGCGAAGAGTTGATAATTTTAAACGCCGATAACGCACTTGGAGCTTTCATTTGCGTATAAACATAGAGCGGCTTGGCTATTGTCGGATTCCCCAGAATAATTCAGCCTAACAGATTTCAATCTCTTATCACGCCGTCCGGAGAGATTGGCAGTGTTTAGTTTTCCGCTACCAGCTGACCTACAGCGTTTATCTATTTTCTGAGGCTCGTCAGCTACTTCAGACTCTGTTAATAGCTTATCTCTAAATACAGTCATACAGTTAACTGATTGTAACTTTGATTTATCCGAAGTGTCTTTCGGTTCGTAGGTCCGTGTAAAACTGAAGAAGTATGGAGAACGAGTACTCGTCTGTGATTTATCGGACATTGTTTCAATCTTATCTTGGCTATCGGTAGCCTCAGTTAGTAGAGATACCCTCGATGTGATTTGACTGATCGAACTACTGCCTATTTCAGAAAGTGGTGGACACTCCGAGCCAGTAATCTTCACCACTTGCTTTCCCTTCGAAATAAATGCCCGAATGAAAGTTACATCCTTAGTTATTGCTTTTTGGGAATTTATACCTGTCTCGTATAATGCGAACAACTTGTAATTGACCGTGGGATGAGGAGGGGGAATGACGGTCTCATCGGTGAAACAGCGATCTCTTTGCTTCGCGATGTTAATCTTTTGGGGTAATTTTCAAGCCTAAGATATTACGATTTTTCGAGCATAATTCAGCAGAGAGAGAGAAAGATTACCTAGGAGATAATCCGACATCACGAGTTGGCGTCTGGACGTCATTGTGGTGTTTATTCGCTGGATATTTATGCCGGCTTGAACTCCTGATTGAATTTGTCCTGGAATGCATCTTGGGTGTTTTTGGCCTGGCTTCAACAACGTTCATACTTTCTATTTGCGTGAAATTTTGGGCAATGGAATAACAAGAAGCGAGCAAGGCTTCTCCTGACAATTCACCAGAGTGTACTTTGACGGGATCTCCCTCCTCCAGCTCATCTTCCAGCACATCTAGCTCCTCCTAAGGAATGTACATTATTGAAAGTAACTCGAATCTGAAGAAGAGATTGGTATACTCATAATCCTACATTGTCATCGTCCGCAGTTTCACAATCTTCCGTGTCATTTGCGTAATCGCGATTATGTATCTTCAGAATATGTTCTAAATGTTTCCTGCAAGAAAACAAAAAGTCGTCAATGCCAAAGGCTTCCGTCTGTATTCTACAGCTCGAAATAGAAGGCTTTAGAATGCTTACACACCGTATTTCTCCTGAATTTTGCTCTCGATGATATTCTAGTATAGATGTAAGTCCAGATTTCTTTGCTTCTTCATTAATCACTTGGTTCGACAAGAAACTATTCAATGATCCATTGATGTAGGGCAGAGCCTGAGACAGTAAAAGAACAATGAGGGAATTGTGACGATGATTAACGAGACGATTTGCAAATTCTTGGGCATAATCATACTAACAGGTAAGTGATCTGTATCCAGCAGCGTTGTGAGAGTGGAAATGACCATGGAAGCCATGTCTGAAGCTCGTATTTGCGCTTCTTTATGGAGAGAGAGATTCATCAAGAGTGCTGTGGCATATTCTAATCTGTAGGAGCCGATCCTATGGCTTTCAGATTTCAGGTGAAATATCAGCCATTCCACAAGTCCGGTTTCAATCATGTAAAGCCGTTGCTGTTTCCGCAGCGACATTTTTTGCAGCATAGCAATTATCATGTCGCATGTAAACGCGTCAATGGATTCTCCACTGTTTCCATTCAAGCATTTTACGATCTGTAATTAAATTGTGAATTAATCAAACCGCGAAGCAAAGTTTTTCAGGCAATATTTTACCCCTTACTAAATTGAGCAGAGTAGCTCCGACTGCTAAATAATCTCTCCCACATCTCAGAGAAGCCAAAGTGTTGATCAATCTAGCAGCAGATTGTTGCAGGGGATGAGGCATGGCCACGTCTTTTGGCATCAACAAATAAGGAAGGATTTGTTTGCCGCTATCACATGCTACTTGGGCATGTAAACCGAGAATATCCCCTCGCAAGTATTCGTTAATCGTTTCGTCCCGGTCTCCTGGTTGGCTAAGTGTAAGTTTCTGAAGGAATGATAGTTCTTTACGTTTATATTTGTCGATCGAATAACGCTGATCAGTCATCAGAAATTGAGCTTAGTCTTCAACCCACCCAACGCAAGGCTTGCAATAGCAACAACTTCGTTTTAACGCTGCCATTGATTAAATGGAATTTGATTTTTTTATAATCCAATAACTTCGGGGATATAGGATTGACGTTGAACTCGAAGCGAGAAGGCTCTGTGAGGTCAGTCTGTTTCAACTCAACTTCCTGACCGAGCAGAGTCTTTGTCTGAAAACGAATTGAAGCATTTTAAGAATTTTCAGTGAACCGTATGAATTGAGAGAAAGATCTGCAGCTTCCGGTTCACCTCTGAACTATTTCCTCTGATATTATGATCGAACAGGTCGGGAAATATCGCGATACATGACTCGAGCATGGCTTGTAGATCGACGGCCTGTCCTCTGACCGAATTTTCGAGCGCCGCAGTCAGTTCCCCAGCGATTCCTATCAGCTTATGATAATCTGAATGCAGCTTGTGGAATCTTATCTTCAGTTTTTCATAGTTAGATTGAATATTGTACAAGTGTGATTTGGTCAGTGCCAATTCTCGGTTAGATTGAACCGAAGCCTTCATGCTTTTAGCATAAGTTGAAGAATTCAATATAGTTGCAGGCTGGCGAAGATCGCTAGTGGATATAAAGTTCGTCGTTGTAGTCACGGTGCTGATCCTGGTCTGCGCACTTCTGTGTAAAAAGATATTTACCTCAATCGCATGAATTCCTATGCTCAATTCCCTCCAATACTCACTTGGAATGTATTCTATGAGATCTATGCTTAGCGCAGTACGCAATCTGGTCATCCAAGTCGTGAATATCTTCTCTAAAGATTGGAATGTCCCTATCGTTTGGTGAGATATCGATAGTATCATCGATCATTTGCTGAGGAATCATTCCCATGATCGTACTCCTAGTTATTTCCAGCGGAATAGTGGCCAGATCATTCCGTACCATTGGTATTTTCCCAGCGGTATTCATGCTGAATAATTTATCCTCAAAATCCTTCAAATTCTCATATGCCAGAGGCACGTTTACGACGTTCCCTTTCACACAGACATAAGGTCTGCTCGGTGTGGTCATAGTTTCCGTCGATGTTTTCCGAGAAGTGGTCAAGCGGACCTAAAAAAGAAGAATTATAATCAAATCACGATCTCTCGTCGATAATTACGGGCTAAAATCTGCAGCAGTACTCAAAGTACCTGCTTGCGATTCATAAGGAAGACTTGAACAGTCTTGGTCAAATCCTCCATCCAGCTTATCTCGAATAATTCTGGAAACGTCGTGTAAGTTTGAGTTTCGTCAAGGCAAGGTAGAGCGAAAAGGGGTAACAGTTCAGTCTTCTCTTCAAATTCTCGACCGTCATTCTCCATGTATATTTTCAGCTGTTCCATAGCCTCAGTTATCATTTGCTTAGACTGATTATCCTCCTCTTCTTTGCCAAGAAAATACATTTCCTTTGCATTCTCAAGCATCGTTGTCGTTTGCGTCTTAGCAATGCGACCCGGTCCTAAGACGATGAAAAGCTCGTGAAGAAATTGAAGGACTGAACAAAAAGTGAGAAATAATTTATTCTCATGAAAGGAAGCCTACTTTCATCGGCTTGCAAATTCAGCCGTTTTATTCTGAGCGGTAAGATGGCAAAATGCAAGCGGAGTTTAAAGGTCAGCATTTTGTACTCCGCAGTTTCCCTGATGGCTTGCGGAATCAATTTATCCCAGAGCTAGAATCAGCAGGTAGAAAATTTATACTAAATTTCTGTAGTTGAAAACCGACGATCCCTTACGCTGAAAAAATTCCTCCAATCCCCAGCGACATACTGGGAGATAATTCCCTTGCAGACATCCTTCGGTATGGAATTTTTGGTGCAAAGATGCTCTGAGAGAACGTCGAACCCCAGTTTAGGCGCCTCGTGGACTAAGCTGTCCGCCGTAATCTCAAATTCATTGTAAAGCAGGAACTGTAGAATAAGTTTGAGACAAAATAGGTTGAGAAAAATATTCTTGCAAAGATAAAATTCCGTAGCTGCATTAGGGAGAGAGATGAGGATAAACGAACCTGGTGAATCAATTTAATCAGACAATCGTTGACTTGAAACGATCCAAGCAATTCTCCCAGCGATGGCTTGCACTGGCTTTAAGAATTTTTATTTAGTTTTAGATTTTTCATTGCAGATATTATTTGGAATTTAATTTTCGGTTTTGGATCGATGGATTACCTTCTCTCGTTCGTTTCTCCCGAGTCGCCGGATACCCCGATCTCCGTCATCGCGAATCCCAACGTGTTTTAAACTTTTTTTATAAAGTTGTATGAAAAGGGATCGATAACATCACACAGAAGTTAAGAACGGATCAATTTTCGTAATGACGCGCCGCGGATCCATGACAACCTCGCCAAACTTTCGAAATAGCAAGATGACAGCTCGATCTGATAACGGGTTGACATCACCCCGTCGTTACTCGCAGATTTAGCTGATTAAAGCGGGTGAAAATGAACGCGAGTGGTGAGAAAAATTTGGTTTTATCATCCCACGTAGTGCCGAAGGTATTTTTCAAGCTACGAGATATTCTTATTTCCCATAACCTAAAAGTTTCGCTATTTTAGGTTATATCGCTAACCTAAAAGCCGACACGAAGAGTTTTATATCTTTAGAAATTCTCATCAGGTACCACCGACCGTTCGTTATATTCCGAATTTCATAACCCAGGATGAAGAGACTGAGATTTTAAAGCGAGTGAGCAGTTCACCCTTACCAAAATGGACCCAATTAAGTAATCGGAGATTACAAAATTGGGGGGGAATCCCGCACCCAAAGGGAATGATAGCGGAAGAAATACCAGAGGTGAGTTACAGCTGTTTTATTTTTGTTTTTTTTTTTTATTGAAAATTAATTAGTATACATTATAAAGGAGAATGTTTCAGTGGCTGGCGAAATACGTTAAGAAGATATCAGACCTTCGGGTATTCGGGGACGAAAAAACACCGAACCATGTTTTAATCAACGAGTATTTACCCGGACAAGGAATAATGGTAAATCTAAACTTGCAATTGCGAAACTTCATCCTTGCTTAAAAAGGGCCTTTTGTCTTGGAGTCAGGATTGAAGTTCGATTCATACAGCCCGATGGGAATTAGTTACTTATAATCGAGCAGTCTTTTAGTTTCTCTACCTCTTTTATCCCGTAGGCGCATTCAGACGGTCCGTTGTTTCATCCTATAGTCACAACGATCAGCTGTGGCTCGCACACTCTCTTGGATTTTTATAAGCGGAATGAAACTGACCGCGTAGTGAGTAGAATCTGTAATAAAAATCTGAAGTCTTTCCATGGCTCCTTTTTCTCTCTACTCAAATTCTATTCTTCAATTTATTATGTTCTCAGGAGGCTCCCCGACTGGAGTTTAGTATTCTACTCGAAAGGAGGAGTCTGCTGATTCTAGAGGACAACTTGTACCACAATTATCTCCACTCAATCGCGGAAACAAACTCTGATGTTATTTCGAATGAGAATATCGTGAATATGGACCTATGTGGTGAAAAATATACAGAGAATGAAGAAATACAAAGAGGGACTAGACTATCCCTCACTATAAGACACGTGCCAAAGACTAGCAAGCTCAAATTAAGACTGGGAAGATAGTGTTTCTCGATTGATGAAGATTTTTTTTAGCGAAAATTCGCCCCTTTTCAAATCCCAGTGTAATTATTCTTCTTTTATTTCTAAAATCTGAAAGAAATTAGGAAGAATTACCAAGCCGCTGCTTTCGGAGACATTGAAACATCCACATCCTCGTAATTCTCGAGACTAACATCCATTATTTCTTCATCAGATTCGTCTAACATTCCTTGTAGCGAATGTATCGACGATATCAAAACGTGGAACTGTTTTCTACGCATTTCTAGCTTGTGTTCTAATTGCTCGGATTTTTCCTGTCAAGGAAAAAAAAAACAGGATAATTTTCGTACATTGAAGAGAATAAATCGCAGGTAAATTAATTGATTAAATAAATTTAAAAAACCGACAATATTTTGTTATACCTTTAAAGTTCCCAGCTCTTTTCTCAAAGTCGCAAGTTTTACGTCTGTCTCGAGTCGATCCGGCTGCTCGTTTATCACTTTAGCAAGCACGTCGTACTCTATTCTGTTTTTTCGTACCCTTTTAGCCTCTTGAAGTTCGACTTTGGTTTTCTCAATATCTTTTTTGGCCTCTTCAATCTGTATCCCAATTTCCTTGGACATTCTTTCGTAGCTTTTCAGCTCTTCCTGACTCATGCCAGAAACGAGGCGTGATTTTCTTTGCGCAAATTCGCACTGTGCCAACTGCGATAACATTCTTTCGTGCACAGTGTTGTCCAGATCGGGACAGTTCGCCCATTTTATAAAAGACTTTAACAAGACATTTATCCGACGATCATCGCCTGTGCCGTCACCGTCTATCAGCAATCGGCGGCGTATCACTTCCTCTGTAAAAATATCCGCGTATTCGTTGACGGAGTAAATAAATATATAAACAAACAACTCGAGATTATTTTTTCCTTTTTAGAGGTTAGTTTATTGCTCCTTCCAAGTTGCGGGTCGGGACTCTAGACAATCTAAAATACAATGTGATAATTACCGTCCGACATGTTGAGACCAATTGCAAGATAGACTTTCGGAATTTATCCCAGAACTAATATTTGCAAATTGGATAAATTACTGAATTTAAAATCAAGTCTGTGTGGCCCTCGATATCGCTAGTCGTTGATTCGGCCCTGTTTAAATTTCCGGCATCTTAATCGATCGCCGCCATGAGTATATCCGGTTTTTTGAGACATTGAATGAAGCGATATAAAGACGGCTAGCCTGCATAATGAATAAATGTGGGCTTCGGGCTGCGAAAAAATTCTGAATTTACCGATCGAAATAGCATTGCTGTATATCTATACATCTACACCCTATAGATATACCGCAACGATATTGCAGTCGGTAAGTTAGGACACTGTTCAATCTTCCAAGCCTGCTTTCCCGGCTCACGAGTCAGTCGTCTGTATATTCTTCGGTCACAGATCAATTTGTATGAAAAGAAAAACTGCTTGAAGATGGCGGCGGTGACAGCTCTGCCAGCGTCCCACAGTTTAATTCAAGTAGTTAACGAGTCGAATTTAGGAAAAATTGAGAGGTGAGTAAATCCCCGGGTTCATTTATACCCGAAAATATGATATCCCCGTTCAATGAATTCGCCGCAACAAATGTTACACGCTCGAACTATACACGCACGCTTCAACTCACCTCTATCGATTTCTTGCACAGCTTCCTAAACGACAACGCCTACAGAGAAGCTATAGAAAATTCGTCTAATTATAACACCCGATTATGCCGAGAAAGAAGACTCCGAATGCCCTTCCTCGACTCACAGACAGGTGAATATAACATTTCTGTGTTAATATATTCCAGATTTTCGATCTAAATTCCGGCTTTTTGTCGGGCAGATTTTCAAGCCTCACTCAGTAATTTGAGGCTCAATTTATTCCATTCCTTTACTTTAGGAGTCGCTCAAAATCATTCGGCACTATTCATGTCGGCTCGGGAGAGAATCCCGGGCTTAATGCATGGCCAGGTTTATACTTACCCGAGCAAAAGATGGAGAAAAAAACGGCGTCAATATCTGATGCACTATCTTCACCCAAAGCGAGGCAATCGAGGGGATATAGACGACGGGGTTGAAGGAGTTGACGGTATAAACGTGGGGCTCAATGACGACAGCAAAGATTCAGCTGCTCTCAAAGGCTCGTGATGATCAATAAGAATTTTTAGAATTGTTTTTTATGAGATTTTTCTGAGCTGACGTGAAATAATTGCTTTTATTATAACTGGGACAATTAATTCACGCCGCTCATACATTTCCATTGAAATTAACGCATGTAGATAGAGCCGAAGGCGGATCGGAGAGGAGACTAGGCTCATGGTATATTTTTTTTACTTTTTACCTTATTAGAAGCGATGAATTCTGAGGAAAGAATTATTTTAGACGAACACAGTAAGGACGCTTGGTACTACGACGAACAAGACATGATCGATATGGATGCGTTCGAGGAGCCTGATCCAGACAGCGATTACGACTATGAAGAAAGTTATAGCAGTAAAAGACGGAGGCGGAGGCCTAGAGGCGGGGCACATCATCCTATCAGGGGACATCCACCCTCTGCTGATAGTCCCGGAACAAAGAGAACCAAGGTGATTCGACGGTTTTGTGAATTTGAAAAGATTTCCCTGGGTTTTCAGTCAGTTTATTTATACATGTTTCTTTTTTTTTCTTTTTGATATTTCTTCGCCGATTTAGGGCGGAGGTCGTGGGAGGAAAAAAGCAAACTATGACAACGTTGACTCCGATAAGCCATTCGTATGTGACCGTAAGTTTAACCATAGATATAACTATAAATGATCAGTTTCTATTGTTTTGATTGAAGAAAGAAAACGAAACGATAAAACAACGAATTATAATAATTATTATTACTGCTACTACTACCACTACCACCACTTACTACTACTACTACTACTACTACTTCTACTTCTACTATCGTTTATTGTTTTGGTTTATAAGTAACTATACCGCATCGCGTTACTAAATTTGTTAATCTTATTCTATTATTATATTTTTACCATACCTATCGAACTATTTGCAAGGTAAAGAAAGGTATATATTATGATATAATATATATTAGGAGGTAAAAAAAAATACTAAGAAAAAAAGAAAGGAAGAAAGAAAACAAGCATACGAAACTTCACAATAAATTCTTTAATCGTTTAGAATAACACATTGAGTAATTCTACGTTGGGGAATGGAGTATTTTAATTAATATTTAGTTATCAGGAAGGTTATTGATTTTAATTCAGTGATTGCTTTAATTATGATAAAATTATCCCATTGATAATTAGCATACAAAGATAACAGATACACAATTAATAGTAGATTCATGCACGAGGAGCTGATTTCTATTTTTCTAATTGTCTATTTTAAGTTCAATCACTTGACGCTCTTGTGAGCAATGAAAGATTCGCAGTTCTTCGTTACTGAAATTTTTTGGAAGTTAAAAAATATCAAGTTTGCATCTGGATGAGTCGATAATTCTTGAAAGAAAAGGAAAAGTTGTTCTCTTGAATTAGGAGTTTCTTTAATTAAAGCTCTCTGAATTAATTCAAGCGTGCCTTGCATCTGTTTTCTGTTTCACAATAACATCATTGTGGCGTATATTCAGAAAGAAAAAATACTAAAGACGTTTTTAATCGAATGATAAGCGATTTGGTTTGAAATAACTAAACTAAATTGAAGGATTGTTTGAACAGGTATTTGAGTTTAATACTATTAAAAAGAACGCTAATCTTTGGAGAGAAAACGTCTCTAAAACTCTTAAATTACTTGCAAATAACTTTACCAAGCGAGAATGTGATGGCTCGCTTAGTAACGATTGAAAAAAAAAAAACGTAGGTATTTTCAAGCATCAAGCCTTGCATCGTATTGGTTTTTGCTTCTTGGGCTGGAAACTCCTTCACTGCTTGTCCATAAATAGAGATCAATGATCGGTGGATAGGGATGCGTATTAGTGCGGAAAGTGTGCAAGTGTCTATCCCTGAAAGAAAACATATCCCTCGGCTTTCGTCCTCAAACCCCTTTTCAACAATGTTCGAGAATGAGAAATGAGAAATGAGAAATGAAAAGAAAAGTTATGAATAAAACTAGAGCTGATTGAAAACAAAAAAAAGAAGAAGAACGAAACTATCTGGCCCGTAAGAAATATTGGTTGTACTTTGAACATTGTTTTTCTTTGCCCGCGAAAACAGTCTTTGCACTTTTACAGTGTGCGGCGCTCGGTATAAAACCAGACCCGGTCTGGTATACCATTACGGTCATTCCCACTCTACCTCCTCTGGCGATCCTGCTAAGGAACCAAGTCCCAGTCCCGCAGATGTTGAATCGTGGAGTGCAGCTGATGTCAACGCTTTGGACCAGCCAGGTTGGAGCCAGTATCAGCTCAGTTTTCTCACATCCTTTCGTGCCCCCGAACCATCCACTCGACATTTCCCTCCCGTTACGTTGCCTGGTTAACTTGAACTCGTCAGAGCTCAACTCCAGATTCACGTCTCTCCCGTTTACACATCATTCTCGCCTTTCTGGCAACCTCCAAACACTAGATATTTTCACAAGAGATATTCTTGCCAAAGAATTTCAAAGCATTAGCAATTTCCTCTTATCTATGTTTGGTCGATACCAGAATCTTACCAGCCCTGCCTTGAATCGATGTTTTTATGCGTACTCGTGTTGCGTGAGTGTTTGGTATGTGTGTGTTTCATAGAACCTCTCATCCTCTATTCAGCATGCTCTTCAGCTCGATAGATCCAACAAAGTAAATGATTTGTTTATTAATTTGCTCTGTAAAACCTATTTACAATCATTTCAATGAACCTGATTTGAACGTTGATTTACCTAAACTCAGTTCAAACTCATACCAAATCTTTGTCAAAGGCTCAAAATGACTCGAGCCATCGACGAGTACATATAAAATATCCGAGTCGCTAATAGCTTTAGTTTTGTGTAAAATTTAGATACGGTATACACACCGCATTTCTTGAATGTTCAGAAGGTGGTGGGAACACTTGATTAAAAACTGCAGCCTGTCCTGTTTGTCTTTGATTATATTCACTTATTTCATTTGTGTTATATGGTTTTGAAAATTCGCTAGATGTTTGAAATTAAATTAACAATTTATTCAGTTGAACAAAACTAATTCCCCTTCCCGTTTAAAATCGAGCAAAACACAGACCAATTTATACATCTCTCACAAAAACCTGACAAAAATTCTATCCATTAATTTCTATCGACCTAACTGAATGAATTGTTAATAAAGTTTAGAAAATCGACGATAAGTTATCAATCGGTCGGTGTGCATGGACGTCGGTTAGAGACGTAAAGCGCAACTGGGTATGTGGTCGGTTTGTGATTAGGTGGTACGCGAAGGGGTCGTCAGAGCACTGCTTCGTCGAGTAATTCGACTCCACCACCCGCTGCAGCACCTCCAGCTAGTGCTGGAGGAGCAGCAGTACCTCAACAGCAACAACAACCACCATTGGCAGTTACGACATCCGCTGCACCGTCCTCCCCCACTGTAACGACTCCCAAGGATGACGTACAAGGTGTTCCTTCTCCGGGTACTGCAGTTCCTTCTCCTTCTTCAGCAAAGGCCGAAGGGGTTCCGCCGCCAGCACCAACCGGGGAAAAGAAAGTAGGGAAAGCAGCTGCCCCATCTCCGTACTGCGACTTCTGCCTCGGTGACGCTAGAGAAAATAAAAAAACGGGCGGTTCGGAGGAGCTTGTATCTTGCAGCGATTGCGGCCGCTCAGGTAAGCCAGAGGAAAAAACTAAGCGCAAATACGCTAGGAGGGGTAACAATAATTGACGAAAATGAATCAGAGGTGACCAGAGGGTTTGTTTTTTTTTTTTTTTTTTTTTTTTTTTCTTCTTTCTGAACAATGAATCTTGTTTCATTCCCTGACGCATCTCGATCTTCTGTGCATAATATATAAGAGGAGATTATTGTTCCATTTAGGATGCTTTTCAGTTTAGAGTATTGATTCGAAGATTCAAATAAATGGCACTCGTTACTGTCACGCTATGCAATAGCTACTAATACAACTCGATAGACATGAAATGAATTCGAAAATTAGTGTATAGTGAAATTTTTACTCTTGGTATTTCGGTCGCTTCAAGCTAAGTAAAATGTCAATCGCGCTGTTAATTTTAAGATTACATTCACATCTTACACTTTCTTAGGCATCTATTTGTATAATTGTAAATCTGTATAGCTGCGCTATATATATTACGAATCGAGTTTTACTTAGCAGGGAACGACTTTTCTTAGATATATTATACTTATATCTCGATTAGATTTACGGAAATTTCCTTTTCTCATCTACTAGCTTGTCAACAGCCCTCTTTACCTATTAATATAATCTATGAATTGGCTTTGTTTTTTTTTTTTTTGTTTTTTTTTTTTATTATCTCTTCTTCGTTTTGGTTCCGGAGTCGCAAAAGTATCGCGACTCTAAAGTAATGATAAATACAATGACGTCGGGAGGTGCAATGATCAAAAACAAAAAATAATA
The DNA here is from genome assembly GCA_944452935.1 of Rhogogaster chlorosoma. NCBI lineage: Eukaryota > Metazoa > Arthropoda > Insecta > Hymenoptera > Tenthredinidae > Rhogogaster > Rhogogaster chlorosoma. The sequence goes on along the minus strand of OX101803.1, from coordinate 22,744,564 downwards.
AAAATTAAAAAAATATGTACAAGTCTTAGATTAAATGGTTACGAGCTTTACATATTATTATTAATTCGAGTTCTTTGAGGTGGGGGAAAAAAATACTACGACATATTGTCAAATGTCCTTCCAAAGATTGTGGCACCGGTCATTGCCTAACTTTTCTTAACGACATTACTATCATTCATTTTATAGGTCACTAGCCCTTATGCTCCAAAGCTCGACAAACTTTTACAGAAGTACATTAAGGAAATGTGGGATTGATAGTCTTTTGTTTTTCTTATATCTTTGTGATGTATTTCTAACAAGTCGTGATGTTCGCTCAGCTCTTGGCTTATAAAATGAATCTTTAGCAGAATGTTAATTTAAAGATATTCCTTGAACGTTGGATAGCTGTTAGCTCGCTCTCCATCAAACGTAACTAGTCAAACTGGACAAGGATTTTGAAATGAAATTGGCCGTATTTGATTAACTGAAATGAAAGATATTCGTTTTTACTCTTCAGATATATTTTTTTTTTCTTCTTTTTCTTTATCTATTTTTAATCTATTCCGCGTTTTGGTTTTTTACATTAGGTATCGATTATAGTTTGGGCATTAATTATTACTACCTACACCCTGTGAAACGACTGTTTTTCTCTTTAAGCTTTTTATTATATTATATAGCGCATTTTTAATAGAAAGTCATACAATGACGATGTACGAATATTTATTAGATATTTAAAGTATGAAGTGGGGGAAAAAAGAAAAATAAATAAATAAAAGAAAAATATCATTTACTTTAGAATCTCAGAAGAAGAAAGTATTTTGAGTTTATATCGAGTCTTCTAGTTATGTAAAATGTTATATTCTATGTTAAAAGAAAGAAAGAAAGAAAGAAAGAAGGAGAGAAAAAAAAAAGAACTAGGTGGACTCCGTAAGGTTGTATCGGCTTGTAAGATTCGTTATTATGATATAGTTAATTTGGTACAAACTTACGCGCTGATACTGATAGAAAATATTATTTTGGGGCTATAGACATTGAGAGATGTAAGCTGCTTATATCAATGTAATATCATATGAGTTATGATAGACACAGCATAGTCGAATCAATGTAAATGGGAAAAAAAGAAGATTTTATTGAATATCATTGGCTAAAGTATAATCGCAATTATTGAAAGCGATATTTTTTTATAAACGAAACGTGCTTATTTTAAACATTGAATCTTCAAACGTTGTAGCCGTATTACTCATATGTTATAATATAACGAGCATGCCGATAGTTCCTCCTTGTTAAATAATATCGACGAGTTGTTATTAGGCAATTTTAATTGAGCAATACCTACGAGGCTTACAAATTTTACTATTTAAGTAACCATAATTTATAGAAATACGTGACTGTATGAGCCGCGTGCAAGCGACAGAGCGAACCCTAGTGCGTGTGTGATGGACTGAGAGAGAAAGAAAGAAAGAAAGAGAGAAAGAGAGAAAGAGGGAGAGAAAGGGAATAGAGCAAAGGTGTGATAGAAAGAAAAAGCTATTCTGCGACGTTTATATTGTGCTGCGCAAGAAAGAACGTGAACTATTCCAAGGTACGCCCCCGCTATTACTTACCACCTATTACTCCAAATAATAATAACGGTATGTTCAAAAAAACAAAACAAAAAAAAAAAAAAAAAACGCAACGTCAAAAAACATTGCATCGCAATAAATAAGTAAAATAAAAGAAAGTTTGTGCGGATATATGGTAGCGTTTTCATTATTCTGGACGTTTTAGTGCTGAGGAAAGGTGAAAGATAGATTTTTTATTACTACTAAAGGCACTTGTGAACAATATTTCAATATACGAGTATACGCTGCTCTACCTGGGTCTGATTTAAAGAAAAATTTAAAATTTATTATCATAAAATAAATGGAAAATGATGATGATAGCTTGGAGTTCACTGTTCTTCGGCACAAAATAAATGTCTTGGTATATGGTACCTTTCTATCTGTCCGCTCGGTCCTCTCCCTCCCTCCTAAGTATCCCATGTCACAACCAGACGTTCTTGTTATAGGGCATCCAACTTGCTTGCAATTCACCGCTAACATGATCGTATCTGTACGTAAGTACAGGTGGCAGTGTATCGAGTGTAAATGCTGCTCCATATGCGGTACGTCGGACAACGATGTAAGTATATTATCATTCTTTACACTTTACACTTTCTCCTTTTTCTTTTCCTCCTTCTTCTTCTTGTTCTGTTCTTTTTGAAATCAAATTTGGTTTTACTGACCAAATTATCTCGACTAGGATCAGCTGCTGTTTTGCGACGACTGCGATCGCGGCTATCACATGTATTGTTTGGCACCACCGCTCGCATCACCACCGGAGGGTTCCTGGTCCTGTCAACTCTGCCTAGCTGAATTTCATCGGCGTGACTAATCTCTTAACAATAGAGAGAGAGAGAGAGAGAGAACGGGATAAAGAGAAAAAGAAAGAGAAAGAGAGACAGTACGCAGGAGATAGTACAGCGGGATCTACCTAACGCAATCCTAGGTCAGCTAGTAAAGATTTTGAATTAGAAGAAGAACGATTTATAGTTTTCGTCCTTAAAGAAGAAATTTTATCCAATTGATGACTAGCCAAGTATTAATTTTGTTTTTTTTTATCCAGTCTCCGAACTATTCCTTAAGCTTGAAATATCATTTGTATTAAATCTGCAGAGTTAGTTTACGAACGGCAGCTATGTGTATAATTCAAGTAAAGTTCGGTTATGATTATTTTAAGCATACATACGTTTGTATAAATAACTTTAGTCGTATGAATTTTTAAAAATCAATGGTTTTCAACAAGAAACGTCTCAAACGACGGGATAAATAAACGTAGACTGATATAAGCGATAAATAATTTTATAATTATTGTGTATTATAAATCTTCGGTTATTCTTCTAATTTGAAATCTATTTTTTTTATCATCTAACAATAATTGAAACTTTGGTCACCTATTATACTACTACTACTAAAAAAAAAAAAAAAAAAAAGAAAGAAGAAGAAAAACAAACGATTAACTACAAACGCTTCAGAATTCAATAGAAATTTGGATCTCGAAAACGTAGCACCACCTCGCTAATAGATCAAGAATAAATTGAATCCTATGGAATAATTCGAGACAAAGTAATATTGAGACTCTAAAAAGGCGTACAAGTTACCAACTGTTCCATAGTAATTCATAACAATAGATAGAAACGTTGTCTGTTTATCTGTACGTACCATGATACTCAAGCTTTTACACTTAAAAAACAATGTTGTAGCTACTGATAGCAGCATAGATCTATTACAGTGACTAACGCAATATTGCTGAAAAAGGAAGAAAGAAAAAAAATGAAAAAAAAAAAAGAATAATAAGGAAAAAAGTTATATTATTATATTACGAATTACGGTACGATCTTCTTGGTTGTTTAGCCCAGTATTTTTATATTTTATATATATATCGAGTGTACTTAATTTAAGATGCCATTGGTGATTTTTGGTGCCCATAATAATTATAAAAAGTAGTTGTCTTTGTTTTTCATTTTAATTGCAAAATTATAAAGAGAATAACTATTGTATACAATTATTATACTATAGCGCAAAGATCATTTGAAAAAAAAAAAAAGAAAGAAAGAAACTAAATTTAACAATATTCTGGATTTAATTTTTATACCGTTTATTTTTATCGTCATGTATGCAATTTTAAATAATAATAATAAAAAAGATTCATTTATAAAGACAAGGCATCTTCTCGGGCTGATATGTGACCAAAAATTTATCAGAAAATAGGAAACTCAATCAAGATCTCTGATACAAATTTGCGATGAATATTAGCCAGAAATAACTGATTGCAAGTTACCTTTTCAGCGGCAGAGCAATTCAACAATTTGCTAGATGCTGGTCTTCCAAAGCTTTCAAAATGCTCGAGCGGTGCTTTTTGACAAAATTTAATTTTCTATCATTCCACTATCATTTCTCGACGATATAGCAAGGGCGTTAAAAACTGTGCAAGAACTCAAACGGATTGAAAAATAAGTCCAATAATTATGAAAGAAAAGAACACAGTTACTCGAGAACGTCTTGATTCTCGATCTGTCGGGTTTAACAAACTAGAACAAACTGTCACAGCTTCCAGTTGTGCTTCGGTCTCTGCCTCACCTCATTAGCAAATACGTTTCATGGTATCCAATGTAAATTCATTTGCTTATTTAGGCCCCAGTCTAATTCATCGTAATCAATAACAACTGCTAAATTAGCACGCTTGAGAACTGTGTTTAATCTTTATCTATTTATTATTACACGTATATTTCGAGTACGTTGTACACAGCTGTGCAAAGAACTTCATCAATTCGCAAACAGTGTTCACAGTTTTGAATTGCAAAATCGATTTCCAGCTATCGTTATGTTATGTGTATTTAATTTTGACTAACAAAAGAATGACCTAAATCGGGGCAAGGCATCACTTAGTGCTAATATCTGAAGAAAAATAATAAAATACTTAACGCTATTGCAATGAAATCAGTCGAATGAAATGATATTGACTAATTGCTTATTCCCATCATAAATCTTGTACAATTTTATTCAACGTATTATGTAATTACAGTTGAACTGAGGCTAAGAATATTAATCGTGTTATTTGCAATTCATTATACATGATAATTTTTCATAAACATATTTAAATTTCAATCAGTATCTCCGACAGTGATTTACGGCGAAGATTAGGCACTGTCGCATCTCTCGCTGGATATCCGACCGGAAGTAACAACGTCAGTTTTTCATAAACAGGACGATTCAACAGTTTGCGAAGTGCGGGCCCACAATTTAAAGGTGTAGAAGTCAGCGTCACCAATCCAGCGCTCTTGACAAGAAAAAGAGAAATGAATATTCAGAAGTAGTGGAAATTTTCCATTAAAATCAACCCTTCTGAAAGAAGTAAATGACAAGCAGAAAATATCAAGCCACCTGAATAGCCGCGAGGAGTATACCGCAAGCGATAGAAACGCTTAATTCATGATAATAATGAATCTTTTTCTTCCCGTTCTCAGCCAGGCCATAAGTTTGTTTGAAAATCATAATCAGATGCGGAGCTGTAGTGAGATACTCCTTGACCCAGTCAGTCCTCAACGGTTTTAGATCAGTGGTCCATTTCTTGCCCATTCTTTTTTTGTAATTAACTTCTTCCTCCTTTTCAATTATTTCCCTAATCACAGCCTTTTTCTTGGGATCAGATACCACCACAAAAGTCCAGGGCTCGGTGTGAGCTCCGCTAGGTGCAGTCCCTGAAATTTTCGACTCAGATTTTTATCCAAATTTGAAATCCTGGCTTAATCTGTGCCTTCCATTTACCAGCCGATCTTACGATCTCGCGAATGACTTCTATCGGTACTGGATCCGGGCTGAAAAATCTAACTGTACGTCTAGCAGATGCCATTTTGTAAAATTCTCTCGCTTTATGCATCATGTCTTCTTCCGAAGGCCTGTTGTAGAGGTAAGGCACGTGTTCCAGGTCCCTGGGAAGGGCTGGTTCATCTGCATCATCGTCGGACGAGTTTTCCGCCTCGTTTTCATCTAAAAAGTTGTTTTTTTATGTTAGGAGAGGATTGCCAAAGACCCGTGATTACAAGGAATACCTGATTCCTCATCTTTAGAGGATTTCGAGTCGCCTGAATCCTGTTCAAATGTTAGCTTAGAAGTTCGAAAGACTTTTGATGATTTAGCAAAGATGTTGAATACTACGAAAGATATAATACAGATCAAAATGTATTGCCAATAATTGTTGAAGAATGGAAAGCTCGAGGATAACATGTTACTTTCTCTTTGCAGTGATATTATCGAACTGGAATGAGCGTATTTATTGTATATATGGATCGCAAGAGTTTATATTTTCTTTTTCTTATCAGCGAAGACGGTCCATAGTTTTATCAACTTATGTAAACTCGTCGAGTTCTTTTAGGTCACTGTATGATTTATTACAATCAATAAAAAGCGGCAATTTAACTTTCTGCTTGAAACAAGTATACATCCTATCCTTAGCACGACGCTGTTATGTATGTCATCATGTTTACACATATACAGAATATGTATACACAGGTGGGAGAGAAATGAAAGGAATTAAAATTAAAAAACTAGTGGCAGCTACCTATAATTAGAAATTGTTTATATCATGTTTGCATTTTCATTTATTCAAATTCTAACAGATTAGATACAAATTTTTTTTATCCACGTTGAAGATGAGCCTATGATTCTACGGTAATTAAAATCGATCAAGATGACCACGCTATAGATATATGTAATTCGTATATATATATTCTTTCTATTTATATACTCCGAAAAGACTTCCGCGAGTGCGTAGTTGATCGTTTCTCTCGTGGGTATGAGGTGCATAATGTAATTGTAGGGATTAATTATTGATATTATGCGAATAATAATAAAAATATTAATTTTTTTGAAAAATAATTTTCGCGCATTGCGCGTTTGATAGTTAATAGGATAGTTCGTAGATGGCGATAGGGAGCAAGTAAAGAGGAAAACAAAACACTGTGAAATCCGCAGAAGAACCCTACCGCGGGATAGTTCGTGAGAAGTAGGAGTAGGAAGAGATTGATTTTATTATAAATTCTCAATGATGGGTTAAACAATCGGCTGTGAAATTTCCGTTCGAGTAAATCATGTATCGGTAATAATATGAGTGAATCGGGCGAGAGAAAAATCCGATCGTATTATTGTAACGAGAATATTTTCGAGTTGAAGTGACAGGTAGAAAAAGAACATGGCCGCCGATTGTCATGTGTTTTAATCTCGACGCTATTCTTAGGAAGTAATTGTCAGTCGTAACTTTTATCAGCATTGTGTCTAAAGTTCATTAGAGATTTCTACCGCAGGCTGTCGATTCGGCGAAAATCGTTGTTTGTTCTAAACGAGAAGAATACATATCGCGTGGTCGACTGACGTAGTCGTAATAAATCTAAAATCGTGTCGGTGCATTTGACAAATCGCATACATATATCGCCGTTGCGGTTATTTACGTTGGATTTCTCGAACTCGTGAAAGAAAAGCATGTGTATAAATAGCCTGAAATTGAATCTGCGAATTGACGCGGTGTGTGAAAAGTTTTCAAGGTACGATTTGTCCCTCTCATTTTCCGCGTCGTATAACGCCGCGAACCTCTGTCCGCAGTCACGTAATAAGCTGATTGACGATAACCACGTTGTGAATTATCTAAAATACGACTCTTAACAAATTAAAGATCGAAAATAATAAATATCATTTTAATGCCGCGATTTTTAGCTCTATGTTTCGGCTGCCCCGTTGCGTCGGAGTTGTTGACCAAGGTCCGTCGAAAACATAATAATCATCATAATATTAAGATAAAAATGTAAACGGGGTTCACCGCAAAAACGGAAGGGAACTTTTTATCAATTATAAACGATCAAGTAAAGCAAGGCGTAGCTTGTAAGATGGCGTCTAGATAAATGTTAATGTATTCATCAGCTCCTCGTATTTCCCGCGTTTCTTTTGCTCTCGGGTTTTAAATAAGGGATAAGAAAGTGTGCTGATATATAAATAAAAGAACCAAGAATAAAGGGATGACGGAGATGGACGTATCAACGTCGTGCAACGCCACCATGCAGCCACCTCCCTTACCGCCACCTGACAAACACCTCGCGACATCGACGACGACGGAGACGGAGATGACTGTCACCCACGTGCTGACATTTGGTATTTATCGCATATTATTAATAAACATTCATTGGGAGAAGGTGTGTTTGAGAAATCTCATATTTTTCATCCATGCATGTTTTTCGTTCAAAAAAATTCATATGTTCTTCGAGCGAGGAGAAGAAATAAATGTAAGTAATTCTTCCACCTATGAAATAAGGAAAGGACTTGAGTCGTTGATGAAGCCGTAGAAAAATACGAGCTATTTAGTATTCTGTCTTCTTTGGTCGTCAACGCGTTCGGGTTTATCGCTAGGAGGATATAGCCTGCAGTTAGTGCTAAAGCGTGCTTGAAAAAAATTCTATATGATATTCCGACTGTAAATTTGGCCTCGGAATTGAACCCTAGTTAGAGGAAAAATAATTCTGTTCAAAAAGAGGCTCGCAATAATATTTCGTTCGTAGTTTATTCTCGAGTTAGGCGATCCACGAATTTCCTTGTTTTCAATTAGCGGAATAGAAATAAAGAAGTTGGAGTATAAGCGTCAAGGACTTCCTCGTAAAATATTATTTGATCTAAGAATTCCGCTGGCGAGATAGTATACATAGTGTAAGAAGTAATTCATATTCATACGAGCTACATCGAGTAATAGATCGATTATTTGAAAAATACTCGGTTTAGCGTATAATTGCGTAACCATAAAAACTCGTTGCGCAATGTTTGATAATAGTTCGCGTTCGCGAACCGAGCCCAGCTGGCAGAAAGAAGAATCTCAGGGTTACCGTTACCTCCTCCTCTTCTTCTTCTTCTTCGGCGGTAGAAAAACATTCCATAACTTTTTTTTTCCTTCCCCTTTTTACCCGCCCGTTATTAATTATTAATTTTTCTCCTCTCAACTCCCACCTCTACTACTATAATACTCTGAAACGTATAGAAAAACATCAACAATAATAATCATAATGATGATGATAATAATAATCGTAATTCGTAACATGCGGCCGCTGACACTGATACTGTTCGCGGATCTTATCTTCCCTTCGAATACCCAGTCAACTCTTACCCCTTCCATATTTTTCCCACCTAGTCGAAACTCCACGAATTCTCATCGTGGCCCTCGTGTTTTCCAAATCAGCTGTTAGTCAGGCGGTAGTCACGGGGAGGGGCAACAACTGAGGTCGGAGCTGGGAAAGGTAGGGGGAATACCCTCGCTCCCCTCTACTCCCCTTCTCTAAAATTCTCCCACCAAAGGCGGGGGTGTCTACGGTCAGTTGCCAGCGGGACACCGCTCTACGCGTCACGTAGTAGCTGATGTCTCTCGATCATTTCTGCGTATCATTCAGTAGCGACGTACATATTTTCGTTCTCAACTATTGTACATATATATACACACATTTAATAATTCATTATTATAAACCTATATAGAAGTTTGTTTTTGAACTGTGTTTTTATTTTGTCTTTTTTTTTTTTTTTTTCTTTTTATTCCTCTCGTATTTCTTTGTTTACACTCTTTATCTACAATATATACTTGGTTTCTCAAACTTATATTGGTATAACAATACGATAAGGCGATACGATATGATTGTGAACTTTTGCTCGTGCTCCTTATTGACGTTGTGTGGTCGCGGAGTTTGGCAGTGAAAGTGGGACAGTACCGTTGTGGTCGTCGATATTCGAGAAAAGATTGCGACTTTTCGGACTACGTACTAATTTTTTTCTTTTTTAATTTTTATCCTCTTTGTCTGTCTTGTCTGTTCTTTTTTTTTTTTATTCCCTGCGTGTCTCGCTTTTTGCGTTATCACGGTCGGGTACAGTGTACACAGACAAGGAACGAACTCGCTCGCGAGCGCAAGCAACCAGATTGTGACACGCGCACGGGTCAATTTCTCCTGTCTAGACTAACAGACTTAAGGAGTAGGTTCGAAACGTTCGTACGTCCGACGTCCTTCAATCACGCACCATTTATTCTATGCTCAATACGCAGAAGGCGAAAAAGAGGAATGAATTATACGTGTCTATGATGACGATCGCGTATAATCAACAGACTGAGGACCAATAGCCAGAGGCTATTATTTTAACGCGGAAAAATAGAACGAAACAGAAACAGAAAGAGAAAGAGAAAAAAAAAAGAATTATTACGATATCTAATCCCGATCGGTGTGTCCGATCGACTATACTACCACTACTACTACTACTACTGCGGAGTGATGTTGTTGCGAAGTACTGTATAACGCGGTGAAAAATAGTTGCGGTTAAAAATAAAATACATTCAGTCAGGAGGGACCAACTCGAAGTTTAAAGTGCACGAAATTATAAACTGCGTATAGAGAGACGAAGTAGTAGTGTACATATCTATTTATCTCAATCTCTTGGTGTATTATTAAAACAAGGTAACAAAAAGGTGGAGAATTAATAAGACCAATAACAACACGAAATTACTATATACGTGGTATATATTATCAAGGTTTCGAATACGACCGCGATAGTTCGATGCCTTCGTATAAATGATCAAGGACTGACCGAGCGAAAAGTCTGGGCCGAAGCTGGGCAGATGAGTACATTACCCATATGTGCTAACGCTTCGGGTTATTCTACTACATGTTCGATGCACACCCGTTACTACTGCAGTTGTCAGACGCACGCGGTTCTCCTCGCAGTCAGCTGACCATGGCCGAGCAATACTGGGTCGCCCTACGGTGATGAAATAAATACAGTTTTCTACGCGTTTTCTCAACATAATAAGACTCGACGATAATTGTTCCTAATTATTGCGCCTAAATCGCGCATAATAATAATAATAATATTAACAATATAGTAAAATAAAATAAAATAAAATTGAATCAATAATATATTGAAAATGAAGAATCCCGAACACGAAAGTGGATATTTCGAGGACTGTAGTGACGTTGAAATAATCGGAGAATCGGATCACTCGACGATTGGTGGCAGAGGTATTAAGTGGGCTTCGGGATCGGGAGGATCGGCTGGTTCTTGTAGCTTGGCAAAGGCGATTAATGAATTGGACGTTAGTGATTCGCCCGCATCTCCTCAGCCTGTTACAGGACACGAGGAACGTCAATCGAGAGGTAAATTTCGGTGATGGAATAATAAATATAATATAGATAGGTGAAAAAATGTCAACTGATGTATAATTTTATTATACAATACATATCTGAATTAATTAAATTCAAAAATGAGACCACGCGACGTCTGGAGAATTAATACAGTCTTATTCGTCTCTTTTTCTATGTAAGAGTTTATACCTTCGATTGCAATTTATTCCTATATACATATATATGTAAAGACAGGTAGGACTTTCGAATTTTTCAATTTTTAAATTCACTACATTAGTTTATTTTTATTCTTTCGCTTCAAATACTTATATATTCACGTTTCTATGCAAACCTTGAACGAACGAATCGATAATTATACATGAAAGTTGGGAGATCTAAGGTTAACAACTGTATACTATACAGTATATAGTTTAATTTTCTAAACTCGAGGCGACCAAAGAATCGGACATAATTGTTTCACTCGAGGTAATTACCATTAACTTAAGACTTAGCGAGGATTTAGTAAGAAAAAGAAGAAAAAGTGACATTTCTATAACGAGGGAATTTTAACGACCTATCCTAATATCGATGCGTTTAATTATCTGGGTCGGCTTTGTGCAGCTCTTATATACATACATTATTATGTTCTTTAACCTGATTGTTTACGATTTTCTCCTTCCTCTTATTTTATTATTATTCCATATTATTATCATCATTATTAATATCCCGCGACTTCTCTGTTTATTATCTCTTATACAATATAATAACGCAATTATAAATAAATAATACGTATATATATATGTATGTATGTACCAACGAGAGCATTCGTGTACCGGCCAGTTACAATATGCGTCAGCGTTACTCCAGGACAAATCTATAAACATATATATAAAATATGTTTAAATAACAGGAGAATAACAACAACAATAACAAAAGTGTAGCAACGACGTGGCGTCCGTCTAACTTTGGCGCAAACAAGTTTATTTTTCGCAGTCTTAAGCTTAACAAAAGACTAAGGGGAATTCCGATTATCCCCTCTGTATAACTACCTTGTTTTGTATTTACGACAAAATACGGATTAGTTCATTTTTACCTGGAAGTATAGGTACCTATCTAGGAATGTTAATTTACTCTTTCTTTCGCGCTAACTCTCCCCCCCACCGTTTTTAACGGGTTGTATATATGTATATACCGCTTACGTCTATTTCGAGAAAGTTCTAGGTCTAATTATAATTATTCAACGCGATAAATTAATGAATGTATATTTTTAAATCCATAAATAAAATTCGCCGAAAATATATTATTTGCAAAAATATATTATTTCTTTTTTTTTCTTCTTTTTCATTTTCTTGCATTTTTCGGAGTATAGGAGCGACTTGTTCTTTGACTATTTAAGTACATTAAACACCGATAATACACGAAGTTGTTTTGCTCCTTCTAATACCGTCTGCTACTTCTCCTGCTGTTATTAACATGTTACGTACCTATAGATCGAGCGGAGAATAGCTAGTAGGTACCGCTGCCGCACAGCGATTATAGTATACAGAGGCGTAATAGTAAACCGCATTTATTAACGCGTTAATGTAAAACGGCAAATACTCGTATATACATCCTCCTCTCGTTTCCTATAGCCAGAGCCTCCTTCTTCTCTTTCCTATTTTGTTTTTTTTTCTTTCTTTTTTTTTTTTTATATTTTAACTTCGTCTTGAGATCGCAGCTCGTATAATGTCAATAACAAATTCAGACTTTGACGAAAGGTTACGTAACTTGTAAGTCAGTGGCGGCTAGTAGGTAGGTAGGTAGGTAGGTAGTGTACCTCATGATCGGCCAGAGTTGGTAAAAGACACGCGAGTTTTAGCGTCAAGGTCGCTCTCGCTAAACGTCGCGTCTATATAACAATGGGATAAACTATTAGCATTATTATGATTTTATTTTATTATTATGCATATTTTGAATGAAAAGAAAAAAAATTACAAAATTCGAACTAAGGAAGGCGATCGCGTCGAGTCGCGAAAGAGGCTACTTAGCCGCTTTATATGTATACTGCATGCAGCTAATGCGGTATCGGAGATACGCGGAGGACTCGTGGCTCGTAGCTCGTAGCTCGTAGCTCGTGGCGTTCGAAGAACCGAAAGAAAGTCGGTCCCGTTACGAAATAGCGAGTGAATGCTGGCTATCTGGGTCAAGCAAAAGCGGAACTTCTGCACTGCGCGCGAGAGAGGCCCCCCCTCAAGCTTTGCGGACTGCGGTTTAACAGCTAACGTTACCCGATCATCCTCAAGGATTGTCTTTCGATACTCCGGACGAATATACCTACATATATATAATTAAATGCACCAGCGATCGTTAAAATATACCGTTCTCGATCTCGATCAAACGACCCGCATAATTTGTATTTATATATTATATACTTTAATTAGATACTGTTATATCCATTTTTAATATCGTCATTTTTTTTTCAATTTTTTTAATTTTTTTTTTCTTACATTTCTTCTTAATTACTTATCCGCTTAACATATTCTCAGATTTTTATGGGTAACGGCTGATCGCGATAACTGGGTCAAATTCTAGGCAACCGCGACGAGCTTGTACATACCTACCTGCCTACCTACCTTCCTACCTTCCTATCTTCCTACCTAACTCCCTGTACATGTATATATATATATTTATATATACATATGTGTAACTCTGTATGTATGTACGTATGTACTACGTACCTGAATTCGATCATGGCCGCCGTCACCACCACCTTGACACAAATCACGAGTCATTTTGCGCGCGTGTCTTTTTAGCTGCCTTACATCTCATCACGATTCGCAAATTTCTTTCACTCTCCAATATATTCGAATTCATTAATACGCTCAATCTTATATACTCATCGTTAATGTATAGGCTATGTGTTACACATAATATGTACCTGAAAAAAACACTTCATTATTATTTTCTTATTACATTTATTTATATATATATCATAGAGAATATAGGATGATTGATAATAATATTGAGGGACACGTGTAGTATTGAATAGTATATTTATGATTGATTTGTTGGTGATTTATAAATCGTCGCAATGCGCACCATTCGTCTTACTTATATTCATTAATACCGTATTATTAACCGCCTTGATAAAACTATATGGTAGTAGTTATTATAGATATATTTAGTTCTTCTTGCGACACAACTGACAATAAGCGTTTTGTATTTCATCTACAAGTAATGAGTAGTTATTTTCATTCTAAGACAATTTATATGTGTGTGTGGGAGAATATTAGAATGTTATACCGGGCGGTAATCGTGTATATAATTTAACATTTCACTAGTCGATTGTTACCGCGACGATAAGCTGTAACAGGTAGAAAGAGAAATAAAGAAATGAAAAAAATTAAAGTTAAAAATAAATTACCTACGTATAAAACGTTTCATTACGCAACAAGGATATAGAAAATTTCGCGAATTATATACTTATTCATTGCGATATTAAAAGAAAAGAAAAAAAAATTCACTTTTCTTTTTACACACGTAGGCATACTTGTAAATGAAATTTCAAAATATTTTATAATCAACATTGTATTATTTTCGAAATGTTAAACATAATATGCTGCAGTATGCATATATCGTACATATTTATACGTGTCTTACTGTTAGACCGATTGCTAGATATTGCGTAAATATTTTAACATCGTGGTTATTTCCCAAATCTAATTCTATTCATGCATCGTTCTAGTTGGTTTTCTCATATTTTTTTTTTTATACGAATCATCCCGCGAACGTGTGCACCTTTTTTTTTTTATTATTTTTTTTTTAACACCATTCGAAATCACGCAATTATTTAATTCTCTATTTTCGTTTTTACAGTTAATCTGGCCGACAATGGAGGTCAGAGAGTCGACATGTCTCACTTTGACCTTCTCAAGGTGCTCGGAACCGGAGGTCAGTATATTAAATCCGGCCTTGATGCACCCGAATATTCTATTATACATATTTTGATCCAATGAATTTTCTCGAAAAATTTCTCCCTTTCACATATATACCATGAGTCATTATTCTTCTCCTACAGCTTACGGGAAGGTCTTTCTCGTACGGAAGAGAACGGGAGGCGATACCGGACGTTTGTACGCGATGAAGGTGTTGAAGAAGGCGTCAATCGTTCAGAAGAAAAAAACTACCGAACACACTAAGACCGAAAGACAAGTACTCGAGGCTGTTAGGGACAGTCCTTTCTTGGTCACTTTGCACTACGCTTTTCAAACTGATGCAAAACTTCATTTAATTTTAGGTGAGACCATTCATCATTTAACTATCTAACGATAAGAATTTATTTCCTGATTTTTTGTCGATTCAGAAAAATTAATTATAAGCGTCAAGTTCGAAGAAAAAAAAAAATGAAATTTTTTTACCACTTCTTTCCCACAGAAAAGTTGAAAAAAAAAAAAAAAAAAAAAAAATTGAGAAAATTACTTGATTCTTGAATTTTTGTTATACGTATGAGATGTATAGTTTTGTCGATCGAGAAATGAATGTTAAACAGAAATGATTATTATATCATAATGAGAAACAAAAGAAAGAATCAAAAGAAATATAATAATAATAATAATAATGAACAGAAATTATTCATCTGTTTTTATTACCTTGACACTCGACGCGACATCCAGTTTAATATTAGATCTTGTTTGTTACAGATTACGTTAGCGGCGGTGAATTATTTACTCATTTGTATCAACGTGAACATTTTACAGAGGATGAAGTACGAGTTTATATCGGAGAGATTATCTTAGCACTTGAACATCTTCACAAGGTATTTCAGATTCCTGATTAATGACTGATTTTTGTCTAATCTAATCGATATTGTTTTTCATACCTGAATGTAAATATTAAATATATGAAAGAGAAATCTTCTGACTCATTGTAATTCTCTAGAACTTTTAAAACCGAATAGATTATCCGTGAGAAAAAAAAGAAGAAGAAGTAATTTACAATTTGCTTAAACCAAGATTTGTTAACTTTCACTCAATTTCTCCCACCAATTTCATTCATTCCCTGAATCTAAGTGTAAAAAAACTTGTTTTTTTTTCAGCTCGGAATCATCTACAGAGATATCAAGCTAGAGAACATTTTGCTCGATCACGAGGGCCACATAGTTCTAACGGATTTTGGCCTTAGTAAAGAATTCCTGCCTCACGAAAGGGAGCATAATGCTCGTGCCTATTCTTTCTGTGGTACGATAGAATACATGGCACCTGAAGTAGTGAGAGGCGGAAGTGCTGGACACGATATTGTAAGTGTCTGTCTCTGAAATGATGTGATGAATATCTAAATCAGAATCGGCATTCTTTTTCATTTTATTAACTTTGAAATTTCTTTCGATTTCTTTCAGGCTGTCGATTGGTGGAGTGTCGGAGTTCTTACTTACGAGCTTTTGACCGGTGCCTCGCCGTTCACAGTCGAGGGGGAGAGAAATACTCAGCAAGAAATATCTAGGAGAATATTAAAAACCGAACCCCCAATTCCTGGGCACTTAAGCGCCTCGGTTCGCAGCTTCATCTCAAGTCTTCTGGTCAAAGATCCTAGACAAAGGCTTGGCGGGGGACCTAGAGACGCCAAGGAACTGAAGGAGCATTCATTCTTCAAAAACGCTTCGCCCGATTTCAGTTGGGACAATCTAGAGTCTCGCAAAATCACACCACCCTTTGTACCAAGGATTGCTCACGAGCTAGACACCAGCAATTTCTCAGACGAATTTACTAAGATGGTCGCCGCTGATAGTCCTGCGGTCGTGCCTCCTAATTTCGACAAAATTTTCCGGGTGAGAATTGAATTTTTCTCATTTATCAACGATCTATATCTCCCGGGTCGAACTTGACCCGAAAATAACGAAAGAATCGTTTCTAATCTTTCTCTTCGCTAATTCCAGGGCTACTCCTACGTTGCTCCGTCTATATTATTCACCGACAACGTCGTTAGCGAGGATATATTCCGACACGTTGACCGAGGCGCGAACGAAGCCCAGCGTCCCTCAGCCTCCGACGTGTTAGCCGCTCGTTTCGAGGAGTCGGCATTTTTCAAAACTTACGAACTGGACCCGCGCGAAGATGCCTTAGGAGACGGTAGCTTTTCCGTATGCCGTCGCTGTCGCCATCGTCAATCCCGGCAGGAATTTGCAGTCAAGATAGTCAGCCGCAGGGTGGACTGCGGGAGGGAAGCAAATTTGCTTAAAACCTGCCAAGGCCATCCGAACATCGTTAAACTGATCGAAGTTCATCAAGACCGAGCCCACACATATCTTGTAATGGAACTTCTGAAGGGGGGTGAACTGATGCGGAAGTCTCGTCCGTTTCCCGAAATTCAAGCTAGTCGAATAATGCGTCAGCTCGCTTCGGCGGTACGTTTTATGCACTCGCGAGGCGTTGTCCACAGAGATCTTAAACCGGAAAACATAGTCTTTACCAGCGCCGGCGATGACTCGTCAGTTAAAGTTGTAGACTTTGGTTTTGCGAGGATAAGACGAGGCCGCGAGCCCCTTCACACGCCTTGTTTCACGCTGCCTTACGCCGCCCCAGAAGTTCTGGCTAGACAGGGATACGACGAAAGTTGCGACCTGTGGAGTCTTGGCGCCATCTTGTACTCCATGCTCTCGGGAAGGCCGCCGTTTCGCGCTGGATCCCCGGATTTCGCTTCCAGAGTAAAAGCGGGGGACATAGATTTCGACAGCGAGGCATGGCGCGGGGTTTCTTCATCCGCTAAAGAAGTTGCGAGGGGACTTTTGACCGCTGATCCTAACCGGAGACTGACTGCTTCGGAACTTGCCAATCACGAGTGGGTCCTGGGCTCTGCTGCACCCCCGATTACTCCTGTGGCCGAATCTTCGTCGTCTAATTTGGCCGCTCCTTCGACAAGCGAGAAAGGCGAGAGTTTCAGACTCAGAGAAGTGGATGGAGCAAAGCTAGCACAAAGAAGAAAACTCCACAAGAGATCCACTTCCAGTTCTGTCTCCTCTTCGGCTTCAAACACTTCTTCAAGTCCCTCTGTTCAGCTGTTGAGACCTCCGAGCACAACTACGACTGTTGCTTCTGCCTCACCGGCTCAGCCCAGTGTTTTTGACTTTGGTGAGGAGAGAGTGAACGAGTATCTGAGCTCACTTTCTTCCTCTTCAGACTCAAACTCGCCTAGAATTGCGAGGAAAACTGAGAGAAGCGAACAGTCCGGTGGACCCAGAGCTAAAAGACGCAAACGGGAACCTGACGACGGCGCAAGCTCAGGGGCCCAAGGAGACGGGAATGGTAACGGACCCGTTACTAGAGCGAGGAAAAGGAAGCTGGAACAAAATACTAGCAGTTCGGATAGCTCGATTGAATCTTCCGAGGCTACGTCAAGACCTGGTAAAAGGGATCCGATAGTACACAGAAAACAGAGAACTGGGAAACGGCCCAAACGACTTGCTACTATAATTGTAGAATAGAATTGAACGTGTGGTATAATTATTATTAATATTATGATTATTATTATTATTATTATTATTATTATTATTATTGTAACGATAGTGTAGAAAACTATAACTAGTTTTTGTTTCCTATTGCATTTTCCGTGACGTAACGCTGCTGCCTTTGGAAGTTGATTGTGCAAGACGCGGATATCGCACCATTCCTATCTCAGTACTTTTAGAATCGTTTTGTAAATAGGTAGGTAGGTAGGTACTTTGAGTATTGCGCTACTCTATATCACCTGCTAAAACAATATAAGCGGCGTGTTAAATCGGTTTTTTTTTTTTTGTTAACAAAGATGTTGATTTTTTAACGGGTAGGTAGGGTATATAATAAAATTACTTTATAAACTCAAAGAGGTAAGGGAGGGTTCAAGGGTGTAATATATTGTATACGCTCGTATATTAACTGATTGATATCCTTTATGTATAATAATATATAGAAAGAAAGAAAGTGAGAGAGAGAGAGAGATAAGGAGAGAGAAAAACGATAAAGAAATGACGATATGATAAAGGGAGAGAAATATATAAAGCTAAAGCAAAGTTATTTTTATTGTTGCCTATTTAAATGAGAGAACATGTTTATTAAATCTGTTTATTAGCTTTTTCTTCTTCAATATTATAGAGAAAGAGATAGAGAGAGAGAGAGAGAGAGAGAGAGAGAGAGAGATTCGGTTTTCTGTGATCATGAAATCGTTGGAAATTGTTGAATATACATACTGTGACTGTGCCTCGGGTATACCCAATTTATAAGAGTATACAGGAAAAAGTTAGACTGGTACTGTGATTGGAGATTAAAAACATTTTCTAGGTATTCATCGTTGTTTTTATTGTACTTGAAAGTAACGCTATAAAGCAGCTGGATTTTTCTTATTAATTGTACGAAGTTTGAATAATTAATTTAACGACGGTTTCCAGTCATCAGTTTCCTCTGAACTCTTAAAACTAAAACTAACTGAAAGCTAGGATGTATAATCAATTAGGCGGTTTTTGCCTTTAAGAAAAAAAAAAAAAAGAAATATAAAAAGAAAATTAAGGAAAAAAAGGAAAAAAAAAATTACGATAATTGATATGATAAGCCTGTTTACCACTTACCTACATATTAACTAGTGTGGAATATTGTCTAGTTGACCGATTTCTAGATATTGGATAAAAAAAATAAAATAAAAATAATAATGAAATGGGAAAGACTGAAACATGGGTTGTATGTGGCGACTCAGGGAACAGGCATGCTTACAATAAAAAAAAAAAAACGTCTTTAGTTCTATCGTTATAAATACGAGATAATACAGGTTCTGCATGGCTGTACCGCACACCTCTGCCAAAGACGACTGAAGCAACGTTACACTGTTAAGACCAAAAAAAGAAAAACAAAAAAACAAAAAAAACATAAAAAGTAAAAAATGAGTGAAAACTAAAAAAAAAAAGATAAAAAAAAACATAATAAGTAAATGAATAAAAGAAAGAAACGAAGATTAATGATTAAATCAATAAAAAATATAATAATAATATTAATAATAACGATGATAGTTATAACAAGAATAAACAATAAATGACGAATAATTAATTAAAATGAAAAATCTGAGTCGTATACCATACATATTATATATTTGTAGTCGCATTGGATAATTGTGAGAAGGAGGATGAGCTCTGTGCGCGCTAATTAAATATTATTATTATTATAAATTGTACTTTAAAGCGTAATAGATATTACATATTATTATAATATTTGAAAAAAAAAAAGAAATAATTAAATATGAAAAATAAATATATATATATTTAATATAACTGCATATATAAATTGAAATGATATTCTTTAATGAGATGGAATATAGATGTATGATATGTATACAGGGCGAGGGATATCTGAAGCATTCGAAGTTGTGTTATATCAAAAAAAAACTGTCAGAAGTAACCAGTTGTAACGCTTTGTTTACCTCGATCCTGTGTGTCTCTATACATATACATTATATATAGGTATATATATATTTTTATTTAGGAGCGTAAAGTCATTAAACATTATGAATTAAATTAATTAACGCTACGCGAAGGAAAGATACAGTTTTTTTTCTTTTTTTTTTTTTTTTCTTTTATTTTGTGATATACTATATCGTTAGTTACGTTGTAATAGACAATTAAATATCCTTTTCTGAGTGTATATGTATATAATAAATATTTATATACACAGAAAGTATAATCAGCTTCTATGAAATAGGGAGAATGCTGTTTTGTTGCTATGGGTGCATAAAAAGAGATGCCTACCTTTGTTACTACTGGTTGTTTAAATATATCATATGATGTTTATTTATATACTGTGTACTTATTATCATTCTTTTACACCTAGAATAGATGCATGCTTGGGGAGAGACCCTGGGCGATTGGAGCTGGGTCGGTTTAACATGAATTGTAATTTCCAAAATACTGTATTATCTGCATTTTGTTCGAATCCAGAGATTGAGAGTAGAATATTGTAAATTGATTATAAAACAAGAATCTGTTGATTAGCTTACTTTTTATTTGTTCGTCGTAAACCTTGAACGATGAACTTTAGTTCTTGTTTTTGAACTCTGTATTGCATTCTACTTATATGTATATATACACTTATGCAGTATATGTATATATATGTTGGGAAGGAAAGAGACTGGTGGGAAATAATAATAATAATAAAAGAGTATATGAAATCCACAATATAAATCAGAAAATCAGCGTATATATTATCGAATAATGATAAAGAAAGATACACAAGCGTGATTAAAATTTAAAACGCTGGTTTTGACGTACAGTAAAATGCTCCTTAATATAATAATTGGACATAGTATAAATTAACGTTACCAAGCTCCAAGAATAAGTATAAATCACAATGAATTACCGATTCGTAAGAATGATGAAAATCCACTGATATTAATTACCATGAATTCAAAGATCTGCAGAAATATATAATATATTTATATACGTATAATGTTTAATCATTAATGTGATGTAAGTCAAGTTCCACTAGTTGTTATCTTTTTCTTACATTTCTTTATTGTGATTTTTTATTTTTCTTTTATTTTCTTTCTTTCTTTTCTTATGCAGGATAAAGTTAATCGGACATTCATTTATATTTGACTAGGACGTAAATAATCGTAATGGTATGAAGTCGCATATGTGCGCTAACAGTTCCTTTTCTAAACTAAAACATTTAAATCCACAAAGGCTTTGGGTAGTTCGCTGGTTCTCTCATTATTGGCAGAATCTAATTTTCAGTTTAATTTACCATTTATTGATCCGAAACGGCGCCGGCCTTGTGCAGAAAATAATTAACGAAAATTATTGAAACCACTTGAGTGTGTTCAAATCTAAACCGACTTATTTATTGACTGAAAGTAGCGCACATCATGTTCCGATAACATCCCTTCCATAACAACAATCTCATGATACAAAAATAAACGGAGAGAGGGAATTGAAAATGATGAAATTTCAATATAGTATCAAAGAAAAGAATTGAAAATACTAGATATTACAACAAGCGTTCAATAAACAACTCAAACTCTTTGCGGTTCTGACTATAGGCTCTCCCCGTTAATTATTATAACATTAATTTGTTGGAGCTATGATGTTATCGAATCCTACGTAAAATTGATCGTCGTTTACTTCAATTCTATCTATAAACAAAAACATTGATTTGGTTACATAGGCCTCCGAGCCGGAGCTTAATTCAAACTTATCTTTGTATTCGTCATATAGGTACATCAATGGTACATTCATATACATGCCGACGCATTAGGTAATCGATTTAGTATAAGCCAATATTCCTGCTCCAAGTAAAAAAGCATAATATTTATTTTCCTGTTCTTCATTGTCGTCGAGGAGACTGCAGAGTCGGGGAGGACTTACTTGGCCATAGAATGCTACTGATATAGAATACAAAGAGTTTATTTTAAGTGTATTTTAAAAGACCTGTCAGAAGCCCTCTTGCCCCTTCATTTTACATTCTTTAAAATATGAAAAAGTTTCAAAGTTTATAAGTTGGAAATTATTTGACGAGTGGAAAAATAAATTCTCCCTTCGCTTCGATCGTTCCCTACCATTATCGTTATTGTTAATAATGTTATTTACGAATAATCTTAATCATTAGCAAACGAATTTACTTGTAAATTTTATAGATTACATCGATCATTTCTTCTCGCTAATACTCGATGATTACCACGACTCAAACAAATATACAAATTAATATAAAAAAAATCTTCATAGGATTTTTGTCTAAACGAGGAGCAGGAATCGGGGATCGTTTCAGATCGTTTCACACAGAAGCAGGGAGCACCCAACCCCCAGCCCCTAGCAGCATCCTCCACCTTGGGCACCGCCCTGACCTCCGGTTCCTGCTAGTCCACCCGGGCTTGTAGGGGAATGTTGAGGTCCAATTTTGATCCCGTTTGCCTGTAATCGTTTTGCATTTTTATCAAAGTAAATTAAGACACGATTTCAATCATCCGAGTGAAATTAGCCAAGATTAATCTCTGTTGGATATATTTCTTCACCTCGTTGTTAATGTCGAATACTCCTTCTTGTATTTTTTCATAAATCTCTTTCGCAGTGTTTATAAATGCCTCCTCTACGTTCGCAGCTGTTTTTGCGCTGGTTTCCATGAATACAAGACCGTGTTCACGGGCGAACGCTTCGCCCTCTTCCCTCTTAACTTCTCTCCGTGAATCAAGGTCGCTCTTGTTTCCAATCAACATTATTACCATGTTAGAGTTTGAGTGTTGTCGAGCATCCTCTAGCCACGTTGTTAAATGGTTAAATGTTTCTCTGCGCGTTATGTCGTATACTAACAAAGCTCCTGCTGCTCCGCGGTAGTAAGATCGTGTTATTGAACGGAACGCCTCCTGCCCTGCCTGCGGAAATATGAAATGGACATTTTTTTTCACACTTTTAATTTGGATTTAGAATTCCATGTTCAGAATTATTCACAAGAATGGAAACTTTTCTTTACCGTATCCCAAATTTGGAGTTTGATCTGTTTACCATCAATGGTTATCATTCGGGCTCCAAATTCTACACCAATTGTCAAATCGTGTACAGGCTGAAACCTTTTGTCTGTGAATTGGAGCAGCAGACATGACTTGCCCACTCCTGTTTGTCAAATAAATAATACAATTCTCTTAGTCATTTTTCGAGATTTTAGATTAAGATTGTAGCTCAGGTCTTACAGAGAGAGAAGAAAAATTAGAGCGGAATTAATGATGCTTTCTGATGGGTTAGTTAAGTCATTTAAAATGAGGTTAATTTCCCCTGAAGATGATCCGGAATTTTGAGGAAAATATTATTATTTTTTTTTTTTCTATTTTTTTGTTCAAACGTCAGAGTTGGGTATACAAGGGATCGAAGGTTTTATCTATAAAGCAGAAATTATCGGAACATAGTTTTTGGTTAAGGGGGAAAAGTTACTGTGGAATAATATCAAGCGAGTCGGAATTGAATATTGGTGATCTGAATGCAATGAAAACAATGGGAGCTGTCATGGACAACGCGTAATACGGACAGATGATCGCGAAATTGTTAGAAGAAAAAAAAAAATCCTCAGAATATCACTGTTTTATTTCTATGTTACGTACCCGTATCACCGATAATAATATATTTGAATAGGTAAGCGTAAGACATTTTAAAATCTATCAAAGATTTTTAAAACACAGTAATTTTTGAAATACACAGAAGAGAAGCGTAGTTTCAACTCTCTTTTTTAGCTGCTTATTCTGGCTTATCGCTTCTGCTGGCTGCTGCTGCTGCTGCTGCTGCTTTAACGTGACGTCACTATAGTATGACCAGTCGGTTAACTTCGGATATATTCGTACTTCTTCGTGATACGTAGATACATTCTACGGAGCGTGTGTCTAGTGTCACTCGGCGATATTCAGAAGCTATTTACACATAGAAAACGTCTCTGTCACGTAAAAAATCTCACCAATATACCCGGACTATTGTTTCCGAATTATTATTCAGCTAGTTATTCGGTTACATCAATCCCGAACAAAGCTGTAAACATTATTTCCTCGTATTGTTAATTTGAACCTCGTGGGAAAACAAGGTCACAGCGCTTGCGCGCCCAATGCATCATGGGAGTACCGCGTACGCCGAAACTAGGATTGGGTTCATGAAACGCGTTGGTATTTCGTATTTTCTCGGCTTTTATAGTTGTTCAATATTCTCGAAATCGCGAAAGTGTTATCAAATAAGACACTGTGCACGATTCACTGTCGTCGAGTGATATGGGTGAGTAAAATACGAATATATTCGACGACAAACAAGTCAATTCAACTAACCCCGTCAGAGCTGAGATGACATGTATTCTCAATATCGTTTTGTTATTTTTAAATTTATCGAATGTTGTGAGAAGGAATTGTGAAAAGAAATTGCTTCCGTGATAATAATTTTTATTATTTAATCAAAAATACGATTTTATATATTTAACAACATATTACTACGTAAATACGTATAAATCTCATTTGACAGAAGTGAGTAGGAAATTTCGCGGAGATAAGTGGGGATCAAAAACAGCCTTTAATGTTGGCGACAAATTTCTCTCTGACAAGTACAAAAATCTGTCCAACAAAACTACGCTCTCTACTAACGGCGCTATCATCAATCTGAGAGAACAAAATATCACAACTCGTTCCCAACGTTCTAAAAGTTTAGAGATACGAGGATTTTCAAATTCCCCTAAACTATCGAGTAGATTCTCTCGCACCAGATTCTCAGTCGCTGCTATACAGTATCTGAAAAATAAAGAATCCTCAGTTATTCATGAGTCGAGGCAGTTTTTGCAATTTTTTTCAAGCTAATTTAAACCCAATGGTTAATATCTCGATAACCTACTCTTTGAACGTTGTATTTTCCCTTATTTTTACACTCCTCAATTTTCCGTATCGTAGGGAAGGGCTTTTTTCAACTAACAGACTCTCAAGCCCAGCTCGATAAGCGTGTACCTAAAAAATAACACTTCATCTTTATCTCACAGATTTTTTAATTGAATAATTCATACAAAATCTATCCTTGTTACTTTCAGCTCCCAATATTCAGCAGATTTCAATTTCTGACAATGATTCTCTACCGCGTGACAAGAAACTTCCAACGCTGCATAGGACAGATGCTTGCTACTCTTTGATGATCGCAGATATTTACTCAGCGGATAACTTCTCGATGTGTCGGATTCATCCCTGAAAATGGTGAGTCGGAGGAAAATCTATACTTTAGAATTTATTTGTGTGCAGGAAAATGTTGTAAATAAATGCTGAAAATAAACTGCCAAACTCTCTTTTCCTTTTCTTACAATTCGCCTTTTTTTTTTTTTTTAATTGTGAATTTTTTGCGATGTACATGTAAGTGCTTGAACAGAAAAAGAGCTTTTTTTCATCTTTTCTTACCCAAGGGTCATTTTCATGTAACAGCATCCCGCGATACAGATAAATTTCGCACATTCAGTCTCTGCATAAAATTGCAATAACGTTGTAGCCAAGTCTCCGCAGGGATGTAATCCAATCAAACCAAACCCTGACGATTCTTTGTACAGTTTAAACTTGTCTTTAAATTCATTCTTCAATCTCTCTGCAAATAACGACGATCCTGACGAATTTCTTTCAATTTTTAAAGACACGTGCTCAGGCTTTTGACCTCGGAAATCAGGCAGGTATTTCAGAGCCATTGATTCAAATTTCGCATCTAGATTCCTGAAATAATTATCCATATTATTAATCAACAATTTCGAATTGATTTCACTTTTCCATCAAATCGACTAACCATTTTTCGTATAAAATTACTCTTCAGTAAATTATTTCACATAACTTTCTCGTTGGAAATAAATGACGAAAAAATTGACGAGAGCTTCTTCCTATTTCTTATTTATTTATTTTTTATTCAAGATTGATTTATGCATTAGAAGTAATTAAAAAATAAAAATACAGATTAGACGTGAAACTATGAATTATATCGATACTTGTATCTCCATTTATTCGAAATTCGACTATACCGTGCTTGTTCCGAAAGTGGTGATTGCTGCTCTACGCACGTAACGCACATCTCATATTTGTAAGCCAGGGTTCGAGCTAGGTGTCCCATTCCGGCCCCAATGTCAACCGCAAACTCGGAGTTTGCTGATTCTGCGCAATCCGCGATTATCTATAATTTATTTCGATTCGTGGTTGAATAATTGAATTACATTAACGTTTTTCTGAATTAATTTATATTATTATAGTAGATATTTACTAAGCGCGTTAGTACCTCAGCCATTATATCAATTTCGTGTTTTTTTTTCGGCTTAACATGTTTAGCAAATAGATTTTGTAACTTAGGATGATTCGAGCAAGCGTTTGAATTTCTCTTTCTTGCTTCGTTCGATATTTTGAAAGGTAAAGAATCAGGCCCCATTGTTTTCTCGTTCATTCTTCTATTTTCACATTTCAATACTATCTTCCTACTGGGATCTCGATTTATTTGTAAAAGTTTTACCACTCTACGGAGCGCCTGTAAGGATAATGGCCATACGCGATTCCTAGAATAATTTTATACAAAAGTTACCAAAAAAAAAAAGAAGAAATTCGTTATCAATCAATTAAATTAAATTTGGAATCAATATATTTATTATTATTAATATTATTGTATTGATTTAAATTGTTGTTACGTTACCTAGAATTTTCATTCAAAATCCACGATCCTAATTCTCCAGGTGTAGTAGACTCGAAAAAATCAATCCAGCTATTTGGTAGTTTTTGCCAAAAATCATCTTCGTAAAAATCCTATACGAATCATCAGAAGACAAAGTAGAGTGGATTAGGTAGTTCGGAAATATATCGACGAAGACACTTTCACTATCGTTGTTATTATTGTTATTATTATTATTATGAATATGTAATGATCAAGGAATTGTAATTTTTCTATTCAATTCATTTCTAATTCCGTTTCTTTATTTTATCGCAATTTTTGAATCTTTCGCGGCTAGTTTTCGCCTGCACGGATATCCAATCTAGGTTCATTTTCGTTTCCTCGGAATATATTTCGCGACCGAGCATGCGTACGAAAATAATAATAACAATAATAACGAACGTGCGATCGCGTCGTAGGTCGAGCATATAAATCCCATTCATGTTCTACACGTATAGTCGAAAATGAAATCATCTTACTACGATTCAATTCATTCATTATTCAACTCACCACGATATATGCGTCCAGCAACCATCCGAACTTATCGATAACGTCAAATGTCTGGCGTATAGTTTCGCGAACGTTGTGACAAATTTGACATAAGCACGTGCTCTCGTCGACGGTAGCCATCCTCCTTCTGTCTCTTTAAATGTATATTTTTATTCATTTATGTATATATATATATTTTTTTGTTCATGTATAATATATACAGTTTATGATACAAATTTCTAACGAAATATATTTACGAGTATATTATTTTTGCATATAATATACATATATATGGATAATTTAAAATGAAGAATATGTTGAACTAATTAACATACCGCGCGCGGGAAACTTTGAAGAATTTATGAATGCACGTATGTACATACTTGCAGTATGTATAAAAAATGATGTTACAGGTGGATGGATGTAGGATATTATAGCTATACATAATTTGTGTTCAGTTTATTTATTAATTATAAAACGAAGTAGGCACTTCCATACAGTTCCCTCGTTCCACTTAGCGAGGTATAGCAACACTTTCACTCTTCAGCAGTTACGTTATATATTGCCGCAGCAGCTGCAGGCATATTAATGCCACTCAGTTATAGGAGGATATATATCCATACACATAGTGCGTATCTATGTATACGTATTATTATAACATATACTCAAGCAATTAAACTAGCGATGTACAAATTGCGATTTTGTGTGTAAGAGCTGCAATAAAACTGTATCACGCTTCGTGAGAATTAAACAGCTCAACTTTGACGCGAGTGGAATTGAAGCGCGGCATACATATCGCAATAGTTGTTGCGATAATTACCGTAACAGTTCTTCTTTTTTTTTTATTCCGTTTCTTCCTCTATTTTCTTTCAATTATTATTATTATTCCTTGAATTTATCATATCGTGTTAAAGTCTGTTTTCCCTGATAGTTTCTCATTTTTATTTATCTATTTATCGTTATTAGGTATATACTACGGGTTACTTTTTCTCCTGTTTTTTTTTCTGTTTTTTTCTTTAATAGATATTAAAAATCACAGATTTATTGTCTGGACCTTCTTACGCCAGTCGTTGTAAGTGAAAGTTATACCAAGTAGGACGAACCGCGAACGCACACTTCTTTAGATCTTTCAATCTCTCGCTATAACACTGACCGTATATACTCGCAGGTCCACGTCATGCTGTGCAGATGTTCGCGCAAATATTCGTTTTATTATTTATATAGCTATAATATTACTATTTAAGAGTGTATAGAATCGTTTATACGTAGATGTATTATTATTTTCTATTTAACTTTTTTATTTTTATTTTTTTATACACCTATATATCTTTTCGGAAAACATTATACATATACGGTGAAATTATCGTATACATACCAAATACCGGAAGCTATTCCACACAACTTTCGAAATTCTTTTTAAGCTTTAATAAGTCAAGGTTGGAACCCATCCGCTCCCTCGGAGATCCACGCTGCTCATTCTTAGATATATAGAGATGTTACTTTTACACCGTATCTATAAAGTGAATTAGATTTTTTTTGTTTTTTTTTTCAACAATAAAAATCAATGGAATAAATTTCGATTAAATATCGCGTCTCGTTGGAATAATTTTAAGCAATTCGTCTCGGTTGAATGACATTGGTTATATATTTACGTAAGAAAGCGTAATATAAAATTGGAAAAAAAAAACTAAAAATCATTTCCTCGAAGATATATATCCTGTATATTATATTTAGATCGTTGATAAAAATATGCCGATACTTAGTGTCTATAGGGAGATGATTTCAATTTCGTTACCTTGTCGAGGTCGCTGGAAAAGTATATAGTAATGACGGCTACAAGGCGTTCGGAGACGGTCACATTTATACAGATACATTAATATACGTACATACGTGCATACATTCACAATCGGATTGTATAAAGAAAGTTCCATCCTACCTGACGCGATATCACTCGGCTATAGTATAGGTATATAGGTATTCTCCCAATATTCATTGGAGAGTCGAGGCTTGACCTGGCCCCGTGTCATGCGGGTCCTTAAAAAATTCTATGTAGCCATCTAAGTATGTACACGTCGATATATACGATTATACATATAAATTCTATACCCAAATGCACACACGCAGGTGTAATGTGCATTCGTTTATACATAGAGACGGGATTGGTATGAGTATATGGTATAAAATAAAGTTATATACCTCGTTCCTTCTCAAGACTTGCGTGGAGGATGGTAAAAAGGCATATTACTGCAGGTAGAGAAAGGTGCCCGAGCGTATACACATCAAAAGATTAGAGTGGAGCTCTTCGTTTAGTTCGGTGGGGGACGCGAGAGAAACGAACTCAAGAGGCAAGGATCCTACCTGGCAATCAGTTTTCATCTGTATGTCTTCGACGTTCAGTCGCGTTACACTGATCTCGAAGGTACATACCCGCTGGTTCAGGGTGCATCAGGGGATTACAGTATAACCGGTTATACATGCTGTTTTAAATCGGCTGGTTACACGGCCTCATTATAATATAGTTTTTATCTCGGGGGTTATATTACACAAATGCAGTGCGACTTGATGTATATTTGAAAGCGATTTAATAAACGAAGAAGAGAATAATGGAGATCTTCAAATTCGTAAGTGCCTATTTATGTGTATGAAAAATATAAGTAAATTAATTATTTCTTTATTTTATATTCTATTATCGAAATTTTTTTTTATTCCGTACATCTGACACACGGGCCGTTCGGTTAATAATAATTGACATGCATGTATATAGATATGTAACTATACATATATATAGAAGCGAGTTTCGCCGTTCTTAATTAGCACGAGGTGCACAGCTCTCGGAAGTAATATGTAGGTATATTATAGACACGATGCGAAACGAATTAATTTAATAAGAAGAAATTCTAATTAAATTTCGAATCTTGAATAAAAAATTATTATCCATGTATATATATAGTATTTCATTGAAAATAAAAATAATTAATTATAAATAATAGCTTCTGACAGTTGAAATTAATACGGGAGGTTTTTTTTTTGAACGCGATTATAAATTCTTTGAAATAAATAAGTACACCTACATACTTCGAACTTACTTTACCATATTGGGAACAGTCCTGACTTGGAATTGTTTATCATGGGGACCGGTTAACTGTGTCTCTGATGCTACTAGAATACCAATTGATCCCTCGGCTATGGGCTATAGTCTTGGATATGGGTGCAGGATGTCTTTTCTCGGTATAAAACCGGGTCAGTCGGTTACGTGTGTCAGATGAACCACGCATATATTAACCACCCAACTGCCTGGGAATTTAGTCCTCGATAAAAAGAATTTTTTTTTATTAACGCTTAAAACGTAAAGAAATATTAATCCTCGCATATTATTTACAACCGATAGTCGACGACGGTAATTTTCGTTTTACAGACCGCTATTTTATTGCTGATTGTCGCGGCGACAGTATCCGGCGAAAAGGAAGAAGGGGGAGGCGGAATATCTCGTGAGAAAAGACAGCAAATCGCGTTTTATCCACGGCGAGGTGCTCGCCCACCTCCATATGCTGTGCAGATGGAACCAATCGTTCAATACTCTCAGAGAGACCCGCTCTATAATCCTCTAGCAAGCGCGAAGAGCGACGATTCGGTTTATCTAGAAGATCAGGGACACCCGCCGAACGGATATTACCAAAGTGAACCAGAACCGATAATAGAAATCATTATTAAAGAGTCTAACGAAACTCTGCCGACTCCGGCCCCTTTGCCTCAACCCCTACCCCCGCGACCCACGAAGGAACCGATTCAAGTATTCTACGTTAAATACGAGAAGAAAAAAGGACATGGGGACGACAAACCGAGAGTTATTTACGACACTCCGGTACCTGCACTCACGCCTGTTGAAGAACACGAGGAAGTTCAACCCGAGCATTCCGAACATCACGAAGAATTAACCTATGTTACGTCGCCTGCACCGCCGTTGGAACCTTCTACTACTTTGAGGACTCTGATTAGGCCAGATAGTGAGACTTATCATGCTGGGAGTAGCGGGATTCGGGTTACTTTTGGTACTGAACAAGTACCGCCTAATCAACATAATAAAAGGAGCGACAGGGACCAGGATAGACCGACGTTTTTAGGACCGATTAATACGAGTGGCTCATCGAAGAGGCAGCATGGACCTTATCAACCACTTCAACCTGTGGCTCATCCTGGTATTCACAGATTTCCACCTGCACATGCTCAGCAAAGAGTTGTCAACTCGTTTCCTTCGATTGTAAATAGTCCTCAGCAAAATGGACCGGGATTTTCGCCGCAGTTACAGTTTCAGCAGACACAGTTGACCAGGAATCCTAATGCTGGGAGACCTCAGAGATTGCCTATTACTATACAGGGCCTTCCTGATGTACAGCAACGCGTTCCTTTCAATTCTTTCAATGGCCGTTTACAGAATGGTAATCAACAACAGTCTGTTCCGATTCAGAGCGGGTTCAACGTAGATCATCAACAACAGAATTTATTTAAACAACAGGAAATCGAGAAGCAAAGGTATTACGAACAGAGGAGACAGCAGGATCTTATCAGACAACAAGAACAGAATAGACAACGGGAACAAATTCAGAGACAACAACAGGAACAGATTAGAATACAGGAGCAGCAAAGGAGACAGCAGGAAGCCGAACAGAAACAAATACAGGAACAGCAGAGAAGACAGCAGGAAATTGAACAGAAACAGATACAGGAACAGCAGAGAAGACAGCAAGAAATTGAACAGAAACAGATACAGGAACAATACAGACAACAGCAGGTCAAATACAATCAACAGTTCCAGCAGATATCTCAACCGCAATTTTTAATTCCACAACACCAACCCCCCACTTCTTCTCCATCTGACCGTCCAGGTGGTGAGATTTTGAAGGCTGTACCAAAGCTCGAACAGCACTATGCTATCAGGGAAAATCCTTTGCATCCTGGACCGTTCCCTCCAAATCCACAGCCTTCGCAATTTCCGGTTATTAATCAGGGACAGTTTAGCCAGAGTCAACAACCCAACAGTATCGATAGTACGCAACATTTTCCGCGTAATCGTCAAGTCCCGTTTTCCGGCGGTGATAGTAGTCAACAACAGACAACAACGAAACAACAAAGTTTCCAGAACTCACAGCAGCAGCAACAGCAACAGCAGCAGCAGCAGCAGCAGCAATTCTTTTCCCAAAACTTACCAGCCCCTCAGCAATTAGCCCATACCGGTACTGTAGGTAATACTCAATCGATTTGGGAATCCCGTCCGATATTTTCGCGACAAAATTCAAACTCTGGACAACCAGTTTACGCTACTCCTGTCGCCAACTTTGGTGATGTAATTCGACCCTCTTCCACTACACCGACTTATACACCTTCGACCACTGCTTCACCTCCACCTAGCATTTCTACCACTACAGAAGCTCCTAGTACAACAACTGAAGTTTCCCCTAAGAGTGAGGCTAAAATCAAACAAAATATCGCTAATCTTCCTGACGAAGTACCTGACGATATAAGAGAACAACTTTTGAGCTCTGGTATACTGGGTAATGCTGATATTCAAATATTGGATTACGACAAAGTTGGGGACATTCCGATAGAAAATCTACCACCGGAAGCTTTGGCTAACTTTTATGGCGCAGGTGGTGGAGGAGCAGTTAGTGCCGCAGCCAGCGAACCGGTTCCAGCAATCGTTAAGAGGCCAAAGATCATCAATTCGTCAGGAGAAATAACAGCTCCGAAAATACCACCTAAGGTAGAACAAGCCACGCTTAGACCAGGTGGCGTAGAAATGAAAGTGGTACACTTTGACCCTAATACTGCCCAAGGTCAGGCTATAGCTAATCAACATATTAGAGAGGATGCTACTCATATTCTTGATCCAGTTAAGATTGGAGCTAAGGATAGTTCAAGGTACAATCGATACCTTCCACTCAAGGTTAGCGGTGCTGCATTTCCGCTACCAGACGTACCGGAACTAAATGGTAGAAAAATTACAAGCGTCGTTGTACTCGCACCTGTTGACTACAACTTTCAAGTAGAGAGGGACCACCAAGATAGTCAAATTACACGGGGGGCCAGAAAACTGAATGATGTACAAGCTGTTAGATTTTTAGCTGGTGATGCCCTCAAGCAAGTCGTTAAAAAACCGAACGCTGAAAACTACAAGAAATGGTTGGAACAAGAAAGCCGCGCTGATCCTCAGAGGCAGTCAGTCGTTCTTCTTGTGACAACGTAAGAGATAATCCTTTCTGCTTTTTATTTTTCAATTTTTTTCTTTTATTATTTCGCGGTTTTTTAATTTTGTTTATTTTTTTTTCTACATATTTTTAGGCCCGCCGACGATTCGCATGGTGATAAGGAGATTTTCATGTACGATGTCGCTACCCAGGCTGTTAGTAAATTGGCTGGAGATTTATCGACTGCTTTTGTAGACGTTGCGGAAAGTAATTCTGAAAATGAGGAAGCTCAGACGGACATTCAAGTGTCATCTTCAACAAATTAAAGAACTATTATTATTTTTTTTTTTTGTTCCAACGACTATTATTTCCATGAATTTATTTAGGCTGCTTTGAAAAAAAAAAGAAAGAAAAAAAAAACCTTCCGAATCAAATTGAGTTCACGTATTAATAATATAATCAGTGCCAAATTTAGAGTGAAATGAGATATATACCTATAATCGCTAATAACGATATCCTATTATTCATATCATTCTTTTCAACGGTAGGATATATGTATATGTATATTTCGTATACTGAAAAATAATTAACGAAACGCCAGTTGATATAATTAAAAAGAAAACGAAGAGATTAATTTTATATTATTATTATATATTAATATTATATATGCGATGTAGATATCTTTATCTGTATATACTACATTTCTTTTTATACATATATTTTTTTATACGAAATAAAGATGACTTTTTTTATATATATCTATCGGGGTATATAAGACTCATTTGTATATTTGAATTTAACATGCAATCTCTTCGATATTAGCAGCTAATCAAAATCTGACCTCTTCACTTTCTACTCAACTTTCTACAGTCTTTGGTTTTTCCCAGAGCTGACTGTGGCCAAGTAAATTTTCACCAAGGGTTCAAATCAGGTCAGAGTTGGGTTTGCTCGCCTGTTTTGATCGGATTAGCTGAGCTTGCACCGGGGTAAGGCGGTAAGGTTTCAACACACCGACATATCAAGTTTATTTTGACTTTCAGAATATTATGAAGGCTTCATGGACCCACAGAAAGCATTGATTTTGAATTTCACAGTCCCAAAATAATGTGCAGAAATTATTTCTTATTTTACCAGATCGGCAGCAACACACACCTTCTTGCAGTCAACGCAGAGTTTTCTGAACAGACAGGGAAGGCTATGTCCAGCCTCTGAGTGACCGATATCGAAGTCATCACCCTCACTTATCAACTCGAAAAAGAAAAAGTTGGACTGACGGGCATAATGATCAATTGGACAACATAGCTGGATCTTCCCTATCAGCAAATGATGGTAAGTGATTGAATACAGAGATCAGAGAAATTTTGTTTGAAAATACTAATTGTTGAGTAGATATTATATTAACATTAACTATAATAACTTTTCAATTGTTTGAATATAATTTTCTATTCCATTAGAAATGGTCGAAAGAATTCATTGGGAATTATGCTTCTGGTAAAGCGGAGCGGAAGGATTCGCTGGGGAAATTAAAGCTGGAAATCAGGCTGAAAAATGGCAGCGAAAAATCGTCCTCTGGTGTAGATAATTGCCCTGAATGCTTTTCCGTGTCTGATTATGAAACTACTACCTTTGATGCCATGGCGGAATAATTTTCATCTGTGAAATGCAACCGGGACGACTTAGAGTTTAATGAAGACATGAATGTGGATGATCTTCCAACATCAGCTAAGAAGGATGATGGTTTTGATGATGAAAAGACGAGGGGAGTGAAGCAGTGAATCAGGCAAGGATGATTAATTAAATTAGATTTCATAGATAGAGATTGCGATGATATTTATAAGGAATAAAAATCACGATTTAACAAACTGGTACCTGCTTGAATAAACAAACAATGAGCAATATATTTTTATTTGTTTCAGGAAATAGCTTCACAGTGGAAAAAAACAAACTGATTCAGACATTCAAGAGGAGAAGTTATTGTCCGGCTTAGGACTTTCATATCCAAATGCTGTAGACGTTTGAAACCCAGTAGCATTATAATCGATGAGCTTTGTCCTAGCTGCGGAAACGAGACTTTGGAAATGGTCGCTGTCTTACTGGTAAAGAATGAGAAACAGCAGATTACACCAATACTAAGAAAATCATTTACAGCTAGGGGGATAAAGGTGGGGATTTGGTTGAGGAATGTTCTACTTGTATAATTACGTTTAATACTTTTTATATTTATTTTTAATTTACTATGGATTATATTTGTGATAAGTTTCTTTTTTTTTTTCTTTGCTGTTTCAACCTATCTTGAAGATTCTGTTGAAGATATATAAATAAATATAAACAAAAATATAGTTTCATTAGTTATTTGGTAGCTTTCATAAATTCTTAGACTAATTTAATACTGTAAAATATATTCGTGACGTAGATATATACAGTGGTTTTTAATAGCGTAATTGCCAGGAATTCGGCAAAATTATCACGTATTCACGCATATGATGAAAATAGATTCTTGCTTGGCTGTCATATTAACGTACTGATTGATAATGATTTACATAACACTCGTCTCTCTGTTACAGTTGGAAAAACTTCCATCACAGTCCAAACGCCGGCCCGGGAATAGGAATCTGTACCAAGTGGCGATTGAAACGAACGGATGTATATGTATACAACTCACTCGGAAAAATTTGTTGTATTAGCTTGTATGCCTATTATCGTAATACTTGTATATTGCGATGAGTACAGATTTTTTTTTAATAGTAAAACATTGTATACTTAATTTTGCCAATAAGTAACATTGCATCAATTTTATATCAATAAATTGACAGACAAATCAACAATTAATTGCATTATTATTTTCCACTTTCCCCTCCCGACAATTGCTAGTATAAATAAATGTATAGACGTAGATGAAGCCACGGATGCATGCATGTAACTATACACATATCCTCTGCTCCGCCAAAAATTTCAGCATAACTCCTCAGTTCACATGTTCTCCTGATACCAGGCGCAGAAATTTTTCGAGTAAAAATCCTTCGAACTCCGCAAATCGCTAGTATAAGTTAACTATAGGTATAGAGAGGTATAGAGAGACGTGTGAATGAATGAATCAATAGGCATATCCTTTTTCGGCACACCTCCTCAGGTCAGATGTTCTCCTGATACCAGGAGCAGGAATTTTGCGAGTTAAAATGCTTCTAACTCCGCAAATCGCTAGTATAAGTTAACTATAGGTATAGAGACGTATAGAGAGAGGTATGCATGAATGAATCAATACACATATCCTTTTTCGGCACACCTCCTTGGGTCAGATGTTCTCCTGATACCAGGAGCAGAAATTTTGCGAGTTAAAATGCTTCCAACTCCGCAAATCGCTAGTATAAGTTAACTATAGGTATAGAGAGGTATAGAGAGACGTGTGAATGAATGAATCAATAGGCATATCCTTTTTCGGCACACCTCCTCAGGTCAGATGTTCTCCTGATACCAGGAGCAGAAATTTTGCGAGTTAAAATGCTTCTAACTCCGCAAATCGCTAGTATAAGTTAACTATAGGCATAGAGACGTATAGAGAGAGGTATGCATGAATGAATCAATACACATATCCTTTTTCGGCACACCTCCTTGGGTCAGATGTTCTCCTGATACCAGGAGCAGAAATTTTGCGAGTTAAAATGCTTCTAACTCCGCAAATCGCTAGTATAAGTTAACTATAGGTATAGAGACGTATAGAGAGAGGTATGCATGAATGAATCAATACACATATCCTTTTTCGGCACACCTCCTTGGGTCAGATGTTCTCCTGATACCAGGAGCAGAAATTTTGCGAGTTAAAATGCTTCTAACTCCGCAAATCGCTAGTATAAGTTAACTATAGGTATAGAGACGTATAGAGAGAGGTATGCATGAATGAATCAATACACATATCCTTTTTCGGCACACCTCCTTGGGTCAGATGTTCTCCTGATACCAGGAGCAGAAATTTTGCGAGTTAAAATGCTTCTAACTCCGCAAATCGCTAGTATAAGTTAACTATAGGTATAGAGAGGTATAGAGAGAGGTATGCATGAATGAATCAATACACATATCCTTTTTCGGCACACCTCCTTGGGTCAGATGTTCTCCTGATACTATATAGAAAAATTTTGTGACTTAAAATTTTTATGACTGAAAATCGACTTACATTGTGAAAAAAAATAAAAATAAATAAAAAGGCGCAGATCGTGGAAAGGGGAAAATAATGACGCAATTGATTATTGGTATGTTTATAAATTTATTGATGCAAATCGGTATAATATGGCTTATCGTAAAAGTTGAGTATAATTGGTAATTGTATCTTAACAATAAATAGATATGTCTACCCATCGCAATACAAGTATTACAATAATATGTGTATACTAGCTAAGGCAACAAAACTTTTCCGAGCGAATTCATCAGTTCGTTGGAGTTGACAATCGAAACAGAATCCTTGCTGGGTGGAGGTACGTGGACTGTGATGAAAGACCATTCTACTGTAACTGAAAAACGAGTGTTATTATATGAGTATCAATCAGTACATTCGAATATTCGAAAATAATCTATTTTCATTGTTAACTGCGTGATAATATAGCGACCACTTCTGCGTGTTCGAAATATTTCTACTAAGATGTTATACATACGTTAACGCAGTCCCATATCAACGCTTTGAAGCCATAAAGGCCACTGACCCCGCGACAGGTTTTCTTACCCTAGGTCAGTGCTGCGCCCAACGGGGTGACAAATGCTATTGCCATCTCGCGGTCGAACGAACGAACTACTTTTTCTACGGAACACACCTGCGCCTTATGATATGCAACTTGCATGCCAGTCTAGTCCAATTGTTGCATATGGCTAGGCGTACCTATATCTGCGGCAAAAGTAGTTCGTCTAGGCGACCGCGAGATGGCGATACCATTTGGTGCCCCGTGCGCCGACTTTAACTTTTTCCGCAACCAGCGGACGAATAGAATGACCCTAACCTCCGTAACCTTTACCCAAAATAACCTATATTCCTAGATTTTAAACTACTTTGGTACTTTGAGGGATTGACTTTTATCAACAATAATGAGGCTAACCGCATTTCTTATGCAGAAAGTCGGCGATTTGACTAAACAGCATTCAAACCTACCAGAGGCTTACATAAATCGTATCGTTAATAAGGTAACTTTATCTCTACCTAACCTCTTAGTTACCTCTTATAAACTCTAATATCAGATGAACTATTCCATGCTCTATTTTTGACAGAGATTGAAACCGTAGATTTATAGAATAGAAAGACATAGTTTTTCGATACATATTTTATTCCTGTTCTTTCCGTCAAACAGTTCTAATCATGTATTAAAACGTACTCATATACCTTGTAGACATTCACTGATAATCTACGTTTGCTCGCAGGTCTATTATCAAACACCTCGTGCAGTTCAGTACCAAAATCGCAGCATAAAACGCAAAAATTTTCGATTTACAATGAACCGACCATGGACTGCTCAATCTGAATTTCAAAATGCTCCAAACAAGCCGCGAAAAAAAGTATTCGTAGAGCCAATTAAGGACTGGAGTTTCTTCAAAGGTGATAGGGTGAGTTTGCCAATAATTAGAATGGATTTCAGCTATTTTGTTAAATCATATTCTACGATTGTTCATCTTGTAAATCTGATATTAATGGTGTAAAATGTTTACAGGTGGAAGTACTCGTTGGTCGTGATAAAGGAAAGCAAGGAGTAGTTACTCAGATAATACAAGAGAGAAACTGGGTAGTTGTTGAAGGGCTGAATACACATTTAAGGCGAGTTGGAAAGGATAAAGATTTCCCAGGCTCAATCGTATTGAGCGAAGCTCCTCTGCTGGTTACATCGGAGGTTGCCCTGGTCGACCCTAGCGATTTGTAGGTAGAACATGCAGATCAAGCATGCCCCGCACTTAAAAGAACCATTTTCCAAGTCAAATGGAATATCTAATTGAACGTAATGAACGCTAATCTATTGTTAAAATGGTTTTATACCTTCAGGGAAAGCTGCAAAGTTGAATGGCGCTACACAGACATTGGGCAACGAGTTAGGGTATCATGCCGGACTGGCCGTATCATTCCAATTCCAAATAGGAACGAGGAAACTGTAGATTACAAGGAAGTGCGTCTCTACAGGGCAGCAGCAAAAGATACTCTTGAAGAGGATGTGAAGAAAATAACTTTCGAGGTACTGGGGATTAATGGCATTCGATAAAACGTCCCTATAGATTGCTGAGAATTGGTTTCACTTCGTTTTTTTCTCGAAATTAATGCTACGTTTATTTATTTACAGCCGGAACTCCGAACGTTTGAGATGGACGTGATGGAGAAGATGGGAATTAAAGAGGAGCGTACGAGAAAACCGGTGTTCTGGTATTAAATTTGTGGATTGATTTAGATTAGTACGTTTTTTTTTTTTGAGGTCTCAAATTATTACCACGGTACAGCTAAATTGAAAACCTGGTAAAATTCCATGTATCATAAACGCGGAATAAAAATATTTGATTATAATTAATTGTTATTATTTTTTAATGCAATATTGTTTATTGTTACGAGGAGCTACATCGATAACCTGCGCTTAATTGAGATTTGAGAATAATACATTATGTCAAATTGGATTAGTAGCAGAAAAATAGTAACTTAATCGGGTTTATAGCTGACAACATTGCGAATTATTAGAATAAACAACAATTAGCCAAACGCCAAGGAATATATCGCCACACACATATCACAGCACGATTTCTTTTTTTTTTTTTGTTTTCCATCAACAAACGCAGAATCCAGAAACGAAACATATTGATTTCAAATTTAAATACTCCAATAATAATATACTTTCTTATATTAATAACAGTTTCTCTTCCAGTTTTTTCTTTTTTTTTTTTTCTTTTATATTATCATTTATCTCAATCATACTATGTATTCAGTCACTATTTACAATTTATTTTAAATAATTTTTAGTGTATTAGTGAAAAAACGTTATTCGTATAAATATACAATAAAGCTTTTAACTAAATATTATATATATATTCAATTGAGTAATTATTTTCAATTCTCCTAGCACAAGCGGGATATCAAAATAGATGTATTTAATATTATGCAAAATATATATCATGCAACGTTTCACGAAACATTATACATAATTATTTACTGTACGCCAACGACAAAAATTTACGAATTTTCAATCAGCTCGACAAACCATTAAAACGAAGTAGTCATTTCGTACAGCGTATAAATTACAAGCCTGTTCAAAGATAGTACAAAATTATTAGATAGTAAAAAAAAAAAATTATAGATCGAATCTAAAAACAGTTCATTTGCAATTCGCATTATAATAACAGCGTGCATTTCATTGTCGAAACACGCATATTACCTGTATATAATATATACTCAGAATTGCATTATTATGCCTAACAATACGGGAGTTTCTCATCTTTTTTTTTATCTCTACTCATATACATATACCTATATGATATATTATTGCACTGCCAGCACTCTATCGCTACAATTGCTGTTAACAATATTCTTTCTGTATTATGTTCTACATATTTTTATTTATTCTCTATTCTCATTTAATATTATAACATATAAGAGAAAGATAACTTGATTTCGAAAACTTCAACCGCGTATACCTATATATATATATAATATAATTGTATACATTTTTATAACTATTTCTAAAATTATTTTTTTATTATTATTATTAGTATTATTATTATTATTATTTATCATTAATATCATTCATTATTATTATCATTCAAACCCAAGGCTGCGGCGTATAGGCGAGGATATAATTTATTTACGCGCTGAAGTTCGATAGTAGTAGTTGGAATTCTTTAGTATCGTAAGAATAAAAAATATTCATTAAATATTATAGTAGAGATTCGAGCGGGTGATTATAAGAATATATTTAATTCCCTGTAGCAAAAAAAAAAAAAGAAAAAAAAACCTTGGATATATGATATTAAGTATAGGTATAGTAGATCGGTATAAATATACGCGTGACTTTCATCGCTATAGAGAAATAAAAAATAAAATAAAATAAAATAAAATAAAATAAGGTAAACGATATACATGCCAGCGTTCCTATAAAGCGTTTTATCTACCTACGTATATATGTATCTATGTAAGTTTTCTCTGGCATAGTATAGAAAAATATTGTATATTATATAACGTAGATTTTGATTAAATTAGAATAATAAGAAAGAAGAAGAGAAAAAAAAAAGATTCACACTATCAGGGTGTAAACCGGAATAGCTAGATTTGCAGTATCAATAAATCCAATAATTAATAATCAATCGATTAATCAACCGCTGATATACATTTATAGAATATAGATATTTACAATCATATAGCTGCCGCAGGTAGATATTATTCGCGTAATTAATAATTCGCTAGTAAATAATACGCGTTCATAAAAAAAAAAAAAGGAAAAAGAAATAAAAAAAAAACCATCAAGATTTTTTTTTCTTTTTGTTTTCTATTACGATGATGATTTTGTGGCTGGATGCCTGACTAGGAGGCTGACTTCACCGTCGTTTAGCTTCTTCATTAAGGACCAGGCTTCTATCCTAGACATCCGTGTTACGTCATTTCCGTTCACCTCAAGCATTTGATCACCGGCTCTAAGAGCACCGGTTTTCTCAGCCGCTCCACCTGCGATAATAATAAATATTTAAACATGCTATAAAACTTGAATATCATAGACTCGATTCCAAATTATACTCAGCAATAATTACCAGCGAATATCTTCTTCACTATCAACGGTCTGTCACCAAGCGGACTGTCTCTCCCACCTTCCAAGCTGAAACCAAGCCCTGCACCGTCCTTAAAAATCGCGACCGTCGAGGGAGGACCCCAAGCCGTTTGCTCATCCGCTGCACCGTTGATCTCGGATCCTGGAACGAAAATAAAATCTACATTCTAATCTGCGGAAAAAAATCGAAAATTTAATTCCTAGGATTCTCACCTTCCACAATAGTCTCTACGCTCTCAGTCCTGGACCGAAGTCTTCCGCTGATATCATCCCTGGCCCTCGATACGACCAGAACTATTTCTGACCTGGGTTGTTTGAGTACAGCCAAACTCTCCCTGTGGGATAGTCCCTTGGTGCTCCTTCCGTTAATGCTGAGTATTCTGTCCCCGCGTTGAACCCTCCCGTCCTTATCGGCGATAGAATGTGCGAGTACGCGGTGAACGGTGATCTCTTTAGTCTCGCAGTCCACCCCACCGGCCAAAGCTATGCCGACGCTTCCTGCCGGGTTTTCTTTGTGATATAAAACCACTATAACGTCATGGGCTCCTTTAGGCTCTTCCAAAGTCGCCTCTTCGACTAGCTGCGCTAATTCCTGCTGAGAAATGAGGCTCGTGCTACTAGCCAGGGAACTTATACTCCCGAATTGTTCGCTCGCCGAGTATCTCTCGGCGTCAATATCGCCGCAGATTGTTCTCTGACCTCCTTCGTCCACTCCGCTGCTATCAAGGCTGGGAAATCTGCTGTGAGTATTGCTAGTCACAGTCAGATTCTGACCCTGAGATACTCCGGCCCCGGAAGAACACTGGTCAGATTTTTCGAGGGCTTTTTTCATGTCCGTAACACTCGCGCTCCTTCGCCCGAGACTTCGAGGAGTTGGTATTCTCGATGAATTCACTTTCTGATTAGCCAGCGTGTCCTTAACATCCTCTTCGTTTTTATCCGCAATTTTCGGCCTCTCGGGCGTCGGAATTTTCGACGTAAATCCTTTCTCCTTCGTCCACGATCTTCCAGAATTTATTTGCAGTGTTTCCTCGCCGACTTTGCCGTCCAATATCTCCTCGAGGCTCATCTGGCTCCTTGATCTCCCGAACGAACGTTCTTCTATGTGTATACTCGAGCGGGATCTACCCTTCGCCGAAAGCACGGTGCAGATAATATCGTTTTGACTCTCGTTATTCTTAGTTTCCAATACCAGACTGGACCTGGATCGCGGCTTCGAGTTATCCAAGGAAACCGTGCTCTGTTCCGCTTCGGTAAAAGACGATCGATTTCTCGGTGCAAAAAGCGTCTCAGATTCTAATTTCTCGTCGTTATTAACAAGCGAAGATCTTCTCCTAGGACTTCTCACCTGCACTTCAATTTCCGCCTTCTTTATCTCCGTCCGTTTACCATCATCGACGGGCGAACCAGCCAGAGTTTTGATCTCCGCCCGTACCCACTTTTTCAGATCGTTAGACGGCTGAACAACTTCACTTCTCTTATCCCGCTCCTCGTCCTTCTCGTAATTCTCGATAAACGGTTCGCTAACATCGATATAAGCGATCTTAACATCCGAACTTTTCACCCCGACTCCGTTGCCGCAGCTTCCATTCTCCTGGGCCAGTTTAGAAACGGGTGTTTCCTCGTCGTCCGAAAACTTCCTCTGTATCAAAGGCGAGCCGTTCAAATCGCGTCCACTCCTGCACCTGGCACTGGCGAGTATATTCTTCCGATTAATAGCCTCGACACTTTGCGGTTTTAAAACTCTTCTAGACAGCGATTCGGCGCTGGCCTGTGAGCCCGAAGTGAGAGTCGAAGAAGTGCTGCAGTTAGTGTCAGTGCTACTCGATCTCTTCAGGGAATTATGGTGCCTAACATTCCTCGAATAGATTTCGGATTGCTGGGGAGATCGCGGGTCCGGGCTACTGCTGCTCGAAGACGATCTTTCCGAGTGGTAAGACGGCCTCGTGGTGAACTGCGACCTCTCCAAAGTAACGGCGCGGCTTTCCCCGACGTGGAAATTGCCGGAATTAGCGTTCTCCGCGGATAGATAAGACCGCTCTGATGAGAGGGTCGATCTTTCCGAAGGAACGGGTGACACCGGGGGACTAAAGCCCCTGGAAATGCTGCTCTGGGAGCTACTGACCGCCGAGTCGTTGTCCGAATCGTCGTAATCCGTCCTAGTTTTTCGTAGGTTTGTCCTAGACCGGGAAGAGCCGCTTGTAGGATTGTATTCGAAGCTAAAATCGCTCCTAGTCGGGCTACAGATGGATTCTAAACTCTTTGGAGCTTCCGAAGCGGGGGAAATTTTCGCGGTTATTGTCGGTGACGAGTTTCCATAAACTGCGAGACTCTTTCGTTTGAATGCCGGCGAGTATTTGGGAAGATTTTGCGGCTCTGGCATTTTGAACGACGTTATCTTCCCCGGTACACTCGTCGTGCTTATGCTGCTCGA
Organism: Rhogogaster chlorosoma; assembly: GCA_944452935.1. Classification (NCBI taxonomy): domain Eukaryota; kingdom Metazoa; phylum Arthropoda; class Insecta; order Hymenoptera; family Tenthredinidae; genus Rhogogaster; species Rhogogaster chlorosoma. The sequence goes on along the minus strand of OX101803.1, from coordinate 22,699,857 downwards.
TATGGAACTCTGGGATCCCCATTTGTCGTGTATGTTGGCTCTGGGTAACTGAAACAGAAACAAGAAACGAATAAACCGGCGTTTGAGAGGCGGCGATAAGTTTTGCGAATCCGTTTTTATACCTGTTGTAAAAGAATCGAATCCCTGGATTTAATTTCCGGCAGATCGACGATGGATTGAGAAACTGGGATCGCCTCTTTCTCAGGGATGACTAACCCCCGGAGTTTCGATATTCCTTTTCTCCTCTGTTCTATGAGTTGGTTTAAGCTCGTCCTCCGCATGTCCTCGCTGGCTCTTCGGAAAGTCGAGGCCAACGAATTAGTCCTAGAAATTTGTGGGCTGGGGGGTAAATCGCTGAGAGACTGTGACCGGGAATGAAGACTGGAAGAACCGCCGGAGAAGCTCGTGGCTCTGCTCAAGCTCGTAGAGCTCGATATCACCGGGCCGATATAACTGGTGGTAGCCTTCAACGGCACCCCGCTTTTCGTCAAAGTGGAAGAACCGACTGACGACCCTGCGATCGATGGTAAAACGGATTTAAATTCCAACGAAGAGATTGACCGGCGTGTCATCGGCTTAAACTCCTGCGGAGGATTTTCAGGCTCTGTTTTTGCCGGAGGGATTAGACTCGAGTTTATTTTTGAGCGCGGTGAACCAGGGGGCGAAGTCAAAGGCAGACTAGGAGGCACAGCGTCGTATTTTTCAGCCAACGAAGTAGTGAGGTCTAAAGACGACCTCGTGCGTTCGTTAAAGTCCGAAGCCTCTTTCTGCGCGAATTTCTGTTCCTCGCCAAAAACATCTTCGGACGATTTGTACTTGGACAGTCTCTTGCTGCCGGTTCCAATCTGCACAGTAGTCTGCGCTGAAACTATGCTAGGAAATAGCGGAGCTTCGAGGCTGCTCTGGGATGAGAACATCGCGATTTTATCCCTCACGGATTTCTCAGACTTGTCATCCTGTCGCCATAGATCACCGTTCAATGAAAATTTTCTGGGCGGTTGCAGCGGCTGATTAACACGCGATAATCCCTTGCCAATTCCCCCGGAACTCTGCAACGTCGCGGGTACGAGAACCTCGGCCTTTGGAGGTCTCGAGGTTGGAAGAGGCGGCGGACTAGATTCCTTAACAAATTCATCATTCTTCAGGACATTATTGTACCCGGATATCGTGATCTTTTTCTCCGAAATAACAAGCTGGCCGTTTTCAGCCGAAGCTTTAGATCCATTGTAGTAAGAGTAATCCTCGACCGGAGCGATCCCGGTCATTTTTTTCGGGCTATTTTCTAGCGGGACTTTTACCTCCGTGCAGGAGGGTGAGATATCCGGGTTTAAAGTACTCCTAAGACTAATGACGCGGCTGTCCTGAAGGAGTATGGTTTTCTCAAGTGATTTCGAGTTGTTAAAATCGTTCAGCGAATTGGACGAGTTATTTTTCTCAGTTTTCAACAGCTTGAAGTTTTCACTCGTGGTGAATACCTCGCTGCTATCACCGGCTACTACTGCCAGGTTCTTGTCACCGTTTGATGCCAGGGTCGACGACACCCTGGCCCCAGCTACGAACTGGTACTGCTGCGGTGAACTGAACTCTTGATACGTGGCAGGGAACTCATCCCCGTCGGGTGGTAGGCGTTGACCGCCTCCGCAGTTCTCCATTCTACCATTTACCGAGCCTAAAACATACCGAGAATAAGGTTTTTTTTTTTTTTTTTTTTCCTTCTTCTTCTTTATATACGACGTCGAACCACTTATTGCGCTATTCGAAACTGGCACCTATGACCTTCTCTGGTAGTCACCCACGCTAAAACTGCGCCTTATATACACAACAATGCGTGATGAAGTGATAAGCGAGATTTAGTAGGAAACGAAAAGAAAAAAAAAAAAAAAATAGAATAAAATAAATGAATAGTGTTTCTTCCTAATAAGCATTAGGTAGGTATAGGTACTGTTAATCGTATCAAAGAATCTCCAACATTAATTGGATTTAGCTAGGTATATCTACAACACTCTATAATGGTTTACGTCCTAGTATCAATAATATTTTTTTTATTTTTTATTTTTTTATTCTACCAAGAGGTGAATAAATATAGTTTAAGTGTTTGACGATCATGCGAATTCCTTGCACCGTGACTATCATTGCAGAACTCGAACCAGCTCAAACTTACGACGTTATATAGTATTGACGAGTGTATAAATACGGATTGATAAAACTAATATACACACTGGGCTTTGTCAAATGATAAGAAAGAAAGAAAACTAGTTAGGTATTATCATGTCGTTTGCAGTATGTTGCATTGCGTTTATCGCGTTGATTAACATTTCAAATATCTTTTTTTTTTTCAATTTTTCTTTTTTTTCTTACCGATTTCAGAGGCGGTATTATTCATTATTAGAAATCGCGTATATGTATATAGAGACAGAGAAACGCCTTCAATTGTTTCACCCTAATTTGAATATCGCCTGCCCTCTTTTATCCTTCCTTCCTTCCTTCTTTCTCGACCTAAAGTCAATTCGAGTACCCTGGCCTTAGAATTGCACCCAGCCCACAAGAGCCTCAAGGATTTCAACATTCTAGTGCGCTTAAGCTGATAATATATTTGCATGTGTATTATCCAATATGGCTTGGTGTCGTACCCTCGTTCCCTGTGTTAAGTCGTTCGCGATCCCCCGCGGCATACCGGGATATATACTATACCTATATATATCTATATACAAATTTTATTCAATGTTACAGGAGGCGCAATTATATTATTGGAGTCAAATATCTCGACGGCCATATATAAATTATTCATTAATTAATACATTCCTAATATATACCTATATATTCATTTAGATATATAAAAGCAATCGACTATGTATTATCTACTATAAAAACCGTCTTAGATCTTCATGACTTTTATTACATATGCGTCAGACATAATATATAAGATTGTCAATTAAAATATATACGTATAATTAATAGAGCGCTTGATCTTTATCTTCGTTGATGCAAAATCGTGTATATAAATTATTATAATCAATTTTAAATATAATAATGAGACATTGAGAAAATATTTTGCTAATATAGCCGGTAAATGATTCACTATACTATCTGCGTCCTTGTGCAAAGCTTGACAAACCCGCGGTCTCGCAGATTACAAAGAAACTCGCGTCTTCATGTTGCATCCACAGATATAGCTACTCATGTCTAGAGTCAATAACGAGTCAACCAATGGGAATAAATAATTAATAAAAGATTTATTTAATTACTCGACCCAGTTATTCTTGGGTTATAATTAATTCACGACTGAATATCAGTGGCCTAGAAACTGGCTAATCTCACTAACGCGAATCGCGAAAAAATTTCAAATAACACGTGGAGAATAACGAGCCGGATTGTAATTCTCTCTATACCTTTTCTCTAACGTTGTTTCTCAAATCTTCGTCCACACTTTTTGCACATTTGTTATAAAAATATGATTTTATAATTTTCGCGAATTTCGAATCACCCGATCGCGATACTAATTCTTGAAACAAGTTTGAGTAGAAAATATTGATTATTATTTATAACATAGCGATTCCGAGGCATGTACGAACCTCGAGCAATCGAGACTGCGACAAGACTAGCGAGTGGCGAACCCAACGCACGACGCTAGTCCGGGGGCTCCAGTTCCTATATGCATCCGTCGAGGCAGGGGAAGCCCCGACGAAGAAGGGATACGAGAACACGAGCCCCCGCGACCCGAAGAGATAATATGGACTTTGAACGGCCAGTTTTACTCGTGCCACATGGCACACGACACGCGACACATGGCGTATGGTATAATAAAGAGAGGGGCGATTATAGCTGTTCAATTATCGAAAGATGGCGAATAAAATGGTAAAAAAAAAAAGATTTAAGAAAAAACAGGAAGAAAATAAGAATCTGATGAAAATGTTCGAATGACATATTATAATATAATAATTATAATAATAATAATAATCATCCCAGTCACGAAAATATCTAGATATAAGATTTTTTTTATTTCTTCTTATTTTTCGTTTTTTTTTTATTTTTATTTTTTATCGAAAGCTTGCGTCACACCTATACATTTTATTACACCTAGCCAGTTTAAGGTATGTACATAACATCTGCATATGATGATTTAATTGCCTTACACACATGTATATAGGTACGTGTATATTATACTGAAGAGAAAATGTTGCAGTCTGATAATTACACGCAGGTATATACCTACATGTATACGATTGAGTCGGGTTTGTAAGAGGTACGTTATTAATTGTCCTTTTTCTATGAAAGAAGAAGAAGAAGAAGAAAAAGGTTTTGAAAAATATCGTTAATTCTTATTCCACCTACACGAGTATAGACGGTATACTCCGTCTGAGGAAGAAGACCGGGTATTAATTAAGCCCGAAAACGTATTTGAGCTCCTTCGCCAAAGCGATCTTCACTCGATTATTCCAAACGAATGGACAGACCGCACCGTGTTCGGTTTTCCCCTGCCTATATCCGACAACTCCACCATACTATTCAAACACATTACACGATATACCTATACACCAATCTACATATATAGGTGGTTAGTAGATTACGAAATACCCTCTGTCAACCGGCTGTTGCTGTGTTGCTGTTCTGATTCACGATCTGTTGCGTCAGTCCCAAAGAGGCCCATGGTCTGTCATAAAGCCTTCCTTGAGCAACAGCTGACCCAAACGAAACACACGTACATACATGCATGATGCACGAGTAGAATTTCGAATTAACCGATCCCGGATTAATTATACGATATTTAAGTCTATATACGTACAGATCTTTTTTTCTCCGGTATTAAGATCAATATAGTTATAATTTTATACATACTATCTGGGTAAAAATATATTGAAATAAATACCTTATTGTATAGATATAAACGTGAATACAAATCTAGGTATACAGTACGTACGTGGGAGAGATCCCGCGATGTGTTATTGGTCTACCGCATGTATTATGTATCATTGGACATACTACCTTTGTATTACAGTGTATACTGTTACCTGCCGAAATAATAATTCCCGGTATGAGGTAAATATCCATTCGAATAGGTGAATTATCATTGGCCAATACCGTGCTATCGGTGTTTTTCGAGCTTATACGGTTACCGGACGACGGGACGCGCGGTATTCAGGTATAGATATATATATATATATATATATATATATATATACCGTGCATATACGGATCAAGTGATTCTTTAATACATGTATAATAAATGCGGTATATAAACAGCTGAGAAGAAGACCTGGGCAACTAAACTCGAAACGGAAGTCTGACCAAGCCTTTCTCCCACGTCTAATTTTCTTCTTTCTTTCTACCTTACATGCCTCGCTTATAAGCTGTTATTATGTAAACATACAATGAGATAGTTGATGAGGTTCGTAATAAATTGATCAATTTTCATCACTCTGACGTTTCAATGGTAGCCTTATGCATTTATCTTAATGAGGCAGGTATACAATTCTCGATCTATTCCGTAATCGGGAGTTTCGAATATTCTTTATCACGTTTCATATAACGATATGATAAAATTCGAAAATCATACATATACACATAGGCATAGGTTATAAATTGGCAAAGCGTGCAGAATGCGGAAACTAAAGTGTCCGAGCTGATGGCGTATAGAAATTGCGCGTAAAGTACGTGGTGTGTATATCGAATGAATTCGAGGTGGGACTGGCCGCTTTATGTATATATTTACATCGAACGATGCAAGCAATATGCGTAGGAGTTATTGAAAGGTCAAAAAGCGGCTTAAGTACTCCGCTCTCACGATCAGAGCATGTATAAAGTATCTACCTGCTCGAGAGAAATTGAAAAAAAAAAAAAAGAATTTTTAATCAAAAAAAAAATGCGATACAGTAAATATATTATACATAAATTTGTCGAAAACTCACTTTTCTCCGATGATTCTTTGTCCACTTCTTGCGTCGCGGTATCAATCGCGTTGCTGCAGTCTCGCCTCAGACAATCAACTTCGTCACCATCTGTAAAAGAGTAATTATAACAATTTTTTTATTTCTTATTATTAAATCAGTTATTCTTTGGTTGTAAAACAAATAGATTCACTGTGGATATCGAACCGATCTGTTAATAGATCGCTTTTGATCTTAATGAGAAAAAAAATCTTTCACCGCGCAGTTTAACACCTCCACGGGTTGAATCATACGCGAGATTTGACGATTCTTTGTCCTTGTTTCAACACGCTGTTACTCACGTATGATACATAAATATTATATATCTACATACATGTCTATTTATTTGTTAATTTTTTTTTTTTAATCTAACATTACACTTGTATGTATAATTGAAGTCATATATGTATATCGAGCGGTTTACCGTGTCGATGACGATTCAATTATAACTAGAAATTAACGATCGGTTTCTTCGATCGTGTAGAAAAATTTGCGGATTGTAAACAACGCGTGCCGTCTAGTAGATACGCATACATACATTAATGTACACATAGATACGTATTTGCAGGAAAGAGATGGCGAATCTTAACGATAACGAGAGCGAGTGAGATAAAGAGAGAGTGGATCGGAGTCTGTGGTATGTTACCATATGTATGTATACTTATATACGCACTATACTGGCCCGAACGAGAAGGAAATATACTTATGTTAGGTACGCCTCGAGTTGAGACTGACGCGATCGCACTAGTGGACACAGCTGCGCCCCAGGTTGACACTAGTTAACCCCTTACTTATTAAACACCAGATATATAACAACAAATGTTAAACAACGTTTTGTATATAAGAAAAAATTTCCTCCGTTTAAACTGAACATAAATATTTTAGTACCTATTGTATATATACTCCCGCAGGATAACTTGAACGAAAGATATACGTTATACATACATATATATTATAATTACGCGGTACATCGTTAATACAGAGAAAATGAATATTTCGATTCAACTCATCCCAGCTAATTAATATCTTATTCAATTTACCAAATATTTAAGACTCTGTATCTACGCGGTTGAATGAACCCCGTTCATTTCGAAGGTCGAAGGGTTATTTTTTTAATTGTTAATTAAAAGATTCGTTCTTGTTTTTTTTTTTTTTTTAATTATTTTTGTCCGTTTTTATTTTTTGTCTCACGACCCGCACTGCAGTTGTCAGTTTAGTCGCAAAAACTCGCAAATTGGCAAGATCTCTTGTGGTTCTGACAGGACCACGTCATCGCCTCGCGTTGTCCTGTCCGGCGGTAAGGACAAAAAGAAAAGTAGAAAAGAAAAAAAGAGAGGAATAAGTAAGAACGACATTTGAACTAAAAGCTGCAGGTATAAGTATACGTGGTATTCGCGAAACACTCGCTAATTACAATTTACAACAAGTATATACGTATATTGTTTACCCTGGATAATTGTGCGTATTCTACCGGTTAATTAACGACTCCTATATGCTCGGCGCACTAACTAAACTACCGTATATTATTAATTGTTTAATACTATAGGTACGATAAATAATATGATGTATACTCCCTTAATTATTGATACGTTTATATGTATAGTAATAAATATATAGAAATGAGGAAAGGAGACGAATATCATTTCAGATAATATAGTGATGTATGAATGGGGATCGATTAGATTTTAATCTATGCATAGTCCCTTTAGTAGGTCCATAGAAATAGTTATTGTTAATATATAGGAAGTAAGACTAGTACCAGACTCCGAGGACTAGCATGGCTATGGGTCCAGATATAACGTCCGAAGCATCAAAGTGCGAGAAAGCTATATTTACGAGATGCCACATGCACTGAACTGCACTGCACTGCTCTGCTCTGCTCTGTACTAGCACTACACTGGGCTACACCGTACCGCGCGGGTCGCGGGTTCCTTGGTTTAAGGGAACGTAAGGGAATCGAAGGGAGCACCTCGCGGTCCATAGGGACGACAAGGCTTATGTTAGGTGGGAGTCGCGTATATGGTTATAGTAAAAACAGAGCAACGGAAATAACAAGGCTAGGTACCGATATAGATATACAATATACACGTACACGTATATAAACTTTCGTATATATATATGTATATTCGTGTCCATAAACATATAGATATATACTATATAGTATATAGTATATAAGAGAGAAAGAGAAATGCTTCGACTCGATAGAGAGAGAAAGAGAGTGAGACAGTAAGCCGCATGGCAGCGAGAAGAGGAAAGAGCGAGTGAGATGAGAGGAGAGCGGATGGCCTTGAGCAGGTCATCACCTCAGGCTGGGAGGATGCTGGTCGCGCTGGACCAACTTAATACTTTGCTTCTTTGCTCCTATCCTATCTTTCTTTGGCTTCCTTCTCCTGCAGCATCCTCCTCCTCTGCCTCTTTCATATTATTGTCATTATTGTTGTTATCATTATATTGTCAATTATTGCAAATTAATGCATGTACAACGTCCGCGTTCATATTTCTTTTTTGTTTTTTTATTTTATATATAAACTTGTCGATCGGCGAAATATCACGCGTGTAAGGTATACGGGTATAATATTATAAGTAAAGTGTATATATCGGGTATTGTATGTACCTTCGCGGTTACAATACTCGATATACATGTATACAGCATTCGAGTATTTATATATATCAAATTTACTGCTGCAGCGGTTGATTCGATTATATTCTATATACTTTATTCGTTGTAACTCCGGAATTGTATAGATATATATATAAGTTTGTAGAAATATCGAAATCGGATGATAATTAAAAATGTATACATGTATAATATGCATAAGGAAATATAATCAAAAAACTACTAAACATATTCCATGTACATACAGATATAGCTACGTATGTACCCATATCGACGGATCATCTTAATTATATACAGGTTACGAGGGAAAGGATATATTATATGCGTCAGTTATACCTATATATATCTACACATATGCGTACATATATGTTAATGCATACTATATAGGTATTCGCGATATGACGATGTCTAGAAATTGACTCGATTCAATTCTAATAATAGCGGTTATACAAGCTAATAAATTTACGTATATATCTATATATACCAATATACATGTATATGAAACGTTATAGTTGTATTTAAAGAGAAACTGTACTATTCTTATTATTATATTATTTTTTCTTCTTTTTCTAATCAGATAGTTCAACATATATATATATTTTATCAGATTAATTAATTTACGGTGTAGGTATCTATATACATATAAGTTTACCGTATTCAACGATTTATTAAATCACTGCAGTATCTATGCACACATGTATATTATACGTGCAGGTATATATACATGTCTCGGAATTTCAACACCGCGTTCAGGTAATAAGGTGTATATATATATTACAGTATATCTACATATTTTCGTTATAAACATATAATGTCGCATCCGCAGGGTCCGTGTATAGAATTTAATTAGACCGTATGTATAATGTTACAAAATCAGTTATTCTGTTATCTAATCGCGTCTGAATAAAGACGACCGTTCGTGTATACCGGAGACGGAGACGCGGGTCAGATCTCGGTGACCCGTGGACCTAAAAATAGTAGAAAGAAAAAAGGAGAGAAGAGAAGAAGAAAGAGAGAGGTAGAAGAGAAAAAGGATAATACCCAATTCTCGAGAAACGATTTTTCTCCCATTTTATAAGATATTTAGTAAAATAATTTCGAGACTACTTGAAGAGGGCTGGGGAGGTATAAAGGGAGTTTCGGGTGTGCTTGAGGCAGTCCTGCCAGCACGGAGAAACAAAGTTAAGTGAATGGGAAAGATAAATACAATAATTAGAGAAAATGAAAGGTTACCACCGAAACGGAGGAAGAACCAAACGAACGATTGTCTGCCAGTCAGTGAATATACCAGCCATATCAACCCGCGTCCGCGATATGCGTGTATGGCGTGTCTCATGGACTTGTACAAGTAAGAGAGTGAAAAATTTCTCATGTAAGAATCGCCCCAAACACTTCACCCATACATATGAATAACCGAAACTGGGTTAGGCTCCATATTTCTAACTGGAATATATTTAAATGGGACAGACACATCTACAGACAAGGTCGAATTGATTGATTATACAGTTTTTCAAGAACCAGCCCGGATGAAAAATCAGTATTATTCACCGTCTCCATTCATCGCTTCATTCATTAATTCTTCGATTGATTAAATCACGCGATTAGTATAGAGTTTGATCGATTATACCCATACTCATGACAATATGACGTCACCTGGCTGCTACATCATTCTCATAAATCTACGGTATTATCGTAATACACGTATATACTTATATACATTCGACTTCGTATCACGTGATTGAAGAAAAGATGAGAAAATGCGTGAAATAAAATCGAAGAGATACGATAACGGGGTTGGCGCCTAGACCGATGAATCGGTCGGATGCTGCGCGATGCGATGCCGCATGTACCAACTCGAATCCCTGCATGCAACTCTCTCGCTTGTATTTATATTTATATTTATATTTGTATTTATATTTATATCTGTATCTATATCTGCGCATGTATGTAACGTGAATTAGTTTCACACGCACGTGCGTCTGTTACGCCAACGAGCCGATGAATGGACCAATTGTCCGCGGCATAGGTTCTCGCGGCGTGAGAGCATGGCACTAACCAATATAGAAGAAAGAGATACTAAAGCATACTATACGACGTAATCTACGTATGAGAGGAAGTCACGCCGACTCTAAGACGCCAATTCAACAAGACTGGGAAAAATTATCGAACTATTTTATAAACCTATGATTCTATCTTCGATTTACACATATCGGCTGCACACGATTATCTCACCTTATATATACTGCATTACTCATACAGGTACGATGAATTTTAACGAAGGTGAGTCAAGACAAACTATATCTACGTGTACCTGCTACGTATGGATTCCTTTTTTTTGTATCAATAAACTATCAAGGAATTTATACTTGTATTGTTATAATGATATGGCAATGGAAGTTTTTTTTTTTTTGGGTCTTGCCATATTATTTTTCTCTCTGTTTATCGCCACCCCTTCGTTTCCTCGGTTAGTACCAGCCCTTAGTTCGAGAAAGAATGTTTTAGACAAACAATTTCAGGCAGGTGTATCCCATCTGCAATGGCAGCTGCTATCCTGCAGCGAAGTGCAGCCTAAGAGAAGCGAAACACGATCCTAGTTCTTTTCCCTCTTTCAAAGTGAAGGAAGAAATATAGGGAGAAAGAAGGAAAAAATATGACAAAAAATAATGAGGGAATAAAAAAAACAAAAACTCGGCTAAGAATTCGGGGATTCGCGGATCGCGGATGTTGGCGAAATATTTAACCGGTGACGATATATCTTGACCGAGTGAAAGTATAGTAAAAAGCAGAAGGAAAGAACTATTATATGCAGATATATGTATATCTTTACGTAAGAATATGTAGAAATTTTCTAAGAGTCTAAATAAAATGGGAATAAAAAAAAAAAATATGTTGCATAAATTCAACTGTAATTAAAAATTTACTTATAAAACGAAGAATAACTTATGGCACGTCGTAGCACGGGTCTTAGCTTCTTGAAATCCTGCACAATCGCGGTAGTGGACAACCGGATGTACCTGATTACAGAAATTGTTTATTCATTGCCTCGTTTAGGTGAAAACCTCGAGATTCATGGTAATCGCATTCTTTTAATTAGTTCCAATTAGCAGCTGTGACCTCGGCTGTCGCTTAGGTCATTTTGTGTATAATCTTGGGTTGAAAATATACTTTTTTCCTCTCCAATTAGAGACAGAGATTCGCGTTCTAGTATTCGCGAATATACATTTAACTATCTGTACTATTCATTCGCAGCCTCCCACGATCTGTATAATAGTTATTCCAATTGTAAAATAGAATTAAGGGAATCGTTCGCAATTTATTCCACCTCCTCAATTCGTTCATCGATAATTGAATAGCTGAGAGCTATTGCTAAAAGATTATTTACATATTCATGTATTCAACAAAGTCTGTGTACCTATTTGCCTGGAAAATAATAAGCAACCTAATGCCTCGAGTCGAACAGCTGCGAGATTCCCTGGTTACAAGAAAAAATAAAACTAGTATTAAACGATCGCGGAATCCCTCGCAGTAAGATAAAAACAAAAAAAAAAACAGTAATAGTATATAAAACAGAGTCGAAATCATTTTTTAATAAAAAAAAATCCTATTTGGGTATAAAAAAAAAAATCTTTTCGTACGACGATCGTGATACAGCTTTCGGCCTTCGGCGTGATCCTTAAAAGCCGTGACACGGATAAAAACTAGTTGCAATTAGATCTTACGGTGAAGAAATCCTTGGTTGAAAATTTTATTTATTCATTATTTGATAAATCATTTGACATTACCTTTCGAAAGAAAAAAGGCTGGATCAGCTCTCACGCTTCTCTGTCTTTATTTGAATTTTCGTTTTTTTTTTTTTTCTATCTCTTACTATTTTTTCGCTGTTTCCCAAAAATCCAATGGCCTGCACTTTTTTACTCAACTGTATAAGTTTTTTTTTTTTTTCTTTTCTTTTCGTTCATTTATTTTAAATATTATTATTATACCGATCGATCTGTAGACCCAAACGACCAAATTTCCGGGCGAGTAAAGGCCTTTTAACTTTTGAACGTTTTGAGTCGAGTGTCTGAGGCGAACTGTCGAAGCAGCTCGGAGACTCGGAGCATTCGGTTTTTGCTCCACCAATCACAGAGCAGCTTTACACTCGGACGATTCTATAATTCCTACACGGTAACTCTGATATTATTCTTCGGCAGAGAAGTAAACTCGTTTTTTTTTTTTCATTATTTCTTTAATTTCTTTTTTTTTTTTGTTTCTTTATTTCTTTGAATCTTTCGATTTCTCCTTTTACATATAAAGTGTAAAAATAGACGCTGAACGAGACGCGATGATACGTAATATCGTCATAACGAATCGGCGAATGAAATATGAAAAGATAACTCAAAAAATAGAAACAGAAAAAAGGAACGAATTGAAAAAGTAAAACTGGCTTTTAATAAAGTTCAATTAAGTTGTAAACGAGATATACTTATCCCCCTTATACCAGCGAGCGAGATATCGGGTTTTGTCCGTTTTTTTTTTTTTTTTTTTTTTTTTTCACAAATCTATTTGAGAAATAAAAATTGAAAAAGTAAAGCGAAGAAGAAGTTGAAAAAAAAAAGAAACATCGAATGATAAAGGATGATGAGAGAAAGAACGAGTGACGTACGATTCATAGAATACTGCGATAACAATAATTGCGGTACGTCAATTCCGCGTGTATTCATATACGTTCTATCGTCGTATACACGTATGTGTAAATGAATATATGTTTTTTTTTTTCAAATTCAAAACAAACGACAAACCTTTCAATAGCAATTAACATTGACGACGATGTTGCGAGAGAAAAAATAAAAATTGTCAAAATGAAAAATAAAAACTAAAACCATATCAAGATTATATGATTGGATATATATATGTATATATATTTTTTTCTTCTTTTTTTTGTATAGCTATATATAAATGCATGTAAAATTTACCACGCGTCGTTGTATACTATAATATCGTATAATTATGTGTATACATATATCGAGACATGAGGAATTATTAGCGGCTATTATTAACTCGTAGAGAATTAGACACCATACGTTATAATTATAATCTAGCGTACATACATGATCGAACGATTAAAATCAGTTGATCTTACCAATCGAATGATCTGTATATGAATTTGTTCCGTCACGGTCTTGTAATTTGTAATGTACAGCATAAACACAAGACATTGTCAATCGAATTAGCTGCCGATCAAGAGAAAGAGAAGAAGAAGAAGAAGAAGAAGAAGAAGAAAAAAAAAAAAACAATGAATGATAAATGATCAATCTTTGATCCATGTCGATAGAAACACGGTGTAAAACTCGCGGCGGTTAACGACTCGGAAAAAGTATCAAACGATTTCGTGACCGTCCGCGATCGTGGAACACTGACAACCGGCACATTCCACGACTCAAATCGACTATGACCCATTCGACTCTTCCACAGGGCGCTTGTGTGCACCTTGTGGCAGAGTCTTATCCTTAAATTGAACAAACACCCTCATATCACGTTAAGGAAAAAAAAAAAAAAAGAAATAGAAATTTAAGGGACGAGAAATCGTAACTAACAAGTTTTCGTAAATAGTTGAAAAACGAAGAGGGTGGGAATAATGCGAGGCCCGCGAGAGATGTACAGGGATTAGCATTTACCGCAAAACGCGAACCGCTATTCGGCATTAAAATGCAAGAGCGTTCGATACCGATCGTTCAATGACACACGTGACGTAAATCCATACGTTATACGAATCTCGCTATTATATACCCATATCATACGCATACACTCGCTTATATGTATATCTATCTGTACCTGTACAATTCTGCCAGATTTTTAATAGAATTTATCGCACGTTAATAAATATGTATATAGACGAGACGTGTGATACCGTCACACACGAACCGATCGGACAATTCATTCGTTTCGGCTGTAACTTGAAATCTGTTCAAACTCTCGGAAGAAAAATCATAGGAATCTGATTTTTTCAATTTTTCAATTCGTTTTATTCCATAGTTATACGAACATCTGTACCGCCGAGCAATATGCGTCGGTATTATACTACGACGGTTATAACTATTCCTCGGTGACATTTTTCATTGACTTTGATTAAGATTTGAGTGTAAAATTAATGAAAAGAAAAATTAAATTCCTTCTTTCATTTGGTACGTATATATATATGTATATATTATACACATTAATAGTTTAAATGTACTTAAAGTACGTAGAATGATATAGTGTCCGCGGTTCGCGAAGCCGGGAAGAAGCTTTGATTTATTGCAATTAAGGAAGACGTACTGAATTATACTTTATAAATACGACACCGGGCTTTTATTATATTCTCTCATAAATTCCTTAGCTTGTTGAAATTTGCCTTGGCTTGATAAATATATGTATAATAGCTGCGGAAGAAGATTTTTTTTTCTTTTTCTTTTTCTTTTAAATAAAGTTCGAGGTAACAATAAGTACAATTGGAGCAATTCCGTCATTATATAGTTGTAGCATCTGTGTCGGTGTTAGTTCGTTTTTTGTATCGCGTAAAGGAGTAGAACGCGAGAAGAAGAAAAAGAAGAATAGAGAGAAGAAAAAAAAAAAAAGAAAAGGAAAAAATATGCGCGACGAACGCCTACCAAATGAAATATTTCAAATATTTTTGACAAAGAATCTTCGATGTATAACCACACGCGCTACTTACCGATATGCTAGATCGGTCTCGAGGTGTGCCTGTCGACACACGCGGAGAACCAGACTCTATGCTCAAGGTGTATTCAAGGTTGCAATGAGTTTAACTAGTCAGCATACCTACTTCGCGGAAATAGACCTTGTATACGAATAGAGTTTAAACCGAGCTGCACTGAACTATGGGAATGTCGAACCCACCCACATCTCAAATTTAATTTAAAAAAAAAATGCATCGAAAACGACATTCTGTTATTCGTATCAATTGAAATTCCAGAATCATCTCGCGCTATGAATTAATTCCGTAATTCAGTCCCAGTTTAGAAAATCCTTAAGAGTCCTTGCATCCCGGTATAAAAATAAAAAAAATGATTCACTTCTTGGCTCGTTGGTAGTTCCTTGTATTTTTTTTTATTTTTTAAAAAAAATTTCTGCGACAATTACCAACTCGCGGAATTGAACCCATATCCTAATCCTAACTCACGGTATGTAGGTTTACTCGCACGCCGGCGGTGTATACTAGTGAGTAGATATGCAGGGGCACCTGTACCCATACAGCTATGATAATTTTTCCATTTTAATTTTCTCCCCATTTTATTCCTCGCTTATTCGAAATCCTTCGTATAATAAAATGAAAAATGAATTCAAAAAGAAACCGTATCTTTGATTTCTTTTTACCAAGATATCTATGCAACGACGCGGTTTATACGATCAGAGTCAGGACTTCTTCGCGTTTTATATCTATGTACACACATACTCGACCCCTGCTCATACGGGCAGGTAATTAATGTATTTTTACCCACGGGAGTTACGGGGGGTGAAAACCGACTTATCCCGTGCTACTACATAGCAGGAATACCGAGCGCAGGAGTAAGGACTTTGCTAAGGTTCTAGTACGGGGTTATTTCTTGCTAGTTTTATTTGTCACGACGCCTGCAGGATTCAACCATGTAGCACGGTATACATTAGACTTACACCGATGCCTTATAAATGCTTGTATGTACAAAGATCAAAAATTGTATGTTTCAAAGATCAGAAAATTGAGTAACCCTTTTATTTTCCAAACGAATTATTTCAGACTTTTTTTCTTGCTCCTCAGAGTTTCGTCACGAGCTCATATAACGATATACCTAGCCGAATGTATTAGAAATCGAATCTCGAGGGCGAAGATTCCTCAGCTCTTAGGATATACTATTCGGATCTCGTATTACACAGGTATAGTTTGTAATTAGTTGACGATGCGGTAGAATAATATGGGTATTTGTGTCCCATGTGGGAAAGTAACGAGACACGTAGGGATAGAGGTACAAATGTACATCCTGCAACCGACTAGGCTGCTTTTTACATCTCGTCTTACGCATTCCCGGCATGAAGATGGCTAGTAATATTCCACGTGGAATTATTGTGCGTATGCCAGCAGAAATAATTGCAAAGTGGTCATTTTTCTTGCTAATGTATATATATCTATATAGCGAAAAGAAATAAACGCTGGCTAACTATCCGCATGGTCATAACATATGAAACAGTAAGAAAAATAACGAAAACCACGCGATGCATTCAACGAGGGAACGATTCTCATTGCAAATGGTTAGAACGTTAAAAAACGAACTGAAATTCGGGATAATTCATACTTTGAATCCCCTCGTCTGATTATTATTCCGCAAAAATTTCAAACGCTTCAGAATTCGGTTGTGTAAGATCAATCGTGTAAGACAGTCACGCGGTATACTATAGTTAACCGATCGGTAGCGACCGATTCAAGACTCGTCTCTTCTCCTCTCTCGTTTCTCTTCTCTTATACGAGGCCTTGAGAGCGGTCAGCAACATAAACAGCATCGGTGGCTGGACCACCATCTTGTTGTGGCTACCATTGTAACCAGAGCCAAGCCGAGTCAAGTCAGGCTAAGCTAAACTAAGCTAAACTAAGCTCGAACCACCCACGCCTATAACGGGTGTACCGTGTACCAATACAGGCGTCGCGGCGCTCACGTTATTCAAGGGATGATCTTGGGCTGATCGATTCAATTTTGAGAAAAAAGGAAACGGTGGATTTCTAAGAATTTGAAACGATGTGTGATCGAATCTCAAAATTTTCGGGAGGCATAAAACCATTTGGTTAACCTTGCTGCAGGGTAGACGCGGATATACTGTATCATAATGTAATGTCGAGTGAATTGAACGTGCAGGAGGATAAGGTGAACTGGTCCTGTTTGTAAATCGATTAATCACAACCTGCGCAAGTGATTATGACGTATGTGGAGTATGGAACAATGGCTTATTGCTTTCTAACACGCTCTCCTCTCCATATCGCGTCTCTTAACGCATTCTCGACCCTTAGTTGTGTATTTCTATCGTTGTAATACCGCAGACTTATAAGTCTCGCTTACCATTAAACGCCTGGGGGGTTTTAACGAGGAGAGAACATAATTCGAAGGATAGATTCAAACCATACGATGTAGGATCGGTAGTGACAATAATTAAGCACATGAATTATCTCATCACATAGAAAAATCAGAATGATAAGAGGAAATTGACGGAATCAAACTCACCGGCGATGGGAGAGTCTGGAGTTTTCAATTTCTCGGATTCCTGAGCCGGCTCTTCGTCGCTGTCGAAGCTCCTGTTTCTGCAAATCGAATCAAAAGCGAAATAAGGAGTGAGATAACGAAATCGGGTCGGGATTTAAACCGCAAGTGTGCAAAACTCACATGGTTGTAAATTCCATGGAATTGGTTTCCTCCTCTTCTCCAATAGTCGCTAAATTGCTCTGCCAGTAGTAGCTATCCCCGTCACTTTCGTCCGTAGAGTCTTCCTCCTCGTCTCTACGAACTTCCGAGTTCTTCGACTCGTCTCCAATCTCGTCCAAAGATCTATAAGTCTCTTCGCTTTCGTGTTTCTCGATGAAATTCGTCTCACCATCGCCGTTTCCCTTACCCTCTTCGTTTTCCTCGTCGATTTTATTTTCACTCTCCTCGGTCATATCATTCTTCCCCTCCTCGTCAGCCAGCTCCGTCTTCTCCTCATCATCCTCGTTCATTATCAAAGAAGATTTCGTCTCCTTTTCAAAAACCGTCGCAGATTCATTCCTCCTCGATCTCTCTACCAGCGCCTTGGCCTTCTTCATCTCTATGATCTCCATCATTTTATTAGTTTCCTTGAATCCAGATATCTGCAGATTCTTCTCGTTATTTCTCGCCACATCTGGACCAATCTCATCGCTAACTACCCCGCCTTCAATATCCTTCTCCTTCTCACCTCCGACAAAAATCTTTTCCCCTCCTTCTTCTTCAATCCGACAAAATCCTTCATCCAATTCCTCATCTCGACTTTTAACAAACCCCTGATTATCCCTCCTCACCGGTGGCGGCGGGGGAGGAGGTGGCGGTCGTTTTCTCTTCGATTTAACATCTTTTCTCGGCATAGGTTTAGGCGGCAATGCCGGTGCCTCATTTCCCTCCACCTCATCCCCCGGAGTCTCCTGATTAACGTTTATCCTCCGAATATGATTCCTGGCCGGAAGCGGCGGTCCTTCAACGACCTGATCGACGTTTCCGTTAACGCAGTCAACGATCAAAGCGTCGTCCTTAATCGGTCGAAAATGCGTCGTCGAGTCAGCTGCGAGATCCGTGTAAACAAGTCCCGGCCTAGTTTCGTGGGCATAGCTTAGCGGCGCGTCCTGAAAACTGAGGGGAGGTTGAAGGGTGATGGTCTCCTCGATGAGGACTGTATTGGGTGCGACAACGGCCGTGACTCTTTCGACGACTCCGTCGCCGTCGCCTAAAGCTTCGACGAAGGTTACTGCCTCGGAATTTGCAAGCCTCGAGAGGAGGTAGTCGGTAGTCGGTGGATTAGAGCCGAATTCACGTTCGAGTTGATCGAAAGGTGCGAGAAGTCTGACCAAGTCGATATTCTCACCGGATGATATTTCCATCGTTGATTCTTCAAGCTGACCGTAAGTCTCCGTGCCTTGAACGGAGTTTTGATGCTCCGAGGCCGTAGAGGCCGTCGATATCGTTGATATCGTAGAAAAACGGTCCGACGATGAAAAACGACAGTCTATCACCGTCGACATCGAGCTTCCGGTATCGTCCGATGTACTTCCTTGGGTGCTGCAACCGTCGTGGGATCTGGCGTCCATATATATCGCCGCTTCTGTCGGTTCCTGGAACACAAATTCATGGATTGATTATTTGGATGTAATATTTGATTAATTTCAGCCCCGTTTTCATTACCTGTCTGGATTTGTTCAGATCGGGAGATTGCTGCTTCGTCGAATTACTGCCGTTATTTTTGGGGCTTGAATTCTTCGAGCTGGACTTGCTCCCCGGCGAGGAATTGCAGCTTTCGTAAGGCGTGGATTTGCTGGAATTAGATTCCCTGCTGCTCAGCGGATTCTGGGTCCTGGCCGGTGAATCCGTGAGAGACGAGCCACCCCCCGACGACTTTGGACTGTCCCAGGGTTTCCGTACCGGAC
The DNA here is from genome assembly GCA_944452935.1 of Rhogogaster chlorosoma. Lineage (NCBI taxonomy): Eukaryota > Metazoa > Arthropoda > Insecta > Hymenoptera > Tenthredinidae > Rhogogaster > Rhogogaster chlorosoma. Next base: position 22,680,164 of record OX101803.1, on the reverse strand, counting down.
TAGGATTAGCCTCGCCATCGGCAGGTCCTCGAGGTTGACGCAATTTTCGCGGAGGTACGGGTGGCGGTGCGGATGGCAACTCGGGCGGTACTTTGTTCCGTTTTTCTGGCGATGATTTACGCTCTGCACTAACAACCTCGGGTCTTAAAGCTCCTCTGTAACGGACCAAAAGCTTTATGACGAGCTGAGACTCTTTCAATCGTCTTACACAGTCTAAACGTGTCATTTCGGTTACAGGAACCCCGTCGATACTCAGCACCTGCAATTATACCAAATAAACATTTATTATTTTTATATTTTAGTCACGTTTTCATTATATCTCATTATTGATACAAGTTTGGAAAAATCCTAGAAGTGCAAAAGATATTGACAGAATATAGGTATAACTTTCGATTTCTAGAAAAAAAGGAGATTTATGATATTGCTATACTCAAAAGTATAGCAGGTATTAAAAATCTGTGTGTTTTTTTTTTCTCTCATTTCTGGAGCAGTGAATTATTCATCGACAGCTGCGAGAGAAAGGAAAATATGGAAAGTAGTAGTCAGTATTCAATGATAGCTTTGATAGTGTATACATCGGTGGGGTAATTATATTGTTCGGTACTTTTCCCTGCCTCGAGCATAATGTATATTATAGGAGTATATCTACTACGAAATTTGATGGTTCCTTTTATTTTATTCTATTTTTTTCATGCCCAGAATTTATAGAGTCGATAGATTTGGTTCTTTCTTTCTTCTTTTTTTTTTTTTACTCAATTCAATTTTTTTTCTCCCTCTATAAAATGTGATTATAAATTTAAGGCACGTGAGTAAGAAACCAATACGGGTATAATTATTGAGCATATCTCTGCATTCGGTATATATGTACGCGATAATAACAACGCTTTACAGTTTATAATATACGCGATGATCGCGCACAGGTATGTATGTACATACAGCTATCATACATACGTATCGTGAAAGCGTTCCTCGAATAAAAAACCAATCATCGAATTCACCCAGTTTCACGCAATCTTCTTTTTAGCCCATTAATGTTTCTCTTTCTTTCTCTTTTTATCATTCATTCATTTTTTGTCATATCATCGAATCTAACTCGTTCTCATATATCTCTCGGCCCATTAGCCGAGTTCTGCAACATACGCTATAGCCACAGCGATATACCGCAGAAAGTAGAAACCGAGTCGAGGACATCGGACCAAATTCAGCCACATTATAAACGAGAGGAAGTATGTGCATAAGTAATTGTGCCACTTACATATAAATCGGAGAAAAAATTGAACAAAAAAAAAAACTGTCAAAAAAAAAAACAAGATCTAATAAATAAGAATCTCTTCCCTAAAAAATTGCAAAAAATTTTCTCACCTCGTCTCCTTCTCCAAGAGTTCCCCATGAGCATACAGCGCGACTAGCCGGACTCTCGGAAGCACAACTCTGTACAAACAGCTTGCGTACTTTTTCCGACGTCTTATTTCCGCCCTCGAATTTCAGTCCGAATCCTAGCCGTTCACCAGGGAGTCTAAAGACGTCAACTTCTTCTTCGGGGTGTCCGTCCGATCCATTGGTTTGATCTTCTTTCTGATTTTCTTGATCTTCGTCGCAGGTATCGACGTCGACATCATCTTTCGGCTTTACCTCGCTTCGCTTTTTAATACCGTCGATCTTTTCCGTTCCATTACCGATCGATAAAACGGTTACAAAATTATCTAATTCCGTGTTAGAATTGCCCACGCTAACAACGGTCACGAATTCCTCGTGCGCGTTCTTGAGAACCTCCATTTCTCTTACACGTATACTTATCGTATCTCGTTTTTCGTTTTTCGTTTTTCGTTTTTCGATATTTTTCAGAATTTTTTTTTTCTTTTCGTTTCGTTTTTTTCTTTTTTCTTGTGATTCGATTTAGTTCAACTCTCGCGATCTTTTAAATTGGTCCATTCATCTCTCGTTGCCGGTTGTTCTTTGCCCGCGGTATAAGGTATGCGGCGGTTCAGGCCCCACCCTGAAATACAGAAACGTAGGTATATTCAATACCTGTGTATGCGCGTGTGTCGATTACACGATATGTGTATAAATTCGTGTATATAAATATGAAGAAATACGAAATTCTATCTATCTTTATCTCTCTCCATCTATATTCCCACGCGAGTTTCTTCCGATCCTCTATCATTCTTTCTCCCAATCAGTACAGGTATATATGTATATATATGCAAATGACGAATTTAAATTATTAACTTCATCGGACATCGTCTGAAAGAATATCACGAAGCTATTACGTTTCAGATCGCGAGATATTCTATACGTAATATTATACCATCGAACACGTAATAATGTCGTATTCAAAAAAAAAAAAAAAAAAAGAAAAGGAAACAATAAAAAGACTGAACAGATATATATTTTTTTTTTCCAATTTGAAATTATTTAATTATTTTTTTACTCCGTCAGTTTTTTATTTTATTCCATCAACCTAATGTTACGATTTCTCAACACTATAGCTCCGCTATCCGGGCGAGGAGAAAGCGCTTAGATTTCATGTGCGGGTAGGTGTATGTACCTATCCGAGATTAATTCTCTCTTCGAAAACCACCTATCTCTTAGATTTCCGATGGCATCCCATTGATATATCAACAGCATAACGCCGCAAACCAAGCCGCAGCTAGAACCCTCGCGACCTCCGACCTGAACTAACTGCAAAGAATGTAGGAAATAGAAAGTAGAATATATACACCAGTGCAGCTAGTTATTCTTAGGGTTTCTTAGTGTCAAGGGCAATCCTATCTACCTCTCATACCTCCGGTTTAGTTTTATTTCATTAAACGAGCTTATCATTAGTATAGGAAATTATTATAGTTAACTCTAATTCCTTCGCTAAATCGTGAAGAATTTCTACAATTCTTTTTTCCTTTTGTATTTTTTCCTCAGATTTCTCGTCTCCTTATCTTATATTTCATCGAGCGTGAATAAATCGCGAATCTTGGAATATAATAATCGACTTCGAATATTCGGTTGGATGGTCCATGTAAGCACGGTAGGTAGTTTATAAAGAGGCAAGTCCGTACAAGTGCGAGTAACGGTCCCCACTGCCGGCGGTCTTGCATTCCTAACATCAGTCCAACGTCCAACCTTTCATCTCCGCATCTCTCTTCCCGTTCGATGTATCTTTACTTTACTCGCGGTCTAGCGATCCATCGATCTCTTCCGTTTGCCACGTAATCAATGTCAAATATCGTATAAAATGTGACCGATTTTTGATGACATACATATAGAATTTCTTTTTCTTTTCCTTATTCATCGCATACGGGAAAAAGAAAATATATTTATACATGATGCTGTTTAAAATCCGTACAGCGTATTTAAACGTTCGATGTAATATTAAGTCATTGATATCTATCTCAGGCGATAAATATTGACTCTCTTATCTTTATCTTGAAATGTAAAATCCGCGCACGATTCCCTATAGATACGTTCAAATATATTTAGAACCTGTTTTATAGTCAGAGAATACGGCGTACCACATAGGTATATCCAAGAACCATAGGCAGTATACGTACGTACGCGACTTGGTTCAAATATACTAAATCTGTCTCGAAGTTTGCGTAGGATATATGCAATGAGCATGAACTAAAATTTGGTGCTGAATTGAGAGGAGGAAATAAGTCTCGATCGTCCCTAGTTCTATTCATAGTTTATTGTTATATATTACAGACGAAAGAAAAGTGGAACCTCCCAAGAATTTCACGAATTTTATCGTAAAAAAGAACATCAAAAAAATTGTCAGAGGAAGTTTACGCACTCTTTGAAAGAAAAAAAGAAAAAAGCCCCGAGGATATCCTGTTGCCTTAAAAACACATGGTGCCATTCGAGAAACCTCACAAAAGCGTTAAATAAGCTGTACCTTGTAAGCCTAGTAAATGGAGTGAGTTGATTTTTCGTATTTATCAAAAATAAAAAAATGAACAAAACGTAATCCAAATCGTGCGATAATGTTAAATGTTACAGTTTTCCGGAATTGGAGTATAGGCACTGTTGTTAGGGTATACGTATATTAACTCGAGACAAACGTCGCGTAATTTGAAAAGCGGCTTCCGGTATAATAGGTTTTATTTCTCTAACTAACACACGGGCAACGATACTGTATTTTATGTAAAGGTATACTGCATCTGACAATAGAAAATGTTACGCAAATACCGCATAGAGAGAGAGAAAGAGAGAACCAGTGGATAGATAGCTACATACACGTCACACCTGAGGAGTCTTTACAACGCTGCATATCGCTCGGAGCAATATATATTTACCGCTGTATAAATATATATATATATATAAATTTTTTTTTCTCTTTATGTATAGTGAAATAAATCATTATATAATATAATATTGTAGAAAGAAAATCGAAGAAATTCTCACCGTGATTCTTATGAATTGAATCGATTTATGAAACGCGTAGATGAATCGCTTATTTTATATGGAACGGGGAAAAATTTCTCCCGAGAAAATCTAACGAGACACACGCGATTGCAGTATAGGTATGTATGATTTACGCAGTACACACATACACCTATATACGTACAGATAAAAGGCGCGAGAAAAATTCTGAAATGCCATCAACTTTCAAAGCCGAGTTCTCTCTACGATCTGTAATGCCCTATGGGTACAGGTTCGGTCTGTCTCTCAGTCTAGCGATCAGACGCGTGCACAGGTAAAACTGGTTTTGCATGAAATTTTCTAAAAAAAAAAAAAAAAGAAACAAAAAAAAAAAAAAGAATTCATGGAAATCTGACTCGCCGCGGTAAAACAATACCCCGGTACATGCGGTATACAGGTGTAACTCTGAAATATTTCTCACGGTAAAAAACAACGAATAAAAAAATTGAAATTTTTTTTTAGGAGATAGCTTATTATTTTGAATCAAAATTTTATCACGCAGACACAGTCAATTGTAAGATAACGTGTAACGCGCGTGTATACATATGGGTATAAGGAATATATGAAATACGTAATCTAAAACCGTATCGAGTGCAATTAATTTTGCAATATATAATGACGGAGAAAGTTCCTCATCGCGAAATAACTAAAAGTTCAAAGACAGCTATAACATGCAACAATATTAATCAAATATCAGTGTAAATAATTCGAATATAAAAACTTAGAAAAAAAAAAAAAAAATCTTCCCTTTTTTCGTCGAATGGTGGTAAACGGCTGTACATATAAGGTGGTAAAAATCTTCTGTATTTGAGACAGCTATTTAGGGCAGTAAACTATTGTAAGTATTTTTTCTGCAGGATAAGTGCGCGGTTGTAAAACGTGCGGATGAACGAGAGACCTTGTTACAGGTATAGTTACAGGTTGGTGTATAATGTACGAGCGGCATGAGATTTACGTATGTATATGTATGCGTGTACGTACTTTATACGTATACGCTATACAGCATTACACGCCGTGTTTGAATCTAGGCCGTCTCTTTCCACGCATCTTTTATCCACAGAGACGGGGCATTCGAAATATGTAGGTCTACAAGTTTACCGTAGGCCTTGCCTACGAGATCAGACTGCAGGCTAGCGCCAAATAAAATAGCGATAAATGTTAATCAGACCTAATACGTTAGAGCCGCGTCTACGGATTAAAACTAAACTGGTATAATAAAACGAATGACGAATGGAGAGAATCGCTGTGAAAGAAATCACCAAGTTTTAACTTCGGGAAGATTATACATAATGAGATATTTACCTTAATTAATTATAGATATTCCGTTGAATTAGCCGAGTCTTTGATAGACATATCGCAGCTGTTACTCATACGAGTTATTCGATTATTTTTATACTCATTTTCGTGATAATAGGAAGAGAACGATTAACGTTAATGCACATATTATCTTCTTCTTCGTCTTTTTGTTGACAGCTATTCAACCTATATCCGTTTCCTGGTCGTATTCGAATAGGATTGTTCGATTTGAGGAAAGAGACGAACAACACTGATATCGTATTGTCAATACGCGTCAAGCCGAAATGATGCTGGATGGAGGCTAAAGAGATCGTGTCAATGAAAAGCAATTTTACGACGAATCCAGTTCTCGACTTCTCGCGTTTATCAGGCAGATTTAATTCACGGGATACGTGTATATCCGGAACCAGTCAACGACACCCTTCCTTTATTATTTTACAATGTAAAACTATACCCGCGCTCGAACACCTCTCGGACACTTAATGCTATTCGCTTGTCAAATATTGTAAACACGATCGCGACATTTTTCGATAAAGGTAAAAATTCAAGTTTCACGTGCATTCTGGGCGACGCGCCACGGATAACTGGGAACTTGCCTTTCTACCGGGACGCTGCGCCCCGCCAGCCGCAGGCTTTTCACTCCCTACGCTCGGCTGTTTATCGAGTTGCCGTGCCTGCAGGCGCGCTAACTCCTTCAAATCATGAATTTATTTACTTACAGCTGTTCCTTTGCCCTTGTCATCGACTCGTTCATTTCATCTGAAATCATTAGAATTATCTTTTCCATAGAGGTTCAGTTTGTATTCAAAATTCTCAATTTTTATTCACTTACGTTCTTTCATTCAGTCGATTATAACGCCAGGCGTATTTATATCTTCATCATTGACGGTCTTTCAAAATCTTTAATATTACAGATAATCGATGATGAATTTTCTTATTTAATTTTTTTTGTTTTTTCATTCACATTTATTCATTCTATAACAAGAGTGAGAAAAACGCTGAATAATTTATCACCGATTACGAACAGGGCGCGTCACTTCTTCGGGAGTATAGTTTTAACGGTACTTGACTAAGATATCTGGGTTGGCAGAGCAGAGGCACGTTTAACTTCACTTGTAATTTTTTTTTTTTTTTCTTTCTTCTTTTTTTAGACAATAGTATTATCGAGGCCGTTCCCACGTAATCATTACTGACTTTATACAACTTGTAACGTGATATTTACGTAAGAGATATTATCCATCTATACTGCTGAAAAGATGGGAAAATTTTAAACACCAAGGCACGCGACCAGGTACATACCTACATACACCGCACATGACGTTATCTTGTGTTAAATCTTTCCACACACTACAGGTTCACGCGCGGATATGAATAAGATAACTTGAATACAATTTACGACTCTACAGTTTCAGTACTTTTAATTTATTGGAAACTGATGGGTACTCGGATACATTGCGCTAGAAATTAGGCGAAAGTTATATCGAAGAATTGCAAAGGAGAGAAAAAAATGATGTCAAGATTCTAATACGAGGGTTGTCGAGCGAAAGAGAGTTATAACTGATGTACACCTGGGTCTAATCTTTACAGAAGTATATAGAAATAGGTGTGCATAATGGGGGAAAATGAAAACCCTTGGGGGCACCCGCACGGTATATACACTAGCGTATAACTTTCGTGAAAGCGAATTTTTTGCTTCAATCTCACCGGAGAAAGATGCTGCAAGGCATAATCGGGCATACGAAGAATGATTTTATCATTATTGGCCTGGAACGAGGCCAGGATATTTCCGATGCGACATACCTTTACGAACCCCGTATGCATTGCAATTACACTTTTGTAAATATCAGTCCGTACGTGCTTCAGAATAAAAATTGTAAAAAAAAAAAAACCATATGTGTTCAGTCCGCGTCAGTGTTGCCAGACCCTCCAGATTATATTATCGATTCAGGACTGTAAAATTATGGTATATTTATGGTACGAGAATAGGGGTGCCAGGACCGTGCAAACCAACAAGAGTCAAGATTTTGGCGGTCAATTTTCCATCACAGTACCGTCATTTTTCAAATTATGTACCATAATTATGGTACGGGCTGGCAACACTGGTCCGCGTACCGATGTTAATTGCCACGTATAAGGTCTGCGGCTAATTAATATAATTACATTTATTCTTATTCTAATTTGTTTTAATTTTTTTTGTCATATTTTTATCGTTGCTTTCATGATTTCCGATGCGGAAATGATCATGAAAGCTTTCGCACTTGTGTCAAGTAAAATTAAAGGTAGGCGGTTAGAGATATGAGTGTGAAACAGGTGGTAACGGTAAAACCATTCGGCGTGGCGTGTGGTACAGGTTCAAAGCTTCCTTCCCTCTTTTTCTCTTCATCTTTCTCTTTCTCTTTCTCTTTCTCTGCCGAGACGGTATTTACGAATTCGGAATAGTGACTTTGAAAAGCCTGAATATTTTGTCCGAGGAATTGAATGGGGCCGAATATAGAACGAATTAACGAGTTGTACAAAATTTCCATAGGGAAGAAGAAGTGCGGAAAATTTTCGGTATCAACACGTGCAGAGAGAAAGGGAAAGGCACGTAAAGAGAATAGAATTTGACTGGATTAAGACACGTCACCTTGTCCCAGTGCACTTTTAAGCATTCCGAAGTCCCCGTAGTGCGACAGTCCGATTGAATGCGCGCTATCCGACTCAACAACAATACAACAATTACTCAACGCGATTTTTTATCCGGCTTTTTATCACGAAAATTGAAAACTCGAGATAGGTATATTCTATAGAGTAAAACATGAACGTAAGCCTATTAGGAACACACCCAGGTAGCAAAAAAGCCACAATAATCATCGAAATCATCATCGTATATCTAGTAGGTAGGTATATTACAGGAACGTGTAACACAATGTGGAATTAGATCCAGGATTGACGTACAAAACGTGGATGATTTTTTTTTTTTTGTAGTAGCTTTTTATTAAAAATTAATATTATTTCATGATTAAAAGACTGTGTGTATTTTTTTTTTTTTTTTTTTCTTATTCTTCTTCGACTTTTTACTCCATACAGCGTAATTTATTTTATAATTCATCTGGTGTTTAGTTATTACCACATTACTTACTTATCCAATAATAATAAATATTACCCCATCGACGGACAAAATCTGATCAATAAATACCTACACTATTAAAGATACGTCGATCAGTAGGTATATCAATCTGATTGTGAGATATAGGTGCTCTCATTAATCATGCAAGTGCAAATTTCATATTCTCACCAGTTTCTAAGACTTGATATTTTGGCGTGAATAACGTCTTTTTTTTCTCTCTCTCTCTTTCTCTTTTTCTTTCTCCCTCTTATTTCTTCCTCAATTTTTCTCCTCCTTTCACAAAACGGAATCATCATTCAAATACTGATACTACTACCTAATTCATGATGAGCTGTCTAGGCCTCGGAAATCGCCATTCGAATTTACTATATAGTCGCGAATCCTTAGTTAAGGAATATGAATATATATATATATATATATACATTGATAGTAGTTCATAACACCTAACAATAATAATAGCATAGTAGCACATGGATGTTTAATCTTAACGATCAGATCCAGTAATTATTATAACAATCAGATGTTATTTAGAAATTTTTTTTATTACAATTAGGCCATAAATGCTTCACGTTCAATTTTTAACGTTCAGAGAATTAAACCCTAAACATTTCCTCCCTTTGCCGCTAATGGTTTTTTTTTTTTTTTTAATTTTTTTTATTTGGTTACTTTTTCTTTACTTCTTTTCTTCCAATTTTTGGATACATTTTTATCCTAAGCGCAATCGGACCCTTCGCTATATCGAGTAAAATTTCATATATTCTCTCAGTTATCAATATACCAAGAGAGAGCAGCAATTTCCTATAATTGTTCATTTTTGTGTATTATTACGCGTAAGCGTATACTATGTGTTTAGGTATATTGTAGAACTATAAAGAGCGAATTATTCAGATTCCTAAGTTTGAAGCAAATATTTAACAGCACACCCCTCTCTTTCTTTCTTTCTCTCTTTTTTTTTCCTTCCTTCTCTCAACACCGTATATCATTTTACTATAGTTCGAACAATAATTTTTCTGTTATATTTAGGTAAAGATTTGAAATTTTCACGATTTTTCTTATACACCTGAAATTCGAATTAAACTTCAATCTGAGAGGTAATTTTAAGGCTAGTGTACATATATATATATATATCTATATATAGGTAATAATAATACTTAAATTATAATGAAAGAAGAAATCCAAGGAGCATTTATTAATCATAAGTTTTAGCAAAATAAAATTAAAAATAATATAATGAAATAAATGATATATTGTGCTTCGATCCTTCAACGATCGAGTTTTTTATTTTTTTTTATTTTTTATGAATAATATTAATTTTAAACTGGCATTACTCTCCCGAATCTTTCTTCGATAATTGCAAACCGTCCAAGATATTATAGAACGTATATTCTATCAAGCACACATTCACGCAGCTGCCACATTGCATATGAGTACAATGAAAGTTCCGATAATTACTTTCAAATTTCAAAATTGTCGAGGTCCTTTTTTTTCTTAATTCTCACTAATCGTAGACCCCCAGATGTATGATTTCGAATAAAAAAATGACTTTTCCGATTTTATACATTATTATAAGATCGAAAATCAAGTATGAAGTAAATTAATGAAATACGATATAATAAAATATTTAATTCAAAGTTAAGAATATTCTTATTTATACCATCATATTTATTCATTGTATAATTAACAACACGATTATCTGTAGAAATAATTTCCCAATATACGTTTTAAACCTTCGCTAATAATCTATTCTTTGTTTTTTTTTTTTTTTTCTTTCCCATTTTCGTGTATAAGTTTCCCTAAAGAAATATATATGATTCGGTATAGATGTAGATACTACTGTTTAAAAAATAAACTCGCAATAGTTGTACGGCAAATATATATTTCTATTTTCATTTTTAATTTTTTTTTTTGTTTTGTAATTTTTCCTTTTTTTTTCTCTTGTTTTCTTTCAATTTCTTGTACGTTCTTCTTCTTGCCGAAAACCTAAGTTTACCTAATCACGAGATATTTCTCTTTAAAAATTCTCCCTCCCATCCATCCTAGCCTTAGGTATATCAAATCTGATAATCCTGCTTATGTCACAACGTAATACATCTAAATAGATAAAATAAGGTAATCCCAACGGCTAAAGCAATATACGTAATAAATTGTAACTGAATAGAGGCTTTAGATTTGCGATCTTTTCATTGCGAAGTATTTTCGCGCGATCCAAACCACAGCCGTTGTAAAATAAAGAAAATCAAAATGATATAATATAGACGAGATACGAACAAGCGCGTTATAGATAATTAGTATAAGTATTGTGAAAGTATTATGTATTCAATTACAGCTTCCATTGATGTGTTCGATTTGAATTGCACCACGACCCGGATCCAGAGTAGTTCAATGATCCCAAAAAAAAAAAAAAAAAGAAATTTGTCGTTTCGAATTTTCCGTCTCATTGTCAGTCTTTTGATAAATTTTAATAAAAATTACCTATCATCTCAACGTTCAAATAAGCTAACTTTATTTTATCCTTACTGATCTCTGATCGATCCGTGAATTAATGAATTTACTCCTGTACCTATATAATCAAAAGTCCATTTATAAGCCTGAATACCAAAAAAAACTCTACGATTGTTACGCTGCAACTTATATACGTATACAAACGAAGAACTAATAGAGCTGAGAAAGAAAAAAAAAAAAAAAAATTACCGAAATAAATCCCGCAACCATTTAGTTAATTATTTTTAATGTTATTAATAATTAATTAATCATCTAATTAACTTTAATCAACCCGAAAGAGAATATAAGATACTTAATATAAAATCGCAACGTGTTACACACCCCAGACGACATCCATACATAGTATACCTATTTAATTATATGTATTTAATCTTATATTGAAAATTGATAAGTCTAATTAAGGAATAATTCTACCTGTTCATCTACGTCATTTACATACTATAATCGATCAAAATCGAGCACATTCATACTAAATAATTAATGAAAGAAAAAAAGAAAGAAAGAAAAAAAAAAAGAAGAAAATTTGTATAACTAACAATTTGTAGAATATTCTTGCAGATGTATCAATCGATGTAAGCATATAATATGTAAGATATTATATAAAACCTTTGCCCTGCAGCAGTTCATAGATAATATGTATAGGTGTATATAGGTATACGGGTATATATGTATTATTGTATAATAATGTAAAATAGGATCTTATCTTAAAATGTAGGCCCAACCAGCGATGCCATTTCGTCTTTTCATTATGGATTGCGATGATCTTCATAGATGGAGGAAGGGAAAATCTTCATTGATGATCTTCAGTGTGGAAATCGAGTAGGTAGTTATGAAAAATTGAATGAATCAATGAATCAATGAATCAACAAACGTATGTACGTCAAAATATTGACGCAAGACTCGCGCGTTTCTGAATATAGGAAACATATCCGGTATATGTATATATTTTGAACGACTTAAATTCTAATATCGCCGTTCTATGTGATCACTTCGGAACTGCACAATATGACTATTAATCCCTGGGTGCGTATAATAGCGAGGGACAGAAGAAAAAAAAAAATTTAAAAAAAAAAAAAAAAAAATACGAAATTAAAAAGTTAAAGTGTAGGTATAGCGAGGTAGACAAATCCCAGATTGAAAGAAAATGCACCAACAAAAAAAAAAAAAGGAAATAGATAAACACTTGATTATAGAATAAAATACACAATTAAAAACCGGTATCAAATGAACGGGATACTATTGAACACGTCTCTTCACTTCTCAAAACGGAGAAACACTTCGGTGATCAACTTATAACATTTGTAGATTTTAAAACATACAAAAATACTGTTTGCTTGTATTATTTCTTCTTCTTCTTATCTTCTTCTTTATATTTGTAACGGATCCACCGATCGAGTAAATTATTAAAAAAATAAAAATAAAATAAAATATATATATATATATATATATCCTCGATCACTTGCATTAGAAAATAAAATAATCGAGATAACGTACTGAAAACCCATTACGAAATAATTCCCGATCTTCAAACCACAAGGTTTATACATTTAACCGAGAGAGCAAGACGATTCATTATTATCATCATTAATATTATAGCTATTGATTATTATTATTATTATTATTATTATTATTATTTGATGATTAATTATTTATCGATAAAAATGTAAAATTATTATAATAATTATTATTAATTGTTGTTTCTTTTGTAGCCGTAGTTAACATCATTATTATTTATTTATTTGTTTATTTAAATACTTTATTATCATTAATATTAATATTGTTGATCCTTTACGATCACTATAGCGATTTTCTTAAATCGCTTCGTTGTTATCAAGCATATATAATATAACTTTTCAATGGCGAAATCGAAATCGTTACGAAAACGACGGCGTACTGCCCCCGCTTTTCGGTACGACGATAGTTCTAATAACTATATTTATAAATGTGCCTACATAATACATACCTACATGTATTATTATAATTATTATTAATATTATTATTATATATCGCACGATATGCTACCTTGAATATTTAGACAGCGGCTTTAACTTGGAACTCTGTGATATTAAGCCTCGAACTATACATGCGGTGAAGTAATTCAAAGCCCTGTACGAATGATAATAATAATAATAATAATTGTTGTTTCAGAGAAAAAAAAAAAAGAAACAAGTTGTTGTAAATAATGCAGTTCGATAGGTCGCGAACGTTATAAACACTTGCAATCAATTATAGAGATGTGTTATTAATTGTTGTGCATGAGTGATTTAACGTATTTTCTTAATTCCATAACTGCACTCAATTATTCAGACAACGAACTTTACATAACTTCCACTAATTTAGTGTATTTTAATTGTATGTATAATATAATATTATAATATGTAAAGCGTTACAAATAAAATAGGTACTTTCTATTAGGTCACTGGTACTTCATCGTTATCATTATTGTTATTATTACTATTATACTATTTATAACTATGTAATTATAGCGTACATATATATACATATATATAAATATACATATATATGTATACTAGAATCTAAAAACTATCATTAAAACTACAACTATATTTAATGTTATTGTTATTAGGTATTATTATTATTATTATTATTATTATTATTAATTGTAATATAATTATTAATATTATTATTAATCCGTAAGCGGGTATGTTGCGAAGTGAACGAAGAGAAGGATATAATATAAGGGGAATTATTGTATAAGAGAGAAAAAAAAAAAAAAAAAAACAGTTAGGTATCTAGTAATCGAAAATGGCATGAGGGCGTGATAATAAAACATGGAACTTCTACCAACATTGTTCTGTATCATTAACTTACTGGATGATTATGGGATCATTTGGGGGGGAGGGGAACAGCTAATCAGTCTTGTATTTGAGGCTCATTATATATATGTATGTCTAGTTTCGGCTGTATTGCGTCGATTTTTTTCGTTTTTTTTTTTCTTTTTCTTTCATTCTTCTTTTTCTTTTTTCGTTAAATATTATATGTATAGGTATATACGTATAGTACTGTATACATAGATATATACGTATACTATTTTCGTCGTTAGGGATATTCGTCATTCAACTTTCCTATTTGTATTTTGTAATTATTATTATTATTATTATTATTATTTCATTTTCTTTGTTTGTTTGTTTGTGTTTTTCTTTTTTTGGATATCTTTGTTTCTTTTTATACATAGGTATATGTATATATACCAATATTAATCTCCGACGATTCTCTCTTATTTTATCTAAATTGATTTTCATTGCCTTTGTAGAATAATTGTAGAACTTGTCCGCGACTCTTTCATCTCCATTCATTTCCTGATTTGTCTAATTCTCCTAACTCTTATTATTCTCTTTTCTACATTTATTTACCATTTTTCATATATATTTGTATATATATAGTATATCTCATTTCCAACGTCAATCTTGGCTCTCATTGGGCTATGACAGTCTCCGCTCTCTTGTCTGTTCGACATTACAGGATGGTTCAGAAAAGTTTAATCTAATTCCAACTTGACATAGTTTGAAAGTTACTTAGTCTCAAATCTAATCTCTATGATGATACTATTAACGTTTGTCAATAGATTTTCTCAGATTGTACGTTAAGTCAGTTTTATTTATTTATTTATCTATTTATTTTTCTCCTCATATTTTCATTCTATGATAGTTAGCTACCTCTCTATTTCTTTATTTTTTTTTTTTGTTTTTTTTTTGTTTTTTTTTTGTTTTTTATCGTAATGAAACAGATAATTAAAAAGAAATAAAATGAAATAAAATAAATTAAAATAAAGTAGAATGAATAATAAAAGTAAAATACAATAAAAGTAAAATAAAATAGAATAGAATAGAATAGAATAGAATCAAACAACAAATTTGTTCAATAAAACAATAGTATACAGTAAATATAGTCAATATTAATAGTTTAGGATAATAAATAGAATCTTTGATATCTTATTAAGTTCTATATGATCTGTTTCAACGAGTAACTTTCAAACCATTTAAGTTGAGAAAGAAAAAAAAAAACAGCATCATCATCATCATTATCATCAACAACAACAACAATAACAACAACAACAACAAGAACAACAACAACAGCAATAACAGCAATAACAACAACGACGACAACGACAACGATTTGATATTAATTTTTTTTTTTCAATTTAGTCGAACTTCAGACATAAGGGAGAAATGGTGATAGAACCGTAATTAAAGTTAAAGCTGGAGGGAAAGAAAAAAAAAAGAGACTATTTATATACATTATCAGCCTAGTAGGGGGGCGGAGGGTTGGTGAGGGGAGTTTTTGTCAGAATCCAACTTGACAAATACTTCATTAAATATTTAAATATGAAATTGATTCTCTTGCGTGAAGATAATTCAATACTTCAGTCGAGTACTAATATATATATATACATATATATATATATATATATGTATATATATCTATATTTATATATACATATATAAATTTATACATATATATATATATATATATATATATTCTTCTATATACTGCGGTATGATAATAAAATCGTGTTGAGATAGTCCTTGGATTTTCGACAGCTAAAATCTCAATACTTCTTAATATTTTTTTTTTCATCGCTAAATAGTATTTAAAAGAAATAAACTTATTCTGAACAACCCTGAAAAAGATACTCATCAACACACTACTAACTATCAAAGTCTATACAGGTATGTATGTATTACTATTGTATAGCGAATTGAAACGACGTGATTCAATGACGATCAAGTTAGTTTTCCCTTATTATTTTTTTTATGATTTTTCTATCTTTCTTTCATTTTTCATTTTTCCTTATCTCTTCCCTTTTAAATAAATCATATATCGCATCTCTGAAGTCTTCGTATCAGTCTCTCGTCATTCATCCGGATGATCCGGTAAACGGATTATGATTAGATTTTTTATTTTTTTATTTCTTTGTATTCATTCCCACTCGATCACCACCTAATGATTATTCAATTATCTCTAGTATAGCTGCGACCAACGATGCTGCCACCATATTTTTGTCAATTGAACAACGGCTTTATTTGCATTTTATTTTTTAGAGCAAACAAAAAAAAATGGGCAAAAAAATTTAAAAAAAAGACTACGTCATGAATAACTTATCATCAACGGAATCTTTGAAAGTTTTTCTAGGTTTTTCTTTGTTTCTCTTTCTCTCTCTCTCTCTCTCTCTCTCTCTCTTTTTTTCCATCATTCACACTCCTACTTTTCATGTTCATTCTTCTTCATCTCAGGCAATCTTTCTCGAGACTGTTTTCTGTTTCATACACATAGTCAAAAATGCTTGTCCTTGAGTACTTCAAATTGGACGGCGAACAACCGAGAGTTCCAGCCGTGTTCGTTCATCGATTATTATTAGTATTATTATTATTTTTGTTATTATTACTATTATTATTATTACTACTATTATTATTATTACTACTATTATTATTATTATTATTATTAGTATTATTATTTTTATTATCATTATTATAATTATTAATGTTGTTAATAATTTCATCTTTTTTTTTTTACGATTTTTCTTTTTTTTTTTTTGCCTTTCTTTTACTGATGAAAAAGGCACGCACGCAATGAAAACTTAATATTTACCGCGTGAGTATCCCTATAACGTATAAACTACGTCTCTTCTAATTTATAACGAACGATCCTCTCTATCACGCAAGTATATCTTAAAATTTAACGTATTATTTTATTATTATTACGCGAACGAACGAGTTTTACAATCAATTTTTCAATTTACATATATAACACTAAACTTATTAGATAGATTACGTTATTTTCTCTTTCTCACTCTCTCTATCTCTCTTTTTCTTTCTCTCTCGCTCTTTTCCCTGTTTTTTTTTTTTTTTTTTTTTCTTTTTTTTTTTCCCCTCTTCTAGTAATCGTTCACTACTAATTATTGAATAATTTAGATTATATTTGGATACAGCTTATTATGTAATTGAGATAAACTACATTTGAAGAAATTTTCTTTGCCTTTACTTATTTATTTTTAATAAAAAAAAAATTTTTCCTTATTTTCGTTTTTTTTTTCCCCCTCTTTTCTTCTCTTTAAATATCTTACGCAAGAGGGATCGTTCGTAATTACAGAGACGTCTTTGGACGCTTTCGAGCGCTCGTGTAGTACATACATACTTGTTAGTTTGTTATAGTATTTTCAGTTTTTTTTTTTTTTTTTTTTCATTTTCCTGTCGCTTTTTACTTTTTCTATTTTATTTCAATATCCTGAGATGTCCTGCTTCAATAGCGCACGTGTGACCGCCGTGGCTGTGAGGTAACGTAACACGCGCGATTATACAGTTTTTGTTAAAAGTAAAAAAAAAAAAAAGAAGAAAATTGTTCGAAATTGAAAAAAAAAAAATATCGTAAATTTGGAAATTTAATCTTATAGCGTGAAAAAAAAAAGAAGAAAAAAAAACTATCAAATGAAATACCAGCCAAGGAACGCCGTACCACGATCTGCTAACACTGCGTAGTCTTACCGCTAATATATCCGTTGTTCAAAGTTTCCGGTTTACTTTTATAATCAATTTTCGACTTGTTTTCGCTTTTTTCGTTAATATTTTTATTATCCTCGAGTTCGTCGATAGACGGAAATTCGACCTTACGGACATTCGTGTCTTTGATAGTATCACCGGAATTCAGAACCACTTGAGGAGTACGATTCTCGTAGTTTGGATCGTCGCTTTTTATAGTAGAAAATCTCGGACTCTCCAAGAAATTTCTCTTAGCGATACTACCCGGGCTAAGTGTTTTACCAATCGAATGATTATCGTTCGCATTACCCCTTGGCAAAGAATTGTTCTTTTTGTCAACAAAGGGTGAATTTTTAACGGACTTTAAACTATCCTCGGCGAACGGTAAATCTAGCGTATCTCGGCTCGATCTCAACGACTCCATTGACGCCCCTTCGAAATCGTCGAAATCAGCCTTTAATGGTACCTTAGACGAATTAAACTCGTTGAAGTTAGGTGACACCTTGGAATTATCGTTCCTAGTTGTCGCTCCGTATATCGGATTAGCACTAATCTTTATAGAATTTGGTCCGGCTGGTTCGAAGCTCGCAAAATCTCCGAAGTCTTGTCTCAACGGTGATTCTTCGCTACCTTCAGCCTCGGCTTCGTCCTCTCGCAGATTTTGCAGCGAAGCCATTTCGAAATCCCTGAAAATAAAGGGAAAACAAAACAGATTTACAAAATTTTATCATCAAATCAAATACACAAACATATTCTTCGCCAATAACTAACTTGTCTGTCTGTGGTGAATGAGAGGCGTTTTGATTCCTGGCCTCGATACCTTCGGGGGAATGATAGAAGCTAACTCTTTCGAAAGACTCTACGTTCATCACTTCCGACAAAAGCATTGTCGCAATGTCGATGAACGTCGGTCTCTGATTGGGCTTGTGATTCCAAGTCCTTCTCATAAGGGTGTAAAGAGAATCCGGACAATTTTCAGGCCGTTCCATAACACCGCCGTCAATAACGTATCGAAGGACCTGTAGAATTGTCAATAAATCAAATGTAATCGATATAATCATAAATTCCATGTATTTCGATGTTTGAATAAACAGCAACCGATACGAAAACTAATTCTAATTATTTACCTGATCGTTGGATAACCCCTGATAAGGTTGCGAAGCAAGGGTGACCATTTCCCACAGAACAATTCCGTAGCTCCAAACATCGGAATAACTGGTGAAAACTCCGTCCTTTAAACTTTCCGGAGCCATCCATCTGACGGGTAGTAAACCCTTGGTGCCTTTGCGATAATAATCAGTCTCGTATATATCCCTGGTCATTCCAAAGTCCCCAATTTTCACAGTCATATCTTCGGCGACCATACAATTTCTGGCGGCTAGATCTCTGTGGACAAATTTCTTTGCAGCTAGGTACGACATGCCGTCAGCAATTTCTATAGCCATTTGCAATATTCGCTTCAAAGTTGGAGGCTGTTTGGAAAAGTTTTCGCAAACGTCTGGTCTGTGACTCCGCAGGTAAGTCTTGAGGTCCCCGTTCACCATCAGTTCCATAACTACCAGAGTCGGTTGACCGACGGATACAACACCCAGTAGTCTTACAACGTGGTGAGTGTTGAAGGCCCTGAAAAAAGGATGAGTAACAATAAATGAATAAATGAATAAATAGGAACTAAAGCTAACGCTCGTTGTAGAAGGAATAAATGCGTTACTAACTTCATGACAGACGCCTCGTTTAAAAACTCTATGCGTTCCCTGTCTGTGGCATTTTCGTTGACAGTTTTAACGGCGCATTTGACTTCCGGTTTTCCTTTGACAACGTCTCTGGCAACGCCTTCGTAGACCATACCGAAAGATCCGTTTCCCAGTTCTCTAAGTAGTTCTATTTTCTTTCTAGGAACTTCCCACTCGTCCGGTACATAGACGGTGCTGACATACTCGGGATTGACGGTAGCTATGAGTCTCATATTCGACGAGCTCGGCATGAATTTTCTTTTCAATGCATAGCCGACACTCCCAAGAGCAATGGCGACTATAAGAATGATCAGTATTCCCCATAGGACGGGATGGGAACCTCCAGCATTTGTCTCCTTGATATAAACGTATTGGTAATCTGTGTACGCTCCGTTTCCAGCCAAACTAGTAGCTCTCAGTCTGAGTGAATAATTGCCAGACGTAAGATCGCGGAGATCGTACTGTTTGTTTAGATTGAGAAATTCCTGCCGAGTTATGCAAACCACAGTAGCCTTTATCTAAATAAAAAAAGAAAAGAAAAGAAAAGAAAAAGTTAAAGAAGAAATTATTCATCATAGAAATAATTAACGATCGATTGAAACTCCCTTCTTTTTATTTCCCACTTACATTTTGTATGTTAGTATTCTTGTACTCGATTTGATAAGTGACTATCAAACCGTTTGGAATTGGCGGTTCTTCCCAGACAAGTCTGATAATTAATTGGCTATTATTAGCCTTTCGTATCTCAGATTTGAAGCTATTTTTTGGAATATCATCGGCAGTTTTAAGCGGCAAAGTTCTCGCAGTTTTAATGCTCTTAGTTGAGCAACAGGCGTTCGAATCGTTGACAACAGGTTCTCTGCAAGCCTGTACCTCGATAGTATAAACAGCAAAGTGGCGAAGATCTTTCATAGCGAAAGTCGTCTGGCCATAAACGGTTCTGTTAAAAACGTTGTAGTAGCCATCCACCATTGTATCGCTCGTATTTCCTTTGTCCTGTGTTTAAAAATTAGTTACAAAAGAAGTTCTAAGATTTTTCAATCAATAAATAACCAGAAAGTATTCGGATCCAAAACCCACCTCAGCTACGGAATTAACATCCCGCCGCCACATCGTCGAGGCGTGAACAATATCGCGCAAATCACGTCTCCTACGTTCTTTGACATACGTATTACGTTTGACATACACCTGATTGTGCAGCGCATCCTCAAAGGCTATTGAACTTGAAGCAGTTCTCTCCAAATCTGTGGGATCGGTATCTTCGTCATTACAGTCACAGGTAGGGGTCAGTCCCGGCTTCATAGATATAGTCACTTTATCTTCAGACGCTTTTTGCCGATCTTCCTCGGCCGGAGTGAATTTCTTTTCTGTCAGCAATAAAGCTGTAAAAAAAAAAAAAAAACACGTCGATTAAATCATTCGCTAAATATCCACAATGCTGAATTGATTCAATGATATTCGTAATAAATAAATGTTTCAACTCAAACGAACAATTAAACAATTGCCTCAAAATTACTCACGTTCATTGCAGTAGTTACGTTGATCGAGAAAATTTCTATCGTCCTTTTCCCACCGTCCAATGATCCTATAATGCGTTAAATTTCCGTTCTTATTGATCGGCGGTTCCCACTTGATAACAAGTTCGTTGCTAGCATTGCTCCAAGCGTCGAGATCCCTGGGTATGTTAGGAGCGTCGGGGTAGGTAGTAAAATAATGCAAATCGCTCTGAGCCCCGGATCTCTCTGTAGCTATGGTGTAGGTTTTAACATAGAATGCATACTGAGTGTAGGGTTTGAGCTGTGTCAAAATGTGGGTCAGAGTAGCAGACTCGTTAGCCTCTTCTTCAGCAGCGCTAGCGTTCGGTAAGACGACTTTTACCGGACTATCGATCGACGACACATCATCCACTCTCCATCCGTCTCCACCGCAAGCATCCCTGCCATCGTACATCGTTACGTTGTTCGGAGCCTCTATGAAATACACAACATAGCCGAGCAGAGATCTCGGATCGTGATGATTGAAGGCTTCCCATTCGATCAGCGCAGCTGTAGAAGTCTTCTTGGTAACGTGAGCCTTGAGTTTGGTGACGTTGCAGGCCACCTTATCTCCGTTGCTGTTAGGAGCTACCTGGAGCTCCGTGAATTCCGGTAGTCCGGCGACCTTTCTGAACTTTTCTATCGTGTCCAGGCAGAGTTTTGGATTAAAGTGAAAGAATACACTGGCCGGACGGTCTTTAGCGAGGACTTTTATCGACTTGTGAGAATCAAAGTCCCACAGTTCCTGCAGATTTTGATTGTCCAGAACTACCAAGCTGTACTTAGCACTCTCCAAAGTATTGCCGTGTATGGTGTGAAGATTTTTCAAAAAGTTCAACGATATCAGAGGAAAACTACGAACGATTTTCAAATAACCGTCAATTTCCTCGATCATCTTCAAGCTCTCCTCTAATTCTTTGACAATATTCTTACCCCCTCTTATCTGTATCTCTAAACTACCAGTTATGTGAGTACATCCCCTGAGTTTCTGGGCCGAAGCTATACTGTCAACGCTAGCCCCGCTGCATTCCTTTAGACAAAGACCATCGCATTTCTTGCAAGATGATTTCCCACCAATTTCCTCGTCCATGTAACCAGCCGGACATTCCGATACGCAGCTCTTGTTGAATGGCTTGTAAGGATACTCTTTGACAATGTCAAAGGCTTCCCGAGGCTTTTTCATCTTTCTGCATTCATTCTCCTGGACACATCGCCGATTCAAAAACTCGTATGTACCGTCCGGACATTTATTGACGCAACGATTACCGTCCAATATTACATCCTTGCATACAAAACAGTCTTGAGCCGTAGTCCCGGTACAACCTCCCAGGCAATTTTTATCGCAGCATTCTCCGGGCACGGAATCGCTGCAGGCATTATCACCACATTTTGGGCAAACTGTGGAACAAAGAACGAAGAAATCAGTCA
This sequence comes from Rhogogaster chlorosoma, assembly GCA_944452935.1. Taxonomy (NCBI): domain Eukaryota; kingdom Metazoa; phylum Arthropoda; class Insecta; order Hymenoptera; family Tenthredinidae; genus Rhogogaster; species Rhogogaster chlorosoma. Next base: position 22,657,648 of record OX101803.1, on the reverse strand, counting down.
TACATTGAGTAATACAAAGGGAGGAAATAAGTTGGCCTGCTAAATTACTGAACATTATTTATGGAAGATAATTTCAATCGATATTCAGGATTAAATTATAGATGTAGGAGTTTCGGGTGGTTGATTTTTCTCAGCTAAACTAGCAACTCCATTAGACTGTTTAGCTGTTCGAGTAACGATTTTCTCTATCTTCTTTACTATAAAAGATTTTTATTGCTTGTGATATTGAGTGTTATTTTTTAATGAAATTATACATATTCACAGTCGAGATAGTGTTTTTTTTCCAATCAAATTTTTCATCCCAAAAATTAGTTATCGATAAAATATGAGACAGGTTAGAGAATAAATCGTAAATAGAGAATATTTCTGTACAGTAAAAAAAAAAAAATTTTAATTTAAAAAAAAAAAAAAAAAACAACACACATCCATTTACTTTGAATCCAAGTCGCAAATATTATTTTTTCTTGGATATCAATTCCGAATGCGCAAAAGAAAAAAATTAAGAACTGAGAAAAAATAATCATAGTATCATCGCACGATTCCATGAAACTTTCTATCGTGCGATCAGGCTGGGGGTGGCGGTGGTGGGGGGGAAAGATATAATATGTATAAAAATGTAATGTAAATAATTGTTTTCTTCAAATTATGTGATTAAATTGATAAACTTACGATGTTGACAATATTGTCTATTCCAGCACAAAGTTTCATCCTTTTTCGTTAACCGAGTAGGGCAGTGTTTCCCACAAACCGGACATCCGTTCTTCGGTTTGTTGCCCTGTTGAGATGAAATGATAATATTATTTATATAAAAATAATCTTAACTATAATAATAGGATAGGAATTTTCATAGTTTCTACATATATAAATATTAATGAATTATAATTTCTGACTGTAAAGCATAAATATATATAACATATAGATACACGGTAATCAGGTATTTTAATATATTATGAACAAAAACTGTAGCTCCTCCCCTACCCGCCACGGTATAATATCATCCAAAGTATATAATAATTATTATCTCTTTAAATATACATACTAAATTTACGTAAAGAAAAATCTTCCCGATGACGACCATAAGCGATATAAGTACACAACTGTAATATCTTTACAATGTACACAGGTATGGATGTATGCATGTATGAGTACTACACGTAGTACGACCACACTACGGTGATAAGTTTCGTAGTATTTTACGTAGGTATAGGTATAGGAATAGATATAGAAAGATAGATATAATATACGTGACGATAGGAAATAGCACGCGGTTAAGATCCGCCTTCGGGTTAGTAATTCGAATTCGCAAATATAATATATATATATATATATATATATATATTTTTTTTTTTTTTCGTCAAAAAGTATTTTAGGTATAGAGGGAAAAAAAGAAAAAAATCCAGGGAATGATTTATTGGTATTATATTACAATAAGAACGATATAACCATCGAGGGATAAATGGGAAAGATGCCACATCATCTCTACATTTTTATTTCTATTCTTTTTTTTTTTTCTTTTATGTTTTTATGATATCTTTCTTTCTCTCGATCTCATTCACGCACACATATTACAAAAACACACACGCAGGAAATGAAGAAGAGAGAGAGAGAGAGAAAGAAATAAACTAAAGAAAGATAGAAGTATCCAGAGATTTTGTTTACTCTTCAAGCAGCGTGAATCACATCGAAGTACGAGTACGGTTACACGTGTGAGCGGGCTCTCGACAAAATCGCGCACACATGTCTCGCCAAAAGAATATATCTCTCTCCCTCTCCATCTCCCTCTCTCTCTCTCTCTCTCTATCTATCTCTGTCTCTATCTACCTCGTATACGAGTGGCATTCGCTCGCGATTTGCTTTCAGAGAGAGGAAGAGAGAGAGAGAGAGTGTATGTGTTTGAGGTAGGGAATAGAGACGGAGGGGAGAAGCCGCCAATCGCGAAGGTCAAAAAACAAATTGCAAAAGGCCGTGTTACACTAGCGTTAGCACGTATATCAATTGTATAATACAGTATATATCTGTATATCTTTATATATATAATATATATATATATATATATGCAGCACGCGGTCGTACATATAGTGTTCTGTATCTCTATAATATATACGATCGTGTTATACGTGTAAAGAAATTAGCAGAAAATAACTAGCGAAAGTTCTTTTCTTTTCTTTTTTTTTTTTGTTTCTCTCGACATTTATATTTGAAACAATGAAAAAAAATTTCAGCGAATTAATATAAATTTAATGAAATATGAAATAATAATAAATATATACTTACAGATATAACGTGTTCGGTTCCCTTTCCAGTGATACGATCCCAGTCAATTGTATCTACGTAACATAGTGCCGGATTTTTTTCAAATCTCACACTACCTCGTATGATATTGGTAAGTGAATGAAGACCGATTTCCTGTAGATGCATCATCTCGAAGGCTACCAAGGCGTAGTTTATGAACAACGAATGGCCTCGTATAACAGTCAAGTTTGGAAACAAATGACCGACACTCCTCAGTCCGTTTACTCTGAAGATGACAAGCCATTAACCCACCTTCATCAATTATTATCACTAATCATTCATTGCTTCATTTCATATTTAGTGTCTTCGTCATTATTATTGAATAAAATTCAAATGAACTTCAAGAATGTCAAAAGTCACAGTTTTCAGAAATTGTATTATGTATGGGGGAAAAAAAAAAAGTTAATATCGATTGAAGTGGATAAAATGGGTTTCCGTAAAGAGGCAGTTTCGATTAGAATGGATTATTGTCTTGTCTTTTATATATATTACCTCGTTGTATTTATTTAATTAAATTTTAAATAAATTCTTTACGTAATACATATGATTATATTATATACCTGTAGAGTAGAAGGTAGCCGGTAATTTCAACCAGGTCGGGAAACGTGAGGTTCGCATACGAGCTGTCGTTTGCATGATCGATCAACAATATTTGAACGAAACCTTCGACCACGCGACATCCTTCTAGTCGAGAGAATTGACTTACGCTGTTTCTCACGTCTACGCTTTGACAAACTGAAAAATAACATAAATATTATATAGGTAGGAAATATTTGGAATTAAATGAAAGAAGAAGAAGAAACAAATACAAAAATACAAATCTTGCTCTATTTCTATAATAATAATAATAATTATCATTATTATTATTCTTTATATTTATCTTAGAATAATATTGTTATCCTCAAGTTTCACTAATTATTCATTTCCATCTCAATTATTCGACTGTTTTATTTTCAAACGAAGTAAAAGAAGAAGAAAAAGAAATTAACGTGACCATGCGTTAGGAATGACGTAGTTTGCACATACAAGGGCAGCAATGGTTGTAACCCGACTCTGCTAATCGTGCGATTTGAATGCGAGCGTAGGTAACGCGAGGTATAAGTTCATAAGTTATTATACAGTCGGTGGATCCAATAGAAAAAAAACAAAAAATACTTTAATACTATCAACAATAAATAAAAATAAAAATAAAAAAAAAACATAATAATTTCAAAATTGAGTAGATATAATTGTCAAAAAATCTTCCGCAAAATAAAAGAAATAATAAAAAAAATATGGATGAATAACTTCCGATTATATTTTGTTTCTTCGAGTTACACCCTGTACCTATATACCATTAGTACATAACACGCGTATATCCTACCACAATATATGCGTAGATGTTCGCATTGAGTGGCGTTAATCGCAACGAAGAATGAAAACAAGGCGTATCACAGCCGACCGGATATGGCGCCACGAACGTCCGGTTTGTCATTCTGATCTTCCTCCCACCCCCTATCCCGCAGCCACCGTATATCGTTCGTACGTCGCGCGACAGATAACACGCGGTAAAAATAAACGTAATACAAACGAACAAACGCTGGACCGGGACGAATGAAAGAATGAACTGGATGTATAGGAAGTAAGAAACTAGACCACTAGTATATTTGTAGTATAGGTAGTTTGGTATATAAAGTTATGTGTGTGTATATATTATATATATATAAAGGCGAGTAGAAAAAACCGCAACGCCTTCCTCGCCGGGATCCTATACTATGACTACCACTATCACTACAACTACTACTACTATTACTACTACTACTAACTCATTCATTTCTTTCCACGATCGTGTTGCATTAGTTTCCACTTATACTATTATAGGTATAGGATGAGGTATAATATGTGTAGCGAGAGAACAGCGGCGTTAGAGTTTCATTCATAAAACGGAAGGACGTGACGTGTAATCGCGTCTCTCTCGTCCGCAGCTAAAAGAGACTAGCGCGGAACTGTGTTACAAACGACCGCAAGTGTAGTACCTAGATAAAGGTATATATATATACAACGAAGTATAGATACCGGATATAAAACTCGTGTATATATATATATATATATGTATAGAGATAGGTATAGATTATCACACTTTGTTAATTTCATTAATTATAGAAAAATTATACAAGTCTATACATATAACTATATTCGATAATATATTTCATTATTTATATATACATACATGGGGTTACTTCGCATAGTAAATATAGTTGAGAAATAAAAAGAAAAGAATTTATTATTTAGTATATATATATATACAGCGATGTAAAGATTAAACATTTATCGTTTATCGTATAGGTATATATATATACTTATACATACGTGTGAATTAAACTATATGTGTCATCTTACATCCGTGTTAGGTATATATATAGGTATATGTTACGTGCGCAAAAGAAAAAATAAAATGAAATAAAAAAAAAATACCTACTAACGCAAGTTGCGTCATTCTAACGACGGAAATTCCGCGAAAGGTTAAATAAGAAGAATAAAAAGAAGTGACAAACAAACGCAGGCCAAACGTTGCAAATATAACTGTATGTGGTATCATATTACCTTATATATTATATTCCATATAGAACGACTAGCTATAATTTTATATATAATATTTATATAATATATAGAGATTTATGATATTATATAATGTACTAAGATGTCCCGTTAATATACGAGTTTAATGTGTTTAACGCGTGTCGTCGACCGCGTAGTGTATAATAATTGCAAATCGTATATACGACGCGTGTATATACGTATATAGATATGTGTGAATAAGACTGCGGAGAGAAAGACTTAGGAACGCGGATTGCAGACTTCGAGCGATTTCTTTTATCCATTTTATTTCCGTCTTCCAATTTTCAGACGCGGAACAGTTATTCGCCAAATTAAGTGAAGCTCGAATGATCGGGTTTGCTGAGAGGCTATTTCAGTCCACATATATACCTATACCTACCAATAGAACGAATCTTCAAGCCAATATAACAGATCTAACTATTCGACGAATTGCTGGAGCTTATATACCTATACCTATATATGTATATATCGTATTATTAAAGGGGAAAAGAATTGAAATTTTATCATCAATGAAGGGGTGAGGATTCCACCGATCAGAAATCCAATTAACATTCAATCATTCAAAGATACATGAAAATATACTATAATTTGAAAATACGATTGAAAATATTCTTTCATTATTTTTTTAAATGATAATTTGTGAAAATTTGAAACGAATTTTTTTTTTCTACTTTGTTTTAAATAATTTCAAGCGTATTTCTTCAAGGTCTATAGCTGTACATATATGTTGCAGAAGCTACCGCGCTCTGTTTGTTTTCAGTATTTTTAACGACTTGTTAGCGAATAATAACCGGAAGTATGAAACGAGCGATATATATACTCGAGGCTCGACCAACCAATTAAGGCTAAATCATAATTGAACCGCGTCGAATTTTACTCCATTTTTTTACGCATATACGTAATACATATAGGTAAAAAATTATTCGCTGTGGGGTGCGAGCGATTTGATTGTGATTTTAACGAGCCCGAAAAAGCATTGAAGGAATATGAAAGGTTGTAAATATGGAAAATATTGCTGATTTTAAGTATTAAATACAGTGAAATTTCACTTTAATCGTGTAGTGAATAGTTTTGCGAAGAAAATAAAATAAAAATAAAATAAATAAATAATATAAAAAATATATTTATCTATGTAATATAAACATATGACGATGCCATATGTCAATTTCCGCAATAATTTGATATTATACATAGGTATAGGTGATAAAACGCTCGGCGCGTCTCGTATACAATTGCATCGTTAGATTCGATTTTGTGTACATATATATATATATATATGTATATATGTGCGTGTGTGTGTACATGATGACTATATATATCTAACTATATACCAAAGTTGGATTGACCGAGTTTAAATATCTGATAGCGTGAGTATAGCTACTATATACTACGAAGTGTAGATGCGATAGCGTAACTGGGTCATTCTTTGCTGATTCGGTACCACCAGCTGACTACAAATGTTTTAAAGTCCATATTTTATTTATAACTATATAGGTATGTATATACTTATATTTCCTTATATAATAACCTTATATAATAACGACGTGTAAGATTTTTGAAAATTTTTATATACCCGCGAATTTTTATCTACCCATTGCTTTTTTTTTTTTACCTCATGTCTATATATATATATATACAGTTGTAATTAATCTCTAATCAACTCTACCGTTGCGCAATTTTTTTTTTTATTTTTATTTTTATTTTTTTTTATCGCATTCTTTATTCTTATCTATATATACATAATATTATATGTATATATATATATATACGTAGATAAATCATATTTGAAAATTACCCGATACCTAAACGTATACGAAGGGAAGAAAGAAATGAAAATAAATAATACGTGTATATTATTATCTTCTTTTCTTTTTTGTTTTTTTTTTTTTTTTTTTATATTCGTTGTTAATTTTTGACAGAATATTATTATCTCCAAATGTGGGGATCAGCGTATAGATTTAATATATAAAATGAAGATATAAAAGAGGCGCGTCTCTGGATGAACCGGAATTCGATCCGGCCCTCGTAAAAGATTGAAACGAAGCGATCATGCAAAGAGTGCAAAGAGTGGGTGAAGAAGAAGAAAACCGTCTAGACAGTGAACTTCCGGTTGATCGTCTAGTTTTCGACCTTCGAATAAAAACACCTGGTCCTTTTTTTCTTTTCTTCATTTTTTTTTTTTTTCTCTCCCTTATACTCCCTTATTATTATTATTATTATTATTATTATTATTATTATTATTATTAATATTACTACAGTCCCTTTTATAGTTATTACAGTTTCTTAGCTACAATGCCGTTTCGTTATAAAATTTTTTTTATATTTTTTTCACCGAACAATATAATATTTGCAACGAGCTAGTAATTCGTATATATAATGAACATAAACGAGAGAATATTATAATTATATGGATTATTGAAGGGAATAAGTGAATTATTCGAATAAATAAATAAAAATGTGAAAGAACCCAGTTTTGGGTGATTGAAAATTAATAAAATTACGCAAGATTGAGCCGAGCGGCATATAAGAAAGAGATTAAAAATTATCACCAAAAGCCGGAGGAATCAAGTGGCGTAGGTCGTGACTCTGGAGAATAAACGGGCCGGCTAGCAATCTCATTATACAGACATTTATGTATATATATATATACTACATAGAGAAACATGCAGATGAATTGGATTTTATTTCGTAACAATTTTTTCTCTTTTTCTTTCTTTGCTCCGCTATTTGTTTTCATTTTTATTTTTTTATTTTTATTATTTCGCTTTTAAAATTCCTACGTATCAAATGTACATAGCTGTTAAATTCAAGCTGGACAGAAAAAAAAAAAAAATCTATACAAACCATTAAATAAATTATCCAAGGTTTTCAATTAATGTTCACGATGTAGTGTGCATACAAATATCACGGATAAAAATATATACATAACAATAGTGATAATAATAACATATGTTAATGATGGAGCGTAATCATTTCTATATATACATAAATTACTTCCTATTAAAAAAATTGGCAAATTTTCTCTCTCCGAGTATATATTATAATTTTATGTATACCTAAATATATATATGTGTGTGTGTGTGTGTATGAAAAGAAAAAAAAAAACATAATCTTCTGCGGTTCGGTATATTTCTTTTTCTATATATATATGGCTAGTTCTTACAGTGAAGGAATTTTGATGCGCTCAACTAATAGCTCCTTTGTTTTTTAATATTTTTGATTAATTCTAAATCTGGAATAAGAAACTAATTGGCTTTTATTTGGGCACTGAAATTCAGCGAGGTCAGAAAATATCTTTTTCGAGAAAAATGCCTAAACATGAGCAAAATTGCCACTTTCCTGGGAGGGGATTTTACAAAACACGAGTCTTCTACCTAAATATTACGTAAATTGAATACAGAAATAAAAGAGATTGTATCTAAGCACAGTAACAATCAATACAACTTTGCTAAAATCTAAAAAGAAATTATGAATCTCCCTATTTTTATTCGAATTTCCATCATAGAATAGAGGGGACACGAATTGTGTATCACATTCCTGGCAGCTAAAAATATGTTTAAAACACCCCCAAATTATATAATGAGTACTGTTGTCACACTTCCCATACAAAGCAGGTAGTTAAGTTAGCTCATTGCCGCTTGAACTGCTACCAATCAGCCAATGAGACAGTCGTGACGAAGATCTCGTCGACCGCAAACGCGCTCGGGCCAGACAAGTTCTCACTTATCTGGCATGTATTTACATGAACAATATTTGGGTTTCTTGAAGATTTTTAATTGTTTTGATTAATATACCTAGTGTAAATATAATGTAAAGCATTAACATTGCATTTAAATACAGTGTTTTTGTGTTATTAATGAATAACCTCCAAATTATCACTTTCCTGTGTATCACTTGTCTGGCCATTTAAATTTAAAAAAAATCGCAATTTATCCACTTAAATTTTAAAACTGCCATAATTTGAATATTTACCAATATTGTGTTTGACCCACAAAATTTTAGCTCATTTAAGTCAAAATGATGAGCTCTGGCCACTTTGCAAACTAAATCTAAAATAACAGTGTGAAGCTAAAAGCGCTCCATTTTATTCCTTCATAATAAGAACTAGCCATATGTATAAATACATATATACCGCGGTTGATTCGAGTCGCGAAAATAAAAGCGGATCCCCTGCGCCCGAAGCTAATCGATCTAATAATAGACGAAACTGTTAAGTATATTATTGTGGGCGTAAAACTAGCGCGGTGTAACAGTAAAAAGTGTATAAGTTGTAAGGTCCTCTTCTATAGCATATCGCTACAGTAGTTTCTGCACGAGCCAAGCTATATATACTCCCCGTCGTATAATTTGCTTTTGAAAAAAAAGCTTTACCAAGATTAATCATTCATTGATTTATTCATTCATTCATTAGATATATAGATATATATATATACCTACTCCTACTCATACCATAAATATGTCAAAGGGCGATCACCCAAAGTCTCGAATAGATGGGAAGATCAATTGGCAATGATTGGCCTGGGGCCGAATATGATCACGGTCTGACGACCCTCTCGATAAAAGATGTATTAGGTACTAATAAGGAGCATAGGGTCACATACGTGACCTCGAAAGGTGCCGAGCCCGTGGGACCTTTCCACTTCACTTCACTTCACTTCACTTCGCATCAAATCATACGACTATAGATATAATTATACATAATATATAGTATAATATTAATTAAAATTAAAATTAAATATTACGAAAGCCTGCAGTTTCCCACGCGTAATTTTATAATTCAAATTTTATAGATAAAAAATAATTATCATATACTCATAGACAATTAAGTTCAAAGCAATGAAACAATTACGATATAATATATTACTAGGTATATATATATAATGTCTCTTATTATATCAAGAATTGGAAAAAAAAAGAATGTATTATTCATTATATATATGCTTATATGTATATATGTATAGACTTACGACGCTCGCAAAGAATTTCGATCGTAAGAAGAATTATGCTGTCACGGATTAAACGCGCGCGAGCTACCGATCCCTTCACACAACTATTTTACTTATCCCTGATCTCATATTATACACCTGTTTCACACGCGGTGCGAGATGAAATTATATTTTTACCTAATATATAACGAAGACGAGATAATCGAGGCGTCTCATTGGTATAAAAAAATAAAGTTAAAAAAAAAAAGACAAAAATATTATAATATAGATATTCTCGCGGATGATTTTATAAGTTAACGGATAAATTGTGGAGGACAGGTGTTTTTCCATCGTCGAAATATATATATATATATATATATTTCTATCGAGTGAATTTTAATTTTTAATTTTTTTTTTTCTTGCGCAAATTACTGCATTGTGAAACGTAAAGTAAAAAAAAAAATCGTAAATTTTTAAATTAGCTTGTGTCCAGGTATAGGAAGAATGATAAAATATGATTTGAAAAAAGAAAAAAAAAAAAAAAAATTCTTGCGTATTTGCCCTGCCATCATAACACGCGTACCTATAATGAAAAGCAAGGCCTATCCCCGCGGGGCTGGATGGCGAAAATCCTCGTGAAAGCATTCCTATTTTTATTATATCCTAAGTCGTAGCGAAGCTTCGCGATGTTGAATACCAGTGACGCTATATACTACGCACGTGGAAAAAATGAAAACGCAAAAGGAAAGAGAAAGAAAAAAAAAAAAACAGAAATTACCAAACGCTATACCTAATTAAGACGGTGGATTTAGATTTAAAAAAAACGAATTCTCCCTTCGGTTAATCTGTTCGATTTGAAAGGAGAAAAAAAGAAAAGAAAAAAAAAATGAAAATTCAAAGCATGACGTGGCGCGCGAGGATCACTGGCAACAAAGTCGATGTATAAATATATATATATATATATACTTATACATGGATTGTATGTTATAGTTGGAAAATTTGAAGAAAAAAAGAATAATAATAATAAAGGTATAGTAGGTATATACGTCACGGCCATTAGGAAGACGGTATGATTCATCGTCAAGCCCGGTGAAGTAGCCTTCCGCATTTTAAAGGGAAAGAACGATATAAAAATAGAATATCATTCGTTTCCTAAATTTACCATAGTGTCTTGCGTCATTAACGTCACGTCGCCAACTGATCAGCGGAGGCGTCGTGTTCGCTATTTCTTCGCTCTTATTATACGTTCACCTAGTATATACATTCTTTTCTTTTCTTTTCTTTTTTTTTCTTCTTTTCACCCACAAAAAGATCGACTTTCCAATTCTTTAAATCTTCAATCTCTTTTTATCGCGCATAATTTGTAAGAGGAGAGAAAAATGAGGGAAAAAAAATACAAAAAAAAAAAGAATAAAAAGGATTTAATGACGGGTGCATAAATATTGTATTATATTTCACCAGCTCAGGTTTTACTGCGGTTAGATAACTTTACTTTTCTTTTCTTTTCTTTTCTCTTCTTCTTTCAACATATACCTAATTCTAACTCAATAACGATAAACTAATTTGAATACAACGCGAAAATGAGGTTAAGCGTTTTAAATTACTACCGCGAGCGAGGAACGCGGAAAGAATTCTATATATTTCGTTGATAATCGAATTAAACAAAAAAATATATATATATAAATATATATATATATGCATATGGGTATGTATATTTATGTATATAGTTGTAAATAATATGTGTATCGACGACGAGATGTGACATGAACGAGTATGAATTTAAGTTCAATTAATATTTATTATACCGACACGTGAACGGCTAATTACCAATTCCCATCACCATCTTAATCGTCGTCGAGAAGAGACATCTTTATAAAGTATAAACGCGCAGCCTACACACGATCTCGACTAATTTTATTGGATCGTTAACAGGGATTGATGTGACTGGTTCGAATGCGACGACGAATAAAACCTACATAATATACACCTGATAAAATCTATCGACGAAAGAAACACATCTGAGATGCGTAAAGACAGAAGAAGAAAAAAAAAGAAAGAAAAAAAAAAAACAAGAAGAAAATTGATAGATCAATCAATTTTGTTCAAAAAATAAATTACCCAACTATATATAATGTATTTAACTGTACCTAATCGTTTCAATAGTCAATTATATAGTTGACGATCAAGTTTTTCAGGATTATATATCACTAATTTCTCATCTCATTAATCGCACCGATTATAATACATCATTAAGAATGACAATATTTTCGTAATATCCAAAAAAAACTGTACATAATATATGCATATGACGAAACGTTACGTTGTTATTATTATTATTGTTTTCTCTTCATTTTTTTTCTTCTTCTTCTTCTTCAATTCTTCTTATACATATATATATGAAATATCGTGGAACGTTTTTTGCAACAAACTGTTTCTAGAAATAGCGCGAATTTATCAACCGTGGACTTCCGTTCACACGGTTGAAAAAAATAAAGAGAATGACGGTAATGTATATTTGCGGATAAGGTGGTGTATATATACATACATACATATAGACGGATATAATATATACATATATATACTGCAGCGTGATTATATTATTATAATTTTTGGAACCCGAAGAGTTCACTATCCTATAAAGTATTATCACCTATTTATTCAAAATAGATATATATATGTATAATATATATATATATATATATATATATATATAATGATAATATTGTTGAATGACGAGTGCATCGAAGTTTACCTCATATATGTTAATAGGTATGTCAATTTATCGAAGAATGCGTCTATTCGAAGAAAAGAAAAAAAAAGAAGAAAAATACAAAAAAAAAAAAAAAAAAAATGTTAATATAATTGAAAATAAAGGAAATGATTGATAAGGAAAAAATTCCACAGATATATAATACCGAGAATGAAATTGTTATTTCGTAACTTTCAACGCCTCGCGGTGTATATCAATTTATCATTATATCTAACTAACGATAAGTGTTAGACCCAGGCCGCGTAAATTGTGAATTACATTACATTATATATGAGAGTAAGCGCGCCTATAGAATATACCAGCTACCTTATAATATATAATATATATATACCTATATCGAGAAAACGCGTCATACGATGACTGGCGACGTGGGATTAATGACAAAAATTCCGTAATGTACTCGCTTATCTGTTGTTTTAAGAATCTATGAATGTGCAGATCCTTATCTTATGGCGCCTCAGATCCCGACCGTAGGTATACGCCTTGTATAATCATACGATTTAATCACCCCGCCGAGAGAATTGTGTACATATGGGATATTCGCGAAAATAACAAGAATAAAGAAAGAAATTTTCGTTTTTTTTTTTTTCTTTTCTTTTCTTTTCAAATTCTTCATAAATCCATAATTAATATTAATAATAATATGGTAGATGTTGATATATTAACGCTCGAAAAAAAAAAAAAAAAAAAGGAAAGAAGAAACGATATGAACTTTAGCCAGAGTTTTATTGGTTCACGATATTACTGGCGCCATTCCATATTCCCGCGAGAGAGACTTCCATACCTTATACGCGCGGTCGCATAAATACGCTTGTTTAGTCAAGTGAACCCGTTGCCGCGATCTCGCGCCATTGACACGTGCCTCCGTAAACAGAAATAAATATCATATATATATATACGAAATAATATCATATGTAAATAGAAGCTAAGAAACTTTTTTTTGTTAATTCAAGATCGGATTTGAAAATTATTTCGGAACAAAAAGTTCTTTTTTTTTTCCTTTCTTGTTTTCGAATCAATCGACCGGCTTAGGAAAAAAAAAGGACCACAAAAATTTCTTCTTTCTTCAAGATTATTTGAAAAAAAAAAAAAAAAAAAATCATCCCTCCATCTCTCTGTTTTTAATTTTTCAACAACAGAAAAAAAAAACTAAAAACGTAAGAAAGAAAAGTAAAAGTTCATACGTAAGTCGGCCCTAAACGATCACATCTGGTAACAATACATATTATACAGCGGTATAATAATATATGCATAATCCATTACGAGGTCAGTCTGCACTGATTTAACCTTGGGTTATCCGAACTGAGTGAACAGTGCACTCGATGTTTACATACACAAATATACTATATCTATATAATATGTATATAGGTATATATACTGTACATGGCATGCGAGTGATAAAAATATAATTGTCATTTTTTTTTTTTTTTTTTTTTTATATATAATACATTTTGAGATATAACGTAAAAATATCGTTGCAAAAATATAAGGTCATTGAACTGTTGCCGCGCGTGCATACATATATAAAGACGGAGAGAAAAAAATGGAAGAAACGATAATAAAAAAAGAAAATTGAAATAATTAAATAATAAGAAATATATTTGATGAGAAAAGAAAGACTCACCACCCTCTCGTTTGCTTGCTTGAGCTGCTGGAGCTGGTGGAGTTGAAAAGGGCTCGCCGCCCAGATGTTGAGCACTCGTTGATGTTAACGTGAGGGCGAATATAATCGCGGTAAATATCCACGAGAGTTTAAATATCGTTGAATATGTGTGCGGTATTGAGGAGGAGGAGGATGAGGAAGAGGTGGAAGATGAAGGAGACGAAGAAGGAGAATTAGAAGGAGAGGAATACGTCGAGGAGAGAAAATAATTGGCGAATGATGATAATGACGATGATTTTGAGGATGATAATATTGATAATGAGGATGATGAGGTTGTGCGCGAGTCTCGATGCCATCGGACAACGCTCGAGGCGCATCTCAGCGAGTGTCCAACGTCGGATTGACACCGACTACAGTCCATAACTGAGGTATCGAATTGATCCCCGTGTTTGTCGTATATTTTATTCAAATTCCTGGTCATTCGATATCTCCGTTTTTCATCCTGATCGAGATCCGGTAATTTACGTACGTCACCGTCGTCATTATTCTTATTCTTACTCATACTATTGTTGTTGTTGTTATTCTTCTTGTTTTCGTTATCGTTGTCGTTCTCATTTTTATAATAATTATTTTTACCCCCCCATAAATCGCCTCCCGCACCTTGAAGACGTTCGCAAATTTCACACTGTCTCAACGATACTTCAATTTCTTCTGTCTCAATCGCCGGGCAGGTTCGACATACAACTGACGGCATTTTTAACGCGCCTTCAGCCAAGCCGATGCCGTTACTGCTGGTATCGCATTCCCGCTGTTGCCTCCTCATGGGAAAGCTTTTAATTTTCATTCCAATTACGAATGATTATACAGGTATTGGATTTCAATTTTTTTTTTTATTTATTTTTTTTTACTTTATCATTTATTTCTCTTTTTATACCAATTTCAATAATAATATTTCACGCGCGTTTCTGTAGCGGGAGTATTTTCAACCCGCGCGCTACTCGACCCACCGTATAATTATTATTCTCGTTGATTAACCAGCTGCGTGTGGCGATTTAGTTTCTAATTTTAATTTTTATTATTATTTTTTTTTATTTTTTTCAATTTTATTCTATTTCATCCAACTATCGCAGCCTCTACCCCACGGCGTAGGATTGTTCGCGTGTTAAAGACATGTTTAAAGCCACTCTATATACATGTATATATATATATAAGTATATATATTTTTCCTCTCTTGTGTTATATATAAGTTTTGTATCTTTATTTTCTTCTCTGCACACTTGCACAAACAGCGTATCTGCACTGGACGCACTAAAAATTTTATTCTTTAATTTATAATATATATATATAATTTTCGTTATATTTCTTCATCTGCGCTGATAGAATTTATTCGAATATTTATATATAATATACTTGTGTATGTTTTTTTTTTTTTTTTAATTTATTTATATTTTTTGAGTTTTTTTTTCTTTTCTTTTCTTTTTTTTTTTATTTCTGTTTTCCGTTTTTAATAAATAGATAGGTGTACACAACTCTGGTCACTCGTTTTCTATTATTATTATCATTATAGATAACACTACGAACGCAGCGACACGAGACGAAAGAGAGAAAGAAAAAGTAGGAAAAAGAAAGAAAAAAAAAAGGAGGAAAATTTATAAGTTTTTAGAAAATTCTTTCCTTAATCCTTCACACGCATGTATATATATAGGATATACATATAGGTGGCTGTCGAAGTGTGATATCTGTAAATAGAAAAATAAAACACGAGTTAAAATCATGTTATCACCTATTTGAAATCGGAAACGACAAATATTACATAATAAAAATTATTAAACGAAGAATTTCTCCAATAAATATGTTCATAATAAATATATATATATGATATAGTTGTAGTAAATTGAACGGCTATTATTTTTTTTTTATCTCATCGTTTCATCCTCTCACACTTCAAAGTTGTCATAACAGTGTGACGAGAAAGAATGAGAAAGAGAAAGAGAGTGAAAAAAATATTCCATATTATAGTATATATATCGTAAAAGAAATGATCATTCGCGAGTTGTATATATATATATATATATATATATATATTTTTTTTTTGTCCGCAATAACGAATGTTGCAACGTGTATAATATATATAGCTATACCAATACATATTATATATTTATATCGTACATGTATATAACATGCATAGTCGAACTCGAGAGAATTTGCGCGACACGTCGCGATCGGTATATAGGTATGCTGTTGAAATATAACCGCATTCGCACCGCGTGCGAAGCATGTATATATATATATATCTATATATATATATATATATATATATATATATATATATATAAAAAAAGAAATTGAATTAAAAATTGAACAAAAAAAAAAAGGTAATAATAACTTCAATTATTCACGAGATAATGCGGACGTCGCGGGGGGGTTATGGTGTAGTGAAGTTGGGACGAGAAGTTGTGAAAAAAAAAAATTGAAAAAATTAAATAAAAAAAGAAAGAAAAAATATACGAAAAAAATAGTCTGAGAAGGCGGAGGCGAGGGAAATATGATAAGTGAAAGGAGAGCTTTACTAGCTTATATATTTATGTATATGTGTAGGTATATCGTATAGGGGCAATTAATTTGCTTAAATATCGTCTTATTCTAATTCTCTTCGATATATATATATATATATCTATTCGATTGTGATGAGTTTTGAAAAAGAGACTTATAGTTGAGAGTAATCCCCCTTCAACTGTTACCGTATATTGAATATAAGAAACTGAAAGAATTAATGCAAACGAATAATACATGTACGTAAATGCGTTATCAGCAAACGCGCATATTATGCCGCGTGAATAACCAGCGCCGTGTTATATTGGTATAAACGTGCGTGTATATGCGTAATATCAGCAAACGTAGATGTAGATTTTGCATAGTGTATGAAATTTTATGATCGCTATGAATCGCGAAA
Source organism: Rhogogaster chlorosoma (assembly GCA_944452935.1). Classification (NCBI taxonomy): domain Eukaryota; kingdom Metazoa; phylum Arthropoda; class Insecta; order Hymenoptera; family Tenthredinidae; genus Rhogogaster; species Rhogogaster chlorosoma. The sequence continues at coordinate 22,640,507 of OX101803.1, read as the reverse complement.
ACTTTACCGTATCTATAATAAAACAATATCCGCGTATATTAACGAACGAAATAAGAATAAAAAGAAGAAAGAAAAAATAGAGACACGCAAAAGTAAACACGTGACAGACACGCATATGCATATATATAGCATATAATAATCTCGAAAATAAGAATACTCGCTTGAATAATAATAAAGAAAAATTTTTCTATAAAACGGAGTTTAAGTTTCTTCGTATATAGAAAAATAATAATACGATTGTTATAACTCTTGACAGAATCGAAGTAAGAAAATAAGAACAGGAAAATAACTTCAGAATCTAAACGCACCATGACGCAAATAAGGAAAAAAGAAAAAAAAAATATATATATATATTTCACGACGACGAATCACACAAATTGCGGCAAGAAATCAAAACCGTGTAAGAGAACATTTTAGTTAAAAAAAAAGAATCAAGCATCTAAAGAGTATGTTTATACCTGGGTAAGTATATGTAATAAGTAAAACCTAGAGTTGTTTGTCCGTTTATAACGATCTCTTTAAAACTTTGTATAGAACCAGACTGTATCCATATTCATTATAATTCCGTCACATGCCCCGTGCCGTCTTAAACGCTTCACGTATGCCTGTAAAAACCCGTTAGATCTAACCCCGGCGAGGGTTGATCCTCGACTAACGTACGTAAGCTGTGATAGCATAAAGCGTGTGTGGCTTGTCTCGGCTCGCGCGCAGCGCACTCGTTTGTCGTGACGATTGGTAGCCGCGTCGAGTATAGTATAGTGTAGTAGAGGCTGGTCGTATAACCGGTGCGGATGAACTAGGAACTTTTTAAAATCAATGGCCTTTTCCTCACCGCTAAGTAGTAGTGGGGTTGTTGGGCACGCTCGGGGCGAAGGGAGGGCATTCAGTGAGCAAGGAGCGATTCGAGTACATATCTAGTGCCAAAGCGCAGCCGCTAAATTCCCCTGCAAGAGAAGAAGAAGAAGACGAAGAAGAAGAAGAAGAAGAAGGAGACAGGGTCGCGGTTTACTGGCCGACGCGCCAGGTCCGTAGCCGTGGGGCTAATTTGCTCACTATTGATGACGCTGTTCTCGCAGTTGTTTTCGTCTACGGTATCGGATGATCCCACGTTTTAAACGTAGCATCTGGAAGCAGAAACCGCATTTCCGAAATGCTGAATACCTATCCAATGAATTTAACGAAACGTTGAATTTCTTTTCTTATACAATTATATATAGTTAAAATATAAAATAAGGAAAAATATACGAGAATACAAAATTATGCGAATTATGAAATTAGTATCATATAGAGAAACACAAGCGTGCGAGATTGATAACAACCTAGACATGATTTTCCTCCTCCCATCTCCCCCCCCTATATCTCTTATCTTATCAAAATATGTGACAAATATAAACCGTATAGTTGTTGTGTAGTTTATATATTTTTTTTTACAACGATAATAATAATAATAATGATAATAATAATAATCATATTATATTCGTATATTTTATAGTTGCAAAGAACAGAATTGTTCTACCAATACTAAGATAGGTTTAAGTCCGATGTATATTGCAGTTAATAAAAATGATTTTTGAAATAGTGAGCAAATACGTAATAATATTTGAAATGGTCTGCACCGTTGTTTGTTATAATGAAGAACGTCAATTATTCACATACCCTCGGTCTATCTCTCGTTCGGTGTATTGGCAAACACTTGAGCGCGGGCTTATCTTTAGTTATTTTCATATTAGTATACACACCCAAGTATATCTAATAGCCAAACGATAATTTCAGCTAGGAAAAGAAACGAATTGTATAAAAAATAGTCAGAGTTAATTAACCGCGCAATATTATTTATCAATTTCTATTATACGTACCTATACATCTATATGAAGAAAAAAAGAAAAAAGAAAATAAGAACATAGACAACGTAAACTAGTGAGTTTCGTAAAACTATAACTCTAAACAAAACGCTATTTTTTTTTCTTGTCTTTTCCAAACCTTTTCTGTTAGTTCAAACTTATTTGCAAGGAAACAATATATCCGTCACCTGTTATCACTATTGACGTAACTACAACTAAGAGGCGTGATAAATAATTTTTGCGATTAAAAAATACTGTAAAAATGTCTTTCCTTCTCGTAAACATTTATACCACATAACTAAATTAGGTACGAGATATTTATTGTTAATAATTTTCACGACTAAATTTCGTGATTAAATTTCAAACACCATATATCAGTACATCTATGTATACATAAGAAATCGATTTTCTTTTTTTTCTATCTCTCTTTTTATAACTAATCGACTTCAAAGCATGTCACGATGTGTATACAGATATAACACATATCTATGTACACATATTATATACTTTCTTGTTATTGATACTTAAATTTAATAAATGCAATCGTGGATAATAATTATTAACTCTTGATTCATATATGCACGTCTCGTAAGCATATATACCTAATACAAGTTTATTTAATTTGAAAAACTATTTTCACGCGAATATTAGAAAATCATATCCTCAAGATTATAGATGCGGTATATACATATATATATACTGGACAGTAAATCGTGAGAGTAATTCTGTACAGGCTGTTAAATTACCTACTCTTCATTCGATTAATGCCATTGGTTGTCTGTGAAGTATGAATATGGATTTATTATAGGTGTATATAAGGTATATATATATATATATATATATATACTGTGAGAATTTTTATTGTGTCTTATTAACAATAATTGAATAATTTATGATCAAATAACAATCAAGAGAAGCTATAATAATTACGTACAAATATTCTTGACGTATATAATACAGACAATTAATTGACTTAAGAATTTCTCTTATATATATATATATATATATATATGTATATATATACGATCGTCGATATGATATGTACAGGCCTTCAGGCTTGTAATTGAAATAAGTTATCAATCAACAGTTTTCAGTTTTTAAGATATCTCTTCCGATCGGTAACGATATAACTGTATATGTAACTCGTATTATATCTTATTTACAATTCGGCATAATATATGGAAGTAGAAATGGTTTTGGTAACGCAGCTGTTTCCCTAAACCAGGATAAAGAAGAGTAGAACGAAGTCGAGGCGGGTGAAATAGAAGAAAAGGGGCGATAAGGGAGAGAATTTTTTCCGAGAAAAAAAATAAAAAATAAAAAATAAAAAAAAATAAAAACCTTTTTTAACGACGCCAGTCTGACCTAGAAGGGAAAAGTTATTGTACGAAAGAACGTCCAGAGTCTTGGCACCGGTTGTGGTATAAATCCAGTCAAGAGTACAATATTATATAGGAATGTTACATGGGTATATAATATATAGAAGAATGAAAATACTAGCAATTCTGGGATTTCCCAGGTGTTCGTCGATACCCCCAACCAGTAGACATTTCTTATTTAACATATTATGGTTATAGGTACATAAATATATCCTGTATTTTTCCTATATATATACGAGAGGGAAATCGCGGAACGCGTATAATATTATATATATATACTATACACATAAATGGGGAGGAATTCGAAATAGTGAAACGACGAATGGTATACATACCTATAGTCTATAGCACGCTATGATACGTCAGTGAAAAATAAATTAATTATCCATCCAATAATCGACTTGTTGATCGAATGACATTCCATTCCAAGAATCATTGAGACAATTGCTGCCTGCCACTCATAATGAAGATCAGAGAGTTCTTTGGCTTTGGCGTCTAGATAATTCCGTACCCCTTCCTCCTTCTCTCTTTCTCTCTCTCTATCGTCATCTCGATATCTAGATAATTTATATACACGCGTCTTACATCTGACCCGCGATGTTTAATTACCTATATAAATAATCATTGTCGTTGTTACGTCCCCGATCACGCGGTTGTTTAAAATCTTTCGATTCAATTTCTTTCTCTTTTTTCTTCTTCTCGTTCATATGAAAATCAATAAGTAAATATATAACTTGAATTAACGTAGTATTTATTTATCTTATACGAGATGCGAAAATTTTGTCACTTATATACTACATAGGTATATACCTGTCAGAATACGTGGACTCGCCTGACCCCTTCTAAAGGCATTAAATCAATGATTATTTGATCAAATAAATGCAACGTGACCAATCAGGGGAACACGTGCTGGACCTTTTCTTTGGCTCCTCGATGTTAGTATATGCGCCGTGGTACGTGTCAACGTTTAGAGATTTTCGTGTATTCGGTAAGCAATATTTCTTCATCAACACAGTCGAGATATATATATACCTTAACATATATATCCGAAATGGAAGAGGAAAATTAAGTTATTTTCCTTGTTATTCGAAAGAGAAATCGCAGTTCCACGAAACAAATATAAAAAAAAAAAAAAAAATACTCTGAATTAATCTCCGTTTCTGTATTTCCCCAAATCAACAAAAAAAAAAAAAAAAAAAAAAAAGATAACACCGATTTAAAATAATCTCGCCTGTATTATAAATATAATACATCCATATCGGAATTTGCAATACATCATCAGTTCCTTATTTTAGAAAAAATATATCGTTATTTAATTTTAATTAATTTGCTGAGCGGGTTTTGATACAGTAAAATTTACTTGCTACCTATACGGTACGTATGTACTTAGACCGTCCCGCCCGCTACGAACCATCTCTACTCCGCCGCACACACGCTACGCTTCGGGCGGGGTAGTGGGGCGAGAGACGAGGGCATCGGCTTCATTCACCACGTGCCCTACTACTACGAGTGACGCGACGGTGGTGGCAGTTGCGGCAGTGGCCGAAGCGGGGCGCGGAAGGAAACGAGAGGATTTTAGAGCGGGTGGACGAGGAGAGAGCGGGAAAGAAGGCTAAGAGAGAGAAAGAGAAAGGGAGACGGTGTTAGCCGAGACGCGACAGAGTGCACGTAGCGTACCCTACACCTACCTACCTACCTTACCTTTCGTCTCGTCGCAAACGGTGCGAACTCAATGAGCAAAGAGTGGGGATGAGACAGACTGGGCGAAAGAGCGTTCTAGAGAGAGAGACGGAATAGGGTCGATAATTTAAACGGAGTTGCCGGTTCTCCGGTACGCTACACCTTCTACGTACGTAGTAGATACGTACGTATAGTTTATCCACGCGCGGTATGGTAGATACAGCATACTATTACGAGGAGACTGACTGCCGTTTGCTCTTTACTAGTTCGTTGCTTATATTATGGACTCCTGCAAACTGCAACGGTTAGAGAGTAGTCTAGCGTTTAATCTCATACGTACATATACGAACGACAACGTGGAATTGCGCGCATGCATTTAGGAGCGCTTGTTAACCACGCAACACGTTCCCGCCGTACGATTCTAACTCATATAGTCAGATATACGATTAAGAAGAGTCTGGATAAGGTTACCTTGCACCTATCTGGCTAGTGGGGCGGTTGGAACTGTACGAGTAATCGTATACCCCCACCCCCAGTAATTAATAAACCTTCAAGTTTTTCTCGTTGAAGATTTTTTTTATTTATTTTTTTCTGCCGCGAACGAATTCGCGACTTATATTAATTCATGAATAGATATAATGATAAGAATGCCGATTGCCTAAGGGAGATGAGAATTAAAAAACAAATGTTTTTGCTTTCACCTGTGTTTTTTTTTTTGTTTTTTTCTTCTTCTTTTCATAGAAAAATAGAATAAAGTAAATAGTCAGAATCCACGTTGCGATATCAACTATACTTCGTCCCACTTTTATTACCGAACACGGGAGTACGGTACGGTCTGAAACCGCGGTGATAAATCGCATGCAAATTTAATAGATATAATATATGCGTATATCTTTGTATGCGTACATAGACTACAAGACACATATATATATATAATATAGGTACGTAAATTTCAAACTTCTCAGTGATCATAATCCCAAATGATATATACAGACTGAAAATGAAATATCGAATCATGTGTCCCTACGAATGAAACAAACAACAACAACAAAAAAAAACAATTCTCCGCGACCAAACCCTATATGGACAGGGGTCAATGATCCGAACTGAATTTCGCTATATCCCACGTGAAATATATATATATATATATTATATATTATTCGGTGAAGAAATTAGGTATGCAGTTCGTTGACCTCATCGACAACAACGCTGTAGACACAATAGAATATGAAAATAATAATAAAACAATTAATAAAACAATTGACCTATTAGATTATACCATATACATATGTCAGAGTATGTGTAATCTACGGCTATAGCTCCCACACACATATATGTATCATAATAAAAGCGCAATATTATCAGTTTGAGAACCACTGCGTCTGAGGGTGGTTCAGAAAGTATAGCTTGGCGAAAGAGGGGCAAGGATAAAAGTGGAAATAGGAGGGTTGACAGCGGTCACGGAGCAGGAGGTACGGCGAGGGGTATCGTCGTCGTACATACGTATAGCGTATAAGAAGGGATGGCCAGAGAAAAGGGGGGGCCTTGAGAGAAGTATATGAGAAAGAGAGAGAGAGAGAGAGAGAAAGGGAGAAGGAAGACGAAGGGTAAAGAGGAAGAGGGGTCTCTGGCAGCCAGGGCGGAAGTATCCGAAGTTATAACACACAAACCTCCTCCTCCATCCTACAACTGCGTCGCAGTCAGCGTATACATAGGGTTGTGAAGGGGCGAGAAGGGAGACAGAGGGGGCTGGTACAGATCGATGAGGACCAAAACATTGCCACATGCCCTGCCCAAGCTTTGCTCGCGTAACGCTTGAGGGCGAGTTTGTATGATATTTGTTAGAAATAAAGGAAGATAAAGATAATAATAATAATAATAATAATAACGGTAAAAAATATTTGAGAAATACGACCAAAGAAAAACATATCTTCCAGAATTTTATATTTTCTTTTCTTTTTTTTTTTGTTTGTTTGTTTGTTTTATTTCATACTTTCACCCTCCCGAATATTGAGTTTGGTTATTATTATTCTCTCTCTCTCTCTCCCTTTTTTTTTTCCTGTCTCCCCGCAAACTTCGTAACATACTTATATAATCGTTCGATGATAATATGGACGGATCGAGTCCGCGCAACCAGTTGCGTGATTTTATTACGGTATATAAGTTCGGCAGTTTTAAGTAAAAGAATAATTTCTATCCGTAGATATATTAATAGAAGAAGAATAATGATCATTGAATTTCAAACAAAACTGTGACACGCAGATATTGTATGATAATAATAATAATATAGTAAACGGTAACACGTTGTGCACGTAATCTTAAGAGTGAATGACCTTGGTGCGGCTGTACATAAAAGAATATTGATTCCTCCGTATACTGCGTCTGAGAAAAAACTCAATCTATACACACGCACGCCCACGCGCGCACGTACCAACAGAATTCACCGTAGGGAATAGAGAGAAAGAGAACGATGTACGTATGTATACAAGAAAAGGATCCGTATAAGTATATTTTTATACTTACGCAATGAGAAATTTTAACTATAAATATTTACGATTCTTATTATTATTATTATTATTATTATTATTGTTATTATATCAGCGTGAGTATACCAAGGAAAATGGGGTCTCGCGTTTCTTTCTGATGTAGCAATAAACTTTGACTCCGCAGTCCCCTCGTTGGTAAACTGACCGCGAAATCTTGCGAAAAATGTTCTATTACCTTTAATCACGTTCGTATAAAGTTGTATGATGGATATATGTATATGATTAGATTATGAATATAGGGTTTGAAAATCTATATCTATATTAAACTTTGAATATAATCACCAGAATAACCGGATCACTTCGTCTACGCGGTTTTATAAAACTATATTTCCTCTATACTCATCCGTATACGACGAGGCACATACACGAAACGTCACAACAATAATACGAAAGCGTGCGCCCGAGCGTCAGCGAGTCAACTACGAGCGTAGGGCGACGCAACCGAGTCACGCGCCTGCGCTTCAATAAGTTTTCGTTACAATACGGGGGATAGGGATGCCGGGGATTGTTTGACGTAGGGAAGTGCGCAGCAAGTTGACGGGGGCGGGTCCCGGGGGCTCTCGGACGTAATATCTATGTTCTGCACTATTATTCGATAAAAATGCAATTACCAAATACGCCTTTATTTCCTACATATATACATATATCTGTATATATATATGTATAGGTATATGTCCGATACTGCGCTGCGATAGTCATGTTATGCGGCATAGCTATATAGTTATATGCATAATAAAAATACGGGGAGATCGATATACCCAAGAATTGTACGAATAAAAGACGTACATGCACCGAGAGGTGCAGCAGACGAGTATAGAAAATACCTAAGAGTATGGATACACGGAGAAGAACTTTGAGCCCGTTTATTAACGATAAACAATCGCGTCTAGAATACCAATCGCTAAGTATTTATTATTATTGTTTTTTTTTTTTTCTTTCTTTTTTTTTCACTTTTTTTTTAATTTCTAATAGTCGTAAAACGAAGATGAGGGTCGCTCGCTTTGCCTCATCGGTCAGAATAATGGAGAGCGGTAACACCGTTGCTGCCGCCGTTGCCGTTGCCGCTGCCGCTGCCGCTGCCACCGTCGCCGCCGCCGCCGTCGTCTCAGACTGCAGAGGCTTCTCGGCGTAAGTAAAGTTCGTATTTCAATAGGCCAAGCGAGAGATTCAAATATGGCGCCGAGGAGCGATGGAATGCGGTTGTGGGTAGCGAGTCATTTGTTTTGGTCGCTTTGTTTTGACCGTTTAACTATTGTCGTCCCTATAATAACGCGCTCTCCGAAAACCCTGCAGGGAAATAAATTTCTCTACTATATGAAACGAGTCCCTGTGATTATCATGGATCATTCAAATTTCATTTTTGATTCATTCTTTTATCTCTCTCTCTCTCTAAAGCCTAAATTCTAATTCTAATTCTAATTTTCTCTCTTTTCTAATGATAATGATAAAAAAATGAATGAAAAAAAAATTAGCAACGCGATATTGAATGTAATTATTTCTTCCTAGCGGCGTATAAGGTATACTTTAATTGATCAAACTATGAGACGCGCAATAATTTTCGAGACGTAGGTATATAAGTACGGATCGACTTTAGGCCGACGCGACGTTTGCGTCTTTATAAAAGCCTGCGTCCAACAATCGCCGCGGCGGGAGCAACAGCAGCAACAGCAACAGCAGCAGCAGCAGCAGGTGACTAAACTTTTTCCAGCAATGGCGGCCGGCTCGGCTTGCCTTTTTCTCATGAATGACTGGCATTACTGAAATTCCGGAAATTCCAGTCCCGCTTTATGACCCAATCGAATGTATTGGGGAAAACTATATACGATATAATTATATAAATCCATGAAAATGTCTATTTCGTTTATAACGCGGGTATCATCGAAATGTTGATGAATTGAACGAACGGAAAGAAAAGGGACAGATAAAAAGAAAACAATAACACTTTGAAAATAATGACGGAATGAGAATAATTTCGAACTAATATCCCCGCGCTTTTTCCTTTGTTAATAGTAGAATAAGAAAGAAAAAAAAAAAGTAAGATTGTGAAAAATGAGAAAAAATAAAACGAAAATTTCTACGCCTAAAACACGCGCGTTATACATATACACGTCTAATGTCTAAACGTATATAACACGTAGACACATCGCGGAGGTGGAGGTGGAGGTGGAGAGAGAGAGAGAGAGAGAGATGGTGATCGCGTACTGCGCAGTAGATCCGGACTCTCTCACGGTGTCGATACACTTTTAATTGACTACATATACCTATAGAGAACCGTATATATATATACATAGGTTTTACTTAACAGTAACAATAATCAGACCATTGTTTATTTAATTATAGTAAAACTTGTGACACCCTGACACGCGTTTACTCTACATTCTATATTGCTCGTACATATATACAATTTCCTTCCAATATAAAGATATTTTGAAAAACGTTATATGCATAACGTGTGCCCTGCGCGTTAGATTTATTCAATTCGTTTCTTCTTCCTATTCTTATTCTTTATACCCTGTACATTGTACATTATGCACGCGCGTGAGATACGTGCACGTGTATACGGCGTGTACGTGGATTTGTTATACTATTGTATGTGTGTGTAAAACGCGAGTACGGGAGACTCCGCGTCAGGGACAATAATAGAATGTCCCTGTCTCTGTCCGTAGGTTTCGATCCAGCCTTCTTCTTTCTTTTCCAAACATTTTATTTTATTCTATTCTCCCTCCCTCTCTCTCTCTCTCTCTCTCTTCCTAACGCTCTTTCTATCTTTTTATTTCATACTCAATTTCTATTACATATGTTTTTGCGCTGCATTTTCTTTACTTTTTTTTTTCCTTCTTTCCTAAAAATACGTATATTTAATTTTTGTTATTTATCTCTGTCCCTCTCTATCCTATCTATCTATCTATTTCTCTCTAAATTCAACAACCCACCGAGGGTCCGCGGGAGGTAGGGACGTGAGAAATAATAACAAACTGCGTAATAATTGTTCTCTACCAGAAAAAAAAAACAACCAACAACCTCAAGATCATAAATCACGTTCGTTGTACATTTGTAATGAAAAAAAAAAAAAAAAAAAATTAAAAAAGAAAAGAAACAAACAAAAAACAATATTCTACAATAATCGATGCAAAGAAATTGAACGAATACAACGACGCGATGAATTTCCAGGAAAGGCTTCGCACGCGACACAAACGTTACTCCCGAGTTTATAACTAGACTCTTACAACTCATCGCTGTGTCGGTCTGTCGTCTCTCTCTCTCTCTCTCTCTGTCTCACTCTCTTTTTGTGTACGCGGGTAACGCAGGGGCGAATTACGTATGTACGATATACACTTGCATACATAGATATGTATCGGTGTAGCAGCAGCCGCAGCAGCAGCAGCGGCGATAGACAGGTATAATGCAATACAACATATCGTATAAAACGTACGTAGGAATGGAACATGATAAGATCAGTGACGCAGTCCCTAGCGATAGGATATAATATATTATATTGAAAAGAAGAATAAGATAATAATCGGTAACGATTGCGTATAGGGTTCGTTAGATCGCGATGTATTCATCATCAGCTCGCGTTAGTTAGGTATGTATGTCGTATGTGTTCAAGTAATAATAATGTAGTAGTGTTTATTATCGCGTGTAAGTTATATCAGTGTGACAAGAAGAGACCGAAAATACGACGTAGGTAGATAAAGTGGCGCCTAGATAGAGGCTAGAATCGAGGTTTGGTTGAACGGAGAAAGAGCCGAGAGAGGCTAGAAGGGGGGCTCACCTTGTGGCGTTCCAAACTTCCCATGCAAGATTTTCGATTATTTTCCACACTTGATAAAGGTTAAAACACACCGCGTTAAGCGTAACTTCAACAGTTATATACACCGTTTATAAATCCACGAATAAACACACTCGATTTAAACTTGATGTATTTACTTTTAAACGTAAATTCACAAACCGAACGCCGAGTTGTTTACTACAATGCCGTAGTCGTACACGAGAGCATCAACCATGCCCGTGCAGCCGCGTCTCGTACTCTCGTACTCTCCTTGACTGAGCAAAACAAGCCCCGTGCGCAGTAATACACTGCGCAATGTAGCGGCGGCGAACGAGGAACGCGCGCATCGTCGTCGTCTACAACGAGCATATTTTTTTCCCCACTTCGAAAGCGTAGCATTTCATCGGGCCACGCGATGCGGTTCAAACATTTTATCGAAATATAGAGATGGCAGGGGGTCAGGGGTGGGTCTCGGGATCTCAAATATACGGAGATATGCGATTTTTTTTAAATAAATTTTTCACATTTTTTTCCCCCCCTTTTTTCAGCCAGGATTCATTCACGACTCGATTCAGAAAACTTTGTATCAACGGGGTTCATTGCCCTCTCGGGAATGGCGGACTATTTCTAGGAAATTTCCGGCCTCCGGAAAAGGACTAGTATTGCCATCTAACGTATCGGAAGATAACTTTGACTCGTTTCAAACATATCGGTAGAATAAGACTTAATTGGTCATTAACAGAGAGGAGGTTGCTTTTAGCGAAGGAAACTTTAGAGGCGGGAGAGAAGATTTGAAAATGAATGTATCGTATTTGAAGAAAAATGATATTTCATTCGTTTTATTATTATCCTTCGACATTTATATCATAAGACACATTATTCTGCTGCTATTCCACGTCTGATATTCCATTCATCGCCGCGTTGATGGAAATTGGAATTTCGATGTAAAAGAAAAGGATATGGTGTGTAAATAAACTAAAGCAGATACGATATATTATAGCATAATAAGTAGCTTGGTCCTTATCACATCTGGGAGATAGAGCAGAATAGAGATAAACAAGTTGAATAACAAAATGATAGAGCATTGGCGGCAGATCCTAAAATATAATATCACTTACATACGTAAACGCATTTTGAGAATTAACAAACGTTTAAGAAGCCTAAATAAAAGACCGTGTAAAACGAAGTAATACTGTGCTGATAAAACAAACACCGACGTGATTGGTACATAGTTATAACTTCACAAAAGCGTTTCTCAATCGATCCACTAATTACTAACTACTAAGTAGATTTTTCCACATTGTAGAAAACGATCTATAAAGATCGTGCGCCGAGTGTAAATTCATCAATATATAATTACTCACGGAACGAGTGTAGATTTGGTTTAACAAGCAATTTGTATATATAAAGGATTAATTTTCAAAAACTTGCATAAAAAGTCTGCCAGTCGTATTATTTATCCGCGAAATATTCCTGAGGAGACGAGAATAGAGGGAAATTTGTATAAAAAATTTGGCATATTTGTTTTTTCTTTTTTTTTTTCTTTGACTAAAAATCCCGATCAAACTTCCAAATCGTTTTGGTATTTTACAGCACAGATTCATGCCTATCCACGTCCGTTACTCCGTCATCATATTGCTTCAGTATTTGGTATTAATTCAGCTGGAATAAGCCGACGAAAGTTCACTCGAAATATACATACCTATATGTTAAACTTGAAAAAATATCGGCACGCTTCTTTCCAAGAAGAGAGAGATCTAATTTCTTCGACAATTAAAATTCTATCTATACTCGGCTACCGTCGAAAGAGTATTGTATTTTATTTCGGCCTGTGGTACCTCGTAAAAAAATTATACTAAGTTTGACGTGCTTCGCAGGTCAAACGCTTCATAAACTTTCAGCCTTGGTAGAATTGTCTATAAAACTCCTGCAAAATTTATATACATAATTATCATCATTTTTCGTTGACTTGAAATCGATGAAATTAATTAGTCCTTTACAAATCGCAGCTTCAGACTTACATAATCAGTTTAGGCAGCTCTGGGTATCGACATATCCATTTATGACCGAGTCCGAGAGAAGAATCTATCCGTACCATGCTTAAACGTCTAGTTTCATTGCCTCGTGAGTCGAGAGCCGCCTTGTACAGCTGTAGCAGATAAGAAAACGGCGATGGAATAAATTTGGGAAATATATAAGACTGGAAAAATTCGGAAATTCACTCGTTTCACCTTCTCTCCCAAGAAGAATGGGATAACGCCGTCATCTCTGGCGTGCATAATCATTATCGGACATTCGATCTTCTTGATATGTTTGTCCGACTCAAACCTCAAGTGATTATCGTAGAAGGGTTGAACGATGAGCCAATGGAACCAGGGCAGGTGTTTAAATATCTGAAATCAAGGAGTTGGGATTTGAATTGATAATCACGAGCGATAAAACTACATCGAGAGCGAGATATTCCGGCTTCTTTCAACTGCAAAGCTATTTACCTGAGCGAAAGGATGCTCGCTCAATTCGTCGGCTATATTGTTGAAAGGAGCTTCCAGAAAGAGGCCATTCACGTGGACACCTTCCGCTGCCAGTAGAGCCAAGACGTGTGTAGACACACTGAATGAGGGGAGAAGAAAGAATGAGAATAAGGGAATATTGCTTGCTAAAGCCTAGGCAATTCAGACAGAGTACTAGAAGATTTACCCAGTTCCCAAGGAATGACCCCATACGTAAATCGGCGCAGAATCATTCACTTTCTTGATCAGCCATTCCAGCATGTATTTGCTGTCTGCGACGACCCCGGTTTCTGATAGATCTGCGTCTTGACTGTCTCCATAGCCTGTGGGATATAAAAAGTTTCAGTTTTAGACTCAGATTTATTTGTGTTTGTTCAAGTTATCTAATTCACTCTTTTTAGGAACGAGGTGAAATTACTTCTGTAGTCAAAGCACACGACGTGATAATCTAGGCTCTGGAATAATCTGTACAGTTCTATTCTGTGTCCACTAGCTCTGTTCCCGCTGTTTCCATGCATGTATAGAAATACGGGACGCTTTGAACTGCTTAGGACCGACTCGTAGGCCTCGCTGGTGAAAGGAACCGACAGACTCAACAGAGACTTGGGTAGAATTTGCCTGCAAGATAAAATAGTTGGATTATTATCGAAAATGATTATTTAGTAATTGAAAACGATTTGTCTTGAAACAGAAGAGTCGATATTCAAATAATGGATAGATAAGAGTTGCTTACCACACCCCGATCTTTACTTGTTGATCGGTCAGTACGTAAAAATTTCTCGCACCTTCAAGTCCCACAGCATCTGGTTTGTTGAAATCAACGCTCCGAGGCCAGTAAACTGAATCAACCAAAATATCTGGTTTTTAGATTTAAGGTAGCAGCAGGGTCTTCGAATTTCGAGATTTTCACATGGCAGAAGGACTTCGTAACTCTGATTTAATTCAATTCTAGTAAACCCTGTGGGCCTTTTTTACCGACGTCGAATCTATACGCATAAGTCGTTCAGCCATGTAAAAACAAATAAAAAGACAAAGTAGAGGAAACTATTGGAATGAATTCTGCGATTGATATATATACCTGTGAGATTAATTGAATAAAAACATAGATAATGAATTATCATTGAAGAAAAAGCATTGATAACGAAATGACATTGATTTCTGACATTGATGACATTGATTTCTTTCTTTCCTTGTTTACTTGCATCATGAAAGAAATTTAATCAATTACTGTTTGTATCAATATTTCAGATAAGGCTGCGTCGTTAAAATGAGGAAAAATAATATTTAAGGCTGAATTTCGCGCTGATAATTCGGGATTCTGTTATAAATCGGTATAAGTTATCTGAGAATAAAAACACGTCTTATGTATACGAATAACTTATTCGACTGTACAGTAAGTTGTAATATATTTACCAAAGTTTAGAAATAGTATTTTCTGCTGTATCGTATAGGAGTAGTGAAAAATCAGTGGTAAAATTCCAAATACGGTAACATAGGTGATTACCGAGACCTTCATTACCCAAAGTATAAATCTGAAAAACATTTCAAGTATAGATTAATTCTTTCGTCGATATTTTCTACACCGAAATGAAATGAAATTATGAAAATTTTTCTTCCAAATGTTGAAATAAAATTAACCAAAACACGAATCTAAGCCGCCGCACAAATGATTAATAAGTTTTCCTGTTTAGATATGCGCGACCATAGGCGAGTGAAAAAATTTCTCTTTTACAACATTAATAATTTCTCCGCATAATTTATCTTTCAAACTATTTAGAAAATTACGCAACACGGCGGCGGCTATGGGTACGGAAATGTTAATAAGAAAGTTAAACTGTTAGAACTGCGCGGGGTCTAATTATATTATTGAGTATATTTAATCGAAACATGCGCATGCCTTGAAATTTTCATAATTTTCTCCCGCGTAGATAAGCTTTTAATTGATAACAACAACGAACAAATAGACGCAAATCCGTATGTTTTTTTACGCCTTTATCCCACAATTCGATATTATGTCAGACACGCAGAACCGCTCCGCGAGAGATAAATCAAAGGATACGCCGCACCAAGTTTCTTCGAGAACTACTACTGACGAAGTGATAGCTCCTCGCGATGAATTGAACGGTTTCTACGGTTCTTTTCCCACCCCTGATCATTCGTAAATTAACGAAATCCGCGACTCGTTTATTGAAATTGTAGATTTTTTTCGGGCCAAAACGGCGCGTTGATATTATAAAAACGCGATTAGAACTGGATGAAAAATTTCCCGCGTATATTGATACAGCTTATAATTATTGCCGAGAGTTTATCACTCGCCAAACCTCGCAGTTAGTATAGATACGATAATTTAATTCCGTTATAAAATATGTAGTGGATAAAAAATTGGAGTGAATTGATCAGAACGAATTACGTGGACAACGCATAGGAGGCGGCTTGCCGGATGTAGGAGGACGAGAGAACGCAGTATGATATTTATTTCAAAAAACGAGTATATCAAATGCGTTGAAAAATTGCGAAAGATTTTGAATTATTTTTTCCTGCAGATAAGCGCGGGGATTTTTAAGAGTTATAAAATCGTCTCTGGGATTAACACGTTAATAAAATAGAGGCTTCAAACTCAATTAGTTCGTAAAATACAGATAGGGTATATATATACAGTCGTTAAATGAAATATTGACTTACGTCAACAAATAGCAACAAATGCAAAGTCAGCGTTATTCGAGTTAGATGATTACGATTATTGGAGGAAAAATCGTGATGTATGTACGCACATATATAGTGTGTAATTAATAAATCGCCGGGATTCTTGTCCGCAAACTACGCAGCTAAATTATGCATACATAGGTATATATAGTATATCTTATCGATCCACAAAGAATCGCTGATCGAAGATTAATATATTCGGTACGAGGCTGATACGAAGCGGGAATATTCAATCTATGCTGTATAAATAAATACGTAGGTATGTACGTACCTAGATTCGTATAATTACCCGTGCAAATTAATTTCCGATTATACTAAATTATCATATCAGCTAGTATCCTAATTAAAATCGTCAAGAGGATAGAGGGCATAGATACGTTTTTTTAAACAGAAAAAAAAAAGACACGCGGGAATATATCGTTCATTTATTCATCTGTTCATTCATTAAGTTTATTGATTATTCAATCCTGCTACAACTAACGGATTCAGTTACACGTTGGCTAAACTAATACAGGACTTTTCATTTTCCTTTATTTATTTATTTATTTATTTATTTTAAACGCTTTTTTTTCGACAGTTGAATTTGAAAAAAAAAAAAAGAAATTAGATCTCTGTATAATTTCTCTCCCTTCTTATTGTCTTCAACATTTCTTCTGCTTTTTTCCTCTCTCTCTCTCTCTCTCTCTCTCTCGCTCTATTACAACACAGTCGATACCTATGCGTTGACAGGTTGAATGATGGCACATTTATGGATGAATGAATAAACGATGATTTTTTTTTTTGTAAATAAGAACTTACGAGCCAGTATACCAGAAATCAACCACAGCCAGAGACAGAGCCACAACCAAGAACAGGCATCGGCGAGCCTTCATGATCTATCAGAATAGGACTTTTCTTTTTCAAATTCTAACAGCAGACAAGTTCTTTTTTTTTATCTTTTCTTTTGCTTTTCGTTTTAATTCACGGTGTAGGTATAATCATTTATCTTCAACAGAATTAGTCATTTTGTTTTGATGTTTCTTTCCATCGCAAGACACTTATAACCTGCCGCAGGTGTGAAATTTCAAGACATATTAATAAAGGGCATGGATATGTATTAGCATTATATAGATCTAAGGCAGTTTATTATATGCCTGCTTAGAAAACTATGTTAGAATTGTTACTACTTGATACTATATAAGCAAGTCTATATATAAGCAAGCGAATAGTGATAGTGAAAGAAGCTATAATAATTAAACATGAAAGAATAAAAATGCTTGTACATATATTTATATATATATGTAGGACTTTTGGACACGTAGTTTTTTTACACGTTCTATTATGCAATACGTTCGTATCATAAATGGTTTCGTAAACTGACCTTGTGTTTCGTTATTTTTTTACGAATATGTATATGAGTCGAACTACTCGTTTTCAAACTCTTATTCGATGATATTGATACAAAATAATCGGGACACGTTTTGGAGATATTTTTCGTTCGAATAATATAAAGAGAGATAGTAAATTCCCGAGTGAGTAACAATTGGTTATCGTAGAAATGGTAATTCAGATAAAGAAGGAGTATAACAAAGGAGTGAAATAATACCTTTTCAGAAAGAGCCTCTTTGGTAGCCAGTAAACCATATCAATTAATCGAAAATAATAAGACAAAAAAAAAAGAAGAAACCGTGCTGCAAATAATACACCGTTCACCCCTTGCCAACGATCAATTTATATAATTAACTATAACTATAATTCACTTCACCTAGTCTGCATTTACTAACGGTTGAATCTCGATAGAACGAAGTTTAACTATGACCTGGTGTCACAGTCGCGTTTAAACCTTTCTAGCAAACACGATGCTTGTTGATTATCGACGTCTTAATGAATAATCACTTTATATATTTTACAAACAAAGGGACTGTATTTCAACTTCTTGTATGTACTTTGAACGACGCGATTCAACCGACTGTCACAAGAGCTTCTTTCTCTCTCTTTCTCTCCGTCTCGCTCTTCTACCACATATGACAATTCTCTGCCATGAATAAATCGTTTCAGTCTACGCGCAGTCGGACTCTGCGGTTGATTTCAGACCGAAAATAACCGAGGTCCGTATAGTTCGACTAATCATCACCGCTTCGTGTCGGTTTTCAACCTCTTAAAGACCTACTATAGAGCTCAGTATTCCCTGAACGTTAGACAGCAGAATAGAGGAAAAATGGCGAGCACCGTGGACCCCGTCAGGGAACAATCCCTTCAAGATTATAGAAAAAAGCTATTGGAGCACAAGGAAGTTGAATCTCGCCTGAAAGAAAGTGAGTACAAAACGTAGATGCATAAATTAATTACAATCCCCGAATCTCCGTGCCTGTTTTAAAGTATGTTCGTACGATCACATAACCTGACTTTATTTACGCTTCTATGCGGTCGGATATTATCGCGTATAAAATAAACAGAGCTCAATTAATACTGCAGATAACTTTACGATTATTTGTTACGCACGATATACTCACATTTTATTTCCGATTTATCAGTGCGCGAGCAACTGAAAGACTTGACCAAGCAGTATGACAAGTCAGAAAATGATCTCAAAGCCTTGCAGAGCGTTGGGCAGGTAAATACTATAGATTTTTATTTTTTTATTAAATGTAAACGATGTTGTCGATAGATTATTTATCATTTTTCCATTTTTTTTCTCAGATCGTCGGAGAAGTACTGAAGCAATTGACGGAAGAAAAATGTAAGCGTTAAAAAACCTTGATAATTTTTTATACATTTATCCAATCGAAGACAATAAAACGATGTTGAAAATAATCCAGAAAATAAAAATCGTCTAAAAAATGAAGCTAAATATCCCGATGCTATATTATTTCATATTTATTTCCAATTTTCAGTCATCGTCAAAGCAACTAACGGTCCACGCTACGTCGTGGGTTGCAGGCGTCAGCTAGATAAAAATAAACTCAAATCAGGCACTCGAGTGGCTTTAGACATGACAACGTTAACAATTATGCGCTATTTGCCACGCGAGGTGAGTACTGTCATTTATCATCGCTATTTTTCTTCTTTTATTAATTTAATCTAACTCTTCGGCAGATATTCGAGGAAATTTACTCATTTTTCTCTGCAGGTTGACCCCCTCGTTTATAACATGTCTCACGAAGATCCTGGCGATGTTACATACTCCGCTATCGGTGGTCTCAGCGAACAGATTAGAGAACTGCGAGAAGTCATCGAGCTGCCCCTTCTCAATCCCGAACTATTCCAAAGGGTTGGAATCACGCCGCCTAAAGGATGCCTTCTCTACGGACCACCAGGAACGGGTAAAACTCTGCTGGCTAGAGCTGTGGCCAGTCAGCTAGATGCAAACTTCTTGAAAGTTGTCTCCAGCGCTATTGTCGACAAATATATCGGAGAATCAGCTCGATTGATTAGAGAGATGTTCAACTACGCTCGCGATCATCAACCCTGTATTATATTCATGGACGAGATTGACGCGATTGGTAAAATCTAAGAAACTTTTGTCAAGATGTTGGAGTGTTGGAATCAGTATCTTTACTTGTAAATTACTTCTACTTACCTTCAAACTTTAAATGGAATTGGAAAGTAGTTTACAAGTAAATGGGCTTGTAAAAATTCAAGAGATGATCACGTAATCAAATTAATTGCAAATCTACTGATTTCAACGTTAGAACAGAACTCCTTAAGAATCTAAAAAAAATTAAGCTCATGTTAACTATTTTCTTTGGGTTTTGTAAAGGTGGTAGAAGATTCTCCGAGGGAACTAGTGCTGATCGTGAAATTCAGAGGACCTTAATGGAGTTGCTGAATCAAATGGACGGCTTCGACTCTCTGGGACAAGTCAAGATGATCATGGCTACGAATAGGCCGGATACTTTGGATCCAGCTCTGCTAAGACCGGGAAGATTGGACAGAAAGATCGAGATTCCGTTGCCCAACGAACAGGCGAGATTAGAAATTCTGAAGATTCATGCGGGGCCGATAGCAAAGCATGGGGAAATCGGTTTGTATTAATGTTCAAAGATGCTTTTCAGATCCAACATATTCATCATTATTAATTTTCCATTTTCTTTCAGACTACGAAGCTGTCGTCAAATTATCGGACGGATTCAACGGTGCGGATTTAAGAAACGTCTGTACCGAGGCTGGACTCTTTGCGATACGTTCAGAGCGCGAATATGTCGTGCAAGAAGACTTTATGAAGGCCGTCCGAAAAGTGTCTGACAACAAAAAGCTAGAGTCTAAGTTAGACTACAAACCAGTATAAGGCATTCAATCGTCATTGATATTATTTTTGGTATTCTAATATCCGTACACTAATTATTATAAGATTGGTAGATAACAAGGCGTGCATCTTCTACAGCGATAAACAATTTATTATTTGAAAATAAAATACAGATGAAAAAAAAAAAATTATCCTTCATTTAGATTTATCATGTAAGGACCGTCAATTCATTCGGCAACCTTTGCCAAAAGACGAGATCTTTTTCTTTCTTGGTAGTCTTGAACATTGTCAAACTTTCTTTTGTACAAGATCGGGAACAGAGTCTGTTTGTTTAGATTATTTCGTAAGTTTTTCCAAGATTCGTTGATCTTTTCCAACTTGGAATCAACCTCGTGTCTCTTAAACTGTTTATCGTCAAACTCATAAGCGCTCAATCCCCGATCACTCAGTGTCCAAAAAATGTTGTTACTCTGAACAAGACATTCGAGTGGTTCGTCTTGCAAGTCGATCATCCGCCTCCTCTCCAACGTAACGCCTTTATCAATGCTCCCAGAAACATTGTAGATGAACAAACGTTTGCAAGAAAATAGCGTGGCCATAACTATGGAATTTTTATCGTCGATTTTAGAAACTACCAAGTGTTTCAGGGGCAAAACGTTGACAGATTCGTCGAGCTCGCAGTCCTCGAGGCATTTATTAAACTCCTCAATGTCCTGGTCTCTGACATCCTCGTTTACATCAACGGATAATAATTCCTTTCCAATTTTATAGTCCCAAAATTTAAGAGACCCGTCTCCCCCGCTAGATATCAGTATATTATCATCGTGGGCCAGCTCCTGGACATTGGTGACAAACTTTTCATGCCCTAGACAGTAAGACAGTATATTATAGCAATTCGGGTACATGGAGATTCTGATCTTCTCATCTCGGTCAGCCGTCACAATACACTTCTGATCTGCAGTCACGAGGACGTCGAGCAGCATTGACAAATGACCTAGCAGCGCCTTCCCTTCTTCGTGTGGCTTACTCGTAGAGTAGAGGTAAGCATCGCCGGATTTATCCGCGACAACAACGTCGTTATTTGGCGAAAATCTCACCCGGCTAGCAGCCCTTACCAAGGTTCTGTTGGACACGATTTTACGCTGTTCTCTTCTGTACAAACACAACTGTTTCCTGTTCGTACAGACGATCAAATATTCACCGTCTTTTGAGTAAGACACGTTTGTTATCGCGTGGTAAGTGTCTATGTCCACTTTGTTGTGGAGTATACTATCCTTGGCTAATTCGAGCTGCGGTAATACGAGATCGTGCACGTTACCTTCGTCGATATTGTACGTGAGTACGTTATCACCGCTACAAAGTGCGATGTCGGAATTATACACCGAGAAACTCATCGCGAAATTATCGTAGTGTTTTAGACATAATAAGTTGGGTTATGTTTAGTTAGGTTAGGTTTGATTTAAGTGTCTGTCTTCTTTCGACTCGTTCGATGGCGATGAACAAATAACTAGTCTCTTGTTTAGATGGGTTTTTTCAAACCCCCGATTATTACACTTTAAAGTATATCTATACGAATTTTGTGGAATAATTAAAATGAATTGAGTCAATCACAACAATTCGTGGGTTCCGTTCCGTAGACTCGCTTTGAGTCTACTTGCCGTTCGTCCGTATTGAAGTTAAAATTAATGATATGATAAGAACGTCGGAGGATAATAGTTCTTACGGTTTTGATTGCAGAATAATATTTACGCTATTATTTTTCATCTTTCTTTTCTCTTTTCTTCAACCACTGCTCTTCAGCGATGTTAACTTATTAGATAAGTTTAGTTTGAGTTGTTCTTTTAATTGTTTGTTCGTTTCTTTCCATTGCTAGTCTACATACCCCTACAACTCCATTGATTAATTTAGAAGATAGTGGTGCAGCGAAGGAATGCGGACAAAAAAACTACTACCGTTTACTATACATTCATGGCACAATGAATGATAGTGGCGCTAAGAAAAAATGCGGGGATTTATTACATTCATAATGGCATTATATTATATCAAAGATGAATGAAAATAGAGTCGATGATAGAAATAAGCAACTATAGATACTCGATCAACTTCATTATAATATTTATTTTTAAGAACAATTACAATTTAAAAATTGTACATAACTTCGATATTGAATAAAATTGTATTGATGCTATACCAATAAATTTCCAGATATATGTATATATGAATAATCAGATCGCCTTATTATTTTCCACTTTCCCCTCCCTGCGATAATTTTTTGCAAATAGGAATAGTAGGAAATCAGATTCAATAAATTTTTAGCTAATTAACAAATTTGCGAACAGAGTTACTCCAACTCTGGAAATCGCTGATAATTTAATCTATAGAGACGTGCATGAAGAAACGTATGCATAACTGAATGAATACACATATATCCTTTTTCGGCACACCTCCTCGGGTCAGATGTTCTCCTGATACCAGGAGCAGAAATTTTGCGAGTTAAAATCCTTCTAACTCCGAAAAATGCTAGTATTAATGAATTATAGGTATAGAGACGTATAGAGAGACGTATGAATGAATGAATCAATAGGCATATCCTTTTTCGGCACACCTCCTTGGGTCAGATGTTCTCCTGATACCAGGAGCAGAAATTTTGCGAGTTAAAATGCTTCTAACTCCGCAAATCGCTAGTATAATGCAACTATAGGTATAGAGAGGTATAGAGAGACGTATGAATGAATGAATCAATAGGCATATCCTTTTTCGGCACACCTCCTTGGGTCAGATGTTCTCCTGATACCAGGAGCAGAAATTTTGCGAGTTAAAATGCTTCTAACTCCGCAAATCGTTAGTATAATGCAACTATAGGTATAGAGAGGTATAGAGAGACGTATGAATGAATGAATCAATAGGCATATCCTTTTTCGGCACACCTCCTTGGGTCAGATGTTCTCCTGATACCAGGAGCAGAAATTTTGCGAGTTAAAATGCTTCTAACTCCGCAAATCGCTAGTATAATGCAACTATAGGTATAGAGAGGTATAGAGAGACGTATGAATGAATGAATCAATAGGCATATCCTTTTTCGGCACACCTCCTTGGGTCAGATGTTCTCCTGATACCAGGAGCAGAAATTTTGCGAGTTAAAATCCTTCTAACTCCGAAAAATGCTAGTATTAATGAATTATAGGTATAGAGACGTATAGAGAGAGGCATGCATGAATGAATCAATACACATAGTCTTTTTCGGCACACCTCCTCGGGTCAGATGTTCTCCTGATACCAGGAGCAGAAATTTTGCGAGTTAAAATCCTTCTAACTCCGAAAAATGCTAGTATTAATGAATTATAGGTATAGAGACGTATAGAGAGAGGCATGCATGAATGAATCAATACACATAGTCTTTTTCGGCACACCTCCTCGGGTCAGATGTTCTCCTGATACCAGGAGCAGAAATTTTGCGAGTTAAAATGCTTCTAACTCCGCAAATCGCTAGTATAATGCAACTATAGGTATAGAGAGGTATAGAGAGACGTATGAATGAATGAATCAATAGGCATATCCTTTTTCGGCACACCTCCTTGGGTCAGATGTTCTCCTGATACCAGGAGCAGAAATTTTGCGAGTTAAAATCCTTCTAACTCTGAAAATCGCTAGTATAAACTAAGTATAGGTATAGAGAAGCATAGAGAGAGGTATGAATGAATGAATCAATAGGCATATCCTTTTTCGGCACACCTCCTCGGGTCAGATGTTCTCCTGATACCAGAAACAGAAATTTTGCGAGCTCAAATCCTTTTAACTTCCGAAAACGCTAGTATAAATGAATAAACATATAGAGACGTGTATGGAGACACGTATGCATGCCTATATCTATAGATCAAAATTTTTAGCACACCTCCTCGAGGCAGATGGTCTCCTGATACTATATAGAAGAATTTTGTGACTTAAAATTTTTCTGACTCTGAAAATCGACTTACATTGTAAAAAAAATATATAAATAAAAAGGCGCAGATCGTGGAAAGTGGAAAATAACGACGCAATTGATTATTGGTATGTCTATAAATTTATTGATGCAAAATCGGTATAATATGGCTTATAGTAAAAGTTAAGTATAATTTGTAATTGAATCTTAAAAATAAATATATGTCTACCCATCGCAATACAAGTATTACAATAATATGTATATATACTAGCTAATGCAACAAAATTTTTCCAAGCGAATTGATCAGTCCATTGGAGTTGCCAATCGAAACAGAATCCTTGCTGAGTGGAGGTGCGTGGACTGTAATGAAGAATGAATGTCCATTCAACTGTAACAGAATAACGAGTATTATTGTATGAGTATTAATCAGTACATGATTCAAATATTCGAAACCAATCCATTTGCATTGATGAATGTTTGACAATTTTGCGACTATTTCTTTGTGTTCGAAGTATTTCTATCAAGATGTTATACATGCTTAAACGCAGTCCCAGCTTAACGCTTTGACGCCACGGAGGCCACTGACCCGGCGACAGGCTTTCTTATCCTAGGTCAGTGTTACGCCCAACGGGGTGACAAATGCTATCGCCATCTCGCGTTCGAATAGCTGAACTACTTTCGCTGCAAACATCGAACCGCCTAACCGTATGCAACTCGCATGCTATTCATGTAATAAAGATTATGGGTTGCCGGCAATCAGGCGTATATGTTTTCTGGTGTATTTCGACTCTCCCGATAAAACAGGCAAGCAATCTGTAATTATAAATTACATCCGCGGGTTACGTACAGTTAGGCGTTTCGATGATTGCTGCGAAAGTAGTTCACCCATTGCACTGCGAGATAGCGATACCTAACATTTGTCACCTCGTGAGCCAATTTTATGAATTCAAACTCATCAAGGCGGGCAATTTTCATGATTTTCGACTTATATAGATCCGCAGTATTAAAAAATGGTTTTCAAAATGATTTTCCACATAATTGGATCATACTTCAATGTCTAAACCTCAGAACCGATGTGTAAAAAACATTATATAAAAGGTACAGGGCCAAGAGATCAAAATGAATAAACTTATGGATATTTTAACTAGTATTATTCGCTCAATGATTTTAGATAGAATATGAAATTCAGGAATACTTATTCGTCACCTATTGTTACGGAATAACTAATGCTAATTCACGTCACTGTTTGGACCAGGGTAAAAAATAAATTAAATCATTATTGACCATAAAAGTATTATATTGTAAACGGCTGATACGCGAAATATCGCTCCATCTATTAGACAAAGTTCGGGGATATTAAATCCCATGCAAAATGACGTTCTGAAATATTTTCGCCATCAATACATTCAGCATATTAGACTAACAATGAATTCTTTACGCAACAATGTACAATCGATTTTCTACGTCTGCTATCATTAGGAATAACATAATCCTGTCTAATTCTTGCTAGCCAGGCCTTGCAGATCAAGAATACATTGCTGTAGTGTAGCCTTCTCTTGTTCAGGAGTGATCGACTTCAGTACGTTAGATATTATCCATTCGGTCATGTGTTTCTGGCTTATTCTACGTTCAATTGCTTGCACCTGCACCTGGTAGTCCAAACGTTGCTTGACCTGTAATCAAATCATAGTAATTCTCATGAAAAATGTACTATAATCAATCAGAAAATAAAAGTAACTAATATTATTCATTCAGGAGTATTATTCCAAAACCTAAAGACTTGAAATTAAGTAAAGACAAAAGCAAAGAGTCATTATTATCAATAAAAGGTGAAGATATCAAATTCACTAAAAGCATATGAAAAGATGATAATTAAACGATAATTTGCTGATCATTCGTCCAACCTACCTCAGAATATACTTTGGCAATACGTTCTCTGTAAGCAGCTTCGAGTTGCATGGCGATGTTTTGTTTCTTAGCATCCATAAGCATAAGCTGACCTTCTGCGCACCATTGATTCTTCTTTTCAGTATCAATCTGCTCTTGGTAGGCCGCAATTTCACTGTGCCTAGACTCGTTGAGCCCGGCAAGTTGCTCTTCGACCAACTTATCGGCATAAGCAGCGACACTTGGGCCAAATTTCTTGGTGGCAAAGATAACCATCAACAGAATTGAAAGACCGCTGTAGTACTCGTGTTCCATTACGTAAATCTCCTTAGAGATCAGGTAGGTAGTCAAACCAACGCCAAAAGCGTAGGGCCCTAGTATACAAGTTAAATATTTAATATGAAATTAGAAAAAACTGAGAATATCTTGGTAATTGATTCCTAATTCAAAAGAAAGAAGTGATTACTCACCGGTTACACCGGTCTTGGGATAGAAAAAGGTGAACCATTCATCGGGGATGAATCCTAGACGAACCTTTCCGCCTGTCTCAGCTCTGACTGGTCTGTTACTAGCTTCGGTCGCCAGAGCTTGAGCTCCATGACCAATGGCAGGTAGAATTTGAGCTGAAATTAATACAAGGTAAATTGTCAGGATATATGCAATATCGTAAGAGTGAGATTGTCGAAAATATTGAGGTTAATGGCGTCTGCTACTGTACTGTGAGAATCGATAGGAAATTAAAGGTTATAGAACGAAAGGTATTCCGAGGAGTGTCTAGGAGCTTTTGCGCGAAAGGAAATATTACGAGAGATAAAGGGTCGATCGGAATCTGCACAAAATTTAGGATTACATAATAACAGAAAAATGACTGCTGTAATCTTGAGATGAAAGCCGAGAGAGCAAGGAACTTTGCGATAGGAATAGATATTAGTCCGTGGAGGCTAGCTCTGGGGGTTATAGATTATAGAATATCTGATTCAGCCAGGTAATGAATGTGTAAGTTTAACCTAAATGTCATTTACCATTTCGCAGAGCCAACCTCGACAACATCTTGTCTGCACTGTACTTGATCGTGCGTGCGAGGTGGAACGATCCTCGACAAAAATGGCCAACTGCTCTAATCAAATCGGTACCACTTTAATTAGTTTTCTTATTCGCCGCGAGGATCGAGCTGTGATGTCTGAATTTATAACCTGCTGTGTTTAAATAAAGATTCAGAATAATCGCGTGAATATTCATCAATGTTATTCAGTTTAATTTCTAGAAGTATTTATCTTGTCTAAAAGTGCGTAGAATTTCTGCGTCATATTTATCTTCGTACCGATTACACAGCTGCATATACAATATACATACATCACATACATGTGACACATGACACAGCTGACAGATCGGAGTAGACACTTCTTTCCCAGCACTTTCTCTACTGCGGTTAGATTTTGTTGTTCACCTCGCTGCGTATTTTAATCACAGCTTTTAAATAAGTTTTGGAATTTATTTACCTTGCGTTTCTATCCATCAGCGAATTCTGTGGCTACAGAATCTCTACTGCAGTACAGAATCGAATCTACATTATCTATAATAAACCATTCTAACCAAGAAGCGGATTAATCATGGGTCTTTGCACGTCTTGCTGTAAACAATCATCTTCATACGAAGATCTAGCTCCCCCAGATCCGGTAAGGTTCTTTAATTATACATTTTCTATTAATTTACGATCGAATTTTACTACGATAACATTTCATACGTGTTTTTCTCTATGATAATCCATTCTTCTTGCTAGTATATTTCAAGAAAACAAATAATCCCGTATCTCTAATCGATAATTACTCATATCTTTCGATTCTTATTACAATTATCAAAACAGGAAGTTCGCAGACAACAGCAAGTAGCAGCAGCTGAAAAACGGATAGCCGAACAAGAGCGCAGGGGTATAGGAAATATTGAGGCGGTAAGAAGGCAACAGCAAAGATCTGAGGAAGTAGCCAAGCGTCAAGCAGAGGCTGGTAACGTCGATCAACAAACCGGTCTTAAGGTAATTATTAAATGTATAGAATATTTTCAGCTACATATTTGAATCATATCTTTAGTTCCCAAATCTTGAAGTTTTAATATGTTCAACCAATTATCTGAATTTTACAGTGGCAAATGAATTGAATACATGGATCAGCTTTTACCAGGATGAAGAGAAAATTGTGCACTCTTTTGGGATAGCACTCACTGACTTTTTTTTATTAAATGTCTAAACAACTACTTTAATGTGATATATTCAACACACAAACACACACACATACATATATAGATATATTTATTATATTCCAGTTGAAAAAAAAGATAAACTACTTTAAGATTCAAGATATGCCTTACACAGCATTCGATATAGTGTTTGTTCCATTTTCAAAATTGTACATATATACCTTTAATATATCTTTGTATGAACTGTGACAATGGTTCGTCAACAATGGTATTTAAGCAAGGAATTAGGATTAATTTTTAATCTATATTATATATATAATATACTCTATATTGTAAATTGTCATTCATATAATTGAGATAATTAAATATGTTTTACTTGTACTACTCCTGTCTACTGAAGTCGATTTGCATACCTTAAACCGTCAGCTTATTCACTAAGCTGACATTGTTGTATTATTCGTATTTACAATATCTGGTAAACTGATTTGGAATTGTAGTAAGACGACTAGATAGGTCACCATCGTACCTAAGAACTGTTGAAAGATTTATGAGAGTCTATTCGATTGATAGTTGAAGTTTTATTAATTTTTAAAAGCCACTTTACCGATTTGAATAAGTTGCGGTTCACATCGAAGAAACCCCCTAGACTAATGTCTGAAGGATTCATTTCTGTTGCCCGTAGAAACATGTTTATCTACCAGAATAGAAAAACGTTGTATTTTCGTCTGTGAGAAATGATCTTAATTCTTACCTCGGTTTGAGCATCCTCCTTCAGATCGGACAGTTCGACAAGCAATAATTTCTTCTGAAAATGAATCCTGACCTGAGAATAATGAGTTTGAAGATAAATGTCGAATCAATGATCCTCGTCTGAAATAGAAACTGGAATAAAAGCTTACATGCTGTGAGGCGGAGTGTGCCTGATCGCATATAACGTGCAGCAAAGCAATGCTGGAACAAGCCGATACC
This sequence comes from Rhogogaster chlorosoma, assembly GCA_944452935.1. Taxonomy (NCBI): domain Eukaryota; kingdom Metazoa; phylum Arthropoda; class Insecta; order Hymenoptera; family Tenthredinidae; genus Rhogogaster; species Rhogogaster chlorosoma. The sequence goes on along the minus strand of OX101803.1, from coordinate 22,610,883 downwards.
GTAAGTCCAAGGTCTTTGATACTGACACCATTTTTCAACTGAGAGAATAGACCGTATATAGATAGAGTAGAAGAGAAGAATAAATATATGCAGAGAATTGTGTAGCAGTAGCAAGATGCTACACCTATTTCTCTTGTTATTCTGTTCAGATGAAGCCACAGAGCTCGATAATCTGCTACTATGTTTGCTTGGACGTTACTTCTGATTGCCTATAAGAATAGGATTAGCTTGTCTTGATAATACCGTGTTCTTGAATGAAAATAGGAGGTACATGTGAAATACTCACATGTTTGAAATCCTGAGAAAGTATATTCGCACATGTTGAGATAACATTGCATTGTATATACCAGTAGGCTCCCAATACATTTATGAAAGTTGTCACATAAATGTATGGGACAATCTTGGAATTGAAAAACCATTACAATGTAGATGGGTGGTAATAAATTTTCTCCAATATGCAATTTCATTAAATCTCACGTACCTGCCACATAGCAAAACCATCCATCGTCATCTGGGTGATGAAAACGCATGCAATTGATATTATAGGAACTACAACGGCGATCCATAGCGCTGTGAGTCTCAAAGTAATCGGGAGATTGCGTGTAGTTACTCGTGTATAAAATATCTGTGTATAAAAGGCTTGATTATACCATATTCAGGATGGTATTTTCTCTGAGTTGTATGATAAAATAATATTTTCGATTGATATTACGTGCCTGAAAATCCATCCAATGGTTAAAGCACTCAGCATTCTTTCGTGACTCGTACCAGAGAATTGGTATTAATAAATTAGGCACCAAATACACAATGAAAAGGTACGCTATAACAGCTTCTTCGAAACTGCCCTGTTCTGCTTGCACCATTTTTATTCGATGCCATGCGACGTATAATACATGGGTTGTTATTACCACGTATATCAATACCGAGTAAATCATCGGGTTTGAGGCGAATTTAAATTTAGTGATACCTAGAAATAGAGTAGCAATTCAAACAGTTACCTCACCGTCAATATTTCCATAGATATTTACTACGCTAAAGTTCAATTTCAATTCAATAATGGATTATAAACCTATTTGTGGTCTTATGATGGGAAGAACTCCCATTGCTCGAACAAGCAGAATGACGGGCTTCATGTTCTCATAGACAATATCTTCTAATTGATTGCCATTTCTTTTGAATCCATTCACTGTCACTCGCATTGGCGGACCCATCTTTTTCTCCATATGACTTACACGCTCAAGGAATCCCAAACCTGGGCCATGCCCTCCCGTTTGTATCAGGCCATTCATTCCAAAGCCAGGAACAACCCTGCCTGGTCTGAATGCAGACATGATTCAGCCTTGAATGAAATACAAATTTCAGATTTGACTTGCAACTACGATTGAAAGAGAGAATCTTTAGTTGGAAAAATTATCGCACTTAGTTCTTTATGAGGAAAATGATCTCTGAAGTAATCTTATTCGAGTTAATAAAATCCTACTATCTTGCGCTAAGCTTGGAACACACTGTAACAGAGCTGTTGCCGCAGATACTGTACACCGTTGAAAAATATTGGAATATTTTCGAACTGCTAATTATGAATCGTTTGGTATTTGACAGAGCTACTCAGTAATTTTCAAGCCTAGAATTAACTTGGACAAATTGTTGGAAACGTGTGAATGATTGACCTGGTGGTTATAGATCCTAATGTAAATAATTGATTATGTCTTTTAGTTTTACGATATTGAAATCGTAATTATTGGTAAAAAAAAGGCTAATATATCCAGGAATAATAAAAATTTCTTTCGTTTTCAATAGCATATGTAGTAGTAAGAGGCTGAATTGCCGAAAAAAAAAAATATGTAGTAGGTGTTCGTAAATGGTGCTAAATAATAATAGTGCACATGTATAATTTACGACCATTAGTCACCTACGAAATCGATACCACCCTGTTATTAACTAAAATCACCTTGACTCAGTTCCCAAGGAGCCAATAAAAATCGACATTTCAAGAACAATATAGTAGCCACTAGAGCTAGTTATTATAGTAAGTACTAGATATAATGATATGTGCTATAATAACGGAGTATAAGTTTCCTTGGCAACAAATGTACGATTGATTAAATTCAAAAATGAGTTTAATACATTAATCATATTGTGACAAAAATTGGCTTCTTATATTTTATTTAAATTATGTATCTTTACAACAGCGTAGATTAGAAAATTCTACCGAAGAGATAAATTTAAATATAAATATAAATAGTGAAATAATTTATTTTTTTATTTTTTTCTGTTCCGACTCCCAGAGTTTTTGTACAATATATGTATGTATGTATGTATGTATGCGTATTCTTCCATCATTATTAAAACAACATAAATACTATACTGTTTATCTAAATTTTTTTCAATAAATTTTCCGAAAAATCCTATACTTTTTTTTTTAAAAAGAAACAAATATACAATTAAAACTCTTTCCTCATCTTTCATAAATATATAGTATATTACGGAATGATATTAATATATTCATCTCTTCATAATATTTACAGATATAAAAATAATAACTTATAACTACTCGTCGTTTTATCGTGGAAAATTTCCTGTACGTTATAGCAGTTATAATAGCCGACGAATTTTGAGTCAAATATTTGAAAACGTTTTCAAAGTACGAACGAACCGACCTCGTTTATCATCTCATGCCTATCTTCAGGTCTCCGAACTTAAACTGCTGACCTGAACTTCTTCCATCTTCAAATTTTTCCAATCCTATGTACTGACCAAGATCGAAACAGCTTCTTTGTAGATTTACTTTTCATTTCCTTGCCGTGACCAATTTGTATCTCCAGCGATGCACCGTTATTCAATGCTAGCCAGGTGTGGACTTCGTTTGTCGCCGCTGAAGCACCTATTAACACATTTTAAGATTTTCAACAACAAGCCCCAACATCTCCTGAATATTCGTATGACTATAAGCAAAGTACTGAATAATGGTAAGATGAACAGAACCACGTATTACCGCTCAAGAGTTCGTGAAGCGTAACTCTGCGACTAGCCAGTAGCTCCTTGCTTGCACTACGAATTTCGAAGATTAATGCAGACTGGCGAGAAACTTCATCGCTTTCAATTTGAAAGTCGACTGCAAACTGTGGATTGGGCATCGCAGGTAGAAGACGAGACTTTGTGAGTGTTTTCCCACCGTTTGTGGAAGACGTCATTTTCTCCGGGCTTGTGCAGCTGCAAGTCATCAACTGTATTCATTATACTATACTTGTTCAAAGTGTGAGATTACTGCGATGTGATTATGCAATTTCCCTCACTGACATATACGATTATAAAAAATTGGCTTACGCTTGAAACTTGACTCTGCAATAGAGCTGGGCGATTCGAGCAACGTGAAGCCCCTGGGCTTGGAGAACCTTTCCTTCTACACCAGAATACTTTTCTCTAGTGCCGTTGATAGTTTTCAATTCTGTAAACATAGTTGAGGTGTAATTACCGAAGAATGAATGACTGATGTACTAAAATTATTGAAGAATTTCTCCTCACTAACCGTTCGGCCTCGACCCACGCATACTAGGACTTGGTTGTCTTATCCTCCCGAGCATATCTGGCTGAGAAACTGCATGAGAGAGGCCGGCGCTCTGGAGCAGCTCTGTAGCGTCAGCTTCCCCACCTCCTCGAGGTTCCAAGCTCAGTGCAACACCTTTTCCGGCTTCCCCCTTGTCCTCAATGTTGACTTCTGAACGAAATCTGCGAAGCTTAAGTCCACGTTTAACCTATGGATTATTAAAACCGGGTTTAAGTCACCTCGAACGTTCCTAGAGCGTAAAATGGCGAAAATTTTTTGTTGGGAATGCATTTCACCTTCTGTTTCATCACTCTGAAGCTGTTGTACTGTGGGACTTTCTTTCCAAAGCCATGGTCTGGACTGGGAGTCAGACTGTGATGGGAAGACCTTCTCTCTCCCAATTTCTCCTTAATACTGCCGTCGATAGTATCGTCGATATTCTCTCCACCCAGCAGGCTGGAATCTCGACCCACCCAAGAAGTCATTGAGCCGTTTACTTCTCCAGAATCTTTGCTGGTTGTGCTGGTTTTGTCTGTGTGATTTGAAGCAAGGCGGTTTAGTTTGAATATAAATACGTTGCTTCCAATTTACGAATATCAAATGAATATCTGGATAAGTGAATCCATAAATGAATAATTAGCAATGGATTACACACCGGATGGCTGGACCACCGTGGGTTTAATTAAAGTAACAGTCCTAGGAGGTGGTGGCGGTGGAACTACTGGATCCAGATGCAATCTCATTCTAGATTTTTCCATCGATGGCCTACGCACGACACTGGAGGTAGCATCTGGCTCAGCATTTTGCCGCGTTGAACAATCGCTGACAGTGCTTGCTGCATAAGTACTCTGCGTCTTGACGAGGGAAAAAAAAAAGTTATATCGAGATAAAGCAAAATAAAGAGAAAAAGATAATATCGTCTGTAGAGGTACAGTTCATTCTGTTCACCTCAGATTCTTCCGAAAGAACTTTGATCCTCAGTTCAATTGATCCCGATTTAGTTCCCTTTAGCATAAACCAATGGGACTGATCGCTGCTTGATAATTTTCTTATGTCTTCTAGGGTCAGTGACACTTTCCCGAGATAATCTTTCATCCCGAAAGTGTCGTGGTCCCATAGCATCTGTGAATGGTATGCATATTGGGATCTAATAATTCTATACAATATTTTTCTATTCATATGATTTAGATAATTTTAACGACTCTCCGACTGACTTACAACATCTAATGTTTCCCCAGTCCGTGGTAAACCCATGATAGAACTTTCGTCCCAGCATGGATTCAGGGTTTTCTTTTTAATACTGCTCTTGTACTTCGTCTCGTTGTTCAATTTCAGTTCGCAAAACGGATCGCTAAACCCGTTCATGTCCTTTGCGACAAGATCTTTGGCTCGCAGCAATGTCACCTCCATCAAACCACTGCCCGTTGACAAAAGGCTGGATATATCCGATGAGGCAGGGTCTGCATCACGATGTGTCAAAAGCATCTTCTGAAAGGAATATAATTCGTTGATTAAAATCGATAATTTCCATAATATGCACAACTTTTCTATCCAAATTCACAGCTCTGATTTATTTACCGCTTGTTGCATCCATGGAACACTGTTTCTTTTCATTTTTGGTTCGTCATCAGATGCCTGAGGAGCCACGCTTCCTCTTCTACTGGTTATTACTTGCTGAACGCTTCTCACCGGATGGAACAGGACAGAGACAGTCATCGTTGATGACCCGCTAGTTCCACTGAGACTCAGTTCTTTTCTGACGATCCACCTAGTTCCCTGATAAACATTGAAAGGATTGTTTAAAGATTCTGATTCTCATTATTCAGCCTGATGTGGAAGATTCGTTTCACACCTGCGATAAGGACAGCATAGCCAGACCCAGCATGTCTGTATCAGCCATTTTCGATATGCTCCATGAGCATATAACGAAACTGAGGGAAACCTGGCTGTAGTCTTGTACCAAAAACTGCGTCCTTGCTTCCCATCTTGGCGAGCTCGTATTTCGAACATAATGTGTGGTCTTTACCTGAAACAAGCCACGAATTGAAGAGTTCTTTTTTATTATCAATTGTAAAAAATATGGAAGAAAGATCCAAGACCAGAATCAACTCACCTTTTTACGATTATTGAACAGCATGCAGTACGGATTACATTGCGAGGGGTCAGCGTTGTTGAGATCCGTCGCAGAATGTATATAAACGACAAGTACGCCTAGAGAAGTCGAGATTATTAGTAATAATTCAATGATTGTCTTTTTTTTATTAAATTCTAGATAGTTGTTTTTCAATAAATCGACAGATTATAAATATGCGTGCTCTGGTGCACCAGCGGTAACGAAAAATCGTGTAAAAACCGTGCCTAATATCCATAGAATGTAAAATCATAAATTTTCCAGCTGACTTAGATTTTTACCTGCTCTTTGTTTTCTGTACGAATTTTTTCGAGTCACTGAAAATATTAAATATTCAATGCTGAATATAAGAGACAATGCGACGTGGGAAGCACATAGGAAGTAGACAAACACCTTTTTTCTTTTCTTTCTCTGTTTCTATTCTATTCTATTCCAAATTCTGAAGTATCAAAAATCCTCTAATGACGGTATGGTTCAAAATACCTGAGGGATGTAGAATCTCGTCCGTTAGTTCCGGCTGTGGAATATCAGGTTCTAAAGAAGGCAGGGAGCTGTACTCAAGTCTAGCGTTGATATTAGGAATGTTGGAGCTGCTCCTGGAGGGTTTTTTCTGTTGCAGAACACTCTCAACTCTGAAAATCGTAAGATTATTATCAACAAGACAATAATAAACTCAGCTAATGTCAAGCCTGTATCAAATTATAAAAAAAAAAATTAAAAAATCTCCGATTCTTCTTACACTGTGGAATTTTCCCAGCTGTAAACACCCAAGGCGAGCTCAAACTGGGCGAGTGTTATGGTGCTGACCAGCCTCTTGGCTTTTAATTTAATGCTGATTCTCTCGTTCTCCAAAGATCCGACCAGAAAAGACACGTCTTCTGTCCAGCTTGAAGCGAGATGCTGAGTAACTCTCCGCTGGTCCCCTATCGTGACCACCAACCACCTGACCTCGTCAGTTGCAGTTCCTGTGGAGAATAGATTAACGAAGATAATTAGGGCCTGAAAATCTCCTTGAAAAATTCTTCAACTTTACCTGGGACTCCGTTACTTTGGCTGAGGCTGACTGTGAGAACTCCGTGAGGAGCATCGTTGGGTACACAGTCTAGTCCCGGTCCGGGTCTCTCCTGGGCCCTAAGGTCAAGCTCGAGATGGCCAGGGTCCACGATCCAGCTGGCAAGTGCATCTGAGACAACAGCGTGAATCCAAGTCTTGACGAGGGGAACTTCCATCATCTGAACAGCGCGAAGAACTCTTACGCTGAACCACACGTCTGGCTTTTCAACAAAGCTCAAACTGAGGTGTGTGACGTGGGGAAAAGGGGCTGAAGAATTCAGGGTGAGAGTAGCCAGCACTGTTCCTGCCACGGACAGCTTTTCAACAGCCAAATCGACGTCCATACCAACCCTGTAAAGTCAATAATCAGTAACTAGACCCAATCTTCTGAAGAATTGAACTTGTTATCAATTCCTCACCCTTTTCCAAAGAGTCTTGTAGTAATTAGCATCCTAAATTGCTCGCAATCTAGTCTCAGATCGGCTTCGACGGACAGTTTAATCAGCCCAGGTCTCGAGCCTGACCCTTCATCATCGCTGATGTAATCCAAGGCTCTGATACGCGTTATGCATGGCGTCTGTTCACCAAGAGTTAATTCTCGCAGCTCTAGTGGACCTTGTTAAATTGTTTCAATGTTTGTGATTATGATTAGGATTCTTTTTGAATAAATACAACAACTTTGTCAGCCAGTTAAATTTTTGTTTGTCTCTTACCTAGTATACCGGGTTTTGCTTCGTTCAAAATTGGCTCCAGTCTTTCTTTCGCGAGTGTAAATATACTCGCCGAGCTAAGCCTCCACCTGAAATTGTTATCAGTTATAAATAAGTAAAAAAAAAATAACATAAATAAAGACGATTATTGATTTTCTAAAATTGATCATAAAAATAAACTGCATAAATACATTCGCCTAGCTTATAATTTTTATTTTATTTTTCCATTGGTAAGCGACTATATCATTATATCGAAACTATCATTAGCTGCATCGTCCCGAGAGACTATGCAAATTGGAGTTTAAAAATGCCCGCGTTTCAGTAGTGTAGGTAGAAATTGATCAGCCTGGCAAATATTTCGCAATAGCTGGTTGCAGTAGCCAAAGTAATGCATAGCCGGACACGCGGCTGGACTGGAGTCTGGAGGTAGTAGTAGTTGCAGCTATACGATGTCAGCCGACCTCTGCTGCACTTGAAAATTTATGTACGCGTTATATCCGCGCACGACCACACAACTAGTACATACATGTCTTTCTATGCATATATGAAGTATTCTAGGAGAGGATTAACGGCCGAGATTTCAACGGGTCATAATTTATGGTCAGTCGCATAATATGCTGCGGAATAATTGACTCGTAATATTCCATATTTCGATCGAGAACGAAACGTGATAGGACGACTCCGCGATGAGAGAATAAGGGAAGTTCTTTTCCTCGTCTTTCAACAGATCGTAGATTAATAACATTTCGATTTAGGCATAATGTATATATTATGTATTAATGCATTATACAGATTGATCTCTCAACGCTTCGTCGCATGCGACAAGAGTCTCTAGAGTCTAGCCGTCACCGGTATGCAAATTATCGAAGTGGGTAGGTACTAGATAGGTATATAACTTACGTGTAGTCATTCCATTCCACTTGACGTAATCTATCACTATCGTGGCTCGGAATGAACGAGAAATACTATACAGGGTTTGATAATAAATTATCTACCTATATCATGGCGTGTTACAAACCACGGAAATAATGCATGCGGAGATACCGCATTGAATTAGACGCGAAAAAATCGGGAGTATAATTTTCTATCCTAATATTCTGGGTTTTGGGATAATAATAAATTAGATGATTGATTTCTTCATTTTTTCCCCATATTGTAAAAAAAAAAAGGAAGGAACGGTTCATTCCCCTCGGTTTTTGGGTCTGTAAAATGTACAGAGAGAATAAGAAGCTTCCGGGAGCAGGAAAGAAGCTATTATACCCACAACCAATCACGTAACAAAGTATAGTCACATACATAGCTTAATAATTTATTCCCATTCCGTTTCTGGCTGACACGACTAGACTCCTCAGGCCGTTAGAAAAGACATACCCGAAAGGTGGAGGGATAGTAATTCTTACATCTAGGTTCAGGGAATCGATTTTCATTAAACCGAATGAATATCGTATCGTGTGTGGTGGGGATTATAATTTATATTGAATTTTTCCTTCGACGCGGTGGTAAATTTATCGACTATACGGTATGTTCTTCTGCGGTATATCACTACCCCTCGAGTTCACTGTTTACCCTCGCGTTGTTACAAATCCTTTTAATAGATTTTCGAGGAAGTGATGACGAGTGGATATATACGTAAAATGAAACGAGCTATTCAAAAAAAAAAAAAGAAGTGTTTCTTTTTCCATGGACTCTGAATAATTTATACCTCAGGTTATAAAAGTGAGTTAATATCACGGCTAATTTGTTCTTTTCCTAATCTCGAGTCTAAATCCGTACCGCCGACGCCTATCGCACGATCGCGATTCAACGATAACAACAGCACAGCATTATTTATTTATGAAAAATACCGTCCGATCTGCAGTTCCCAGGTGTATAAATTACGTGTAAATTAATACGTGTATCTGGATGATTTTTCTCGTCCTTTAAAAAACCGACGACACATATCAGGCCTCCTAGGAGTACCTGAGTCAGTTTATTCTGCAGAAAGGGTCGAACAGGTCTATCAACTATCCAAACAGAGTAGCTACAGGTCTAGGTCTATAAGGCATATAGGTATAAAATATACAAGTATATATTTTCACCGGCTAGAGTTGCAGCGAGATCAAGACGGCCGAGGAAGTCCTCGTTTAGTTTACTGCAGACGAGGCATAGGTACATACCTAGTGCCTCGCGGTGAGAACGTGAAAGGCACTCGCAACTAAGGGGAATGTGGAATGTGGAATGTTTACAAATGTCTATACACCATACGCCTGCTGTTGCTGTTGCTGTTGCTGTTGCTGCACCATTCCTACGCGACTTTTCAAACTTATATGTATACCCGAACAGAGTTCATTGACCTGTCGTTAAAACTGGCCCTATAGATAGATAGATAAATAGATAGATAGATATCGAATCGCCCACTGTATAGGTAATAAATATAAAACGAATATAAAGAAAAGAAAACCATGAAAGATATAATCGACTCAGCTTATAACTCACTCACCAGCGATTTATCAGCAGGCTTAACCATTCGGCAGTCTCGTCCTTGTACAAGGCTCGACGACGTCGTAATCTGGACAATTCGTGTTGAAGGGCTGTTTGAAGAAGTCGGGATAATCTAGACCTAAATATTGTACCGACTAGGGCGAGAATCAGGACTAACCAGGCCAGTGATAAACCGGCTGCACCGACTACCCACGCGACTGAGAGAGCTACTCCGAGGTAGAACGCACCTCGGATTGCCTCGGCGTCTCGCTGTGAAAAAAAGAACATTTTTTCGACCGTTTTGTTGTAAAATAAAAAAATAAAAAATAAAATAAAAAAGGGATGATAAAATAGGATCGAATGATAGTTCGTAGACGTATAGATGATCGAGTCAACCCTGTTGAATTAGTATCGTAGTTTTGTTTGTTTTATATAAAGAATCTCTTGAATCCGACACGTGAATACACTTTTGATTGAAAGATCCTGTGAGTTAGATAACAATTGGAGGCTCGCTCGCGGTCACGCGAAATTCAAATCACGGAGAAAGCAAACGGGTGAGAATATATACGATGTAAAACATTGACGAGAAGAAAGAAAAAAAGAAAGACCTTGGTTTTTATTTTTTTTTCATTGAAACGTAGATTTCTTACCTGGGTTTTTTGGGCCAAGGCGAGAGCCAGAGCGCACTCGTCATCGGGGGCCGTCAAGTCCTCTGAATTCATCGTCGCGACGCCCCCGGGGCCCACGGGGCTCTGGGGGGTGCTCGAAGAACTCCCTATGAGATATCCTGCAGGCCGCCTTTCTCCGGGACTGCAACTTCCGCTACCCTCTCGTCGTCCTGAAAGAAAGAGACGAAGAACTCAAGTCCTACGGTTCGGAGTTTCATTCTTTTTTTCGCGATAATAGGATTAATTCTCCGCTTTTCACGGAAAGAAATAATTAATCAGTCTTCTCACGGTCGAGAAAGTAACGAAAAAATTATACTTTCATCCTAATTCGTTTCTTTTGTTCATTACTGAAAATCCTACGAGCGTGCCGCGGCTTTAAGAGATCCCTTGATCACGTCATTAATAAAGTGCGATGTTATAAGGTCGGATTAAAATACTCGCTATAGTAATTATTTTTCGATAGTATAGAATTTTCCTTCCTCAGCTCTTCGTGTTCGCGACGAGAAAAGGACACTTAAAACACGATAGCCTCGTTAACCGAAAACCCTTTCATTATAGTATATATATATATTCTTATAGCGCGAAAAAACACGTCTTGTTTAATTATCAATCAAGGTCTAATGATGATAATTAATTTAGTCGACCTATTCTCCTCTTCGTGTTGCTACGGTCAACCCGTTGACCCTCAAAATTATTAACTACTTCCGGAAACTTGAGGGAACGAAGAAGTAGGGTCAAAGTGGAACGCAGCCTTGGGCACGATAAGGTTAAATTCTCTAAACATTTTGCATATTGTATCTGAGCTAGAATCATTTTATTTAGGCAACAAGATTCAATTCCTATATATGCCTAGTAGCTAGTACGCTGCGAATGTGATTTAATATCGTTCAGAAAGGGACCGTGAAATTTCATTATCAACGACGTCTCGAAGCTCGACGATCCAGAAAGGAGCAAAGATGAATAACTCTAATTAATATAGTGGGTTCGATATGTACCACTTCGAAGGGAGATTGAACGTAGGCATAATTAAATCGACGACGTAATATAAAGTGCTCTAATCAGAAGTCGTTAACGTAATAAGAAACTGAATAATTCTAAAATATAAAATTACCTGCAATATTGATACACTTGGTGAAAATTGGAGGAATAAAACTAGGTACGAATGTTGGCTGATGGACGGTTCGAGCAACTGATCGTGAGCCCTGAACTGAGGATATCGCGTGATTTGAACAAACTTTCATGCACATTAACCTGCACCGTATTTATGTGTGGGTGCATTATGTGTAGGGAAGATTGTAACTATAATATTGATCAAATAATTTCATAGATCATGCGCCTTTCATCTTACGAACAATAGTTTAATATTGTCGTTTTGCATGCACCTATTATCTTTCAGCGATGGTTAATTTTACATTTTTATCCCACGGTTATCATCTATCCATGCGAGAATACACACATGAGGGGAAAAATAAAAATTATGTATTTACATGTTTTTGACGGCGGCTAACAATGAGCCCGAGGGATTGATAAAAAATTCAGGCATTAAAATTTTTTCATTACATTGCGTATACAGAATACGTGTAGGTATATGTGTAAACTTTTTTGTTGCCTGTTTTCATTTCCCTTTAATTATCGACCCACTTTCATACTTTTGCCGAATGCATATGTATACTTAATAAACAAATAGAAAAGAAAAGAAAAAAAAAAAAAAACAAGGTCCACAAATCATTGCTGTACCTTTCTTGAGCGATGAACCCCTCTTCAAATGCCTCGCCATAAAACTTGAAAGAAGCTGCATGCTTCGATTCCAGTAAACATTCGAGACAGGTAGCACAGTACCCGATTTTTTAATCACCGGCTCTTAATATGTATTCGAATCAATGAATTTCATCGACGATAACCGATGTCGTAACGGCTTGAAATATTCAAATTTTATCTTATCCCGCTGGCGGCTATTAAAAACCCAAATTATTATAACGTCACAAATTTATTTCATCCTCCAAGTCTGTTGAATTGGATGCAAATTAGTTCACAGCGTGGCGCAGGTATAGCTATATACGATAGTATTAATATATTATAGGCATATACAAGCTTATACCTCACGGTGGTGAAAACAAGACGAGCTTTCGCTACTTTTTCAATCACCATAATTACGCGTGTTCCTTATTTTTCTATTATTTTTTCTTCTTCTTTTTCTCCACCGTGTCTACAACGTATTTACCTATAAACCGCAGCGATTATCGAAGCTCGTATAGTAATAGATATATACATGCAACAAGAGGACACACACGCTGCTGTACGACACAGTCTATACAAAGTTTTAACAGACTCGCGGTTTCGCACCTTATCTTTCGGGGGCATCTGATTATAATCGGCGTGTTCCTATGAAAACCATAACCATGCACGAAGAAGGAAAGGAACTCCTGCGAAACTACCCCCGATATTGAAAGTATTCCACGCTGGCGTGCAGATAGCAGAGACGACAAAGTTTATGGTTGAACTAAACGAATTTTCTATACGAGTCAAAGTTTTATTCAGTGTCAAATGCTGACGATTGTATAACGATTAAAATTGATGGTCTTAAATTGACTCCGATTTGTTATAGATCAAAGATTATATATCGATCTATCTATAACGCTAGTTTTTTCTGAATAGAATATTATGATTGCGATTCAGGCTTATGTAGGTGAGTTTCGCGTTTGTCTATTTACTTTTATCGCACTTTTTCTTATACCCACGCGCGTTCTTTAAATTTCTGTTTTAGAGTCTCGCGGCAATTTGGACGGCGCCTGTTAGTAGTAATTACTTAATTATGGTAACGGTGATGAAAGAACAGTTTGGGAGAAACGGAGTGCCTAATTCTCAGTAGTGTCTTATGAAGAATAATAATATGAAGTCTTAGATACCAGTCTTGATGGTCCATACGCAAGAAACAATGACTTTTAATTCCGTGCAAGAAAATAAGCGGCGTGTGCGGTCTGACCGTTCAATTTCTCAATTCAATTCGCGAGTTCCGAGTCTCTCCTATCCAATTTACGAAATATACCATTTAATTCTATACCTAGACCAAACATTAGTTTGCCTTCAGTATACATGGGCGTATGTAATGTGGACGTTGGACATTAACGCGTTTCCCGTTTCCGCCACTCGAGCTACTGCTGCACTTTCCTCAATTCCGCAAAGAGTTTATTTTTAATTTATTACGCCTCGAGGGTGCAGGCGTCCCCAGGTGCGTTTCGAGAACGTCGAAAACATCATTAAACATCGTTAAAGTTACGAATCGCAGCGAGTTGTTCTTACGGTTATTTCATGATTCTTATTTCCGGCTAATGTGCGGTGCAGTAAAGTTAACCTTTCGATAAACTTTTCCGACTATACGCAACGGAAGTTAGCCAACGAATATCCGGACTCTTTTCTAATCTATTTTTCTCCCCTGTTTCAAAAGTCTACCGTTTACGTCTCTAAAATGAACACGAATGAAACAGCTGTGTAAAAAAACATATGAAAAATTTCAGGGTTTTTTTTTCTTTTATACTATCTATGAACGAGTTTGACACTTAGTCTTGACCACGTGCTGCTCTGACTCAATCCGTTCTGTTAAACGACCCGCAAGACTACCAGTGTCCGACTAAATCCACCTGAGCCAAGATCTCAGTGGTCGTTGACGATGCCCCTATTATATATATCGTTCGACTAACGCGCCCGCGCCCTCGCCCCTAGCTCTCTCCCTCCTTTTGACCCGCGATATTATCCTTGCCGAGTTTTCCCCATGTGCGTAACGTACCAAAAATCGTTCTCGAATTTATTACCGTGATTTAGGATGTGAAATAATAATAATAAATCGGTTCTATAATCTCCCGAAGATTAGCCGCAATATTGACATTATAATTTAGTAGATTATAACTAGTACTTATACAATGTATGAAATTTAACGAAATGACAAAAATGTAGAACACGCGATACGTGCAGGTAGGTAGGATATTCAGGCGTTCGTGTGATAATCACTCACGCGGGCGCGATGCAAGTTGCTTAACCGCAGGCGCTGTGAATATTTACGAAACACATGCCTAGTTTGATATTTCTGGGACGTGTCTGTCTACTACACTGCAGGCGATATCGTGTATACGCGCATACGTGAAGGCGCGTATAGCTTGTCTGTATATATTAACATATTTATATTTACGAAGGGACGGGTGAGCCCCGAGTACCAATACGCATACAATTCTGGTCTGTTAACGGTTAAGTCCCGGTTAAGCAACCGCATCGAACTGATAATAGAGAGAAAAGTAAAACATCGTACCTATAGGTAGAATCGTGAATGATATTGATACTTCTGTATGATCAAATTTCGAGAATTGCTAAATTAGCGTAAGAACGAACTAACTCGTCCCAATCTTGTTCTTCGACTACTAAGTGTAGGTATTACTATACATTGTATGACGAGTGACGAATGAGGAGTAAAGGACCGTTACGTGTCCAAGTGATCGTAACGAAGGATGAGGCTGGTGTTCAGACTTTTTTTCTTTTTCTTTCATTCTCTCTTTTACTTCTTTGTCGAACAACATCTGTCGTACGCGCAGTTCCATGCCACACTGCCGTACTGCCCCTGGAGCCACGTTTGTACCTACATACTTTAAGAGGAGAGATTCTGAGGAAGGCAAGGTGCACCTTTTCTACTGGGTGTACCATTAAAATCCGCTATACTTTCGACGTTATTATATTTCATTCAAGCTACAGTATAGTAAATAGCTATAAATATTTAAGAGCTGAAGATCAAGTTTATAAAACCAGTCGACAGCTATGTAGCTGTTGTAAAAATATCTCGTATTATTAGCGCGAATATATTAGTTTCTTTTTTTTTTTCTTCTTCTTCTTCTTCCCTATTTCCTTGATCTTTAAAAATCTTAATATGTTATAGAGACGAGCTCTGTCTGCGTATTAAAAGTTCGACTAATTCTATCGCTGGTCTGACGTTGTTAGATATAGTATAGTAACACGCGTGAAATGTTTGTAGAGTTTTAAAAAGCAGTCTGACAACTGGTTTCGAAATTCTTTAAACAGTTTCAACTAACGCTACGGGCACGCAGGCTTGGCTTACAACACGCGCGTAGATCTGTCGTACTTTAATTATTACAACAAAATAAAAAAAAAAGAAAAAAAAAAGAAAGAAAAAGGCAGAGAGAGATAAAGAAAAAAACACCAGCTCGCTGATCTTTCGGAATAGCCTTGACAGAGATGAGGTTTTCGAACCGCGAACGAAAATCGCAGTCGTTAAAAAGAGAGGAAATGAGCGTTTTTGCCATATTATATGTAAATAGCTCGTTAATATTCATCAAACGATGAGATATACTCCCGGTGTATACATATAGAAATTTCGTAACATCATTTACTCGATCATAATATAATGCGGCTAGTATATCGAAGCTACAGCTGGGTCAATATCACGCGATTATAATAACACGGGAGAATGGCATATAGTACTACACAACAGTTTGTAAAACTCACGTGCTCGTGGTAAGAAGCGAAGAATCAGGAGTGGATTTTTTCTTGATTTATGATGATCGGCAGTTCGTCACGTGTCATTTGATTTTTCGCGCACTGAATTCTCTCCGTTGGCAAAAAAGCAGAAAATTCAAATAAAGAGAGAAGAACAACAAGAAAGCACTGAAACTTTTTTTATCACTTGTTCTGTCAGAGTCCTATATGTTGTATTATATCGCGCGGATGGAAATAGGAGGATATAAACAGCACCGTTCACCGTGACCACCGTGGCAACACTGACCTGGGACGACAGAATCGAGTTACAGAGTTTCTCCCTTCTTCTTCTTCCTCTTCTTCTTCTTCGCAAGTCTTCCGAGTCCTTCTAGTATTTCCAGTCTTCTCTTCTCTTGTCTCGTCTTCTCTCTCTCGAGTCTCAAGGGACTTGAACCGATCAACCGGCTTGAACTCACCAGTCGACGAGGAAACACCCCGTGCCTCAAAACCTTCCAGGTGGTAGCTCGCGGAGGAAAGGAGTTTATTCCTGATCGTTTGACCGATGAATATATACGCAGTGCGTTTATACCACGAATTTTCACTGTTTTTTTTCCCCTAATTCACTTTGACTCTGCTGTGTTTTTAGAGTGATCAAATCGCGTTGTGTTTGAAAAAAACCGACGAAATAAATACGCAGACCCGATTCATTCCGATATCGCAAAACGATGAGTAGAAACTAACTACGGGAGTAAACTGCGACGTAGAATCCGAACGATGTTAGTCCGGGGTGAAACACGCAGGGGATGTGTACAAGGGGTTGTTATAAATCGGAATAGAGGGGAACGAGAGAAATGAGAGGGGGGAGAAACGCCATGGGCGACACGATGCACGTGTGAGAGGGCCAAAGGAGCGAGAAATAGTACCAATGAACCTATGCACAACATGCGTGTATTCACTTATGTAGGTATAGTCTAAACTGTGAGAGAGTGAATGGTGAATCGAGGGCCCCCTTCTCTTTCTCTCTCTCTCGCGCCGTTATCCCTAACGTAAGAAAAGGGCCCGGTGAATATCGTCGTCGGATGTCTCGCAGAGCTAACATTCTTGCCTTTAGTATAGCACGGATGTGGGTACGTACGAAAGTATTTAGGCATAGGACCGAGTCTAGTACGGTTATTATTGTGAAACACACTAACGAACCAGTCGTTAATATGCTATTATAACGATGGAAAACGATACGATACGTTCAACGAATTTGTTTTTCTTCTTTTATTTTTCAGATACGATTTAGGAACGCCGGTCTTTGAACGAACGTTCTATGTTCTGTTGCGGGGAGTTTTATTATGTCGAAATGAAACGTGGATCAGGGCGATTGTATAGCCGCAGCAGAATATATGATAATAAACGCTGTTTCTATTCGCTGTGTGTATATTTATTCCCAGAAATCACCGTTCCCATTATTTATACCTGTATACGTATGATTGTTTCATTGCTTTATCCATGCGTATAGTAAAAAAAAAGAAACGTTAGGAACGAGAAGTTAATTTTTACGAAGGAGCTGTAAAACAAGAGTTTATTATCAGCACTCGCACGTATACAATGGCATACGTGTGAACCTATACGTTCATTTTAATACGTGAATCGTATTGTTCCGTAAAAGACCGTCAGCTGCCCTGTTTCAAAGAGATTCTAGACGTATGTAGGGAGGCTATAGTGAACAGGGATGCTTTTCCGAGTTCAACACAATGGGCCAGTATTACGCACTATAGCTTGCCGAGCCAGTACCCTCATTGCCCTTATTTATTACTTCTCAATGAGTTTACTAGCTTCACGATCTCATATACTAAAAAACGAAGCCTCAATTTCCAGATGCTTCATTTACACAGGATGAAAATCAACTCACCTATAGAGTCAATTAAACCTTACGGATGAATTACATACATCTTTTATCGATCCCTCACACCTCGCAAACGAACCCGCGTACTTATGCCTATGTTAGGTTATAACAAATGATTGATTATAGTTCATCTACGAGCCAAGAAGAAATCTGCTTTATCGAGACGACATACCGACGGAAGCTATCTACTATATCGGCGGTTTATTTCACCGACGCAAAATAAGGTGGTGATGAGATTTCACGAACGACCCACAGATGGAACTAATTCGTGTGTAAAGAGTCGATAATTACAAAATCGATATCTGATTGTTTGAGGTGTTGTCGTCTGCTGCTGTCACTGTCACTTTCGTTATTACTAGTTGTGTTTATACAACGATCGTATACTCCCTCGACTACTGATCTGCGCATATTATGCATTAATAACGACATTAAATCGCGATTTTAAAAGCACATAAAATAATGGAGGGACCCGGGGTGAGTCGAAAATACCAAACACGGGAAAAATAGAAGAATTTCACTCATCAATTCCTTCCGCGTTTTCTATTCTTGATCAGTGAAAAAAAAAACTTCGAAAATAAGAGAAACGAGCCACAATAAAAGCCCCGATTCTAATTTCATGATAAATTGATTACAGGAAGATACCGCGGAGTTGGGAGAGATCGAAAATGTTCGGGTGGTCGTCCGGGTTAGACCATTGAACGGAAAGGAGTTGGACGGCCACTGCAAACCCATAACAAAAGTCGACTCTTTAAACAGTGAAATAATGGTGGAAAATCCTCACGCGGCTCCCGGTGAACCACCGAAACTATTCTCCTTCGATGCAGTCTTCGATACTGACTCTTCGCAGGTCGATATATATAATGAAACGGCTCGTCCAATTGTGGACAAAGTTCTGCAAGGCTATAACGGAACTATATTGGCCTACGGCCAGACTGGGACTGGAAAAACCTACACGATGTCAGGAGCAAAGACTTCACCCCAACTGCGCGGAATCATTCCCAACACATTCGCTCATATATTCGGACACATTGCCAAAGCGGATGAAAATCAAAAGTGATTATTCCTAGTCCGGATAATTTTTTTCAATCCATTTCTTGCCCCCCTATTCTAATCGGCATCCGATGTTACAGGTTCCTCGTCCGTGCGACATACTTAGAAATTTATAACGAAGAAGTTAGAGATTTGTTGGGAAAAGATCAGAATACTCGTCTAGAAGTTAAGGAGAGACCGGACATCGGAGTCTTTGTAAAAGACCTGAGCGGATACGTGGTCAACAACGCCGACGATTTGGACCGCATTATGACTCTAGGAAACAAGAATCGTCCGTGTTTCTATTATCCTCGGGTTAAAATCGTCGAAGAAACTTAAAAACATCCGCTTTATTTTACAGGGGTCGTGGGCGCCACTGCTATGAACGTGTCGAGCTCCAGGTCTCACGCTATATTCACGATAACTGTTGAGTCTAGTCAGCTGGGTGAAGACGGAGAACAGCATGTTAAAATGGGGAAACTCCACTTGGTGGATTTGGCTGTGTGTATTTTTCCACGTTGGACTGATCTGCTCTTAGATCAGAGCCAGAACTAAGCTCTGATCTTTAATTCCAATGTTTTTAGGGCTCCGAACGACAAAGCAAGACTAAAACAACGGGCGTAAGACTGAGAGAGGCTACGAAGATAAACCTTTCTCTGTCAACACTGGGAAACGTTATTTCAGCTTTGGTCGATGGACAGAGTTCTCACGTTCCTTATAGGAACTCTAAGCTAACTAGACTGCTGCAGGATTCTTTGGGCGGAAATTCTAAGACTTTGATGGTTAATATCGATGCAGTAATTAGTAATTGCGATGATTTTGTAGGTTCTTATTTGACGAATTCCTCGGCTTTTTACAGTGCGCCAATATTAGTCCGGCTGATATGAACTACGATGAAACCATAAGTACCTTGAGGTATGCTAACCGGGCTAAAAACATCAAAAACAGAGCGAGAATCAACGAAGATCCTAAAGATGCTTTGCTGAGACAGTTTCAAGTCGAAATTGAAGAGCTACGTAAACAACTTGAGGACAATGGCACAGGAGTTTCCGAGTCTGATGGAGATACGGAAGATTCTGATGAGAATTCTGACACCAAGAAGGAGAGAAAATCCAGACACAGACAGAGCCAAATTCTGTCTATGGATCAGTTGGAAGATGGGGAGATTGAATGTAGAGAAAAAATGGATAAGGCAGAGAGAAACGACAAGAGTCCGGACGACAAAGACGTGATAGAATTAAAGAGAACTCAGTAAGTTTTCACAGATATTTGAAAAGAAATTTGGAATAAATTTATGGGATTGATTTTTCAGAAGCGAGAAGGAGGCGTTGAGAGAAAAGATGCAAAACTTGCAAAATAAGATCCTAGTTGGCGGGGAGAATTTGTTGGAAAAGGCAGAGGCCCAAGAGCAGCTACTCGCTGCATCCGCGATCGAATTAGACCAAAGAAAAAGCCGCGAGGAACAGCTGAAGAAAGCTATAGAAGAAAAGGAAGCCGAACGCATAGACATCGAGGAGAAATACTCAACGCTGCAGGAGGAGGCTGCAGGGAAAACCAAAAAGTTAGGCAGAGTTTACACCATGCTGATGTCCGCCAAAGCAGAGCTCTCCGACCTCCAGCAGGAGCATCAACGAGAGATGGAAGACCTCCTGGAAGGTGTGAGAGGCATCGGGCGGGAGTTACAACTCCAGGAACTAGTTCTCAACAATTATATACCCATTCAGTATCAGGTAGGTCACAGTAATAGAAAAAAGATTCATAAACCAACTCGTGTTTCTCACCGAAAATATATTTTTCAGACTATGATTGAACGATACGTCCATTGGAACGAGGACATCGGGGAGTGGCAGCTAAAATGTGTAGCTTACACAGGAAACAATATGAGGAAGGTGCAAGCCACGCCCTCGACTGGGAACAATAAAGATGTAGGTCCGAGTTGTATAGAACTTGTTGTTATTTCATGATTTTATTGATCTCGTTTTATGTTTGTGTTTCAGCAACCACAGCCCGATCTATCCAACATCTATCTCTCGTACAACGCAGGTGGTGAGAGCAGCCTAGCCCAACCAAAAAAATTAAGAGGTCGTTCGGGTGTCCCTAGACCTACGACTGCCCACAGACGTCCGCCCCGTTGAATATCAACTTTTTGAACAAAACCATTAACTAGATATTTATTTTTCTGATACAGAAAATTTTTGCTACCATTTTCCTTTTGTCGACATGATATTAATTTTATTCAAAGCGCGCTAGAGAGGCGTTTGTAGAACGAATATTGCACCCAGTAGTCAGGGAAACAAGAATATATATATATATATATCTTGAAATTTCCTATTGTTAAAGTCAAGTATTTCATATTTTAAGATGCCTCTTGGTAGTGGGAGGAACAGCTTATTCCTGTTGCTAAATTATTTTATACGTATCCATTTAAGTTAGGTTTTTTCGCGTGATATGTCTGTGCAAGATAAATATATCACAGGCGTTAAGATCTGAGGAAAAGATCTGAAGATTGTATTGTAAAAGAGACTCGTAACTAAAAATGTAACTTAATATCTGTAGCGTAATTCAATAGTAATCGAAATTCATTTGTATCTATTTCATTTTTAGTTCTGTTATTTAGATCTTTTGTTGTCTCTTTTTTTTTTTTTTTTTTGACTGATAAGATCAAGGATCTGGACAGTGGTTTTTGAGTAGTCTTAAAATCGATAAATAAGCCAGCTAGGTATATGTATGGCGGTTATTTTTAATCTTCTTTATCGATTTCAATTTACCTAAACTCACGATCGAAGTATTATTTACGTAACTATGCAATGTCATTTATACACATCTGTAATTTGAATAAATCGAATGAAATATTTATACAATAGTTCTTTTCATACTTCGAATATCATTACACACTTAAAATTCACAGCAGTTGCAGATTGATAAGTAGGTATAAGCGAAAATACCAGCTTGTCTAATCATTCGTTAATATTTATTTCAAAAGTTTGCTCAACGAAAATCTCAATTCTTTTTCAATCGCATCTTTTATCAAATATTTATTACCTCGGGATGCCCTGAATTTGTATCGTTGATTCTAACTCCATAATTGCGGATCCATTTCCCGATATAAATGCGCTGAATTTTTCGAGCTCGAATTACGCTAAATGGATCTTGTGGATTACTTGCCCTTAAATCTAAATGATGAGCTCCTTCCGGGATGAGAATAGCCACTGTTGACTCTGAAACTTTTCTCAAGACGCCACCGCTTGACCAAGGGTCCAGCAATCCGTTACTGAAAAATGTGAAAGTGAAAGCAATGATTATCCAGCAATTCGCTTGAAGTTCTTCAAATTCGAAAAACAACAAACACACGTGAAGATAATGTTGCTCGTTGCTGATAAATCCTTGCATCCATATTCCTCACAGGCGAGATAAGGCTGCGGTCTTGTCTTGTAAGTCTTGTAGCAATTGTCACTGAATTTTTCCAAATCCCAAGGAGTCGGTTCAAACATATCAGCAACACCGTTGGAACACATTGGCATCACCATTTCTGTACAAGCCTGATACGACCACCCTTTAGCATCTAGATTTGGAGCGGAGTCTTGACTCACAGTCAAACACTTAGTTGTCCCAGTGCCGTTCGTAAATACACTGATGGCTCTGTTTAGAGCTAGAAGAAGTGATTTGTCGTCGTGATACGGGCCCGTTAGGTGACTGCAAACCGCCTGGGAAAGAGAAGAGAAACAATCTCAAAGTATTTATATAAACTGAACTATTTTTTAATGCTAAAAACACGTGGGAAGTCTTTATATTATTGACTGAATCTCACAGATATTGGATATCCGGGTAAAGGTGCCAAGAAGTTTGAGGCGTAGGGATAATTGACCATTGCTAAGTTGGCGTAGATATCGCTGAGGAAGTCTTTCAGTAATTGAGAATCGGATGAGTTTGTTATCGGCTTGCACAGCTTCCACTTCTCCGACAACCACTTCCTTCCGTTATCTGTAAATTCATTGTTCGAGAGATATTTAAAGATCCAGATGATAACTATCAGCAAAATCAATTTCAAATTAACAAGTCTTTGGAGAGACTGATGACAGTTTGCCTCACCATTCGAGGTGATGTTCATAATAGCGCTCCACGACTTGCGAATTGATTTCGGGCACTCTGGATGGGCAGCTTCGAAGTCAGATGTTACTATTCTTGAAAATGCGTCACAGGGAGTGATACCGGTGAATTGTAAGATCGGAGCGGAAGCGGCTATCGCTCTGGAATTTCAAGGTCAATTTTGTATGATAAACACAGCTTAGAACTGAAATATGAGGCTCTTACCCTTCCACAATGTGCGGATACTTCATTCGCATCCAAGCACTGAGCATTCCACCGTAAGAACCGCCGAAGACAATCACAGGGCTGTTTGCCAGGCTGGAACCAGACCTCAAGTAGCTAATCAGGTCTGTGTAATCTGCTAAGGCTTGTTGTGACGTTAAATACCCAAGACGGGCAGGGTCTGAATAGGATTGATTTCCAAACGGCAAAGATTCCCCGTAATAACGGTGCTCAGCGAAGATCAATAGAGCGCCGAAGGATGGCGCGATTTCCCACATGAAACCCTGTGATTAATTAATTAAACGAGATTATAAACTAGAAATAAAACGAGCGTGAGGGATATTAGAATTTATTTTTAAATCTTAAAGTTTACCGTATTTTGGGCAAAGAGTTCAATGTCTCCTTCGTTTCCTGTGTAAAAGAATATCGGTGGATTCTCTCCTCTCTGCCAGGTGTCGTTGACAAGATATCGTATCGCGAATGTATGGTTTGTTGCAAAACTGAAATGATCGAGCTAGAAAGAAACGTATATACTTGTTGAGTTTGGTAAGCGGTAATTTATTCTATAACAATGAGAGTCGCCAAGGTTTATTGGAGCTGTTCACTCACTGGTACTTGGAATGTTTTTATCCGGTAATGGTACCGGATTTCCTCTCCTCCATCTAATTCAAGTTGATCAGAATCTATAAGATTTGCTTCCACATTATAATAGGAAAATCCTGCAGTTATTAAAGCAAGAAAAGTGAGCAGTTTCATCGTGACTCTCTCCCTCATAGATACTTCAGTTGCAATGACAAGCCGCTGAAAGTGAACCATGGCCTCTACTGATCTTTGGCACTCACATAGAATGATCTAAGTGTGAGAACTCGTCCGTGTATGTTATGTCGTCATGTGTTTATATTTCTATATGCCAACGAACTGAACAGCCAAAGATTAATTACAAACACAGGAATAAAAATGAATGATAAGAATTGAGCAACAAGTAATAAGAGAAGTAGATAAGTACTGAGTCATAGACTGGAATACAAAGGATAGATAACACGTCATTGAATACGAAATATAATTTTTCAAGTAGAATTGTAATAGTTTGTTGTTGTTCTGTTTTTTTTTTTGTCTGTAGAATAGAAAGAATATTCTAACAGCTGGTAATTATTTTCAATAATAGATATAAAGCGTGTGCATTGATTTTTCATTTTCTTCAAAGTAAAATAGCAAAATCGTATTGTTTTCTAACGTCGGCAAGATTTGGCTTGTACTTATAATTAGCGTTAGTTAGAATGTGGCATGACATAAGATGTTTATTAATAAAAAAAAAAAATAAATTAATTCATTCTACATACAAAAATACATCGTAAGTAATTAATATTAATAATACTCTGTATTTAGTGATGGTTTCATAATAATGATAATGATGATAATATTAAGATGTGACATTGAACGACACGTAATCATACAATATATATATATTATGCAATATTCTCTGTAGTTTGGTTGCCGAATTTCTCATTTCAAACGACACGATAGGAACGTAGACAAGCTACGCTCGATTCTCGTTTTATAGATTGTTACTGAACAATATAGTTTTCAATTTAGTTGAAATTAGATCTAGGAATGTAGCAATTCCATTTATATTTTAGTTTTTTTTTTTGTTTTTCAAGTTTTGTTTTTTTTTTCTACACGAAATGTTAATAAAAATTTCTTCGAATTATTTATCACCTAATGGAATATTGATAATATAACGTGGGATATAATTTTTCCTTTCTTTAATCTAAGATATAATCATTTACTCTTTTAGATATCTAGTATACTTAGAATAGTCATCGAATATAATATAACGAAAGTTTTGTGTGCATGTTACATACATACATCCTCGTACGATATTAAGCTAAATCTGATGATATCTGATATTGCTTATAGTACGGCATGGAAAACTTTGAATAATAAATTCGATAGTTGTACGAAAACGTAAATATTATCTTATAATAAGTATATAAATGTATATAATGTCACTCTACGTAATAGAAATTTTGAAAAATTCATTAATTAATTATGTAATACAATTTTGTAATATTTCGTAATAAATTTCGATTTACAATTGAAATTTCTTATAAAGTTACGATGCTAATTAGCTATTCAAAAGTCTATAATTTAAAATATTATTGCAAAGTTAACAAGGTATAATACTAATAATAATAATAATACTAATAATAATGACTATCGTGTCGTTTGACCTGTGTGTGTGAATGTGTGTGAGCAACCGCCTCGACTGGTAATATTATTATATGTATATATATATTTGAAAATATTGTTTTCCTAAAATAAAATCTCTTCTCATAATGTGTTGTACAATAAAGTGCTTTAAATTAAACAAGAATCATATTTAGCCTCTTCTAACTACAATTTATCCTAAACTACGAAAGCTCTACCAGAGGTAAATGAAAATTAAATACATACTTCAACATTTATTTTTGTACTTCAGTTTAAGTCTCATTTGTTCTAACTGTTGTTCGTACTGTCTTTCAAGCTCCATTACTTTAGCGGTTACTTGTTCCTCCTGAGTGCTCAAGAGTACTTTAACCCTTTGTTGTACTTGATTCATGGCCCTTTGATATCCCTCCTCGATTCTCTTGCATTCGCTCAATTGAAATTTCTCTTTATTCTCAGAGTGTTCCTGAGGATAACAGAAAAACAAAAATTTCAACATCCCCATACCGATAGAACGATGAAACAAGAAAATAAAAACCGACCTTATAATTTTGAGCTGTTTTCTTAGCTGACTGATACTTGTGCTTCAGCATATCGATATTATTTTTCATCTCTTTCTCTCTTTCCTTTAATACTTTAACTTCCTCAATGAAATTTACTTCAGTTTCCTTAAACTTTTCAATCTCATTTTTCATTTCAACCTCCTTAGCCTTTATCGATCTAATTTCCGCCGCCCATTCAGACATCACTTGCGCCATAGCGTTCCTTTGTTCTTCCATATCAATCTCTCTTCTTCTAAATTCTCCCTGGAGTGCTTCTATCCTAAGTTTTCTCGCCACCAACTCGTGGTGCATTTTTTCCAATTTTGTCTCCAGCATCTTTGCTATAGCTTCTTCCTGCATCTTAAACGACCTTTGTAACTCAAGCTTCTCCGCTATCATAGCTTGCTTCATGGCCTCAACCTCCTCCGTCTTTTCTCTACACTTTTCTTGCAGCTCAATCAAAAGGCTTTTATATCTCTCTTCTATCTCCTTCTGCCTTTGCCTGTGTTGTTCTTCGATCCCTTTCAATTCGTCGGTAACTTTTTCCTCCATCTCTTCTCTCACTTCTTTTATGGCAATTTCTTTTATCCTCTGTAACTCGGCATCGCTAGTCGAGCTGCGAGGAGAAACGTTTAATTCGGCGGATACTCGCGCTTGACTTTTAACATATCGTTCAAATTGTCTGGCCTGATCTTTCAGCTTAGCTACAAGACGATCTCTCTCCTCTTTCAGCGTGTCAATGTCTTTCAATCTAACCAGCTGCTCCTCGTTACGCCGCAATTCGTTCTCCAGAACTTTTACCCTTTCTTCTAAATGCGAATTACTTCGTTTGCTCAGTTGTAATTCCTTTTTTTCCAAGTCAGATAGCTTTTCTCCCGAAATATCCCTCTCCTTTAAAACCTCGTCGTATTTCTTTCGCAAAGATTCGTACTCAGTCTCGATTTGAGAAAGTCTGAGTCTGATGTCTTCAGATTCTTCAGAACTTGAACGTTTGCTTTTCCTTGCAATTAACAAGTCAGATTCCAGTACGGATATTTTAGCTTTGCAAGCTTCTCGCTCTCTGGAAACATCCTCATACTTAGTTTTCAATGATTCATGGGCGATTTCAACCTGAGCAACTTTCAGCCTCGCATCATCCAACTCTGTTTGTAAATCCAAAAGTTTTCTCCTGTCGTCTACAGCCGCTGAAAGTTTTTCCTCCAAACGTTTACAATCTTCTTCAAGCTGTAATAGGATACAATAGTGTCTGTTTTTTAGTCTGATCAATATGTAGATTGGAGCGAATAATGTTTACACAGCAAATGTTACCTGGGCGATCTTATCTATATGTTCAGAACAGTGATCTGGCAAAACGACACTAATATTACGGTTTGGATTAGCGTTCCTGAGTTCTTTCAAAGCTTCTTCTTTCGCTGAAACCAGAGAGAAGGATATAAATGAAGAAGATACAATTATTTGGAATATTGAAAATAGGAGGGATAAAAATAACCGAGTTATACCTCGTTCAATTTCAATGTGTATTTTTTTGGTGTGCTCCTCTCTCCTCTGCCTTTCGTGACCAAGGTCCTTTTCCAATTCTACAATTTTACTCCTGTAAAGTTCAACCTCCTTTGTTAGCCTCTGTATCACCGATGCCCGAGTTTCCAAGTCTTCCCTCATCTTGTCTATCTCTGCCTTTCGGGCTTCAAAATCTGCGTACGTATTTTTCAATTCTAAAATTTCCTCGTTATGCTGAGATATCAGCTGCTCTTTTGTCCCGCAAACATCTACATACAATTCTTTGACACGATCCAACTCCTTTTGAGTCTGTTCTAATTGCACTCTGCAAAATGGAGTTAAATTACGTTATTATTGACGAACAAAAAATGAAAACGAGTAGAATATGACGTTATATAATTATCGAGGCTTGGGATTCTTACGACAACTGGACTATCTCGATCTGTGCTTCCTGCCTGACCCTTTGTACAGCTTTTTCATGAATTTCTAAATATTCTTTGTTATATTCCCCAACAGTTTCTTTTTCTTGTTCCGCTATCATTTCCCGTTGTAATCGTTTCATGGTTTCCTCATTCCCAGCTAAAATATCTTCTAATTTACGCTCGAGTTCCAGTTTCTCTTTGCTCAATGTATCGCACAGTTTTTTCGTATCGTTTAAATGATCGGAAAGTTTTTGTATCTCGGCGTTAGCCTTGATAGCTTTATCGGTCAAAAGTGATTTCAGTTCTTGTTCCAACTCGTTAACTCGTCTGGCATACTTCGCCGCTTCTTCTTGACAAGTTTCAGCCAAAGACGTGGCTTTTTCGACTTCTCTTTCCCTTTGAGCCAACGTATTTTCCAGACGGTTTATTTCTTTTCTCTTTACCGCTTGCCCAGCCAAGCATCTGCAACAAAAATATACAAATCTTCTTCATTTTCAGTCCTTCAAACATTTACAAACAAGAATATGGAACAATATCCGCAGCACAAAAATACCTCTGCAATTCTCCCCGCAATTTATTGGTAATATCATCGTAAGGTTTACTCTTAGATCTGTTGTGCAATTCACCCAATTTCAATTGCCTCATAGAATCAGATTCATCTTCGCATGTAGTTGCTAGTAGAGAGTCATACTGGGTAATATCGCTCCTTGCTATTTCCAGTTTATGCTAGAAATGAATAAATAGACTCTTGTATTAAGTAATAAAGGAAAGGAATTTCTTCCTTCCGAGACTATATTCACCTGTAGATCTTGTACTGTTTTGGCAAGCTCTTCTTTTTCTTCCGTCGTAAT
This sequence comes from Rhogogaster chlorosoma, assembly GCA_944452935.1. NCBI lineage: Eukaryota > Metazoa > Arthropoda > Insecta > Hymenoptera > Tenthredinidae > Rhogogaster > Rhogogaster chlorosoma. The sequence goes on along the minus strand of OX101803.1, from coordinate 22,582,094 downwards.
CCTCAACTGAGCTTGCAACCTGCTCAATTCCTGCCCATTGTTCGTTGACATTAAATGACGACACTGTGCTTGACTCTCCTCCAGCGCCCGAGACAGCCGGTTCATAGTGTCTCCTTTTTCTACCATCAACGTTTCGTGGGCCCTCCGAACATCGGACAGCTTGTGCTCCAGCGCAACGTAAGAGGATTCCTAGTTTTCACATTAGGATTAGTCGCCTGCTGTGATATGACGCGTTATTCGTAAAACAAGAGATAAAAAGCCTCTATTACAAGCTATAATCAAGAGCAGAATTGCCCGAAGATGAGAAGCAACTGTTTCATGTTTTGGGACCAATTCATAGCGACAGCTATTTTCAGAAGCAGCGTTACGTTTTTCATTTAATTCAAATAATATTTATGCAGGAGTATTCAGACTTGCCCAAATGTCGCTACTGCTAGAGTCCATAGTTAGCAGCTTTGATGTGAATTGTAATAAGATTTCGATTTCAATTTATAGACAAAAGCCGATTTTAAATACGGACAAAGACCAGAGCTTAGTCAATACCTTGGCGTTTAATTTATCCGTAAGAGCGTCTATCTGAATCTGCATGTTTCTCATCTCAATCGCATGTTTTTCCTGGGCCTGTTTCAAGAATTTCTCATGAGTTTTGTCCGTCGAATGCAAAACCTGTACCCTCTCCAGGACAGCTATTTTCTGTTGTAAATCGGCTACCGAATCTTTGGCGACGCTGAGCTCCTCAGCCATCTGTTTTCAAACAAAAATAACAATTCAACCTTCGGTATAAATTTCTTATGAAATTTGATTGAAAAAAATAAACCATCTCATTACATTTTCCTTAGTTTTTTCCAGAACAGCAACGTTGTCTTTAAGAGATTTCAGTTGAGTCTGTAGATCGGCTATCTCAACTTTAGCGTCAACTGAAAGTCAATGAAAACAGGATATAAAATTACACGAATAAACGGCGTAAATATTTCCTCCCTTCTATTTTCTCCCTCAAAACTATATACGAGTGAATGAAAATTCATTACCGAGTAAATTCTGTGCCTGATTTCTCGACAGATTAGATCTCTCAGCTTCGGCTTGAGCGAGTGCCAACTTTCTACCAAGCTGGCTACTCTCCTCTTGTCGTTCTTCTTGGATGAGCTGCAGCTCCTCAGTGAGCCTTTGGATTTCCCTCATTCTAACAGAATAAAGAACTTCCAATTGTTCCTTGCTGTTATACTCCGCATTTTTATAAGCAGTATTATCATCGACCGGTCTACCGTTAGGACTGGTTTGAAAACAGTGTTTAAAATGATCGTCAGTACTGTCGTGATCCCCACCCCCATATTCCTGGGGATTTTTGTACCCTCCATTCTTGTCGTAATCGTCGATATACCCGTTGTTAGAATACCTCTCCGTCTCTCTGACGAAGTGGTTAGTAGGAGTGACATAATTGTTGGGATATCCGTCCGGAAAAGTATACCCGTCATTATACTGAGCTCTGACATTATGCGGAAACCTAGGGTTTGCTGGTTTAGGAAGTTCATACGGGGTCTCGGTAGTGTTATTCTGGCTATTCTTAACATACGGTGTTTCTGGCTGTACATAAACCCCGTATTCTCTCTGTATATCAGATACGGTAGGTCCACGGTCTGTTTCCTCCCGTTCAAACCCGATCTGGGTTCCCTCGTTGCTCTCCGTGCGACCATAGACCCCGAATTCCCTCTGTATTTGAGAAATGGTGGGTCCGCTTTCGGACCGAGTTGTTTCAAAGACAGAAACGGGGCGCTGGCTGTCCCTTGTAACATCGTTATAACAGCGGCTGCTATTCACGGAGCTAGCCTCGTCATCTTCGTCAAGATCATCGAAGGCATTGGTCAGGATGTTTTTTATCTGAATAGAATGAAAACTCCTTTTAGAATGAAAAGGTCGGAGATAAAAGGGGCGTGAATTCGCCAGGGTTTGACTCCACTCACCTCTTCGTTGCGCCGTTTTATGTCTTCCTGTTCTTCATCCTCCTCTTGTCGCTGGGCCGTCGTGTTCAACTGGATGCTGTCGGAGCCTTGAAATAAACTGATGCCAGGCCCCTCCATCCCGAAGTATAGTTGGGTTATAACAGCACTGTTAAATCATGGGTATTTGAATAAAGTATCTTTGTTTATAGCGCCATAACCTAAACGCAACAAGTGTGTCATCGATGTATAGTCGCATTTAATAAGACACGGTTAAATTTAGTTTACGAGAGACATTAGGGGTCGTTTGTTAAGCGGTTTATCACGGCCGGGGGTTAATTATCGGACTTTGTTTTATTAATTTTGATTATAGATTCACGGCGGAGAAATGCTTGTAAACAATCTTTGAAAAGTCAAACAGCACTACAGGATATATCCATTACCGGAAATATCGAATTACATACTAGTTAACGTCCCGATCCCGCCAACCTCGGGACAGACGCCATTCTTGACTCTTGATTTTAGATGCACTTCGAAGGTTTCGGTTAAACAGAGATACCTCGCCCGTTGGACGCTCGATTACACGTTTTAATATCGTTTAGAAACACTCGGAGATAATGAAGGCTGTTATTCAACGAGTTACGAGAGCCAGTGTGTCAGGTGAGAGAGTTGCTTTTATGTTTAGGTTACGTAGAATTTATTTTGACTCTAGTTGCCGTGGCGCGAACTATTTCAAACCGGACAATTACAACAATGCGATTAATTATCAGAACACGATTTTCTTGCTTTTTTCAAATTCTTACAGTCGACGGTGAAATTATCAGCAGCATAGGCCGAGGACTCTGTGTTTTGATAGGTTTGAAAACGGACGACAATGCCCAGGACATGGAATACATGTAACACTTGTTATAACCGTTTGAATAAATGCTTGTTCAATTTTTATCACCACATATACTCTACACACCTAATATAATGATTTTAAACAGAGTGCGAAAGATACTAAACACGAAAATATTCGACGGTGAGAACGGCAAGAGATGGTGTTCAAACGTGATGGACAAGGGCTACGAAATTCTTTGCGTTAGTCAGTTTACTTTGTATCACCACATGAAGGGGAATAAGTTGGATTTTCACAAAGCAATGCCAGCTTCAGAATCGGAGCCGTTTTATAATAATTTCATTCTTCAATTAGGCAAAAAGTATAAACCCGAGTTGATAAAAGGTACGATAAAAAGAGGCCGTAAATACTCGCGCGTCTCGCTATACAGAGACTGCATGAATGACCGTTTGAATTTTTTCAGATGGTAAATTCGGAGCGGTGATGCAAGTTTTAATTGAAAATGACGGACCCGTTACCTTAGAAATTGAGTCACCGATGAAACCAGCATTGTAAATGTAGTATATTTGACGAAATAAATACCACTTCACTCATTAAATAAGACGATTTATTTATACGAACCATTTTTCACTCGTTAAAAAAAACAATTGAACCATGCGATCCAGATTTCCTTCAAAGGCGTCACCAGTTCCCGTGACCGTAGAGCCATCTCTGCTCGGTTTCTCGAACTACGTCGAGACATACTTTTATCCAAAATAGTGTCGTCTGTTGACAGACTGTCAGATTGCGAGGTTATTTGAATATTTAACTTATCATAATGACTGTCACTCCAGAACTAGTCCTTATACGCGTTGTAATTAGACGGACACAAGAGATGTGATAAAATCGACATAATAGATTGATTAATAAACCAACTGAATTCCTTTTGTTGGCTAGACTGTGAGCACGTGTCAATCTCTGTACGCCAACCTGTCACATTCGTCTCGCGATTTTTCATGTCTAATTTCTCCTAAGCCGCGTCGGTGTTCTATTTTGTTTATTAGTTCTGAAGGTTTGGCTCAAAAATGGATAAAATGAGCAAAAGGGACTTGAGCGAGACCGTAGACAAGCAGAGGCTGAAGCTGACAAAGTATGAAAACAAATTACGAGGTTCGTAGAGGCACATTGTAACAGAAAATGGCGGGGGATATTTGAAACGTCTTTATCGGCCGACACGTCGATATCGTAAATCTAATTTGTATTATTTTAGATATCGTGCCGGCTTACGAGAGCCTAGTAAAAGAAAAAGAAGCCTTAGAGGAAAGCCTCAAGGCTTTCATTGTAAAGACGAACGCTGAGGTTGAGAAGAATGACAAATCATCAAAGTTAAAAACCGGCCCTAACTCTTCGGTATTTAAATAACACAAAAGATAACTCCAGTCTTTAATATTGACACTGATTTTGTTTATTAAAGCGGATATTTTCCAGGGGCAAAATGCCAGGAAGGAAGCTAACGAACCGGAGACCGTAGACCAGCTGAAAACTCAACTTGGTGCTTTGATGAATTCATTGGCTACTCTGTCCGCAGAGAAATCGAAAATGGAGGCAAACTTTCAGGCTGATAAAAAGCAGCTGCGTATAGAGCGAGAGGAAGTCAGTATGAATGAATAATTCGAAGATTCTGTAATCCGACATAATAGCGATGATGTTTTTCAGTGCGAAAAAATAATAAGGGACTTGAGAGAAAAGCTGAAACTATCCCAGAGGGAAACTCGGTCCGAAGTCGAGCATGTTAAGTATAAATTAATCATGGAGAGACACGAGAGAGAAAAGGAACAGGCTGATCATTCGGCGATGATTAAGTACATATACTTCACTTGTATGAAGAATGCTTGCGATTATTGTTGGTACATTACAATGTAAAAATATCTACCAAGATTTCTGATCTTAGTAGTCTGGGAAATTTGCTAGAAGAAATTGTGACCGAGTCTAACGCCTCTTATTGACTATATGCTTTCAGGGAACTGCAAAGATTGTTAAACGATGAGAGATGTGCCAAGGAGCAGCTCGAAAGTCAAGTTAAGGAACTAAAGAACCACGTAGCCAGCAAAGAGCAGAGTAAATTGTTAGAAGCGGAGTTAGAAATTGCTAAGAACAAATTGAAACAGGCTGAGGCGGCGGCCAAAGAAACCCCTCCGCTATTGCTTTCGTTACAATCTGAAATGGCTAATCTGAAACAGCAGCATAGGAATGCAATTCAGGAGGTGAATTGAAACTGGGGTTGTTATTTTGCGTGGAAAACTAATTGGATGTAATATTTTATCGCTTCAGGAACAGAAGAGAGCTACAGCGGCTGAACAACAGGCCAGACTCTTGGCTACAACTCACGAGTCCAGAGTCGCTGGACTTGAGGCTCGATTGGCTGAATTATCAGACACAGTCGGGGGGTACGATAGACTGAGGCAACAAGATCAATCGGCTATTTCAAAGCTGAAAGATCAATTAGCCGCGTTGCAAGATGCTGGGCTTAAAGACCAAGATTTTATGCGATCGGAAAATGATCCGGAGGAAATTGCTGCTAGAATAAAAAAGCTTTACGCTAGATTGTTGGATGTGGCAAATAGGGGCAACAAGTCATCGAACGTGAAGCGTAACTTATCTCTTTTCATAATCCAGGTGGAATTTATATTCAATGAACAATCGTCAAACTAATAAAAACAATTTCAGATATATTGGAGAAGATAAATCTACGCGATGTAAACGAGGATCTGGAGTACAAGGAACGGTTCGAAAAACTGGAACAGGAATTTGAGGATTACAAACTGCAGACTTCTGCTGAAATTCGTCATGGAACAGAGAATTCATTGCCGATTAGAGAAAAGCATAAGGATAAAAGCCCCGGGCCTGAATCAACCGAAGCTAATACCAACAAGCTACAGTTGAACGTTGCCAGATCCCAGATTAAAAATTTGGAAGATAGATTGAGATCTTTGAATGCTGATATGACCAACAGAGAAAAGGACTTCAAAGCACAATTGGAACAACAACAACAGGTGATATCCAAATCATGGATGGAAATGTAAGATAATTCGAAAATAAATAAAAATAAAATAAAAACTTGACATGTTTCAGCTAATCAAGGAAGAACGTTCGAAAAGTGAGCGCGCTTTGTCGCTTAAAGAGAATGAATTCAGAGGGAAGATTTCGATCTTGGAACACCAGCTTTTGAGGCAAAGGGAACGTTCGCTGGCGTTAATCAGAGACAAAGATGAAGAAATTCAGACCTTAAAGGCATCCTTCCATGCCCTGCTTCCCAAGAAAACTTCCTCTGGAAGTTACGAAGATCGTTCCAAGTCTCCGACTCCAGATAACGCTTCGGAACCGGCCGATGACTTGGTGACTGGCTTGCTGACCGCTGACAGTCCACCGATGCTTCATTATGCCCAAGAATTGGCAAGGCGAGAAGTTCAGGTGTCAGGACTGAGGAAAATCAACATGAAATTGGAGGCGGATGTCAGAGAAAAGCATAGAGACTTTCTTCGCGCGGGTGAAAAACACAGGGAGGAAGTGAAACGACTCGAAAATGAAGTGATTAGGTGAGCTAGGGAGTGGGATTGATATACGTACCCCGTATATTCTGAAGAGCTTTTATAAAGTCATAGCTTTTCCATGATCTTTAGATTGAAAGCTTGTAAATCCAGAGAAGGGGCGAATCTCGAGTATTTGAAGAACGTTGTGCTCAATTACCTTCTTACTAACGATTCGTCCAGTAAACGACATATGCTCAATGCTATTTCTACAATTCTTCACTTCACTCGTGACGAAACGGAGAAGATCCGACATCTGAAACTCCACTGGTGAGACAGTCGTGCTTAGTTCAAATCCGATTTTGGTATGATTTATTATTAACAGAATGTTGTAGACCATTTTAGAGTTAAATTTCTTCCAGATAAACGATCTTCCACTCTGATCAGGATTGGAGTTGCTGATAATGATCATCACTTTTCGTGTGTCTACAGTGGATAGTGAGATATTTAGGCTCTATTTTTATCACAAAGAACATTCCTTTCGTAACTCCAATTGATAGAGTAAAAGAAACTAGATAAAGCAGAGGATCATCTATGTATATCCAAGACAATACGATTGATAAATAATATTTGAATAACTTGTAAATAAATTTGAGAATTCAATATGTAAATGGAACAATTTTAAAACTTGTAGAAATGTGCAATCGCAGAGTGTTTGTATTGAATCTGTATATAATGATAATGATAATAATAATAATAATTCAAATCAGAAGTACACAATTAATCATTCAATTTTTAACTCCAATCCTTCGTACTTGAATATCAGAAGTAATTATAACTATTTTATAAATATAATTAAGAGAGTTTGCGAAAACGAAAGTAGAAAAATTGTGATTAAAAATTTGTTAGGATAATTTTGCAAAAGCCAGGATCTTGAAATAAACGGTGTAACGCGTGTAATATTATTAATTGGATAAAAAATTTGAAATTATATAATATAATAAATGTATATATGTATAGAAAAGTTTCAGACAATTATTAATTCTACATGAAATTTATTACATCGCTTTCTCTACACGAAGTGATCACATCGTTGGCATTGAAAAAATATCCTCAAGCAATATTTTCTATCTAATGCCTATCGCACGTACTCGGGACGTACGAAATACATATTATATAACACACTGACAATAAAATTAATAATATATAGTTTGAATGATTTATATGTTATACCTAAGCCTATGTGATTTATCATTCATCAATGATATATATATCATATACCTGACGATTAATATATATGTATTTTTTTTTTCTTTTCTTTTTCTCTTTCTTTCATTTCTTTTATTATAATTATGTAATATGTACAGGAAAGGCTAGCGGAGAAAGACTGCAGTGCCTGCAGGGTTGTGCAAATTGTTTATCAATTATTTATCGAACAATATGAATCAATTAATAATGAAACTTTTTATATGTATATCAATCACATTATCGATAATATATGTAACTGTATACTCGTGCAATTTATATATAATAATAATAATAACAACATGTAAATAATACAAGTTTACGGAAGTCTATGCGATCAATTTGCCTTAACAAAGATATTGTTTATATTCATACTACAAGATTAATAATGATAATATATAGCTAACAGCGGACTCGTTTCTTTCTTTCGTATGTTTTATGTATTATGTATAATCTACAATGATCATACCTAATATGATAAATCGAGCATTTAGATATTTATACCTCGTAGGAGAATGAAAATCAAAAGGTATTTATCCTCCCCTCAAAATGGGATTACAAAGTTTAGAGTTTTTAATCGTAAGTAAATATATCGGATTACGCAGTGTACTTACAAACCGCGACACGAAATAAATTTCCACCGTATAGCTGTATAATAACTGTCCTGTACGGATAGATAGATAGATTATTTACAAACATTAAATTCAATTCATGTCGTATAAATATATTACTTACGAATAAAAAGTTAAAAATTTATTTTCAACACTTCGAAGGCATATTATTGTGTGTTTATATCGTCAGTTTATTAATGTAAGCTCAAAACGTCGGCGATTGTCAACACAGATTTAAACATCTTATTCATTTTCATTTAACACGCGTTCCAAGATTTCATAATATATTATTATACAGATGTATAATATAATCGGTATTCGCGTTTCTGTAATAACATATTATTATATTTCTATATAATCCGATATAATCTCTATATTTTATTCATTTATATAATTTTTTGTTTTTTTTTTTCTTTTGCTTTTTCCCTGTCACTTATCTCTGTTTCGTACAATGATTACTAATTTATTATTATTATCATATTATTACTTCTTTCAATAACTAAATTACTATCATTATATCATCTATAACGTTATAATATATAATAACGTACAGATCATTATATATAATATACCTCTATATATATTCCCTTAACAATTGTGTTTCCCAGAGAACAATAATTCATTTCAATAATTCTTAAGAAAGTTTTTATTTCACGGGTATTATTATTATTATTATTATTATTTTATATTGTTAATTAAGTTTGCCAACGCTAATTAAGTTGTTAGATGGTAGGTAGGTAGGTATACATATATACCGAAAATACAATATTTGTTTTTTAACTTCACATTGCCGAAATATCTCACAAAAATTGACCCAAATACTTTAACAACTTCATCGCTGTCCACAAACATATATATATATTTTTTTTTCTCTTATCCCGGATACCCATAGCTATTGATCAACAATTATTATACATATCGAAATTTGAACATTTTCATCTCGTGAGCGGGGATCAGCGTTACGCTGTCACAAGCGCAGTATAATAATTATAATATGTACAACATCAATATTATTATCCTTCGTACCGATCCGCCGAGTAATTTATTATATTTCTGGACAGAAATGAATTTTCAATCATTACTAGTTTGGTCTGTAAGGCATGACAGTGAATTCTACACGTCGAAAGTGTTTATATACTGATAAACCATCTAAATTGCTAAACTCGACGTCTAAGCATTGATACAACTACCTATAGCATAGCTATCATCATATACTTGTTATCATACCATATGTAATTATTTAGATTTGTATTTCATCAATCTAGAATAAGATTTGGATATTTTTTTTTTTTTTTGAGCGAATTTTTGTCTGTAGGGAAACTAGAATTGTTGCGGTATATTGCAGAGAAGTCTGAATAAATTCAATGATATCAATAAATATGAAACTGATCGATGCTCTTTGGATACAATATTACAATATGTAAACGCGATATGATGTCCTAATGCGTCTAATTCTTGCGATGCTATTGCAGAGACCGAGTCTTTTGGATCTTGTTCAATTCATGAACCAGATTTGGAGCCTTGGCGAATGAAAGCGAAGAATCGAAAGACATTTTTCACTATTAATAGCTTTCTACTGTCAAAAACACCCCAATATTGGATTAGTTTTATCAACCAACTAACATTTATTCAAACGAGCTTGCATCGATCAGTGTAGGTGTGGCAATATAATGAGCTAATTATTTCTTATCAAGATAAATTGTTTACCTTGCATTGTCAAGGTAGTATGTAGAACTGTAATTCGTGAATCATTTCAAGATCTTTTCTATACACTGTGATACTGGATACAGTCTTCTCGCTTCCTCTATTTATAGTTAATTTTTTTTTCTTATTTACAATTATATTATAACACGATGTCATCCGTCACTGGCAATTTGGTCCGACATGTATATATGCTGGTTTTCACATATCAAATTGCGTTGGTTTTAAACAATCTACCAATCACCGACGATCCATCTCTCTATCTTACATATTCGAAATGCGAAGCATCTATGTATCTATATAACTATGTGAATTACAGAAGAACAATAATTTATATAGAATTACCTATGCAGGGACCGGGGGTTTAATAATCAATTTCACCTGTGTGTGTGCTGTATCTTATAATTGTGCTGAATTGGGCTTTAATACAAGCCCCGTATTTATCTATAGATATAATAATATAGCGATTCTGAAAGGACAACGGCCTTAGATATTTACTATATAACTATTTACATTGAATAAATTTAATGAATAATATCAGGGAGAGAGAGAGAAACGTGATCGTTGTATTGGTAAATAGTCTAAAACCTCTGCCAGATAGCTATTATAAAATGTCAAATATATATATTTATCATGTTCTCGTTTTTTTTTTTTTTTTTTCTCATCATACATTTATCATATTTATTTTATATTTTATCGTGTATTTCTATATGTACATATACATATATACGCATAGGTATATTTATTGTTTATATATGTATATATCGCATACCTATATATATATATATATATGCATGATGTTTTGTATTTAAATTTCTGTCAAATTAACGTTTAATTATTATTAACAAAATGATTTATTATTATTATTTTCTTTTTTCTTATACTTTATTTCTTTCTCCTTATTGAATGGATATAATATATATATTATATATAATATATATATATATATATATATACGTGTGTGTATGTATGTATGCATTTATTTATTTATTTATAGATTATATAGATAGACTTTTATCACTTGTACGCGTGGTATTCATTTTATCTAATTCATCATATTATTATTATGTATTTCCATAACATTATACTTGATTGATATATTGTATATATATAACAATTTTAAAAATATTTGAAAAATTAAACAAGAGGCAATAGAATAATAATAATAATAATAATAATAATATTAATAATCATAATAATAGATAATAGTAACTAATTAATAATTATAGCGTGATAAAAATACGATAACACAAATAATAATATAAAATGTATACAGAGGAGGGGCGTGTTTGGATGTATTGGGAAGGCTGCTGTATGCCTGGTATCTTCTTTTGATCTTTTCTCTGATTATTTTCTATTCTTCTCTTTTGTCTCAACTTTCATTCAATCATTTGTAATTTCTTCTCTTCCTTATCATATAACAGGACAGGGGCAGAGGGGGGATTTTGGCTAATACAGCGAGAAGGATAAATTATTATTGAGCGACGAGAAACTGCTAGCTAATATAGCCGCCATGCGATTTTAACTATATACTTCTGCTTCCCTAGATCACAGACATACGTGCGACGGCTAATTATTTGCCGAGCAGATTTCTTTGCATTAATTATTTAGCAAGGGGAAAAAAAAAATACAAATATATATATATATATATATGTATATATACATATATATATAATAATTATAATGATGTTATAATAATAATAATAATATTAATAATTCAAGAAACATACTTAAAAATCTTATCAATACTGGAAAATAGCTTACGATTTAAGTCAAGTACAAAATATTATAATTTTTCTAGTTGTTCGAGCGAGGCAAGGACGAGGACCGTACGAGACTCTCTTGTAACTCAATACCGCATTCCCTTATTTATTTTAATTTTTTTTTAAATTTTAATAGGAAATTTTCTTTTTTTTTTTACTGTCAGAGAGCGACATATTATTATTTTATCATCCTATTTTTCTTTTTTTGTTTTTTTTCTTTTAAATTTATGTAAAACTAACAAAGCGATAAACCGACCGCGTACTTCTTTTATATTTTATCCGACCAATAATCCACATTTCATAAATCTCATATGGAAAAGTTCTTGTTTGAAATTATATTTTGCAGTTAAATATTCCATATTCAATTTGGGACTTACGGTATACTAATAATTGAGACGATGAGTCTTGATTTTTGAACTAACTTTATATATAAAAGTTATCATAATTTGCCTATATATATATATATATATATATATATATATAGGAAACACAAAAAAAATGGAATATAATTAATTGTGTAAAATTGCTATTAGATAATATGAGTCATTAATGTAATTGAAAGAACCGCGGTATACAGCCCCTGGTTTTTAAGTACACTAATTTCAAACTATAAAATATATATATATATTCATTTAACTACGTGATATTATAATGTATCATTATAACAACTAGACAAACTTTGTTTAAAAGTTTCTTTGGAAAAAAAAAAGATAGAAAAAAAAAGTTCGCGGTCGATATAAAAATAAAGATGCAAGCAACGCATAACTCGTTACATATCCATTCATTCATCCATCCATATATATATATCGCAGCTTGCCACAATCTCATTTTTATTAATTAGTTGTCGGCATGTAAAGATGCGAAGGGGAAAAAAATAATAATAATAATAATATGTATAAGTAATTCGGTAATTGTAATAATGATAATGATAATAATAATAGTAATCAATAGTACTATTACTATTATTGGGCAATGTAAGAATATATTACATATATATACAAATAATAAAAATGATCAAAGATTTGGGAAGAAGTTAAGTTTGCATAGGGTGAAGGTTTTGAGGGGGAGAGTCGATGCAGGTCGGGGCAGGGAGTAGAATAAACAGTCCCAAGCACAAAAAGTCCACGACGTAACAAAGGCCCAAAATTATTTGTAATTAAACTATAAACCTAATCCTGTCTAAACTCGTATTTTTTAATAGTAATAATAATAGTGATAATAATAATAATATTATTAATAATAATAATGAATATCCTAGAAATTACAAGACTATATATCCTTTACTATATTTCAATTATTTTCTAACTTTAATATATAATATATATTTAATCGGTATATTATTCATGTTTTTTTTTTCTGTTTTTTTCTTTTATTTACAAAATATGTAGAACATACGCTGTTCGTATCCTAACTACACAATATGCGTGCCCGTGGCGCGAGAGACCTAAACAGTTTTATTTTATATTTTATTTATCTGATTTTTATTTTTCTCGTTTCGTTTTGTTCTTCAAAGTGCGCTTTTTTCTCGAGAACATTTCTGTTTCTTTTTCTTCTTTTGCTAATTACAATATCTATTTTACAGCCGATTTCAACAATATTTTTTTTTTTTCTTGCCAAGGTTCAACACATTTCTGCAACAATTTACAGAGCGTTCATTAGCGTAAAAATCCAGGGAGAAAAAAAAAAAAAAAAAAATAAGGTATATATATATATATATATAATTTAAAGTCCGTTAAAACAGAATGTATGCATGTGTATAGATGTAAATATAGATAATAATAAATTTCATTGTAATATATACATATATGTATACATGGGGGATATGATAAAAGTACACGATATACTATGAAAGTGAAAGTATATAATGCGTGTTCGTGGACTGTAAGTATTGAATAATAACAGATCGAACACAAAATACATCAGAGTCCGGGTTTGAGTGGAAAGGAAAAAAAAAAAAAATTAGAAAAAAAAGATATTACCATCCAGAGCCGATATAAAATTGCTTAAAATCTAAGGTGGCGATTAAGGGTGTGAAAGAGAAAAAAAAAAAAAAAAAAAAGAGGAAGATTTCGACCCATTTTGTAAAAAAAAAATGACGACTATAAAATCTGTATGTACAAATACGTTGAACCTTAGCAAAGATCTAAAAACAGTCGATAAGTACTTTCAATAATATTGGAAACATATTATTACCTTATGTATTACGTATTAGCATATAATATGATGATACTATTTATCAGTTATCGGGTCAATGATTGATTAAACGTTAAATCAATGACGTAAAAAAAAAAAAAAAAAGGAATAAGAACGGAGTTTCCCCATTCAGCTATCAACGCTGCCATATAATGGCACCAGGGGGGGGGGAGTTCTGTATTTAATGTTCTTTACTACATTGAATAATCAACGGTTCCCAGACAAAGTTTTTTTCATTTTCATTGTCATCTTCATTTTCTCATCTCATCTTCGACACGAACGGAAAAACTCGATTCCTCAATCATTATTCATCTCGCAAAATTAAATATATATATATACATATGTATTTATCATGCGCGAGATCTGTCTACCGTATTTAAAACTATAATGGAAATACATTTGCTGATTGAATTATCTAGATTTTTGTGCAGTTTTTTTTTTTATTTTCAATGTATAGACTTTGTTCATGCGAGTTGATTTTTTAAAACTTTTAATTGTAATTTTTTTTTTTAGATATTTTTTTTTACCCTTATCTATATATATACACAGTATTCATATATACATATATATATATATATATAAAGTGTAACTAGATTCTATAAAGTCTGAATTTAAAGGATGACCTTTTCGTTAAAACGGATTTTTGTTGTTGTTGTTGTTGTCTCTTGTTACTCTTTCTTATCACCGTATCACGCGTTTCCTTTTTTTTTTTTTTTTTTTTTTTTTAAATGTAATAAGTTTGTCCAATAACATCTTATTAGTAAAATTGGCATATAGGCCTCGTCCGATTCGTCCCCTCGCCCCTCCCCTACCAGCAACTTAATATTTTATTCAACTACTCCTATCTACATGAATCAGCTACGCGTTATTATTTTAAATCTTTTAACTCCTCTCCCCTCCCGCCAGCCCCTCTTATTGATTCGATGGACTCGTTTTTAATCACAGTCTCGATACGCAACGATATTAGATAATTAATTTGATCAAATAAGATTTCGAGCGTTTCTCAACGATCCATATACATATGTACATAACATCAATGTATTATTTTCCTTCTTTTCTCCTCACACTTAAAAGAACCGTCGCGTGATTTCCATAATACGTTCATTTACTTTACTTCATTTTATTTTACCTCATCAACGCGATGTAGGTGTATATATGCATAGATAAACGCGATTGTATTGCAATAATAGTAATAATAATTAATAATAATAATAATAATAATAATAATAATAACAATAATAATTAATATATAAAATTAGAAAAGATAGAATCATCATTGTTTAAACAAACGAACAAACAAATAAATCATTGTAAAAAAAAAAAAAAAAAAAAATAATAATAATCATTATTGCACGAAATTTGTAAAGATAAAAGATACTATCTGTAAGATACAATATACAACTGGCCTGCAAAAAAAGAGTACTTATCAAGTAGAGAAGCAAGGAGAAAAAAAAAAATTAAAAAAAAAAAAAAAAATATTAAATAAATAAATGACGAAAGATACTCTGATCAGGACAGGATAATAATTTCAATAATAATCTTCCTCACAATTATAGTATAGTATAGTATAGAAATACTAGATACTTATAATATAACGCGTAGCCGATTGATGTTTCAACTTCCCCGGTCAAAGGGGTCGTATCTACCTACAAGAATCACTCTTTTTTCTTTCTTCACTTAACAGTATGGAGTGACATACTCTATCCTACGATCACGTCGCGCCTTGGCGTGGATAAAGAAAATGTATATAAGATAAAAAATGAAAAAAAAATAAAAAAAAAAAATAGTAATGATAATAATAATAATAATAATAATAATAATAATAATAATATATATATACCTATACATAATATATAGTATATGTATATATATTGTATAAATAAAAAGATCCTCCTCCTGTCCCTAATCATTCCACGGAAACTATATCATGCGCAGACAGTAATTTAACGTATTGAACTTTTGTTGTATCGTATTTCAATTTTCAATACGATTTTAAATATCTCTGGCGACGGACATTCTCGCAGGATTACGACGTGGTCGTGGTGCGGGGCGAGGGGGTATGCTTCGTATCACAGTTGGCACGTGGGGGCTAGCTGCCGCTGGTACTGCCGACCGGCAGCGAGTGAGGAGCACCCATCGACGTTGGGGGGGCAGTAAGAGGTCCTGAAATTCAATCATTAATATCGAATCTTCAAAGTACCTATTTCACTGAAATGAAAAACACATAGCTTAAATTCTGATCTGATTTCCAGATGAAAAACCTGTTAAATTTTGAATCTTGAATCTTGAATTTTGAATCTTGAACTTTCAAACTTCCAAGCGAACATGATCCATAACATAATTACCATTAACGCCTGGCGAGGACTCTGACGGCGGAAGAGGGCTGACCAAACTATTGGCGCTCATCGGTGTAGAGTTGGCTTTTAGCTTCTGTCTTACTTCTCTGATCTTCAATTGAAGACTGGCTTTGGTAGGAAATATGTCGGCGTGATTTGCCTGAAAGGTTGACGTCGCCTGAGTAGTTGGGAAATATCCCTGTTCTTGAAACAATTGCATCACGAGTTTCCTCCGCTGTTCCAAAACCTTTCTGTGACCTCTCTCGTTCTCGCCTCTGCTAGCTCCGACCGTCGCCCCACTTACACCTCCGCCAGGAGTCTTTGGGGTGCGCGGGGAACTAGCGTCCACATCACCGACCAGCTCGGTACTCGCTCTAAACGCTTCTATGTTAAAGTCTGGACCGAAAAATGTATTTCCAGTCAACTTTACGCTGCTAGCAGACTTCGGGGTGGCTGACATTGATATATCCGACTCCATCTCATCCTCATTCACTGTAACAAACAAGAAAGATCCTCGTTCCTTGTTCCTTGTTCCTTGTTCTCGAATTTCTATTCGATAGTAAAAACCAATAGAAGCTTGGCTTGATTATAAACTTACAACTGGGTCTATGAGGTCCCTGCCCAGATTTCTTACGATAATCCTGAACGGACGAAGATATGTTGGCCGGATGCAGCCCGGATGCGACTGACACATGCGGCGATGCACCGGTTGCATTGCCGATCCCGATAGCACTGGGACTCTGGATTTCCTCTGGCTTGAATTCTGGTAACGATGAAAATTTCTCTTGGAAGTTAACTTGCTCCAGAACCCTGTAAGTGAATTTAATTTTATCAATTCATAAACATGTCGGTAGTTATAAAACGGTCCACTACTTCCAAAACGTCGTATAAAATTCTTTGTTACCTGTCCATGCCGTCCTCGACGTTCTTTTTAAAGAAAGAACCTTTCTTAGTCGATGGTGACGACGCGGCCAAAGGTTCGGCAGAGTTGTGTTGCAGCTGATCAAAATTTTGCATTGAATTAGTCGGCGGCTGTCGATTGTCGGAATGCTGAGACGTCGGAGGGCCATGATCTCCCGCATTTGATGTGGGAGGCATCGCTGTAAAAAATCATGTAACAATATTAAATAGTTATTGAAAATTTTCTCGAATAGAATAAAATTTGTCAAAATCTGAATATTCACCCATTGATTGTCTCCTCTGAAGCGGAGCCCGACCAAGTTGTGCCGGCGTTGGAGCGAGCATAAACGGAGCCTTGTTATTTCCTACCTCGGCTGTATTCGAAGTTCCAATACCTCGCTGTTCTTCCATGGGATAAGATTTGTTAGAATGATCGCTGTTTTGGGGAGTGTGCGGAGTATGAGGTGTCGAAGGTTGTTTGTGGCTGTCACCAGGCACTAGAAGATGAATATTAACGGTGATTTTTCTTTCTTGATCCGATTTCATATTATTTACTGTTTTGACAAGAAATTCCAAAGTTATATCATCTTCGAAATTAGAAAGCATGTACAATATTTACATTTATATTTATAAACGAAATTTACAGAAGAAAAGTCGATGTGATGTATTACTCACCGTAAAATTGAGCATGATTTACATTAGGTTGATTATCATTTTGCTCTGTTTCAGCAAGCCGAGAGACCGAGTGTCCGATACCCTTGTAACTAGGTGTGCTTGGACTCTGAGTTAAAACTGGATAAGATTTGCTGACAATAACGCTGTGAGTTTCGACTTTACTACTGGCGACTAAATTCTGTACGGATATACCTCGGCCACTGGCATCTGAAAAGCATAGAATAAAATAGAATAAAATAGTGTAAAAAATAAACTAAAGTAAAGTAAACTAAGCTATGCTAACGACATTCTTCTCTCGCTGAGTCATTTGGCAGTAGACTTAAAATAAAGTATTAAAATACACGTCTATAGAGCTAAGAGCCTGTGTCTCAGAGCCAAGGAATACGAATTTATGATGACAAAAAGAAAGATAGGCCCCTTACGCGCGGTGAATACTTTTTATTTTACCACGAGGTGAATGCTCGTTAAGTTCAATTCTAAAATAGCCTCTCTCAGGGTCCCAGAATAAGAGCAAACATTGCGATAAACCTACCTGAAACTGGGATCTGGAAATTGCTGTACATTCTAGCGTGAGGAGAGGCTTGAGCGAGATATTGAGACCCTTGCTGCGCTTTGGAAAGAGCGACAACCTCGTTATTAACAACAGTCAAAGTTAATTGAGGCTGATAACTAGCGTTTGAAGATGGGGCTTGATGATGCAACGAATTCGTCGACGATATTCCCTGCTGTTGTTTCAACAGAGTCATCATAGGTCTGACCTGTAACTGTAGTCAAAAAGGAGACATTCCAGCTTGATAATCCATCTAAAAATCAATAAAAAACGATCTAGCATAAATTAAGATTAATTTCTCACCGAATGCGGTGCTGCTGGTGTTGCAGAAAATTTCTGCACAGTTCTGCCATTCTCGTTGTGAATATTTGCTACCAGATTGCTAACGCTGTACTGCGTGCTATACTGTTGCTCGTTTTTAGTCGGCTCAGGCTTAACAACCTTTGGAGATACCGGCATAGTTATGAACGCTCCACCTTTGGGCTGGAAGCCCGATACTCCGGTCGGATTGACAGGGCTGTGATACGGGTAAGTAGAAAGGACAGACACTGTGCCACCCTTGTCCATGGAAGAGTGATGGTATTTTGTCGTAGTCTCCATTCCGGTCGACGGCAAACGAGCTGGAAAATGACGAACGATTAAATCTGTGATTCTTGTTACTTTTGGAAGCGAAATACGCGAGGAATTTTGGATTTACCTTTGATAGGTTTAGGTCTGCAAGTTATATCCATCTTAGTATCTTGTCCCTCGCGTTTCTGCCCGCTCACAGGCGAGTATCTCGACTGTACGAAGTTTTTATTCTCCAAATCTTCGTCCTGTCCTTCGTTGTCACTGTCCGTCAATTTGTCTTTACACTTCAGGTCTATTTCCGGCTGAGGATCTTCGCATATAACCATTTGATCGTCGTCAGAGACATTTCCCTCTTCTTCTTGCTTCATGTCAGACTCTGTGGTGTCCATTGGTACAGGCATTTCAGAAATACGACGAGGATCTCTTACAGCCTGGCCGACGATCTTATGGACAAAGTATTTCTTTTTATTGCTATAAAACTAATTCCTCTAACGAATAATAACAAACTAATATATCAAAAGACTTCCCAGCTAAACTCACCTCGATATTAGGAGGTTCGTTGTAGACGCTGGTCGCTAGTACAGAAGCTTCATCAACGGGTCGTGGAGTCAAAGGTATATCGTCAGACGGAGGTCCCATGTCTGTTTCTTCCCCGGTGCTATTCAATTTCCCTCTGGGTTCGGCGCCTTTGAATCCAGTCGCGGATGATTTCCGCCTATCTTTGCTGCACCATTTCCAATCAGGATGCGCTTTGAAGTGTGCTTCTTTTACCTCGGAGGCAAGTTCGTGGTACTTTTGCTTTTCCTCCGGCTTAAGAGCGTACCACCATTCGCCAAGGATCTTTGAGACTGTTCTATTGTCTTGATTCGGATGTCTGAGGTGAACCAGGGCTCGATGACGTTTAGAAAATATCATGAAAGCATTCATCGGTCGTCTTATTCTGTCCTTGGCCTGTAACATCGGTGGTTTTTTCACGGTTTGCTAGAAAATTTAGCAAACAGAAAACGTGTCATTCTTTTATAGATTTGAATCGAAAACGTTAAAGGCGAACGAAAACAGGCCAGAAGCTAGTCGATGTAAAAAGATGAAAGTGTCTCGAATAATTGGAACACGAAAAAGAGATCCGAAAATCCAATAAATCCTGACAAATCTTCAAAGTGTGAAATTTTGACTTTCTAAATTTCTCAAAGTCCAAGAAAAAGACTCACTTTCAAAGGACTTTGTGGATCTTTGGTGTGTAACGCGCCCAGTGATTGACTGCGTCGTTTATTGATGCTACCCTCAAGATCGGCCGGTGTAGTCGGTTCGTTTTCAAAAACATCGTCATCATCCTCCTCCGCAGGTGTGATGGGGTCGGGTCCGGCACCAGTACCATGTCCGGGCCCATCGTCGTTAGGATTGTTGCCCGTGCCCATGGGGATGGGTGGTGCACTCAGCGGTGGACTCAGGGCCGAGGGTGGAGGACTGACCTCCGGTTGGTCCAGCACTGTCTGCCAGGAAAAAGCTGGAATGAAATTATTTGGTTAGTTGTGATGAATGTGGTTAGTAACAGCATGGGACTAGCAGCCGATGATATATAATGCGTTTGAGTAACATAATCGCCGATTATTCACACAATAATTACAATGCTGCTAGGCCCCTATAGGATACGATGAGTTAGTGCGAGTTTTTTCAAGTCAAACTAAGGAACGTTAGAAGGAGACGAACAGTTTAGCGATTTGCATCACATTTTTATCTACATTCTCCAAGTAGTTTAAAATTCCAATCATTTTATCCAGACCTAAATACTGTTCCGTAGTTCAACTTTGTAAATGGTTAGTTGGAACCCCTTGGCCTATAATACAAGCGACAACAAACACCATATTGCCATAAACGAACGAAGAATGAGGCGAAGTGTAGTTAGAAGATGAGACAGAGGCACGGTTTGCTTAGGTCCCGTGTCGCTGTACGAAGAATGGTATCATTCTCTGTATATTTTGAGGGTGTTTTTTTTAAATCGTTGAGCTAGCGATAAGGAGGTTTGATTTGTTTAATACATCCATATTGTTGAGATAATTCATTGCAAGAGAACAGAGAAATACCATTATTCTATACGTAGTTAGCGATAGAGAACTCGAACGAGGACCATGTTTCGTTCTGTGGGGTTCAAACCTTTTTTCCATTTGCGCACAGCGTTGTTCAGAAGTTGCGGTGGTTGGTTCTGGTATGCGGGAGAAACCTCGCGGCTTCCATCTGTGAAATTCTTTCCATTTAGTCATAAACTCTCACAATTAAACGGCGATCGTCGGTTGCGCAGATTGAGTTGTAAGAAAAAATCTCTCAGAAGAAATAAAAGAAAAAAAAAAGGAGAGCATAGGAACATGGGAAAATTTGCTTCATAGTCATTCGATGTTTAGTCAAATAAAAGAATTCTGAAGCGTGAAAATTCTGCCATTTCAGCCGAGGATTTTCATCAGACCTTTTTTTTTATAAAGCTGGTCCAGGTTTTATTGAGCTTAGAAACAGCCTGTACATCGTCCGATAATAGAAAATGAGCATTATCACGATTTCGAAATCGCATGGGTCTTATCCTGACCAATAATGAGTTTCCGAAGATCTAAGATAAGATACAGGCAAAGCACTCTAATGCATAATCTACCCTAAATGTTTTTTTCAATAAACAAGGATTACATTTACACAGAGATGTAAATTAAACTGGTTTTAAACCATAGTTGTAAGAACCTTGCGGCAAAATATAAGAAAAATTCATCAACCAGTAATGACAAGAAAATTGAACAAGCTTACGACGAGTTTATTAAACTTACATAGAACTCCGTTGTTCTTTTGATTATCTTCACGAGGAGTTTGAACCTTGGTCATAGTAGCCAAGTGGCTAGGTTGAACGATTACAGGCTGGAAGACGCTGGTCGGTGGTGTCGATTCGTTGGTCGTAGTCGTAGCTGACATCACGACTGTAGCAGGAGTCGCTAAATTCCTCTGAGTTTCGGTATGAGATGAAAGATGAATCGAAGGGCCTACCTTGCTGACCTAACAACAAAATACATCTTGTATGCCCTACCTCAAATCTGAAATTATATTTGTTGGAAAAAAAAAAAAGGAAACAAAAAAAAAAACGAATGTATAATTAACTGCTTAAAATAAAGACGATGTACGTTTAGCACTGGAGGATTTTTCTTTATTCGCGAATCGATCATTTGTTGTATTTATTTAATTAATAAGAAAACCGATCTCTAAGATTGTGATCATATTATTACTACGTCTAAAGTACCTGTACTCGTGGGGCTGTAATCCTTTGAACGAAAGAAGGAAGGGAGACGTCCTACGCCTCATAGCCGTCAGTATTTTTCAATAGGCAATAGCGCGCGAACGAGGGTAGATAAACTTTTATTCTCTATATGTATTTAAAAAGAGCACAGATCCCCGCGGACTCGACCCGACCGTCTCGCCAGCCTTCGCTGTCCGTGTCCAAGAAATTTTAATAAAAAGTCTTCTCCCCCCCTTCTTTCCTCCCAGGTCTCATCCGTGGTTTACCTAATCCAAAAGTTATTTTCCTTGACAAATTACCGGTGTAAGAAAATAAAATGAAAAAAAAACAACAAAAAAAAAAATAAACATTTTTCAATCCAATATAAATAAAAGAAAGGAACCAAAGACAAGAAAAAAAAAAATAGTTTCAAAGAGATAATAATAATAATAATAATAATAATGATAATAATAATAATATTAATTAAAAAAGACCCAACGTTCGAATTGAAACTTGATATGTAAAGAAAACCCCGTGCCAAATCCCGCGTACATCGGATAATAATATTTCATAATTATAATGAATAGACTAACAGTATAACAGGATAGGATAGCATAGAATCACTCACCTGTTGAAGTGCGGACATTTTTTCAACGTGGACGGACTGAGCGGCCGGTGACTGCGGGGGTTGACACTGCGTTTGATGTAACGACGGCAATTGTCCCAAATGATTAATCATATTCTGTCTATACTTGTCTTCGTGATTAACGACCAAATGTCCTGTAGACGGTGGTGCTTCCATTGTATTTTTCATTATATATTTCTTCTCCGGTTGATGCGGCATCAAATACTGCATAGATTGACTTTGTGACAATGGTTGAGCATAGTCAACAGGTTGTTCTTGCTGTTTATGTATCATACTAAGATTCTGCGCAGGTGGTGCAGTTATAGCAATATGCGGCGAGTGAGGTGGCTTCAATAATTGATTATTAGATTCCGCTATCTCCTGATGACTCGAAAAACCGTTATTAGCAGTCAATGCATGCTGTAGAATTATACTTTGTTGCTGTTGATGTTGCTGCTGCTGTTGCTGCTGTTGTTGCTGTTGCTGCTGTTGTTGTTGTTGATGTTGTTGCTGCTGGGCAAGTGAGGTAACAACGGAAGGATGCCTGGGAGGTGGGCTTTGGTCCGACCAAGTAGGAATGGTCAAATTTTGTCCGGACATTATCCTAGCGACAGGTGAAATCCGTATAACACTTGTCCCGATGCTCGCGGGTACTGTTTGGGCCGGTCTCCCGGTCGGCCTGACTAATTCCGGCCTTATAACGGGCTGCTGGTATTGAACCATGAAGTTAGTTTGGGTTGGGGAATGCTTCCATTTAGCACCGGGCGATATAAGGGGCGCTGCGTGATGTGCAGGACTCGATATCGGCATAAAAACGTTCTGATTTAATCCCAAAGGCGGAACTGGAGACTGATTTATGCACGGTGATACAGAGGACTGGCCAGTCGGCGATGAAAAGGCTGGAGTTGCCGATCTCGAACTTCCTAGAGATACTGAAACAAGGAATAACGTCAAAGAGTCTCTTCCCTTTCCATTTATCGCACTATCAGTTCAATTCTGAATGAAAATAAGCACAAAAAGTTTCAAACATGAAAGACTAATTGCTCACCGAGCATATTGGCAGCCTCTGTCTCGTCCTGGTCGAATCTCCCGGCTATTCTTCTGTCTCCATAGTTTGGCGAGGTGTCGGAGTCCCTCGAGGTTTCTTCTCCGTCCATCTGTCTCCTGAAAAGTAGAGAAAATAAAATTAAGAAATGAATGTGAATTCCCTGACGAATCTAAGAATAAAGTAAGATGGCATTAGACCATAGCTAACGTTGATTAGACCTCCAACGAAATATCTTACCCAGGAAATGTGTTTGTGCTTCTGAACCCTGACCCCTTTAAACTAAGATGACGAGAGCAGAAGCCTCTCCGTTGACTCTCCTTGGAACATCCCTCCTTGCTGCAAAGCCTCCGCCATTGTTTGCCGTTGAATTTTTTTCTAATACCACTAGATGTCGCCACTACGTCACCCTTTTTGTATTTGTGTGGCGTTGCCGCCTGAGATCTGTCGGTCGAAAATATTGCATTTAAAGAACATGAGTATTGAAAAAAAAAATATATATTTCTTTTTCAACGCCCTAATAATCATCTGGTAAAACGTGGGCGATTTTCTTCTTCAATTACCTGGGTGTGGCTGCCTGGGAACGAGGAGTTATACTACGCTGTTCGACTAGGCTGCTGGTGCTTCCCCGGCTTTGCATACTGCTCCTTTTACTGCTTCCTGACAATTTTGCATCTGTCAGTTAAATACGTTGGGAATTATTTCCTAGCTAGGTCCCTAAATCTGTTTCCAGGCTTTTCTACTCTGCCATAAATTAATCAATGTTGAACAATTTCTAGCTACTAAATTATTCATACATTTTATAATTAATTTCATCAATTTTCATCAAATTTATATGATTTACCTGCGTCCGAAGGAAACGTTATATCCTCACGACCCAAGTCATCGTCGCTATCATCTTCGTAGATTCTACTCCCGTTACTTATGCTCAATGTGTTGTTAACAGGATGGACGGAAGGTACCTGCAGCTCGGCAAAAGGACTAGTCGCAGTATGCCTAGAATATCCAACTCCACTGCCGTCCGTATGAGGGATGTGAGATGCATGAGGAGAACTGTGATGCAACTGCTGCAAGACCGGTACCGGAGCTGGAGCCTCCAAAGAATTTCTGTACCCTCGGTCTGGAATTTTCATCATTTTTTTTAGTTTCATGAAAAATCAGTGCTTTGAAATGAAAATAAATGAATAAAAATGTTCAAATTAAATGTCGAAACTCTTACCAACGACTTGAGCTCTTGGTGGATCGTTGGTCTCCATACCTTCCTCAAGTTCGTCCCACCAAGGCGGTTGAACGAGTCTTAAATCTGCTCTTTTGACGATAAATTTATCGTTCTGTTCATCCTCGGCGGGTATTTTGACAACAAATCTAACAGGATTGGTGAGTATTTCGTAAACAGTACCGACGAAAAAAACACTCGTCGAATTATCGACATGGTTATTAGAAGTGGGACATCTGACGCAAACCTTAGCGTCTACACTGACTTGCGGAACAGAAGGACTCGCGTCCCCGATAACATCGTACTTTCCCGCACCAAGTACTTCTGTATATTTAACAGGCTTGCCCTGATCACCGTCAAATTCAACCCATATCTCACCGTGACTACTCGCGCTTCTTATAACACCGGGGTAATAATGCGAGTCTTTTAACGCCAACACTCTGTGATCCCTCCACTCACTCAAATCTATCGTTACCGAAGTTGTTTGACGCACACGTGACCTCGCAGGTTCTTCTCTGCATGAATAATCGACCGCTGTGCTTTGCGGCGGAGGTACTACCGCCTGAGGAGTTGGTACCTAAAAATTTCAACAATTTTAACACAAAATTTCGTGAAATCAGGGATTAAGAAATGATCAAAGTTGTTTTTTCTCTTCTTATTACGACAATTTCGATAATATTTGATCAATTCGCGAATTCTTTTCGAAAAAAAAAAAGAAAGGAATTGAATAGAATATTTGAAGATCGAACCTGATAATATTCCGTATTCTGTTGAGGAGTTTGTTGTTGTCCTGTAGTAATAATAGCGTTGTGTTGTTGAACCTGGACGTTTGTTTGCGGTATATTTTGCGTGCCTCTCAATGGAACCATGTTTGTAACGTTACTAGTAACGTTACTGGTCTTGTCCATCGCCTCGATTTCCCACAGATCGTATTTTCTCTTTTTCGGTAACTTTTTAGCGCTTATTGTTGGGTCGGATTGATCCCTTTGCGGGGGCGGTGGAGGCGGGGGTGGCTGATCCAACACAGATTTTTTATCATCCGAGGATTGTCCTCCGCCTCCCCCGCCTCCAGTTCCAACAACCCCGTACTGACCAACGCCAAGGGGATCGCCCCGTTTTTCCGGCATCTCAGGATGAGCTGCGGTCAACATTTCGCCGGCACGATCGGGAACACGCTGCTCTAAAATATTTCAAGAACAAAAAAAAAAAAATTAAATTAAATTAACTCAAATTGTTTGTTTTTTATTTTCTTTCTTTTTATTTTTTTCTCGTATATAACTACAGTCGTCTGTTTTTTTTAAATATATTTGCGGAGGAGGGAGGAGAAGGAGGAGGGTAGTCTTAACTTACAGTCGACACGTGTGAGAGGGGGCTGCGGGCCGTAGTGCGGCGATTGAGAAGTAGGCGATCGGTGAGAACGGCTGGGTGCATACCTTAGCACCCGGGTATCGGGGACCGGATGCGTTGAGTCCGGGCTTTCTGGTCTCCGTCTTTGGCGCAAGAGAGTAGTAGTTCCCTCACCCAGCTCCAGTTCTCCTTCCCAGCTCCAGCTCCCGAGCATCCTACTCTCCAAATTCTCGTCCCGCTTGGTCACTGCAGTCTTTTTAGTATCTTTACTAATCTTCTAATGATTGCCCTGCGTTGCAAAATGCACAAAGTTAGTCAGCCGGTAGCGCGTATCGCGTATTGGTATAGAGTCTTAATTTATTCGTATATATATTGCGCGTATAATATATTGTAACATGTAACGTAATTTACAATCGTGAAACGTAGATTTAAATATTCTGACACGCAAACGCACTGGCATCGACGCAAGACGATAGAAAGAAAAAAAATAGAATAGAAAATAAAAAATGCATAAGAAGAAAGTGAGTCGAGATCAACGGCGTGGAAAACATCTATAAACGCATCGGAAATAAATCGACAAATTTTTACATATATATTATTCAGGGTCTGTCTACGCGTTAGATGTATATTATATACGGGGGGGTCGTCTGAATTTACCATAGAGCGTAAACAGCTACGGCGATTACTATAAACGTAGGTATACGTATATATAGTTGCGAGGGTAATAATAAGACCCGCTGGTTTATTCATTGTTGGAAAAGCACGCCCTTTTAACGGCAGTATTCTAAAGTCTTAACAACTTGTAACCGATACCTGCGCCCATACCTGGCCGCACGGAACCATTCAATGAAAACAGAAAGGGTCTTTCTGACGGTCGGTTTCGCTCGGTTCAACTCTCACTCACTCTCTCTCACTCACACTCTCTCCTCCTCCTCCTCCTCTTCTTTCCTTCTTTCTTTCTCAAGTCTCTCGTATAATGTTATAATGAGGTATACGCGCGAATATTATTGTGTACTTTCGTCGGTCTGTCAACGGGGGGTAAGAGAATATCTATTTCAACCTGGTGACAATGGAACCGAGATAAGGTTTTCGAGGGTCTAAATCCATCCTCCCGGGGTTCTTAATCGGCGAAAACTCGCACTTTTGTCAATGTCATAAATCAGACAAGTTTACAGGTATAAACCCAAAGTCGAATGAAAGGAGGATACTTGAAACTACAATGTAGTCGAGGGGCGCGGTTGTATAAAATGGGATTGTAGAACCGAACGACACTACTACTACCAGTTCGCAGAGTTGTAATAATATCTGGTAAGTCAGAGGGAACCTAATAGGTATAGGGAATAAAAGTTCCGTGCAGTTTTCATATTATATTAAATTGCGAAATAAATGGAAAGAAATACCGCGATACATGCAGTATATATCTGTTATGTTTTTATAATTTACGTTACTCGTAATACAAACGAGTATAAAATTAGCCTTCCACTCGCCTCTCCTATATAGGTACGTTCCGCGAGCGTGCGATGAGTACGCAATGTTTGTTGCATAAAAGTGAAATAAAAATACTTTTGTCTTCCGGCTGCGAGGTGAACTCTATACGACTGCAACTGCAATCATTACTTATCGTATCACACACACCGCGTACAACACGTTGCAATACAAAATATAATTTTCACGTGTCTATTTTCTTCGCGAATAAATTGATGAAAATTTTGATCGAAAAATCAATGTATGTGTCTCGTGTAAGTATTCGGCAATTAAAACAATCGGGAATTCCCCGAATCAACTCACTCTACTCGCGTTTCTTACTTACACATTAACCTATGTCATTATTAAATTCAATAACGATTATATATTTGTTTCATACAAATATACATGTATGTACGGTAACAGCGAAAACGTTCGTGAGTCAAGCTCACTCCGCATGCTATGCGTAATATAACGTAACTAAGAGAATACATTTTTCTCTCTCTCGCATAATGCACGATCAGTCAGTTATTAAAACAGTCATTTATCGAGCACACCTATGCGCTCTAAAACCGAAACAAAAAATCAATGATTCGTACCAAACCATGATTAAAAATGATGCAAAAGAAAAACAAACGAAAAAAAAAAACTGCCAATAGAAATAAAAGACTGAAAAATTCTTGGAAATTCTATTTCCCTTCAGGACACGTATTCCACAGCTATAGACCTGTATCTTACCTAACGTGGGTTTAAAGATTTTGAAAACATCTCCGTGAGCTTGAATTTCAAATTTTTTAAAGATCCTTCGAGATGCTACGTATGTATACGTATATTTATGTACGGATAGATATATATATGTGTATACGTGTACGTCAATCGCCGCGGCGTAATCTCCCATCGCACATGCCTGCCTCTCGCTGAATAATATTCTACGTGCTAGTGTATATGATATATCCTATAGCGCTATATGATTATAACAATAAGTGACATCGTGTTCTGGCTTGGCTAATTGCGAACGTTATCTCTAGTTCTGAACCTATATATGTATATACACTTTGAACACAAAATATCGCCACTTCTGTGTCCCCCTGCCCCGCCTGCATAGCGCGAAAGAAAAAAAATATAATAAAAAAAAAGAAAGAAAATAAGAGAAAGAAAGAAACTTATATTTATTATCAACGAAACGCTGCGAGAAACTGAGAATTCTATAATACTTATTTTCTCTCTGTTCCAGCGGCACCCGGGCCCTACCTTGAATCATTTTAAAATAATGACGAAATCGATTCGACACGGTACAGAGAGACGAGCAAACGATTGACCAACTAACGAACGGAAACTTCTGTGCAACGATCAACAGTTGGCTTACTATTAGTATAAAACTATATAAAAACCGTTCGTAATTATGATACGTGCATAGAATAGAATGAAATGAAAAGTTAGGATGGAAATAAATTTTGATAAAAAGAAATCTGATTATTCTCCTATAGGTATATCGGTAAGTCAACGACCGGATTACGTAGCGCGTTTTGTGTTACGAATCTAAAAGATGAAAAGAAGTAAAAAAAAAGAAAGAAATCTTGAAGTTGATTTAACAGTATAGAATAATTGATATTGATATGCAATAACCAGTAATAAATTTGAAGGTTATATTTAAAAGAAGCAGAATTCTCGAACGCAGTTCTTTGCCCTCGCCAAGTGAATAGCTAAACCACTCGCTCGTGGCACACGATGATGCACCAGTCTCTCTCCTTCTCTCTCTGACTCTCTCTCTCTCTCTCTACAGTCACGGACACAAAGAGTTTCCATTGAGGAAGTCAAGTAAGATACAGAAGAAAAAAAAAAGAATAATGATAATGATAATGATAATAATAAAAGAAAGGGAATGAAAAAAAAATGCGGACTCGATAATCTTAATCTTTCGATTTGAAACGCGCACCCTATCTACCGCATACAGATTAAAGGGCGACTGTGGCTGAGAAGCAGGAAAACGGAAGACGGAAGAGACAGACATAATACTGACAGATAGGATAGAAAGAGAAAGAAGAAGAGATAGATATAGAGAGAGAGTGAGAGAAAGAGAGGGAGGGAGAGAGACGGATAAAGAATCGTGTACGAAGTATATAGGGGCGTGCGTAATACTCTGACAAGGAATGAAAATAATCCTTCGAATCGTCGTAGTCCCTTGGTGTGTAAAGTAAGAGCATCGCGCGCAGAGAGCGCACCATCTTGACCGAGGAGGAGGTTGAGGAGGAAAAGAAGGAGGAGGAAGAAGAGAAGGAGAACTAGGAGGAGGTTGGGATACAATACAATAAACCCATTGTGAGAAGAAAAAATTCCAGGGGAACGAAAGAATTTTGTTTCACATCTACATAAGTGAACATTACATGCGTGCATGTATTTATATAGGTATATGTACCGGGAGGGGGGGGGGGGGCACACGAGTTAATGTTACGACCCACGACTACGAGGACTAAGAAGACGACGGACTCGCTTACGGATATAGTCCCCGAAGTAAGAGTAATAATAAAAAGAAAAGAAAAGGGAGAAAAAAAGAAAAGAAAGAAAAGATAGAGGAAAAAGAAAAATGTAAATAAATGAATACAAAACCACTGAGGAGAAATAAAGAAGAGAAAATACGTTTGCGTGTATACATACGTAAGCGACATGTGTGTGTTTGTGGTTGTGTCTGATGCACGTATGGTCGCCGTATAAATAGACGAGAGATAGTACTAGGGTACGATATAGTACAGTATAAGAACCTAGGTATACATGGACGAAAACTCGATCCACACTCGATACACCATCGTCATCACGGAGCTGCGATCAGCACCTCCACAAATACCACCATAATAATTCACAATCACGTACACGAACACATGAGAACGGTGGTCCACCACTACTACACTACTACTTCGAAACCACCACCGCCGCCACGACCACTACTACTACTCTACTACTGCTGCTGCTGCTGCTACTGCTACTACACTACTACTACTGCCATTACTACTACTACCACTAATAAAAGACGACGACAACGAGAAAGACGAGGACTCGGAAGACCAGAAAACACGACGCACAGAAACGTAGTATTTCTTTGGCTGCCCCCACCAGCTACGGTAAATAAACACGACTCCGGTGGTGGTGTCCGTAGGATTCCAACGTCGGATAATATGCCGCGCGCGATATATTTCTCGTTGAACCGATAGCGTTGATTCGTTATGCGATGGGTACCCCGAACAGCAGAACAGAGGCCCGGGACACTAGCCGCACCGGAATTCGCTTGGATTCGCGGTGTGTCGGTTCACGATTCCGTCGTTTGCTTGATCACGTCACTGGGCAACTCGCGCGCACACACACACGCGCCACTCGAGCCTCTCTTACAAGCTTATATACCTACACTGAGGGGAAACGAACGACGAACGAACGAGCGAGCGCGCGCGCGCGCGCATATACTCTACACTATTCCGAAAACTCTCCTCTATCCGTCGTTCATCGTGTTATGTGTGGGTTTATTATTTGGGTGTGGGTGTCGCGGTGTAAGTGACTGTGTAGCTAGCTAGAGCTAGCTTAGCTTAGCTACCTAGCTACCTAGCTAGCTCACTCAACGGTGCTCGTTCGATTCACGCTATATTTACCGTAGTAGACAAGAGGAAGAAGCGCGGCGAACTCTTCCACCAAATAATCGGCATCTTTTCCTTTCTTCTTTATTCACCGTGAGCCTATCACCGCCTACGCTCTCACTGCACCTCACTAGACTTATTAAATTAAACTTTTGACGCCTTGATACCCCGCACGTCGCTACTACTACTGCTGCTGTGCCGTTCAGTTCAGTTCAGTTCAGTTCTGTTCTGTTCTGCACTGTACTGTACTGTTCCTTCGCGCTCGGCGACGCACGTAGGTACAGTGTATGTTGTACACCGTGGATACAGCGAACAGAATCGCTCGTGGTCGCTCGCTCGACTAAACTCGGTCCTCTGAGTGAGAGAGAGAGGGAGCGAGAGAGAGAGACTAGACTAGTTCGTGGGACGGTGCAGCGGTCCCCCCGCGAGCGTCAGCGCCACCGCCGACGCGTACCACCTCTCACAAACACGCGCACACCATCTCGGTACGCTCGGACGAATAATACCGAACTTTACCGAGGCGGGCCGAAAGACCGCGACAGTCGATGGACAGTGGGCCGACACAACGCTCTCGGTGTAAACTGGGTATAAACCAATGTATACGAGAGGGTATATACCCGTTCACATAGGCATACGCTTTTCGGTAGATACCTATTTATACACGTGCATAGGGGGCATGGAGTAAAAAACATTCGTCTTTTCAGAGTCCCTCAGGTACCTTTTCGGAGTTGGACGTCCGCACGGGAGATAGCGATCAATCGAATAAGCTGGATTGAATTCTTTTTCAATATTTCCTCAATTTAAACCGAGAATATAACATAAACATATTTTCATTTTATTTATGTAAACACGTTGACACGTTGGTTGTAGATGGATTCAGTAAAAGTATATCATTACAGCTGCAGGCATCGGGTTGGCGGAATAATTCTTTGTCTGAATGAAGAATGCGAATACGCGCGGGGTTCCGCGTTTGGAATTATGTATGGAAGTTTTGCTGAATGAAAGAAACGTGGAATGGCTGTGGCCCGTCGAGCCCCGCGTTGATTTTAAAACGAGTATATGCTCCGAGAGTGTAGAGAGAGAAAGAGAGAGAGAGGGATAGATAGTGGCAAACTGTTGAGCAGGTGGATCAACGATTTACATACCTATACCAAAGTAGATATATGAGATCTTCGAACGAACGAATTGATAAAAAACAAATCTTCGTCTACGTTATAATCGATTATCGTAATATTACAAAGTGTACATAAACTAGAGGAAAAGATTGTCAAGGCGAACATTTTTAACATACGTTAGCCACACCGCATGCCAGGGATAGATTCTGAAAATATTTCATTCAACGCTCCGTGCTCGCGACGCTGAGCAATGCGTCGCGACGTCGTCGCGTGCCAAGCATTGACCGTAGAGACGTCTAGCGTGAGTCTGTCAACTATTATTCCGTGTCTATTAAAAGAATAGCCAGGCTGGTTGGCGGGACTTACTATTACGAGCAATATACGTATCGCGTAGTATAGTAAGGGGTACTGATACACGGAAAATCCAACTACCACTAACACATCCATTGCCTTTGATTCGCGAGTAGTTTACGTTGAAATTCTCTCATCGGGAAGATGGAAAAAGAAGAGAAAAAAGAAAATAAAAATAAAAAAAATAAAAGTTCAGGTATAAAACCAAGTCACGACAATGCGCACGCGGCGGCCGGCGCGTCTACCGCAGACACCCGGTTAGCAACAGATTCTACTTGCGTCAAATCGTCGTTAATATTGTCGTCTTCTTTACGTCGTCGTCGTCGTCGTTGTCGTTGTCGTTGTCGAGTCTTCGACGTAGCGTAGTTGTAGCGTAGTTGTGTAATTGTGGTCGTCTACGTCGTTGTTGTCGTTGAAAGTCGTCTCTGTTCTTCGTTGTTGAACAAAGGTGACTGTCGCGCGTGCGCCTTTTTCATTATCCTCCGTACCGAGGCGCTACTGTCGTCCTCTGTACGTGCGGAGCGTTAAACCCCGCACGTTCGACTATTTACCACTGAGGTAAATCTATATCAATCGATAGATCTACGGCCGAGGATAATAGGCGACGGGGCGACGACGATCGGGATCGTAGATTATTATATTCTTAACTTACTTCACTGATAGCGGCGTGCGGCGATTAAATCCGATATTATTATTCGTTTGCTTGTTGGGTAGGAGTAATATATCCACGGTCCATTTATCGATGATATATTCGCGTACCTTCCAAGCGATATGTTTCTCTTCCTCTTCTTATCTTTCTACAACAACACGACGGCGGGCACTTATAGATACTTTCATCGCGAACAATACGTATATGTATACGATCGGTAAACTCGTAATACGGAAATCAAACTCTCGGCAAGACTATTGACGCCATATTTACAGAAACTTGCTGCTGCCGGCGAGGCACGAACTCTCTGCCCAACTCTAATGTCTATCCGACCTATCCCAATTAGAGTAAACGTCCTTGAGGTGACTAACACCATCCACTGTTAAAAAGAGACGGAACCGCCTCTCGGGAAAAAAGAAAAATAAGGACAGAGTAACTAAGAACGCGCGCGCGGACGCTCGGGTAACTTATACGCGCGCCTAGATCGCCTGTGTGTATTTACCGTGCATACAGGTACTACGTACACGTATATTAACGTTCGTTCATTTGTATATCAATGTAGAGCGTATGCATGTATGCATCCGTGTCCGTATATGCCAGCGTACATGAAACGACTCGCTGCTGCTTGCCGAGACTCGTTTCTACGTTGCTGCACGTGTCTCAATCCTCGAGACGAAGGGTCGAGGGTGTTTACCCGACGCGCACTTACATCTTTAAACATCTTATGACAATGTAGATATCGAACGAAGCTGTTCGAGCGATCGTCGCGGTCAAATACTCCGTTTCGTCATTTATTTCGAACTTGAAATAAATCGCGGCGATCCTTCGGTTTTTATTAAACTTCCGAATGAATTAGGTAGTCGATCGGAGGCGCGGATGAATCTCCGATTGACCTTTAAACATATCATAGCAGTCGCCGACGATATTCTCGCGCGTAGTATTATATTCATGAAACCCAATCGCGGATAAAAATCTAAATACGCCAGTTTATGTTCCGAATCGCAATACCATCATGTATGTATGACGATGAATCGACGATCAAATATTCGAAGGTTTTATAACCGCAGGCATCAAAGATTACGCGCAAGTTCAGATTCGACTCTTGCCAATTTTCCATATCATTCTACTTTATAGTTATAATAATAGTATCCGCGAGACGAAGACTAACGGATTAATTATACATCTCCAACTCTTGATTCTCGATCCGCACAATAATCCAACTCATTGCCATTCAGATATCTTTGACGTGCTATATAATAATCATTACGTGAATTGAAGGAATAAAAACTATCCACAGAAAATAAAGTTTTATAGTTTTTTCCTTCCCCCTCCCATCACCCGCAATAAGATCCTTAATTTTTCTTTAATGATTGAAATTTACGACCCTGTACAATGTATGTAGGTACGATCATCCGACGCGTCGTATTTACGCTAAGAACTTGGCGATGGTACAAAAATTGTTTCGCTGGTAAAGATTCAGCTGCGCTCCACATGATGTCTCGTGTATATATATATATGTAGTATCTACAACGCATGTGTTTACGATATAATACTATCTGACAGTAATTAATCAAACTAAGTGAAAATAAAAACATAACGAGGAATTACATACAATGTTATATAGGCGTTATCGTAAAGGAAGCAAGGGAACCTGCTTGCTGCAGTTCAATAGCAACAACAAGAACAATCAACCAACCGCATTACAATTCATAATAATAGCATAGTAAAAATTGGAAAGAGAGGAGCAGCGGGCTCACGCATGACTCGGTGTCTCTATTAACTCAATACATACTTACAAACTCCCGCAGGTCGCAATTCTATGCGAACAAAGCTGCGTGGACGGTCCGTACCCGATGTAGCGCGTTGCACTCTACTATGAGTGTATTATTCTATTATACACACGCGTACGTAGTACGCTGTATGCGTAACGCACTCGGGTTTTCCAGCCGATTTCGCCTTCACATTTATTACGCTCGCGTATACATACATGTAATATATATACTAGTGTACATGTTATAATATGTATATAGCGTATTTTTACTTACTTATATACACACGATTCATACGGCTCAAATTCTCGCCGCGGTTGGCGCCTGGAGAATTTTCCCATGATGCATAGCCCCGCAGTTTTCAAACTTGTATAATTATATGCATAATATTGCTAATGCGACTCTCATTAAAATCGAGTTCACCATTCATACAGGTCGTTGACAATCACCTGTGCACAGGTAAGATATTTAACTGTGGAATCTTGCGATAGGTAATATGCAATGTTATAACTAATTACATTATATGCTATGATAGTTACGTCATCAACCGTAATATAATGACTCATTTTAATGAATGTATAGTACAAGTATATATAAAGTGGCCGTGCAGTTGGACTAGGAGGTGATTAATCTCTTCGTACTGTATCTCCACCTACACATCCCTGTATCATGTCTGATATTTTTTTCAAATCTATATGTAGAATCCAAGATAATATTTCAATCGGGCTACGATTTATTGAATTTCACATTGAATGAAAATAACACGTTATTATTCGTTACTCGTAAATTCAATTATGTTGCCGGCGGATATTGTACAGATAGGAGATTGATAATGAGTTGTTCTTTTTTTAATCACTTTACGCCATTCACAATGTATATATCACAAGTATACGAACGTATTCATTTATACTTGAAGGACGTTGCTTTTTTTTTATCGCTGGGTCATCGTACATGTATATACGAGGGTTTCGCGACTGCATGCAACTAAGACTATACATATATTATTAATTATTTTTTGTCTTCATTCAAAAGTTATTATGTTCCGCGGCAGCACACTTTTCTCGCATTCATTATGTCAGCGATAAATCTAAGATCAGTACTAATCATTATTGCGAAATATGTTCTATATAATACTACACGGAATTCGAAAAGCTTCGCATATTCGTTCTACGGAAACGTTTCAGAATATTTTAGTCCTGTACAGGTATAAATAGGGACAGCTATATAGAAGTTTAACAATTTTTTAGCTAGTAAAGTAAACACGTCATTCACGCGCTGTAGATTTCAGGTTTAGGGAAAAAAATAGAAACTTCCGAGTACGCATAACGCAGCTAATGAAGTTAATTACGGTAAACCGCAATGTTTCATTTAATGTTAACAATGATGATTTGGCCCCGACGATTTCAAAGAAATACAATATTTTTCGTCCCGACATGCCCAATGTACATATACATACAGATACATACCGCGCGAATATAAAGCGCGAGTGTATGCATGTATGTATGTACGTACGCAATGACTCATGCCCGCCGTTGTAACGTGAACATATTATTATTGTTATATTACGTTATACCAGCGTGCGTGCGAGTCTCTGACTCGACGCGAGTATCGGTTCAAGACCGGACGGTAAATGGCTAATGGTGTATACGTATACTATATAGACATTATAGTAGATATGGTAGAAGCCTGACGCATGCTCGTGCGTATGCGCGTAACGCAATGAAAGTATCTCTTACAGCAGTCTCGTAGTATACACGTTGGCACATAGATACAATGACACATACTTACAATATATACGAATTATTGAGAATGAAAAGAGTTGATAATTTCATGATTCAGTAATTATTCCGTAATATATGATTGGGTAATTC
The DNA here is from genome assembly GCA_944452935.1 of Rhogogaster chlorosoma. Lineage (NCBI taxonomy): Eukaryota > Metazoa > Arthropoda > Insecta > Hymenoptera > Tenthredinidae > Rhogogaster > Rhogogaster chlorosoma. The sequence goes on along the minus strand of OX101803.1, from coordinate 22,544,956 downwards.
AACAATTTATCATAGCATTTCTATATATATGGTGTATTATATATTTTCCCGAGTTATATACCTGGAAGTGTAAAACTTGAAGTTCGTAAAATTGATGTAGGAAAAAAGAGATCTGTTAACATTGATAAATTAACCATCGATAAATATGTTAATTTGTAGTTGAATTTGTGTTTTATTCTGTTAATTTCTCATATTATATAATACTAACAAAACATTTAATTACAAAAACATCATGGGTGGATGTGTGTGTGTGTGTGTATGGGGGGGATGTATGTTTGTCATGATAAAAGCGACTATGTCTCTAGTATAATATGCAGCGATATGCATAACATCTTCTGGTTAATGTGTAATGTAATTATTTCATAATATTTTTCTTATAATAAATCGATGATTCATTTTCTAGTCAGATTTTAGCTGGCAATAATAATGAAGAAAATTCAAATGAAAAAATAACTTCCGCAAAAATTGACGGCCTTTTTTTCTTACTTTCTGTTTGCTTTCCTCGTCCCTCTATACCGATCAGCATTTCTTCGACAAATCGAACTAATTTCTATTATGGGTATACATGAAGAAGAAAAGAAAGAAAAAAAATAACTCCGAAGATATCCTGTTTGTAGTTTTATTTAGGCGAACGCAAATAGTATTGAAATTGCTATACTAATATGCAATAGTGTAGTATTAATAATTATACCTCGTTATTAGTTTATTATAAATAATTTTTTGTGTGATTTCTTTCTTTTTATTTTTTTTTATTTTTTTTTTGTTTCGTTTTCTTTATTTTTTTTCTTGTTTTTTTTTTTTTTTTTGTTCCTCGTTTTTCGTTCTTTTCGTTTTTGCCGTGTCGTACATATAAGTTATTTGTCCAAAACACTGAATATTTTACAACAACCATTGACCTCAACTATAGTCATAAATTTATTAAACATTTTGCAACCATTGCAGTTAAAATTCTTTTCTATCCTTCTTCGTTTTTTTTTTTTTTTTTAATTTTTTTTATTATCATTTTTCAATTTTCAATTATTTATTCATTGATTTATTTATTTATCTTTAAATATTATGCATAGCACGTTTGATCCAATATCATATCATATTATCATATCAATAATAAGGATATATCATAAATTTTGTAATTTTCTAAAAAATATTCTCTAAAAAATATTATGTTGACCTAAAGATTATTATGACTGATAATCACAGACAATTTTTTCCATTTATTTTTTTTCCCCTCATATTCATTCCATATAGAATTCCGTTGTTTTATACATATATAATATTGTTATTAATTTTTTTCATTCTCCTTTTCTCGTTTTTTTTTTTTTTTTTTTTCCAACCAAGTACAATATTCAAAAACTAAGTTTTTTTTTTTCCACACATTAGAATAATAATAATAATAATATTATCATAAGTTTACAAATCAGTATTTTCAAAAGCGTTTGACAATTTCATTATTAATTCCTTGCGTTGTTCAATTCGTTCGTTTTCTATATATATAATTATGCTTTTTCTTGCATATTTTTTCAGTTTTACATAAAATTTATGCGGTTTGTGTTTGTTTGTTTTTTTTTTCTATCTTATGCCAGCTATGGATTCTATCCTCTGATATAGATCTAGGCGATGTCTTCCGCCCGCGCGCCCGTCAGTAATTAAGCGATAAGGGTTTCGATCTCTTCCGAGGGTGCGTTACGTAGGGCGTTGAAAATAAGCGAGTGCAAGCTAAGTGCAAAATTACACGATGCTTTTAGAAACTCTGTTATTTTATTTATTTATTTATTTAAAAAAAATTCTCTTTCCCTCTTCTTCTGGTTTTTCCCTATTATTATTAATTCTTTTTCCTTCATACGCGTATAAATGATTATAATAATAGTGGTGGTGATACGTAATATTACAACAGGTTCCTAGAGCACGCTTTGATTTAGCGTTTGATACAATAAAAAACATTTGAAAAAAAATATATATATGCGTGTATATATATATATATTTATATTTCTCCACCAGGCAAGGAATAACTATCTTTGAATTTCGCGTCTTTTTGTGTAGCTGCTTCAAAATATATACCTACATGGAGAAAAAAAATAAAAATAAAAATAAAAATAAAAAAATAAAATAAAACAAAATAAAATCTGTATACCCCTCTCTCTCTCTCTCTCTCTTTTGAGTGATTTGAAAAATATTGTGCTTCAAATTTGATATAGTACATAAGTATTTAATATGAAAGATGAATAATCTTCTGTATTCTTTATTCTTTATCGTCCCGTAAGTTTTTATTTAAACAATAATTTTCGTGGGGCTACGGGACACGTAATTAATAATTTATTAACGACCGTTCAATTAGGTCGGCAGTAATAATTAGACTCAAAGTCCTATATCTTTGCCTCTCACTTCTGTAGAATTTATAATTTATAGACAATTAATAAATTTCTAAGCAATTTCAAAGGACCATCAATACACATAGCTACGACAATAATAATTCATGAAGAGCGTCAATTTTTGTTATTATTATTATTATTATTATTATTATTTTTTTTATACAAACGCGATAAGAGACGAGATGTAAATGTATCGTTTGGTAAAAATTTTTCATAACAATTCTTATACTGTATATTTGTTAATAGACTCTAGCATGCTTATAATATTTTAAGAAAAAAAAAAAGGAATAAAATAAAATTAAAAAATTGTTAAAAATTAGAAAACCCTACGTGTATATTATATAAATGTATGTAATTATATATGTATATGCAGCCGTAGATATGGGTCAGATCGGAAACACACGACTTAAGGTAACGGGCGAAAAATGTCGATAAAGGAAAAAAAAAAAGGAAGAAAATCTGTTCAACAATTTAGCCCATTAACCCATCATCTCGCGTAGCCCTCCTAATGTTTCGTAAATTTAAATATTATATTTATTATTATTATTATCATTATTATTATTTGTTATTATTATTTTTCTTCGATCTTGAAAACCGTCCTTTGTAATCAATAAATATCAATAAAATATCTAACATTGCTATTATATTTTCAAGTAAATTATTACCTTTCTTATTTCGTATATTATGAATCGTCTTCTTTACATATTAAAATTAATTATATCATTATATTAACAATATTCATTTTCAATTAGAATAATAATAATTATAAATTGTTATCGTTAGTAATAATATTAATTATACATATTGTTGAAGAGGAGAAGATGTATACAAAGAAAAAAAAATATTCGAAAATAAAATAAAATAAAATTTGTATAATATCGTTAGAATAAAAGAATTTCTTTTAATTTTTTTTTTTTTTCAACTTTTGAAATTTCAATTTCAACTTTTAAAAGAGAGAAAAAAAAAAACAAGATTCAAAATAAGTAGGGAAAAAAAAAAAAAAAAATGGCAATTTCTCATGACCAGAACAAGTTTCCATGTTTTTTTTTCCCTCCCTCCCCCCTCCCCCCATTTTACAACTTTTTACAAATCATACAATATTTTGTACCAAACCAGGCGGATCAAAAACTGATAACACATTTGACTAACGCGTGTTCAAATAATGTTCCTGCCATCATTTAATGCTTCTTTATTTACTCGGCTTAAATAATCTTCGTATAACGTTTTTTTTTTTTTTTTCTTTTTCTTTTTCTCATTGTTATCAAACACTTTGCTTCAATCTACTATCTCTTACTCTATAGGCCATTTTTTTTTCTTCTTTTTTTTCGTTTTTTACTTTTTTTTTTTGTTATTTATTTATTTATTTATTTATTCATTTTTTGTTATTTTTTTCCTTATTTCATGAAAAGTGCACTTGACGGTGTCCATAGAGCACCAAAATTAAGGCACGTCCACTCGAGCAGATACTTTCACAGATCAAAGAGGGAAAGTTCAAGATGTTTATTCTTAATTTTCTTTCTTTTCCTTTCCTTTACTTTTTCCATTCTTTTCTTTTCATTTCATTTCATTTCATTTCATTTCATTTCATTTGTACAGGCTTGAATCACGCATCGAGTGTAAATATTTAAATAAAAAAATATTAAAATTACATTCTCATATCATATTATACAAATGTATGCATGTATCTAGGTATAATTAAAAAAAAAAAAGAAAAAAGAATCACTGGGGTACAATAAACGTATTATTATAACTTTTTTTCAGCAGATACTCTCAATTCGCAATTTATCTTCTGTCAATATGATAATTATTACCCTATAGTGAGAAATGAATATCCATGAAGGGGCTGAGAAGGTGAGAAGGGGGGAGCGGGGGAAGGGAATAACTATCTTACAATGAAATTTCGAATCATATCTTGAATAAAAAAAATAAAAATAAAATAAAATAAAAAAATAATAAAAATAAAACTGATGGATATTTTTTTGTTTCATTTTTTGCATAGGCGATAAGGTACGGCTTAAGTGAATGAATCAATATTATACATCTATATTATAGTATGTATGTGTATGTATACCTTTTGAGTATTGCTGCCAAAGTAGACGTACCTTCGGATAATCTTTATTTATAAAAGATCATCCTTTCTTGCCATTCTCAATCTCTCTCCTTAATGCCTACGATCCTATATTACGGTAAACTGGGTACTCACTTACATCGAGACAAAGTGTGGTTTTTTTTTTTCTTTTCGTTTTTTTTTCTTCTCAACAATTACATATCTTACAAGAAAGCTTTAAATATCCGGCCTCCACGAAAATTCGAATTAGTCCGGAAAGTGTTCACAGCTCGTAGCCAAATTTACACTAAATTTGAATTTTATTTAAATATTATATATTTCTCTTTCGGAACCGAATTTCATTTCATTTCATTTCATTTCATTTCATTTCAAATTCATTTCACGATTTTTATCAAGTGACGAAGCGCTATTATTAAAAAAAAAAAAAATGAACAAAAGAACCAAATTCAGATTCAGTGTACATCATGTTTTGCATACGAGTTGTTAACTCTTGACAAATAGCGAGCCTCGACAATGGGACGATCCGTAGAATCTACATATAAGTTGCGTGTTTTATAGCACAGGCATGTGTAAAGTGTATCCAAAGAGTAGTTAACACGATAGAAGTGATTAACCCCGTGAAGCGTTAAGCAAGCCAAAGATAGATAATATATTCATTCGATTATTATTATTGCTATCGGTATACTCCTTAAATTAATTACTAAGCGTAGCCGTTTAAAAAGAAGTAAATACGTAATATAATAATATTAAAACGACTTCACAACGCCGCGTCTTGGATATATTATCCTGGCCTGCTAATATTCCAACGTTTATTTAAGTAGTCTATTCTCTTTCTCTTCAGCTATAAACTCGATAAACATTAATAATAATTTAAATTAAAAGCTGCGTCGTCGATCTGTTTTCTCAAAATTTTAAAAAATTTTTTTACTTTTTTTTCCTTCGATTAATTTTCCTTTCATGAAAATGGGGGACAAACTATGAGAGAATTAAAGCTGACCTTGTGGCGAAATACTTTCCGATAGATGGACGACAGTCCTTAGCTGTTGATCCGCAGCGATCGATCAGGTACCCATTTGCTTTTCAGTTAAGGTATTTCCTACATCTCCTCGAGCCACAGGTACACGGGATCTTGATATCCTCGAAGGGAAACTTGTAGTCATAGGTCAACTCTTCTCCTTGCACTATGCGGCGGAGTGCAAAAATGAGGATGTGTTTTTTACCCAGTATGTCGACCACTCTTGAATAGCAATTTGGCTGTAAAAGAACGTTTCGTAAATTGAATTGCATGAAAATATTCTCAACATTTCTCTTCTAGTATATTCACGATTAAAAATCACAAACTTAGCTCTCCTATTCGTTTCTACATAATATTTCAGACTTGAATTGCAATCACCTCGCAAGAGTGGTTGATAAAACGAGCAGCGTTCCCTTTCATGGTGGCATCCACGACTAGATGATCATCAATTTTGAACATGTAGCATCCAATGTGTTTGCTGTCGTAATATTTCTCGCGTTTGTCAGTCAGAGATGCTCGAATTACCTGAAAAAGTGGAAAAAATTTAACTTAAGGCCATATTAATACTCCGTTCATAAATTGCATCGATGTTTAATTATTATCAACTGATATTATGTTGTATTCATTCAAACGAACCTCTCCCGCGTATTCAATGACCATTTCACCAGCCTCGATATCTCGTAGACAAAACAAACCCCTTCCATGAATATGAGAGTGATACACGCCCACAGACTCTTTGGACGTTTGTTTAAGAATTCTGAATCTCATTGCCATGGGTAAATTCGTGCTTGCCGCTCTCCTGCGAAATGACATTCGAAATTTGAGTCAATAATTTCGCTGAGTCTCAGAAGTACGAAATTTGTGGAAAAAAAATCATCAAACAATTGATCAAATCTCACCGTGATTCATTCTCCGAAATAGCAATCATCTTGGGCTGTTGTCGATGCCTAGACGCGAGCCAGCTGAACATATCGTGGACTTTCCTTCCCTTGAAAGATTCGGCTCTGGCAGTTCCGCTCTCGCATTCGGCCAGCAGATCGTTTTCTATTTCGCCTGGTTTCGGGGGTGTTAAATTATGCAGTTTTGGTTTGTACTTGGTGCACCTATTAACGCCTGGTAATTGTTCGACGAGATATACAGTCGCGTTGTTTTCAAGGCCTAGATTTTCCGTCAATGGATTGTGGGGCAAAGGCGGTAAGTTGTGAGCCCTTCTCGCGCTTTGAACAGCTTCAAAGACTTTCTCCCACACTTCGGACATGGATGAAGCAATGTGGGTGAATCCATCCTGGGATTTGATCTCATACATCATACTCGGTCTATTTGACATTGTTTTCTTCACCGCCAACTTGGGCGGGTGGTTCTTTGGCGGCTTTAATATCTTCGAGATGATTCTAGGCTTCTTGACAGCTATTGGCGGAGGCCTGGGCTTTGGGGGTTCAATTTTATTCTCAAAACCGTTAGCCTTGTTCTCAATTTTGCTTGTCTTTAAGGCGAAACTTTTCATCGGCGAAAGTTGCAGCGATGTAATTTTCGCCGCATCCCTAGGAGACAAAACTTCGACGGATGTTATCTGCGGCGTTCTTTTAGTCTTCATATTTTGTGTGATCTTGTAAGAGCCGTCCTGCAGCTGTTTCTGAAAGACGATCTTCAGCGACTTGTTCTGCAGCTTATCCTTGTCCAATTCGATCTTCAGGTTCTCCTTAACTCTGTCAATTCCTTCGTTATCCAGCTTGACAATTCCATTATTCAAATCGTCGACAACAGCTTCTGGTTTCCTGACTGGTTCAACAATCCCATTATCCCTATGCTTTGAATTCTGTACAATCAACTTGTTCGGTTCTTCGATAACGATGTTCGGCTTCTTTACACGTTCGACTGGTTCAGGTTTAGAAGTGATTGCCTGCATCGGTAGTACCCGATTCATCGGTCTACTGGTAGGAACGTTGCAAACAGGCATCGTGATTTTATTAGCAATGCAAACGTTCATATTAACCGGGTTCACGTTTATATTACTTGTGTTTATGTTCACGCTATTAATATTCTTGCTATTACTATTACTACTATTATTAACATTACAATTACTAACTGCGTCATTAGACATTGTATTACCGTAATTATTATGCACATTATTTACATCATTCTGACTCGACTTATTTACAATAACGTTATCATTTCTCTGCGGAGTGCAGCAGTGGCTTGATAATGCCGGCATCTTAGACGATATGCTTGATTTAATCATGCTAGTATTTTCCGATACTCGTTTAGAGTCAAAGTACGGTCTAACGCTGTTACTCATCGGTTGTTCGGCGGCAAAAAGAGGCTCAGTAATTCTCCACGGTCCCTGATGCAGATGTTGCATAGGTTGCATCGGCTGTACAGTCGTATGAGAAACGGGACTAGGCCTTACAGCGACTCTCGGTATAGCGGCGGGTATTTGCTGCGTCTGTTGTTGCCTCAGCTGTTTACATCCGGCGATAATCTCGCTAGATACAATTGGCTGAATCTGTGTGGCCTGTATCGTTCGAACAGGGTCAGTCATCTGCAAGCACGGAGCGGGAGATACAGGGCTGCAATTAGCGGGATTGAAGGCCTGTTCCGGCGCAGCAGGAATGTTAATTTGCGGATGGTTTGGCTCTGGCATATTAGGGGCAGGCTGATTAACGACGACGTAGCTTCCAGGCACCCCAGGAACCCCTTGAACTGTTTGCACAGATGGAACGTTAGGAACGTTTGATACAGACTGAACGTCGACGATTGGCTCCATGAGTTTGGAGGCCTGGAATACTTGGGTAGTTGTTTGGTAGCTGCTAGCCAAGACCTGGGGAACAGCACCAGCCACAAACTGACTAGATGACATAACTGTGTTGCTGACAATGGTCTCAAGCCCGTAGTACATCGGTTGGCTAGAGACAAACATGCTCCCCGTTGAATCCGTGAACATTTCCAAGGCAGGAGCTGAGCTGAGGACCAACTGCTCGGAGGAAATAACTCCGCACTGTATTGCACCTGGTTGTTGTTGAATAATCGTCCCCAAAACGGTCGGCTGAGGTTGAGCCAATTGAACGCTCGGTAATACTGATATCCCGCCGTTTTGCAGAGTCAATAAATTGTCGGACGAAGCTTGAATGTACGCTCCAGGCACCAGTGAGTTAGCAGTTATAAACTGCGGCTTGAAACCCGTCTCGTGTTGCCCTCCGATGGTAGCCACATACTGTAAATTCTGTCCCGACTGTTGCTGCAACGCTTCAACATAAGCTGACATTAAATTGGGCTGAGGAACTTGTTGAAGAATGACCGTCGGTCCGGAGTTTCTCTGAGTCTGTTGCAGCTGAATAATCGGCGCATTATTCTGTATAGTTTGAAACCTGACGTGTCCGGACTGCGGTACATTCGAAGCTCTCAAAATATTCGGTTTTATTCCCTTAGCCCTTGGTTTCGGAGTCCTAGGAGATCTCGGCTTGGATACCTTAGCCTGGTGGATACCCGGACTCATAGCCCCTTCGTGTACCGATGTTTGGACACCAGTGGACAAAAAAGTCGGAGAAATTTGGGGGCTTGGAATGCTCTGAGAGCCGGTAGTGCTGTCTGGCGATACAAGCGGGAGGTTTATCGCACTTTGTGTAATACTGCAGTCAGAATCTGTGGCCATTAAAGGTGTATCTGTAATCTCTGTTATTTGAACTGTGCTCTCCTGCTGCTGCTGTTGCTGTGGTAATACTGTGGTATTAGGTAGCGTAGTCGTAGTCCTAGTGTACTGAGTCTGCACGATCATATCATTGGAAGTTAATACTGTCTGATGAACAGTTTCCACCGTTGCATGGGTGTGAATTTGCGGGGTAATTATCGCTTGGGCAATTGGTTCGATTTGTATACCAGGGTGTGGAGAGGGGACAGAGGCTTCGGCTGGTGAAGTAGCTTGTATATCTTGATAATCGGAGGACAAGGTGTGCCCCTCCGATGGAGACATGGTGATGAACTGCGGGGAGCCAATGGATGAGCCAATACTAGGTGAAAACCTGGAGTCCGGAGATGCGAGCTTGTTGTCCATAGTCTCAGAGTCGCTATCGCTTGTAGTCATGATATCGCAGGTAGCAAGATGTCTGTCGTAGCTATCCTGCGTTCTGTAAGTGCATCTGCACCTCTTGCAAGTCACAGGTTGATCCCCAGGGTCAACTATCGGCAGATATTTGGCCTTCAAGCTAGTCCCGAGTTCGTCAGTGGCCTGGGAAAGCGGAGAGGAGCACTCATCATCGCTAGAGACATCGTCAGCCCCATCGAGTTGAGGAATATTAAAAGAAAGTCTGTCATCCGGATGTAGAGACTGGCTTCCCTCTTCAGAGCAAGATATCTCCTCGTTCCGTCTCAACTTCGAAAATCTGGACGCATATTTGTGGAAACTTTCATCCATCTCCGCTCCCGTCTGGTCGTCGGCTCCGTCGACCTGAGGAATTTTCACAATAGACTCCAGGGAATGGAGAGGAGGGACTCGATCTTCTGCCGCATATTCCGGGGAGCTGCATTCGCTCGCGCTTCCTATATCCGCGGATCCGTCGACCTGTAAAATCCGAGGATGTTGTCTGGCGTGCCAAAGCAGTCTTTTGTGTTCCTTTCCCTCATCGCGAGGCGAAGCGCGTCGTCCCGCCACGCTGGAATCCTCAATGCAGTATTTAAGCTCGCGGACAGATTCCGAGATAATACTAGGGGTGCTGGCCCTCCCTACTGTGACCATAATACTTTCTGGTATTCTCAGCTCGTGTAGCATGGGGGTTCGCTCGTTTTGAGATTCCATGACGGTCACGGCGGCCTCTGACCGTGTAGAGTTTGAATTCTTAGGTATTTTCCTCCGTTTCATAGTCGGCGCGTAAGTCCCGTCTAATTTATAGCTCCAAGTCAGGCTGCAGGATCTTTGGTGATGCCTAGGCCCAGCAACGACGACTGAATTGTTAGCCATAACTTCTGACTTTGATCTCTTCAGCTCCCTACCCCCGAATTTTTGGTTCTTAGAATTAAACAGATCGTCTACGATGTCCTGAACGGAACTTTTGGCTTCCAGGTGAAGCCAGAAGTCGTTTTGAGTGCCGAGTTCCGGCATGGACGGATCCATCTTGGAGACCTTGTTCTCACCTGGTTTCATCATCTCGTCTACTTCAGGCGGTAGTATTTCGTCCTTTAGTAAATCCGTGCCGAAAACGCTGTCGGTTTTCAAATCCATGGCTAAGAAGTCCTCGTAAGTCATTTTCGGGAATATATCCTGCATGGAAATTCCGTCCAATAGATCGTGGGGCAGATCTTCAAATATCGCCTCCTTCAACTCGGGTGGTAAAAGATCCGTGTTATTTTGCTCGGCTAGATTTTCGTCCGCTTCTTTATTGCACACGGAATCAACGAGTGTATCTAAAGTCTGCTTGACTGCCAGTCGCTCGAGCCTCATTAGATCCAGCTTTTCCCTTTCAATTTCGTTCTCCAGCTCCTTCGAGTGATCAATAGTCACGTTATTCTCCATATCAACAGCCGCCTCCGGGACATAAACTTGAACGAAGGTCCTAACGTAGTATCTAACGATTTTCAAAGGGTTCACGGTGGACCAATAAAGCCTGGAGCACTTGTAGTCGCTGGGTATCAGTTTCTCAACGGCGTCAGAGAACTCGGGAACGATACTGCCGAGGCAATCTATGGTCAGAGAGCCGATCATCACCTTGACTTTGTGCGGTTCTGCGTGCTTTTTTTTCTTCCGATCAAGCTCGACGTAAACGGGTCTTCTCAGATCGAATCCTTCCTCAGATTGCGGCGTCTTGTCCGAGCAGTTTGCTAGATGCAAGGTGCAGAAGACAGTCTTGTCGTCGTTGAATGCAAGTTCGGTATTCCTTGCGCAAGGGTAGTGGTAAGTCCCGTTGCAATTCTTGCTGCAGCAACCAACGCTCGCGCCTTTCTTCCCGCATTCGTTACACCGTATCAATCTCCCCCGGGAAATAGCGCTGTGAACGTTTTGCAAGGAGCCGTCTATCTCCTCGAAAACCTCGTTAGACCATAGGGCGCAGTTTGCGTGAACCCATTCGTTCTGGCCGCAGTAAAGGAGGCGTCCTTCTCTGGTGGATTGTCCGTCACCCAATCCCTTGCACAAAGAGCACGACCTGCAGTCCTGGAAGTTTATGTTGTTGTAAAGATTCCCGGACTTGGCTGCAATGGCCTTCGGGACTCTCAGCACTTCCTCTTTCCATGTTTCCAGGATTGAATCGTCCAGTTTTGCCAGCGAGTTGTCGGCGTCCTTGAAATACGATTCTTTAGTGGGTGTGGAGAGGCCGCCAGTGCTGGAAGTTATCCTCGAATGCTTGGGATCAAACCAGGGAAACACCTCCCTCAAAGTTTTGTGGTAAGCTTCGACCAGGTCCTGATTGGAAGCCCGGTTAATAACGTGTTCCATATCGCAGTGAAACTGCAACAAAGATCCGTACTCGTTACCGTTCACTTTCCGCTTGACTGACATCAGCGTTGGCGACGGCCTGGCAATAATCTGCTGCTCCAGGCAAAGGCACTCTTTAATTTCAGGCGTAGAACTCTGCGGGGTTTCCTGCTCGATGCACACCTCCTTAGCTTCGGTTATCTCCTGGCCTTCTTTAGGCAGGCAGTTTCTAACTCTGACCGAACACTCCTTGAGATGAAACTTCTGTCTCAAACGTCTCAATCCTCGCCTAGGTGGATCCGTCGGCTGATCGTCCGCCTCCAAGTCCGACTTGCTCGAATTGTCGGACTTTAAACTTGAGCTCTGGCTGGAATCCGCGTCGTTAGATCTATCGCTGTTGCAGTCGTCGTATTCTTCGAATCTGTTGATCACTTCCTTCCCGTTTATCACGCATATCTCACGCTTCTCGTCCGAGAAATCCAGCTTCCTAACGCTCGATATCGGCCTGCACAAGCACTCCTTTCTAGGACTCCACTTCAGAGCTGCACAAGCCTTCCTGTTTTTACTCAGTGATTTTATAACGCCGATAAAACCAGCCTTGAGTTCAACTTCCACAGCGTTTCGCCACACGGAGTTTGGGTCGCAGGCCGGCGTACACTGCCGACAGTTGAACTGTATCGAGTCCGGTAGATAGCTCAGAATTTCGTATCTTTCGTCGGAGAGTCCCTCGCACCGTGCGTGAACCCAATAGGAGCATTCGTTGCATTCCATCATCTGTAGATCAAAAAGGAGGACGATTAAGAATCAAATTTTCTATATTCCTACCCCATGTCTCTTTCATTATTCTTCTTCTCACCTTAGTGTCGAAGTCGTTTTCGTCGTAGCATCTCTGGCAAAGAGGGCAATAATTTCCCGCCTGTCTGAGTTTGAAGCACATAGAGCAGAGCGGTAAATTCCCGACGTGGACACTGACTCCTTCGCTACCGCAGCTTTTGCACTTTATACAACTCTGGCAGATGTAGGGTCTGTCGGGACTGTAGAGTCTCGAGCTGACCCCGGACTTTGATAGGCATGAGTGATGGAAGGACTGACGACATCTTATGCAAGACAATTTTGGACCGGATCTAAGACGACAAGTCTGGCAGATTGTGCACCGAGGACAACACCAGTTTGGCTGTGCACAGGCGGTCCACTCGCTGGGCTCCAGACAAAAGGCGTGGTACGGCTCACAGCAGCATTGGCAATGGATCAGCTGTGAAAAATGCGACTGGAATAAGCTTCTTGATTCTCGTTTAGTAACGAATAAATCAATGACTTGATGAATCAATTCATTATGCCCTTATGGGCAAAAATAGAAAGAATACAAAAATAAGCAAGAAAACCAAACAAGAACAAAATGACTTAGCCTAGCAGCCTAAGACTAAACTTAATACTAACTAAAACTAGACAATGAGCGTAAACAATGATGAGATATTGTACGAAAAATTTGCAATTTTGGTCAAAGAAGAAGAAGCTCATGATATGAGGTTTGAATAAAGGCAAACTTTTGTATACCGGATCTTTGCCAGCACTACCGCAGAGGTAACATGTCGCAGGAATGTGGAAACCCTCGGAACCAATCAAGGCGAAGCCTTTAGCTCCGACTTCGGCGGGGTCGTATTGTTCCCAGAAATCTATAGAGACCGTGTGGACTGAGTGGACTGTGTCTAGGACGGGCTTAGACAGAGAACGTATCTGTGAACGAGAAATAATATTGAATATTCGAAAGTTGGGAGTGTTGAAGTTACTTTCGGATTTATTTACCACTGGAGGATTGATGGTAGATATATTTTGTTGCACCTGCAATTTCCCCCTCTTCTGAGAGGCTTGTTGTAAATTATTGTTGACTGTGTTGATACTTTCGTCCTGATAAGCCTTGAGCATCTCCTTGTCCTTAGCCAGATCTTCGAGCTTCTTTGTTTCCTCCATCTTCTCCTCCTCCTTTTGTAGTCTCGGAATGTTCTTTCCAGTTTCAACGCTATCCTCTTTACCCTCGCTGGACGGAAATGTAGCGATTGGTTGGCCAAGGGCTACGCTTGCACTTCGACACACGTGTTTAACTCTCGGTCCTTTCAATTCAAGCCTTTGTCTAACGGGCTGAGAGAATTGATCAGTCACAGGCGGATCCAGCGAGGGATTTTTCACTTTCTTTCTGACCTTTATTCGGTTGTCTTTTCTTCTCTTCTTGCTCGGTGATACTGATATCGGATGGTCAACTGCAAAGGTGAAGGAGAATATTAACCAAATTTATAAAAAGCAAAATGGAAAAAACGGAAAATTAAATTATCCAAAAATTCTAAACGAAAAAGTTTACGTTTTTCTGACTTGCCTAATACGCCTGGAGCGGTATTTTGATGGCTAGTTTTTTGCCCGAGCATATCGAGCCCGTTCCAACTGGTCGCAGACTTGAAAAGGCTTCTTTCGAGGCTGTCTTCGGCTGGCCACCCCAACTTGCATCCGGTCAATCTCTGGATTTGCCCCTCGCTGTCTTCCTGGCAAGCGGACATTGGGGTGGGCTGAGATGTGGCCAAAGGATCCCGCATCAAAGGTGGAAGCAATAAGTTCAATCCGGCTCTCAGAGCTGCGGGTATGTTGTAACATTTCAGGCACATTTTTAGCCAGCAGGCAGGACATCTGGCCTTATAAACGCATCTCATCAAGTTCCATTGCTGACTCCTCACCACTGCTGGCACAAGACAAAACCCGTCTCCCTTGTGGCATTGGAGAACAGGCAGAACGTTGTTGGTAGATTTCGCGCAGGCATGGCGTTTGATCATTTTGCTGATGAACTTTCTGCACGATTCGCAGCTGTGGATACCAAACTTACGAGCCTGTTTAACGAACCGATAGAAACGCACCGCTCCGCATACTCCGCATTTCACGGTCGCAGCTAGGCCTGAAAAATAGTTGAAAAAACGGAAGTGTAATGGATGAAAATTGCTTCGAACATGTTTCTACTATTTCGGACTAATTTCTCACCCGGATTAGAATTTCCGCTCGAATTACTGTGAGCATTAGCGTTTGAAAACGGTCCCTCAGCACCGCCAGAGCTCCTGTTGTCTAATTTCAGTCTTGCTTTGCGCAAGATCACCTTTCCACCGTTCAACTTCATTCCCGTCCATTCCGACTGTTCGTCTTCGCTGTTTTCGCTGTGTTCGCTTTCAGTTTCTGAAAGATTGCTCTCTGTCTCAAGGCTCTGGGAGTTTAGAGACGAGATGCTCTTGTCGCTGCTGCTTTCCGCCCTTTCCCTAACCGAATCATCATTTTCCAGAGCATCAAGATTGTCCGTAGAATTATGGCTGAGAGTTTCCTGATCCGCCCTGGGATTTGGGGAGTTTGCTGCCGCGCTGAGAGCTCCAGACCTCGTCTGAACTCTGGAAGACTCAGAATTAGTGCTAATTGAATCGGGAAGAACTTTTGTGGGAATGAGAGTGGCCTGCTTGCTGCCTGGGCAGTTTGTCGATTTGTTTGTTTGAGACGGGGTCAGATCCTGAGAATGGGGTGTGGCTTTACCGCCGGAAGATTTGTTCTTATTTGATAAAACTTGAGATTTTTTAGGCTCGTTTAGACCAGCTTTTGAAACCTGGCCGTTGGACGCAGAGCTAACAGATTTCTCTCCCCCTGCCGCAGTCTGGTTTAAACCGACCGATGAATTAGCTGCAACATTTTGTACAATTTTTTTAGACTTCTTCATTTCTCTGTCTACTTCGTCGGAGGTGCTGCCTTTTGACTCGGTCAATATTCTGGCTTTTTTATGCTGCTTTTCATTGGGACTCTCGCTGCTGTTCTCCGGTATACAAGTCTCTTCTAATTCCTCGATGAATCTTTTGTTCGGTTTAATAACTCTGGACGAATGTACGCTCCTAACTGGTAAAACGAACTTCCTCACCGAGCCGACTTTTTCTCCACCCGAATTCGACCCATTTCGAGTATTAACCGAGCCACCGGACTTAGCCCTTTGCAGCAATCTTTTGGCTGTACTATTTCGAAGTTGTCTAGTTCTCTGGTGCCTTTCTAAAATATTATTCACCGGTTTCAACGCGGGGGTTTTACCCCCGCTCAAAGCCTCGGTTCCCCCGACGAGTATAACCTTACTTCTGTTATTTTTAACCCTGCAAATTCTCCTCGCCTCATCAGCCTCGGTTTTATTAACAATATTATTTTTACTTTTGAGAATCTTTTTGCTCCTGTTATCGGAGTCCTTTTTAAGCAGCTTGTCATCGTCCCTTAAATTTTCTCCAATACTATCAACAACTTTAATGTCTTTTCTAACGTTACACTTTGAAGTGACCTTTTTCGACGGCGGTTCACCAACTTCTGTATCACGTCGCTGCGTTTTAACGTAACATACAGAGAGCTTAGCCTCTTTACTGCTAAACCCGTGAAACGGCGGATGTTCCTGTAAACAAACATCAAATATATTTTTCTTTCGTTCTCCTCCTTTCTTTTTCCTCATATCATATTTCATTCGGAATAATGAAAAATTCGGTACGATAAAGACGGAAAAGCGTCGTAAAAATTGAGGTTAGGATCAAGGAAAGAAATTCGTCGTCCAGCGATAGAATGAAGCGTGATTCAACGAGTCATTGACATTTTATGTGACGATAAGACGATGAAATCTTTGATCGTAAATCGGCGGACTTTAGTCACTCGTGTTTCAATAAGAATGGATTAACCGTGTTCGGCGTATTACCAGCTAGGTGATTGTAGTGTTTTTCTTTATGCTAATGAATTCGTGATTCGCGGCTACTAGCGTAACAGAATTCAAGCATTTGTTTGGCCTGAGTGTATATAGGTTATTATTGAATGAAGCAAAGAGAGGAGAAGCGATTTCGAGTGAATTGAAATAAAAGGATTAAAAATAATAGGAAATATTCGAGTGAAATATGTGTCGGAGTTTATAGAAGAGAAGAAAAAAAAAAAGAATAAAAAAAGACGAGTAAGATCCCCGACGCGTCTAAAATCACGTCCGGGCGAGAGGTAGGAGGGAATTGAGGGGGAGGGGGGGCGGGGGGACGACGGGGTATGACGCGTAATCATCGGTTCGACATAAGTAAATTACCTTTTCGTTGTCACCGAAGGTTTTGTTGAACAGGGAAAGTCCGTAGTATATGTTCTCGGCGGCGACGACGGTTACGGGTTCGATTTGGGTCGCCTCTGGTCTACCAAGAACCTTGATTCGCTTCCTGGTGACCGTTTTCGGCGGTTTACCGGGAAACTTGGACCTTCCCATGTTCACTTGTATTCGGCTCGCGCGACCTCCACCTCGTAGCGAAATTCTGTTTCCATTTTAACGCCAATTTTTACCGAGGCCCACCACCAACACCACCACCAAGAAACTAACACCACAATATAATCATCCAGCAAAACTCACGTTACTCACACCAAGGTATTCCGACCCTCGTAAACCTAAACACGATTTGATACACACACGTAACTTGTAGCGCTACGCGCAACTTCGTATAACTTCGTTACCCCAATTCGGAAGCGTTCGGACCCTCGCCAAGAAATGCGCGCGAGACGCGAGTTCTATCGTTCACACAGAGTAGCTCTACAACCTCTTCGTCTCGTTGTATGCATGTATGTACATACGCATTCATTCTCGCCACTCGCGTCAATCTACATATACATGTAACCGCGTGTGTGCGTGCTCACAGTACCCAACAATAAAATTCAACTCCTCGAGAGTTCGAGCCGTACGGCAGTCGGCGGCCACGGCGCCGCTACTTGTCAAACACGCGCGCTTTATTACCGAACTCCCCGAAGGCGAAGTCCCTCCTCTGCCCTCTCTCGACTCGCGAGTGTAAACGACCGCGCGCGACTCCGACTACTCTCTGCCGGCTCTCCGGCCATCTGGGTTCAGGGACGAAAAGTAGCCGGGAACGAAACGAAACGAAACGAAACTAACGAGGGGAACTCTCGGGCCTGGGGACGCTTACGTGTAGTACTGAGTACATACGTATGTACGTTCGAGTATTGTAACACTTGTTGTTCTCTTCTTTTGATCAGATCAAATGGTAAAGAATTAATTTCAACGATATTTATTTTATCATTTAGATACCCTCGGTTAAATTTCGTCCATTTGTTGTTATAATCGAAGCTAGTACTACACTGACGTGCAATATTTCAACAAACAGCTTTCTTAACTCGCTATTATAAATTCCGCGAATTATAATGATGATGATACGATCTTACTCATTTATACAATATGTTAGACTGACTGACTTGGGCCCGAAACATCGCACTATAGTAGCTTTTTATTCGCGATTTCTATGTCGTACTTGCTATAGGTACGTACATGCGTTTGTATGTACGAGAAACGTTAGCTGGGGGGAACGGTCTAATTTGCAATAGTTTCGTGGATGGCATACCTACCTCTACCTCCGCCTTACCTTTCGCTCACTTTGTCTTTGTCCTGCGTTGCTTTGTTGCCAGAGATTTATCGGCCTCAGTGATGAAGGACGTTGCTACATACATACATACAAGTCGATCCATGATCCTTATTCTTTTCGGTATACTTTTTATCCGACAAACTCCGCCCAGACGCGCGAATTTCATATACCTATGTACACGTCTAATGCGCGGATTTATACCTTTCGCAAATACCTCCAACTTATCGATAAACATTTTTTTAAATTGCCTTTTCAAATACATTTTTCGGCGATTTTTCACGCATACAAGTTGAAAAAAAAATTTGCATCAATTTAGGTACTGCAATGACCGAAATCCAGACCTCAGAGGCTCAGGAATCCACGATAAAAAATGAATCCCTACCCAAAGCCGTGGAATTTGGCCACGAAGAACTAGTCAAATTGACAAAAGAAGCAATCAATAAAATAATCGAAAGCGATCCTTTATTCGCTGGCATTCCCCCGGATGCTACAATCGAGGAAGTTAAATCCCAGTCAGCGGTAGCCCAAGGTCAAGCGATAACGCTTTATTTGAACCGAGGAGAACTACCGAGGCTCTCTGTCGTGGTAAAGATGAATAAATGCAGAAGTCCTATGTTCGGAGAGGAATTCACTATCAATCTATCATTTTTTAAATGTTAAATGCTCAGGTGCCGCCTCACGAAACAACGGTGCTTGATTTAAAGAAGGCAATAAAACGTCACACTCAATTGTCCCTGAAAAGAGTTAATGTGAGGAAGAAAATCAGCTGGAAACACGTGTGGAAAAAGTACAACATCTCATTCGAAGGGACTCAGCTAGTAAACGACAACGAATACATTAAGAATTACGGTCTGATTAATAGGGTGGAATTACAGTACGTAAAGAGGAGAAGAGAGAAGAATAAAACCGTTGAATAATAGCCAGGGGTTCGCGGTATCATTAGTGTAATATTCTCACAACAGCTACTAATAAATTACATCATTTTTCACATCTAGCATAAATCGTTTTCCAATCTTATTGTTAAGCCTCGATTTTTTCCGGCTCTGTTTCCGCCTCCGGACTTTTTATTTCGCATGTCAAACCAGGCAGGCAGTCCTCTAGCATCAAGCAGGTCAACTCGAGCGCAGCAGAAGCATGTTGGTTTGTTACGACCAATGTTTTCAGAGTCCGCATTCTGTACAGTGCTTCTAATCCTCTTTCGCTAACTCCTATGCAATTGGATATGTCGAGGTGCTCGAGACTTGGGAATTGGTTGGATATCTTGTCCAAACACCAGTCATCAATGGTCTTGCAGCCCTTCAGAGACAGGGATTTGAGCTCGTTCAAATGGCGCAGGTTCGTTAGACCTTCGTAGTAAAGGTCTATTCCCTTGGCGTCGATTGCTTCCAGCAAATGATCGGGAACGTATCTTCCTGGTAGGGTGTAGTTGTCATCCTCATCTTTTTCCACCCATTCCGATTGCCCGACAAATTTCACCTTGGCCCCTCGATGAACAAGGAAATGTGCAGCGGCCAAATTTGAGCCAAGAATCTCGTGCCTATCCTTGATAAATCTCTGGTCGTAAATATCCAGGTCTCTTTCCCTCTTCTTCAACCATTTTTTAACAGCCGTTGGACTCAAATCCCACGGAGCGTTTAATATCACCAATAAATCCGTCGACGGTCTACCACCCCGGTCAAATATTTTCAACTTAGTAGCGAGCCTGTGAGTAGTGTCGTAGTGCGGTCGCCATTGCTTCAACGACGGAGAAGGTTTCTTTTCGACTTCTGAATCCGGCCGATCAATCCGACTCATAAATCTCAGCCCATTTTGACTTGAGACGTTAATGTTAGCGGATAAATCCCGTATCGTTAAATTCAAGCGTCTTATCTGTCTGGCTAACATGTTCTTTGATTTTTTAAACGAGACGATTCGAGGTTAGGATTCTTTTCGATACGAAATCCCACGCTAGTTTGGATTAACATTCACTTTTACTCCGTCAGATTTATATTCCTCTGCTAAGACTCGGGTTAGTTTCATTCAGTTGTGGTTAAATGTACGATTTTTACCCTTCACGCGATGTTTGGGTATAGGTTAGGTTAGTTCGGTTTTATCGTCCGCCATTTTGTCTCGATTCACGAGTCGATCGTTCGCTTTTACGTCCATAACCTGACAGCTGTCATATCATAGTCATGCTCGGTCGTACTATCCGGAATAACGTTCTTAAAATAGAATAAACAAATTACGAGGGTTAGATTCGATCGATCCGGCGACCCGGTGTTACAATTTATCGCCATTCTTAATCGCCTATTTTCTCTCGTATTTTCATACACATATATCTGTTCCGGAGATTCGATATCCAAATTACTCGAGGCGATACATATTACGTTAGTTCATTCATTCATTCATATATTTATTCTCTCATTCCATTGATTTTACTCCTTCGCATCTGACAGAGCGTCGAGAAATATATTTCAACAATTCAGTCGGATAGCTTGACCCCGATTCTGTTAGAAATTTAACGATTCAAGAAAGCAACATTCCACGATAATTATCACGATGGAAGATATGCAAGAGGAGGTAAATAGGATCTTCATCTATTAACTCCTAATATTGGGAGTATAATACGCGTTCTAATTGTAGGTTAAGGTCGTCGCGATTTAGTGATTTGAAAATCTATGACCTGACTATAACGTATTTCAATAACTATTCAAAATTCGATAATATACTCGTCATTTAATATTCCTTGTATTTCAGACCCAATTCGTTGTCGACGATGTCAGCAAGATTATAAAAGATGCAATCGAGGTGTCGATCGGTGGCAACGCCTATCAACACACTAAAGTAAATCAATGGACATCTCACGTAGTAGAAGCCTGTCTGGGAAACCTGACTAAGCTACAGAAACCTTACAAGTATATCGGTTAGTAGTTGGTCTATAATCGATTTCATTTCTCCCACATTATTACAGCTTATGCTTTAGTGACCTCGGCCCATCATCAAGGACTTTGTTGTTTAACAAAATTTGAAATACTATGGGGGGAGGGGGGAGCCACTCCTCGTTTTTACTATGTCAATTATTCCAAGCTTGTAGAAATAATCATTTTTCAGATCCTGTAAATAGAATTTATGGATTCTTTTTGTTTTTTTTAATAGATGTAGAGTATTTCTTTCAGTGAAAGTATAGACAGTTATTAATTACAGTGACTTGTACCATCATGCAAAAGAACGGGGCTGGATTGCACACGGCTAGTTCATGCTTTTGGGATAATGCGACGGACGGGAGTTGCACCGTCCGCTGGGAGAACAAGACCATGTACTGTATTGTGTCTGTTTTTGGTCTGGCCATATAAATTCTTCTTAAAATTAATCCTAGTCCATCTGAAATCAAATTAAATGAGTTTTGTCTGATGCAAAAAGAAAAGAAAAAAAAAAAAAAACAAGTTGCAGATAATTATATATGTTAAGTTGTATGGTGTTTTATCTTGGATAATATGTTTCCGGGATAAATGATTTTGCCAACTTTTGTCCCTTGGAAATGACGAATTCAGCTAAATCAGCGATTGTGGAATCATTTCAACTAGTATTACCGAGGTATACCAATGTGCATTTTTATTATTATAGTTCTTTGAAAGTAATATTCTTAGTCAAGTTGATATTTAAGGTCAAAGATTGTTGACTGGCTCATCTATTTTTCGTTTTTTCCCCTTTATAAATCAAACGCAAATTCTAATAGCATACAACGCTTAGTTTTATCGAAAAAAAAATTGAAAAAAAATTGAAAAAAAAAATTGAAAAAAAGAAAGAAATTAAAATTAATGAATAAATAATTAATCGTGCGGTATCGTTTAATTAAATATTGTGAAGGAGTCCGAAGGTGTCTAAATAATTTATGTAAAGTGGTGTTACGTAAATTGTTCAATCATAATATGTAAATAAATAAAGATAATAATTCTCTTCTTGTAAATGTTTGGGACCTCGTTGCTTGAAGTTCCAAAAATTACGGTATAATGCAATAACTGAAGAGGCAATTGAGTTTGTTTCGTCAGCTTTTTATTATATAAGCAAATAGAAATAATAATCATTTTTTTTTTTTCACATTAGGTCAGTGGCGTAAAATAATTGAAAACAGAGAATAATGATATTATCTATAGGAATTCATATAGTACTATTTAATATCTTATTTCTATATCAGGTATAAAAGAAACTTAATTTAAATTAAAGGTAAAAAGCTGGGTAAGCTAGAATACTGATAGCACTTAGAAGCAATGTTGAATATGTGTCTTTTTTTTTTTTTCTTTTAGTTTCTTTATATGTTTATCTTTGGTGCGATAGGAACAGTGATGATATTCTTCATAGCATTGGGTTCAATCGAACGTATTCAAAATAGTAGTTTTTTTTTTTTTCTCTTAGAAGCAGAATATTTTACGTTTTATACATTTTCTACGTACATATGTTTACTATCACAACATTTGTCATTTTCTTTTCTTTCTTTCTTTTTTTCTTTTCGTTTTTCTTTAATCACAACTTTACGGAATGTTGCATTCCAGTTGATCGATATAATGATTAATACACATATATTTCCGAAAACATTTCTATCTAAATTATAGAAATACACAACTTAATATAAACGATAAAAAAAAAATACCATTTACATATTACGGAATGAAAAATGGAAGTTTTTTTTTTTTTTTTTTATAACATAGTATTTAAAAGCAGACAGAAAAGAGACTTTGTCAAACGATTTTCAATCCGGCAGATAAGATTCCTTTTATATATATAAAAAAAAAAAAACATAAAAATGTTCATTCCAAATATTATTGGAATTTAGCCAAGGTACAAGAAGTGAACGAAATTTTTCGTTCTCTTTTTCTTTCACAGAATAGAGAAAAAAATATCTCTTGGAATATAACATCATATAGATTAAATAAATTTTATCAATAAAATTACGTATCCGAAGATCGTAGTAGGCTGGAAAGCAGGTCGTGATTGTCAACCTCGTCTTCATCCTCCAAAAGCACCATGTTGATGTTTAAATTGTCACCAAATTCATCGTCAATGTACAGATCCTCGACTGTAGTGTCCGGCATTTCCTGTTCAAAGCAGAAAAACAAATGTTATCTTTATCGTCCGATACTTCCGAGTCGAATTTAGAATTAGGCAAATCGGAAATGAATTCCTACCCCTCTTCTTATGGGCAATCTTCCAAGCGGCGAGACATTGCAGATAGATCTGAACTGTCCGAGTCCCGCAGGAAGCGATCTTCGCCTGGCAAGTAAATTCTTGTGTTGGCAAGCCTTGCAGCCTTTCTCCTGAGATTTGTTGTTCAAAAATATCATTGCCGATGACATGAGGCTCCTCTCAGCCAAATGGTTCAAGCTATCGTTCGCGTCGTCTGTATAACCGTTGGATAATTCGCTGGAAGTGAAATCCTGCAATCTTTGAATCAGGGAGTCGTTCCCCCTCGATATTGTGCCAATATCGTTGCTCGGTTGATCAGCATCGCGAGAAGTTTGACAAAAAGAAACGCATTTCGATTTCTCCTTCTCTTCTGCTCTAAGTTTTTCAGCAGATTGTTTCTCCCTTGGTTTACCGATCTCCAGAAGCGAGTCACGATCTTCGATCAGAGATCGTTCGATGCTCTTTATTTCATCGTCCGCGTTATTACCGCCGAGCTTGGATCTGTTCAGACTTTCAAAGATCGATTCTTTCACCCCAGTATCGTCTAGAACAACGTCAGAATCATTCAGGCTTTTGACCGGCGACAATTTACCGGATTCTTCAGTGTTCGGTGTTACCGAACAGATGATATCAGTCACTCGATCCAAGGCTTCTTTCAAAGCTTGCAAAGGCGTGATCGGCAAGGTTCCATTCTGAGTTGAATTAGTTTCGGTTGTGGGAGTAGAATCCCGTTGAAAAACGTTCGATTCCTCAGCTGCAAGAGTCAAGAAAAACAAAGAATGTCAACTACAATCGAAGGAAATTCCATACTACAAGTCTTATTCGAACCTTTTGTGGAATAAATGGTCGTTTCGCTCGCAGCATCATTGCTGACGGTACGAGTGAAGTCACTTTTTGGAGATCCAGAAGTTTTGGATTGTGTTTTCTTATCCGCGATGGAATATTCCTGCAAAAGGCGAAGCATAACACGCATTACAGCTTATTTATTAGTTTCATTATTTCACCAGTTTATTTCTCAATCAACCTACTGGATTGTACTCTGGATTATCTTTCCGCATTTTAGCCAGGCAGATTAATTTCTCCTTTCTCCACAGCGAAGTTTCAAAGAAGCTAGAAGCACTCGAGTTCAGTGTGTGTGGTTGGCTAACGGCCTGCCTCAGCTCTGGCGAAAAGTGTGATTGTGATATCTGAAAATTACAGACAGTTTTAGTCCAAGTTATGAACGCGAGGTCCTAACATCTCTGACTTACTCTCTGATTTTGATGACTCGCTGGTTTAATTAACGTCGGGTTGTACTCGGTCGGTGACTTGCACACGCGTGGTTCCAAGTTGATTTTGTGGCTAGCCGGCTTACACGGTTCACAGCTTTTCCCTCTCGCCTCTCTCAGGATTCTTTCTCTCGATGGCGGACCTTGAACATGAAACTCACTTCAACTTCAATCCTAAACATTTAAGGATCTAAAGGCTCTATCTATATCTCCAAATCCGACTATCCATCCAAAGAGAGAGAGTGCAATTATCTTACTCTGTTGCGTAACGTCAGGTGCTTCAGATGCTCCAAGGTTCGTGGGAGAGCTGTTGCCGTAAAAAAAGTTGGACCTCTTAGTAGCCAGTATTTCCTTAAGTTTTTTAATATCGGTCTTGGTATCATTGGTCGATTCCTCGCCGCTTGAATGTGGAGTTGATGGTTCAGAAAGGCTGCCTTCACGAGCGGCTAAATTCTTCCTCTTGTTTACTTTTTCCCCAACTCCGTTTCCAGATATTCTCTGCCTCTTTCCTTCGGAAAAAACCAGCTTGTCTCCGCCTTTGTTATTCTTTCCAGGAGTTACAGCCCCCTCGTTTTTAACTCTCATTTTTTTCCCCGAATCCAAATACAAGTTGGTATTCTTCTTCGCTCTAAATTCAGTCGCCGATCCTTCCCTGTTATCGTTATTAATAAGCGTTGTTTCATGCTTTTTAGCCCGAATATCACCGCTCGAATTCTTATCCGCGCAATTATCTCCCAGTATCTTCTCTGAGCTGAAGAGCTTTTTTCCCATCAAACTGTTGCCGATTTCATTCGACTCTCGCTTAGGTGTTAACGACGGGGATTTAATCAACGGAGAAGTGGAGACCGGAGCATTGAACGTTTTTGTCTGTGAATTATTGTTGTTCGAATGCCGTTCCACATAGATAGGGCTCTCCTCTTCGTACTGAAGCTGAAAGAATGGGAAATTGAATTCAAAGACCGGATGAAATCGGAAAAGGAAATTCGGTCGATATAGAATCTCACAAACCTCTAATCTTCGCAAAAATCTATGCGTACGATTCATATCCAGTTTTCTTTTCCCTACGTCAATTTGGAGCCCTGCTTCAAGTAGATTGCAAAGCAGAGGTGGAAAATTATAAGTATCTGTGGATACTCCGCGTTCCCAGTGTACATATTGACGCTCGATTTCTGCCTCGCTTAAACCGCTCCAAGGCACTCGCCCTGTAAGTTATTCAGAAATGAATGGAATAATTCTTATTTTTTTATTTTTTCAAAATTATTACAACAGAAATTACGATCTTCAGAAAAGAGATTATCTCACAGTTTGAAGGAGTGACGATATGTTAAATAAGCGAAAAAAAAAAACAAGGATTTACGAAATTTTTCAAAAAAAATTTTTTTTTTCAAATTTGAAAAATAATTTTGAAAAAAAATTTTTTTTCTTCTAATTTCGAAATTCTTTCAAGGTTTCCTATACTCACCGGTGCACATCTCCCAAATCAGCAATGCGAGTGCGTAAACATCGCAGGCCTTGCTCGGTGCGTCGCCGTAAAACATTTCGGGCGCTTGCCACCTGAATATTTCGCTTCTCAGTCTCTCCTCCCACTCTCTATGCGGTTTTGGCTGTGAGTGAAATATATCTCACATGTTATAGCATTCAATGAATGATTATCCTTTCGCGTAATTTATCACACCAACTCGCAGTAGCGATCTATATTTTTACTGTAATAATAAATCGCGGATTTAAAAAAAAACTCAGCGTCAAAAAAATCCCGCGGTATAATAGAGATATATATATTACATACATATATTGTGTTACGAATAGTCACGGTCGAGGGATTCCCTCCCCCCCCCCAGGGTCTGCGTTAATTGTATTACATATAGTATTTTTGTGCGTACATATGTAGATAATATATATATATGCGTATATACCTGCCTATTTTTTGAGGGAGAGATTAAATAGCCGGTATATAGATATAAATGTACAACTATATGTATATAAAACGCGGTGTATAATGGAAACGGTTCAACTCTTTGAAAAGTACTTATATATACTTGAGCGCGGGGGTCGATTATTCGCAGACAATGAGGACAGAAACTATATACCACGCCAGACAATTTCCTGTGCGATCTGGAATGCTATTTACTGAAATACAAACAAAAACTTTTAACAACTAACCGCGATCTAACTATATAACGGTTCAGAGGTTTGACAAACCGAATCTAAAAAACTACGCCAACTACGCGGTGTAAAGATAGTCCCCCCCCCCCCTTTTTTTTATTTTTCATTTTTACACACCTCCACCTCCACCTTTTTTTTTTTCTTGTTGTTGTTGTTCTTTCATTTGTTGCCTCCTTCGTAGATCGGTTTAAAAATAATCTTTCGAAGCGGAAATTTAATCGCCTGTATCGAGATGAAATAAATTACCTTCTTTGTTCGTCATGCTTTCAGAACAGCTACGATCATACCGTTAAAGCGGAGTGTTAATTGAAATCGGTACAGATTTATCTTATATATATATATATACACCATATACCCTTCGTTTATATCATTTTTACAATTCATTGCGGAGAACTGGCAAGATCCGAAATCAACCAGAGTATTATATATTATATACCTAATCAAAATATTTTACGTAATTACCTAAACTTTCTACAAGGTTGAGTGGAGGGAGGGGAAGCAACAGAACTCGTAGACACTGTATATAACAATTATTTACGCCAGAATTTGAATACTTCGTAACTTCCTTCATATACAAATATACAAATATATTTATTATTTATAAATTCGCAAAACATGGAGAATTTATAAATAAATTTTCGTTTTTTTTTTTGTTTTTATCACCTTCAATAAATCGATCAATTTTCCGGGTTTTATTAGACAAAATTGATCATCGAATTAACAAGAAATAAATATGAAACAATATTTAGTAATTATGTATATTTACCTCGTTTTCGCGTAAAGCCAGCTCCCAACCACCGAGTTTCGCTGTACCACTAGCCGCGAGATAAACGCAGTGCGAACTTACGGCCCCATGTACGATTCCCCTCGCGTGGGCGTGCCGAAGGGCATCGGCTAGTTGTCCGGCACATCGAGCCGCTCCCTGAACACTCACGCGTTCTCCCTGCTCGTGGACGTAGTTGTAAAGGGTGCAGTCAACCGACTCGAAAATCGCTACTGTTCCGTGCTCGTCAGTCCGCGTTGTTCCCATAAGAAGCAGCGTGTGGGGATGACGAATTTCCCTGAAATAATTACACGAAAAAAAAAGAAAAATGGAAAAAAAAGAAAAAAAAAATTATATTAACTAATGAATCAACGGCTAGACTCACGTCAGGACTTCAAGGTCCGCGCGAACAGCGTTGAAACAATCGGGATGCGAGCTACGGCGTAGGGCAGTTCTAGTGTGTTGCCATTCAGCTGAAATAAGCTCCAGGTAACGATCTTCCGTACCCGCGACCCAGCCGACTTCAAATAATTCTGAAGCCTCGACGTGTGGGACGCCGGGAATCACTTGATTCTCTTCGGTATCGTTATCGCGATCGTTGGTAGGATTTTTGTAGTATATTTCATCGTCGAGTACTCGGTTATTTGTTGGACTTAACTTTGGCGATTGACTAGCCTCGGATCCTTCGCCTGGGTCTCGACGACGGTCCAGAAACGCTTGGAGAGCACTTCTGTAAGCCTCGCTGTTAGGAAAATGACCATTTTTATTGCCGGGAAATACGCGAGTTTATATACGTTCTTTTATTTCACGGTTTTTCGAGTTCTAAGTTTTGACCGGTAGTTCGCATTTAGTCGTTTATTCGTTAACCTGTTTACGCGATTTTCGATGATTCGTGGCACGGAAACAGGGCCTGAAATCTCGTCCGGCATCTCTGATTGCGAAATACGCCGGCAACCTGAGGTCAGACGTTGCGACGAGGCGGCTGCAGCGTCTCGACGTACGAAAACCATTGTTAAAGTTCTCTTACGCTCGTCTCTAACTCGTGAGAAACAATGACGATGATATTGTAGTCAGATAAACGGCGAATAGATTGTAAAAACGGCTAATTATACGGAGTTTCAAAAGATTTTTTGTATAGAAGTAAATAATATATAATGAGGTTATGCCGGTCGCGAAATAAGGTTCATCACACATGCATATGAATATCGATGATAAAAAAACTTTCGCTCGTCGGTATTTACCTTTCCTCGAAACACAGCTGTCTCACCACTCCAGACATCCGACACGTGGATTGCTTCGATTTTATTAAAAACTGAATTTTCACGCACGACGTAGTCTAGCAATCGGCACGCGGCACTCGAATATCAACTTGACGGAATGTCACACACAACACATACACATAGAGTAATATTTACGACTTCCAGAGCAGCAGGGGATGCCGGGTAATATTAATTCGGGTCTTTAATCAGTGTGGCAAACCGTGCGGCTGGACTTTTTTACTTTTATCGCAATCCGCATGTGCCTAAACCCGGGCCAATATATTGTTGGCTTTCGTTATCGCGGCTGATATACGCGTTGTGAATTAGTATACAAAATTTCGCCGAAGAATTAACTTTCTCGCAATGAGATAAGTGAACCTAACTGCAGCCCGAAGTCGCGAAACGCGTAGGTATTTACTTTTATCACTTTTAGTCTGTAGCGATCTTCCTTACCGACGCGGCATTCAAACTCGGTTTTCGGATCCCCAGGGTCGATACTCGATAATCGAACCCCGATTTTCATTTGTTTATAACAGGGTGCACCTCTTCGCGTCTATTTTGTTCGTTCGTTAGTTTGTTGATTCAAAATGGCGGTGCAAGGTGTCCAGTGCTTCTAAACTACCGAAAGTTTCGAGTGTTATTGTTGCGTGTGAGTCTTATATTCTATTGTGCTGTGTTCTGTGAGTGAGTGTGTTTTTCACTGACTACTTTCAGCGCCTAGACGATGCCTCCTTATATCGTGGTAAGTAGAACAAAGTCGAATCAAACATATCTCACCGTTGTTTCTAGCTTCAGAGAAAAACAACAAAAAAAAAACAGATGATATACTCACTTGTTTAATCCCCGTCGTTCGGGGGATGGCAAATTCCTTCTGTTACGATCCCATTGTACAAAGTCTCTGCAATTCATATCAATCAGACGCGTAAGAATTTTTTTTATATTCCACGTAATATGAACGGTACAATTCTTTCATCAAGACATGTGATTTTTTTTCCCCCACGATTTATTCATTCGCTCGAGGGGAATTGATTCATTACTTTATCCACCTGTACATATTTTTCCACTATTTACACACCTGTCGTACTTATTTCTAGGTACATAATTTCGTGGCTTTTTATACTCGTTAATATTTGAATCGCGAATAAAGAGAAAGGCGTGCATTTATACATTGGCGCAGGGTAATTCTGAGCGTAATTAAACCACCAGTTATAATTATAATAATGAGAACTCTGCCAGTTTTTATTTTTTTTTCAACGAAACATTCGAATAATGATAAAAGCTAGCCACGTATATGCCGCATATGTAAATCCGCATACTATCTTTGCATGATGTCATTTCGAGGTAACGAACCGTGTTACCGCGAGGTCCCGCTCGAAAACTACGTACATATATACATACACGGAATCACATGGAATATATTCACTGACAATGAGTACTGAGTTCAATCCCGTAGTTAAAGGTTGCAGTTATTTCGGCGGAAATTCGTTCCTTTTTTACGATCGGCGCCCGCCACGTGGTCGTCATATATGTGAATAGGTGTATAAACGTATACGTGTACAATTAACTTCCGCGTTTTTTAATCAATCCAAGAGATCGCTCACCGCTTCATTTAGCACAGATTATTATGTGAATTCTGAGATCAGATTGACTAGACTCAATTCATAATCAATCAAGAAGTTTATAGCTAGGTATGTAATTGATTGACGAATCTTGCATCCCGCATATGTAGATATATAATTATAAATAAACAAAGTTTTGTATCTCGTATTTGACGTCATATTTCATGGCCACCTTTCGGATTTGCGTACGTATATGTATAATTCGAAGCCTTGACCCCGAGCTCGGCAGAGCTTAAGCGATCAATTTAACACGTAAGATGGAAATATATATGCATTTTGAAAAAATTCAATGACGGAATAAAAAATACGATGGGTGAAATATTTCAGTGGGTAGAAATGCAGACAAAAATAACTGTTATACTCTATAGTTGATTTCCTCCGCACTGTTAGATTGTTATTCGCCGATCTACACACACGGTGATCGCAACTCGCTCGCCTCCTTCCGGCCCATTCGGTATTTACTTCCGGTCTCTATGTCTCTGACGCAATCGACGATTCATTCCCATGCAACATTATGCTAGGTGTACAAAACCCGGGGAAATATATAAATGCATAAACTATGAAATGAGATTTATCGATCGTAAAAAAAAAAAAAAAAACGATTTCATTTATTTCCATCAATCCTCTCCTCTCGCACCTAGCCAATATTTTTCATCATTGCCACGAAGTTAAGATCGTAATTCTTATTCTCCCGAGATGAGCTACTATCGAATCTAGAAAGCGTGCAACGCGCTGCATCCAGCCTTATATATTCCTAATGTATCGTGTTGTATACGTTTCGTTGATCCCGATCTGATTATAACTACATAGTCTAATCATAATTACGTATAGAAACGTTCATCGTCAGCTGGTGTAGGCATTGCGAACACTACAAACAATTATAAGGATTTGTCGAGCTTAAGCTGCGTGCTACTATAATATACTTCTCTCTTTTATTTTCATTTTTTTTTCTTTATTTATTTAAGAGACCGTAATTTGATTTAGCGAAATTTACACGGGTCGGTTGGCAAAATTTCATCTAGGATTATCTCTATATGTATATATAGATGATGATGACTATATATGTATATGGAATGAAATTTATTCGATGAGGAAATCAGAGCTGAACATTATAATCGGTCTACATAATACACTCCGTGACTTTAATTCTGTGATTACACGTACCTAGAACTAAGGACTAAATTTATCTTCTCTTTTCTTTTCTTTTCTTTTCTCTTTTTTCGGTTTTCAGTTCCTCCGCGCGCTTCGGGGGAGGCTTAGCTCGTTAGATCGCGATTAAACAAACCGTTTCCGACGGCTTAATTAAAATTGATTACCTTATTGTGCCGTAATTAAAAACTATAATCCTCATGCTCCCTGCAACAGGCATAAAACAACTCGCGTTGCAAAATCGCTCGAGCATCAATCCGTATGTAGGTAGATACCCATATGCCCCAGAAGATTAACACATCGGAAAAATAGTCGGACATAAATATTTGATAATTTATCATTTTCGAACCGATTTCTTTATTTTTTTATTTCTTTCATTATTCCATGATCTGAGTTAAGTAAGTCAAATTTTTGCACACGTAGGGTGTAACACACATACACTATACCTACTTATATCTCACAATACGAGTAAAGGCACGTGCGTAGACGCGTGCGAACGATACTCGATCGATTATCGCCATATAGTTATATTCACGTACGAGTAAGCGTCCTTCGCCTTCACGCTATACGAGCTTCTAATTTTCTTATTGAATTCGCCTAAATTTCTCATCATTATTCAACACGATATATTCATTAAAACCCAGCTTCATCTCAGGTGTAAATCGTTGTAATTATGTCCTAAAGAAATGACAGAGAATTATAGTTTCATTATGTAACTTATTCCCAGGTATATCGTACCTGTCGTTCTATTGTCACGCGTCTGGGTCTAGATTATAGATAGAATGACCGTTATTTTGTGAAAATAACAACAATTTCTAAACGCCTATAAATATATGGTTTAACTTCCCGTCAAACTATCATATGGGAATTTCACACGATGTGTAAAATCGTTTCTAAAAATCAACGAATTTTATTCTATATTTTATCATCAATTTGAAAATAATTTTCGCAAATTTACTACACACTGATGTATAATTGTACACATATGTATACGTAGAGTATATAATCGCACCGGATTTTCAAGGCGAAAGGTCGGATAAAGCTCGTGTTTGTTTTCAAGACTCGTGCGGGTCGTTTATATACTGATAATAATTGATGGTATACAAAGATAGCGAATTCATCGCTAAATATCTCCTCCTTATACAATACTACATAATTTGACTAGAATCAAACGAGAAGAATAGAAAATTGTATACATATGTGTTATCTAATAGAGATATCGTGCGAATTCGAGACTATATATATATATGTATGAATCTCTACTCACTTTCTGAGCCATTTGAACATCCCCATAACGCAAGATGCGAGTTTGTAAAAAATCCCAAAGTACGATCTCACTACGTAAATTCCTATAATACGAGGGACCAATGTCACCCCGATTCTATTTATCGCGACAGAATTGTTGTTTCGCGATCGGTTTACGGCGCGAATTCGCGCGGTGGCCGACTCTCTTTCCCGATTTGAAACGTTTGAACGATCACCCGGGAGTACTGTAGTTGCTACTATCCCGCGCCCCACGCGACCCCGAGTACGACGGCGCCCTCGACGGTCACTAGGCGAACACCTGAGCCGCTTTTTCCCCTCGTCCTTCTCGCCTAGTTCAGAATTACGATTTTTATAAATTTTTAACATATTTTGAATTTTTTTTTTTTCGTTTTTTCGAGCCGAGTTTTAGTTGAAAATAAAAAACGGAGTCGAATTATTGTTAGCCTTTCGATTATATCACTTCAATTTAAGTTCGAACAACGGCGCATCTTTTTTTTTCTTTCTCGATTAATTATATGAAAATGCGAACAATTTTTACACGATTAAAAAACGATATTTAACGACATTCATTTCACATCGCGACAAACACGCGAGAATTGTTTAAAATTTGATTTTGTTTAGGCGTATAACGATAGTCTATTATTTATTTATTTATTTTCTAATGGATTCTCTACAAGTCACACTGTTGTATTAGACGACAGACTCGACACAGCAGGACTTACTCCTTTGCACCTTATGAGTCTGACCTGGCAATGAGGTAATTTCAAATCCCGACGTACATACATACAGAATATTGTGTACATTCCTTATTCTCAAGTCTCGTTTTATTTACATTACTTCTTACAGAGGCGTTAATTGACGAGAAGCGCGATTTTCGAAAATTTATTCCCCTATTACTTTTGATATAGAAGCTAGATTCGCGTGGGAAAGAAATGATAAAAACTGATAAAAACTTCAATGCACGGCTTCATTTTCGCTGATAAATTATCTATAGGTATTTAAAAAAAAATGTATATTTTTACAATTTTTGATGAAAAAAATGTAAAAAATTCTCACCAATCTCATCACTTTGTCCCGGTCTCTCCTATAGCTAACAATAAGTACTTTCTTCGAGCGGTTCGCTGCACTCGCTAAATTACTTGTCATTTCCTTTTCATTTCGTTAGATCCTCTAGATTCCAGGTTGTTAAGTTTCCTCGCTTTTTCTCTGTCTTAAGTTTAATCCGCCTCTATATCTTTCGCGTATGTCTAGCGCCAGTTTATTTCTTATCGGACCAGGAACTGGAAGATTTGCGGTAGGACTAGATTCCAGAGAATCTTGTTTGCGGTATCCCGCGCTACGCGCTCGACTCGCTTTTCCTTGGCGCGTATCTCCTTCTCCTTCTCTTTCTCCTTTTCATTTTACTTCATATTCTTCTATTCTTTACATCGTGGACATTTAATTCGGAGCTTTATTGCCGAGGCCAGACGCCGCAATCACCGCATCAAATGATAACAAACAATAATTGAAACTCTCAAGTCGCGTCGTTTCACTTCCTTTGGACTAAAGTTATTATAAAACTGGGCCACTGCAGCTAATACACTCATCAACGTGGGCAGGTCAGCGATAATTTTTCACAATAAGTTTCTCGCGAAACTAGTTTTTTTTTTTTTTTTTAATTTTTAAATTTCTATTTCTATTTTTTAAATTTTTTGATTCTTTCGCATTCATAAAATTGAATCCACGAATTAATAACGCGTTGCGAGTTGCGTTTAATTACACGCATTATACACCTGTTAAGATAGCACGTTGTCTTCATTGCGGCCGTTTGCAAAAGACGGTTTAACGATAGCGATAAAACTATCATTTATATCGCAAATATAAAATCTGCACGCGTCTGACATCTGCAGGCAATTATACATACATATTGTGAATTTATCAGTCTAGTTTATCTCATGACACAGCTAGAGAGAAAGAGAGATTGAAGTGAAAATAAAATTGCGAAATAATTGCAAAAGTTTGAGATTTAGAAATCGTTTTTTTTTTTTTTTTTTTTTTCTCGACATTTTTACCTTAAATGTCATATCGGCTGTGCAATGGCGATTTCAGGTGGCAACTTGAATCTGGAAACAATGTTCTTACCATTTCGTATACTCTTGTTACCAATAGCAAGCGAATTTCTTCAGTTTATGGAGAACCGCGTGAAGATGGCGCCACGGTTATATAATACATGGTATATAGTATATAGATTATAGAACTATATATATGTATGTATATTATCGCGGTAAACTAGAAAATAATTAGACATACATTTTTTTTAACATTCATTAATTAAATTCGCGATTGATTTAAAATTGCAAATTATTGTTTATTTATTATTGTTTTTCTTTTTTTTTTTCTCCATTTTTCTATGAATTTATTTAGGAATAATTAGAGTTTGAAGAGTTTTCTTTCTATGTAGGTATACGGTTAGTTTGAAAAACATCATTACGGTGTATCGTATAATAAATAAATGGATATAACAACCCTTGGATAACTAAAAAAAATCCATTAAACTCCGCAGGGCGCGGTCAATTCCCTTTTGTATAATACGCACCTATATAATCGAGGTATATAACTATACACCTCATGCATTATAATATAAACGATAAGAAAAGAATATTACGGCTTAAACTATTCATATACGTTTTACAAAAATGCCTCCTTGCCACAGGGGGCCAAAAAAGACTATAACGCTGTATAGCTATCAAACCTGCAACCTCGAGCATATGTATACGTAATTCTTTCGTACTCAACCCCCTGTACTTATACCTATTCTTTTTTTAATTTTTTTTAAATCTTTTTTTTATATAAAACAGGAATAATACGGGGTTTGCTTTGTTCAACACGAAATTTGATGCCGATGACACACTTTCCGTTCTACCTATATAATACCCTACAACCATCTTCGTCGGTGATTTTCCTCATTTCAAAGAGCATCTCTATTCTTTTTTTTTTTTACAGTATATTTCTAGATTCTTTCCACAAGGGTGAACCTCGTCCTCGGGGCTCGGGTTAAAATTCTGAAATCCTAGAGAAATCCAAAAATGTTCATCCATTACAAATCTCGGGGCCTTGTCTTTCCGGAATTTTGAACAATACGAAATACTTTTTGATCAATCTTCGAATTTTTCTAAGCGATTCATTTCAGTTTTTTTTTTTTTTTTTTTTCACTTCGCATACGAATTGATAATGAACAAAGGGTATATGAGAATTATATATACCTCCGTGGAAAAAACGGAGTAGGATATCCCTTATCGAATCGGGTAACGGCAGAATTTTATCGCTAACCGTCGTCGCGTCCCTTGAGTTTAGCGGCCAGGTAAATAAGGTACTTGTTTCAATGCCCTAGCGGTGCCTTTAAGATCTAAGCCGAGAAATTTGCATACGCGTAAAAGATAGAAAGAGATGAACGTTGGCGGAGAATTTAGCTTATGTTAATATTATCCAAAGTTGGAACAAAGGGAGGCAATGCAGCTGCCCGCTGGCCAACAGCATAACGATTTTTTCTCTACTTTCGTTCTTTTTTTTTTTTTCTTTCTTTTATTAAAGATCGCGATACCTACCACATTCACATGAAATGTAATATCAACTGGACATTAAACATACGGAGTCTATATTTCAATCGTTAGAAAAAATAAAAATCAAAAAACCGTCATTTTCTATACTTCGATTCATTCCGATGATTTAAATTTCCAATTTTTAATGTTGAAAA
The DNA here is from genome assembly GCA_944452935.1 of Rhogogaster chlorosoma. Lineage (NCBI taxonomy): Eukaryota > Metazoa > Arthropoda > Insecta > Hymenoptera > Tenthredinidae > Rhogogaster > Rhogogaster chlorosoma. The sequence goes on along the minus strand of OX101803.1, from coordinate 22,508,296 downwards.
ACATTTGACGTCGACATATTTTTATAGAAATAAATAAATAGCTGAGACAGCTGTTCGCGCCTACGCTACAGATTTTTCATACCGTATGAACAAATTCTTGGATCACCTTGGTAATTATTACAGACTCTATAGTTATACGTTTTGGCTGGTCGTCAAACGTTCGTATTTTATTATTAGGGAAAGAAGAAGAAAATAAAAAAAAAAAGGGAGTAAAAATTGAACACAGAATAAAAGTTGAAAATTATTCTCAATTTTTATACGACGATGAGAAAATGGTGATATTTACGCACGAGGGGGGAAATTATATGCCCGACTTTTTGATTGGGCTCGACGGGTGGTTAGAGATTTTTGGTCCATAGGTGGAGAGGTGAAAAGAACGGGGGATGGGGGGGGGGGGGGGGGGAAGAAGGATACTTCGAGTTAGTAGTCACGTCTCGCGTCTTGGGGTCTCGGGGTCTCGCGAGGTGTGAAGAAATGACAGCTAAATGGAGCGAGAATGCACTCGAGTAACAAGATTTATGAAAAATAAACGAAACCATCCCGCCTGCTTGCCTGACTGCTTGCATCCACGCCGACGGACTTGATCGGTGTAGGTGTGCAGGGTGTTCTTATATGCACTTTACACGAACCCATACACACCTATATCTATATACATATGCAGGGATATTAACAATATGCACGAATCTAATAATCGAAAATATTCCCTGCAGCTAGCCTAACCCCTTTTTTACTTTCTCAGTTTATACCAGCATCCCTATATATAATATGTTAACGATCGCTAATCATATTCCTCGTTAAATTCATGCCTTAATTCACCTGCCTTATATTACATATAATTAAATATCCCATATGGTTGTTAATTTTTATTATTCTTTTTTTTTTTCTTATTTTTCCTTCGAAAACCGTGACTAAATAATTTTATTTTAGGGTATTACAGCTGACAATGAGTCAAGTGTATTATATATATAGTACAACGTGGCGAAAAGTATACATAAGGGTCGAATCATCATGCGTGTGCTTTTTTTTTCCATAATCTCTGATACTTATGCACGGGGGTGTTCCGGGGTTCTTTTTTCTCTCTTCTCCTTCATTCCGCACGTAACGGATGTCGACGTTTTCTATGCATACCTATATCTACGTTACGTCACGTCTATATAATCGTATTATAAAACTGCAGGGCGACAGGATATACCATTGGTACACCTTGTAACTAAACGTATACAAATGAAAAAAAGAAAAAAAAAATACCATTTCTATACACCTTGATAATTATTTTCAAAAATATCATTCCGACTCATATATATTTCACACACTCTGACATCTACCCATATATATAGTATAACAAAGATACGTACGTAGACACGTAGAAAAGTGGGACGCGATCGTAAATTATCGAAACATTTCTCTTGAATAGTTCTTTTTTTTTCTCTCTCTCTCTCTTTCGTTCTATATTTTCTGTCTTTTTTTTTTTTTTTTCTTGCTCCTTGTTTCGATTAAACTAGCCGCACGTGTGGCCACCGAATTGAGTAATGTAATGATGATATATCCTTATAGACAGACGACGTAGTCACGGCTACAGGTAGCGTGTAGTAAGATATATATATATTCAGGGTGCTGCACCCGATGCATGTTCTAAGTGTATATGTACAGATTGTTGCACGTGAGGCGTACGTATCTACGTAACTTTGAATAGGTAGATATATAGACATATGTATACGTAGCTGAGTACATATCAGTATAAGTAGGTATCGAGAGCTATTCAACTGTCAAACTGTCTCGATAGGCATCAGGGACGTAAGATTTTTCCATCACTCTTCGTAACTCGTCGAATTATATTTCAAGTGACGATTGTCGGTTGTCGGTTGTCGGTTGTCGATTCTCGGTTTACGATTGTTTGTCGATTGTCTACAGTAGGTACATACACCCATGTATGTAATATATTATAGTGACGAGTTACGAACAAACCATTTGGGCAGTATTGGTAAGCATTACTCTCGAGGGATATCGACGACAGCTGAGGCCACATAGATATTAGATAATATTGTATATTATGCGCTTTAACGACGTCCGTATTATGCCGGATCCCGAAAGCCAAAGAATCAGAAAATTTTGGTCCATTTCTCGGAACTTGAAGACAAAAAAAATAGTCCATTATAATCGAGACCCTTATTACGCAAATATATACATTTGAAATATTTTCCCAAATCAGCTGTATAGACTTTCGGGAGAATGCCATTTCTAAAAACTGTGAATCAGTGATATTCAAATTTGGAATTCTCACAGCTCAAGGACTCTTACAATTAATGATTTTCCAGCAGCATCAGCTTGTTAATAATCAATCAATCGTGCATCAAGATTGCGTTCAACGACGGATCTAATTGATTCGTTTATTGCTCCGCTATATAACCGGACGTGTATATCATTCCTGTACGCAACATATGTGTAATAGATAAGATACCCGCGATGATTTTGCTATATAGTAAAAATGTAACACGTGGAGAAGAAATGAAATCGTAATATAAATGAAAATTTCCAAATCACTGCATAGATATCTGATCATATATATATACTTATACATACATAAATCATACAGGAATATGCGGATTAAATTAAAGCAAACTCTGATATCCCATCGTGGATTTAAACTCTTGGCAAAGATCTCGTTCTGCAGATAATAAACCGTAACTGTGCCGCGTGTATAACGATACACGCGTATATATGTATACCTACGGCATATTACTCTCGGTCAGTACCCACTCAGTACCTCGTCGTACCTCACCTGGGGAGGACTGAACGATGGGCCGGTGCGTATAGCACCTGTCGTCGTCCTCCTCCAGCTTTCCGGCTTTGCCTTTTGCTTTTGCTTTTGCTTCTTGTCTTTTGTCTTTTCCGTATATATATATGTATACAGGTAATATACAATACTGTACTGATTCCGACTTACCGAACCCTGGCGTTATTTCTTTACTCTTTTTATTTTTCTTAGTTTTTTTTTTATTTCTTGCTTTCCGCGGGGCCACGAGCCGCGAGTCACGAGTCACGAGTCACTCGAGTCACTCGAGTCACTCGAGTCACGAGAGTAGTCACCGCGGTTTAAACCAGACCGACTCACGCGTTCAGTATACGTTCTTCACTCGGACTGATAAGACCTTGAATGATCGTGTCTGCCCGCCCGCACGCGTAACTTAATCGTTGTCTCATACCTTTTACGCGATCTTTTTTATCACTGCAGCCCCGTAATCATCATTCGTATATATTATATATTATACAATTATACGTGTCACGCACACATATGTAATATCGATGATGAATTATGTAAAAGAGAAAGAGAAATTGACTGAAGTAATTGCATCGGGGGGAAAATGTGATTCGAAGTGATTTTTCGTCGATTACCAATTCATATTTTTTTTCTACACCCTGTTTCCCTCATTTCTTTTAGACAGGATTTTTTTTTCTTTTTTTTTTTTAAACTTCATTCTTCATTCTTCAGTATAATTGTGTTGTCTATGAGACAAATCATGCAGCTATGAAACACTCGGTGGTTCGGAGTGTTTGAAAAAGTATAAATACTGTGCTGCAGTCTGTGCGGTAGTTAAAAAGGTTAACAAGTAAAACAGTAGTTTTCCCTTGCTCAAGGTACATACATCCGTTCGAGTTTTAAAACGTTTTAGTGAAAGCATAAACGAGGAATTTAAAGACAGAGAAGAGGAGAGAAAAAATGTGTCCCAACATCCTGTATGGGTTTTTGTTGTACCACTGAATCGAACACCTCTGTCGAATTCTTTTTCTATTTTATTCCTTATTCCTTTTTTTTTCATTATATTCTTATTTTTATTATTCTCGTACGATAAGTTGTACAAGTAAAGTGAGGATCAAACGTCAAGGAATTCAATAAAGAAAACAGAAGGAGAAACTACCACGTAGAATTTTACCACTTTTTTCATTAAAAGTGACTAAAGTTCCATATTACGTGTCGCAAAGTTTCTCAAATTTATATATATATACATATCATAATTTATCTAATTTGAAAATTGGATCAATTTACTCCTCTCTTCTCTAATATACGATCGATAAAAAAAAAAAAAAATATCATCGAATCGTTGCAGTGTGGATATTAGACACTCCGAAGGTAAGACCATGCATACCGTTACGCAAGATAATGATTAAACGATAGTTGAAATTAATTATAAAATTTTTCATTCCTCATTTGGAATCTTTTACTTCTTTATTTCACGCATATATCTATATACCTCGCACCTATACGGCTACTTTGCTTTTTATTTATCTATTCATAAACGTATAAACTCAACTGACGTCTAATTTGATTTCGGATAAAGTAAAGCGATAAATAATAACAGAATATATATATATGTATATATATAGGTATAAATGTTCGGATTAATTCAAAGGCTGAAATACACTCTTCGTTGATGATCGTCATTCTGTATCTCCGAACCGTTATAGGAAAGTATATTTCCACCGCTTTCGACTCGGTCGTCGACTCGGTCCTACAGGCTTTAATGCCTTCCCACTGATTTTATTATCGCTCTTTCTTTGCATAGAGAATAATTGATACTTTTTCTTTTCACAATTTGAATAGCTTCGATATAATTAAATAGCCAATTAAATTGTTTTGAAAAATTTCGAACTTTTTATTTTTAGTTCTTTTTTTTTTTTATATTTTCACCAAAAATTTTGCATTCTTTTACACAATTATTTTCATCTCATCTAACGGTATGCTAGCTCGTGTTCAATCAGCACGTATACCAGCCGTTTACGTAAACTCAATTTATTTCTATTAGCCATTCGGTTTTATTACGGGTTTAAAAAAATTTTTTACATATCTATGGCCACCTAGTGTATGTAAAAATGTCTTTTTCAATTAGCAGATAGTAACGAGTTGTGTGCATTGACTATAATCAATATCGTGAAATGTTACGCGGTTTGAGGTGGTCCTCCGCGTTTGATGTATCCATAGTTGTATTATATTCTATCCTCACTAATACCGCTGCCTAAAATACGGGCCAAGGTATGTAAGATTATATCTATAAGACCGGAGAGAAGAGAACTAGCTGTAAGCTCAGGCGGTAAGGCGAAAATAGCGTAAGCTCAAGCCACGAAAGACTATTTGCTCGTTAGAATACAGCCGCTAAGTGACTGTCAATAAAAGAATATAGAAATCCACGTATCGCCTTAAGCAGGAGCAGAATACGCACGGAATATACACACGTACGTACCTCCGCCGTTGCGTTACGTACTTTATACTTGCATACAAACTTGCGAAATTATCGTATCGTAAAAAGAGTAAGAAAAAAGAAAAAAAAAGAAGAAAATAGTAAAGAATTTTTCACAATTTTGTCCAAACTTTCGGTAACCAGCCTGATTCGCGATTCGTGTTTTGCTTCCGCTAGTAAATCCTTGCACACCCGTTCATCCGTGAAACTAGACGCGAAGTATGTTACAGTAAAGTGCATACATAAAGCGTGCGAAATTTACTGCAACTTATCCATTGTTAGGTGCAAACATTAACCAAAGAGTAGAGTTGTTCTTGAGTAAATTATTTGTTCAACGGAGCCTATTTTCCCTATTTTCTTCATATTTTTTTTGCTACTCGAACGTTACACCTGTTGCATATAACGTCACCTACCGCATAGATTGGTGGTAGACTTTCGATAAATCGCACGAATTCAGGCCATTATTTATCGCACTTATTACACCACCGGGTTTATTTAAATATTACGTTACGTTATTGTATTTGCATTTGTCTAATATACAGAAATCAGACTTGATTCGATCAGACTTTTGAAATCAAAGTGGTGAAATTTCAAACGAAAATAGGGACCTTTTTCAACATTCTTTTTTCTTTTCTTTCCTTTTTTTTCTTCTTTCTCACAATTAGTATACATCTTATATGCTAGAAGCCAGATATTAGGGTGCGGGCGACAATGAATGGGGGAAAATGAAGCCTGAAATATATAACCGTTTCTTCACTGCACAGATGTCTGTGAATAATTTATTCGTCTAGGATATTCATACACACGGGGTTCTATGCTGCATCTGTTATTGAAGGGAAAATTGTATACGTGTATACGTATAGGTATATACACGTATATATGGTAGACAATCTTCTCAACGCGATTGAAATTATTTAATCGAACGAGTAAGGAGCAAATTACTTCCGCGTTTTCGTTGATCATTATTATCATTATTATTATTATTATTATTATTATTTTATCATCGTCTCGTGAGGGAATTGACCCGCTTCCTGATCGTTAATATGCCTTTGCAATTAAGCGAAATTAAGCCACCGCATATGTAGACATACAGTAAGTATGTAGGTATATATATACACCTATCTATACACTCGCTTCCCTCTTGAGATTTCGCGCGAGTCTTGCAGGTTTGATAATCAAGATATATAAGATATTATAGGCAGTAACACGTACGTACGCGAAGCAATATCGATCGATCTTTAGTGGAATATGGGAGGAGCGATTGGGATCGAATGAGAATAATGAAAAGAAAAAGAAAAAGAAAAGTATATTATAAATTAATTGATTGAAATATGAAATAATTTTATTCCCCTCTTTTTTTTTTTTTTTTTATTAAACTTCACTTCGGATTGTGTAAGTTTGATGAAAAAATGGTAAAGAAATATATATGTATGTATATAGGAAGAGAGAGAAAACGTATGGGTATGTAAACTTAGGTACTATTACACCTGTAACAGCACCTGGGTATACTTATGTATCTATAAGCTAATTGATATTCACCTTCCGCAGTAAAGACAAAGTGTCGTAAGCTAGATGTCGCGAGTCAGCTATATGACTAGAAGGATTATTACATGTATATAATAAATTTCTGGCACAAGAGATGATAACTAATGTAAGTAAAATATCTCGCAAAGTATATTTATTCTTTAATACATGTATGTATATATATATATAAAATATATTCAACTTGTATTAAAGCAGGAATTATCATTGATAAGTAAAAAGAGGGAAAGAGAGAGAGAGAGAGAGAGCTACGAATGACTCGAAAGTAATTATTCATTCTATACGGTCTCGTAAATCCAACCCATTAAACCGTCTTTATAACGTACATACCTATAACTATACATTCTTCATTCGGATCCGTGGCTCTTCCTTAATTTTCTATTTTTACTCGCATTGTATATAAGGAAAAAAGAAAGAACGAAGGAAAGACAGTGAGAAAAAAAAAAAAAAAAGAAAAAAGGAAAATGCAAGGGGGTTAAATCAACGGAGGCGTAAGCTGCGAACTATAAAAGGTCTCTTCTTAATCTCCTTGACGAATCAACGGCGCCATTGATATTCTTAGTGTCCTAATATTTAGACCCTTTTGGCTCGCGTAAACAACGCGGTGAGTCGGCGACTTGGGATTAGGGAGGAAAGTTATTTTTTTTTTTTTATTTTTCTTATTTCTTTTCTTACTTTTCGAGGGTGTTGTGCGAGAAGAGTCGCTTACATTCGAGCTCACGAGATCTAAAGCTTGAAGACGTACGTCGCGTCGCGTCGCGATCGTTTCGTATACCACTACTATAGCACAAACGTAAAAAGCCGAGAGAATAAGGATTAGAATGTAATTGACGACGTTGGTATTTAAAATACGTATTTAGCGGTAATACTGTAAGAGATTTTATAATCCTTCGAAATAACGAATTCCTCTTCTTCACCAGGTCTTTATAATCCGGTATATATTTTATCCCCGAAAAACTAAAAGAAGAAAAAAAAAAAAATTGAAACAAATTCCAGAAATATAAATTTGCGGATTTGTTAATTTGTATATGAAAATAATATCAATTATTAACTCGTCAATATCAATTCCTATATATGGATTTCAAAACCACGGAGCAAATCACAGCAGTTAACTCATTCCACTATACCTACCTACTTTATACTCGGTATACGAAATCGATGAAATCAATACACCAAAGAGTATAACTATGCGAAAGTAGATACATATATACAGCACGACGTATCCGTATGATATGTTATACTATTGTTGCGGTCGGTTTCTTTCTACACGCTAAGAAAAATCTCTCCCCCCCCCCCCCCTCTCTCTATATATATATATATATATTATATAATATAATATTATAGGTATGTATAATTGTATATAGATAAGATACAGGAATAGTCGCGGTCTCTCTTTCCTTAATTTTTACACACATGTATGTACGTAGTTGTATATATACATAATAGATATGTTTGCGGTGTTTTATACGTCGGTATATATAATCAACCTGCCGTTACTCACTTACTCACTTGCTCACTCGTTCACTTATTCATTTACTCATTTATACACTTGTTATACGGATCCGGCATATATTTACGGAGGTATATATCATCCGTGAGGAAAACGTCAGTCGACCTTGTCGCCTCGTCGTTATACCGATAAGCTAGGTGGTAAGTTTGCGTCACGGCTAGTACGCGAGTTACAAATATACTTAGGGTACATACATTCATACATAGATATAGGTAAGCTTGTATTCGGGCGATTAGAGGTGAGTGACCCACTTAATACTTACAACTTGCTTGCCGTATAGGTATAGGTATGTTACCTTAGTTAGAACACCAACTGTATATGCATATAGGTGCACCTTATACCTACTGCACTTTACGTCAAGCCAATGCTGCAGCTGACTCACATCAGTCGCTACAGGTGTCATATCTCATACTTTCGGAACTTCCTTCTATATGCTATATATTCAATATTTAGATCTAACATATATATATATCGTATTTTGAGGAAAGAAAGAGAAAAGAATTTTCACTCTTTTTACTCTTTTTTTCTATTTTTGTCGAATTATTTCACGACAGATTTATCAGAGTTATGGTAGATAGGTAGGTATATATATTATGTACTAGAAACCCGTTGTCAGTTAGTTTATAGTAATTCTCGTTGATTATCGAGCCGGATAAAGTTACTATTGAATATGGAAAAGCGCAGGATTTCAGTTCTATATGACTCGGGTGTAGGTATATCTTGTCTTATAGTCTACTGCTCTGCTCGTGTTTCGATAGCTGGGTTATCTCATATCCCCAACGCGGTGACTCTTTCTTCTTCTTCTTTTTTTCTTTATTTATTTTTTATTCTCTTTTATACTCTCTTTTTTTTTTATACACTTTTATGTACACGATGTTAATAAGTAAACCAACCAAACACATTCGACAAAATCTATCATTTCGTTATCAAACGGATTATAAGGCACACATTCATACACACTGCTGCACCTGTAGAAAATTTTCTATTCTATACTTGTATCCTATATCCTGTATACGTATACGTATATATTTATATATAATATATGTATCGGTTTTTTGGTCACTTTTTTCGAGTTTCTTTTTTTTTTTTTTTGGACATCTGACTCCCGCTCGCTAATGACCACTGTAATAGGACTGCCAGTCGCGCAGAAGTTTGGTAGTACGAAGTTCCAAGCTTCTAGGCTTAATATTTCGAGCTAGAGTATAGAATAGTGTGATCCACGGTTTTGGTCGATTTTATTCCCATTATTCTTTGTTTCTTAAAGCTGTAAAGAGGTATCGGGGTCTTTAAACCGGGATAAATAGTTTTATTCATCTAGTGTATTGATGAATTGAATAATGTCATTTTTATACGTGTTCGATTCAGACTTGAGAAGAAAAGCAAAAAAAAAAAAAGAAGAGGATAATCTTATTTTTACTCACAAATATAAAATTTTATCGACTAAATCGCTACACGGTTTTATAATCGTTACAATTTGTTGGTACAACTATATTAATACAGGTACTGTACGGATACAGATATACTCACATATAGATACCAGAAACTCTCCGGAAAAGAATTCCTAAGGTTTTGGTTATAGCAGTAAGTAGGGTATACCCTCACATACAGAGATCCCTAGATACTCGTACATATATTTACACATCAGTAGTCAAGTGAATACTACAAGAAAAAAAAAAAAGAAAAAGAAAAGAGGAAAAGAAAAAAAAAAAATCTCATCTTAGATAAGGATGTTGGTTTTGTTGCTCCGTCGCTATTATTATGTCGGTATTACTGTTAGCTACGTTCTTTCATTCTTTATTTTATTTTATTTTTTTTCTTATTTTTCACAAATTCTAATCAAAAATTTCTCACTCTTGACAATGTATACACACACTGCATACGTCTACTCGAAGACACACATTATTACCATATAAATTACGCCATGCACGTGATATCGGGTAATACCGTTCGTTCGTTCGTTCATTCACTACATGTACGTTTTTTCGCGACAAGATCGCGGTGATACTATAATCACACGCGAGTCCTTTTATATCCTTTTCTTCCAAAGTTCAGGCTCATTTCAGAACAGTTCTACAGTTCATGTTGGCTTTCGGGAAAACGTGTTTTTTTTTTTTTGTTTTTGTCTTGCGAATGAGGCGACAGTTTCACAGACATATCTCGGTGTCGGGCTCCGAGATTACCGGGTACGTTACTGGTCCAAACCACGCGAAAGCTCGACGCGGTCTCGTGCGCAATTTTCGCGGTTTGCGGCCTGGCCACGTGGTGCTCCAATTCATTCTCTCACAGCGGCCATCGCAGTTGGTAAGATTCGCACGTAGGCCTCCTCGGTTCATTATTCGATCAAATAATTCAAACAGAATTTAGTACAGAGATACGAAACAAGAAAAAAAAAAGACAAAAAAAAAATTATCATCAACATTTTCTACCGAATTTTATTTATTAATTTTTTTCTCTCTCTCTAATTCCTCTAGTAGCAAAAATTGAACCACGTATAGTTTATGGATTAATAAACATGTAGTAAGGAGGGGAAAAAATGATACACACTTCTACTCAACCCCTAGGCTAGTTTCCCCTACCATACTTCTCTACATCGTGTAGTAGGTGGGTATAGCAAGAACTCGAGTCTTGCTCGTAGCTATCGTAATGCCAAGTGCATAATGGTGATAAATCACAATAAGCACGCGTGTGTATCGGTGTGAAATACCAAACTTAGTTTAGTCTCTCCGAAGGCTCGAGGGTATGGGGAGAAAAAAAAAAGTATATAATATATATATATATATGTATTCATATTGTTAGCGGATTGAGCAAATAAAATTGATCATTGTTCGAAGAAAAGTGTGCGTTTCTTCGTTATCTTTATCTCTCTTTTCATTCCCAATTTATTGTTCTTACAAACTCATTTTCACCGGCTTATAATCCGCTTCGTGGACGAGGTGGGTGGACAGATTTGTCACTAATTAAAACCACTCGAGTATATAATGAGCTTGATTCAACTCCTGATAGGCCCGAGACACAGAATGGCGAAAGTGTGATATGGGATTCTTTCGAGGCCCTATTGTGGACGGGGTATACGTATATAGGTGTATAAATTGTTCTCTCGTTTTATGTACGGACCTTAGATCGTATCAATCAACGGTGTTAGCGGTCCTCGAACAGGCCGAGAAGAACCGTCATTAAAATAATTAGCCGTGTTATTTTCATTCCTTATATATTTTCTTTACTAGTTCGGTATCAAATCAGACCTCGTGTTACGATTGTTCAAATATATACATAAGTATGCATACATAGGTATAGTGATAAATCTGCATCCAAGCTGATTTCTTCATCTCTACAATTTCTATGACTCTAAATAACCAGCAGCGTATCTAATCGTGTTAAAAATAAGACGAGTGAGAGACAGAGAGAGAGAGAGAGAGAGAGAGAGGTAGAGCGGGAATCTAATTGCGTGTGAAAGATAAAGGAGAGAAAGAAGAAAGAATATAAATATACACTATATAATAGAGAAGAATAGATAGGATGCGGTTAGTTTAGCAGCTGGAGTGAAGGGATTGAAACGAAACCGTTTGGACAATAGAGGTCTAATCATTCTTTTAATTAGACAAAACTTGCTCGTCATTGTCCAGTCGTGACCACCTGATTTCCTTATTTCCTTCCTTGTTATACCTACCACTCATCCTCGCCTCTTATTCTCGCGACAAACAATACCTCGTCATCCCTAAATGAATACAATGCACAAAAACAACTCTGTGTGTCAACTCGTGGAGGAGGTACTAGTCCAGGTTTTACCGCCACCCACGACTCGGGATGAAATATATATATATACCGAAAGAAAGAAAGAAAAAAAAAAGAAGAAGGAAAAGAAGAAAGAAAGGGAGAAACAAACAAACAAACAAACAAACGTTTCTACTTTGGTCAAGTGCCCTGCGAGGCAGGGTCATCGAAAGGAACTGTGCAGTCTCTGTGTTTGTATAAAAGAGCGATATATAGAGAGAGATAGAGAAAAAAGTTTACTTCTTATTTCTTTCTTATTTTTTTTTTTGTTGGTTTCTTCTTTATTTGTTTAATATCCCCTGCGGAGTGCAGACAGAGGGATGGAGAATCGCCGATGTACGGTTAAACCGAGTGTGTTACATGCGGCACCACACCTAGGTGGAATAAATTTCCATACTACTCTTATGGCGAGGTATGGATAGGCACATACCGCATCGTTATACGAAGAACTGGGGTTAGAGACTCGTATACTATACCTATACGCACATATACATATGCATGAATCTAAGGACACAACATATATCGGGAGAAAAGAGAGTGCGAATATAATTTTCAGTATCTTGCAATTAGTGATTTTTTTTAATTAACGATTATTCATGGTCAATTATTTCGTCCAGACGAATTAACCTCTTATTTTTCTTTTTTCTTTCAAATCGTTTTCTCACTTTTCTCTAATCAAAGGATTGCTGGAAGTAGCAATGGTCTATGAGTCGTTCGTCTTTGCGTGCTGTGCTGTGGATAATTTCTATAAAAAATTTCTTTCAATTTATGCAATAACGTGAATATATATCTCACCATAGATCTATGTACCTACTTCTTCTATATATATACAGGTACTAATTCAAGACTCGTACAACCAGATCCTGTAGTAGGATCGGTTCTCTACTGCGTATATAGGTGTACGTATATACTATTGCAAAATGTAAATTAGATTTATAACTACAAATTTATTGTGGAGCACCACACTTGGACCGATCCCTCCAGCACGCATCCTCGACAAGGTGATTTTACTCGGTTTATCTCAACCGTATATGAGACTAAAGGACACGTACCCAGGTATCTTTAACAGCAAACTATCCTCGGACAATATATATATACATCGTGCCGAATTTTAAAAAAACTACACTGACTCGCCTACGGAAAGGATATTTCCTACAAGTTTTCGACTGAAATAAGCGAAATGAGTTTCCGTAAAGAGGATCTTTATTAGAATGAACCCCCATCTCGAGAAATAGAAGAAAATTTCTGGATTTTTCGGCTCTCGGAGTTTACATGTTCTGTAATTTGTACCCAATTTCGTTTATTTGCTTGAAAGTATGTTGGAAAAGTTCAGTGATCATCGAAGGAACCGTGCGAATGATTTTTGTACGTTTATCTATATTTTTCTTGATTTTTTAAATCCTTATTTATTTATTTTTTTGATTATATTATGGATTCTAGGTTCTGCCATTTCTCATTTCAAATTCTCAGCTGGGTGTTATTTTTTTTGGTCGGAGTCTTGCAGCAGTTCGAAGAAGTTATGTGTCTGGACGAGGAGGTTTCTTCTTCTTCTTCTCTCTGGTTTGTCTCACAGACTTAGAATAATGGGATCGTAAAGTTACAACGCGGTTATCAGACTACAGGTTTTCCACTATAACTCGAATGACCCGGAACCCGCGGATGACGAATGACATAATAATGCAAAAATTTTTTCTTAGTCTTATCTTCGTTTTCATCTCCATTTATTTCTCTACTGTATAAATTAACGCCTTGGCTATATCCACTCCGTGTGTTACCTATACCGGTATATCGTATATTACACTCGAGTCAAACGACTCTAAAGAACAGAAGAAAAAAAAAAAAAAAAAAAAAACAAGAAACAATTTTCTGATAACGTTTCAAGAAAAATTAAAACCCAGACACCCCTCGATCCCATTCATCTTGTTATTCATTCTCTGCACCGATCGTCATGCGGATGCACGATCTGCACGAAGTAGATATAGATGTATAACTACATGATGCAAATCCGTGACCGACCCTACCGAGTCATAAGTTTCTGGATACCTTATGCCTAAAAAAAAAAAAAAAAAGAAAAAAGTGAATGCTTCATTCTGCAAATATACGCAGAGGCTACCGAGGGTCTTTTCTCGAGCCGGACCTTCGGAGTATAATATTTCAAATCGTATTTTCTTCTCCTTTTTCTCATCTTTCGAAATTCGCCAAGTGAATGTTTCTATTTGAAAAAATGAAATATGGAAGCTGGGACCACCCTGGTCCTAAATCCTTGCATTTTATTGCCACGAAATGAAACTGTAAGAAATTTGTTATTCGAAGAAGAAAAAGAAAAGTTTGTTCAAGCCTGAAGAAATTTCTAATAATTGACGAAAAAAAAGAATACGAAAAAGTAGCTCGAGTCTATTCAATAGTCACCCACGCAGTAGTGATCCGGCTGTGCATTCTGACTTCGAATTTTCATTTCCAATACGATTGAATAATTTATAGTTTCTCGGTACTACTTAGACTAATTTCTCTCCATCGACGTCTGACTCCCGATTATTCGAGTTCTAATTCACTAAATCTCCGTACATTTCTCATTCATTCCTAAACGAAGTGGACGGAAATCTCAGGTAGACAGACGCCCGTCCTTTTTAGGGAGTAGGAAAAAAAAAAACGAAATTGTAACAACTTATCACGAGTGAGCTGATTACATTCTCGTGTATAACGATCGTCCGTCGTTTCCAGAGGTCCTGTTCCTCCTTCCTCTCTCTAGCCAACGGCTAATTAATCAATCACGTATTGTAACCACGCGTGTATCTAATTAGAGGAATTTTATTACTCTTTACTTCCATTCAATTAGAATCAAGATTTTTAAACGCCAATTCCAGCAACGCGTGTGTTTTACGTCCCTAGGGTTCGCTGCACATTGTATATACGATCGAGGGAGATTTCGGGGTTGACACCCTACGGGGTTTCGTACCGGGTCTGCGGGGTATCTACCCTCTCCAAATTCATCTGTATAACTGCTATAGCACACCTAGTGTGTTTCACAATAGACGTGCAGTGGCATTAATAATAAGTCAAGAACAAACTAGGGTTCTGGGTTATCTTTGCATGCATTTGTCACCGAAAGGGTTCAGCTCGAAGTAGACTCGGAAATTGTTTCCGTGAATTAACCCCTCGCTCAGTTTCGTTAAGGACCCCATAGATTTTTCATTTTGTACAAGAAACTTGACGCCGCTATTTCCCTCTTCAATAATACGACCGTACGAGATCTCTTATATTCGGGATAAGCTACGTACGTGCAAACAGACGCGGGGATATTATCGAGCGATATTATCCCGGTTTAAACAAATAGTAAATGATCGATATTCGGGGGTCGTATAATGCGACTCTCGGGATTATTCAAGCCTCGATTTTTTACCATATAAATAATGGATGGGAACCCGAAACGTTTCATCTTCCTTCACCCTTATATACCTACTAGTTCCTCGCGCGAGCTAAGGGCATAGACGATCGGTTCACTGCGGGAACTGTGTCATCTGATAAGAATTGAAACCGAAACCCAGACTGATTTTATTCGTCTTGAAAAAGTAAGGAGAGAGAGAGAGAAAATAGAAGGACGAAAAATACGGTATAACTCAGGGACTAATTTCACAACCCCTTTGTTCATAAATCAGTCCGTCGCGGGCGCCACCGCGCTGTTGATTCTCAATGGCTTAAAGTGGCTCGAATTTTTCACTCGATTCTCTATATACCAACTCGCATCGATCTGTATATTAGAATTCGAAATTTGGATCAATGAGATTAAGGGCTCCCTTATTTTCATTTCTCTCTATACCCACGCAGCGTCTAAGGGTGAAACAATGTCGGTTATAAATTTGAGGAGAGAAAAGGGTGACTTTCTAAGGGCTGTTAGTTAGTTAGTTAGTCAGTCACTCACTGGCAGTCGCTTATTTGACCGATTAGATACATCCATCATAAGTCGTCCCGGCTAGGGTATAGGTATCTGATTTTTGAATTCAACTTGTGTGGTATTAGACTGACACACGACGCGACGAACCGGACGGAATTCTGGACTCTCTGAACGTCAAAGGGTGCAGGACGGTTTTTCATTGTCTAGATTTTTAGGTCGATGTCGCATATACTCCCCTCTTTTGTGCTTTTCTTATTATTCTTTTTTCCTTTTTTTCTCCTCGTACAACGGGATGCTGTCCGATGTCCATATATTTATAATCTTCTTCTTCTTATTCTTCTTCTTCTTTAAGCATATCAGTCCGCTTCGTATATCTTTGTAAATCTTGTATGCACCTATGAGCATCAATACCGCTGAGTCTGGCTGATCGTGAGAGGTAAAATTTTCCACTATCAATGTATCAATGAATAATTGATTAATTGGCTGTTTTGATTTATTTATGGAATTTTTACTGCACCCAAAAAAACTTTTAATATATTCTTATCACGTATATCATTATCGTTCCCACAATTATCATCGACAGATCTAGAAACTGTGAATTCCAGGCTTCGCGTGACGTATATTATATACCTATAAGTATACATACCTACCTATAACGGATTAATCTTCGTATATATTAACAGATTATAAATGGTAATTTGAGAACAGAGGCATAAAATTATAGGGATTAAAGAAAAAAAAGAAAAGAAAAAGAGTCGAAGAAAAACAAAAAAAACAACTTTACAGAATTTTATAGACCTATCTACAGCTACAACCATACCATATCTACCTGCATTTCGTACGTACGATAGTCAACGTGTAACTTTACGATGTGGGATTATCAAACACGTGTTGAGTCGTATAAAAGCAGATTATAATCTCATTTCGGTATAAAATGCTCTGATTTAATTCACCGATAAATTCAAGAGTCTTGTGCAGATTTCTAAAATCGATACATTCAAGTGTCTGTCTTTATATTTTCTCTCATTTTTTCTATAACATTGTTCTTCTTCTTTTTTTATCGTGAATAATGGGACAATCTCAGCTGTAAAATTAGCTATCACAATCTCTCAGAAAATCCACTGCACCGTACTCATCCCTATATCCGTTTCTTCGTCGATTGTATAATTCAGTAATCCGTTTTGTTATATTGGCTACTGTTTCAGCCATACAGGCTTATGTCCGCTTTTATGGGAAGGATTATTTTCTCTAAACACAGTTAAGTCACATCCATATAGTATTGGGATGGTTTAATCCAAAGAGATTACAATATGAACGTCAAGATATAGATACGATATGGGGAAATAGGGTGCAGGCCTTACCTTAACTCGATTTAGAAGCTTAATAGTGGATAAAGTAAAGAGTAAAAATATACCATTGATTTAGAAATTTGACAGTCCTTATACCTATATAGGATTTAAATTTAGATGAGAGAAAAAGAGATAGAGAGAGGGGGAGAGAGGACTTACGAAATCTTATATATATATATATATCTAGGTAGGTAAAGTAGAGATAGAAAAATATTTTCTACCAGCTGTCTGATAGTCGTCGTTAGTAGTTAGCCAATCATTTAAATAAATAGTCATTTTGTGTACCCTAACCGCGTCATCATCAACAGCTATGATGAGACGCCTTTACAGTTCTGATGGAACCTTAAATCGTTATCTAAATATTTTAGTAAGTATAGATACAGATTCGGCTTGACCAAGTTTTCGCATCTGTCATTAATAGGGCTTAGAAAGGTAAAGGTGGGGGTATATATATACGGTCAAACCTTTGACGTAAACAAATTTTATGTATTTTTTTTTTTTTTTTTTTTCTTTCATTTCTTTCTGACGATAAACAACTTTCATAAAATAAAGAAATAAGAACATATACAAAAACCCGTCTTAAGAGACTGATTGAGAAACTGATCTTTATCGCAGTCTAGGTATATATACAGGTATATACCTAATTAGGGGACGGGTTGAAGTTCCGAATTTTTAAATACTCCGAATCGTCAAAATTCCAAATTCGTTTCAAACGATTTCAAATTTTTCAAAACCTTCGGACATACCTGGAAGATAAAAATTTCGAAACAACGGAATTTAGACAGTTCAAAACTACGAAAGTCCAGATCCTCGAAAACTGAAAAAACCGAAACGGTCTTCTTCTTCAGTCAGGGTCCTAGTTCTATTCTGCAGTTTATCTTCCCTTCCTGTCATCGTCCTCGTAGATTAGGAGCAAACTTTTGATCAATGGTATCGTCGATTCATTGGCGTATAAAATTTTGACACAAATTTGCAAGTTCGTGAAAATAAGTTGGTCATAACTTATCGTAGATGCCAAGTCAAGTTGCATAACACTTGTCCCCATATCCGGGTGTCGAGATCGTTGGACGGTCCGCATATTAATTACTTCCGCAATTAATGATTAATTAAAATTTTTTTTTTTATATTACGGAAACTCGCTTTATCTTATTGGTTTTTTTTTACCTCTCCCAATTTGTTTTAACCGATTGTTCCCACACACGTATCTTTTCCGTCTCTTTTCTTCACCTCATTCTTTGCCTCGTCGTTCATTCATGCATACGAAGTTTTTGGGGTCCAGCTGGTATAGAGTGTGACGAGAAGTCGAACACGTTTCTTGGACCGTCGAATTACAATTTATTCCCCATTGTGAGAGACGCCCTTGGCTCATTCCCCCGTATATCCCGGTTCTTGTTTCTTGTACCTTATTTTTTTTATCCGAGTTCTTCTTTCTTCTTTTATTTTCTTATTCCTTTTTCATTTCCTTGTTTGCTTATATATATACCATATATACCTTGTATACACATACTATGTACGCTTTTCGTCCCGTATCTATAGATATAACAGAACCACGCCTTTCGTGGCGGTCGGTTTACACCGTGGTATAAGACGTCCTCTTCATCTGCCTGCCTAAATTGATTATAACATCATCATTATCTCCATATACCTAGCCGCGAGGATTTCTTATTGCTTTTATAATATCAACTTTCCGAACTGAGGATATAAAAGAATAAACCAAAAATAAACTGAAATGAAAATAAGAAAAAATGGGATAAAGCAAAATGAATGAACCCCACGTTGTCCAATTAGCTCGTCGCCAGACTTTCCACGGATATATATATACATGCGTGTAAATACATGCGTGTATAAGTATACATTATACACTTTCCAATAAAATTTATATACATACGCTAGCATAGGCGTGTATTTACCTATACATCGACAAGCTTGGTGAGAAGATGAAGACCATATCGTTTGTCATGATTATGACCGATCATTATATCACTTTAGATGGATCGAACGAGTCGATACCATCTACCGCGATCCTGATCCTAAAGGCTCGTCTTTGAGCGATCATTACTCTACTAGAAATGACACTTTTTTACTAAATTGATCAATTTATCCTCTCAACCGTCGATAATTCTTTTTCATCTCTTGTCTTCGGCTTTTTTCACAAGACTTTCAGACCTGGAGGCTCCGCTGTGGAGTGGAATGTCGAGTTTACATCGACTTCCGACTAGTAAAACCTACTTTATCTCACGATTAACGGCTTAATAGATCGAATATATTTCCGGAATTAAATCTTGGAACGAAAATGACGAACGTGTGTAGAATTTATTCGATTTAGTAAAGAATCGCACCGTCTTAATCCTGGCAGACTATTTTCGGTCTGAAATGAAACGACAATTGGCCCCACGCAAACAATGGCTCTTGATAAATTCGGGGGGAAAAAAGAAACCCGAAACTTCAAAGGTGGGGTGGTTTTCCATGAAACGAGACTTTTCCAAGTCGTAAACTTTGGTCAAACACCGTTTCTCCGTTTGTTTTCGCACCCAAAGCTCGGTTTACTGTCTACCACTTTTATATCACCCATGATACCTGCAGTTGATTCACTCATACGAGACTTATAGTTGGACCAGAAACTTGAATACCGATTGACAACGAAAAATTGTTTAATTTATCAGAAAACAACGAGATATACTTGCGCGGCGTCAATCCCCTTCCCGGGATCAGAATATCCTTGCGTGTTTCCGGGTCTCTTTTCTTACATCTCGCATTGCCCAGGAGAGTTTTTTGAAGAAGGAGAAAAAATAAAAGCAGATATCCATATGATTTATATATACGTGTTCGGTTATACACGCGAGTGCAATTATTATATCTCATTCGATTCGACCCGGATATTAAATGGTAATAAAAAATTCATCACCTTAATCATCGCCTGTATCGAGATCTGTCAACCCTTTTCAAAATCTATATAGAAAATACAGAAGAGGAAACCCGGCTCCTCGACTGTATGGGAAAGCGGAACATATAAACGTTTCGAGAAATCGTTTCGAGTCAGCCGCCTCGATCCTCGATATCCGTTTCTCAGAAAAGTAAAAAAAAAAAATCAAATCTACGAAAGACCTTGAAGATAACAGAGTCCTTCAGGCTGCGGTTATACGACAGGTGAAATATCGGCGAAATAAAATGACGAAAAGAAGAAAAAATCATAAGAATATCGATAAAATCATAAGATAAAAAAAATAGAGACGAGCGGTACTCCGCGGACGAGACGTCTTCTCCTGGGATTAACGGTCGATAGAAAGTATTTCGGAACGGTATGGCATGGCACGAAAAAGGCAGGAATAAGTTCAAGAGAGCGTAAAGAGTTCGGAGTGTTCATAATGTTCATGGTGTGTCTTAAAGGACCTCGGGGGATGTCGGAGAATGATGATAAAATTGGGGATGGCTAGAGTCGCAGTTCTAAGCAATTATAACGGGGTTTGCACAAGCCGCGAGTAAATTTTGGGAAGAAGTAAGATTGCCAAGGGCGTTTAACACAACCCCAACCCCTTATGGTTTCCTCGTAACGTTATAACGGAATATTCCGCGTCTTTCTCAATTCCGTGATAATTTTAACCCTCTCTATATCTCCTGGTGGATTACGAGTCCTGATAGTCCTGATTACCACGCGGGGAGAACGAAAATTCTTCCTTTCGAATACGAAAACGTATAATCAGCTTCTATACCTCAAAATGTACATTACAGTTTCCCACCAGCTAGGCTCGTTATCGTTTCATATTTTCTTCCTGTCAGTATATAGAGTCTCGAGTCTCGAGTCTCGAGTCTCGGCAAAGGGTCCATAGCTGGTTAGGATCTTTCTTGTATCGCGAGTTTACGAGTTTTTCGGTAAGTGACTCGGTCTCGACCCTGCAAGACGAGGTGAAGGTAGAAGAGTAGAAAGAGTAGAAGTGACATTAGTAGGGTTTTGTGGTGTAGGAAGCTGCTCCAGCGATCGGCTGCCAAGTTTAAACGTCTATTTGAAAGACGCTTGGATGACTGACGAGCCTAACCAGTCGGTATAATCTCCCGAAGTGGCGTCAAGGCTTCTTTTCTTTTCCTGTTACACACTGCACTAGTGCCACTGCACCAGTATACGTACCTATGTGCCTAAGTCTATACTTCCACTGCACCAGTTTCGGTATATAACTTTAACTCGTGTACATATATACACACATATACATCTATATATCTTCTGCCCCCGTCGAAGAGGGTATTATCTCGCAACTAGAACTCTCTGCAGCGGCACTGAAAGCGTTTGACCAAAAGAATTTCAAACTTCTTTCCTGCATCACGAAACAAGAGACTAAAGGCTAGACACCGTCTTACATTAGCTATTAGTGATATTATACAGTTATAACGAAAACTGTATTCGGTATAGAGTTCATATATTGCGTCAATTGATTAGGTTCATATTATCAGAAATTATGAATCGTCCTTTATCTACCTCCTATCACCTATCTAAACGATTTTTCTTTTATCGTACTTCGCCACGTCTCGCAATGTGGTATTCGATTCATCCACAGAGAATGATCCGCCTCTCTCAGCTCTCAGTTCAATAAACAAACAAGTTTTCTACAGAAGTTTGATCTGAACGGTTAATTCCGAATGTAATTCGTACCGTTCTTTTTTTTTCTTGAATCTCTTCATTTTTCGTAACCGTGTGACTTTTATTCGCGATCGTATGTACGATTCTATCGTCGTCCTTTGCTTTTCCTTTTCCTTTTCCTTTTTTCTGTTTTGTTTCATAATAATTGTCTTCTCTTTTTCATTCGATAAAAAAATAATTCAATCATTCAATCATTCATTTTTTCCTTTCTTTTTCAACTTGTTTCAGTCAAGTACAGAGCTAAGCGGTTACGAGTTGAGTTTCTTGACGAGGAAACGAACCGTTCGCTACGGACTAGGGAAGAGGTCTGTGGCAGTCGCGTGCTGTCCGAGACTCGCCAACCGGCCGTATACTCGCGGACGTACGCACACATTGGTAAAAAGACGAAAAAAAAAGAGAAAAAAAAAAAATAAATAAGAAAACGAGAAAGAAAGAAAGAGAGAAAGAGAGAGAGAGAAATATTGAGAGACTTGGGATGGCGCAACGGATGCTGCGCTGAGTCTGGATCTCCTCTGCCGTTGCCGTTGATGCTGTTCGTCGGTGGTGCTGCTGCTTCTGCTGCTGCTGCTGTTGCTGCTGCTGCTGCTGCTGCTGCTGCTGCTGCTGCTGTTGGTCGTCGCATCGCCGAACCCGTACCAACCAAGCAGGCGTTCTTCGTTCAGTAGTTTCCCGGACGTCGTACCGGCATCATCCTAACTGCGACAGATTCTTGAGTGCCATCGAGTACCGGAACACGGCGATTGAGATTATCGCGTGCCGGGTGAAAACAAGGGAAAAAAAAATTCAAGAAAACAAACAAGAAAAAGAAAAAAAAAAATAAAAATAAACAAGAAACTACAACAAGAAGAAAAAATTATCGTACAATTTTGTCTTTACAGTTTTTTTTTTTTTTTGTAACTTTCGATTTTTGCAAGTGCGATCGAAATTATTATTATTCTCTTCGAAGTCATTTCTGCATACGTTATTGTAATAACGATCGAAAATTTTGTTCGGTCTGATTATATTCTATAGTGAGTGGAAATTTTCGCGAAAGAAAATTTTGATTTTCTTTTTGTTATACACATTTCTTTTTTTTTTTTCTTTTCTTTTGGTTTTATATCGTTGAGGTTCGAGGTTCCTTTTATGTTATATGGTTTTGTGATCATTTGACCCTACAGTGGCTGGATATGTCAGCTGTCACGTGACAAGGATCTCGAACAAAGTTATCGGCGAGCCGAATTAATTTTGTGACCAATAAGTCGAGTTTGAAAAGAAACGTAAAAAAAAAAAGAAGAAAAAATTAAATCCTAATCTCGACAACACAGAAAAAAAAAAATTGACGATTCGAAAAAGTAAGCAAAAAAGTATCTGAAAAAAGAAGAAGAAAAAAAAAAGATAGAAAGAAACCAGAAATTAAAATTAAATTAAATGCTGAGAGGGTGAAGTGACAAAAAAAAATCTATATCGTGAAACACAGTGTGGGTTTTTTTTTTTAAAAAAAAAGGCGTTTAAATTGACTTGAGAAAAAAAATCGATTGTAATTTTGAAATTTTTTATTTATTTTTCTTAATTTGTGACGAGATTTTCATTAAAGTATAAAAACGAAGGCAACGATCGGAGAAGAAAAATAAGTGAACGAAATACGAAAAAGAGTCTGAAAGAAGAAATTTCGAAATCTCAGAATTGATAGAAAGAAGAATAACGAGAGAAAGAACAAATGCAACCACGTAAACCGATACCCTGGTTCCCAATATTTGCCAATAAACCTTTCTGAACCATATAATAATAATATTATTGTTATTATTATTATTATTATGTACTAATCACGGAAATCTCTACTATTCTCTAACTCTACTCTACTCTTCGTACCTTGGAAATTTTTCTGAGGGCTAAGATGATGCCTCGAGAATATATGAAGATTTTTATCAACCGGACTATACCGGACCACTTATTTTCGTCGATCTTTAACTCGGCTAGGATCATTCCCTAAAACAATCATTGATCAGTTATCGGTTTACCGGTGTACCGGAACCCCGGACCCCGGTGGGAAAGGGGAGAACGAGGAGTAGACAAAAAAGGGGAACGAGAAGACGAGAGGAGCCCAAAATCCACGTGGGTTTACGGGGGGCCTGCAGTGAATCTGAAAATCTGAAAAATCTGGAAAATTCTCTTCTCCATTTTCACGAAAGAAAAAAAGAAAAATAAAAATAAAAGGAAAAGGAAGACAGAAGGACACGAAGAATCAAAATCGCGGCATTTCAGGGCAGAGGAAGCCTCATCATCGTCAATGAGACCGTCATGCTGGCCTTGACCTACCCGGACGGGGCCAGGGTTCAGCACTGCGACTACCTTCCCGAAAATCCGTCAATATCGCCCTTAATCTTCGAGTTTGTGTGCCCGAAAAATTCACTCCCCTCCGATTCAAAGTCGAGAAACGACTACGCCGCGAGATTTCGAAGTCGTCATTTGCGACGGGGCGGTATTAGCCGGCGTAGAAATTCACGGAATGTTGAAAATCCATCGGGAAATTATGCCGAGGTACAAGTTCCGGCCTCATCGCCGTTGCCTTTATGCGAGGGATACAGCGGGAATCGATTTAGGTGTAATAAATCGACTGATAACGATTACGAGAATGAGAATGAGAATGAGAACGAGGACGAGGTCGAGGTCGACGTCGATCCCGGTGAAATATTTCGGACATCTAGTCAAAGCCGTGAAAAATTCTCCATATTTAAACTCGGTGAGAAGAACTGTAAATCTAAAATTAAATCTAAATCTAAATCTAAATCTAAATCTAATATACGGAGACGCGAGCTTCCCGGAAGAGAGTCCTGGCCGGGAGGCAGGCACCCGAAGGACCGCTGCTTTCTACAGCTTCTTTTAATACTCGTTCTAATAATGATCGGGTCTAATAGACACTGTGGACCTTTTGGGTCAAGGGTTAACCGTACGGCGTTTAGTGTTTTCGCGTTCGGTACCGTTGTCGGACAAGCCGACTGCGCACCGGTCGATATAATCACCGATACCGGTGTCAGGTCTGAAAGATCTGCTAATTTATCACACATCACCGGTACATCGAGGAAAATACAGATGTACATTAAGCATCGACATCTTCAGATACTCCCTGACGGTACAGTCAACGGATCTAACGACGACACCTCCGATTTTAGTGAGTCATTACATTTTTTCATTACCTTTAATCATAAAATACGTAAAATCTTTGTATGAAATCAGTTGGAAATTTCAACCACGCGAGGAGAGTTGGACTAATGAATTCGATTTCTTGGCTGACAATGGACCGGCTTCTACTCTTCCTCTTATTGTCAGTTCGTCTAAATATATAACATCGTCTCTGCCACTCGAAAGCCTCGCTTTACATTCGCGTATACGTTCCTACTTTGCCAGCTGTATATAGCCGGCGATTTTCTATTCAGTATTGCTGTCTGACCTTTGGTTTGTTCCGAGAAAGAAGATGGAAGGGGTTGCGTAGTTTTTATCCAAGCCTTTATTCCCGCGAGGAGATAATTCGGCAAATTCAGATCTCTAGGGGGAGTAGGTATGCTAGCTCGTGGGATCGCGATAATTGCAACGTATCGAACTAACGCAGGTGAGAGATAGAGGGGAGAGGGCGAGACCGAGAACGTCCATCGTGAGATACATTGATAAGTCTTGAAACGATGTAAGAGTAGCGCGTTTATCTCACAGGCATAATTCATGTTCGTTCGCAGGGAATGAAAATACTGGTTTTAGCCACGAGTGCGAAACCAGTGCGAAGATTGCTGCGTTGATATTCGCTTGATTTAACTCTCTCGTCCCGAATACTGCGGAACTTAACACCGTAGCTTCCATATATCGATCATCGACTCTTATGCTTCGACGACTTTATAGACGCTTTAGAAAAATTTCTTAATTAATCGACGCCGCACGACTGAGACTCGAGATTCAATCATTCTCATTATTATTCGCACGTATCCTTCGCGCATTTCATCATATCTTGCTGAAAATAAACGCCGGGCTTAACGATAGGTAATTAATATTCATTTTTTAAGTGAAAAGAAAATCACGTCGGATCTAGCATTCCCCGGATCATTCGACGAACCGGTCATTTAACGTAGACTCCAGTATTCTCGGCGATGATAACAACAAGACTAATGAAAATACACTAATAACGACTGTATAGAAACAATATAAGCTCGTGCCAAGATAACGAAGTATCTCTTCGCGCTGTTCGTAGAGTAGAGAGGAAAGACCCTCGCGTTGCAGTTACACTGAGAAAAGGCTGGAGTAGGTATATAAATTCTTATCGTTAAATTGTAGTGTAATATATGTTTAGACTCTGCAACATTATATGGTGGCAATATTACGTAAGGATCGCCGGGGAGGAGTAGCTGGAATATAATATAATGGAGAAAAAATTTCACGATAGACTATCATTCTATATATATATATGCATGTATGTATGTGTGACGACGCGTGTATATGGCTACTCGAATAATGGGACGTACGCGATTCGTTCACATATCTCACGCGTGATACCGACGACCTACCTCAATCTACACATGTAGTTAGAAACGATCGAAGTTGAGGTCGTATCAGACAGCCTCGACCCTGTCATCCAGCGAGTTTGATTCCATCTCTAGGACTTTCGAAGGGAAAAGAAAGGAAGAAATTTACCTCAGTCATTTTGACAGCAGTCTCGATAGATTTGTAGAGTTTTAATTGAGGGAATTCAGAGAAAGAGATAGAGAGAGAAAATGGGAATTAATAGAATTCCGAATCGTGGATAGGCATGCAGAATTTCTTTCGTTATTATTATTATTTTTTTTTTTTCTCCCTCTCTTTCGAGCGATTGAAACATTATACCTTCTCTTATTATTCTTGATCCTGTGATTTGCGAGTAGAATAACTACCCAGTCGTATTACAGATATACCTCGTGTACTCGTTATTCGTGTAATTGCTGTTGCAAAGAGAATTGATCAACTGGTTCTAGATTCAAGTCTGCAATCCGGACTTACGATCTTAAGAAAAAAAAATATGATCGTTTGCTTTAGTACCTCATATTTCATACAGCTAACATACATACATTATATCTATACCCGCGATGTACGCTTTATATGTCCAGCTATTATAGCCAGAACAAGTACGAGAGAATTCAATATACATATCTAACAATGCATCGATTTTTTTCTATCGCATCCCACGATGCGGAAATGTCGTCTGAACCTTCGATTCAGAATCAACAGGTGGCTAGAACCGAGCTGACAGGCTTTAAGATTCGCCAAAACGCGAATAGCGATATACAGGCACTTGAATTTCGCAAAAATTGATCTATACGAATTTTTTTTTTGGAGAAATAAAATTTCCCGCTAGGGTGTGCAACGGGGATTATAACAATCTCTATATATGCAGACCTACTTATAATTCTTTGAAGATTTATTATCATGTTACCGAAAGATTTAGAGTGGCACATAAATCCGGGTCTTGACATCGAGGTGTTAATTAGCTTAAGCTTTTGTGATTTAATCAACTTTCTGACAATCCGGGAGCTTGGTTATTCGTAAAATGTATCTAAACACTGCTAGACCCCTTCGGACAGAGACAAAGTGAGTACATGGTCGGGGTTTAAGGGTTTTAACACGCGTCAGGATTCTCGTTCCTCGGATTCCTATGGGCTATTAAAACGCCATGAGCTTGAACTACGCGAGTAAACGTATAAGGGAATTCCACGTGCCACACACGTCTCTCTTATTTCTTTTCTTCTCATTACTTTTACACTAGCTTCGAAAACTTCTTCAACATTTTTACATATCTATTTGATATATGAAAAAAAAAAAAGAGGAAGAAGAAGAAGAAGAAGAAAAAAATCCATCACAATGTCGTATTATTGGGAAATAAAGAAAGAAAGGAAGTAAAGGGAGGAAGGAAGGACTGCAGACAGGAACTAAACACATACGCAGATAGCCTATGGGTCGTTGCACCCCAGTTACTGCTGTTTATTTTTTCGCTTTATTAGTTTGGTTTGTTTGACTTTCATAACGTTCATTATATGAGGCATAGACAAAAGGAGAGAAAATGAGATGGATAGATAGATAGATAGATAGATAGAGAGAGAATGAAGGGGTGCCTTGGGTGGTTTTTGTCACGCCTTTAAATAGTCGGAGGTAAAATTATCCTTACTTTCTTTTGTCTGGTTATGTTTATTCTTCTGTAAGTAACGTAACACATACACAACCAACGCACACACTCCACACGAGCGTTGGTATCCTCGTAGACTAAGCTACAATATACAATAGAGGTTTGAACAATTTCTAAAAACAACCGTAAACCCCTTATTATAAACCCTCGTGGAATCTCCTCAGACACGTATACAGAGAAAAATGAGGAGGGTTGTAACTTCTCTCTTAAACACACCTACAAGGTGGTCCTGCTCAGAAATATAGTTAAAAACTGACTGAACCCTGATTCATTTATCCCCATACGTTATGCACCCGTGCCTAATACCCGCTTCATCATTCCCAAATTCGTTGTATTAAAAGTCTAATTTCATACTTTAACGAGTCTCTCGGAAGTTGAATGATCCGATCATCCCTCGGAAGTGCTAAATCAAATTGTCGTTTGAATATCGAACGGCTATACCCTCCCGAAACGCGAATGCTAATTTTACAATATACATCACTACCCAGGGCGACGTGCACGATTGAAGAGGCGCTCTCTCTAAGCAGTGGAATTGATTACCTGGCCGCGTACCCCCGGGTTACTTTATTATACTTCGGTTATATATTGGTCTTTGAACTCCATTTTCGAAGTGCTATAAGCTCGGTGAATTTTTGTCTGAAAAAAAAAAATAAGGGTCGCTTTTTGCATGATATATTCAAGATTTAAGGGACTGACGATCATATCTAAGAAATATAATACAATATAATTGCGAAATGTACGTTTTTCTAGACTAGTGGCAATCATTACGAATCGTAGGTACGAATGGACGTCGGGTTAAGTTTATATACGGGAGCACGCTGTGTGCGGAAATTGGTGCAATTGAAAGATTGAAATATCGTCCGGCGTAGACGTAGATGCCTGTTGCTTTGATTAAAGAGTTTTAGTCTCGTTGTAGAACGGGATCGGGAAGTATATCCTGATGGGTTATAAGCCTGTACGATATCGGCTATTAAAACGTATTTAAATCGGAAAGAAATTTCCTTTTTTTCTTCTCACGTATAGATATCTGATTATTCGATCATTCATAAATCTCTCGCGGTTATATATGGGATATTTCATCTCATATTCCAGCGAACTGTATAATAATCGGTTGTGAGAAATTATTCAGATAACACTTTTCTCCTCTCGTCTTCTCTTCTTGTTTAGCGCTTCTTGCTTCTTGCGTATCTTGTCAATGGGAATATAGAGCGACAGATAAAGACCGATACGGTAGCACTGGAGCAGTTAATTAATCGAAGACACGCTACATGCTCACGGGGAATGAAAAATCAAAAGCATCCCGACTACAGCAGCGCGGAGAGACTGCGCCAGCTCACGGTCTAAGATTCGAGATACGACGAGAGAGGTGGTTTGTTTTATTCGTATATTTAGGGGCGTCGTGTTTCGAGGAACTTTTGTCAATTTTAACAATCATTTTTTATCAAATTTGGCCAATTGAATTTATGGAATTATTGGCTTGCTCATTTATGCGCGCTACTCTAAGCCATCGCTAGAATTGATCGCACGTTTCCTGTCATTGAACTTTCACGAGGCTTCGGTCGCAACTCCGCCGCCGAGGCTTTCGGTCTTTTAGCCTCGTTTCAGTCAACGAGGAATTCGCTCGATTCATTTGATTCCCGGGGACGATGGTGTATCCGGACGAACAAGCCTGAGATTAGAGCCGACTCCGACTTTTTGGAACTTTTTTTTCATCTACTTTTCTCTTACCGTTTTCTTCTTATTTTCTTCAACTTTCTTACGGCTTACAAATATCTCTCTCTCGCTCTCTCTCTCTCTATTCTCTCTCTCATCGACTACTCTCTCCAGGTTTCTTCGGTATAAAGTTGCACCGGGTTGTCTTAGTTTATTTCATATGTATCCAAGCTCCACACACCACACTCTCAAACAGTCAAGCCTAATACGTTATCTAATGTTTAGAGTTCTTCGGACGAGCCAGAGACTCAAAGAAAGGAAAAGAAAATTTGAGAAAAGAAAATAAGAAAAGTTCAAAAATATGGACCACTCAGGATCGGATTATGACCATTTTTTATATCTTATGTAAAGAGGTAGAGGATTCACGCGTCTAATAATATATAATACTTTAAATCTTGCGGAAATTAAAAGAATCAAAGTGTGGGATTAAAAAAAAAAAAAACTTTTCAACTGAAAATACCCAGGGTTCAAAATTCCAAAGTCCGAAAATTCAATGTTTGATAAATCGGACAGTATTGATCGTATCGAAATCAATAAGGGGTCAAATTAATCGTCTCGAAATGAAGTTTTTGGAAAACTGAAGTAGAAAAACGAAGTACCTAAATGAAATGGGCTCTCGATTAGAACGGACTATTTTTTGTTTTCAAACTGGTCTGAAACGAATTCGACTTCGAGGCAAGTTACTTGTATAGTTAGTTATTTTATACCTTATACTTTATATGTATGTGTGTAGGTGCCAGGGGGTAGGCAGTTAATCAGGGTATTACGTCGTTGACACCCTCCGGAATTCTTGGGTCGAAGAATCTTACCGCCGCATCTTATTTCGGGGGTTAATAAACCTTTTACGAGCCACCTAGTCCTGCGGTTCCTTCTATCTCTTTTCAAAGATCGTTTATTAAGGGTATATATATATACATGTATCGGAGGATACTCCGCGATGTAACTTGAAAATATACCTAGAAGGGTGCCTCTCCCGCGGGAGGAATCAAAGAATATCACAATACCCTGCAACTACGCGTTCTAAACTTTCTATATAATATATTTTCATTTCTGATTTTACATATTTCTCCCCACATACGAATCTTCCACAATTTTAATATACTATATTTTTTCTTTTTTTCTTTCATTTTCATTTACCCTAGGGACCTTATCATCGAATACGATAATACCCCTCGAAGGATCGAGCCGCGTCTTTATGCTTTGTTCATTATTATCAAAAGGCTTGATCTGACTCTCCCTTTTTTTTTTTAACGATGATATCGAGCTTAGATACCTACTTTTACCCAATTATCATCAAAACACGATTTTATATACTTATTAGTAACTGCAATCACCCGATTAAAACGACTTTACTCAAACGTTTTTAATTCCTATATTATTTTTTTTCTAAAATTTTATCCGCCCCTTTTTTTCTCCTTCTTTCCTTATATCCAAATTAAAAGAAAAAAAAAAAAAAATTGTCGACTAGACTCCCTATATTACCGCTACTATTTTTTTTTTTTTTGTTCACCTTGATTAAAGCGGGTATAAGGATTCGTTCCTGACTCTTTATTCGGGGCTCGTGCCGCCCTTTGCCTTACCACGTACACATTCAAGTATATATGTGAGGTACGTTTCATAATCCTGGAACACCCCGTATATACTTATAAATATATTATGTATATACGTCGAGACGTATTAGGCGTTGGTTCGGTATATATATAAATATGTATAAATATAGGCGCCCGGGATGTATATACATGCGTAGATACATAGATACTAGGATCTCGTTCCATAAGTTCCGATAATCCTTTAGGAAACGCCGACGACGTATGTAACTATACGTTATAGTAGGTACATACCTATACACGACATCGTATATATTCATATATTATGTATCTTTGAATCTGTCGTCGAGAAATGGGGGATGCGTGGGGATTCATTTTTCAATATTACCACGATATATCATTTAATAATAAATAATAATAAACGGATAAAGAACCGGCTGCAGAGACCAACGCCGCCAATCGGATTCGATCCTGATTAGAAACCCTTTCCAAAGGGACGAGGGTCACTGACTCTTCATTTTTCATTCTTCATTTTTCTTCTTTCTTTTTCTTCACAATGTCGAAAGGAAAAACGAAGAGTTTCAATAAATTTCTCATTCATATATTCGCCCCTATTTTTCTGGATACCGAATCGAAATTGTTTTTTCATTTCCATTTACTCTCCGGGTCGGCAGTTTTTCAACATCTAAATTTCACCCGGTCGGGGTGTAACCTACATGTCGTTTACGGGGCCCTAGGCTCGAATGACTAAGGCGTAACGCCGCGACTCTCTGGGGGGTCGGCGACGTCGTATTTCTCCTGATCTTCAGACCGAGAAACAAACGATCAGTTATCGAAACGATCGGGTCTGACCTTTTCGATCTTGAGCCCTGACTAGGGTCGTCAAAGATCCAACGTATTGAGTCGCTGTCTCGTATCAGTTCACTTCCCTTTTTTTCTTTCTCAAATTCTTGCCGAAATAAATAAAATAAAACACGAATTCTATTCTATTCTTTTTTTTCTAAATCGTTGCAATTATTTCGGGTTCTCTAACCCCGTGATTCTCGATCCTGTTTGATCTTGGAAACTATAACTAACTCAATTCGAGTCACCGCGCCTCGTGTAAAGGTTAAAAATAATTAGTAAAAGCTCTATGGATTCCTATATGAGCGAGGGCTATTCTCGGCTGATCGATTGTATAAAAAATGCTATTTTTCTCAACGTTGCGAGACCAGCTGTCTCAGATACGTTTCGTGAAAATGGTTTAGAAAAAAAAAAAAAATAGACAAATTTTCTACCTCCGTCTATATGCGTATACGCGCAGCTATAAAGACAGTGCCTCTATATGAATTCTCAAGAATAGAGAAGAGAAAGCAGTTGCAAAATCGTTATTATTTATACAGTTATATGCCTAGATAATTCTGTGTAAAACAGCACGTGTGCAAACGGCAAGATATACGATGTAAGACACGGGACGATTATGTGAGGATTGAAAGTAAAGAATCAGCCGGGACAGAAACACGTAGCGAATGTCGGCTTGCGATTAATTAATACTATACATCGCATGTCTCATCGCGATCAGTAGTTTAATTAAATTAGTCGCGATGCGCGATGTCGCGAGAGAGAATACTAGCGCAAGTATAGTTTATTAATCGATCATTGACAGCCTCCCCCGATACAGAGAATAATCCAGTCGTTCTTTCGTTAAAGATTAACCGATTATATCTCTCCCTCGATTTTATTCGCTCTCATTTACTCTCTGGTTCGATATATCTCGCCTTATTTTCTCATGAATAATGCATCTCTGTACACGAACACGTACACAAATATACCTATAGTCGCTCGTAGGTTCATTCATTCGTTCATTCAAGGAGAGTCAAGCCGATCACTTACGAGATCCATACACTCGAGACAGGCTCGTACGTATGGGATAAAATTCCACCTCCTGTCAATCACTGGACTTTAATCAGAAACCGCTATCTCGTATCGTTTTATCCCGAACTATGCATATAGGTATATGGATATACTCTCGGTTTTGAAAATCTCCTCGAGGGTCGATTTGTTATTTAGATATATTCGGGTTTTATTATCGTTTGCGGCTTTTTCTTTTTCAAATGATTGAAATATCTGAAATCAATTTTGGGCAAGTTATACGATCTCTCGTATATAATATACTGCGGTATTCTGTTATATAAATATACGTGTATAACCTAGCCCGTGGCTAATCACACAGCTTTGTAGCAACATGGGAATAAAACCTCGGGCGAAAGTAATACGAAAACAAATAGGTACAAAGAAAATCAGATTCTGAAATCAGGTAGGTATAGAATTACCTCCTATGGTATTCGACTAACCAATACACTAGGCGGACCCTACGGAAACAATCGTTATTTGGATCAAATACACGACTTTTTCAAATATCCATTTCATACCTAAGTATTCTAACAAACCGATGTAGCCAGCTGGACCACCCCATACGATCAACTTCTCTCATACTTAAGCATACTGAAAATTGAACTCACCTATTACCCTTCCGAGAACACGGGCGGCTCCCTTATGTCTAATTAATAACTAGCCTTCTCGTTCTTTTCCTCCTCTTCTTCTTCTTGCCTTTATACCTACCATCGATCGATTATTTATTATCATAATCAGAAGGATTCGTTTCGTGTATTAAAACGTATATTAATTAAAATATAGGGTGGTTTTCGATAATTATTTAATTATTGACAAGCCGGAGTGATCTTCTTGTATCCTTGATTAATTAACCCCGAATCACGTTAAGAGAGAAAGAGAGATTTTGAATGAGACGTTTCTAAGGCGAGAACCAGACAGCGCCGGCCTCCATTTGTCTCTTAAGATGCCCGAGGCCAGACTACAGTGGTTATATTTAGTCTACCGATATTTTCGGACACCCTGTAGCCTGTGGATCCTATTAGAATAGGTTGAACCAGCGAATCTATTCCTTCGACGATTAAAGGCGGTTTTTATAAGATTTCTAAACGATATGTATAGACTTTTGAGAATTTTCTTTCTTTATTTTTTGCTACGATCCTGAACATCTTCTCATTCAACTCAATTTAGAAGATCTAGTTCCGACCCAATTCCACGTGTTTCGTACCTGCAGGATAGGAGAATCCCTTTTTTTTATCAGAAGATTTGTTCAGGCGAAGAGTTCGGTCAGATCTTTCGCTGGGAACGAGGAAGAGGAGGACAAGGAGTAGAAGTAGAAGGACCTAATCAATTCCTACCCTTGAGGGTCGGGAGCGGTTTTGAGGGTCGTGAAATCTTAATTACTATCAAGTTTCAATCTTATAGAGTGAGAAAAAGCCATTCTTCAAAAAGATTATCACCACTCGTCAATAACACAGCATGTTTTCGATAAGTCATACATCGATATACCCTACGCTGTAACTCCTAACTTATAGCTATTATTCCAAGGGTGGAAGTTCACAGATACCGATCTATTCATAAATATCATAAATTCTTCCACCTACCAGGACTCTCGCTGCCGCATATGTCTTTCGGAAATGCAACCCCCGTACTGTACGACTATATAAGACGTTAAAAGACCTCGCGATAACCCGACTTATACGAGCTGCGTGATCTTTCGTGGATCAGCTCGTTGAAAAGATATCCACTATTCATACCGATCTTTCCTCTTTATTAATTCATCCGGGGAAAGTGCGGGGGTGTTTCTGACCGTGGGAGTAAACCACGTAGGTATAATACAGGTAGATGTACTTCCTTCCCAGTCGTGACCTTGACCTCGAAAGCCACCTCGTCGTTCGTAATGCCGTTTTCACTTTCCACCGGACTTTGTTAAACCCCGATTCGACAGTGTGGCCTTGTTTTTTATATACGGAAAGATAATGGCGGGTAGAGAGAAGGAAGAATGGGATATCTTTGGTGATTAGGAAAAATTAGAATCGACGATGGGGTTCGTTACTTTGTATAATTATCATATGGTAATCAATTCTCGTAGAATAATTGATTATTAATTAAACGGGAGATATCAGGCTACCATATATCTCCACTTTATTCTCTCTATTCCTATTTTCTTCACCTCTTTTTTTGTCTCCTTCTTCGTTTTTCTTTCTTTATTTATTATCTAGAACGAGTGATTTGATTCTTCTTATACTATGCTCGAATCGTGGGTCACTTCTTGTCCGATATACACTTCGAGAACGAGTTTAAAGGCATTTGGGCACCCCGTTTCTTATCACCGCAATGCCGGGGAGACAGTCACTCGCTCGATAAACTCGGATATTAATGGACTCACTGGTTCCTATCTGGATTACAGAAAATACTTTTCTCCATAGATCCGATTTTTTCTTTTCTCTTTTCTCTATCCTCTTTCCTTCTTTCTCCGTCCTCGGTCTCTCCGAGGGCCGAAAAATCGTGAGAAATATACGAACGGGTTATAAATCCACCGCGAATATACGATATCTTCGAATTCATTTGAAATCCAAACCATAAGTGTCTAGGAGTTGTTAATGCCGATATGTTAACACGACTCGACAACTAGTTGAAGTATGTTTTGCATATGCTGAACCAATCTGCCGAGTCTCGTTAATGACTCTCGTTTGCAAATGAAGGCGTCGTTGATCAAACGTATCTATACTTATAGTTATAGCTTTATATAACATATGTTTACCTAGCTATACCGTTCACGTGGAAACTAGGTAAACCTGAGTGTATATAGATAAAGATCGCGTGACACATGTATCACACATATTGTATCATTTCACCGTATAGATATATGATCGAATTATGCGTATATTTCATAGACATTTGATCCTTCTCGCTACCGAAATATTCATTCAAGATCAAGATACGAGGAATACGGACTCCCAGGGTCGAGGTGGTTGTTTCATAATACCTTAGAACGCGATCCTGTGGACCGCAGAGCCTCAGATCTTCCCCTCTTCTCATTGTCGAGGCTTTTTGATTCTTCGTTATCGTTATAATCCCTAAAACTCTCTAACACGCGAGTCTTTCATTGTTAGATCCGTTATGCCTATACTGTAATCGTATTTCATGGAAAACTCTAGCATCTGTCTTTCTGTCGGAGCTGAACATCTGGGTGCGCGAGTTTCCGATTTCGATTTTCGTTGTCTTTTCTCCTCCTTTTTTTTTTCACACATTTATGCAATCTTTTTGCGGACTTTAGTTTGTAGATCGAATTACACCGCAGATCAGATTCTCACTGGGTGCTATTACCTCATTGCTACAATTCTGTTATACGTATTATATAGTTTCCGTGCGGTGCAGCTGGCTAGCCGCTAATTCGACGTTAAACTGCCTTTCATTATATACTCTTTCATTCATTCTTTGGCTCAGTTTTCATTCTCGACGGCGATTCGATTCCCATTATTATTATACACGTGGGACTTGAAAGGCTCGGAAATACAAGCCGACGATCATATTGATCTTTGTTTGTCTCTCGACGAGATAAACAGCCAATTTTGATCTGCTCAAATCGCAGGCAACACAATCCGACACGCGATATTATCTTCTTCCTTATTTCGGCTGTACAAAAACTCGTATAAAATCAACATCAAATAGTAGTTTCAGATTTTCTCTTAACTCGCATGACAGTCGCCTATTAATTATAATCTAACATTGTTTGATTTAATTGTTTAAAACAGTCACGATCGTTTATTTTCTCCTCATTCCTCCTTTTTTGTTTTTTTTTTCTCCTTGCTTTATGGAGAACGGCGATACATACCTATTTTCTTCAACTTTTATTCCCCTGATTAGCCGCGTATATACTGTCGCTGTATAAAATTGATTAAAATTGATATAAACGCGCGAGAGAAGGACTTGACAGTGGCACACTATTAAATATGAAGTATTATCTTACACGCTGTCGCGGTACACAGTCTGTACTCGATTACAATTTAACCATTTAGCAAGAATATAATAATGAATAATGGTTTTCATTTATCGTCATTTATTTATTCTTGAAAATTTTTTGCGCTAGTTTATTTCCAGCGGGATTCAACCTAGCTAGTAGTTCTTCTTCTTACAAACGTCAGCTCGTAAATCTTAACAAACAAAAAAAAGAAGAGAAAGTTAATTTGTTAAATGAAAAAAAAAAGAAAAAAAAAAAAAAGAATTCATCTCACGGATCGTTTCGTTCATATATATAATAAAAATCTATACGATTATTGTATTTATTAAGACGTTGAAATGTTTCCGGATTCCGGAGCTGATTAGCCAAGGGCGATTTCGAACGACTTAACGCTCGACCGCGACGCGGCTAAAAGTTGAAGGTAACAAAAAATGGAATAAAAAAACATATATGTATACGAAAAATAATGATAATAATAAATTAATGTCGATTCGTGTGCGGTCTTCGGTCGCGAGACCCTAACTCCATCCCAATCCATTCGTATGGTATAGGTATACGCTATAATGCTGCAGGGTGCGTCAGACGTGATACTGATTATTTCAACTCAACAAAATAGAGTTAATAATAATAAATTAACCCACAGGTAGAGGATGATCAGATGAGCCTAAATTCTATTGGGATAGTTTCAACTTACTCCGGGTCGGCTTACGAAATCGCGTTTTTCCTTTATGTGTATTCTGATTGATTGTCTACTTTGCTGTACAAAGCGGACCGCCGTATGGGTAGACGTAATATGAGGTATGTCGAATATATATATACACAGGTATGAACAGTTCGGTAAAAAAATATCCTCCGAATTGGAAATGTATAGATTTGAAGAAATATTTCAAATCGTCAGATAAATCTTGTCGAAAATTTTGAAAAAAAAAAAGATAATGATAAATTAGAAACTTACGTGTATTATATAATCCGAGAAAGAAATTACGAAAGAATATCGGAGAATTTTGTGAAAAATGTTCAAATCGTATTTTGATTATTTTTCAATTTTACCGATTTTTGAACCGCACGGAGTTGTTTCGTTGAAAATTGGGAACATCGACGTCCACGAGATCGAGTCGTGGTTTCGGCACGTTCGGACCAGATGAGTATAAAAGTTACTCTCGCAGTCGTGTAATATATTGTCAACCACAAAACTCTGTGCAAGCCCCTTTAGAGCTGAGAGAGAAAGAGAAAAAAAAAAAAAAAATAGAGAAGAACGGAGAAGAGACAGTGAGGAGGAAGGGTATGGGTCTGAACGACAACGGGGAGAGCCGATTCTATTTTCGAGCAAGAGAATGACGCTAAACTGGTGCTTTGCAGTGACATAACCACCGGGTTACTGGCCTGCTAGATCCTACGCTTTAAGCCACCATCTCTCCACCCATACTATTGTATATATACTAATTTTCGTTTTCTAATAATAAATCGAGAAATATATATTCACACCCGATGAATCTTTCTCTATACCCGGCACGTGGGTATTCTACCGACGATAAAGATTCGACAGATTTCATTATTTTTTTCCAGTTTCATATAGAAACTCGCATATAGTCGATCATTTATATTATTCAAGTCAGGCCAGAGGTGGAGGTTCGAAATTTTTAAAGTCGCAAACAATAAAAATAACAGATTCCAAAAAAAATGTTGAAACAGAGAACACCGGAAGTTCGAAATCCCGGAAGCTAAAGGCCGAGCCTCCGAAACTTGAAATTAATCGTCTCGAGATAGATTGCTTGGAAATTTTTCACGTTTTTTTTTTTTTTTTTGAAATTCTAGATCTATGAAACGATTTCGGAATTCTCAACGTTATCTTAATTAATAAAACGAGAAATAAAGCTGCCAGACTCTTCTTCCTCGACGAAATAATCGGGTATATAATATGTTTTAATTGAAATCCAACTGGAACGTGTCACGGTGGCACGTGACAGTATGTTTATTAATCGTTCCACGATACTTGTACCGATAATTTATTCGATTATTCACATTTCCCATGCGCATGTTACGGCCCTTTACTCTACTCGACATCCGACACAGACACGTTATAACTATATTCCATCCGCAACGCTGTCCGAAGTTTAAAAGATCTACTCTCGAGGTTTGAACTGCTAGCCATGCAGATCTAAGAGAAGATATAACGATCACTGGCGGGTTTGCATTTGAAATGATTATTCACCTCTTCGTTGCACTTGGCACGGCAAATGCTGTACATAACACAGCCGTTAAATTGTCTCGGGCATTCCGTTTCTATACATTTTAGCCGCTACTATATATTTTGACGTCGAAAATTGATCTCTGCGGGATATTATTTTGGGAAAATTTTCATTTCACGAATGATTTACGAGACGTACATACGTATAGCTGCCTACCTACCTGCGAGACATTTTTTCTCTTATTTTCATACGTTCGAGTTCCTAACTCTATCCAGAGTCATACTATTTCACCACGACGGTAGAAGTTCTGAACCGCAGAATTGTTACCCACGTTGAATTTATTGGCGTTTGTGACCTGCGGTATGCTCGGCGAACGTCTAGGAAATTCGCAGATCGACAGCGAGGCGTGACTTTCTGCACGTAGACCCCGAGAACGCGTCTCGACGCTGTAACTCATACATTTGTTTGATAGGCGAAATCCGCTGACAATATGCCTCGAGTCTTATCATAAACCAACTCGTATTATGTACTCGCCTACCTACGCGTGTAATAAACGTATGAACTGAGCCGATCCTAGGCTATTCAGTCCCCAGGAGAATCAATGGATTCA
The DNA here is from genome assembly GCA_944452935.1 of Rhogogaster chlorosoma. Classification (NCBI taxonomy): domain Eukaryota; kingdom Metazoa; phylum Arthropoda; class Insecta; order Hymenoptera; family Tenthredinidae; genus Rhogogaster; species Rhogogaster chlorosoma. The sequence continues at coordinate 22,468,301 of OX101803.1, read as the reverse complement.
AATTCCCCCAGTTTTTTTCTTTTCAATTTTGTCTTCTTGCTTTTTTTGCCTTTGTAATCCACCATACATATTTCGGAACGTTTCATTCCTGTATTATATTGTCTTGATTGAATTCAGTCTCGGAGCTGCTATTTCGATTGTATACGAAACTATATCCGTAATATATCTGATGTCGAGCGACGAGATCTGATTAACTATTTATTATCCTCTCGTCTAACGCCAGACCCGATTTTATCTTCTCATTTCATACATTTCGAATCTATAGGATAGCTTGTACGAAGTAGGCACAATTTTCGGCCTCTGATCCTTCACCAATCTTTCAGGAAATTAATTGGTTACTAATACACTTTGATACGATTTTATGAGGAAACTATGTCTTTGCATTGAATTAAGAACCAGTTCAATCCGATCTGGAATCAACTGAAACGAAACGGATAAATGCCGTGGACGTATATACGCACCGTTGCTAATTAGTAATTAGTCCTTGATTCGCGTTGTTTTTTATTCGCCATATTTTCCCCTATTTTTATCCTTTCAATTAGCTGTTGCCGCGGCGAGACTGTGACTATCAGAGCGAAAGTTATACTTTTGGAAAGAAAAAGAAATCACTTGTCTGTGCAAAGTAGGCGTTGATCATGATCATTAATCCAAATCTCTATATGAATAAGAATTGACGAGAGCTGTAGTCGACATTAAATCGCAGTTTGCGAATAATTGCAATAATTTCTACAGTTTTTTTCTCTCTCTCTCTTTTGTAGAGTGTTAAATTATAGCCTTTGGTATAATTATTAGTCCTGGTAAGTAGAGTCGAGTGTGTCTCGTCTCGTCTTGTCTGGTCACGGGTGTGAGAAAGGAGTTTTGTTGAAAAGATTTTCTATCTGTTTCCTCCTTGATCCTTATTTCTTAACTCTTTATTTCACCGAGTTAGACGTAATGGCGTAATATTATAACGTGCAGGGGTGTTTGGAATTTATCTTGACTCAATTAGTGGCGAGTCTCTAGGTTCGTTAAGGTCTCTTAGCTTAAATGCCACTCCACGATGATCGGCCATTTATTTACTCCGCATGGAACGATTTCTTTTTTTTTTTCTTCTTCTCTTTCTCTCTCCACTTCATCCTCTCCTCTCTTCTTTATTTAACTTTTTTTCGGCAGTTAGGTATATGCACCTACTTTGTTTAAATTAAAACGTTTCGTCAGAAAAACGAAAAAAAAAAAAAATACAAAATGTATATCGCTATCGCGTCAAACGGTAAATCCGTCGGCTGCAGTTAGTTAGACGTCAACAAATTCCTTAAACTCCTTTCCTTCCTACTTCTTATTTCTACTCATCTTCTATTCCTCGCCTTTTCACCGAAGAATTTAAACCATTTTTATACACCTGTACATAACTTGCGCAACATATTACTCTGTTACGCTGATTGTCAGCCCACATGGTTAGAAAACTATCTCCGAGGTGGTCCACCTCTTCCCCTAGTTCATTGTCCAAAAAATACGACCATCAATCACACGAATCGATGTATAGGTAGCTCCGTCGAAAGTATTGAGAAAGTTGAGAATTTTCGTCTTCTCTTCTTCTCTTTTATCTCGAAATATTTCGAAATGTGAATTTGTCAAGTTCTCAAAGACCGGATACGATGCTGAACAGATTTGGTAATACTATTCTCTTTAGTCTCTCATTTTTACGATATCCAGGGAAATTCTTTTCAGACTAAAGCTACCGTGCCGGAGATATAGGTACTAATGGCGGTTAGTGGCACAGACTTGACCGCTGCAGTGGTAAAGAGATGCTAATGTTATTCAGCCTTGAGATTGAAGAAAAAAAAAAAAAAAAAAGAAATTGTTCAGAGTTAATTTTTTAGATCTAATCGCAGATAGGAATACGATTCTCCAAGATCTCTGTCCGACGTTTATTCTTGTATTTTATTTTCCCACTTTTTCCACGCATCTTTTTTTTTTTTTGGTTTCTCTTAACTTCTACTCAAATCCGTGCGAGTCACATGTGTTAATTGTCGTTTGTCTTTACTTGGTTTCAGCCGTACTTCAGAGGACTTCGGTATCCAGGGGACAGCTAAGAATTCAGGGAGTCGCCACGTGCCTCTATCTCTGCATGGATTCGTGCGGACTTTTGTACGGATCGGTAAGATGACATACAAAATATATATCAAGAAATTTTCTTTTAGAGTAAGAAAGCAAAAAAAAAAAAAATAAGGAGTTTTCATTCAACTTTTATTTTCGTTTCGCTCGAAACGTACTAAAAGACGCCCTTATATTTTCTATGGAAAATAATTCCGTCCCCTATCACGTCCCATAGATGAAAATCTCTCGTGGCTTTAGTTATACGAAAATAGAATCTAGAATTTAACGGCTAATTATCTTAAATACTTAATTTGTACGCCAAAGTATTCGGGTCAGGTTATTTATCAGATTCGACACTTCAAAGGCGGTTTGAAACCGGGAATCACGAACCCTGTACTGAAAGTCAAACAAGAAATTGGAAAAATTGCGTGTATCAGATGTGTAGCCGAGGCAGAGATCCGACCTACAGATTAGACAGAACTCTTCCTTAATTGCTCCGTCGATGCTAATTATCTGAAAGAACGGTGTAAAACGACCTCCCTTTATCCTACCATGCAAAACTCGCCGTACCTACTACACCCTATATAAGGGAGAAAGAAAAGAAACTATCAATTTATACTACAGGACAATTAATATTAATTAGCCACTTCCCGATGTCTGTACAAAGATAAGAAATCAACACACCTGATTCCATTGCAGAAGGGGAGAAAAAGGATTGAGAATATCTATTCTTGGACATAAAATTTATTTTACATATTATACTATTCGCTTTATTTTTTGGCGATGAAAATTTCTATAAAATCTTGTCTTGTCGTATAGGAAATTTTTTCACGCGATACACATATATTGTAGGTGAAAGTTTACGAGCTAAGCAATTTTCATCTCGGTTTGATCTGGACTCAGGAATTATTTCTCTGATGAAGCAAGGTCGGCGGGGGTCTAGGACCCGGATTCCCCGCAGTAGGTACGGGTTGACACAGTGTCGTTTCACGGGTTGTCTACGGGTTGGTTTTCAGTTTAATTGGCTGTCCAGCTATCGGTCTGTACCTTCCATAAATACTCGAGTCTTTCACTCTACTCTACGATCTTACAAAACTCTACTGAAATTTGAACTTTTTAGATCTCTTTTACACGCCCGTGGCCATACAGCCTTTTCGGACACTTCATCAATCCGAAAACTATCCGTACGAATTTTCTTACTTTTCTTGATTTCTCTTTATAGTTTCTTATACTTTTCTTCCCTTTCTTCTTCGAGCTTACGCCCCGTAAACGAAAGCGATATATATATATATATATTTCTTTTTCATTTTTCTTTTTTTTTTCGAGGGTTAACGAGGAGCGCGCCCCTCCGGAAGAAATTCTGAAAGAACCTCTTAGAGAGTTTGTAGCAAAGGCCAAAAGCCAGACTATGTAGCTAGTGGTAACTTAAACCGTTGACACTAACACAAATATTATGATGCATGGATCGTACGTTTGCCCTTTGGCCGTATACTAGCTCCCTAACTACGGTGGGCGGAATCGGAATGCCCCTAAATAATCCTGGCAAGGATGAGAGCAGAGATCCTGACGACGCGAGCCGCCCCAACCCTTTATTCGGGTTCTCAAATACATACGCGTATATATCTACATCCGTATACGTATTTCTCGGTTTTCTGTTCTTCTCATAGAGAAATTTCACTATTTTTTATATTTTGAAACACAACCTGCAGCATAATTTTGCGGCAGAATCTGAGAGATATAAAATCAACCCTAAGATCACTTTCCGGATTCAAATATCACCTTCGATCGTATTTTATACGATATTCTTCTAATCTTATTAGTTATTACCTTTTTGTTATTTTACCTAATTTTAATACATATGTGCTCAATTCTTTGAAACCTTGGGCTAAGAACCACTGGAACCCCGTGAAGCTTATTGTTAGTGCGTCTTCATCTCGGGATGAAATAATACGAGAAATTTGGAATTGTGATACCTATGCCTCTGCCTTTACATCTTTGTCGATTTAATACGTGAAATTTGGGCTTTTTACGGGGCGTTTTTGATCCTCGATTCAGAACGGGGAGAAGAAATGAAAGAGAAAAATTTCGAGGAAATATATTGTGTATTTTTGTTGGATTTTCTTTTCCGTCAATAATTTAAAGATTTCCTTAGCTCGTTCATTCGTTCGTTCGTTCGTTCGTTGTTTTAAGTATAGGGAAAAGTCTCGTTTGCCGATGCCCCCGGGAGAGTCAGGCGTGGGTGACGATGACGAACTGACAAGCTTAAAGCCGTACGGAAATAGAATGTCAAAGCGTTAAGATCTGTGTCAGGATAATTCTGTGCTTTCCAACAACTTTTTACCACCTTTTTTCCTTTTGTTTGTCATCTTTTTTTTTTTCATTTTTCATTTTTCATTTTTTTCACTCGGTTTTGTAACCGGCAACGAAAACGAGCCAGAGTCGAAGAAGAAGTCAACGAGCCAAATTTCATTTCACGTGTTTCGTAGTCATCGTGCAATTGTGAAAAATTGAAAAGAAAAAGAAAAACTGATATGTAGGAAAAAATAAGGCCCTCCCTTTTTCTTTGATCACTTATATTCAATTAGCCTACGGTAATTCTCATTTGTAGCTATTTCAGTAGTCGCGCGGTTTGGGAACAGCGGTTTCGGATTATTGGCACGAGCATACATTCCGAAATCGTAATTAGCTAGGCAATGAGCTCTTCTTGTACGATTACCAGCGATGATCAATCGAGTCGCATACGTATATACATACATATCGGTACATACGCCTTCCGAAAGGATCGTTTTTTTTTTTTTAACTTTCCTTTACAAAACATTCGTCACGGTTCTTATATGAACGTTGCACTGCGTGCAAGTATGACGTCGAGGTTAATAGCAGCAGGTAATTGACGTTGCTTCACGGGATTTTAACACACAGACAACGGCAGGACCGAACTTAAACCAGACCTAAATACGAAATGGGATTTTTACTGAAAGTGAAAAGATTCTGTGAGCTGAATAAATGCATGTCGGGTTTTGTGCATACGCGCGGGAGGGAAGAAAAGAAAAGAGAAAAAAAACCACATAACAAAAAAAAAAAAACCGAAAATTATTTGAAACATTTTTAGTCAGAATTATGTAGAGGAAAAAATAATTGCATCGACGAAGTCTGATGATTTTTATACGCATGCACTTGGTAGGGAGTGTAACTGGATTGACTTTGACCCCGTGTGAACTGTCCATCGAATGAATGGGTCACGTAATACGAGAATTACTAGCGTGTGCTACCGCTTTCGTATCGGTGTATAGAAGTGCGGGTCGAATGCAGGAAGGCGGTCATTAGAGAATTATGTATTCCAATCTCTCGTTCCTGGGCCCTCATCGCACTACAATATCGCAAGGGTGTCTATCATTTCGTTCCCCATACGGATCAATTTTTTTTTTTTTTACACGTTTATATTCATCTCTCTTTTATTTTTCATCTTCTTTCAGTTTCAACTCCTCATTTCTATACTCATATTATTGTTGGAAAAAAAGAATTTCCTTTCAGGTGTGTTTCTTCTCACGTTTAGTTTTCTTTTTTCTTTTCTTTTTTTTTTTTTCTTTTTTCCATTTTCATTCTCCGGCGCGAGATCTTGTCTCGTAAATTTTGGAAATGTCAAAACAACCGAGTTCTGTTATTACGGGTCCGTATGCCGGGATTTCGCACTTATTTTACATCCAATGAGAGATTTATTGCGGTATAACCTATCCCTGCAGGAATTTGCGAATATCTTATTTCCATCGGCGCAGGGTCGTTGCGACGATGATTGCCTTTCTTCAAAAGCAGGATACCGAAATAGAACTACGAACGTATGCGTAATATCTCCATACGGAGTTGTATTCTTCGATGCGATTAATAATTTATATGCAACGATCCCGGAGGCCGTTTCTATATTGACTTATATCTGCTTAAATTAAAAGATTATAGATTATACTACAGCCACTCGATACTCGAGGCTGAATTAAAGGATTCGAAACGGTTATACCTTTTAACAAAATCAAGAAAGATACGTGTTTCGGAAACTACACGATCGGGCGAGAGCGTGAGTTAGTAAAACCTGCGGCTCGTTGACTCCCCCGCGTTAAAACTCCAGGCTCGTTATAAGTCAGAAACTACGCGAGATAAATCTACGGATCTTAGATCGGACTTGGATAACTTTGAACAACGTTATAATAGGACAAGTTTTATTGGCGTCTGTAGAGAAATGATTAACCGACGTCGCGTCCTGGCCTTGATATATAAATGGGTCAAGATTACTTTCCTTAATTAAGTCCTTGTCTTAAAAGTTCCATTTCTTTTTTTCTTATAAAATTGTAAAGCACATCGAAACGATAGAAAAAGCCAAACTTCGCACTCTGCATCAGCTCGGTCATCCTATCATAACCTTATCGCTTTCGTTCATCGATCTATTTCCTCAATCGCAAAATAATATGTTGAATATCTTATTGACCGAAGGCTTGATCTAGTTTGATTAGAACCGACAATGTTGCCGTGTAGCTACTCGGCAAATAGCCATCATAGTCTAACTCTTCGCAGTTTCTATTCTATATATAACGACAGAGACTATCCGTCTGACTCACGACCATGTCCATTCCTTACCAATGAGAACGGCTTCCGGATACCGGAAACTGCCAAAAAAAAATTCGCTATGGAATTTTTATAGAGTCGAAGACAAGATCTGCGCGATTTTCTTTTTTTTTTTTCTCGTGGCTCATCGGATTGGCTCGTAAAAAATGAAGGCGCCGCGTGATCGCGGTTGAATTAGGAACTCGATTTCAAATTATATTTGTAAGTTCGATATGCAGTTTATCAAATTAATAAGTTTTTAAACGATTATACGAAACTTTACGATCATTGCTGTATATATATATTTCGTTAGAAAAAGATATAAGAGAGCGCAAAAGCGCGAGGCGTCGGCAATTACTCGAGAACGCGAGTTAATCTCTGCCTCCCACTGCGTCGATTCGACGAAGTCGCGTGAGCTTAGCAAATATCGTATATACAACAAGGCCCATAACTTCTGCGGAAGAATTTTGCCCGAGGGATTCTCTCAGGAATATATCCCGTCTCTAGATGTACATCCACATCCACATCCCTGCTCTCACAAAGCTTCTCTGATTCTTTAATGAAACAAAAAAAAAGGACACAAATTTTCACTCGATTTTTATGTTTCGCCTTTTTTTTTTGCCATTTGTTTCTCGCAGCGCGAATATACCGAGGATTGTGTCTTCAACGAGACCCTGGAACAGCACAACTACAACACGTACAGTTCGGCGCATTGGTCAACGCCGAGGAAGACTCTCTATCTCGGTCTCAGCGGCCGAGGTGAGCCCCGAAGAGTCCAAGCCAAGGGTCATAACTTGGGTCGTTTATCGGCCTACGCCCGAGTACTGACCCAAGTCGTGGCCCAAGATCGGGTCGAGGCGTTGCACAGGCGTATGTCAGGAGCGCGACACAACGTACGACACCATCACGGAAGCCAGCAGACTATATGCCCGGCGCCTACACCCCAGGAGAAAGATGGACGGGACAAGTTCAGGTGTAGAAAGCGTAAAAAGCGGAAGAAAAGACGGCGGAAATGTAGAGCGGGCGAAATACCCGGGGCGCAGTGCGACTTTAGAGATAACGGGCCAGGCACCGGCGTCGAGACGCAGTCGAAACGATCCTGCGAGGGTGCAGCCGTCGACGAAGCTTGCCGGAGAGAGGCGCTCGACGCGCCTGCGAAAAAACGGAAATCGCGGATAGAGGAGGACGAGTCTATCCAGGAGAGAGCTGCGGGGGAAATCGACGAGGCTATCGACGACGATTTGCAGGAGGTGAAATCCAGGCGGTCGAACGACCGTGGGAACAATTCGGGGGGTAAAAAGAAAGGGAAAAAATTGGGCGGTGTAAAAAGAAGGAAGAATCCTGCGGGTGGACATAAAGGCGAGAGAAGTTCGGTTAAAAGTTTGAAAAAAAAGAACCAAAATCGTTCGTCGACTGGGGGAAGATTCGCGAGGACTACTCAACGCCTTGTATCATCGGCGATGATGACTTCTCCGGTTTATTGGTCGTCGGTGCCGACCAGCCCGACGCTTCTTCAAAAATCGCCGATATTTGAGTCGTTGAAATTTGACGGTGAAATTTCGCCCGTGGTTTTTGGCGATCGGGCGAAATCTCTTTCCTCGTCGTCTTCGGCTGTGTCAGCGGTTTCGATCGCTGCTACCAGTCTCGCGTCTACGTTGACATTGACCGTTGCCAGTGGTGAAGTTTTTACGGAAACTGACAGTGATAGGGTGTCCCAAGTCCATGCGAGAACTGAGAGCGTTTTGGATTTCGATGAGATTGGCGACTTGAAAGAATTCACGGACGACGACGAGGAGGACGAATTGTTACGCGATCATGACGACGAGGATGACGATAAACCTCGTGGATCGTCGGGGAGGATTGATGAGGACGAGATGAGACTCGCGATGTAAGAAAACAATTCAAAAAATATAAGAATAAAAAAAAAAAATAATAATTCTTTTTAGTATCATATCATGATGTAGATTATTATTGATAGTGAATTTTTATTATTATTATTTGGTAGTGAGTGAGAGTCGCTGTGTTCATAATTACGAATTATTAATTATTAATTATTAATTATTATCGTAATAATTGGTCACTAATCGTAAGTCGCGTATACATAGCATATTGTGTGTATAATAATATGTAACGTCCCTCGGCCCCTTGAACCCTGCCCTGCCTGATTCTAGTATAACTATACGTATAATAAAAGTAAAGAAAAATTGAAGAAAGGATAGAAAGGAAAGGAAAGGGAAAGAAAAAAAGTTAACTAATAATATAACGCGTATCAGAGATCGTTTGGGTGACGATATGCATTCGTATATTATCTAGTAGGATGAACTGTGTAGAGTCGGAGAGATGTATAATAAAGTGCGCTTTGCTGAAGAGACAATAATGCCAAAATGAATCTATAGTGATATAATCATTCTCATTCATCAAATATTAGGTACACGTAACAATAATATAATAATTATACATTTATAAACACAACTACACGCACACATACTTAGGTACATGCATATTGCATATAGACACAAGTTTATTGAATGCATTATACGAGATGCATATATTAGGGAAGGGAAGATGTTGATGAATGAATTAAATGAATTGCAAATCAAGACGATATTCATACTACGTTGTAAAGTATATTGTGAAATATATTCGAAAATTAATAAATAAATAATAAATAAATATTATATAATAATAATAATTTGAAAAAAATTCATAGTATCACTTAACGGTATACTATACACCTATGTATACGATAAAACCGCGACAACAGCGAAGAATAATTTTGCTCTTTGTTTAATTCGTTTTAATAATTTCTTTCTTTTTTTTTTTTTTTTATTTAATTCAAACCGTATCGCGATATAATTATTATGAGGAAGAGAAATGAATAAATTAAAATCAAGTATTTCCATTAGTTTGTAGTTTAGGGTAGATAGAGACGCGATTTTTTTTTTTTTATTATTATTATTCATAAAGGACGAATTTAGGAAGGAGAATAACAGATTGTTATATATATATATATCTATAGGTATTTTGAAAAGAAAAAGAAGAAGAAAAAGATCAATACATCAATTTTTCATGCGGGTTTTTCTTGTGAAAATTCACTCGTATATCCATACGAGAAATATTCATAAATATTTTTTTATCACTCGATCACACGTGTTCATCTATTTCGAATAATTGAAAGTCCCCTGCCCCAGACTCCAGACCTTATAGTACCTAATGATAAATAATAATGACGATGATGATAATAATAATAATAATAAAAATAATCATAATCATAATAGCATGTAATATGTAATAATGATTAAAATATAAAATAATAACAGAAAAAAAAAGCAAAAAAAAAAAAAAAAACAACTACCTATTAATCTAGTAGCCTATTTATTGAAGAAAAAAAAAAATATATATATATAAAAATAAAATAAAATAAAATAAAAATTTGAAAAACAAAAGGACAAAAAAAAAGAAAAAGAAAAAAAAAATTATTTATTACGAACAGTTACACGGTGTATAGATAATATTAATTAATGATGAAATTTCGTATATATATATATATAGTTCGTGAAGTGCATCGATTAGCACGTGTGTATAATAATTCTTTATATATTGTATATCGTGTGGTATATGTGAGGAATTTTTTATTAGGTATCAATTATTATCATCGCGGGCCGATCGAATCTTACGGTAATAATAGTAAATCATAGTTGGAAAATAAGCGAAATCCGGCTATTTTTTTTTTTTTTAATCATTATGTTTTTTTATACTACTATTTTTTTTCTCTTCTTCGTATATTACCGTACAGATTTGCGACTCCGGCTCTGCTATGTATGATTAATTTCTGTAATATTTGAGCGCTTGCATGATATGCGACAGAGTGTATAGGTGTACGTGCGGGATATGAAATTTAGCGAAAATGTGTATGTATAGTAGTAAAGAGATGAGAAAAGAAAAAACGAACCGTCATGTATTAGTGGGCGTAGGGTTTTTTTTTTTTTTTTTTTTGTATGATTAAGAAGCAAATACTCTTGAAATGAAAATGTAAAGTTGACGAAATTTTTGAAATTGTGTAAAAGTGTTAATATTATATATGTATATAATATTACATATATATATATATATATATATATATAATGTGTGTGTAAAGGCGTGTTTGAGTTCATCATTCGTTCGACTACCTCGTATTATTATGTAATTATTATTATTATTATTATTATTATTATTATTATTATTATTATTAACATTATTATTATTATTATTATTATTATTATCAACTGTCTCGAAATTTGTTCTTATTGATTAACATTTTGTAAATTTTACTTATCTCAACCTAAGAACGGAAATTAGAGCTCAAAAACGCCTGAGGTCTGTCCGCCTAATTTGATGTTTAGGATTTAAAAGAGAGGGGGAAAAAAATCTAGAGAAAAAAAAATAAATAAAATAAAAAAGAAACAAAAATTACTGGACTTGCAATATTTTTTTTTTTCTTCTTCTTCTTCTTCTCTTTCACACTATAATTAACTTCATAGACTGAAACTGTATAATTAATATAAAATGAAAGGAACTGAACAAAAGAGAAAGAAAAAGAAAGGAAAAAAAAAGAAAAGAAAAATCATTCATTAATTAGCCGAATAATAATTGAATTAAAAAAAAAAATTAAACAAACAAAAAAAAAAACAAAAAAACAAAAATGGGCAGATAAAAAAAAAAAAAAGAAGGGCATAAATAATCCGTGCCTGATACAATTTGACAGTTAATTATTATATTTTAATAATGTTATTCTTTTTTCCCTTCTATATACGTGAATAAAAATGTCTTTCTCGTCTTCCTCGTATGCATAACGCGTGAACAAAAAAAAAAAACTAATCCGAGGGTATAACGTTTGGTCATGGCCATCGAGCTGCACCTCCTAATATAAATTAGATATATGTATTTAAAATGCGCGACAAACGTGCCTGCAGCTGTCGCGATCGATGGACGTTACACGTTAACATATTGTAATTATACCGTAATATTCTATAATATACGAATGATGTGAATCGACGTATTGATGATACCGTTGATTATATATATAGTGCGTCGGAAAGTTGATTGAAAAAAATGAAAAAAAAAAAAAAGACTCGAAATAACAAGATATATACCGTCGCTATTATATCTATCTATCTACCTACCTACGCAGAGATCGTCGCCATAATAATTTTTAGCAATAATAAAATGAATTATTATTAAACAAGTAAAAAAAAAGAAAAAAAAATACGAACTAAATCAAATTTTTAAACCCTAAACAAATTTCCTCATCATTCATAAATAATTCCCGCCGTTTAATATCCTTATTATATACATAATTGCCTTAATTCATATTTACTCGATATTGCGAAAAGCATATATATAGCTACGTATTATATAGGTATATACACATAATAATTGATATTTCGCAACCCTAAATGTATTATTTTCCGGTAACTTATAAACTTGTTCATACATTCATACATACATATGTACGAGTTCGTCGCCTCACGTGTCGCATGAACGACCTTGCATAGTTACGTCATCGCGTTACGTCAAAACTGTCTAGTCTACGTGCCGTCAGACATGCATTACATTCCTGCTGCAGTCACGAAATAACGCTGGATAGATTTTGTAATAAATTGCACATCGTATCGATTTTCGTGATAAAAATCATATACAGCACGGAAGGGATATTCAAGTACGACGATGAGAGACGATGAAAAAACATGTTGTAATAAAAATCGATTTATATGTATAGTTTTTTTTTTTTTTTTTCTTTTTTTTTTTCTGCAATATTTACGATGATATATAATAAATGTAAAACGCAACTTTGAACTTTGAGAAAAAGAAAAAAGAGGAGAAATTTCATTTATCGAGACTATATATTTGCTGTCTCATTTTGTCCCAGGAATCGGTACCCGGGCGTAGAGCCGCTCTAATCATCCGGCAGATTTGAGATCTCCCGTAGGGTGACACGGACTCAGGGTGGTCCGGCTGTCATGAAATCCGAACGATACCGATACTCGTCACCGCGGGATTCGATCGACTGTCAAATATGCATTGGACGGTTCTTTAAACCGAGGTATACTAGGGACGGACTCGAAAGTTTTTACTCAAATTCCTGCGCGACTCCTTATACAATATATAACAATCTCATAGTTATATTTCCCTTTGAAATCACCGCAGAATTCATCCACACGCAACATTCGTCGCTGCTGAGTTTCGAGATCAAGGTAAGACATGATCAAATTTATTCATTATTTTCCACAGATTTTATCAACTATACTACATATAGCGAATGATATAATTGCTTCAAACTCATACATACTAAACAGAGTTGAAACTAGTGCAAATCGCGTACAATGCCCCGGTGGTATTATGTCCTTATCGTGTTGCAGTGTTAGAGAAACGAAGATGCTGGCATTCGTATTACCGCGTTATCGCGTATTATGATAAAATCCTGTTTTACTCTTACGTCACGTCACGCACGCTCAACTACCCAATTTGCTAAAATTCTTTTTTTTTTCTTATCTTGCATTTCATTTTTTTCCTATACACATATGTACCGGAATTTTTATGAATGGGAAAACGCGCTGCAGAATGTATGAATTATTATTCGTTGTACAATATATTCCGCATCATTCTCTAATATGATAGTCAAACACGACGAGATTGAATTCTTTAATTATAAGTAATAGGTGTATGTACAGGGCAGCCATATACTTCATGTAGTTATTATGATCGTCAGTGTAGCTGAATAATAGATACAGAAAGGCATTGACCCGATACATCATATAAGCAAAGCAATTCATTGTCATTCGAATATTGAAGGATATGAAGAACTGTTATACCACGCTCTTGAAACAAATTGCTTTTTTTTCCCTCAACGTCAATAGAAATACGGCTATCGAATTGACCCCGTGCAATTATTACTCCCCGTAGATGAATAGGCTAATATGTTTTCAATTAATATTCATCGTGCAGTTTCTTGCCGCTGTTAGTATAACCCAACGTATATGTATATGTATGGATATTATTTAATCGCTGTCGCAGCTGAGCTATTCTATTGTTAAAAACCTGCGCACAGCAATCGCAAAGAAACTTTAGCCAGATCTGAAGCTGGTTTATAATTAATGGTATAGACTATAGAGAAGCTTCTTGCTTATGCATATCATCGATCAGTCACGCGTATTTTTAGCTGAGTATATATATTATGGGCAATTTCTCGTTGATCGTAAAAATGAAAGTGAGGAAAAACTCCGATTAGCCAATTCCGTGCCGGGTTCTGTTCATAATCTCACAATGTACAATAAAAAGTGATAATTTTCGTGGTACGTTTGAGACTAATAATACCCATATGAGGTTACGTGTACACTGTACAGCTATGGTTAAAAACGCAAGAACAATAGAGATAATTTTCACTCATTTAAATGAAAGAAGATCGAGAAACACGATACGGTTTCTTAAAGCCATGCCGCAATTTCTTAAGCTCGGATCCCCCGGGTCCTAGACACTCGTTACGTATTAATTTCTAGGATCCCTTTGAACCCTCGAGCGTTCCGGCAGCTGCGGAATGTCACTGCAGATTAAACAGAGTCAAACGAAATTATCTGAGAAAGTTTTCCATCCTTTTTTTCTTTTTTCTTTCTTCTTTTTCTCTTCGTCGGGGTAATTTTTTTCCCACGATCTGACGTAATCCAATGCCCTTCGCGGTGCCCTAGGTATATAATCCGAGTCTAAAATATAATCAAGACATCGCGCGATCGCTGCACTTGTCCTCGCGGGGGCGTATAGACACGGATTTCAGACGCGTCTGCGATGGACCAGCTCCTTAATTCTTTTCAAACAGATTTTGTTGCACATAACGTGATTGTCTGGGCTCAAGCAATGGCCAGCGTATGGGGTATCTTACACGTTAAATTTCTATGTTAACAGGCGTGCGCCGCCCGCGGGGTAACCTTATACCGTATACGTATCGCGCGTGTGAATGCAAAGATTTATTCAGTATTGTATTCAGATGAGAGTCTCTCTAGTCCGAGATGAAGCCGTTGATATAGGTCAACAATTCTCGGGAACGCTCGATTAGTTTTTTCTTTTTCTTCTTCTTTTTTTTTGTCAACTATACGCATATTCAAATTTAGGTATCAGAATTCGGTATCTTTGATCCTTTATAACAGAGGATATATATATGTTTTTTCTCTCTCCACCCGTATACCTTATTTTATTTCGCTCCGTTCCACGGAGAGATAAGAAAGGGATGGAAAGGTAGAAAAGAAAAAAAAAGAAAACTGGGTCACCCTGTATATTACATACAAGTGCTTTATTATTTCGTACGCTTGAAAACGCTTTTTATAAAACAATCATATGATGTATGATATGCATATAGTGTCCGAGAGATTATTCAATAGTAATAAAAATTCATATATGTATACACATACTGCAATTGCTGCCACTTATACGAGTGTTGAATTGCATACGTATATGTGATAAAGGAGAAACGTTTTATAAAAAGAAGATTACAGTATATAATTGTACTTGAATTGATGTACAAATTTTTATATGTCGCAATATACGTCCGCGGATAATTTATATATTTATAGCTATGTATAAAAACTGTATATCGTATATTCGGTACAGTTTAATGATTACATCTCCGCAGCGAGTTTGTTTCTCATAAATTTGAAAAGCGTGCTTCTCCCTGTTACTATAATATGTCTATACGGGTATGTTACACTCAATCAAATAGCTCGGAACGTGAACGAAACATGCGCTTGAGCAAGAAACGAAAATAAATAATACGATTCTGTTTATCGCTTGAATACCACAAGTCTCTGCGGTCGAGTCGACGTTACGTATAGTCTGAGTTTAAGATTATTTAATACCCGAAAGATTAGACCAAAGTTTGAACTCGACAAGCGCGAAAAAGATATCGCATTATACGTATACCTATATACATGCGTCTGATACGGCGCACACATTCAAACGGAATCGATTTTGCGCGCGCCCTAATCTATCCCTACTTTAGAGTGAAATAAAACGCCTATTCTGTATGCAACGGCATAGTTTCAGAGCTCAAAACTCTCGCTAAACTGTCTCCGAAGATTGTGGTATATTTATACCGTCCGAAAACTACCTGAGAAAACTTTTTCTCTTCTATATTTAAACTATCGAGTTGCGTTGGCCGGCTCTAAAGTCTCGAAGTGTGCGCGCGCGCGATGTGAGTATACGGCATGACGTCATCAAGATGGCGGCCCTGGCTAGTCTGTCAAAACGTTTAGCTCTGTTTTCGTCTAGTTTTAGGTGTGTTACTCGTGATTATAATTCGTGGCATCGACAGGATCGATCGAGCAAGTTTAAAACGAGTGTTGGATGGGCGTTGGGCGGTGTGGTGGCTATTTATTTAGCCGAAAAGTATTCCAAACAAAACGTCGTCCATGCCTTCAGGCTGCGAAAGGTAATGTCCATCTATTCTCTGACTCAATAACATATTATTTACACAATTATCCACCGTTGTTATCTTTCCCCATATGATTCCGCCGAGTCTTGAATATTTCTATCGCACAAATCTCTAAGCAGCTTGTCAACTCTAGTCTAACATTTCGATCTTATCTAATCTTCCTCTCTTCCGGCTCGCGGTGTACTACGTATATTACGTAATGTTTTTAGAACTGGTTTTACGTCGCGTAGATCTGACAGATCTGCAAGCTTTTCACAATTTTAAAGAGCGATAAATACCGCGAGGATACAACCAGCTAAAATCGTTTTATTTTCTTCCACTTCTTCCGCATTAAGAGGTTAGAAAAAATCGTGTTACTTAGACGCGTAGTTTACGTTGTCGAATAATTGTTGAGGATAAAGGAAGGATTTCACGTCGTCGAAGTATAATCTAGCCGTGCTTTACTTTAATCCTGTAATAACTTTAGAGACGAGAGAAAAGTTCGGGAGGTATATACGCCTGTTATTGTAGTAGATTTAGTTGTTGGTAGAAAAAAAAAATAAAATAAAGCCGAGCATTAGTTAGTCGGTTGGGTCTGTGCCTAGCTAGCGGTAGAAATATGTAAGAGAGCCGTTAAGAAGTTGTAAACAATAATGTAAACGAGGTAAAAACAGCGAGGGAGTTAAGGAAGGGTAAAGTTACGTTAAACAGACACACAGCGACGCGTAGGATTTAGGTTTATAAAGCACGGGATGAGAAATAACGCACGGGGGTCTCTTGGCGTTTTTCGAAACTGCTTATAAAACCCGAAACGCGTTTTACGCCCCGTGTTATGTCTGTCTTCTGTTTTTTATCGCGACTATCCAACGTTTCAACTTCTTTTCTCGCCTCGTCTAGCCCGGGGAATCGACTCGGGGCGAACCCCCAGCGGTTATATGGAATTGGAAAGGGCACGGGGCTGGAAGACGCCATTAATTAGGTTTATCGGAATTTAATAAAACACCCAGCGACTCAGAACAGCCCCGAGATTTAGAGATGCTATCCTTTCTTTATGGGGATTCGGGCCGAAATTCAACTAATTTTATCACGTTCAAAATAATTGGGGATGGAAAACGAGAAAGAAATTGTCTCGAGCTTCGTTACTCCGTTATTCTATACGATAAATCACACGAATGTGATTTAGGCACGGAGAATCTCAGATCAAAGCGAAAATCTAACGGCGATAAAACCGCCACGAAATTACCCGAGATTGAAAGTTGATCGGTGTAGTAAATTAACGAAATCGGAGTGACCCTAAATTCCTGTCACTGCTATTAGTCGCCCTGTGTGGTCGGCGGGTTCGATTCGAATTTCGAACCAACTAAACAAACCGAGGCACACCCACGCGTACGATTTCTTATTTTTATTTCTGTTTTCTTCATTCATTTTAAAGAAATTCTACGGTACTCCGACGCACATTTTCTTATTGTCATTATTGTCATTATTAATGGACCGAGGAGGAGGCTTAACTCGCCGTATAGCAGTTTCTCGCTGCATTCTGTATATATCTCAGAAAATAGGCTTATCAATAACCCCGTGAAATACAGCTGTGCTCGTTATCAAGGACCACACGCAGGTCTCTTAATGCGAAGATAAAACCTCTCTCGGTATATGTATAGTACACAGTGTACTATTCTCCGCGCGGGTTGACAATGAGTGAGTTTACCGGGAAGTGGGAAGTCCGAGATGAAGAAAAGAAGAAAAAGAAGTAAAAAAAAAAAGAAAGAAAAAATGGGGAAAAGTTTCTAAAATAAGACAATTAGAGTAGAATAGCTGCTCATGGAAGAAAAATGACGTTTTATCATAATGCGCGATGATTCATTCCAATTTTATTTTTTATTTTTTTTATTTTAAGTAGGTTAGACGTGATTATAAGTAGGTGCGCTTCTTTTTCTCATCGTCATTTTCTTGTATTTATACGTGCATTTGAAGTTTTAGGGTCAGTTTGATCAAAGAATCGAATCAGTTTGAGATTATTTTCTTATTTCTTACCGTGGGCAGTAAATTCATTCGAATTGTCTTTATCTGGGATCAGAAGATCGAGTTTTAGGGTAGGTCTTGAATTCTTTTACATCTAGCTGTACCTGTACCTGTATAAGTATCTGTAACTATATTTATCGATCAGAATTCCCTAAATATCTATCCAAAGGCGTGACTATCTCGTTTAATTAATAGACCAAATTCGATCCAATCTTTATCTAGATTTGAATAACTGGTAATTGTCTCTAATTATTTCTTAACCATCGGAGAATACCCGTCTAGTCCCTATTATAGATCCCTAATTTACATTCAAATATTTACACCTGGTTATAAAAAAAAAATTCAAAATTATTCATATATAATCTAATCTTGAATTTTATTCGACAATTAATCGGAATGAATTTTCTAATTTTCAATCATTATTTCATGATTCATAACATTCAGGTCGAATAAAGAAAATAATTTATCAAATAAATCTAAGGATGATAAAAAATAAATAACTAACTACTGCACTTCTGAGATATATATAGGTACACGTGTCTTTAATAACTTATACAAATGTACTTATATTGAAGAAAATTAGTGCCTATTTATGAGAAGATATTTACTAAATTCGATTCACTATATCATTTCGTTTTTCTTTCTCTTTCTATTCAATTAGCAGTTTATTGATACAACTTATATACAGGCATATACATAATTATTTCTCTTCTCATCAGCTATATATATATTAATTATAATTATCCTTCTTATTTAATATAAATGCGAAACTCGCGTAGGTATAGAATTTTCAAATCCATTTCTCTAATCGAAATACGTCAGTTGTGATTTGTTTTTTTTTTTTCGCTCGCACTCCCACGTAGGCAGAGTTGTAAACGAGGAATCGTTTAGCGTGCGTGACCCGCCCGCGCTGTCACGCGCGAATTTATGCCTCACTGAGAGGAAAAATGAGGAAGAGAGAAAGAGAGAGAGGGATGTATGAGCAGGCAACTCTATGTAGTACATACGTACGCGCGGTGCATGCATGTACATAAAGAAGAATGGAAATTTACGAAATAACAGATTCGCTATCCCAGCGAACCACTCTACTCCCCGATTACGATGACCGTATGCGTATTATGGTACGAGGGAGTACAGAATAAAGTAGTTTGACTGATTCGCCCGGCCAAAGCGACGCGGTGCGATGGGATGGGATGCTGCAGCATCCCGCTCTTCGCTAATTGACCGAGAGTATAAATCATGCTTTCATACCTATAATACCCTATACCAGCTTGTACGTAGTATTATATGCTATGGTAGATTTGAGAGAGAGAGAGAGAGAGAAGAGGTATAGAAGGTAATTGTAAATCCTCGCGATATATGCACGCGTGACGTTCTCTTGACAAGCGTGAAAAGGTGCGGCTGCTAACTCGTGACTTCGCTAGTTGGTACCTATATTACGGGATGTATCTAACTACCGGAAATTTCTCACAAATTTTTTGCCTTCCTTTTTTTTTTTTACTTGGAGTTTCATTTTTCTCACATTTTTTTTTTTTCAACATACCGTTCGTCGTTCGTCAATAATCGAAACGATTCACGGAAGGGAAATTCTTCGGGCATTTGCCCGTTAAGTATGACAAATTATAAAATTTAAACACTTAATTGTTTTCAAAAAATTTCATGGCGTAAATAATTTTACAGTTTATATCCTCTAGCTACTTAAAACTTCCAAAAGTCCATAATTTTTTGGTAATAAAATATTTAATATTTATACAGTCTCTATAAGGTGTCTATCGTATGATTTACGAACTTGTTCAAAAAGCTGCTCATAATTGTCGCAGTCGAATTGTTATTAGGTACTCTACTTATACTGTACGTATATATAGGTAGGTATATGGATATTTATGAGAAACTTTTGGCTTCTAAATATGACTTTTATAGTACTAGAAAAAATATATCTATTTTGATTTATCTATTTTTTTTCTTTTTTTTTTTTTTTTAATTTTTTTCTCGTTCTATGAGAAGACCAGACAGACATCTGAAGAATCGTAAAACGCGACGACACTCACGGTCATATACATCGTTAGTGGTTCGGATATAACTTCACCCTGTACTAAAAACCGTATAAAACATTAAAAACCAAAAAACGAGAAAGAAAAAAAAAAAAAAAAGAATGGTCAGTTTTAAAATCGAGAAAATCGATTCTTTTGAATCGTAGTTAGCATAATTCGTTTTGAAAAAATTAAATAAATAAATAATTATTATTATCAAAGAAATAGAGAAGAAAAGAAAATAGTCGTTTTTTTATTTATATATATCTTGCAGAAAAATCAAGGATTTAAAAAATTTCATCTGCAGCTACTGCAGTCGGATTACCAAGGTTTATCTTGATCGCAATAGTTTTTCCGTACCCTGCACGCGGGGTGCCGTGTAATAGCGAATGGCTTAACCCAAAGTCTCAAGGCTCATTCTTCCTTTTCTCTTTCTCTCGCATAGGTATACCGCATACATCCCGCAGGGACCACCTTGATTGCACGCTCGTAAACTTGCAAAATTATAGCATCATTTTTAGATAATATCTTACCTCGACGTCTAAATTATCCGCTTATCCAGCCCTATAGGCTCGTTTCTTCAAGTTCTCAGAGGGGAAACGGTCATTTTCACTCGTTTTATTCTCCGCGCTTTTTTCTTTCCCTGGATGCCGAAATTTTTAGACAAGAAAAAAAAAAAAAAACATACACGACGTCTAAATGCAGGGCGCAAGGGTTTAGATTTTTCGAAAAACACTATCGAAACTCTTCCTAACGAGATACGGATCGAGGAAATCTTCGTTGTCGTTATACCCTGCTCGAATTACACCCCCCTTTCAATGTGTTTCTATACAGATAAAAACGCTTTCCTTTTCTCGATAAAGGGACGCGTTCGAATGTTAAAAAATAGATTTTATAGACGGCGAAAAGTATTCTTTCTCTTCGATTTTACCGTGTTTTGAAATATATAACTTAGCCCTATAATTATTCTTCCACTTTACTGCCACCCCTATAGTTAGATAGATCTTCGTTCTCTGATTATCCTATCCGGTATTCACCCTATCGCTCGAAATTTCGGTATGATATGTTTGTACATATAATTTATAAAAATTGTAAAACACAACTATTTTTTTCTACAATTTTTTTTTTGCATTCAACTCAAATGACTCAATCTATAAAATTCTTCTCGATATCTCTTCCATGCGCAATGTGTAGCTTTCGAGGCAATTAAAACTAATTATAAGTGCAAATCGAGTTTCGCATATAGCCATATAGGATAAGTTGAAACTGCAGATGGGACGACGAGGCAAGTTTTCCTACTACCGTGATTAGTTACAACTCGAAATAAACACAGATTCTATACATGTGTTGATAAAATTCAAATCGTTTTCTTTGATAATGCATTCGGATTGCTTCTGCGACACCGATCTTAGTCAGGTATAGGTATTCGATTGTAATTATGCAGGAATCCGGTATAATTAAGTGTTTTTAATTGGCTTGATTAATTATTGTCACCCGATCGGATCTTCACCCAATATTTATTTCTTTATTTCTCTCTCTTTTTTCCTTCGGTTCACTACATGCCACTATACTAAAACATGGGCCAATTCCGCACCCCTGATATTACAGTTTAATCCATCTTTTTCATAGACGATAAAATATCGTGCTTTTCCAATTCGACGTGCAGCAGCATATCACCTTGATATTCCATCTTTCCCCCTTTTCTCCTTCACTTTCTCCGTCTCGTACTGCACGGTAACAATTAGATGCATAAATAAAAATCCACCCACGGGGAGAGTTAATAAACGAGCATGTCGTCTGCATGTCTGTCCGTCTGTTGTTCGGTCTCGGTCGGCGCCTCTCTGTTAAATAATCTTCAAGGGGTCACCGCCTCGAAACTTCACCCTAAATTACGTCTCCCTTATTATTCAAACCCCAAGTCCAAGTCCAAGTCCAAGTCCAAGTTCCTGCGGTCCGAAATAGTTGAGAGATCACATATCGTATATACGCGTATGACGCATCTCTTTAACTTGATACGACAGGCACGAGTTTATTATATTCCATATGCGTATACATATGTATATGTAATACATAGATAGGCAATGCAGTTGCATAGGTTTCATTTATTAGTCGAATTATTCAATGGCGTAGGATTATTGATTGACTATTATTTTTTATTCATTTATCTCTCTTTTTTTTTTGGGGCTTTTAATATGTAGATTCGTTACTATCCATGTATACCTACGATAGCTGAATTATACCGAGAGACCCGGAAGTATAATTGTGTCTTAATTTTAATCAATTAGCGACAATCAGCCGCTTGCATGAGCGCCGCCATCCATCGTGTGAAACTCTAATTAATTAAATACGACAACTAAGTAATCCGGTGGATTATGTACGTATATATTTTATACTCCTCTAGCTTCTGTACATACCACAATGAATAACGTAGTAGCCTAGTCCAGCTAATATGTGTTCCTAGTCGCGAGTTCGTTGACCGTCATATCGGGTAAAAGATTGCGAAAATATTTTCGAATTCAAATCGAATTAATTGAAGATTTTTTTTACCTCTCTGTCACAAGTTTGTTTCATTCTTCTTCTTCTTTTTTTACACATCTTTTTCTACTCGATACGATATTCTCGTTACACATCTGCCATGAATTAGGCCTCTCAGGGTGAGATCGTGAGCGATGAGGCACCCGCCTCTTTTGGGAGGATCTGCTCTCCTAAATTCCGACACCTTTACGGTTGATTAAAGCGACCCGTTGCTACTACACTTTTCTTTTTATGTTGAGACAGGTCGCCAGTCAGTTAGCTATATAGCCACGCTGTATATACGGTTTTATACTTATACTTGATCGAGGATATGGCGAGCCTATTCCCCATTCAAGCGATTCGTTCTAGTTCTAAGCTCAGTGGCTGACGAAGTGGGATACTTAAGTTTCTTTCCTTTTTTTTTCTCTTCTTCTTCTTCTTCTTCTTTTCTCCTCGTTATTTAGATACTTGACTATTTAATTTGACAGTGACGTATCAATGCTCGTCAATTATTATTACCTCGTTTCAACGCCCAAGCTTTTAGCTCTGACCCTTTTCCTATATTATCATACGAGACAGACAAATGACTGACACTTGGTTTTCTGAAACTTCTTGAAACCACCCCGTATCCTATTTCATTGTTACTGCATAGTTTTAGATTCGCCGCTGCACACGTGTTGCACACTCTGATTTTCCGAAACACAAAATCTTCGATCTACAATCTATAGTTCGAGAAGCTCGCAGATCAACCACATACGGTCTTATTCTACCACTTATTATACAGCCAGTAATGTATCTCACGCTTAATACCACGAGCTCGTGAAATAAATTAACGATCTCGAAGAATATATAAGAATAGTGTATATATATAGTCGGTTAATCAGTCAGTCAGGCAAAATCTATACAATTAATTGACACTAACTTCGCGTCTGTATGACGTCATTATATCCGTTTAAATATTATTTACGACCGGCTATAACTATTGATTGATCGTGCGAATTATATTCGTTATATATAGACACAGTCTCTCCTGTGTGTAGATAATTTCATCTCATTATAGCCGAAGACCATATTTTCGTTCGTTATGATTTTCCGATTTCAAAAAATCGTCGCCGAGCCTATGGATTTGAAATCGTTAATTGTACAGGTATAGTAAATTTTGCATTAAAAATATATAAATCCTAGTTCCTCGAGGCTCGGTTTGTGAATTTATCTCGTTAAAATCACGCGGCATATCCTGCGCCTTGGGAATTGACTCTATCTCTTCGTCCCTGATTCAACACAGCTCTATTATCCGCGACGAAAGAATAGATCTGTACACGTATGTAGTATCTATATACTATCACGGTTGTCAATTAGAGTTCTCGTTTCTATACGTACGTATGGAACGTCGCCGACTGCAATAACGTTGTACGTATAACTAGAACGATCCGGAACGTTATACGCAGAGCGTAATATTTCATCGGAACGATCAACCCGATCAAAAATGCTCTAGGCGGTGCTGATTGAATTGATAAGTTTCTTGAAAAAACCGCGAAACTTGTTGCCATACGATAAATATATCGGGCCTGGGGCTGCAGAGAACGCGATTAGATTTATTCGATTTCTGCGGATATGTGTGTATGCATTATACACGGACCTGGAAATACCGGTAATCGATAAGAAATCAACTTACTTTTCTCTTCATCTCTGAGCTGAAGAAAATCGAGTCAAAAATCGTATTCTTTTTGCTTTTTCGAGATATGGACATAAATTTGTTACACTTTGTATATACCAGTTTTTAATCTTAATATATTCCCAGTTTTCCGATCATCCTTCGGTAATTTAATCGTCGATTTCGCGACTCGAGTTACCCTCGAAGAGTTAACCGATCGTTAAGATATATCGTGTGTGTGAGCTAACAGTTAATTTATGAATAAAAAATAAATGGTATAAAAGAAAAATGGAAAAACGAAACATGAGAATCAAGGCAGCTCTTCGCCTAAGCTCTGCAGGAAGGTAAAGCGTAGTGAACGATGCAATGCTGCACTTGCTGATGTATAGAGCGGATTATTGCATGTATGTAGGTACCTACTATATATATTTATATATATACCCCGAGGATCTGGTTTATAATGAAAAACAGGAAATAATTCACTTAACCGAAGAGCGTGGTTCGATTAAAAAAATATTATCATGTTAAAGCAATTTTGCATCGCGGTGTTCAAAGACATGTCAAAATTCATATAAAATAACTACACGATGCCCTGAAATTAGCGGGATTAATTGACACTGTAGAAAGTTTCAATCATTTTTCATTTCTTCTTTGCCCCGTTTGATGATGGTGGTATGTATAGGTATAGGTAACAGATGGTAAGAAGAGAGAAAAAAATGAACAAAAATACAGCTGCGGCAGAGTACAAGCTGATCCATCGGCTTACACGGCGATCAACGTTCTTCTTTCCATCTTATTTTCGCTCTTTTTCCTTTTTTCCTTTTTTTCTTTCTCCTTTATTTTCTTCTCTTTTCGTCTTATATATGTATCGAATCGAAACACGATATTCGGGGACTTGGTTCGATTCTAGAAATAAAAATATAACACCTTTACAAACTCAAAAGAATCTCGAATCTCTGCGGTACTGGTATAGGGGGTTAATCTCAAACACGAGGGGAAAACCTGTTCTTATATTAATTCTCCGCGGTGATTCTGACCGTTTTTTACCCAATTGCGAATTAAAATCGACGAGGGTACTCTTCAACGAAAGAATAAAAACGATCAATTTTTCCCACAAATTTTTCACTATAATCATAGACAAGCAGAAAATTACATCCCCTGCTGCTGCACGTGTAGCAATACGATGCTCACCCTAATCTTCCCTTCATTATAACTCAGAGGAACTATGCTCTACGGGGTCGATAGATATCTGTCTTAAACACAACCCACGCACTACTATCTTCACCGTAATGTCTTCGTTCAATTAGGATACTCCATAAAAATCCTATAAAAGTTCATCCGACCAAGAAACTCTCTATATCCCTCGGCCCTCGACTTTTCTCTTCTGCCTTCTGCCTTTTGCCCCTCGCAGGTTAGATACAGATAAATTGTACAACCCGGAATAAAATCCGACTATGTATACCCGGATTTGTTTTTTCTGCACACGTATATAAATGTTATAAACTACTTAATTCCCTGTTCAAACACTCTTCTTCGGAGTCCAAGGTACGTCTTTTCTTCCGTATACTCCGAAGTGTTAATTTTGAAATATATATATAAACCTATAGATACTTTACGACTATAAGTATTTGTTTGGGTGTATGGTTTTTGATTTAATGCTGCTTATATTATACGAATGAGTGTACTTTGGTCGCCTGCAGAGTGGCTAGTACAGTTTTTCTTTTCCGTTATATATATATATGTATAGTGGATTTGGGATTTACTACCGGAGCTATAACACGCGCCCACAGAAAATCTCTCGATCCCCCCCTAATAACCCTTCGAGTTTAGTAGCGCGTGCAGGGAAATCGAGTTCTTCATTCAATCGTTTATAGACTCTACGTATCCCATAGGTGTACATATATTCCGGTAGGACCATTTTCGGTGGTCCACAGAGAGTCTGGGCTCGTGAATATACACGGAGAACACTGGGGGAGACCATTAACGTCTTAATTACCAAATACCAAGATTTAAATCCATAAGACGTCTATTTTTTTTCAACTAGGTTACAAGCAGCCCCGTCGTGCTACGACACACATTTATATCATGTTCCTCTCCTTTCTACTATATACTATACCGAAAATAAGATTCTTTTCTGTACTTTTTCTTATATCGAAAAACGATATTTATCAAAACCTTCTTTTTACTCTCATATTATATTCTTCTCGCGTTCTATACCCATGCCCCTTATGATACCTACTCTAACTCCAGATATATCCTAGTTACAATATACCTAGTGGGGTAAACAGACACCGCACTTAACCTGCTTTACGACTACCTCCAAAATGGTAATTACCCAGGTTACATCAGCAATTAACCCAGTTTATAACCCGTTGCGAGGCAATTCGAAACGCCCTTTTATCCCTTTCGATGCTCCCGGCGACCCTTCTGACCAACACTGATCAGAACACGACATGGGAAATGCTTCGATACGTCTTGTACCCTCAGTCTCGGGTAAGCTTTATGTGACACCCTTACTCAGATCGCGGTCAAGGGTTGTATAGTCCGGGCTCGTCTCTATTCGTAATGTGATAAAAATTGTCAAGCGCAATGCGTGGAGATATTTGAGGAAAATGTTATCGCTTTTTATTCCCTTTTATCAGTCTATGTCCTTATCGATCATCATTTCCTTTCGGCTATAGCTTCCTAAGTGAAAAAAAAAAGAAAACAAAAAAATAGTTCCAAAGAGAAGGAAAAAAAGGAACAGGAAGAGTCGGGTTTAGTGCATAGCTATTACGACACGGTTGATTTCTGGGTTAACTGTTTTTCTCTGAATCGTGCGTTATTACCCTAACGCGGTATGGCTACGGCGTTTTAATATTGGAGATAGTAGTGCAATTGCATGAATGAGAAGGGATTTTCTTTCGGTTTTATTTATACGTAAATATTCTTGAAATTTTATCACATTTTACCCCGCGACCTTTTACGGCCTGGAGTGCAACGTAGCATCGTCAAATATATAGTTTAACGTTGTTTCTCGGAAAGTTTGAGCTTGGTGAACGTCGTTATTATACTACAGCCTCGAATCGACTCGATTCGAAACTAAACTAAACTAAACTAAATGCTGCGTAACTGAAAACGCGAAATAGTTTTGAGTAGAGGTAGGTAGTCGGATATTCTTGGCAGGTATTCCTCGCCAAAAAGTATAAACCCCGAGACGTCGTTCATCATTGAGGTCTATGCGCCCGAGGACAACTAATACATCGCTAAAGTTGCGAGGAGGTATACAAGCTACGAAAATATCCAAAGCCATTTCGTAAGTAAGTTAGCAATATAGCGAAATATCCTCGTGACCGTAGAAACCTGTACTTGGATTTTTTTCCTTTTTTTTTTCGCCATTCTATTTCGTTTATTACAATTTTATAAGATTTTTTGTTACTCATACTGACGCCACGAATCCTTCAACTTTGGCCAATCTCACGGAATATCAATTCTGCACGCGATTTTACTATTTGCGCGTCAAACGCCGCTTTGAACTGGTGTCGATTTCAGAATCGAGACATCGAACCAGTTCGCGAATTTGTGGTCCGTGTCACAAAACCCGATACCTCGTTTCCTCTCGGGGCTCAAATTTAACCCCGTTTTTCTTTTCTTATTTTTCTACTTTTTTTTCTCTCTCTCGAGTTTCTTTTTTTTTTTTCCATTATTTTATTTCTTCGATTTTTATACAGGTACTTTTTATCGGCACCAAACCTTGTTGCATTCATTTCGTATATGTACCCAGCTCTACTATATACATACAGTATAGGTATATATATGTACACCTTTGCGGCTATAGATTGGGAACCCAGATCCTCAAAAGTTTTGTATAGGCTGTAACGCGATGCAGTTAATCTTCTTTGAAAGAGAATATATATATGTATTTATCGGGCTCTTTGAAGACACCGTACACCTTATACATATACTACCTTCTGTAGAACGGAAATTATAAAGGTCTTATAAACGTGGACCTGTACTATACAGTATATATATATAGGTACCTACCCACACGTTTAATCGGTCGATAAAACACCCGTCTTATAATTACAAGGCCTCTAACAGACCCTCAGGCTATTAGATGCAATGTCTAATAGAGACGTGCATCTATATTCTATATACCTTCAATATCGAACATTTATATACCTATATAAGTGCACCATAATGCGAGCGTATACGCCTTTATCGCCTCGGTTTTAATTATTATTGATCCTCCGTTCTTTATTTTTTCTTTTTCTTTTTTCTTTCGTTTTCCCAGTTTTTAATATTATGAAAATATCTTTCGTAGATTTTCTCCAATTATTTATAGGGTGATAAAATTTTACTTCTTTTTTTTCCATTTTTTTTTTATTATCATTATTATTTCTTCGCATAGAAATTTTCTCCAATTTATTTTCAACTATATAATATACATATATCTGACTCATCGACTATAATATACTTATGCCATGGTGCAGGCTGCAATGGTAAAGCAAGTGGGAACGACGGTAGACGTCTTCGAGACGTTGTACCTACTTTTGCGACAACGACGACTGGTTTTTAGTTTACTTTTATTACTTTTCTGTTCTTGTTTTTTATTTATTTATTTATTTTTTTCTTCATTTTACTTCTCGTTCGTTCTTCGGAGCTTGTATACGTATACTTTTACTCGTTTTCAACGCCTCGAGCGTCCATCGCGACGCTGTGAAATACGTACGGTATGTTTGAGAGGAGGACGAGGACGAGGACGAAGATGAGGTTTACGCGAGAATTAATTTTGGATAATTCTCAATAAACAAAAACTTGTTTCTTATTACCTCGTACTTGTTATTTTTCAATACATATATATATGTATATACATATCTACTTGTACAGTTCACTATGTCTCAATGAATTACACGTTCTTTCGTTTCACTGGCTTACATCATATGTATAATATACCTGACGGCGTATTTGATCATTCGCACCCAATTACCTGGCGATTTTTTCTCTTAACGATTTATCCACACATTCCTCACTCCTCAAATATAAACTATTTTCAAATTCTGAACGGCGACAGTTCCGAATTTGAATATTACCGACTCACAGTTTACAGAAAGGATATTTTCTCGACAGTTTGCTGTATAGCCGATTGAAAAAGATTTGAAACTGAGAACACCGGAGGTTCAAAATTCCGAAAGGGCAAAAATAAAGTTTCAAAATTCTATCAATTATTTATGACATCGAAGCTACCGATTGAAATAAATAAAATAGATTTTCGTAAATAGGGTCTTGGTTAGAATGAACTATTTTTAGTCTTCAGATCCTGTAAAATGGATAAAAGTTATCGGATTTTTCTGAACTTTCGGAGGTTTCAGCTTCTCCTACGTCTGCATCCCGATCTTACGGAATTGAAAAATTTCTACCCGATCATCGATCTGTATAAATTAATCATTCGTTGCCTCCTTCCAATCTAATAATATACGAATAAAAAAGAAAGAAACTTGTTTCAATCCGAACGATCAGACGAAGAGAAAGAAATGAGTGAATAATGACCCCGATGGTTAGAGCAGTAGACGATGAGGTGCGATCGACAGCAATTCCCAGGTTCCATGCAATATACGTACTTACATACGATCTGTTAGGATTTTCTTTCATTTTTTTTCTTTTTTATCCCTTACGATATGTAGGTATGATCGCGGTAAGAAAATGTGCGTGTAATTACATATACTTTGAGATAAGTGGTGCGGATAGAAGATATAAGCTGTTTATCTTTAAAGGAGGAGGAAAAATTCTCATCACAAAGTACTCCTTCAATATATATACCTAGGTACTATCGTAACGTATGTTACATATATATCTTCTATCCATAATTCTGACTCTACTATGTCGTTTCTTATCTACAGTCTAGACTCTGTATAAATATATCACAGCAGTTTGCAACTAATCTTAGCGATACGATTTGGCGATTTTAATAAAGTTAGATTAACATTATCTCACCAAGTTATATTTTCATTCAGAAACTAAACGAGCGATCGTTCGGCTTTTTATCATTTGCCTGTTTCGGCCTATACCTCAATTTCTCTCTCGGGCAAATCCGCTCCTTAAGTTCTTTGCGTTTCTACCCTCGGGCTCAAATTGTTATTTATTACCTCGTAAGCGCGAGAGCTTCTATAACTCTATATTGAATATATTATATGCAGTTCTTAGATTGAAGAGGGCTCGGGCTATGCGGCTGCCCACGAAATCCCCATTAAATCATACTTCCGAATATTCAATTACAACTATTGTTTTACCCACGTCTTATTCTCAGATTTACCGCTAATTAATTCGGACAAATTGCCGCGCACGCGACCCACCGATGTTATATTAGGATGTGCAGAGGATATGCATGGGGGATTATCTTGTACAGGATTTAGAGACGGAATATTAAACTTCCTTGGATAATTCGACCTCGTAAATCTTAAGGTCTTAAATATTCAGCTGCGGCAAGATAATGAAATTTAACTCACGAAGATATATACGGAGGATATTTGAATTATTTCTCCTTCTTCTCCTTCTTCTTCTTCTTCTTCGTTATTACGATATTTAGACATTTTTTAAAAATCACAGTCGAGTTTTTCGATAGTCAAAAATCGCTACATAGATCGTAAACTCTCGTCTTTTTTGATTGGCAGTAAATTAATTAATCCGTACCAACTGGGAGCAACGAGTCTCGAAGTTTATCGCTAATTAATGCAATTATTGGTACACCCTCGGAAATATATGTGAAACGAGCGTATGGGTATACATATAAGCTGTCGCACGTAGTACGCTACTAATGGTGGGAGCTGACCAATTAAACGCGTTCGGGAATCAAGTTACAGAATTTTTTAAGCCAACTTAAATCACGGGAATAGTACGTGACGGAGATACGCGATGGGATTTATATATTCGAGATTTATTTATTTATTTACTCATTTTGCCTTTTCAGTTTTTCACTTTTCTACCTTTTTTCTTTTTTCTTTTTTTTCGAATCGAACAACCATAATCGACAAATATTAATTATCTCCTCGCATATTATGTGTAATAATCGGCATTCATTCTGAAAAAAAGAAAAAAATTCAATGTACCTCTTCTGACAGTGAAATATCAGTCGTTTATTCTAATTCGTTCGAGATTTAAAGTATGCCAATAAATATTGTTAGAGTCTGTGTTTCTTCGCCCAGTGACAAACTGGCTTGTTCTCACTAAAATGTCCTGTTATTTTACCGGTCCGAGGAATCTGATCTCGAAACGTTTTGGGTCCGTATAGAAATCTACTATGGGTTAGTTGAAATTTACGAGAGGTAGCAAAAATCGTCAGTCGTTCGCGAGAGTGTGAAAAAAAGAAGAAAAAGAAAAGGAAATATTTATGTACTCGCATAGCTACTACGTAGATTTTATTTCACTTTATTTCTTATTGGTCATTTTTCAACCGAAATTGGGAAAGCAAGAATGATCATTTCGAGGTGTGGTTGAGAGCGCAGTGAATCGTTATGAGGACAACGTCGGTCCCTTATGGATCAATAAAGCCGATTTTTATCCGATAGATCGACATAAAATGCTCAACGACCCTAGAGCAACTATGACTAAGGCCTGAGGTACCTTCAGGTATTGAAATCATCTAAGGCCAAGGCGAAGGCGGAGATGAGCACGCCACGATTCAATGCTTCTGGACCACCCAGAGACACAAGGCATTCTAGAATTCTAATAAATTAAATTTCACTCCACCTTCATCCTAGGTATAGACACAAGGTACATACATACGAGTTATATGCGTATATACATAGTAAGAAAATTTTACTTAATAATTTCCATTAAATAGCGATGATAGGGAAGTTTGATTAGAATTATTGAGGAGTTAATCGGGGCCATAGGTTGTGAGGTGCGAATGAATAATGGATCGCACAGTGTTCTAGTTGCAGAAAAAATTATGCAACTATGACTCCGGAAATAATTTTGTTTTTTTTTTATTTCATTTTTTTTATTCACTTAATTATTATTCGCTACGTGTAATCACACATCTATATAGGCATGTGTGAACAGTATACATAGACAAATATAGAAATAAGAAGCTCGCGCGCGTGCCTTTTCCTATATGGTAATAGCTGTGCTTAGATCTGGCACGTATAACCTACCTACATACGTAGACGTACCTACTTACGTTACGAAATCGTAAATATTCGAGGATCGTTTATTGTTTGTTTTAAAAAAAACTCACGTAGGTACTTACGCGTATCCACCTACTGCAAGATACTCTTCTCCTTATTCTCGCTTCATAAACATTTGTACATCTGTTCTTTTGCCACTTGAATTTATTGAATCGGTTCTTAGATGTTTAGAGATACGTGTCTGGATCTGGATCGCAGGGTACCTATTTGGTTGAATATTTTTTCTTCATCTTATCTAACTTATAAGGTACAATTCTATATCCTATAGCATATGTATGTACATCTACTAGAAATTTGAAAAGAGGAAGCTAGTTGTACAGAAGTTTTATTTCCATTCGGTAGTCTCTTCTGTTTTTTTTTGATTTTTATTATTTCTTTTTCTTTAAAAATTATTTGACTCTTGAGAATTTAGAAGAAATTTAAGCTACCTGAATAGCTTGGTACAGCTCAGGTGATTCCTATGCAAATATACGAGGAATTACCATACGCGCGGAGTATAAAGCGAACCCTCCCTTGAACAGACAAATACTGTTATCTGATTTCAATTTCTCCAGTAATTACACCTCTTGGGTTTCAGTTTCTTCAAGTATAGTAATCTATCGGTAAGCAGGCCTCTTTCAATTCACCTCATTCTCAATACACAAACCGTACGGGGATAAATATATAATCGTAACAAAAAAAGAAAAAAAAAAGAAAAAAAAAGAAAAGATCTGGAGAGGGAGTGCAGCGGCTTTGGTATTTGTGCAATTTGTCGGTAACGAGATACCGATTATCTTAAATGTCCTCGCATTAGCACTATACCCTGTATATATAACACGGTATGTACTTATGTTCACGGTTAATTATCCATCTCCAAGGAGGTAAACCTCTCTCCGATTATGATGGTTGTTCTTAATCATTTAAACTGGCGCTCTAGTCAACCTTATGTCGGGGTGGGGAGGGGGGTAAACAAGATTCAATTACGCATTGCACATGCGTGAGCATAAGTTAATAAAATTTCGAAAAACATAACACAATATGTTATAAAGAAATGATATTCAACTCGATCGATCTATACGCGCGCAGGTTTAACGTAATTTTACCTTCGGGATATGAAGGGGGCTGGGGATAACCTGTCATTACCAGGAGCTCCGACATGCGATCTCTGCGTATAAGTACGCTAAATGGAACGGTGCGTTAACAGCACCACGCATTAAGAGACGAACCGTCGTTTTACAACACCGTCTCACCTATTCGGACCTTCGATTTTATTCACTATGCGAGTATGTATATCTCTTAGCGAAACGTGTCTGAGGTGCAAACTAAAAACACTTTGAACACTATCTGATCAGACATGTGGGGAATAACGATTAACGATGAGAAATAAATATCGCGAGCTTGTCGGGAGGGTAAAATGGAAGTTGGGGATAATTGAAGTGGGTAAACATCGGGATTTTAGATTCCGCGTTTCTCGGATCAAATTTGGACCGCATTAAGTCGGGGGAGGATATCTCAGACGTACCTGTACACGTGGTTACCTCATTGTTAGTCACGGACTGATCGTGGGCCATGGACCACCCAAAGAGAGATTTGCCGGTCTAGACACTCGCGCGCGTGTTCGAAAGAGGATCTTAAATTTCAGCGTAAAGAATCACTCGTGAAATTATACCGATTTAAACCGCCCTTTATTCTCCGGCGATCGGGTGACGCCCAGATGTTTATTCGCGACTCTGTATTTATATACGAGATCGAATTATTCCCGAACCCCTATATTCATTCGTTTCATTCTTTTTATATTTATACTACGAGAGATTTTTTGGCTAATTTCTTGGGAGCTATTCTTCAGACTGTTTGCTCATACTATCGGCTACCCCTGCAGCTGTATCCTCGAGAGTAAAGATTCTAGATTGTGAAATGCGAGCTCACAAATCAGGACCCTAGAAAAACGGCACCTGTTCCGTTCATTTTGGGAAGAAAAAAAAATAGAAATGAAAACAAAAATAAAAATAGTTCCGCGGCTTTGAAATTTATGCGACTGCACTTCGACCGTTTGTATTCCAAAAACGTTGGTTTCGGATTCTTATTTACGACGATTTAGAGTCGGATGAGAATACAATACCAACGTGCCAATCCCACGTTATAGTCTCTTCGTTTTGCTTCACTTAATTCTAACAAAAAATGAAAGAAAAGATAGGAAAACCGATAAAAAAAAGCGAAACGAATCGGAGTGACGTTCCCTACGGAAGTTCGCTCTTTCATACCAATTTCCACCTGAGCGAATATAAAATCGACGGGGAAATCCGTGCGCTGCTCTTACTATTAGAATGACGCATTCGCGCTGTGCACATGGGTCGATGAACTTATCCTACGCTATTCGATCATGGGAGTCTTGTGTCATTTGAAAAAACCAAAAAAAAAATAAAAATAAAATAGTATCTATATCGAAGAAAGAAAATCTATATGTACCATACTCTGCCTTGCCTCGTACTATACGTACCCTGCCCTCAAGCTCGGCCCTTTATATACGATACACGCGATTTATAGAAGCAGCTGATATTTTTCCGCATCGTCAACCTTATTGCTGATCTGCAAGAGTTGAGTTGAGTTGAGTCGAGTCGAGTTGAATCGAGATCGTGCTGTGTTATCGAACGACTTGACTGCTGCATATGGTACAACGATATATTCATACATATATATGATATATCTATGTATGGATGTACGCTGGGCTTGTAGAGAACGTATAGGGAAGTTGGTATATAGGTATATACGAGAGAGGGCAAACTGGTTCGTACTTCTATAGATAATCAGGGCCCTGTTGATTTTCTGTAAGAGCAGTCTCCGCATAAATTAACTTACTCGACGCGTCGAGGTGCCGCGGCGCCGAGCCTACGAGGCTCCTCTTACCTCTTTGCTCTCCGCTCTTTTCGCTCTTTGCTTTTAACGTGTGCCGATCAGAGCACTTGTCCAGGTAATTGCTGTATACCAAATAGACAACTACCTTCCTTTATTTACTTTTCTTTCGTCTCGCTTTTTTCTTAAGATCGTCGCGCTTGTTAGCGGTCTTGAATCCCGCGTTACCTTCGTTTACTCCGAAACTCACAGCACAATTATTATCACTCATAAACTTTCAGAGAGATGATGATTTGCACAAGGCGGTCAGACTCACAATGCGAGAACGTAGATTCATCAAATTTGCTTCCGTTGAATACGATGGTCAACTTTACATGACACCCCAAGACTTTCTCGACAGTGTAGTCGAGTCTTTGCCAAGACGTGAGTAATTCTTTATTCAGTTTACGTAATTCATATTGATTACATTAATTACGTATATCAAATCTTTGAACAGATCGCGAAAAGAGATTCTTATTCATCTTGTAGAAAATAAAGGGCGAGAAATTCTATTTATACTTATCGATAAAAATAACAATTTTCTTCATCGGTTCAATTCTACTCCTCTATTTCTATCTCGGCTCGCATACCTCACCTCACGTGTCAAGGTGCAGTGAGATGTTTTCATTAATCTTTAACAGCGGCGGTGGGCGAGGCGTGAGATTGAAAGTCAATGTCATCGTCGTCCCTCGCGTGCATATAGACATGTACTATATATATACGTGTACATCCATACGTACGGACACTTCTCGCACGATCTTATTATCTTAGCAAATATAAACGTCATCTTGGCGAGAGTTGACGCTCTATCTGACATCTCCTTTGCATCTTGTTCCGCACAGCACGACTGAAGAGGCGGATTTTGTCCGACAATGAGATCGAGGTGATGAAAAACGCGACTCCAAATCTCAGACACGGGAGTCCGCAGATGTTTCGCACTCTTCGAGACAAGGGTAAGTCAGTTTAAAAATTTTTTTTTTTTTGTCTTCCTCTCACAGAGCTGTAAGGGTTGTTCTTTTTTTTTCGTGATTTTATAAAACGAGGCATGGAACGAGAAACAAGTGATCGATCAATAAATCTTGTTACAAGAAACGGAGAGATGAGAAGAAATAAAAAATATATGTCTGTTTCTAAAACCGGGTTAAATCGAGGGTATTAAAATATTGTAGATTAAACTCTTATAGCTGCAGACGAAAGGAAGAGTGTTTCGCTTCGTCACGGTATTTATCCACGGCTTCCCATGCCTCGAGAACTGCAGCGGCGGTATTTATTTATGGGCTATTCGCTGCTTGAAGCAGATTTAATATTATATACGCCTGCCAAGAGATCGGGACGAGTTCACTGGGCTTAAATACTATACAAATTTTGAAACCTCTAAATTTTCCGCTTATTTTACCGGTTAATTCTATAAATTATTATATTCCGACTATAGATATATATATATATATACACCTTTTTTCTTTTTATTCGACAATTTATCGTACGCCTAGATATTTTTTTACTTTGATCGATTTATCACCTTATATTATACAATTCTTCGATCTTTAATTGCGAATCATTAATATCATCGTCGCAATATACTTATATCTAGATACCTTCTAATTTGTATCCGCGTGTCCTTGTTAGGCAAGATAAAATTCATTTCAGTTTAATTTTTATCTTATCTTTCTACTTTCGGACGAATGTATCGCCAGAAGATTTTTCTTTTTCTTTTTCTCAAGAATAGAACGTTATAAACGAGATGTTACTAGGAACATGAATTGGGCGGGAAACTGATCGATCTCTCTTTGAAATCCCGTAAGTGTTTCGTGAACAGCGTCCCTTGTCCTCATAGTCCGCGTTGGTTCTTCAGCTCCGTTAAACTCGCCGGCGAGTTTCATGGCGGTCCACTAAAACCCACCCCGGAGCCCCACGGACCGTAGATTTTTAATGGCACCTCATTTTTCGGCATCGATTAGCCGGTTAGTTACCCTTGTTTAACGAGCAGCTCGTGTAACTCGACGCTTAAAGTTGCGATGAAAAATTGGGAGAAAATCGTCGATATTTATCGATGGTGATTTCTTATCAAATTTTTGTTTTCTCTTTTTTTTAGTTTTCTTCTGCTTCCGACGATTTTTCATTCATCTGTCGCATTTAATTTTAGGATTTAATTATACTATGTTTCAGGGATCGTTTCCTACACGGAGTATCTCTTCCTTCTTTCGATTCTGACTAGTGAGTTCTGTCCCTTTTTGGCTAGAAAATTAATATTACTTGAATAGAATTTATAGTTGGTTAATTTGGAGAAATAAGTCTTTTACGACAGTCAACGAAAACACCCTGTCTTGTGTCCCCCTTATGTTACGGTGTTTATTTTCTTTAACTGATACCCCGCGTGAGAGATGAAGAAGAAGAAGAAGAAGAAAAAGAAGAAGAAAAGAATAGTTGTGCTCTACTTTCAACGAAACTAGACTCCCATATTGTCTATATCTATTTAAGATAACCCTCCCGGTACTCCTACTTTCTGACAAGACGCGATGGTTCAATTCGACTTTTCCTCTAGAACCACAAACTGGGTTTCGGATCGCTTTCAACATGTTTGACATCGATGGTAACGAGCGGGTGGATAAAACTGAATTTCTTGTGGTGAGTAATTTGCCTTAATTTAAAATACGTATGTGTCTCTCGCTGGATGTTGGAAATATAATGATGCATTTATTCTTTTTATGAAATATATTTATATCACTGGTTCATATGTATCTTCTTGATAACACATATATCATATCCGTCTATTATTAAGATTTCAAGGAATTCCGCTATACCTACCTACTCGTATATGAATATATCAAGATTATCATATACCTATATATACCGCATATATATGCATAATAAAAGTGTTTAAATTTATACGTAATAAATTTTCTCGCTGATTAATTCTGCTAGGTGCGGAG
Organism: Rhogogaster chlorosoma; assembly: GCA_944452935.1. NCBI lineage: Eukaryota > Metazoa > Arthropoda > Insecta > Hymenoptera > Tenthredinidae > Rhogogaster > Rhogogaster chlorosoma. The sequence continues at coordinate 22,430,019 of OX101803.1, read as the reverse complement.
ATGAATGTACTACATACGTGTGCGTATGTAGAAAATTATACATACGTTTGAAAAAAGTAACAGAATTATTACAAAAAGAAAAAAAAAAAGTATTATAAATATATACAGCCTACCACCGTAACGCAGGTAAATTTTTTAATTGCTCCGAAACAAAAAAAAAAGCAAAAATAATAATAATAATAATAATAATAATTTCCCTTATTATCCCTTATTATTATTACGGTGATTTGTATTTAATTGCATTCATTAATTACCTATACTTTATACCACACACATAAAGAACTTTCAGTGTGCGATTTTGTAGAAATTAATTAGTTTTGATTTCTTTTTTTTTTTTTTGGTAATTTGTTCAATTTTTTTTTTTTTCATTTTCGTTCACCCGCTTTTTTTCTTTATCAGTTTATTCAGTTAATCGCTTATTAGCGAAAGCAGAGAGAAGAATTTTTTTTTTTTGTTAAAATAGTAAAACGAAATACTGGTTTAGGTAATTAACAATCTAGAAGAAGAAAAAAAAAATTTGAAATGACATTTCTACAGATACGAAGACTGCTGGGTGGTAGTCTTAAGGAAAGGGATCTCGACGAAGCCACGTCACGAGCCGTGAGTTTTTTTGTTAAATGGGTTCAAAAATTATTAACTTGAACCATTTAATCGAGTTTTTTTTTTTTCAATTTCTTTTCTTTTAAAACTGATCGTAAGATTCGCTACTCCGTCAGTCAGTCCTGCTTCTTGACGCTTGCCTATACACGTATTACAGTCGCGTCATTTATTCGTTCCAAAAATCGCGTGGCTGACTTAAATATACCATAACCATTCGCCGCAGCTGAAGTCGTGACACTTACTCAAATTGTTTTTGTCTTTTGATTATTTATTTTTTTCGTTTGTCTTTTCCTTTATTTCCTATTTCCCCTAAACTATATTTTTCGCTACATTCACTAACAGCAGAAGCCTTTCCTTCTATTTTATGCCAATCAATTGTTTTCTAATTCTCCCTTATCGCATAATATTCTAAACATTGATTTCATGGTTTATTTTTCGTTGATTACTTTTTCTGTTCTAAGTTGTTTTATCATTTGCCTTACTATCTGTACTCCCTACACCTTGCGGAGAATCATATCGTTCATTATTGTGGGAAGGATTTTCGTTAATTGTGTCATTAACTTCTGAATCCTTTTCCCAGTGTTTGTATATTACCCATATGATTTTAGCGAGCTTATCTAATACCGCCCTTCGGTAAAAAGAAAAACAGCACAACAGATCTAAAGCGTGTGTATAAAGGCCTGTCGTTTTCGTGAAATTTTCTTATTCTTGGGGTTTTCTTCTTTTTTATTTGCAACCGAGATGAAAAAGTAAAAAAAAAAGAGAAGAAAAAATCTCGTCAAAGACTAATTTATTCCTTTTTGAATTTTATTTCAAACTATTAGTTACGTTCCCTTGTTGCTCCGAGCGAAGAGGCTCTTCGGTCAAAGGCTAAACTACGTGAGACAAATATCGTCGAGGCAAATCAAATCATCTCAAACTCATACGTAAGTCTGAATATTAAAATCCCGAGTTCCTGAGTGCGTTTGAATAATCAACTATACCAACTATATTGGCTTCAAATTCGACGCTGGAACATCCCACGTTATCGTCTCTGCACTTAGTAATCGTCAGACCCAGGAAATGTCATTGTATTATGTCGCACTAACATAATATTGTATGTGATTGTTTATTTCAGGTCAATTATTGTTCGCTGCAGCTAATTCGTGAAATCTTTGAGCGATCTATATAGTTTCATCGTATTTTATTAAACACCCCCTCATTATCGTCAGATTTATTTCTGTTATCTAGATGGAGAAAATTTTCAGTCACGCTTGGCGAGGTAGACACGGTGGTACAGGTCAGATAGAACCGGAGCCCGTACCTGATACGAAGACTGCGGACAGTACGATAGCCGGAAATTTTGACGACGATCAGGCGAGTCATTGAGGAAACTTAAAAGTTATTCACTTTATCCCTGGTCCTTCCGATTTTCCTTATATCAATACGTAAGAAAGTTATTTATTTTCGGTATTTCAGGGTCTCCAACGTCGACACGCGGTAGATACGACGCTGACGACACATTTCTTCGGCAAAACCGGGACTGACGAACTGAAATACGACGGTTTTAGAAGATTCATGGAAAACCTTCAACGGGAAGTCCTAGAGTTGGAGTTTCACGAGTTTAGCAAGGGCCATGACACCATTTGCGAAATGGATTTCGCTAAGATTCTTCTTAGATATACCTACCTCGATACCGATGAGTAAGTATAGCCCTATAGAATCTATCACATCGTGAATAAAACGTATAGAAAATTGTTTAAACTTATTTTTTTCACGTTTTTAGATACGACAAGTACTTGGACCGATTGCTAGACCGTAGTAGCCAGGAAGTAGGCATAAGTTTCGAAGAGTTTAGAGTATTTTACCAGTTTCTCAACAATCTAGAAGATTTCACTATCGCTATGAGGATGTATACTCTAGCCGATCATCCAATATCCAAAGGTAAATCAAGTCTCGACTTTATTTGGAGTCAATTACAGTTGAAAAATTTATTTTCAAATCAAATGACAATTCGTTATTTACTATTTTTTTTTTAATTGCAATAAACTACTCTTCTAGTAGAATGAAATGATTCGTTGAGTGGCTCAGTATTTTCTAACACAGAATTGTTATCTTGTTTTTTTTACACCGACAGATGAATTTCATCGTGCTGTGAAGATCTGTACAGGCACTAGTCTGACCACTCATATTGTGGATACAGTCTTTGCCATTTTTGACGTCGATGGAGATGGCCAGCTTTCGTACAAAGAATTCATCGCTATAATGAAAGATAGGCTTCACAGAGGATTCAAGGTATGAGGAGACGTGGACTTTATGATTTTTTAAAAGCACAATGAATTCAAATTCGTTATCAAGTCTTTAATATTTTGTTTTTGACTCATTTACAGTCACAGACGCGAAGCGAAGGTTGGGAAGCATTCAAGTTCTGTTTGAAGCAAGAAATGAAAGCGCCATAGATGAAAAAACGAGAGCTGTCCTGGATTTTGTATCAGCAGAGATTATCAGTGCGTTAATATTAACGCCAGTGCCATTTAGTATATTTATTTAATTTATTTTACATATATTTATGCGTGTAAATTGATTGTTGAAGAATTTATACATTTTGAGATATTTTATTTTAAACAGCTTGATAAGCATTGGTGCCTTAATTTTGAGTTATTTTTCAACTTGATTAAATCTGTATAAGATTCTTGTTCAAAGACTTAGTGCTAATATTTGTTTTGTGTGTTTATTGAGATTATTTTATTATAAATGTTACCATTAATTTTAAGTTGCGCTCAATTCAACTTGCTTACTATAATTGATATAGTAATATTGTCTTATATTATTATTATGCACCAGAAATATCATGTTCAGACAATGTACTTCAGGCTATTCACAGAACGACGCTAAAATTATTTCTGTACAAAAATCCTATAATTGGCATTTTCTGTGTATTTTCTAAAAGTAAAATCAATACTGATAGCTGCCGAGATATCGAATCAGAAAATAACAAAGTTCCACCTGAGAAAGCAGCTGAAAATGTATTTATTTTAAACTCCTATTCCTAGTATGGCTACGCAGTTCTGAATTGTTATTTTAAATTTCCTGCAACCGCATCAGGTAAATATTAAAGATTTTCTAGCATATTTGAAGAACTGTCGTTAGCGCATAATAATTTTCTCAATACTTCTACGTATAACCATGTTAATTGCAATGAATTGGCGGTAAAAGTCATGAACTAATTTTACTGCTAACATTGATACGCCTTGGTATATGCAACTTCTGTTACGAGCCTGGCATCCGGGTTGCATCTAATCAACGCAGCCGATCTGTCCAATGTCGATGGTAAGGGTAGTTCGTTTCCATTTCGTGCTCTGTCGGTGCAGCATTGGCCGAGGGTAAGAGTAAAGTCATCTGATCAGTAGCTGTCGTGGCGTAAAGGCGTCTGGGTGGGGTTTACGTTATCGCGTGTATAACCTCTTGACAGATATACTTTGCAGATAAAGTAGTCGCTAAATTGACGATGTACCCATTAACGAAAATAGATTCTCGTCTACTTTTCGTTTAGTATAATTAATTTCTCGCCGTATGCTGCAACCGGGACGCCAGTTATGTAATTGAAGTTGCATACGCTAAGGCGGATTGATGTTTACGGCCAAAATACTTCGTCAATTCTACCGCGAGATGGCGAGACCATTTGGGATGCCGTTCGCGAAAACTGACCTAGGGTAAGAACACCTGCCGTCGGGTCAGTGGCCTCCGTGCCATTAAAGAGTACAGGGGCTGTGTTAACGCGCACATAACACCTCGATACAGAAGTGGTGGTGGAACTATCACGCATTCATTGTTGAAAATAGATTCCTGTCCGGTTTTCATAGTGATGGACTGATTCATAGTAATATAATAACATTCGTTCTTCTGTTACAGTTGGATGAACTTTCATCATAGTCCAGAGGCCGTCCCAGGAACTGGATTTTGCCCCGATTGACGATTGAGACGACTGGGTGCATAATTCAACGCGCCCGGAAAAATTTGTTGTATTAGCTAGTATGCAGTTTATTGTAATACTTGTATTGCGATGAGTGAATATTTATCTCGCCAATAAGTAACATTGTATCGATTGTTTATCAATAAATTAACAGGTAAACCAATAATTAATTGCTTCAATATTTTTCACTTTTCCCTCCCGAAAATCGCTAGTATAAATAAATATATAGACTTGAATGAAGGCATCTATGCATGCTTATATCTATACACCAAGATTTTCAGCACACCTCCTAGGGTCAGATGTTCTCCTGATACCAGGTGCAGAAATTTTGCGAGTTAAAATCCTTCTAACTCTGAAAATCGCTTGTATAAACTAAGTATAGGTATAGTGAAGCATAGAGAGAGGTATGCATGAATGAATCAATAGGCATATCCTTTTTCGGCACACCTCCTTGGGTCAGATGTTCTCCTGATACCAGGAGCAGAAATTTTGCGAGTTAAAATGCTTCTAACTCCGCAAATCGCTAGTCTAAGTTAACTATAGATATAGAGAGGTATAGAGAGAGGTATGAATGAATGAATCAATAGGCATGTCCTTTTTCGGCACACCTCCTTGGGTCAGATGTTCTCCTGATACCAGGAGCAGAAATTTTGCGAGTTAAAATGCTTCTAACTCCGCAAATCGCTAGTATAAACTAAGTATAGGTATAGAGAAGCATAGAGAGAGGTATGAATGAATGAATCAATAGGCATATCCTTTTTCGGCACACCTCCTTGGGTCAGATGTTCTCCTGATACCAGGAGCAGAAATTTTGCGAGTTAAAATGCTTCTAACTCCGCAAATCGCTAGTATAAACTAAGTATAGGTATAGAGAAGCATAGAGAGAGGTATGAATGAATGAATCAATAGGCATATCCTTTTTCGGCACACCTCCTTGGGTCAGATGTTCTCCTGATACCAGGAGCAGAAATTTTGCGAGTTAAAATGCTTCTAACTCCGCAAATCGCTAGTATAAACTAAGTATAGGTATAGAGAAGCATAGAGAGAGGTATGAATGAATGAATCAATAGGCATATCCTTTTTCGGCACACCTCCTTGGGTCAGATGTTCTCCTGATACCAGGAGCAGAAATTTTGCGAGTTAAAATGCTTCTAACTCCGCAAATCGCTAGTCTAAGTTAACTATAGATATAGAGAGGTATAGAGAGAGGTATGAATGAATGAATCAATAGGCATGTCCTTTTTCGGCACACCTCCTTGGGTCAGATGTTCTCCTGATACCAGGAGCAGAAATTTTGCGAGTTAAAATGCTTCTAACTCCGCAAATCGCTAGTATAAACTAAGTATAGGTATAGAGAAGCATAGAGAGAGGTATGAATGAATGAATCAATAGGCATATCCTTTTTCGGCACACCTCCTTGGGTCAGATGTTCTCCTGATACCAGGAGCAGAAATTTTGCGAGTTAAAATGCTTCTAACTCCGCAAATCGCTAGTATAAACTAAGTATAGGTATAGAGAAGCATAGAGAGAGGTATGAATGAATGAATCAATAGGCATATCCTTTTTCGGCACACCTCCTTGGGTCAGATGTTCTCCTGATACCAGGAGCAGAAATTTTGCGAGTTAAAATGCTTCTAACTCCGCAAATCGCTAGTATAAACTAAGTATAGGTATAGAGAAGCATAGAGAGAGGTATGAATGAATGAATCAATAGGCATATCCTTTTTCGGCACACCTCCTTGGGTCAGATGTTCTCCTGATACCAGGAGCAGAAATTTTGCGAGTTAAAATGCTTCTAACTCCGCAAATCGCTAGTCTAAGTTAACTATAGATATAGAGAGGTATAGAGAGAGGTATGAATGAATGAATCAATAGGCATATCCTTTTTCGGCACACCTCCTTGGGTCAGATGTTCTCCTGATACCAGGAGCAGAAATTTTGCGAGTTAAAATGCTTCTAACTCCGCAAATCGCTAGTATAAACTAAGTATAGGTATAGAGAAGCATAGAGAGAGGTATGAATGAATGAATCAATAGGCATATCCTTTTTTGGCACACCTCCTCGGGTCAGATGTTCTCCTGATACCAGGAGCAGAAATTTTGCGAGTTAAAATCCTTCTAACTCTGAAAATCGCTAGTGTAAACTAAGTATAGGTATAGAGAAGCATAGAGAGAGGTATGCATGAATGAATCAATGCACATATCATTTTTCGACGCACCTTCTCGGGGCAGAGGTTCTCCTGATAGCAGGAGCATTTTTCAACATCTATTTATGCCAGCGTTTATCTTATTTAAATATAAAATTCACCTTTTACCGGCTTCTATTAACTGACCAATCGTAGTAAAAAGAAAGGAAGGAAGGAAGGAAGTAAATAAATATCTACTGTGTATGCTGCTGTTAAAATTGTATATTTATTGTATATATGTATACGTTTTAATATTCATTTGTATATCCTATATAAACAAATATACGATCCACAACTTTTACGGTTGTCGATAACTACGATATGATATCAGTAATAACATTAATTGTATGAGGAAGGCAACTGCAGGAAGCTGGACCACATAGACCATTGATGACGCAGTACAAGTCTAATTCAAATCAATTCGTCCTGATAACAATTATATAGGCACATATAAATCACGCTCTTTCACGTTAGTTTACGATTGCGAGATCCTTTATGTATCTACGTCTCATCACGGCAGACTAAACTCTTCACGATGGCCCTATGGGGACCTATTTCTTTCTCTACAAGGATATGACTTACACCTAAAATATAATGCGTCTAAAAATCGTCCTTTTTTACTCAAATCTATCCACGATTTGTTACCATCGCAGCGTTATAAATATTCAGAAATCTTTCATTTTCTTTTATTACGACATAGAGTTTCTATACAACATAACATATAATAAATTATGCGATCGATCGATCGTCGGCTACAGGACCGACGATGACGACGACGAAGACGACGACGCAACATATCCCAGCTAACTCGACTCGACCATATTGAAACACCGTTCTGAGTTTCTTAAGCATAGAAAAATAAATTACAGCTACAACTTCGTATCTATATTATATATATCTCTCTTGACACAATAATTTACTACGTTATAGATACAGAATATGCATTTGTGTATGTGTGTATTTATGTATAGGTATGCGTAGCATATTATAAATACATGTATATAATATATTAACGTAGGCACATATAGGTATAATATGTATGTATGTATATGTACGTACCTACCAATAATATCCCTACTTCATAATTATATATTATATTACTTTACACATATTATAAAAAATAATGCCTCAATTTCGTACGAATATATTTCAATGTAAAATAATTCGCGAATTACGATTGATAAGAAGGTATATAGATATGGACCCCGAGAGGCCATATGCTGATACCATTTCATTCGGTTGATTTTGTGCGCTTATTTTTTTCTTTTTTCTTCTTACTGATTATTTATCTCAACAAAAACGTATATTTATACTATTTTGATTTCAATTCTTAAATTTCCCTACGAGGGGGGTTCTTCAAATTCAAATATATACTATATTACATACGAGCAGTGAAAGAGGCACTTTAGCTAAGCATTCAAGAAGGTGTGTCGTAATCAATAATTAATCGAAATATGCGCGTATATAATTAAAAGTAGAAAGAAGAAGAGAGACTTTTATTCAACGACTACGTTATAGGTAGAGATCTGTTCGGGGAATAATGCGCCGTACTTTATCGGACCCAATAATATATGCCATCGTCCCGCTCCGGGGTGCATGGAACTAAAATAATACGAAATCATTACTATCTCCCATAATCCGGGCATTTCATTACTTTCACTTTGGTATTTCTAATTATATCCAACGCGTGGAGGTGGTTTTTTTATTCCTTAGTCGCACGTCTGCTACATATCTATACCTATATATATACGGGGTCCCACTCGCACGACATCGAGACGTGTAATAATATAAATAAGTATTTTGGGAAAAACGAGGGTTTCTTTACGAGGCCGAAAATCAATGAGAATAGATTTAAGGCTTAGGGACAGAGATTCTGGGTAATAATATCTGGACTGGAATAATAGTTTGTCGACGACGGAATCTCGGTTCTAAATCAATATCTAAAATACTGAAAATCTAACGAGAACCAAAAGAAATCATCTGTCGAACCTGAACCGATAATTAATCTCTCCTCATTTTAATTCCATCGAAACAAACAGAAATCATTAGGGACATGAAGAAAAAAAATAGAGAAAAAACATATATATATATATCTATATTACATATTACATCGATGATAGAACTAATAATAATTAATGGTCGCTTTCGAATTATTAAACTGTTTTATCATAAACTGCGAGGATCGGTCTGCAAGGGCTCTTTGAATGAAAATAAAATGTAAAAACAGAATAAGAATAAGAAGATCTGTTAAGTATCTGGCCCTAGTATAATAAGAACTGAAGACTGGAGGATATAAATTTTGTATTTTCTTTTCCCCGCTCTCTGACGCGATTTCTTAATCATTAACACAGAACAAAGAAATTAAGGAGGAGGAGCGAATGTGTGAAAATTACCGAAGTACATATACATATAGCTAACGAAGAACACATGCTGACCTGACTGACCACCGTCGTCTTATTCGCGGAGAGGCTGCGCCGTGTAGTACACACGTTTATACTATACATATATATTCACCAGGCCACGTCGACGACTGGTGTATGCTTTGGCTGTAGCAATTTACCTGGAATATCCAAAAATAAAAATAATAATATATATTTATATGGAACTCGATATGGAATAAGAAAAAAGAGCAATCATCCCCGTCGTATTCTGCTATAACTTACCTACGTAGTTCGGAGAACCAGGTAGATTAAAGGTACGTTGTATAGACGAGGATTGAACCGAGCAGAAGAAGCGACCTCGAGAGAAGTAGAGACTGCGTGGATGCTGCTCCAGACTTTGATCCAGCTGGAATAAGAGATATCGATAAATACCGACTCACAGAACTATTGATAAGCGAGTCCCCCGTTCTACGTTTATTATCAATTTACAGGTGCATTAGTTCCCAGCATTCGTTCCCAAGATCATGCGTTGAAAAAATAGAAGAAAGGTATTACGACATCTAGAACTATATATATACATATACAAAAATACAGATGTAGATTCAGGCATAATCGTATCATTCGATTTAGTGCATAGACGTACCAGGATCCGGTGCGGCAATGATATTTTCTAAAAATAAACGTGAAACAAATCAGAACTGTGCAGAAATATGGAAACGAATTGATATCGGTGACGAAAATGAATATGAAAAAAAACATTTCATATCTCTTTTTATATGTACACGCTGTGCTCTGTATCTGCGGACTCGTCGTAAGCTGTTTGTGCGAATAACGTTACTACATAATTGATATACCATTCAATTAACATCGTATACACGCGTTCATCGTATCATGTATACGCACTAGGGTGGGCCAAATAAACCAAGTATTTTTCTTTGATTCTTTTTCAAGTTACTTTCAATAACGAGTCTCAAGAAAAAAAAAAAAAACTCAGCTCGTAATATATGACAGTTTTGAAGTTGTTCTGGTCATTGAGCAGAACAGAATTACCAGAATGACTGAAATAACTTGGAAACGGTGAGATTCCTCGAAAAAGACCAAGACGCCTTTTTTGTAGAGCGTTCAATTTTGAACAAAAGTAGCTGCGCAGAATCTTTCCAAGTAGACTAGTTCTTGAGATATAAAAATCTCAAATTTCCACAAGAAAATTTATAAGATATTCCAAAGATTAAACTCACCGCCGACAAATGTAGCAGAAACAAGTGGTCGAGGAGACCATCCAAATTCGTTCTGAGCGAGGAGTACCGCCTCGTATTTACCCGCCTTGAGACCATCCAGGGGATGCCTGACGGTGAAAGTGTTGCTTGTCCCATCGTCAGACGCTCCAGGGTAAGCAAATTGCCAATTTTTATCACCCACCTTACGATATTCCAGCTAGAATAATAAAATAGAAAAATCACGTTCGGGGTGAGAAATGTAGAAAGTTAAAACTGCCGTATATTAGGAGGATGAAACACACACCTCGTATTTCAGGATCGGAGCATAACTTTGCACCACCCATTCTAGGATCGGAATTGTACCATCTGCGGAGGTGTCCATCTTCACGAAAGTCGCTTCTCTCGGAGTACCTGGAAGCACGTGTATATAAATCAGACCTTGCCATGTACAGAGTCGATCCTTTTCATTAATAAAACCGCATTTACCAACCCGTGAGTTCGATTATTCTCGTCGCTTTCCCGACCGAGTTTGTCGCCTCACAAGTGTACTTTCCGAAATCCGATTTCTCGGTGCGACTGAATACCAGGGTGTGCTTAGTGTTTTGGTTCGGTAACATCGTCTTGTCCTGTCTGCCGACCGAAACCTTTTTTCTATCCTTGAACCAAGTCACCTGAGCATAGGGGTAGGCGTCCACTCGACAAGTCAACTCTGACTCCAAGTGGATACCAGTGTGAACTATTTCGGTGTCCACTTCAATCTTCGGTGTATCTGTGAAGAGGATTCGAATCAACGACCTGTTCTCGACTAAGGACGATTACTTACTAAGTTACTGATCGCTACTCACGATGAGCCAGGACGTAGATTGGATAGAGATTCGGTTTGGAAGGATCTGATTCTTCGAGACATTGATAAAGGCCAGCATTGCTCTCGGTGACGTTGTGAATAGTCAACGAACTTCCGTCTTTGGGAAACTCGTCGCTCTTTATTGGTTCACTCTGTATCGCAAGGTGCAAGAGATAATGAATGAGATGTATAAAAAAATATAGTAAAAAGTTTATAACTCACATTGCGGTACCACTTGATCATCGGCTTCGGCTCCCAGTTCGCCTGGCAGGCCAAGTGGACGATTTTGTTCGGCTCATTGACTTCGACTTTGTCCGAAGGCAGGACAAACAAATGTTTAGAAGTTCTTACGGAGTGTTCGATCTTCTCCGGAGGTTCGCTTGTTATTTGGCAGGTATAATTGTCCGAGACGTCGCTATTCGTGAAATTTTTTATTATCAAGGTGTTGTCGCTTAGTCTGACGATTCTCTTCGCGTCATGACCTTCGACGTCTGGGAAATCGTCGTGGTACAACGGCGTCGTGTCCCTCAGCCAAAGGACCACAACGTCTTCTACAAAAATCGAATTCCAGGTAAAATCGAGAGAATTGAATACGACAGCGAGAACATCTAGAAAAATTGGTACAAACGTGTGTTTGTGACATTGCATGGTAGATACACAGTGTCCCCTAGCCGCACGAGCAGCTTTAGAGGCACAGTGTTGATGTGTGCTGACGAGTTGCTTGCACCCTGCTCAGGCTCATTATTCTCCTCCACGTCGGTATATTCCTCCCCGTCATCGGCCGGATAATCCTTGATTTGCTCTGGCCTGCATCCACCTGTAGAAGAGTATCCGATTAGAGTCACCGAATTTATTTATAGGAAATAAGTTTTGTCAGATGCAAATTTTCGATTTCCATCATCATTGCTTTAGCATTGATGAGTCTTTTCAGGTCTGTTATATAAACGGGGAAGGGCTGTAGATTTTCATTCGATTTAACAAAGATGGATGATCATTTTTCGTGCCCAGTGTTCTGCACAGGATATAAAAGTGCTAATCGTTCGACCTTCCGTCGACATAGAAGGCAGAGCCACCGCAGGATCATATTTCACGACTTGGCATCAGCTCGCGGAGGTAGGACACGCACGTGGGGTGAATCTGGGGTGAAATTGAAACTGGGGCAGGCAAACTTGTACATCCATTCTCCACCCCTTAGAGCAAACAGCTCTCTGCGCTAATTCACATGCAGTATATAGGGTGTGGACGTGATTGCAAATTCTCTCGGAGACATGTATACCCACACGCACGGACATACGTGTATATCATCCTCCGATAAGAAATTAACCGCCTACATTCCGAACCGTTGAATCAATGTCACACGGTATACTATTCAGACACAGAGGAATATTTAGACGCCCACCATATGTAACGTACATACGTAGAACACAAGGATGACTCCGCGATGTATCATTACTTATTCTTGGTCACACCGCGGTGCACCGAATGACCACACAAGCGTCTGGTTGGGTATGCATAAAATTAAAGCTGACATATAAGCGTTGTGTCACACTTTTACAATGCGGAAAGATTGGTCAGTCTGAATAATGTCAGATATAATGTGGAGTGATTAATCGACGTTGCGGATCTCTTCGTTTTGTATAATCTTTTCATTTTATATTATGGACAAAGGAACTGGCTCCGAAAGATCGGGCTTTAGAACCTTAGCCTGATCATCCCTCCGCAGTGGTTTAAGGTCATGGGTATAAGGGCAAGTACAGAGGTTCGGTAATTTTAAAACGGGTCGTGAAAGGTGTGGAAGTATCCGGGTTTTGTTGGGGGTGAAAAATGACGGGCAACTAACAACAGCTAGGTTTATATCTGGGTTAAAATGGCCGTCTGGCGCGTGTGGCTACCCCTAACGATGCCTGGCGCACCAGGCGGGCGCCTTTTCGGCTCCTCTTGTACCCTGGAAGACCATATGCCCTCGCTCAGTCACCCCCTCGGAACCCGTGGCCCGTAACGCGTTCTAGTTTTGTCCAATTACCAGCTGGTCCGTTTAGGCTTAGCCGTTTAGGTTTAGGTAGGAGAAGTGTGACGCCGACGAGACGAGAACAGAGAGTCTCGACGGACGACGATAAGAGGAGAAGGAGAAGGAGAAGAAGAAGGAGAAGCGCGTCAGACCTGGTGCCCTTTCGGTCCATGAAGGCCAAGGTCAGTTCTGGACTAGGAGAGGGACACCAAGAGCACAATTGTGGCGAAATAAATAACGAGGAAAAAGAAACAGGTCAGTTTATGAGGAAAGCTGTGAATCGCAATGAGGCACGCCCGTCTAGCCCGCACAGCGGTGAAGTCATCGTAAAGCTAACCGTTCCTAGATACCCGCAAACTCACGACTTCGCACTACCAAAAAAGTCCCCTAGAATGACGCGATCATAAGCGACAAAACTAATCCTGATGTCATCGCGTCCGCTGTTACAGCTACTACGTTTTCGATCATCATATTCATAATGTCCAGTCATATATGTGAGCTTCGTATCCTCGCATGAATACAGACTTCCTGGAGAATATATACAGTGCTTTGAAATTTTTGTATACATTTTGTTTCGGCAAAAAATATATAGGGTAAAAGGCAAGGTTATATTCTTTGTAGATCCACATCGGGTAAATCGAAGCCGTGTTATATCTCGCCGAGCGTCGACGAAATGACGTCAATTCTAACAACGTTTTAACGGTTCTCGCCCCATTGAGTTCCCATATAGCCGGGTACACGTATATCTATAAGCCAGTATATTATCGCCCGGCAGTAGCCTACGATTTCAAGCTCTGCTATATGCTCGAATATATACATATGTATAGATGCAATATAGGCATATACTGGAATACCAGTATCTTCGGCGTGTTACGCCGTGGTATATACGACGATCGTTGAACGGGGTCACAAAAGGTTTTACTTTGGAGTATAGCTGCTGCTGTTACCCGTTATACGAAATGTACGTGATGTCATATGATATGTAGAATGTACAATGTACAATTCATACACATACATACATACTTAAGTATGGTATACCGGGATAATGTGACACGCGCCATGAAAATCTATTTGTTTGGTACAATACATGGTGCAGCTGACGGTCTGGTAATGATAAGTTTGGCCCGCGAGTTGATTATCACCGCACCGCACTACGCTATTACTGATTACACTCATTGTCAGAGGCATGGTATGGGCGGATTGTCGTCTAAATGGAATAATCTATCTCTGTATTAAGTGTATGGTAAAATTATGTGAGCGTTACGTAGTCGCGGTTATTCACGATATGATAAGGTACATATATCCATATACGGAACACGTACTGCAGCGAAGAAGAAAGTATACAATTGCATACGTATGCTGTAAGTGTTTTCAAATTTTCTCCACGTTTTCTGACCACAGATTTCTATATACATCGCTTACTCTACGTAGAGAAGAGAAGAGTTTCTTATGTATACTGTTCGATACGCTGTATGCGAAAGGGAATTATTTTTCTTGGGATGAAGAAACGGAGTGTCAACCGAGTATTTGATCAAGTGGCTGTAACAGGCCACTATTGGGATATAGATCGACCGGATTCTAATATAGTACGAAATTTCATATCTATATACGTATCGAGTATCCTACGCAGTATGTTGACGACATACACCCTCGTATAAGCTGAGCCAGAACACGTCGATGCGGTAATATGTACAAAAATAGGTTCAAGCTGTGGCGTATGTGTGTAAGTCTAGTTGCCCTTCCCTGCCCTGCCCTGCCACATCGAATCCATATAGATCTAGAGTCGTAATCATCAGCTAGAACGATTTTCCCCTTTTCTTTCCTTCCTAGTTATTGATCATCGTCGATTCTTGTATATAGTATACATTCCAGCCTCGCCCCCATGATGGGAATTAAAGGAGGGGCCTAAACAATGTCGCACGCATCAGAACCATCTCAATCAATTACACAGAACACCATCTCTCTCTATCTCTCCTCATTCTCTTCATGGCACAATCATAATCATCTCCGGCGGACAAGAGGCGTCATCGCCGTCCTTGACCGCGGATCATTAATTTGAATACCGCAAGGTCACGCGTCTCGACAATCCAAGGGTGAAATTCCACCATACCAAAGGGGTGGATGAATACGCGTTACCAAACCGACTGACGAGACCCGAAACTGCAGTCATGCTACGAACAGATGCGACTATGAGAGTAACCAGCTATTATTAGCGAGGAACGATAGGCAGGATTTATGGACCGTGGGTGTGCGATTGCTCGATATTAGACAAGAGTCGATGATTTTAGATCGTCTCCACGTATGTGTGTACGTGGGTAACGAGACCTTGCGGATGGTGACGAAGCCAAGGTGTATAAACAAAGCGAATAGTGGTTACTGTAATTGAAATAAACCAGATACCGAAGAATTACGCAAGAATTAATAATACCCCGGTCTTCTCCTTCCCGTGTTGATATTTCTTGGAGAAAATTCGTTATCCCAATATCCGCGGATGTAGATATTCGTGTGGGCGGATCTTCAACACATGTGTATATATCTTCGGATGAGGAATGGGAAGAGATGAAGGAAGGAGGATGAGTGACCGACTCCACGTTACGACTGGGTCAACGATCATTACCCGAGTTCAGTTTACAAGGCTTCTTGGATCGGAGCCGTAGGGCGTGTACGTGTCTAAATACGGACTGGGTCACCAATTGTAAGCACGAACCATGATGCAGACGTAAATATACGTAGGAACTTGGTGTGCAGAGTAAGAGCAACGCCTAGAACTACGGCGATGCTCCTCGCTAAGATTGAGGAAAACGTGTTTCGAAGGTTGCCTCTATGCTCTGCGATACGGTATACAGTAAGACGGCACGGTACGGCGGTGTTTTCTTTAAATAGATTATTGTAGCCCGCCACCTATATACATATATACACCTAGTTTTAGATGCGTCAGTATAGTGAACGTGTCCGACTATACAACACCGCCCCAGTTCCATATACCTCGATAATATATATTCCGCCATCCCAAGACGCTACCGCTCACCGAAATTAGAGACGGAAGTGAGCATTCAATCCCAGGCTACTATGCACTGGTGAAAAGGGCCGTGGAGACTGAGTAGGGACACCGCGTTGCTGGTTGCAGCCAGTGATGCAGCAACGGCGGAATGTCTCTGGCACCAGTTCAACGCCCCATGGTATTCGAGATCGACGATTATCCGTCTGAGAACTTGTGCCATTCCCGAAGAATTTCGATACAGAATTATGAACGTTGAATACCCGGCTGAATATGCATTTCAGAAAACGAAACAAAATCGCCTTGGAAACCCTGGAGCGCGAGCTAGACTCGTGCCCATAAACGGGGAGGATTTCGGTCAACCGTTAACCACGACGTGCAAACTCGCTATCCTGGTGCGTGATCGGGACGATAGCCGTTACCAATCGCCGGTCAACGATCGCCCCATCATTCGAAGAAACGATTCGCAAGGTTTTTGATCAACCCTGAGCCGGTCTGGAGACACAAATCCTGTTATACGAGTAGTTTGTCGTATAGACCATATACGGTACCTACCATAACCCGGCATGATACAGGTGCAAGTTGCGTCCCTACGAGACCGTATGCAAACAATTATCAAACTCTGACTACTCTGCACCGAGGGTGACTGGGGTTTCGATAACGAAGGTACACAAGAGTCTCGAGTCTTGAGAGGGTCTCTTATCGTCCTGCAGGTATACGAGGATACAGGTGCTAAACCACACTAACATCAGACGTTTACCTTAGAGTGTTTTATCGCGCTTCGCAGTAGGTATAGGTACTGGTACAGCAGCAGCTGCACAAAACCATGGATCTTGCTCGTCCCTTGAAGGAGATCGAGTCAAGTATGGATTGTATTTTTATACCCAGTGGATAATGGGAGCGAGAAAAGTTGTCAGTCTATGGGTGCAGTGTGTGAAACCGCATGCGCACGGTAGATTTTATTTATAGGGTTTAGGGGATGAGCCTTAGCCGCGTTCATAGCCGGGATTCTTTGTCCCTGTAGGTCTACGGTTATTAATCTCTTGAGGCTTTTTACTCATTTGAATTTATCATTATTTTAGTTCACACAGTACAGTTAATAACAATCGGCTCTTTCATCGAGTCTATATATTATTTTACAGTAGATTTTACTAACTGCTAGTCATTTATTTTACACGATTCTTATACCATTACCGTACTGTATAATTTAATTAGTGATAAAACCATCTGATATGTATTTTCACCCACGCGAACGTACATATATACGCACTGTGGGGAAGTTCGTATACTGGATACACATAATGCAGGCTATTCAAGGAAGGCGACGAGTCAAGACGACTTGAGACGTACTACTATACGTGAACGTAAGAAAAAGGGAAAGGAAGAAAAAAAGAAAAAGAAAAAAAAAAGAAAAAAAAAAACGCACCGTGTCAATATCCGGCAACGATAAGATCTCTCACCCCTGACTCTATATGTACCAGATCCGTTGAAACCGTATGTTATAAAACCCACGCTAACGAATTATCATCTTCAAAGGTTGTTTTCCAGCATGAAACGTGACTCGAAGATGTGTGTGCGACATTATATGTATATACATTGTACCTACCTACCTACGAAGAAATAAAAAATCATTTCATGTAGATAATACGTTTTTTACTTTCGACCTGCCAAATTTCCGCAATGATAAGGGGGCCGTTGATTCGTTGAATATTATCACTGTGCGTATATCGGCTGCACGTTTTATCATCATGGTACTTTTTAATTAGCATATATATACCTACTCGGTAAATTTGTAGAAACATATTGTAAATTAATTAGAAGGTTATCGCTTATCAGCTTCCCCGTGTTCATCTGAAAATTTTATACGTGAGAAAGGAAACCGTATATATATACTGTGAAATGAAAGACCTTATCGGAGTTTAAGTGTGAACGCAGAAACGTTGGAATGATATTATATCTTTTATTTTTGGCACTAAAACTGAGACCCAGCCATAAGATATCGCTGGGAATTTTAGACAGCATAATTTCCTCGTCGTCGTATGGTTTTAGCTGGGTATGATGACGTGATATGTATAGTTCGTATATCCAGTGGTCGAGTCCGCGCTCGCGACTGACTGCATGGCCACGATATAATTAGTCCGCGTCCTTTCGTGACATCATCGACTTTTCGATGTAACGCCTAGCAGTCGTTATAGAGTCTATCGCCTACAGCCCCGCTCTCTTTTCTTAGGATTGCGCATATCCAGTATAAATGAAAAAATAAAACTAAAAAAAAAAAAAAAAAAGAAGAAAAAAGAACAGATCTCTCATATTTCAAACGAATTGGATGGTTATTCGCTCTCTGGACTCGTTGCCGCGTTATTAATACAGAGCATGAGATTCCGAGGTTTACTTTACGCAAAAAAACCGGCGATGACGACGTGCTGCAGGTGCTAAAAGATAAAAACGAATATTTCGCCGAAGTGCTTATCGCGCACAGAGCTTTTCTACATATATATATATATATACGTATGTATGCATATTAGAGACAGCAGCGTCCATTACGTCGGATTACGTCACGTAGGAAAGGGCGTCGTGTTCGACGGTTAAAAAACGCGGCTTTTTACTCTACAGTAATGCAGGGGTGGCGGTGAACGGCGAGAGGGAGTAGAGAGGAGAGAGGAGGGTTCGTTAATGAAATTGACCGTTTCCGTTAAACTGCCCCAAACTGGGTCGTCGACGTATACGTATATACGTATAGTACATTATGTGAGATTCTGAACGCGTATGCACATGAGCACACGTCCGCTGTCGCTTGACCGAGCATAATACCTACGGCCATGTATTAAACCGACGTCATAATACCTGCGTACCGTAAGCAGAAACACGTGTAGGTATGGGTAGACGGAACCTCGACCCCCATGTAACCGAAAAATGTAAAAAACCGCAATTCCCCCGTACCAGCATGCCCGGAAATTCCATTCCGGGGTCATACACCTACAAGGTTTAGGGCCATTACTCGTATAACGAACGATTATCGCGTCTGCGATGGTTTTTAATAAGTAGGTAAAATTGGATTCCTCGAGCCTTGACCAAAACGTAAGTATAGGTATCGTACCTGTGAACACAGGCATACCTTGGCCAGCTAGAATCGTTTCCTAACACATTTGTATAGGCGGTGTGTTTGCGTATGCTAGTATTCGATGGATATTATTGCCTACGTAATATCATTGCACAATATCCACATACCTATACCTATACACGCTCAGTTCATGCGTTGAAATGTCTGCACTGACCCCATGGTGTATTTTTAGGAAATTTTCACGAAACGCGCTGAGTCGGGCTGTACGCAGCACTGACACGCCGATACGTATGCGTGTGTGACCGATTTCGATAGAGATTCATTTCCATTTCCACTTCTATTTAAATTTCAACTATATAGCGTGCGCCAGAGAAATAGAGAGAAATGGATCTATTATAGCACGTAACTATATACTCGCGTAGTCGCGTAACCCCGCAACCTCTTCGGAGAACTATAATGGTAGGAGTAAACGCCGATAGGCTTCTGTATGCAGCTATATGCAAGCGGTGATATCTTGCACAACTCGACGATCGCGGTATCAGTATGAGGAAAGATGCATCGTGTTATCAAAAATGTAAGCCTCGGTGAGTTCTATGTGAGTTCAGAGGTCAGATACCATGAACTGAATTAGCCGAGACCAAGCGCGTGGCATATGGATGCAACTAGAATTGAGGATTAGGGTAAGAAACGGAGTTCGGTTCGCTTCTCCGATCCACTTTATTACTCGATGAGAATTAAATGACCCGTATAGGTATGCTATATACCCTGGAGATATTTTGCGAAATATTTGCGGCGCCCGGCAGGACTCGGTCTACAACTTTTCTCGATCCCTTCTCCATTCCTTTCAGCTCTCTCGCGTTCTCTCACGTTCCCGGTTTTAACCGTCTCTTCAATAAGACTAAATTGCTTAATTACTCGCGCAAGACTTCGAGATCTAAAACAGCGAAGCACACTCGTATATAATACGTGCGGCATAATCGCGTCATAATTTTTCGTCCTGGTTTGAATTTTTAGGAGAAGGAGAACCGAGACAATATAATGTGCTGTGGACTACCTCTACTTCCATTTATGTATATGTACACAGTACGAATAATCTATGTTATTATATACATACCTAATGCCGGCCTTCAGCCGCGCTACTAATTTGCAAGAAGAGACTGATAAGTGGGACATAATGAAGCGCGCTAATAACAGGCCCATAATCATTGTGGCATAATCTTTCCATCTCGTTCATTCATTTATTTGCTCTTCACTTTCTTCAGCCTTCACACCTGCTGCGCGTACAGATCCATGCGATAATCTTGCGTCCAAATACCAAGAGACAATAATAACGCGAGTCGAATGATCACCTGTTAACGCGACGACCGAGATACGAAATCGCAGCGAAAGTGTAGGTTTGTCGAAGACGAAAGAGCGGGGAGGACCGGGTCAGTCATGAATACGTAATACTCAACCTTCGCGTGTCTTTTTAAAGATTCTCAATAAAACTTTGGGATAGGTATATCAGCTGTACACCCACGCGACTGCGTCGCAATTCATGCCTGCGAACTGTCTCGCAAATTCAGCTTTATAGCTACGAGAATGAATGGTATAGGTTCTGCTGACCGCAGCATCTGCCGGCTAGCCGCTCGCAGCGAGATTCCATACCTGGAATTTTTCCTCACAATCGCCGGGGGCTAGGTACGATCGGGGACGTTGAAGTTACCTTTGTTACCGTTATATAGGTGTACGTCTGTGTACGGAGCCAGCGTGCCTGTATACCTCTGCGAATTTAAATAGCGCTCAGATTTTCGACGCAAAATTTTTTTTCAAGATACGTACGTTTTTCCAAATTAATAAAGACGACGAGCAGAACAGACGCGTAAAAGACCAGAAATTAGTGTCGAAGGTTATAGCGAGCTTCGAGCGATTCGCTCCGGGAATAATACGAGCCGGAATCAAATAATGACTCGCTATTTAATTCGGGTTAAATGATTGATTGCCTACAATAGAGGAGCGCGTCGACGACTGACGATACTCTCCCAATGCGGTGAGTTTCCGAATAAAACATCCGCAGGAGAGGCACGAGATTCGGACTACGCGGTCACACGATCGAGAAATATTATAATCAGAATAATATACAAATTAACCGGGGGTTATGGTGATAATGATGCCACATTACGGTGTGATAGCGTAAACTTACCACGCGCGATGAACAGCGTTGTAAACAGAACTGCGATTTGCAGGATCCGCATGACTGCGACTTTATTTATTTATAGATCGTTGATCGATTCGATGGATCTATGGATCGGCGCCGGTTCGGCACCTCACTGTCTCACGTTATCAGACCCTTTCCTGCGGTTGCACCGTGGCGAAATTTTGAAGAACTTCGATATGGACGGCACAATATTTATCTATGCACACGTATGACACGTTTCTACCATTAGCCTCGCAGGTACTTGGCGACTGGTTGCTTTTTTTTTTCTCTTTTAGCAAATATCTACGCGCGTGGGCTTCCGCAGACCGAGGGGAACTAAACGTTGAAACGAAACCGAAGAGTGAGCAGCTAACTTTCTGATCCACAACGAGAACGATGTAGAGGTGGAGGTGGAGGAGTGATAGAACTCTGAGGGAACTTGCGCGCGTTAGTTGCGCGCTGTGCGTTATACCGGCAGAAACTAATTCTTTGAACTAGGATTAGCGATCACAATTTTAGCGAATGACATAGATGAGTTTATAACTAGTCACGATAACACGTGCGACTATGAGGGAAAGGAATTCCGTCATTTCTATTAATTCATTGGGAAAGATGTATACATATATACGCGGAATCGCAGCGTTAGTCACGTTTCTCGCGGTTCTTTACAAAACGAGTCATTATGCTTGTCTCGCTTTGTCTCCGCGCCTTCAGACAAACTCAAGGTGTACGAAACCCGAGGAGGATTATCTATGCGAGAACAATACTCCCCGGTAGTATACGACGACTATTCGCAATTCCGCAAATTAAATTTCAATTGTGTTATAGTTAGCCGTGAAAGGCACAAAACGTCAACTAATTGCCTCTAATTACCGCAATTATATCGCATGGACAGATCGATCGGCTCTCACGTCGGTAAAACCGCTCGCAACGATCGTGGGTAATCTGGCCCTGGGTGTGATCCGTACCTTGCGGCGTCGGTACCGTTCCAAACTCGCCTTCTCCAAGGACCATCATACCTACGTCGAGTAAACCAGCTGTACTACTCCGAAGAATCTGCTCCTTCCGAGGGCTCCGCCTCTGTCCAGGATCAGAATTAAGAAAATCCTTCGGCGGAACTGGACTCGTGGTATAATGCAATTTGTAGGAGAAGACTAATTTTTTTATTGTAATTGACTCGACGATACATCTGCAATTTTTTATTTTTTTTCCGACAGCCGCATCCTTCCTGCATATTTGAGGACCTTGCGAGCTGAGAAATTCGGAGAATTGCGGATTTGGCAACACGAAATGTTCCGCGTTACGTGCAGCTGCTTACCTGCTCCGCGCACGGGGATGATGACCGTTTACTCGAAACAACGTTCTATCCCGAAATTAGAGGAAATTTGTCCGACTGACTGCCTCGGAATTTTCCGAGTCCATTCACTGGAGGACAATGCTTGAAATCTATCAATGAAACGCTCGGCTTGGACATACCTCGCAAGATTTATTTGCTACGCGGATTACGACGGAGGATAAATTTGCGAACGAAATCTCCAACGAACAGAAAATTCTCAGGGGGATGAACATGTGTGACTAGACTTCTGATTCGACTGGTCAGACGAGATTTGTGCAAGAATTAACGAGCCAATTATTTATTCTAAATGAATTGAATCCGGGATTTTAGTTGAAAAACTGAATGCTTTATGAAATAAATCTACTGAAACATACCAAATGTATTTCATTTCCCGAGCTCCTCGAGGGTTAAAGTGATTCAACAAGTCTGAGAAACTCGCTCGGTCTTAACTTGGCGAAAAAGAAGGAAAAAAAGAAACGTTTCAGTTATAAAATTTGGCTTTCGTGGGATGGCAACTTTATAACCCAATGTCCCCTTCTATAGATTGTTCAATATAATATACATGTACATATTATACACACATATATATACATAAGGCAAAATTTTTGCGGTTAAATCGCGAGCAAAACGCGTATCGGTGTGGCGCGACAGTCACCCTCAATCCTCGCCCTCACCCTCACCCTCGGCGTCGCCCTGGACCGCGGCGTGATGCCGACAGTCGAAGTCGAGACTCGGCGCGCAACGTTCCGTGTCTCGTTTAGTGGTACTTCGCGACACACGGGGAAGTTAGTGAGGAAGTTACGGGTGTCTATTTCACCCCTAGACGAGACTTGTGCGTCTCGTAAGATCGGAAACTCGATCGCGACGTAGACTTAGGGTATACGTCGAACTTCCAAGTATCTTGGGTCCGAAGTAGATGCACACGTATATACATTGACGGAACTTTAGGTATACAGACAGCCGGGTATTTGGTCCGCGCCATTCATCCCTGTCTGTTGAATTAATGTAGGACAAACTATAAGAAACTCTAAGTGAGATAAGGATGGTCGCAGAATCGGCCTCCTCCTGCCTCCGGTTTCTATTCGTACTGGTCCTCCTCTGCAACGGTGAGTCCGCATCCCTCGCAGGGTTATCGCATGTCGAAAACTCGACGAAGTCACAGGACGATAGAATTTAAACGAAAAAAAAATATTTCAAACTTGAAGTTTTTCCGTATATCGTTAGGAATTGTATCAGTCTTAGATACCCTCGAAGATTTAGATGGTACCGTTTCCCTCTCGTCAGCGCGCATTAAAATCTCTCGCCTGAGGTATGAGCCGTCCCTCCAGATGGGCCTGGGTCCATTGTTTCACCCTGCATGACTTTATTCGCGACTTTTAATACCGAGGTTGAGAAAAAGTGCAGAAATTTCATACCGCGACATCCCGGCGCGTCGCGATTAAAGAATAGTCTGAAAGAACCAGCTGGGATATGGACGTGCAAACGAAGTGATTTTTCGAACCATGAATCGTGTGTCTTCTGATATTTGAAATCGGCTTTTTGGAAACTTAGAAAATCAAGACATATCGCGTGAAGGTGTGAAAATTCTAGCTCCGAAAAAAGATCATTTCAACGATTTTGGAAATATGAAATCTGTCTAGGACGGAATGATTCATCCAGCCGCGGTCTCCGCGCACTGTACCCTGATATGATAAGTAATTGTAACAAGTCGGTCCCTAAAGATGACCATAGCCGTATCCTTCGTCTTTGTACTCTTTGAAGGAAAATGTGTCTTCCACATAGACCGCGATTTAATACCTGCCTTTTTTCTGCACAATAAAAACGCACGCATATTACGGGCTTTGGTATAGACATATGTGTGTATATATACACTGTATGCGTATATATTGTTCTCATGCTCGGAATCGTCCGGGTTTGGGGTATACCGTGTGGTGTACAAAATATATATATGTATATAGATCTATGCGAACGCGACGCGCTGGCAGAACGGATTCGTATGGTATATATACACATAGAAAAGCCGCGCGATGATGAAATTTTTCGCCTCGGCCATCCCTTATCCGTACGCCTCGGCGCTCGCCAAATCAGTGAACGTGGACGGGGGCGGTGGATAGGCAAGGGGTAAGGGGTATGGGGCCGGGGGATAAACGGCAGATAATCCGGGTGCCTCTGATTGCGAAACACCGTCCACCGCCATTCGTCCGCACGTCCGTTCTCTCATTCGTCCACCGCATCAATACCCACCAACCTGCACCCATATTCCGAACTCACCCCCCGCGTGGAAATCAATCGGTACAACGAAGTCGCGCGTATAGGTGGTATATATGTTCCCGAACACGATACACCCACCAACTGGGATGTATGTGTATGCGACACATCATGTACATATATATACTACCTACACACGCCCATATATATACGAAATAATACATGATATATATACGGTATAAATTTATATTTAGACTTCGTATATATGTTGTATAGATATGTATATACAGGTATATGCATATGTATAGAGGCACTTCTTCCGCCCACTTGTATAAAGTCGCGGGAACTGTGCTCCCGCGCTTTGCGCTATACATATACGTTATATAGAGTACAGTAAGGGGTTGAAAGGCGTTAGACTTCCACGGGGTACGTTCTTAGTCCTCCGGTTCGCCACGCGGTACTTGACTTCTGAGGTACGCGTCAGAGTGTTTTGCATCTGTACACAGTCGACTGTGCTGTAAGTTTTTACCACTGGAATCACCCGGAGTTTGAGGAATAATAATTTAGAGTATTTTTATTAAAAAATAAAGATTATAATGATTATTATTATTTGGATGATTTTCTTTTTTCCTTTTCACTCTTTCTACGGTCATTTGTTCCCAGCCGTCCGTGGGTGCAGTTTTTCGTACGCCCCATTTCTGGTACGTGACACGTACAGGTATACTGTGACTGGATTTGCATAAAGTCCCGCATAGCAAATTGTGAATGCGGCCAGGTTTGGAAATAAAATATGCACCCGCGCGCGTTATTCCCGAGGCGTGGCACGGCCACGGGAACAGGGGCACGCCGGAGGCGCGAGGCAGCCGTCGCGAGAACGGGGATGTGATTTAAGGGGTTGGACGGTGGTGTACGAGGACGAATAAATTTTCTCACAGAAAGAGAAAAACCAACGCACGGGACCCGGTTTCACCCTATTCCAAATCTGGTTTTTTTTTTTTTCATTTTTTAATTTTATTTTCTTATCCTTTTTTTTTCTTCACCACCCTCAAACCACGACGCGCACACGCGACGCACCGTAAAATTATCGTGTATAATACAGAAATCAACCCACGTCTAATTCACCCATAGAAATGATATAGAGAAATTTCACCACCCCCGTATACGCGGATAATTATCGAGAGCCTTGTCATCCCTGTATGTATGGTCGTAGGTAAACATAATGCGAGATTTGATATGCGGATCAGCAGCTTCCGACAAAAGGGATACGCGGTTCGTCTCCCAGCTGCCAGAGGGTGTAGGTTAATAACACGGAGTATTATAGTAGATGTATAGAGGCGTAAGTAAAAGGGCCTTCAGGCATGCATATAAGGTACCGTTCACGCGTCACGCATATCCTCACATTACGCGATATAGGTATCTGGTACCCTATAGCCTCCGATATCTACGTTGCATGATACGTACCCCTATACCCTGTACTATAGGTATATAAATAGTTGCATGGGTATAGGAACACCCGGGTCGTCGTACGCGATGCTGACGATGCGTTTAATTAAACCGCGGGACGCGGGGCCTCGCGCTCAGCTATCCCTGCTGCAACCCCCGTCCACCCTCGTACCGGTATTGTTTCTACTGCATGAAAAGTTCTGTCCTCTTGTCCCACCCCCGACCCCCGACCCCTAGAGCTTGAACCATTGTTACAGACCGTGATAGTTCCCGGGCCACCGCTTATACCACAGTTTATGAACCTACAACGTGTGCATATACACATATAAGGCGTATACCTATATTATATACCTATACCGCGATGTCTTGAAGCCATATGTGCAAACTCTTCTTATATGCATATGAAGTACAATTCTTTTTTCTTTTTTTCCTAAACGTATAGATATATATATATATATATATTCACGTCTTTGAAAATTTTTCGAAACCCCGGGCAGACAGAGTTTACAGCAGTAGCCGGTGTGACTCGTCATCGTCATTTTGGGATGCTCGTCGCGTTTCGAGCTTGCGTCAATATTGATGTTCGCAAAATACGCTCTAATACGTTGTAATGCGCCATTATTGCCGAACAGGGGCGACGCAGGGACGGCTTACAGGTCTGGTCCACCCCACCATTAAGCCGCCGATATGTAGGTGTAAAATATCCGTATAGGTGCAGTAATACGCAAAAACGTGTGCGTTAGTCAGGGCGTTTGCCATCAACCCCCTATATATCAAATTCCCGCATCAATTTTATATCACATGACGAAAAAACTGCACTTCTGCACTTCTCAACTCTCGGACTTATACTTTTTATTCCTATACTCCTGAAAAAATTTTCGCGGATTGCTTGTCCGGTGACCTGCGGCGAATTTGAGTGAGACGGTCAGCGAGTAGGTGGAGGAGGACGGGACTATACTGGACCCAGTTCTGCAGGACGACGAAAGCATCACACTGCTATGCGTGACATAGTGTATGTTGTACATGTATAAACGGGCGTAAAGACCAGCGGGGAAACTCTGTATACGTATATATGTATATGTATATACTCGTGCGGAAAAGGTCCCGTAATTAACGCTAATTGGCCCCGGACGTTTGACTCGCGCGGCGAAATCCGTCCCGTGCCCTCAACGGCCGTACCTACCATTCGTTCGTTCATTCGTTCGTTCGTTGGTACGGCTAACGATGAACAAATATTTAACAATCCGGTACATGACCTATAGTCGTCGACGCGTGCGTTAGATACGACTTTTCCTTCTTTTTACACTTTTTTTTTTACAAATTTTTTCCTTTTTTTTTTTTTTTTTATACTGAAAACAAACACACGAGCGTGCTTAGAAATTTCCGCGATATAGCGTACCACGTAATATCATATAATGCACACGACGTGTTCGATATCTCTGCAAAAAAATATATAATACATTTGTGTATTCACGTGTCGCGGGCGATATGCACCTTTCCATTTACCTGATTGAATACGTCGTATGTATATTCGCGTATTTGGTATGTACATGTAAAACGCGCTCCTGGATACATACGTATGGGATATAGAGCGATATATAAAATAGGCAGGTAGATATGATTTACGGATCTGGGATCCCGAGGGGCGATAGAGTGCGACAAATTGGGGCGTCTCGAATGATATCTGGGAAGAGGGTCAAACGCGCCCTCGCGCGTATTATATAGGTGGATATAGGGAGAATTTCGAAGGTTCCCAAGTATACGACGTATATGGGGTATAGGGTATTCGCGGGGGTGGGTTATAGGAATACGTTACGTTTTACCGAACAACGGTGAACTTATTATTTGGAACGAGGCTCAACGGAGGTATACATATATACACCCACACCCACATCCACATATACATATATGTATAAAAGGCCTTTGTGAAAATAAAATGGGGCTGGTACCAAGCCCCTGCCACTATACTCTCGGCGTTCACAAAGTACGTCAAAGTGTACGATACCCTACGTTACGTAGGTAGGTATGTACATACCTGTTCCTTATTTCATACTAAAACCATACATATACCCAAGCTGGTATTGTACGGTGCAGAAACTGAAAGGTGGTACCGTGGGGGACCGGGGCTACTGAGTTTTAAGAAGCAACGAGCAATACGCTTCCGCACAGGTCTATGTACTCGTATATTAGTCCCGAGTGGTTAAGTGCCTCCCCTAAGGACAAAAGACGTCTTAATTGCGGGGAAACCTCTCGAGCGAAGACCATTTATAATGAATAAGTAACGATGGAGCGTCGCGGCGCCGCCGTGCGACGAGACGCGAGCGCAAGCGGGCCGCGTGCGCTCAGTAAAGCCTCTTATACCTCTCGACTCGGCATCTTATACAGCTATGTAATACATAGATATACAGTGAACACAGTGTAAAATACGTGTCAGGGTATATTGTCGAGGACTGCAGGTTGATACGACGGTATAAGGTGCCTATTGTACGATGTACTTACTCCTATCTATACACAAGGATCAACGGATCGTCCTGCCGCACGTACCTGCTACAGAGCTATTCCAACGTGTGAATTATGCTATACCTACATACGTATATAGAGAATAACGCAATGTAGAGAAAATGATGACTAATCGTCATACTAATTCCCGAAAATTTACAAAAGAGAAATGAGAAGGGGAAGATGGATTAGGGCTGCAATACAGAGTCCTATGCAAAGTCCATACTGTAACTTATCACGAGACGTTGAGTTGCCGTTGAAAGGCAGGTACTTGCCCGACGTTTCCTGCCGTTATTAATTGGAGCGGTAGAAGACTGGGGGTGAAACGAGAAGCAGAAGAAGAAGAAGAAGAAGGGAAATGAGAAGGAAAAAAAAAAGAGGAAATCGAAGAAGAAAAAGGAAAAATGAGAAAGGAAAACTCGGACCACCGCTGGGGTAACCGAAGTTGCGAACCGACCTGAGCCGAGATTCAAGTTGAGCAGGGTGCACCGGGTAGTTAAGGGGCAAAGGGGGCTGGCTCGTTAAGGCAATGAAATTAATTCGAATCCAGGTATAATTTAATTATTTTTAACAGTTCAGCGAACCGCACCTACCCACTTCGTACTTATACGTACATACCCTATACCTATGTATATCGCCAGCATAATATAGGCTTGCCACAGAACTTGAGACTTACGCTCCGATATCTCTATAATATATAAATAGTACCTAGTGCAGATTATTGCACCTCTATATCGGCTACATATTATCAGCTGGGTATATACGTGCCGAGAGAGGTGAGAGGAGATGAGCTAATGTGTGTAATTACTTTGTGTGTACTACGCAGGTACATATACATATATACCTACTAAAAGACAATAATTACAAGCCTTGTAGCGATGCGCATTGGACCGTGGAACTTGACGAGGGTATTAACTACAGGTAACACCTATATACTCTGATATGGGACAAGGGTATGACATACCTGTGCGGAAGGGTTGGCGGTCCCGCAGCGGGGCAACATTCAACCCTCTTTTCAGCCGGCCTTTTCACCCCTCGACATCTCCATCCACTTAAAGTGGGGGGAGAAACGGCAGTTGTAGTTACCGGCCAATTAACGATTCTCATTTCTCACCTTTTTTTTTTTTTTCTCTCTTTGTCGATTTCCTAACGATTTACGCTGATGAAACGTCGTGGGATCCCGAGGCGTCAGTAGACATAATTTTCTTCAACGTACTTCAACGCAATAATCTGAAGATGTGCAAACGCTGAACTCGACTCGTAACGCAGAAATGAGTTTCTTCTTCTTCTTCACCTTTACACATTTGACCCAAAAAGCAAAGTTACAAACTTTTTCGTTATGTAGGTATAGGTACGTGTATGTACGATATAGCTGGCGTAATCACGGCACACGTCTCACGCTATAGCATACCAATTATCTACCGAGTCAAATACACGTGAGTTTCGACGTGGGGTAAAAGACGTGGAAAATTTTACGAGGCGGGGGGATATATAGGTAGGGTGATAATTGACTTGCGCGAACGAGGCGACAATTTTTGGTGAAACAAACTGTTCCCAAAGGGAAAGGCCGGGGATTTTCGCCAGCGAATGAGCTGGGCCAACAAGGATCAACGAGGGTTAACGAGAGGGTCACCCGGTTGATCAACGCGTGGAGGAAATTCGTTGCATATGAGGGGTGGAGAACGGATCCCTTAGACATAGATATAGATATACAACTCCACCTGTATATACCTAGTGACATACGCTTTATACGCGTACATAAGTACGAGGTATAATAGAAAGAGGGTAGAAGCGTAGGTAGAGTTTGAATGATCAAACGACCTCTTGAATCGACGCGCCCGTTCGTGTATCCGTGGCTCTTGACGCTCTCGACGGTATAGAAGAGGAGATTCCCGGGTTGCGATTCACAGGTTGATATACGGGGCGGTAGAGGGGTATAGTTTATGCGAAGTCTCGGCCGAATATGTTCGTGCGTAAATTTGCCCGTTTCCTATACATGCCTTCATACATATATGTATGTGCTTATCTATGTATGTACGTACGGGTGTACCTTTGGTAGATTTGGGAGATAGAAGTAAAAAAATGGGAGTTGGGGGTCTCGGGGTAGTAAAGGAATGAGAAGAAAAAAAAAAAAGAAAAAAAAGAAAGAAATGCTAAAAAACGTGAAGAAAAAGGAAGAGTATAGAAATAAAGAAAGAAGAGGGCGAAAAAGAGCCTTGAAATCACGCGAATATCCTCCGGGACAATAGTAACCCGGTGGTGAATTTCTGTTGAAATAACAGTTGAAAGCACACGGCTCTGTGAAAAATGTCGTCCCTCGCGACTGCAAAGCAAATAAAATAGAAAAGGGGCAGAATCCACCCTCCCGCCGCCACCCACCTTTCTATACCGAGCTCTTTCGCTCACTCTCCTCTTTCTCTCGTTCTCTCTTTTTCTCTTCCGCTCTTCCCACGTGCGTATGTATATTGTATGTACGTGTATACGTATACGCGAACCTATACTTACCCCTGCAGGGGGTATATATATAGATACGAGCATATATACGTTATTATATGTATATATACATAGTTGTTGTGGAAAATATACATATATTTATATACATACATATAAAATTCACCTTGGTGTGTATGGGAGCTATGGCTATACGTATATGTATAGAGAGCTCTGGCACTCCCTCGCAAAGGTTTTCCTCTCGCATTTTCGTTTTCTCTTTCTCTTTTTATCTTTTCCTCTTTTCCTCTTTTCCTCTTTTTTCTCTTTTTCGTTTTTTCTCTACCACCCCCCGCGGCCTGCCAGTTCGTATAGCGCAACTCGCACACCCAAACACCCACACCCACGCTCACATAGAGAGGAGTACCGTACAGTATAGAGTATAGAGTGTAGAGTGTAGAGTGTAGAGAGCGGAGGGCGACCGCCACCATAAACACAGGTTCGCACATTTGCACAATCCCGGCGATGCGGACGCTAACCCGGCCGTGGATGGTGGCGGAGTGGGTTGCGGTGGTTGGGGAATAATGCTAAAAGCGGCGGTGCCACCAACGGCGGGTGGTGCGTTAATGTCCTGTTTTTATTTTGTTCAACTGCCACCCCTAGCCCCTCGGCCCTTGGCCCTAGTTCGAGTTCTTCTCTTCCGTCACTACCAACAAAAATCACCCTCCATCCATCTCGTACAGAAACGACCATGTTCCAGTTATACACAATCGAACAGTTTTCTGCGAACCGATGAGTGATGTCCCTGAATGTTTCATCCGCCTCTCACGCGAATGATCATCCACTGAATTACATACCTTCGAGCACAGCTGTTGCCCTCCGCCAATCCACCCTCCGCCATCCCGCGATTCGACTCGATACGTCTTCGTTTCGTGAAAAGTTATCGCATGAATGCGATATTAACTTATAGTATTACTGACTGGTAGCTGTGGCGTAAGTGGAAAATTATTGCTCACTTTCAGGATAAACGTTGAACGAACTGTTGTTCCTCGATTGAATGTCGCGAGCAGTCTAAAGGCAGTGTAACAGACAGGTAGATAGTCGGGGAACGAATCAACAGACAGACACAGAGACAGACAGAAGGTAGAAACGAGCCAGGCAGTAAACCTCGGTGGGCAAACGCGGGCACCGTTTGATGTTGATCACGCAAACGGATTAATCCACGTGTTATACGTTTCGGACGTGTCGCGCGCTTGCAGGGTTGTACAGGGTCGACTGGCCGCCTCGACGAGGCAAAGGTGGTACAAAGGGAGAAATTTAACTCGGTGAAGCCCGTTTGTCAAACACAAAACGTGGCTTTGCCTCTGCATTATTTGTACCGGTGTTAGTAGCCCGGTACTGTACATATATGTACATACGTATACATACATATATATACAGCTGTAGCAAATATATACACAGATAAATTTTCCCTGCCATTTTCACCAGGATCAAGCGCACGGATGACCCGCTATGTGCACACATATAAAATTCTCTCTATATAAATCCAAAGCCCGTAGTATATATCTATAGAAAATATATTTCGTCGTCGTCCGAACTCGATCGCTCACACCCCCACCCACTCAAGGGGGTTTTCCTGTGCTGGGTGTGCAGGAGCGACAGAATTGTAGGTAAATGAAAAATCTTTGCTCGCTCGTTTCCTTTCCTCCCCATCCCCTATTTCCTACCGTTTCCTTTCCCCGCGATTCCCCCCGTCCTCGTTTGTCGCAGCATCAACGCTCGGCGAGAGTGGCGTTATCGTCGAGGTCGTCGTCGTCGTCGTCCTCCTCCTTGTCGTCCCTGTCGTCCTTGTCGTCGTTTTCGTTGTCATCGTCGAGCTGCGTGCCCGCGCACTCGTTAAACCCCCCCAACCCCCTCGCGGTATGTACTACGCGTTTACGTACAAAATATATATCTATGTATATGCGGGATTGTTTCAGGGTGCCTCGGGATTCAAAAGTTCGAGGAGACGCCGGGGTACACTGAGGTGAACCCGGGCCAGGATGCGAAACTCTCTTGTCGCGTACTCGGCAAACGAGGCCAGTGCATATGGCAGAAAGACAACAAGGTTTGTATCTCATCAGCCACCCATTGTCTACCCATATAGTATCCATATATCTACACACATGTTATACATATAGATCTTTTCTTTAATCGTCGGGACTCAAGGATCATATAAGTAAATGAATATATATTAGGTATACAGGTGTATGTATGTACGTATATAAACGTCGCAGTAAACTTGTTGCTCGATTATATACAGGTTACGTGTATGTATATAGGTCCGAATCAGAGGGTGTTAAATAGCAATGGGTACCCTTAACCCGGGGAAGTTGAACATACACGATTAGAGTGTAGATGATAATGCCGGTTGATCGCGTGAGTGTTGGTAAACTGGTGACTTTTTCAAATCTCATGGAATTCAGAGCCATTTCCGCCCGCCGTACACAGCACGCTTTTATATCTGAAAAATACAATTATCGTACCCCCTGCGGGTTCGCGCCATTTCGTACTCTCCCTCTCTCTTATTCTTCTTCGATCTCGTCTACTGTCCCACTCGTTCTGCCGCCCTCCCGCCCGAGTCCCGACGACGTCGTGCTACATAAATTTCAATCCGACGAGGGAGTTTTAAAAAAAGCAATGGTAACGCCGTGGCGTGGTGCTCAGATTAAAGCCAACCCCAACCAGGCTCTCGACCCGGACCCTGTACCGGAGTGAAATCACCCTCTCTCGCTCTCTCTCATATTACTCTCTCTCCGCCCCTCTACGCCAGTTCGCGATCGAGGAATATAAAGATCAAGTGAAGGAGGGAAGAATCGAAGAACGGCGTCAAGAGGGAGAAGAGGAAAATGTGAAAAAGCAAAAAGAACTCGACTCGCTTCGATGGGCCACGGTTCGATTAGAATTTCAGCCGCATCGGGGATGATAGAAACGAGTCCTCGGGTACTCGTACTTATCGAGACGAGGTCCCAAGGCAAACGAGTGCACTCGCATTTTCGGAGAAATTTCATCCCCTCCCAAACGTATTACGTGAAACGTAAAGCGTAGGACTTACATACACCCATATAGCTATACGAAGCTCGGTACTCACACTACTGAACTACCTGCGCCCCTATCCGTACCCCGGCGTGTGTCGGCCGTGGATGCATTACGCTGATTGCTGGTCGTGGCCTCTCCAGAGGCGGAAGCCTCCAGGCCGTGAACGAACGTGCGGGAGGGTAAAGGGCGAAGGTTGACGGGGTAGATTGAGACGAGCCGCGCAGAAAGCGCGAGGTTAACGAGCCAGGATTTAGCCGACGGACGGCAGACCGCGGATAGATTTTTTTCACTCGTTTACAGGCCCTGGAGAAACTCGGAAGTTAGCTATCGCCTTATTTATATTAAAATTACAAGTATACCGCGCACTCGCTAGACTTGAAGAGTTTAAATCCTCCGGGTCCTACCTCGGATCTATTCAAGTATTATCTTACTCAATTGCGGTGATGGGACATAGATTCTTCGTTGTAGAGTCGAAAAATGAAATTGATATCAGATCGAGTTTGAAGAATATGCGGGAGATGCTGTTAATTAGCACAATCGCAGGAAGCGGATAACGCGCGTTTCTTCATGCGATATAATACGGACAAAGTACTTGACTGGTGATTGGTATACGGGGAACGGTATAATATTACATGAGAAAGTCATTCTGGGAGTGAGAGAAGAAGTAACGGGGTGTGACAAGTATAGCACCACGTCACAGCGTGTAACAAAATAATCAGATTCTATATCCGAGCAATTTTCTTTGTGATAACAGCACCGACCGCCCCCGACCTACCGCGAACAAAAGAGGGAATTTCATCCCTCGATTAATGAGAAAATAAAAGTTAAATTCACCTTGAATCGTGGGCATCAGAAAAGCCCGACTTACATCAAGCTTAAAGGAGTTATAACAATCTAAATTATCCGTGGAATAATATATTTTCCGAGAAATAAAAAGATATACTCTATTCCCGTTCTCTCTGAGGTTTGAAATTTTCTTGCGAATAAATCGTAAAGCGTTTGTCAAAATCGTATAACATGCAAGGATTTATATGCACCTACTATATTCCATTACCCGAAAACGTCGAGGAAAAATTGAACTACTTTTTCATACCCGTGCTCAGCCGATCGGAATGCAGATGAAGAAATACGAGTGGGCAGCTTCCCCGGACGTGGGGGACTGCTCACTTTGGGTACGTTCAGCCGTTTTGGAATTCGACGATGGCATTTGGCAGTGCCAGGTCACGGCAAGTGACTTTGCAGCACAGGATGCACTCACATCTGATCCGGCACGACTAGTTGTTCGAGGTAGCGACGTATTTATATGCTTCTTTCCCTTTTCATTTTCCTTTTTCTTTTCCCTTTCCTTTTCCTTTTCCTATTAGAGTGGCTGATTATCCTCCGCATTCGAAAATTTATGATTATAATAATTCCAGTCAGTCCTCAACGGCCGCAAATTGAATACGGAAACGCGGTTATATTACCGGGCAGCAACGTTACGGCACGTGCCGGCGAAGTTGCACCCCTAAGCTGTACCTCCCGGTACGGAAATCCCCCAGCGCTGCTTAGATGGTGAGTTTCCGGAATGTCCGCCTCCTTTCTCTTCGGATTTTTGCATACTTTTACTTTCGAAATTGGTTAAAAGTTCGGCGGATTTTTCGCAGACCGAGAACTCACTTTATGTATGCGTATATATATGTATATACGAACGATTTGAAATACATTTATTCAGATTATGCGACGAAATATTTGACCGAATAACATTTCTCCAGGAAATAATAAACGCGAATAATAATACACCTCGATGCCAAAACGCTCGTAGAATTATCTGGATATATTTCCGTTCCAACCCGCAGATTCTAAATTCCAAGTTTTTAATGAAATTCTATAAGTTTTACTCCGCCAGGTTTGTACCGACTTTATTTCTCCACCCTTTTTCTTTTAGGTACCTCGGTGATACAGAGGTACGACCACTGCGGCCGCAAGTAAATTCCACAGAAAAGGAAAACCCTCGGACTTGGTTGGCTAAAAGTATCGTTGAAATCCTCGCCGAGAGGTCACGATACGGCGAGCCAATTCGTTGTGTCGCGGTACACGCCGCCTACGCGAATCCCAGCTCTACTCTAGCCACCGAAGTCCGTTTCGACGTACGTTGTGAGTACTTTTATACTCTGCGATTATTAAATGATTATCTTCTGATCGATCACCCCATGAAAATATGCATGTATATATAATTCCCGAAGACGCGCCCGAGACGCGACTAATCGGCGCACCAGTGGGAGGAATCCATCTCGAAGAAGACAGAGACCGACTAGCTGTCAGATGTGTCGCCGACGCAAACCCGCCGGCCTCAATACTCTGGAAACGATCGACAGGGCCTGGGGGATCGATAGAAGTGGCAAGTGTCGGTGAGACTCTAATTGCCTCGCCAGTTCGCAGGAGCCATGCGGGACGATATTTTTGCGAGGCTGCGAACTCAGTTGGTGAAAGCCGACCACTTTCCTTGCAGATATCCGTGAACTGTAAGTGTCTACGAATCTATGTCGCGTATGATTGATAAACGCTTGTGCTACACCAGCTCCTCTCCCGCGTATAGATCCGCCCAAGATAAGTTCGGTTGGTCCTGATCGTCTCACAACCGCTCTTCTATACTCGGGCGCATCTTTCGAATGTCACGCCGATGCCATGCCGCCGGCTGATTACAGGTAATGGTATAAAACCGGGGTGAATTTTCGTCTCTAATGACTCCAATCATTGAATCCGGTTTTAGGTGGCTTCAAGTATTTCCGGACGGACGTGAATCCCAAGTAAAAGGCCTTGGGCCACGTTTCATCCTGACTAACGTAACGTACGATCAACAGGGACAATACATTTGTCTGGCTCTGAATGTGATCAACGGAAATGCGCGGGAGGCTAGAAGCGAGCCAGTCTCGCTCCAGGTGGTCGGTGCACCGAGGGTGAGAAATCCACCCCTTGATTTCGACGCGTGATATCAACGGATCAAAGGTCTAACTCTCCTCCTTCTTCAGGTGGTCAGACCAGGGCGTTCCGAGATGTCTGTGGTGTCGGCGATCGAAGGGGGTCCAGCCCGTCTGGAGATAAGACTGTGCTCGGACCCGCGACCACGCGTGGTGGCCTGGGAATGGGGAAGCGTACGACTCCACGCCGGTATAGCGAATTCGCGGTACGTCCCGATGCAGGATCCATGAAACGACGAAATCTCGTTTCAGGCGAGGCCCTGGAGTCCCGGTACCGAGC
Source organism: Rhogogaster chlorosoma (assembly GCA_944452935.1). Classification (NCBI taxonomy): domain Eukaryota; kingdom Metazoa; phylum Arthropoda; class Insecta; order Hymenoptera; family Tenthredinidae; genus Rhogogaster; species Rhogogaster chlorosoma. The sequence goes on along the minus strand of OX101803.1, from coordinate 22,392,366 downwards.
TTTGGACCTGGAGCCGTTAGCCTCGGCCGAGGATTGCTACGCAGCTATTCTCGAGCTGACAAGTGCGGCTAAGGAAGACCAAAGGCTGTACAACGTGATCGTTGAGAATGACAGAGGCAGTGATCGCCGCGCTCTTATGCTCAGGGTCAACGAGCCAGGACAGGTCTGTCATTTTCACACTATTTACGAAACACTGCACTCGTTACAAGGCCTCATTTCACCCCTCAGATTCCACTAGTCATTGGCGCTGTCGCCGGATTCACTGTCTTGTCTATACTGATAATGGGATTCGTATGTTTTCTTCGGACCGATCACTGCTGCTTCGCTCGTAACAACGTTCCAAGTACATTGCAGCAAGTTCATTGGTGAGTAGATCGCGAGATTTTTTTAAATCGTTCGTTTTATCACTTTGAAATGGCGTTTGTTAAAGTGGCAAACCGGCTACGGACTGCAATCGGGATGTTGAAGACACTAGATTGGGGGTTGAGACGATGGAGAGAACTACGCAGCGTTATGCACACCAGAAACAAATACAGGCTCATACTTTGAAGCCGGTATCTTCTCTGCACTATCAACAACAGATTTATGATCCCGAAACGTTACAGACACAACCCGGAATCTTACAGCCGCAGCAGCAGCAGCAGCAGCAGCAGCGTCATCAAAGACACCACCATCGTCCGCATCATGTTAAACAAGCCCTGCACGGTCCACAGTGTGAGTTACAGGTCAGGCAATTAGACACTTCTACTAACGACTCGACGACAAGCCTTTGGTAACTTGGAATTGGAGTCTGTATCGAACGTATATACCCTAAGATTTAATTATATCTATACAAATACAGTAAAACTAATACCCATACTCATGTCTGCGTACAGATTCGCGATATTTTTCTTATTCCATCGTCTCAGGCAGCGAATAACGTATAAAAAGAAGAGGGAAATGTTATAGGGGTAGTAGCGAGGTGTGAGAAGGGTAGGCGGCTACGACGACGTTGTCGAAATGAAAACGTTGCTTCTTTTACGGCTCGGTGCCTGAATGGGGAAGGGTTTTTTTTTCTTTTTTTTTTTCTTACTTTTATGCATCGTTTTATCTTGGTTACAGCCTCGCCTCTCGCGGTACCAGAGTTACAAAGAAGAAGACTGATCGAGTTTGAACCTACATTTTCAACCTATTTTACGTAGGTATATATGTAATTCACCGAAACCTTATATACTTGCGAACATATATTCATTGAAATTGAAACTATCGGACAAAAATACACGGATCCCACATTTGATTATTCTCTCGGTAACGTCACCATCGTCAAAGATCATTCTGAGTGTGATTTTTAGAACGGATCTGCATATATACGTTATTATATCTGTCATTGTTATTATTATTAATATTAATATTATTATTATTATTATTGTTATACCCTTGAAGTTGAGATATGAGAAAGAAAAATTGGGTCTCAGTATTGAATCGAAGTTGTCGAGAACCGCGAGATGTATTGTGGTATAAATAAGGGATGAAGAGCGCTGCTCTTCTTCGAACTAAATCGAATCAACTGACAACAAAGCCCTTCTCTGCGTGGCGTTCTAAAACTCGAGTAAAAGCTAAAGCTAAAGCTCAAACCGTTGAGAATTATTATTCTGTATATTGTATTGTTATTCTCTAATTCTCTGTACACCTCGCAGCGGAAATGAAAAAAAAAAAATTAATAAAAAAAATAAAAAGGGAAACAAAACAGAAGACAACAAAAAAGAAAATCTATATACATATATATTATATAGTATATAATATAACGAATGTAAAATTGGATCAAATAATAAAAGAATTAAAAAAAAGAATAAGAGAAAGAAAAATACTGGGCAAAGATCAAAAACCAAACTACAGATTTGTTCGTAAATAATTTTTCTACCACATTTTTACACTTACCTATAGGATATATATGTCCGCGACTGTGTACGCGGCTAATCGGAAATCCGATCAGTCACATTCCGCAAGGATATAACCAACGCCGAGTACTGCGAGGTCTACGACGTTGGAACTTTTCTCTAGGGAATCGCCAACCGACCGACGAACTAACCCCTGCCAATCGACGTCCGGATGATCCGCAGCCGCACCCATATTCGCCTCGTTGCTTTTGCCAAGATCCCTTCGACCTTGAGGGCGGGGGTAGTATACGTCCGATGATGTGAAACCGTCGTCACGCTCGTATCTGAGCCCGCAGGTTAATCCGCAGAGGGGAGGAAGAGAAAAAAAAAAATAGCCCAGAAGAAAGATTCTCGCTTCGTGTTAGTACATTTCGCGTCTCCTTCTTATTTGGGGAAACTTCCCACTCATATCGCGCCAACGGCTTCTTCTCCTTCGTTGGGTTTACCGCGGTGTTTCGCTTTCCGCGTAGACCCTCGAATAGGTATAATATCCAACATACCGCGAGATATCTCAGCGTTTTTCGACGCTATTTATTCGACTTTCTACTCGGATGGCAGTTTCGCGGATTCTGACAATCAGCCTTATCATAAATCACCCCTCGAGCCTTATCAAAAAGAAAAAAAAATATACGAAAATTGAATAACTGCAGATAGATGTATGAGCATCGTATATAAGTACATGTATATCTCAAGATAAAGGATGTAGGTGATTTTTTTTTAAATAGCAAAGTTCAGGACACGCCTCTGGTTTTACAATCTAACTCGCGGACGTAGCTATACTATATCGACCCACACTGCACATGTTACGTAATTTTCTCTGACCATGCCAGACTTCAATCCCGTTGAGCTGAATAAACGAAACAAATCCGGCTTCGCACGTGTCTATGTAATCACGAAAAATTCACAAAAAAGAAATCACCAAATCCGCGGCGAATTAGATTATTATAGGGCAGACTAGTATACGTATAAAGTATCGACGTCAGTAATTACCGCTTGATAACACCCAGTTCAAAGAGTGGCATTAGAACCCATTCTTGGTTTCCGTGGGTTCGGACTTAATCCTTTTCCGACAACGACTCTAACTCCTGTGTGTACTCCTTCTTTTTCACGCCGTATAATACCCGGCAATTGGTGATGGGCTCGCACGCTATAACATCGATTCATTCGTATATATCTGTAAAAATAAAAGACAAAAGAACAAAAAAGCGTTTTCCAGGCGTCGCACAGTTGTACTGTGAACGAATTACCCCGTTCTCCAGAGGGCAGGGGAGTATGGTAGATTGGCGAGGGAAGATTACACCAATTACCTAATACCCTTCCTGCGCAGTAAAGCCATGGGGATTATTTGATCGCGACGTACACGAATGATAAATAAAGAGCTGATATAGTTCTGTCTCTATTGTCATTCGCGCGAATCTCCGATTCGGATTCAAAACCCTATACCTGTTCGGTGATTACGGCTTGAGTTATGGCCCAAAGTTCGGGGGCCGAAAATTACAAAAACGTGGTAAATCGCGCGTGCCGTATAATCGAATGATAATTAGCACCGTTCAGAAGTATTTTAAAATATTCTTGAATATCTTTACACGGAGATTGGCAAAATCGGAGAATAATCAACGTTAGAAAGAAAAAAGTCTCTCAAGGTTTTTCGGCCGAAATTCAAACACGCGAATAGCCCGCAGCTACGGTATAAGGAAGTAGCGAAAAATGTGAGCAAAAATTGGCAAACGGTAGTGAGTCTGAATTCCGAGTCGATAAAAAAAAGGACCTTTGAAATATACGCGATAATTTTGCAACTGCACAGCCGTCGGTGGAACAGTTTTCAATCTTTTACCATCGTCGGTCATACTTCCGACTATCGATAAAGAAATGTACCATACACATGGTGCTACATCCCATTGAACAGACGATTCTATACACAAAATTTCTCGCAGTTCTTCAGAAAATAAATTTAAAAGGCTGTGGGCGATCCTGAAACGCCTGAGCGCGGGCAACTCAACATACGACACCTGTTGCTCCGCGTCACTGTAAGTAGTAAAATACCGCATAGCCAGACAACAGGTGTGAGGTTCGTTGAGTTGCCTGATCTCAGGCGTAGAATCTGCAGATATTTAGGAATGAATAATTATTAATTATTGTATAATTGTTGTTGTATCTGCGTAATGGATTTTTGAGTAATTCCTTCTTCGTTATAATTCACTACAGGCATGAATTTGCGTATAGGATTAATAATAGCGTGATAAAGATTCTCAACGTGAAGAAGTTATTACCTAATCAAATTTATTTTTACTTAATAATTTCATGGTACAATCTATGCCTACTATGATATATAAAACAACGTAATAGTACAATTTGTTAAATTGAAGAAAAAAAAAAAGAAAAGAAAAAAGAAGAAGTAACAGACAAGAAGAGAAAGAAAGTAAAAGGAAAAAAAGAAAAGAAAAGAGAGAAAGAAAAATGATGTATTTTTACAATAAATAACGCCCAAAAAAAAAAAAGAGAAGAAAACAGAATGTTGAGTTTAGAGGCATTACTGTAGTTATTATACGTCGTCGGTTCAATGGTTTATTATCCCTATAATATAATATAATATAATAATAATGATAGTAATAATAAAAAATAAACTAAATTGACATTATATCATAATATTTATGGTAACGCAGCATGGTACGACGGTATATTTTATAATATATATATATGTATATATATATAATATATATATTATATAAAGTCTAATGAATTATTAATAATGTACATATTAAACGTACGTATGTAATTCATTATTAATATTGTAATTGTAGCAGCCTCACTCTCTAATAATACTAAATATATATAATATAATAATGGTATATAATGCGGTAATAATATTATTATTATTATTAACGTGATAAATAATAATCGATAGAATAATAATGTATAATAAACAAATAGTACTAGGTATTTTTGTGGTTTTATTAGTTTTTTTTTTTCGTCTTTTTTTTTTCATTTTTTTTCATTTTTTTTTTTTTCTCTTTTCTTTTGTTTTTTTTAAATATTATATATAGTAATAATCACAATAGCGTATTCTGAAAAATAGATTAGGGTCCCGTGGACGGAGAGGACGAAGACATTTTTTTTTTTTTTTTTTTTCATCAAGCTCGAGAAACTGCGACCTCTCATACAACTTCAATACGCAATTATAGAATCCCGCTATTACATGAAATACATAAAAACCAGAGTCGTGCATAATATTATCGTCGAATTGAAAACCGATTTCCTCTTATATATTTTCGCGTTTAATTTTTTTTTTTTCATTTTAGTTAGCTTCCTTTCTTTCTTTCTTAGAAATTTATTAGAGGAAAAACGACTATGCCTCCACGACCCATGTATGTGTCATGCATCCATGTAAAACGCGGGCAAAAAATTTTCACATTACGTATTATCTATTGTAAAACATTCAACAACGCGTAAGAAGAACACGGTGAAGTTTTCTTTCTGTTTCCGAGGCCCGGCTGACTCTTGCACGTATCTTCGCTTCTCCGCCCGAGGAACCCCCTATAACAGGGCACTATGAACAGCAGTCTGCTGGCTATAAGTGACTTTTCAACTTTAAAACTGTTCTTCATCCTTTTTTTTTTTTTACCATCCCTTCGCTTTCCTTCTCTTCCCTTACCCCCTCCCCTGCCCCCACACCCCCGCACACCATCGCAAATATTTATTATTATTTTATTTATTTATTTCTTTCTTTCTTTCTTATTATTATTTTTTTGTGTTGGTTTTAATTCCTTCCTTTCTTCGTAATATTATATCTTCGCAACGTAACCGAAGATGATTCGGGATCGCAACGAGCACCTTTTTTTTAAAAATAATTATTATATCAATATTATTATAACGAACGAATTATAATAATGTATAATTGTTCGTTAAACGCGGATATATTATGTATAGATAATGAATGTGAAATTACGAGTTTGCGATATAAAATTGTGTTTGTTGTTTTGTAAATTGTAGTTGGCAGATTCAATTATTTATTTATTTATTTATTTATTCGTTTGTTTTATTATTTATTTATTTATGTATATTTTGAATCAATGAATTAATCAATGAAATTAATTAACCAATCAATTATTCGATCAATTAATTCATCGTACTATAATATGTATGTATATTGTATGTATATAACTATATTTTCAGGATAAAAAAAAAAAAATTATAATAATAATAAATTCATTAATGGCGTGATTTGAAGAACGGTATACATATATACTATAGTATATTTGTATATTACGTATATACCTATACATATCAAGTATACTGCGTCAATTTATCGGAATATTTGATTGTTTATCATTATGGGGTTGAAAAGAAAGGCAAAAAGAAAGAAAGAAAAAAAAAAAAACGAAGAAGGGAAAAAAAAAGATTATTCATCGTTTTACTTTATACATAATACATACCTATATGTATATCAGTTATGCATTCCAAATTGCATCGCATATAGGTATATATATATATATGTATAGTATATGAGTGTATTTAATTATTAAAGGTGTCGGTCGAGGAAGGTGCTAGTTAATTCCGCCCTTCTGTGGTATTCTGATAGTATAATAAGTTATATATTTTTTTATATATATATTTATATATGAAACTGCGCCCTGCCAGCATGCCTTCCTACGTCAGCCGTAATAAACCTGCACTACTGTACAATTTTTTTTTTTTTTTTTATTTTTCAATTTTTTTCAATATTTTTCTTCTATTTTACTTTTTTTTTTTCACTTTTTTTTTTCATCATTTTCATTCACTTTGTTGTTCTTCGTGTTATGATATTATTTTATACTGTAGTAATTTTTTTTTTTTTTTTTTCTTTGCTATTTTATATATATATTATATTAGACGTACGCGCCGCCGCGCCGTGTCTCTACCTCAGCCTACAGCCTACTACCTACACCTATAGGTATGTCATCGTCTTCTCGATAGTCTCTCTTTAATTTTTTCACTTTACGTTATAAATAGTATTGTATATTAATTTCATATCGTTATATATAGTATATATATATACCTATGTATATATATATATATCATTAGATAATAATAATATTTTAATAATGCGTTATCATCTCATTAATTACCTTTTTTTTTTTTTCTTTTTCATTTTCATTTTTGGTTTTTTTTTTCCTTCTTTGTTTATTATTCTTATCATTATTATTATTATTATTATTATTATTATTATTTCGAGTTGCCGCTATAGCATAGATAATATAATCATAAACGTATATAATGTGTTTTTTTTTCTTTTTTCTTTCCTTCTTAAATATGCATTCAAATACGAATTAATTGAAAGTATATAATAATATATGTATAGGTGTAGCATACGTACCGCATCTTAATATCCGCTCCTGGCGTGGAACGATATATTATTATGCGATAGAAATATCTAACAAATGTTAATTATTATGATTTTTTTTTTTTTTTTTTCGATTTCACACCCTCGTCGCCCCACAGCCCGATTGCATATTAAACACGAGGGCGGGCAGCTAAGCGACTTCGTAAGGGATTTCAAACAATAAACTGATACTTTCATAAATGCAACTCTGATATTTGTAGAGAGAAATGTCTAATCGATGAATTGATTAATAAATAAATGAATGAATTGATAAAACGCAAGAGCGTTTCGAGACGTCTTACCCTTATTGTATCACGAAAAATAGTGTCTTCGGTTAATTAAAGAAATTTGTTTTCTTTTTCTTGTTGTTTTGTTTTGTTTTTTTTTTTTTACAACAACGTGAGCAGGTTTATAATCAACAGAGTCACATTTAGGTAAGTATTCGTATAATTTAAATATCTGTATAATAGGGCCAGAACTGCAGCCCATCACAAAACGCATGCTGCTGGGTCAGTCTGCGGATGGTATTATGTAGATACAAGCCTAATCTAATTAGTTTTGCAGTAAAAAATAGCATAAACGGCACTGTATTAGGAAGAAGCAAATTACGTGTTATTTATATATATATACTCTGATTATTTATCATCGATAGATGCTATATAATTTTTTAAAAATCTTCATGTATCGTATATAATAATAATAATTACTAAATATCATACTGTTGTTGTTCTTGTTAATTTTATTCATTATTCATTATTATTACTATTATTATTATTATTAATATCATTAATATTATTATTATTATTATTATTCATCTATTTTTACAAGACAAGAAATTTATCCTGTCAAGACCCTCGAAAGTCTCCCGAATTATTTTCATTTAATTATCGGGAGCAGTCAAAATTGTATTTTCCATATATATAGGTATATTTCTTCTTCTTCTTCTTCTTTTTCTTTTTCAGCTTAATTACAACCGCGAAAGAAGTTCGTTTTACCCCCACCCCCCCCCCCCCCCCCCCCCAACCCCAATCGATTTGCCAACGAAAGCCTTATAATATTATATATAATATGTAAGTAGATATTTTCTTACGAAAATCTGCATGTATACAGGGGGTTCAAGGGTACATGGAGGGACGGCGCGAAATGTCCTTTCTATGTTTTTCAATGATTGCGAATCGAAATGTTGTTTAATTAACGAAGAGACGCGTTGTCGCTCTATATATACTTTATTTTATTTTCGCATTTATTTTGTCTCTTTTTTTTTTTCATTTTTTCCATTTTTCATTTTCATTAAAAGCCATATATATATATATATAGAATATATATACATATATATGTATATATATATGTGTGTATATATAATACGGCTCCAAGAACTACGCGAAATATATAAGATCCTGGAAAAGCTTTTGAATTATTAATATATATATGAATCTATAAATCTCTAAATATTCCTCCGGGTACCTATATATTCATATATGTATACATATATATATATAGATATATATAAGTATTATTTATATTTATATATATATGTGTATGCATATATATATATAAACTAAACGCTAATCACTACCAGCTTTAATTAATTCTGTACCCGTAGCGTCGACAACGACGACTATTCGTATATATTTTTAAAACTAATATATAATTCGCAGATTAGTATATATATAGGTATATAATAAGAATGAAGGAGATATATAAATGATTTGCATTATTATAAGTTTCTTTTTTTTTCTTTTTCCTCTTTTCCTTTTCTTTTTTTCATTACGCGGAGTAAAACTTTCTCCTTTCGCGTTTAACGCATGCTATATATACATATATATGTATATGTATGTATTTTTTAATTTACTTTAAGGTATCGTTTTTTTTCTTTCTTTTTTTTTTATGTTTTCTTTTCTGTATTTTTTTTTTATTTGTTATTATTTAGGTACTAGATTTCTTACGCCTCTTTTTATTTATTCAATTAATTAATTAATTAATTATTATTATTATTTTTTTAAATCATTTATTTATTTATTTATTTATTCATGTACCATACGACCCCTAAGAAACTGTAAAACTACGACGTCTACGGTGATGAATTATAACGCTATTAGATCTCGGTAATATTAAGATCGGATAAATGAATAGTATAGTATATATATATATAATATTACGATATATTATAACTGCATACATTCCTACCTAGGCTAGACTCCGACGGAAAAATATATTTATAAAAAGTTATAATATTATTATATTATATTATATTATATTATATTATATTATATTATTAATATACGTTTCAAGCGTTCTATATACCTTACTAATCCTCTATTATTTTACTTCTAAGCTCCGGTTGTCCTAATATAGACAACATTACGCGGTCACTAATAATGCGTCTCCTGTATATAATAAAGGAGCAGCATTGTCATCATCATAATCATCATCTATTTCATTTTCATTTTCATTCCCATTTCCATTTCAATTTCCATTTCAATTTCAATTTCATTTTCCATTTCATTTTACTTTATACTTTAATTATAAATAATAATCGTAAGAACCGGCTAAGCCTCTCCTTCTCAATCTCCTACTTCTCCTCCTCCTCCCCCCCCCTCCCCTTAAATATTAAATAAGAATTACGCGGGGTCTAAAAATACCTGCATCTATAATTAGTTCATTAATTATATAATCAATTAATCAATCGTCGATATAATATATATATATATATTCATTCAATCGGAAGGTATATTTAATTTGCTGGATTAAATAGGTCATTCGCGCAACAACGCGTCATTATATCAAGACAGTGTCCCCCAAACTAGTGTATGTGTGTATGTGTATGTAATTTTTAATTATTTATTTATTTATTTATATTCTTTTGTAATATTTTTTTTTTTTTTTTCGTTTTTTCGAGTTTTTTTTTTTTTTTTTTTCGTTAACATGATTATTTTAAAAATTCCTCAACAAGGTGTATACCTATACCCTACGTATATCGGTAAGTATATATATATACCTATGTGATAATATATACCTCCTATTCCATAAAATGATTTGTGCTTTTTTGCGTACGTCGGTTGATTTCTTCTTCTTTTCTTCTTTTGTTTTTGTTTAATTTCATTCACCCTCCCTTTCTTTTCTCATTTCTTTATTATTGATTTATTCATTTTCAATTTTTAATTAATTTCTTTCTTTTTCTTCAAATACCCTATTGAATCTTGTTCGTCGGTTGAGGGGTCGCACCTCATTCTTGATTATGATATAATTGATAATTGATAATTTGTTGTTTATTTTATTTCATTATTATTATTACTATTATTATTATTATTATTATTTTATTTTTTTCATCTTCCCTTTTTGCGTTTGTTTGTTTAAATTTAATTCATATAAATTATAACGATTCGATAACTATATTGTGCGCCTCGTAACGATAACCGATAACCATCGTCGCAATGACCAGCGGTGCCCTAGTTATTTATTTAAGTATAATTAATATCTTTGGTATCTTGCCTGAGTCTTTTTGTGTAAAACATCACTTGAATATACATATTATTAACACAGTGGGACCAGTCAGCTCTATATATCGAAACTTAAGAAACGGGTTTCCAAATATGAGCAATATACACATATAGATGCCTAGAATTATTCAATGCGAAAAGAAAATAAAAAAAAACAGATACACATGTATTGAAAAAAATTAAAGACAAATTAAATAAAGAAAGGAAGAAAAAAATAAGACATAATATTCTATCATTAAGAAAATAAATTAAAGACGAGATAATATCAAATGGCAGCGTTTATAATCGCGAAAAATCCGCATAGTCTTTAGCAGTCTAAAGTATAATAGTAGTAGTAGTTGTAGTAGTAGCAGTAGTAGTCGTCGGTAAGTAATTGAGTATGATCAGTATATCGCCGGGCAAGTAGTATCGTATCGTAAAGAAATATCGTTGGACTTGTAAAGTTTAATTAGCCAACGAGATACGAGACTGCGCAGCGTTAACCCTTAGAGTTTTTGGCTTGTATGAAATTTATTAACAAACTTATAGCGAGTTATTTATAACACGATGAAAAATTTGTACTGTCGGTAAAATAAATTAGTTAAAGTATGTATGTATCTTTACTCGCCCCCGAAAAAAAATGAATAAAAAAAATTGTATAAAAGAGAAAAAAAAAAAAAAACAAACGCCGAGAGAACCGACGAACTAGTTAATTAAACGAGAGGCTCGATCGCCAAGCCCAGGATCTTTCGCGGTCAGTCTTTGCGCTTTGGCCAAAACCTTATCCGAAGCCTCAATATGATTCTGATCAATTAACAACTACACACCTCTTGTAGAAAATATGATATCAGTGTTATCATTAATTCACGTCGAGGCCCAGCTCGTATCAAAGTTACTTTATACAATCGAGGAGATCAGGGTCACACAATTCTCTTTCTTTCCATTTAAAAAAACACGTATCTCTTTTCTCAATATACATCATTTCACCCCAGTGCTTCTCTCGTCGAACATTATATAATCATGATTAAAAAAATGTATATCCTTCATCTCTATTCTGTTTTCTTTTCTTTTCTTTTTTTTTTTTTTTTTTAGAAAACGGAGGACTTTGTGTTCGGATGTAAATATACACAGACAATAATTATGTGTAGATACGTATGTTATGTCGTGTGAATATAAAGTTTTCTTTAATCAATTGAAATAATAATAATATGAGAAAATAAAATTTTATCGCCACATACATCATCATCGGAGAGGACTCTCGCGCCAAGTTTCATTATTATTATTATTATATTTATTTTCATTTTTGTTATTTTATTTTATTTTTATTTATTTATTTATTTTATTTTTTTTTGTTTCCTTTTTTTTTTTTCGTTTTTTCATTTTTTTTTTTATCTAAAACCCGTTGATCAATCGCCTAGAAAAACATCTCTCGTCATATAGAATATTATTATATCACATACGCGTTACTTCTAAACACACCGAAATAAGAAGCACTTTAAGATAGATGTCACGATACACCATCGGGCTCGGTAAATACCTTTTCATTCTTTATATTTTCCTCATTTTTCGTTTTTTTCTTTTATTACGACAACCGATTAGCTCTCTCAACTCATGCTGTATGTGATTTCTAATTATTATAATAATTATACGTATTCAGGTATGTACAATGTACATACATACATATCTATACACAAAACCCCTTTGGTTTTTACCATCCGCCTGAATCTCTCCCTCTGTGTAAATTCCTTGCCGTGGAGAATTTCACAAAAAACAAACTACTAACCAAAACAAGTCCGATAAACTAGCGATATTCATTACCATATTAGAAACACACTATAACGGAGAGATAAAAGCAGCAGGCAGGCTGGAGCGGTATCGACAAAACTATAAACTATTTGACACTACACGACCGGTGATAATAACGCTTACCTTAATTAAACTTGCCAATATTAAATGACGACTAGGTATCAAGTTTTATTTCATTCAACGAATATACGCAAGACCGATATTACCCTCGCGTATTATTTCAAATCTCTCTCTCTCTTTCTTTCTATCTCTCGGCAGCAAGTGGCCACCAATCGTCATTATTATTATTCTCCATCTTCTTCTTCTTTTTCTTTTTCTTTCGCTTCTCATCATTATTGTTATTACCTCTTAGCCTGTTAGCCGCGGGGCTACGATCTAATTATACGAGTAACGTCGTAAATAACCGACGGAGACTATGATCGGTATATGAAACTGCACGGCGGTGTGCGAGGCGGCGGTGGTGGCGGGGTAGACGCACCTCCGCCAGGACCGCCATTTCCGCCTACCCCTCCCATAGGTATTGTAACAAGGGTCGGAGACGGCGAGGAGGAAGGGGGTGAGGGCGAACTCGACGATACACTGGAAGGTGGCGAAGGCGATTCTAGCGCCCTGGGACCCGCAAGTTCCCTGGTGGATTGCCCTCCCCCCGACGCAGCGCGACTTCTGCCCGCTGATCCGGCGTGACGATTACGCGTCGGCCGACCGAGGCTTCGGTGCCGGCCCCCTCCTCCCTCCTCGCTCATTTCTCAGAGATAAACCTTCTTGACACTTCGGGTCGTCGCGAAACCATCCGTACGACGATATGCGTCACCTTGATGAGACCGGAGCGTACCAAAGTTGTCCCTGGGTCCTCGGTAGCCATAACCGTCCGGGAACTGGAAGAGCGTCTCTGCTGGGGTCGGCGGCGGCTTTCTCATAGTCCCCTTCGGCGAGTGCAACTTTGGAGGCTGCGGAACCAGGACTGGCTCTGCATACGTAACTTCCTCTTGAGGCAAAAGCTTCGGCTCTGGCGCTAGCCTGCTGAAAATACAAAATTCATTGTTAAAATCGAGTCTCAGACTCTTTGTGAAGTTTCGCGACGCTTTTGGACCCAATTTCTTCCATCATTTTTCACATTTTTATAACGTTTCTCTCGCATTACCTGTTCACGGTTTGTCGTTGTTCAAAATATTCGTATTCCGTATCGGGATATGGCAGATTGTCATCCTCGTCTTTTCTGCACTTTCGACCGCACAGATATCCGGCAACAAAACCGACCAATAAAGCTGCTAACGCCCCAGCAACTACAGCCATTACCAAAGTCTCAACGGAGTACTGAGGCGGCGGTGAATCAGCCGCCGATACCGCGGGACCTGATTATAAGGGTGAAAAAATGATTATGAAATAAATCTACAGCAAAGTAAGGATTATCCTTATTCCCGTTCCGAAATTATGATAAAAAGAATACTGAGATCGACAAAAAGATTTGTCAGTCAATATCTCACCCGAGTTCTGCTGCTCCTCATTCTGCATGATATTAATGATCTCTCCCCCCTGGCTTTCTTTATTAGGAATCATAGAATCCTGAGGAAATTTATTCTGATTAGCCGAAATAGCGCCAACACTGCCGGCGTCTTTGTTCACAATCTTGCTAGACGGGCAGGAGGCATGTAGTCCGCTTGCTACGCTCTGGAGAAATCTGGTAGCGTCCGTGGCCGCGGGTCCGACAAGGGCGCGACATTTTCCTTCGATCTTATCCCAAGCGCAGTAAGGATCTTGAAGAGCTACGCACTCGCCACAGGACAATATCCTGTCGCTGTAGCAACGGTGCAATCTTAAAGCTTGGACTTGACCGTCAGCTATCACGACCAAACGACCATCTTCTAATCCATCGCCAGCTTGTGAGGCGCGAACTACCTTTATACCCCTCACTGGTACTGAGGCAGGAAAGGCCTGGATCTCCTCGATCACAACAGGACTAACTCGCTGGTGGCTGTCTGCCGAGTCAGCGTTCACAGCCTTTATCACCTTCCCGTTATCTGTGCCGATGAATAATACGTCGTAGGTCTTTCCTCCGGGGGTTTTGACCTGGGGGTCTACCGCTATTTGCGTAAAACGGTAACTGGAATTGAAGAAAAGGGAGAGAATTAGCCTGCGTTGTTGAAAGACGATTTTTATGAGAAAAGCGGAAACTGACTAAGAAAATATCCACCGTGCAGGTCGGAAAAATTGATATTCAATATTCTCTGACCATTTTATTTTATTTTTCACCTGTTTTATGGTAAAAGATATAATCCATGATTCAGAAAGTGTATTAATGAGAAATATTAGGAATAAAGGCTTCAAATCTTAGTTTCCCTCTCCTATTTGATTGTTAAACTGAATTCCCACAATTTCCAGGTATTATAATCCCCAGAAAAATAATCACAAACTCACTGAAAGCTCGTTCGTATGACAATTGGTTGTCCGAAGAAGCTCGGCACAGATTCATCCATCAAAGAATGGCTCTTTATGAAATTGAGGGTGAGATCTGGCAGTGTTCTAGAGTCATTGACGCACTGTCCGGGTCTAGGATCTGGAACTTTAGCGCTCTGTACCGGAAGCCAGTTGGAATTAAGGGCGCTTTGTTCCTTGAAGTTTCCTTCAAAAGTATCGGCAATATCCTGCAGCGAAAATGCACACACCGCAGATCCGCTTATGCTGTTTACTGGGGTTGTGAATGTCCCGTATATCAGCTGGGCAGAAACTCCGCCGTATTGTCCTGATATCAGCTCTGTCGTGGATTCTGCAAATTATGTAATTAATTTAATGAAAAATTGAAGAGAGGAAGAAAACATTAGAGCTCGTTATTTCATATTTAATTTAGAATAGAATAGTTCTTACGAATCTCGTTAAAATAGAAAGGAAAATCGCCCGTCACTGAGCAGTTTAGTCGAGATTTTAAAAACGAAGTCCATCGATTTCTGAAACGATGCGGTCCTCCACGGTCATACTTGCAGACCCTGGCCACCCGAGAGTAGACGGCCTGAAATATTTGATATAATATAAGAAAATGATGATCTAGATGAGGCAGAGGAAACATCCGTGTTCTTGATGCTTGAGATGGAAGGAAATCCGGGTTTTATGGTTATGTATACATCGTGTAATTCATACCTTGCCGCAGTTTATATATTCGACAGCAGTTTCACGGAAAAAGAAGTACACAAAATCACCCTGGGTCATAGAGCTGACGAAATTAGGAGCTGGAAAGAACGAATAATAGAAATTATTAACGGATTATGATTATTGCATGATTTTATTCATTTGTTCCTATCTTTAGAACGAGTGCAGCCAACCAGTGAAGCAACATTGTAATAATTCTTGGAGCTGGTATTAAACGTGGAAAAAAATCGATCGAGGGTCTTCGCGAATAGGGGATGAAGAAAAGGCGTTTTTAAAGAAATTTTAATATCTCAGGATCCGCTCGTGCGATTTCAGTTAAATTCCGCTACTTTTCAAGGCGCCGAAAATTTTCGCCAAATATAAAACGATTTTCTAATCAAATATGGGAGAGGTGTACGAAGTTGCATAAAAATAATAAAAAGGTATAATCACCATTGAGGCTCATAGAGTCGTACTGTTCCGTCTGAAGTGGTTCGCGATAGATGATCGGGTCCATCCCTGAGAAGTCGGCGACAGTACCGGTGTAAAGTTCGCCATCGACGTATACGAAGGTACTATTGTGTTGTGGGTCGTAGGGGCATACCGCCTGTCCCGGCTTCTCCTTTGCCACGGTGTAGTTACCGGCGTGGACCAAGTAGTCGCGACACACCGGTTTGAAGGCGTTCGTGGCACATACGAGGAGACTACTGGGTCCCGTTTGGGCAAGGATTCTAACGTAATTCTGACACGTTTCTTCGTCCTTGCCCTTCACCACACACATTTTAATGTCGGTTTCGGGCGAGTACCACGTCAGACGTTGCTGTTCCGTGAGATCGGTCAGGCTTAGGTTATGGACGAGATTACTGAAACGTGTATATGTATAGAAATAAATAATTGGATGAAATTCATGATTTTAAATACTTATTCATCGTACAATAAGTAGATTTCTATAGGTATATAGGCATACGCGGATTTGCCGTGTACAACGATTCGTAATCTGCTTACCGTCCGCCCACGAGAAGGTAATTCCCGTCTCTAAGTACCAGCCGGAAGTAATCCGTGTGTGTCTCGTTTCCCGTAAACCTGAACACATCCTCGGCTCCTGAAATAAAGAAATGAAGAAACTGAGGCATAAAGAAGCGAAATAGGAATTATCAGATTAAAGATGTAGAATAATTATCGAAGAATTGCGGGATTCGAAAAGAAGAGTTAGCTTAGAGAGGTTCTGCTTAATAATGGAGTTTCAATAACCGTTGTGGTCTTCGTTAATTCTACTTTATTTATTTTATTTTTTAATTTGTATTTTTTCTTTCTTCTCTCGTTATTAGTAATACACTGAGTGAACGAGGAGAAAGAAATCGTCGGACCAAATGTAATTTCCATTTGTTTGTTTGTTTGTTTGTTCGCTTGCTTGCTCGCCTTGTTTGTTCGAACTCGCGATCCCTGGGTCTCCGATAAAAATATATGACCAAATAAATGTTTTCTTAGTTCAGAGAAGTACGTAGGTAGGGTATTGTTCGTTTTATAATACGAGGGATACAATTCATCTTGTTAACGTTGAACGCAATTTAACTGATTTTTATCTCGACTAAATTCGTTTGATCAATATTCCTTTAACCTAATAACCTTTCCCTCATACTTACATCTACCTATATACATATTATACATACTGTATTATGTACTGTGCGTGAAGAGATACGCGAGAGGCAAGTTTCATCCAACAAGTTTAAACTCTCGAGAAAATATTATAATTTCTTTCCAAACTTTCTATATGTATAACGATTTTATACCCAATATAATATATACCCATAGGTATATATATATATATATATATCAGTATATCAGACCGAAAGAAAAATTCATACATAAGATATGCATATACCTGCACTATATAAGAAATGGAAAAATTAATGCAAATTAAAGTAAATTCTATAAATAAAAGAATAAAAAAATTAAAAAAAAAAAATATCTAAATTATGTTACTTATTTTTAGGATGAAGTGTAATTATGGTTGTTCTAAAAATTGTATAGAGTCAGTTTTCCGACGAGTTGCATCTCGCGCAGCCGCTGCAGCACATCTGTTGGCCACTTGTATAGTGGGGTTGTTAAAAAGTCGCTGACTCGGGTCTTATACACGAACCTACATACATATACGTACATAAGTATACATGGATAAACGAGGTACATATAGCGCAGTGAGCAGTGAGCAGCAGAAGCAATAGACGATGAGAAATAGGGTTTGGAGATTGAGATCCTGCCTATTCCGATTTTGCGGTCTCAAAGAGCGAAATCTAATCATTCGAAATTACGATTTCATCCCAAGTCACGGGAAAAAACCTTCCCATACTTTACTACAAACAGATTTTTTCTACAAAAATTCGTGTAAAATTTTCTGACAATAAAAAAAAACGAAAGAAAAGAGATAAAAAAAAAGGCGTACATTACTAGAACGCGAAGCGCGCACTCGATATTATATACCTATGTACATTGTACATACACCGATGAAAAAAGGTCCTCCGTTATCCCCCCTGGACCATTTGCGGCACCGTTCCGCAACGCTGCAGGGATGATTATTACACCTCCATGATCGATCCTAACGAACGAGCGGAGCATCGGTTCTGTTCTCTTTCTGTGCAATTTTTATTTTTATTTTTATTTTTTTCAAACTTTTTTTTTCGTTGCGTTTTTTTTCTTCTTTCTTTCTATTTTTGCACCGTCCTCTTCGGCATATAGCTTCGTTCGATCCCTGCTCTGCATGTCTCCGCCTCTCAGCGTACAGATTCCAATTATCCATGAATATAATGGATGTAGGTATTGTACGTATACATATACAATGTATATACGTATAGAGTATTGTATAATACCTGTTGCCTGGAATCGCAGACCATTATTATCCACGCGAGAAAGAGTTACGAGCAAGAGAAAAAAAATAAAATAAAAAATAAAATAAAAGGAAATGGTATTGAAAAAAAATGTCTGAAACTTATAATTTCTCGATTTTTCACAGAGTCGACCGCAGTGCAGTATACCTACGTTTGATTATCGTAATTCTATATCTATATTACACCTACGTAGGCCTAGATACTTGATACAATTATATCGCGTTATGTAGGCGCTAGCAGACTAGGTCGAAGTGATTCGGTTTCGTGTTAGGGTACATAAGTGTATAGATCGCCTCCGCGTTCGTTTCCCAGCATCCGTAGCTACTTATCTCATATCTCCTTGATCATTTATCGCATGTTTCTCGCCCCTTCGCACATACGATATAATAATCACAAGTATTGCCTCTGACTTGACCACTATATACATTATATTTACGATTCTATATACCTAATTCTAACTCTTCGTTTCTGTTGCTCGAGTCGTTCATCCACCAACGAACAGGGGTGCACGACGTCAGCCAGAGGCAGGCATCAGAACAAGCAGAGGAATGAGGGGGGATCAATAACACGCTGCTCCTGCCTGCCTCACTCACTCACTCTATCTGTCTCTCTTTTATTCTCCCTTTTTCTCTCACTCTCTCTCTCTCTCTCTCTCTATCTCTATGCTATATATTGTACACCATTGCTGTTGTATTACATATATATACCAGGTATAATATTTCTATATATTGATTGATATTATATTAGCCATATAGCTCTCACATATAGTTTTGCTAATATAGCTATAACGCAAGGATATAATATATTATATCATCTCAGCTCGCAATACGCTGTTTCTCTTTATTTCTCATGCCTATATATCCCGTATAGCTATATAGATCGCTGGAGCAGCTGCCTTTACGCGAAGACGGTTTATTATATCGCGTTGCACCTGCACACCTGCGCTATATATTCTCTTCTTCTTATATACATCATCACCTGGCGTATATCCGTTTTAAAATTAATCAAAAAAACAAAAACAAAAAAAAATACAAGAAAAATATAATACTGCAGTTGTAAGAAAATTCTCCTGATATTATCGTTATATATATATTGAACTATTATTTTCTATAAAACTGTATATAAATAAATTCATATATGTCTGTGTACGCTTTTGTTATTTATTTTTATTTTTTCTCATATTTTCGGATCCTCCTCATCTGCGTTATTTGAATGTAATTAACAACTCGAGAATATATATATCTGTATAGGTATGAAACGCGTTAATTATACGAGACGGAAAAAAATATGTATCCACGTAACAATCTGCCGGACAATTTCATATCACGTACCAGTCAGACTACACATGTACGCATACCTTCGTACTTGTGTAATTACACCTTTGTACAGCAGGTATATAGTCAGCTAGTACATACCTATATCGTATTAACGTATGTATATATGAATACTACGACGCGGGGGAATTCGTCGCCGACAATTAGCAGCGCATAATCTGACAGAGAGACGAGTCGGCGTCGCGACGCATCCCTTATTATACACGGCCACCCAATACTCCAGTCTAATATACGCCGTATACATATACACCTAGATTCTACATGATATACATATAATATCATATGTGCTGTAACTAGAATGTACGTACACATATATAGTCATATATCGTGGTGAATTAGGTTCCTGATAATTCCCACCCTGCACGTAGTAGGTATAATAGCTATATCCTCGCGAAATATATACGTACATGCGATACATATCAACATACATATAGGTATATACGCTCACGCATGTATATACTTGATGCGGTTTCCTATATATGCACACCCGCACACGTATATACCTATATGCCTATGGATATACAGATATATATATATATAGGTATATATGCCATATCTATCTATCTATTCATCTATCTATATGCATATCGGGACTGCTATATCCAGTAGGGGTTGCACAGGTGTACAAGATAGATTCATATCTCGTATTATACGGAAACTAATAGCCTAGGGCGGATTCGTGTAATGTTTTCCGCAACGCGAATTTTAAACAATGATATTCCGTATATATAGAGCTCGGGATAAAAAATTATTGAATAATTAAATTAAATAACGCGGGAACGTTGATTAGAATTGATAAGAAATTCGATTGTAAATATCATTCTGTTCTATAAACGCACAACATATTATACACACCTATCTCGAATCTTAGGTACCTACGTTAGTTAATTATACCTCTAGCCCGCGAGAGAGATTGGTAACTACATACCGGTGCACGCATACATATATATCTAATTGCATTTTCAATGACGTTATCTATTTTATTGCGAACGACATCTCTACAGCGGCAGCCTAGCAGCACCAGGCGAATAGAAGCGAGCGCGTATCTCCGTGCAAGAGAATTTGACTTTCAGATTGGGGTTGAGGGAGGCATAGAGCCCGAGGAAGCTCGCGGAGGGCTATAGGTGCAGAGGTATATATACGAAGAACGGGACAAGAAAGGGCGAGGAAGAGAGGGTCATGGGGGATGGGAGAATCGGGGTAGGAGTTGCTGCTGATTCAACGCCGCACGTATAGGGGTTGGTTGCACTCGCTCGGGTCGTTAGAGCTCCTAATGAGCCGTCGTCCCACCGTCCTGCAGTAGCAACGACCGTCGTCCATCTTCGTAAGAATTAAACCGCAATGTGCAAGGCTGATGCAGCTAGATACCTATTCCGTTAGCAGCTCTGTTAATAAAATGAATCGCTTCTAATAATACGCGGATTTAAAGATATCCATATATTATATCGCGATTATATTGACAAGGAATAAGCTGTACATACTCTAATGAAGTTTCTCTCGAGGCAACGTGATTTGAGAATTTAGAAAAATCCGAGAAAAAAGGGTTATTCAAATAAAACTCTTTAATCAATGATACAAAAAAAAAGGGGGAAGAAGAAGGGAAAAAAAAGACATTCTCAATGACGAACTACCTGCGGATTTCGCTCGTTCACTGTGCCACGTGTTCGGTTGATATGTGATCGTCTTTTCATCCCTATAACTGGGTGAGTGGAGTTACGCGACGTCTACTCTTTAACAGTTTAACATCGCTATATTATATAGTATAATAATATGCGTGCATGTATGTGTTATATATAGGGGGTAAAAAATAAAGGGGAGATTTGTGGCGAGATATGGAATGGTTAGGAGTAGGTAAAATACCGAGTTGACCCCCAAAATCCTGCCTGCATTGTAGATACATATATATATCTTAGTCTTGGTCCTGCGATCGTGCGAGTTTAGTCTCTGTGTGGTATTGATCCGCCCCTCGCGGGCAATACCACGTGGTTGTTGCTCGTGGATTTTCGTACGACTTCGAGTAAACTCGTCGTATATGTATATATATACGTATGTATATATATGTACGTCTATATATATGTATATCTAACTTCGGGGGATTGCTGCAGGGTCCCACATCGCTCGGTCCACCCCCATACAATACAGAAACCCAATTTTTGAGATGGCGTCACGTGGATTATAGAAACGGACTATATAAGGGCGCCGGAAGTATAACAGAAATAATCGTATACACGCGTATAACGATGGAGATAATTATACAGGGGGGTCGAGAATTTCTATACTTATCCCTACGCTATATACCTGTATAACTTTACTCTTCAATTCGTTTCTTTTTTTTTTTCTTTTCTTTTATACAATCGCGACCTTAATTGAAACCAACGATCATACATCAAATGTATAATTGCATACGTAATGTATCGACTTTTGTATTCGAATTGAGGACTGGAGCAAAGAGAGGAATGAGGCGAGAGGGAAACTCGCTCATTCCCATATGCAGCAAACGCAGAGGGCAAAGACCTCCGGTATATATATATATATATATATATATATATATACGCGTATATACCTCGTAAAATTTACTAACTTTGTACTTATTTTACCCTATATATTTACGTATAACGTCTAATATATCACTGGCGCATACATTCATAGGCAAATTTCGCTTCTCTCTCTCTCTCTCTCTCTTTATTGCGATGAATCATATATAATATCCGAATATATTATACATCCGCATTCGTTTATATATAGTATGATAGGGTGAAAAGAAGAAGAAGAAGAAAAATTGATACATCTACGTTTTATGAAAATTCCATGCATATAATTTTCATAATTTTCGTTGAAAAAAGAAAAAAAATGACTTAAAAATAAAAATAAAAAATTAAGGATATAATTTTTTTTTTTGGTTTCTCTTCTGTACTTACCGAGCTGAACGTACATCTTCGGCCTGACATTCTCCTGCCACGCTGCCAACGCGAGACTCGGTGTAGCGACAGCTAGCACAAGCGCAAGTTGTATGAAAATAAGGGCTGCGTAGATCGGCATATCTGTATTTTTAATCCACCCGCGATATATAACAATTGTTAAACCCTCACTCCGGACAAATATCCAGAGTATTGAATCGGGCGTATATATTTTATATATTTTATGTATTTTATATATTTTATTATACACCTGTATATACACACTGAAACAACACTGCGGGGTATGAGGCGGGATAAGGGTTGAGGATCGGGGGTTGTGTAACAGGCTTTGCACTGCAGACACTCGCGGTCACTCTATCGCAAAATAAATTGACGATAAAAACGACGAGGACTTTAGGTTCTCCGGATAATATAGAGGCATGATGATCTGGAGCTGACGTTAACGCCGATCCTGCACCAGGTCCTGCCACGGCGTAAGACCCGGGTAATAACTCCGGGGCAATACGAAATTATTATTGAAAACGCGTCCGGATACTCGAGAGATATACTCGAGACGGTTGCGAAACTTATCAACGCGGCTTTGACGCTCGTTTAATTATTATTTCTTAATTTATTATTATTATTACGACTGTTGGCCGGCCGCTGCAGCATCGTTGACCTGAAAACAGAGGATGAAGAAAAAACAAGGTCAGAATTCAGACGTTAATGTCGTGTGTGGCAGAGATTATTTTCATAAACTATATATTATCCAAAACAATTCACGCTTTTTGAACACACGAGTTTATAGCTGGACCAATTTAAAGAAGCTGGACTCGAGAGATGTGTTTCCATCAATCTTCATTGGCAGTGGGAAATACGTAGACGGGTATTTACGTCGACTTATAACGGTGTGTGAGCGTGAGTTTTAATCGTCAGTGCAGGCGGATTGCAATCGCGGTTTGTAAGAGACGATTTTTCAACATTCTTTGCCTGCGAAGTCGTCGAGATCGGGGCCAAGCTGCTATTTAATGCTTCTCGGAAAGATAAGCCGGCGTAAAATAGACCGATCAATGTGCATGTAACAGAATTCAATGAATCGTATGCACCGCGTCAGATACCGATTTTTTCCTCCTCTATTTCTCTACAAAATGTTGTGCATTAACGACAGATATTTAGATAAGAAGGACCGGAAACCATTAACTTAAATTATACACACAATAAATTGTATCTCGAGTACTTTGAGATAAGAAGTATGTATATATATTGTTGGAATACTTGAGAAACGGATAAGATGTATTCACAGATATAAATTAAGTTCAAAGAAAAAAAAAAAAGGTATTCATAGCAGAATTGAAGTATTCCTAAATGGTGAATAATATATAATTTATTGTATGTTCGTAGCGTAATGGATCGCGGGTGGAAAAAGCAAACAGACGCGGTGAGCAAACTATTATCTGCGGGTATAAATTTATATCGTTGATTATCACCGATAACACGATAGTGCGGCGCTCGGGGTATATTTATTCAGTGAGAATTGTCCGCTAGTTGTCAGGGTATGAGAACAGAATAGATATGTATATACAGAGAGAGAGAGAGAGAGAGAGAGAGAAAGGAGTTAAAACGAATGATAGAATGAAGAGAGAATATCGGGGGTGGGAGGTTTGTTGGTTAGTTATATAGTTAGTCGTTCGTACGCGACACTAGACGAGATCAAACTGCAGCGAGTATCAGTACATATCCACACACCGAATTGAATAAATCATGTTTATATATCTCTCGCGAGTCCTTGTACTGGCGCATCGAAACGATATACACGAGTTGCAGCGCGCTCGCGAGTCGAGTTCATCGAACGCTACAACCTACTGCTGTACTGCATGAAACTAAACGAAACAAAATGCGAATCGAATCGAATTGTCGCGACATCGCAACACGCGCTTTTTCAACTTCGACGTACTTGAACTGATTGTGAAATTTTTATCTCATTGACCCCAGCCCCTTTACAGCGATCGTTAATACGTCTTTACATATTATTATCCCTGCGTATAATAGATTCACATATTATACCGATGTACGTACGTAGCGTATATATACATGTCAAATATTTTCTGTAACTATATTATTTTCTGAACTCTGCACGCGCCAGGCCTGCTCTCTTCCTCGGCTCGTGGTCTTCGCAAAATCGATGCGGGTATTTCAGAGAGAAAAATTCTACTACGAGAGAGTATATGTATGTAGCAACAAAGCTAAAGGAAGAAGGTCGGAGGATCTTCCTGCTCTCCCTTGGCCTCTCTCTCGCTCTAGCACTCTCTGACTCTCTCGTCATTTATTCATCAATTTAATGTCTCCCTTTTGTTGAAATATTTCGTGTGTAAGTTTTACGTTGTGTACAGGCTACGTGTTCAGAGAATATTAAAAAAATCGAGAAAACTAGGGGCTACTGGCCGATATATGGCGATCGTTTCGGGTCAATGTTTCGTATCCTGACTAGCGCGTGACGGGCTTAAAACGCTACGGAGACATCAATGACGATTCGATTTGTTACACGAAATGTCGAGATGAAGAGAGAGCGAGAGAGACAGAGAGAAAGGGAAGAGGGAAGAGGGAGATATGGAAGGGTCAGAAAAGAAAAAGAAGGGAAGGGAATAAAACATAAAGATGGATCAACCCGAGCCGAGTTCGTACTTTCTTTCGTTCGTTTCGTAGGATATGAGCAAGTTGTGTGTATACGTATAATATACAGAGGCACGCACCGACATAAACCCTGCACACTACCACAATCGCACGGGGTAGCAGCGCGCGTCAAGTCGGAGGATGAGGATGAGGATGAGGATGAGGAGAATGAGGAGTAGGAGGGTAAAAAGGGAATATTGTATCCGACTTACCGCAATGCAGCAATAATATCCAATAGTATAAACATCCAGTTTGAAAGTACGTGATCGATTATTAATACCCCCGGCGTTAAATTCCCCGTAATGTTTGTTGAAACTAAATTCCCATACGTGAATCACACCATTGTTATAAAACGGGGGTTTGAGACTAACGGCGAGTCGTCGACGAGTCGACGAGGGGGGGTCGTCGGAATGGTCGACGAACCGGAGTGGGTCGGTAGGGGTGAGGGGGCTGCCGCTGTCACGAGAGGAACAGCATGACCAATAATTGTGGATTTTACTTTACCACGGCTAAAACACCTTTCCGCACTTATTTTATCAGGCTAAACAATAGCCCGTTATTATAACCAAGCCACACTTTGTCACGACGCGATACTATCCGTCAACTGTTTAGTGATAAACTAAGGGGAAACCACGAGAGAAACTTTTCAGACGCGAAGGGCTACCCACCAAATCGATGCGTGATGTTACATTTCCCAGCTGTCTTTTTTGATTCTGCGGATGTACTCGGTTAGCCGCGCTATCTTACGGTTATAGGGCGAACGCCCTTAATATCATTCGTTGTCCCGCCGCAATACTCGAGCGCTCTATGACCGAACTTTGACCACCTGGCGGTAGCTACGTGAACTAGTTTTGCCGCAGGGCGGAAAACTTCAAATTTGAATTTAGCGCACGTCGAGCACGGGGGATGATTTATTTCTAAGTTTCTTTTTTTTTTTAATTATTCTCATCTCAGTACAGTTTATTCAATTATTGATTCATTCTTTCGTACAATATTATACAAGAACGATATTTATAGAATAATATCTAAACTTTTTAAGTCGTTACGTTATAATAATTAATTTTATACTCCAATTCGTATGTTTATACTTAAAACTTCACCATATTATTGTTATTATTATTAATATTAATTATATTATTATTATTATTATTTTAATATATCAGTAAATAGTAACGTAATAATTTACCTACACAGTATTGTATGAATATTTTTTTATTTTTTTTTCAATTG
This sequence comes from Rhogogaster chlorosoma, assembly GCA_944452935.1. NCBI lineage: Eukaryota > Metazoa > Arthropoda > Insecta > Hymenoptera > Tenthredinidae > Rhogogaster > Rhogogaster chlorosoma. Next base: position 22,365,673 of record OX101803.1, on the reverse strand, counting down.
TTGTTGTTTTCGTTATTATTTATTCATTTATTTATTTTATTGTTATTTAATTTTTTCATTTTTTTTTTTCTTCAAATAATTAATCTTATCTTTTTCTCGTTCTTCAGATTTCAAACAGCTGCTCCGCGTAAAAAAAGACACCCAGTCCTCACTAATAGTAATATATACCTATATATATATAACATAGAATAATATAATATGTATAATATACAACGCGAAACGCTTGTTCAATTATATATATTTACATTAAAATTCAATTCAATTTAATTCAATTATTCATTCCTCAGGGGTTCGTCAATTTGGTTTCTGCAATGCGGCACAATTAAACCTCGTCGAAATTTACGACACAATCTATATGTTTCGCTAAATGAACGAAAATAATATAGTTAAACAACTATAGCGTTCGTTGCGTCGATTAATATCTTACAGGGTTTTACACGATTTTTTTCCTCACCGCGTTAAAGGGATTCAATTTTCTACTCAAGCCTTTAAACGCGTTCATCTAATTTCTCTGCTCAATCCTTTGGGGTCGATTGATTTCTTCGACTAATTGATTAATTAATTGATTAATTAATTGTAGAAAAGGCACTTGAGCCTTTTTATAAATTTTCTTTTCTTTAAAAATAATATGCACACTCTGGGGGGCACAAAAATCGATGAACGTGTATCGGTGTTTTATACTTAATAAAAAAGAAAAAAAAAATCTTCCTTCAAATAAGCGTCAAGCTCTTTTTTTCGTTTTTTTTTTTTTTTCATCTTAGCAAGCCATATAATATATGTATTATAATTGTCGGTAAAACGTCGCGGAAATAGGACGGAAATGTAATCACTGATTGCAGTAATATACAATACATAATACATACAGCTAGGTATATGTATCGCGGATTTATTCGTTTTTTTATATTTTTTTTTCATTTTATTTTTTTTATTTTATCTTTTAATTTCAAGTTTCAGAATATGAACTTTGCGAGTTATTCAGATATCTATTATTACACATGATGATTGATATTCAAATCGGAGCTGGAGAATAATGATAAATTCCGTTCGCAAAGCGAGAGAAAACGTGGTATTGAAAAAATTAACGCGAGTTTGAAAAGCGTGTTGAAATAAAGAATCTAGTAAAATGTTATCAACTCATTCATTCATTCGTCGTTCATTCATTCATTCACTCGCTTCCACAATCACTTACGCTATTCTTTCTTTATTTCCTTCTCACTCTCTCTCTTTCTCTCTCTCTTTTTCTCACTCTCTGTCTCTGTTTATACAATAAAAAATAATAATATGTTTATCAGTTTGCTGCATTCCTGAAACATCATGAATACTAATCAAAGTATCCTTCAATGCATTATATTAGGCGTAATGGAATATTTATGTAACTCGAAGGTTCAGAAGAACTTAACATATAACTGAACGCCCGTAATACGATTGTAGAAACGGCAAAACCTCAGTGGAATGAAATGATTTCGTAATACTCGACTGTACTATTTCCGGTATAAAAAAAGAAACTACAAAACCGCAGTTTAGTGTTCTTTCTCAAATGACCTTCGTCAAATAAACTATCAGTATACACTGTTACGTTTTTTTTTCCTATTATTCTTTTCCCTTCAAAATCGCGTTATTTATAACAAAATTCAACACTCCCTCTCTCTCTCTCTCTCTCTAACAATATCACGTATTTTTGTATGTATCTATGTATCTATGTATGCATTTATATGCGAGTTGAGCTACGCTTCAATTCGGCCATTAAGTATATTATACCGAAATTCTACGCAGTAGGCTCGTTATAGGCAGAGTATTCGGCACCAATAATAACGTGAGAACGTAACCGGGTCACGGCCGAGGCATTGCAAAGTTTAGCATTGGATATCAATTGATAATATTAAAAGTATCTAAACACATACACACACCTGCGTTCTCCCACTCACATACTCCATACGCATACAAATACACATTTTTATAATATATATACACGCACTATAGTACAGATTTCGTCGACTATTCTAGAGTCGAATAATAATTCCCCGCGCTAATCAACACCGGCGAATCCTTGCGAGCCTTCAATCGCCTTTACCAATTTGTCTCTAAGTTGTTGATAACTTTCGTACGGGGGAAGATCTATCCGATTGAAGCTGTAAAATGAAAAGATTCGTTAGCATGAAATCGAGAAGTAGATTTAAGGAGATTGAAATATACAGTGAAAACAAATGACGAGAATTTCCATTATTTCTTTTTACCACGTATGTGCTCTCGGATAATTATCCGGTGTCCCCCATTTTTCAATGGTAAAAAGCTGGGGTCCGTTGCTACCGTAAAGTTCTTTGAAACCGTTCATAGGCACGCGCGATGTTCCTGTTACAAACTGAAGAAGTCTCGCCCTCATTTCGTTGCTGAATGAAAGAACGACCCGCCAGAACCACTGTACAGTTATATGATTGGCGTGGTAATCGCCTTTGTACAAAGTGTTCTGCTTCCAGTCCTTAACGTCGATGTGTTGTATCCCGCACATCAGAAGCTCAAGCTCGTGTTCGTCGAATATTTTGACCAAAGTCAGGGGAACCAGCGCGTTGAATCCTTCAAGGAATGCGTTCATCTGTTCCTGGACTCGCGAGACGAACCTCCACTGTATTACAGAGCTTATATACTCGTCCTTGTTCTCATCGGTCAGCGGGATATTGGCTCCATTTGGTTTCAACTCCCGCTGAGACGTGTGTCCAAAGCTTTCCTCGTCCACGCAGAAAGTCAGCTCCAGTTCGCTCGGGTCATTCTCCTTTATCCAAAGCAGAGAGTTGTAGTATTCGGAATCTACGCTCTCCATGTCTTTCAGGTCGATTGTCTTGCTCAACATCATCTTGTAGAACGGTCGGATGAAGAAAGCTGGGGAATAAAGTTTGGGACTAATGAATCGAATCGAAATCCGAAATCGAGCGAAAAAATCGCCTCAATTTACCGTCCAGGAGTTTTCCGTGATAAACGGCCATCCCCGCAATGCGTCCAATGAATTTGAAGTAGTTCAGATGCTCCTCGTTGCAGACTCCGGAGAAGGGATTTATTTGAAGGGTATAATTGTCCCTGAAAAGCAATATTTATAAAGGAGTCAGAGATTCGGAAGGTTTGTGATCAGGTCGCGGGTCGTACTCACATGGCAGAATACTCAAAGAGGCCGTAGTAAGGATTGAACATTTCCTTGGAGAGTAGGAAGAACCATTCCCGAGCAAGGCCGCCGTAATCCAGGCCAACTTCGCCTTCGAACTCGACCCAGAGTTTTGTCTTTAAAATTTCTAGTCTATTTACCGAGCTTATGATGCGGTAAGAGTCCTCCAAGATGTTTGTTCGCCTTACTTTTATCTCGAATTTATTAGGCACGTTATTCTGCGGGTAAATAATCTTAGAGTTATTAATTTCACTGTCTAATTAAAAATCGCTAAGAAACTCACGAGAATTTTCTCTCACTCACCGGTTTTCTTAACTGCGATTTGAGGTATTCGTATTTACGTTTATAATCTCTAGAGTACGGAACAGCCTGCAACAATATAAAACAAAGTTCAAATAATTAGTTTCCAAAATAAAGAAGCCTAATCTCTCAATAAATCACTCTACAATCCCTCCTTCAACTCACAGGCCCAGCTATCTGCGGATTTGACATTCTCGGATCTTCCCACTGCGTGGTTCTCGTATCTGAAAAAAGAATCTCAAGTATTTAAGCCAACAAATACCGTCCGAATCTGAATGAAACAGCTTACTATGATCGATGAAGAATATGCGCCCATCCGTGTGCACTCTTTCCTCCCATCCTTCAGGCAACGGACCCAACTGGTCCAAATCGCTTTTAGGAGTAGCTGAAGGAGCATTATGGCTTGGCATAGGACTGGCTCGTCCTGTTCTCGGGTCTACCCACGTCGTAGTTCGTTCGTTGTGATCGATGAAGAACATTCTGCCGTTTGGTGCGAGCTGCATGCTCCAACCGGGAGGTAATCCGTCGCCATTTGGTGTCTGAGCCGCGGCTCCGGCCGCCGCGGGCGAAGCAGCAGCCGCTGGAGATGTGGCCGGTACCGCTGGGCCGTCGATCTGCGAGGCGATGAAAAATAAACATGAAATTTCTGATCTGAGAGAAGATTTCAGGGATGAAAACAATAATGTTGTACCTGTTCAGAGGATCGCCTGGATCCTGCAGGGCTATCGACGTTCTCTTCGCTCTGGGAACAGAAGGTGTTAAGAAAATGTTTAGCGGTGATTCTTAGAGGGAAAAACTGACGTGTGGAGAAAAAAAATGTTAAGATTTATCAGAGTGAGGATGATCGGAGTCAGCTGGCGGTTACCACATGGGATTGATGCCGAATACCTGATCATCAGATTCGCCTAGGTAGCCGTGCTGGTCGACTGATCGACCGGATTCGGAAGAAGCATCTCCGGCTACCCTTTCCCCGTCTTCTTCATCCTCGTCTCTCCTCGGCTCGGGGTTTTCATCCTCCTCTCGAAGGCTATCACCGTCCTTACACACACATGCACAATTTGCTACACACCGCATGCTGCTTTTGTCAGTTAAATAGCCGGTTAAACGTCGAGCCCAAATATCAATAACAAGCCATACAAATGTATGGGGATGCGAACATGGCGTTTGTTATCACTATTGTGAGTCTCTTACTCTAACAGGCAATATTAATCACAGAACAGAGACCGGGATTGTCTGTTATTTTACCTGATTCAAGCCAGAGCCCCGGTTGTGCCGATTTTCAGCTTCATCAACGCTGATGTGAAAGCGTCGTTGGAATTCCGTCGCTGCTGTGTCCAGGTTTCGTTGCTCCTGTGTAACGCCTCCCGTCGGTGCCTGGTTCCTGAAATAAAATGAGAGGAATGAATCAGAGAGTTACAGCTTTGCCTTTGAGCACAGAATTCGATTATCCTCAATTCTACATACAAAACCGTCGGTCTCTCCCACTGAGTGAATCTGGCCGTGTGATTGACGTAGTATGTCCGCCCATTGGCATCCTGTCTCTCTTCCCATCCCGGAGGTAGAGGTCCGTTTACAAGCACCGTCTGAAACGACGATTCGGTATAAGTATTGAAAAGGGACAACTCGAGTCTCTTCTCACATTTCTGTGGTCCAAAAATGAATGCGGATTAAACACCTGGGCCGGTTGCTCTACGGGACTATCATTCGAGGTGGGAATAGGCTGATCCAGTAACTCCCAGCCCCCGGAATCAGGGGCTGCTTCGCCATCTCCGCTGCTAGTTTCCCCTGTTGATTCCGAAATGTATGCATGGTAGACTTCCAGCGTGCCTTTGACCCGCGACCGTTGACTGGAATGATTGCTAGAACATACGACGATTGGCGTTAATCATTTATTGTCCAAGGATTTGATAATAGGCTTCAATAATTGAACAGACTAATCTGCTCCTCTTTTATTTCATATGAATGGAGGAAGCAGCTCTTTCCGGAGAACCAAAGCCCCGATAATCAGCCCGCTACTCACCTACGAGGTCTAAGTATGTATTGCTTTGCAGGAATGACGCGTCCCTCTTGTTCCTTGGGTAGATTGATCAAAGTCAGTTCTACCATTCCGAGAAAATCATCTCTGGTCAATCTATTCTCGTCGAATACTTGCAAGATAAGTTTATGCTCCGCTGGCTTTACCTGGGCAATAATAACGGAGAAACTTTAAGTCGTTAATACTTTTGATAACACGTTAATCCCCTTGGCAAAGAAATAAAAAGAAATCCTCGATTTTATCAATCGGCGTTGAAAATTGGTGAAGAATAAAAAATCCTCTTTGAAACGCCCGGGCAAACCTTGGACTGTAATATATCGATATTTAGCCATTCAAATCAAGCATCACACGCTACCTTCAGTTCAAGGCTTACTAATAGCTGCTAATTAATATTGTTACATAAATTTAGATATCATGTGATGATATCCACCCCCCCCACCGCTTCCTTAATCCTCGGATAGATTGAGACAACTGAACTTACCCTGAATATGAATTCCTGTTCCCAGACGGGGTTCAGAGTCTTTTTCTTGGTCTTAGTTAGCACAGAGTCAACATTTTCGTCTCCGTTAATCTTGTTCAAATCTACTCTGACGTAAGGATCGCTGGCCCCGAATATATCCTTTTTAGCCAATTGGTGTCCGGCTATTACCTTCAATCTCAGCTTGTTCGTCGCCTCATCCGCCTAGGATTCCATGAATATATGTGTTTTTAATCGGTGGATAAATATCGAGGGTAAATTAGCTAAAAACTTGGGATTAATCGGCGAGGATTAAACCGGGCGTAATTTTGATGAGGAAAATTTATAATCGTTCAGGTAGAAAAGAAAAAGGGTGGGAGAAAAGGAGCAAAAAAAAAGTGAAAAAAAAAGAAAGAAAATGAAAAAAAAATATACACGCACGTATCAGTGAAGTGAAGGAAAACCTGGGGCGTATAATTTGATGAGACTACGCCGTGAACGGAGAATAAGTCAGGCAAGGCGAGACAGGTGAGGTTGTAATTGTATAACGTATAGCGTGAAGACCCTGGACCTCGGAATAGTAAGGCCGTGAAAAACCAACCTACGTATACTGGTTCTGACAGAACTGTCAAATATCGTTTTGAACCTACCTCGTCGAGGCCGGGCGTCGGACTGTATCCGTAAACATGTTCCTCTGCCATTAACAAAACGTGGAATGAAAATTATTATTCCCGAATCCCGAGGAAATACACGATTGATTAAAACCACGAATTATTATAATTTATTATCTGCCATCAAGAAGCCTGTTCCGTATTATCCCCACTTATCGTAACCAACACGGGCTGCGGTAGGCTGCCAGACGGCCGGTCTCAGTTTTACCAATGTTGGAAAAAAAAATTCCAACAATGACTCCCTTGACCACCGTTCGGCGGCCCGCGAAATATTCGAATTTATTAAACGCCGGGAACTCCCACGGCCCCATACTTAGATCTTTATTCTAGCGTATTTTAGCTAATAATATTTAGCGCGAATTAATTTCACGAGGATTGACAATGGGAGAGGTTTCAAGCGGCTTATTAATGTCTAATAAATGTATGCAATTAGTAATGATTGATGTATAATTGTGTATGTGAGAAATTGTGAAAATGAAACCAACAGCAGATAAATATTCCTAGAATTGATGATGATACGTGGTTTTTCTTTATGCAATCTTTTTCTCGTATCGCTCGCATATATTATATTCTCGATTGTGTGCGTTTTGAAGTGACGTAGCGAGGGCCGCGTGACTCAAGGGCATATCGCGGAATTATACTTTAATCTTATCAAAACGGGGAAAAGTGAAGCGCCGTAAACTAATCTATACCCGATTCTACGGGATCATTGAATTGCACGCGGAATAAGAATATCATATATTTCTTCAGCTCGAAACCGTATTGCGATGTATTATAATATATGAATACGTTATGAACCTGCGTATATGTACACATATATTTATGCCTACATATTTTCGAAAATAATTTCCCAACCGCATGGAAAGTTCCGCAACCTTCTCACCTCCGACGAGTACATACAATTATTTGTCGTTATATCTACAGTCGTCGATCTTCAGTATCTATTTTCAGTATCATACGATTTTTACTTGGACTGAATGAAAACGTTTTTCGCCTAACATTAGGTTCGGTTAAAAGGTCAGAGATTATATTATACGCATATATGTATAGAATAAACGAAGCCCGTTCAGTGTCCACGGCATGTTCCCCGTACTATACGTATATATTATTTTATAAATAAGTTTATACACACGCGAGAATAATGGTAGATATGCGCGTCGCATGTTACAGTATATAAAAAATTTAACAATTAAAAAAAAAAATCTATGCTATCACGATCGTCACGTGAAATAGAAATAAAAATCCGTTGTTTAACAATATCATAGTATATTTACACATCTAGAAGAAAGTCTCACCGAAGGTTCGAACAAAGAAAGCCTAGCGGTTCTCGAGGAAAGAACCGCTTGATCCTGCGACGCCGAAGAACGACGTCGCGCTCCCCATGTGTTAGCTCTTCTTCTTGGAGGCGCTGGTTCGATCCCGGCGTAGATCGGATACGTTAACGTAGCCGGCATCCTTACGATTATAAAGATTTACATATACCCGAGTTTAAAACCACTTTTAGCACCCGAAACTAGCGTCGGAAATTGATTATGAATATTATTTGATAATTAATTAAATACGCGGCTATCCGTCTCCACTTTTCTCTTGTATGCTGGCTGTATGTACGTATATAAATGCATAGAGAGACAGGAATTGATTAATTAATCGATTAATTAACGTCCTTGATTTTTTAGCACTGTTTGTTATTTGTTCTCATTTATTTACTGTCACTTTCAGTTAATTTCCGCCGAATTTCGTATTATTAATTATTATATTCTCTGTTTCACCACCCGCCGAACCAGCAGCTGCTAACGTTCGCGTGTAATATACGTACGAATGTATCTAGACAAAGTTCTGCCAATATTAGCTATGAGCTTGCGGTTAAGGCCGTGTGTTTATCAAAACGAAGCAATTCACCTTGTTTATTGTTATCAGTAGTCACGCATACTTTTGCTACGTAACGTTGATATATGAAGAGACGAATAAAGGAAGAATAAAAAAAAAAGAAAGAAAATAACTCTAAATGAAAGAAAAGAGGGAAAAAAAAAAAGAAATCTTTCGATAAGTATCACAAAGGAATCTCCTCGTCCTCTTATATTATGTTATTGTTAGCTCGTTTCAACTCCTCCGTATATATTCCGAAGACAACTTGTGGGTATGCGCGATTTTATTTACGTACGTATGTATACATACGTACACTACTACGTGTTATAAATACTCGATCGCGCGGGATACATTCAGCTTCGGATATAGAAAATACCGGCTCGTACGGCGTACACTGTTGTAGGGAGGTGTAAAACGACGTCTAACGCGGGAGAATATGTTCTCAACAATGTAGAAACGGCGGACTGATTATTATTATTACCGTAAAAAAAAAAAAAAAAAAAAAAAAAAAAAAAGAATATCATTTCCGAACGTAGGTGTACCGGGTACACACGCCGTACATATGCACATACGTAACGTATGCACTGTCACTTTCCTACGAAAGATAAGAAATAAGACAAGAGTATAGAACGCAGCTTTAAATCAACTCCTGATAACCGTATATCCCAGGTCACACGTACAGAGTTGGCTAGCCAGCATGTATTCCGAGGAATTAAAACACACAAAGATCTCGCGTACGTATAATACTGTATACACACATACCGTATGTGCAAACACACGAGGGGATTAAGTTTGCTATTAAAACACAATTATGAAAATGTTGATGATAATAATAATAAAAAAAAAAAAAAAAACTTAGATGAATATTCGAGTTTAATTTTCTCCTCCTTTTATCTCTTCATTTAGAATAGAATATGATAATAGACGCTTTTCTACCTGTTAGATACCGATATAAAACTGTACTACTGTCATCGTCGTCGTCCAAGATAACAATAAGTTAAAATTAATTGATATGCAGTAATTTATTCTATAATAGTTTTTCATTTACATATTCAACTCACGTCGAGACGCTAACGACTTCCTGCATTTAAAGAGAGACACGGCTCTGTCGCGTCGTATATTCGTATAGTCTTTCAGCGAATACTATGTACGTTAATTGTTACAATAATAATCGCTAAAAGTGCATTATAACAGATTTCTGCACATAATCACTCCGCGTTATAATTTTCCATCATATCGTACAAGTTATTTATAATAGTTATAATATATACGGCTATACAAATTATTAGACAATCAACGTACATACACGATCGATAATATACATTGATATAATGATAATAATCAATTAGTATACCTACATCATATCAATGCACGGTTTATTCACTAATACACCATCAACATACAACTGTGTATATGTGTATAATAATAATAATAATAATAATATATAAAATATAAATAAATTAATTAATCATTATAATAGTTACAATTTCAAGCAGGTTCATCCATAATCTGGGCAGCAATTTGTCAATATGTAGTTTTACTATTTTTTTTCTTTCTTTTCAATTTATATTTTTTATTTCTAATTTTTTAGTTTTTTCCTTTTTTTTTTTCTTTCTTTTTTATCAAAATTTAAGCATGCTACGGCCCTCTTATCTCTCGCGGACTACAAGCACACATCTAGTCACTTGATTGGGCTTCAACAATGTCAATTTTAATTCTTTTATGTGTGTGTGTGTGTATAATATGCGTGTATGAAAGTCTGGATTGAATATACCATATTTTGATACGTAAGCCCGTGCGACTAGACGCTAATAAACAATTAAAAACAACCACAAACAAGTATCCAACGATTAGCCACATATATTATATGTAACAGCGTTAGTATTGCCTGTCGGTCCCGTTAAGAATAGAAAATAAATTCAAGACCTATTCCTCAGAGAATTTTTTCTTTCCATTTCTATTTTTTTATTATTTTTATTTTCATTTTCTCTCTCCCCTTCTCTCGTTCTTTCTCTCTACCTCTCTCTCTTTTTACACTCGCACGATTCGATCTGTTGCAATGAAAAAGAAAAAGAAATGAATTTAGAAAAAAAAGAATAATAATGATAATGATAATTAAAGAGAAGTCGCGTATATCAATTGTTCCATGATGTATAATTATTGTACACGTTGAACTATAGTCTGAAGATAAAAATCCTTGACGATTAGTTACAAGTCGTTCGAGTCATTTAAATAATTATTCACCCATAATTTACAGTCCCGACTCTAATCTATATAATAGCGGAACGTATATTATCCTTTAGGTGGGGGAAAAAAGCTCAATAAACTCGATTAAGAGATGAGAATTTTCTTTCTAAGGTACCTTGACGGAAGTGACGAACGTCATGGGAATCTGCTAGGAGCTATTCGAATGTAGAGGAATAACGAATTTCGGTCCGAACGGAGATCTGTACGTGATACCAACGTCGGAAAAGACTTTTGCAGGCAAAGCCAAATTGCAAAGATAAAGCCTGCCGTTATCCGGACTATGGGACAACGGCAGACCCCCTAAAAGACTAAATTTTGTCATTATTCCTGGCGTTCCGGCCGACGGTGGTTCGATCGCTAGAACCGGGGCTCTGTTATTATTCGCCCAAGTAGCTACCGGGGTCACAGTCCTTGGGGAGCCTTCCTCTCCGAGAGCAACAAGTATCAGATCCGCTACGGCTGGGAGATTCTTGCAACGGGTTTCAACCCTGTTACCCGACAGTCTGTACAGCGATAATTCCTGCAGAAGGAATACATCCTCAGAATTTTCAACATATACGACAGTCTTTACTCCGTGGCTCGACAATTGACGGGCGCAATTTACTCCCGCTGCTCCTGATCTGTGCGGACCGCAAAGGGCAACAACTGTTGGCCATTGATGGGCGTTGTTTGGGTTCAGTCGATGCCCTCCTCCCAGTAGTTGGAGGATTATTTCGGCTCCTGCACGGCCCAGCAGCTCGACCTAGTAAAATTAACGAGAATATTAACAAATTATCGATTAACAAACGAATAAAAAGTATAATAAACGTATTTTATTTACTCTACGATCCCAGCTGATGCCTAATCTATCTGCAGCGCCAATTAATTGGCGATGAAGATCGACTGTGATGCTAGGAATGACTAAACCGTCGTCAGTTACGTATTCTCTGACGTCAGAGGAGGGAACGGCTATTTGTCTGAACGCCGTAGGCTCGGATTCTATGACATTTTCATCGTGGCGATATTTCGCTACGCTTCTGGTGTTGTTTTCAGATTGTCGGACTATGTCTGGCTTCAGGGAGTTTATTTCCTGCCATACAGCCTGCGGGATATGCAAATTTTGTTAGGTGGATGTTCAATGAGAAACAAGAAGGTGGATAAATGGCGAAAAATAAAGCCTAAATAAATAAAACAAGATGAAAATCAGCACCTCCTTGTTAAACAGCGCCAGATTCTTCTCAAAATCAAAATCCTGAGCCATAGACTGATCCACAGGAGTTCCAAACGCCTGTTCGTCCCTCTCCAGCCACCTCTGCCTCTGGGAATTCCGTTTCTGACTTTTGGAGCTTATTTCAGCTGAAAAAACGAGCAAATTTACAACATAGAGTATCTTCAGAAAATTGATTTTCAATTCGGAGAAAAACTGGGCCAAGTATTGCATAAAAAACTTGGATAAAATTATACCTAAACTTATTTTTCCATTCGAAGAAGGTTCCGAGTGCGATTGTATAGTATCCAATGGCTTTTTAGAATTAGATTGCGGCTGTAAATCGGAATTAGGTAATACCAACGGAGGAATACATTCCGAAACTGATCTAGACGCTCTCTTAGGGATAGGTCGTCGGACGGTGACTTTGCTCGAGGTCTGTACTTCGTCACAGCTAGCGACTGCTTCTTCTGTTGAAATTATTTCTATATGCAGTATGTCCTTGGCTCTGAAATTAAATATAAAAAATAAAAATGAAAACATGCTCTTTATCATTGATATCATCATCATCGTTATTATTATTATTATAAAGATTATACATAAAAAATAATAAATCATAGGCTCAAACTTACGAAAGAGTAACCTGCGGCGAGGTGTAAGGTACTCCGTTCCGAAATGCCTTTGTTAAGGTAACCGTCTGCCCGTTAAGATCGACGATTTGTCCCTGGTAGGTTCCGAGGGATTCGTCACATTTCACTGAGACTGTACATCCCAGGAATTGTCCAGACATTTTTAACGATCTAATTAAGTGAGGGAAAATACGAGGTTTAGAAAGTGATCTACCAGCAGATAGGCTGGGTAGTTTTTGCCAGATACTAACACACGAAATGTGTGCACAGAACGCGTTTTAATGGATTTTAAGAATTGTGAGAATCGAGGGGTGAATTAAAACGGGTTTTTCTCGTACAGAGGGAGTCGAGGAATCGGTGTAATTGTTGGGATGAGAATATAAAGAAGCCGACATACCGCTGAGTGATGCTTTCGTAGTATTATCAATGTCGGAAAATTCTATCACCCGGCGACTGTTGAGGAATTCGAAAAAAAGGAGAACTCACGTTCTTGGATTTCTCACAACTGCGTGCACCTAAGACTGGATTAAACGAGTAATAATCACGTTCACTTTACTAGATGCAGATGCGGAGATAGGTTAATCGGACTTGGAAATAGATAGGTTAAAGACCATCGCTATTTTACGCCAGGTACGCGCATGTATGCACGCAGATGCATAAACTACAGCCAGTTAGCTAGTTCAGACTAGAAACTCGAAACCCTGAAAAGCGCTTCTACCCGCATGTTTCAAGAACTTACATTGCGATGTTTATCTTTCCTTCACGAGGCGTGCGAATCGCATTGGAAAATAATTCGAGATAATTCTTATGAGTTTTTAATTTGTGCTTGTAGCACATGCGAATAATAAGAAAAAGAAAATCGAACTTGTCTGCTAATATATTTCGAAATTATTCCGTTTCAAGACATGGCTTTATCGAAGAATGCGAAAATCGGCATTGGATGGTAGGTAGGTATGTAAACGGGCGGACAAATACGTGATGCATGTTATTTCAAGTATATTATTCTGATATTCTCGGCTATTGTTCTCGTTCCAATCGTTCCGGCATATCTTTACGATGGGAGAACCTAACCTTGTAGATTTCGAATCCCCGATTCCGCCTTCAAAAAGATAATGAACATCGATGACACGCCTTTTCTTGACCCGAATAATATGCAAATGATATTATGTTCCAGGACTTTCGCAGTATTCGGAGGATTGTACGCTTTCGTTTTGTCGAAGAGATCTATAGACGCTCAACGTTATGAGACTATGAAAGCAAGAGAACGTGTCCGAAACTCAAACTACATAGACTAACGAGAAGAATAAATAAAATCGTCAATATATTTTGAGCCCGGGCAAAGTTTGGTTTGTATAAAAGTAACCATGGCCGGTCTACCGCAACTTGACGAAGAGAAGCTGAAGCTAGTTCAGGATCTGGAGATTGAAATGATGACCGATATGTACAACCGCATGACTTCTGCTTGTCACAAAAAATGCATTCCGCCAAAGTACGCTGAACCAGATCTTGGAAAAGGCGAGTCGATCTGTTTAGATCGTTGCATCGCCAAATACTTGGATGTCCACGAGAGGATTGGCAAGAAACTGACACAGATGTCTATGCAGGATGAAGATTTCATGAAAAATAAAATAGCAGAGTCTAAAACGGGCTGAAAACTTTTCATCTGGACAATTATTCGAGATCTATTCGTCAGTTTTCCTTTAGACCGGTCATTCGATCAGCCAGTAGTTTTGTTAGACTTAACTTCTTCTTTTTTTATTTTATTTTCTTTGTTTTATTATTCTGAATCAATTATTTATGTTCTCGGGTGTATGTATGTTTGTACCTGTTTCATTGCAGGGGATTTTCAATCCCCTGCAATTATAATTTGGTACTAATCGGATTGTCTTGTGAGTTTTTACAATTCTGTATAATTATGTAATATGATTCGTGAAAGACCGTACTTTGCTCCATAGGCTCTTTGTAATCTACTTAGTCCTATTAAATATTGATAATAATTATCCTGATCAATTATTATTGACGATTTATGAACGTTGATGATTTGTATTTTCTTTTCCGTGTGTTGAAAGATTTAATCAATTCACACTGAATAAAGATCTATGTTTAAAAAGAAATTTCCTGACTGTCTCTATCTCCCTCTTTCTCGCTCTCTCTCTCTTTCTTCCGTTCATTGAACACCTCTGAAATGTTTTTTTTTTTTCGAACAGTATATTGATATTCGTAACAACGTGGATACATTTAAAACTACAATTCATTATTGGACTCGCATGATCCGACTTGGTATTAAAAAATATTGTCTTTGGGATACATGACTGGTCCTATCTTGCAAAAAGAGCAAACCCCCGTATTTTAATTACATGATGTGGTTAGCGTAGCTCCTTGTGTTGCTAACGAATATCGTAAGACAAGTCTATTCTTTTTTTTTAGTTTTTTTTTTTTTTTTCTACGGAAATATTTATTAACTAATGAAATCAGTGAATGAATGAAAAAAAAAAAAAAAACAATAATTTTATATAGATTATTCATCAAGGTCGCCTTGGTTCGTCGCCGTCAATTTGCTGTCCTATGATTCTTCTTATCGTTGATGAAATAATTTACAAATAACAACTGATGAATCTCGCACGATATCTTAATTAATTTTATAAAAATCATTAACAGTAAACATATTTAATAATGATCAATGATACGTTTGCGGAGCTACAACGGAACGATTTCTCCGAAATAATTCTACCGACTTGCGGCATGATTCTTGCCAAATTACTTTCTTTTTTTCTCTTCAGACTTAAGAACACCGTTACTTGGGTGTTTCATCTTTGATTTTTGATACTGCCAAAATTATTGTATGCTGACCCCCGCCTGCTACTAGCATAACTTTTTTATCCGACATATGCTTTCCTTCTACAAGTACGGGCGTCTCGACGTCCTCCTCTTCACCAGTTCCCAACTGACCGCTCGTGCCCATTCCCCAGGCATACAGGTCCCCTGAAAGTAACAAAAAAAGAATTAATTCTTCAGTAAATATAAATACAATATTAAATTTAGAGATAAAACAGGCGATCCTTGTACCTGTGTCAGTAACGGCAAAAGACTGAGCACTCCCCGTAGCAATGTTTGTGCATTTAAAGGAAGAAAGGGCAGGAACTTGGACCAATTCCTTGGCATCTGCGCAGTTCGGGCCGAGCCCTAGTCTCCCATATTCTTTCCGACCCAAAGCGAACACTTTTCCTGCCTCATCGAGAGCAAGAGTGTGGTGTTGACCGCTGCTAATATGTCTCCAAATCCGACCGTTAAATGTCTTGGAAATTTTTGGGTAAAATTGTGCCGCAGGTGTGCTGAGACCTGTTAAAAATTGCACGAGCGTTAAAACAAAGACTGTTAACGATTAACGGTCCGGGAATTCAATTGGAAATGAAAAAACAGGAGTGTTTACCAATCTGGAAGTAATTATTCAGTCCAAAAACGTGTATATTTCCTTGGGGGTACTCCTTAGCAAACGTGCAGTAACTCCCTGCCCAAATATCCTGGAACAGAAGCTTCTTCGTCACTTTGAACCTCACCAAACCTGGCGTGAGCAATTGACCAATCCCGTGTCGGTTGTATCGGTCCGACGTCCTTGCAGAAACTCGACCAAGTTGGCCCTGCTCTGCACAACCACAGGTGTAGACAAGCCTCTTGTCCGTTAACAGGACTAAATGGTCAGCTCCCGAAGCTATTTTGATAACTTTTACACCCGCCAATATCTCGATGGGTAGTCCCTCGTTTCCTCGAGGAGTAAGTCCCATGTTTCCGTGCGAATCCTGCGATTGTAAATGATGAGAAATTGGATATCAACTGATGAGGAATGAGAAGGAATTCCTGAAAGGTTTAAAAGTGTGAATATATTTCGTAAAACAGTAACCAACTCTGAATGATCCCCAAGCGAATACTCTGCCATCTTCGAGGAGCGCTGCTGAATGAGAATCACCGGCTGTAATCTGTACAGCAATTTCTGGTAGTTCAACAAATGCAGGAACAGTCTCTGACCCCTCTTTAGTAGTGTCTCTCCCCAGTGCTCCTTCGTCGTTACATCCGAAGGACAAAACTTTACCGCTTTTGGTT
Organism: Rhogogaster chlorosoma; assembly: GCA_944452935.1. Classification (NCBI taxonomy): domain Eukaryota; kingdom Metazoa; phylum Arthropoda; class Insecta; order Hymenoptera; family Tenthredinidae; genus Rhogogaster; species Rhogogaster chlorosoma. Next base: position 22,349,033 of record OX101803.1, on the reverse strand, counting down.
AAACACACATTGTGCATACCGCCAGCAGCTATGCTAACTACGTTGTCACATCCGGGAATTGGGGCCGGGCGCATTCTTTCAAGTATATCTTCCCCCAAGCCTAGCTGACCCACGTCACCCTGACCAAAACATAACACCGTGCCCTTTTCCGGTATGATTTGAATATTCGGATCCGGGAAAAATCCTGGAAGATAAATGAGAGGAAATACGGTCAAGAATTACATTGCGATTTTTTGTTTTTAGGTTAGATCAATATTTAGGTTGGATAATCTACGGGATTTGAGATTCGGGCGAGTAATAGACTCACCATTTTTATTTCTTGGTTGTTTAGGCGCGCTAGGAGCCGGCGTCGGTGCCGGAGCGGCACGCTTCGTCCCTTTCCTGGGCGGCACTGTAAAAATTTTAGGGTTAGAATTTCGGCTCAGATTAGATTCCGCGTACGGTACACTTCTCACATGAATTAAAAACTCCGCGTTTCATTCCCTTTTTATATACGTACTTGATTCCACTATGTCCACTTTGGAATAAATACTATTGAAACACGTCTCGACAACTTTCGCGCCAAAACTTGCAATATTGTCGTTGGTTATAGCGTGGCGACACGACCGACCGTTGCGCAACACCTCACGGGAGGGTGGGAATAAACAGTTCTAACTTCACGAGGAGGGAGACGAGAAACGGAAGCTCGTGTCGGATTTAAACATACAACAGCTGCTGCCCTCTTTGGGCAAACCCTTGATGAATAAATTTCATTCTCAATTCCCATTGTTGTAAATAGGCCAACCGGAGCATGGCGAATACAATAGACTCGTATTTGTAATTTGTATAATGAGCCTAACCTAGACGCTGTACCTGTTTATTTATTTTTTATTTTTTCTCTGAACAGCGAGAGTTTGTTCAAGTGGGTTTAACTCCGCGTTAATGAATCTATCAATAAAGAGTCTTTTAGAGGCCGATGAATTCTAACATACATTCCGAACTGATACTCAAGTCTGAGGACGAGGAGATCGAACGACGTGACGAAATTGACGAAGACAAACTTATACTCGACGATATTAAATGCAAGAAGGAACAAGTCCTCGGCATTTTACCTAGGCCGCTCGTATGCAAGCCAGAAAATATCAGTGTCGATTGTAAAACTGAACCGATAGAAACAAAGTGGCACTGGGCGCCGGGCGCTTGGCAGGATGCAACCAGGACTAGCGCCTTCCAACCTTACAAGGTTTGGATTTTTCCAATTCAGTTATTTTCAGACTCTATTTCGCCCGTTACCACACAACGTTTAAAAAATGTTCACTTTAATTCTGCGTCCCGTTTTCTCTCATTTTTCGTATTAATTTTCTCGAGAAAAAACAAAAAAAGATAAAGCTTCAAAAGATTCATATTCATCTAAAACGAAGTTCTTTATTCACATGTCAAACTCACCTTCCCACAGCCACCGACGTTGTTAACAAATTTACAAAGAGGCAATACTCAGACAGAGATCCCCCAGTTATACGAAGGAAACGGAGTTACTTTTCACACTCTCGCTGGCCAAGGGGAACTGACTCCAAACGACTTACAGCCAGGTGTTTGTTATTTCTTTATAATTATCATTTAATTGAAGTTATTCGTATATGAACACGAGGTATCTACGCTGTGATCTATGGAAAGGAGATTTCACCAATACTTCATTATTTCCAAAGGGAATGTTGATATCCCGGATGAAAAAGGATTAACTGGTTTGATGTGGGCGGCTGGATACGGCCAATTAGGAAGCGCGAGACAGCTGCTGAATGCTGGCGCAGACAAGAATTATCGTGGCTTAAACGGGGAGACTCCATTGCACCTTGCCGCAGCTTACGGCCACCATGATTTGGTCAAACTTTTATTGAATCATGGTTCTCGTCCCGATCCAAGCGACGAGGTTATTTTGTTTTCAATTGGAGATTTTGGGAGAAGTAGAACCGATTCTTTTTCTCTTCGAATTTAGTGTTTCAAAGATTGAATGTCTTTCAGGAAGGCAATACACCACTGATTTACGGAGCCAGAGGTGATCATCCCCACGTTTGTCATGAACTTTTATCACGAGGGGCTGATGTAACACATAGAAATCTTCATAATGTGACCGCATACCAAGCCGCTGTATCAAATAACGCGACTACTGGTGAGATTATCGTACGCTATGATATGATGATTGATAGAATACAAGAAAACAGAAGACGAATTTCGTATTTGATATCTAAGACTAAAATTCTGTTTTGAAAAATTTCAAGCTTTTTATTTTATTTTCTTGTTTTACAGCTAAAGCAGTGATTGAAAACTATCTCATGCACCAATTGATGAGCTTGCCATCTGAGGTATCGAATTTGTGAGATATTTTCAAAGAGGGAAGAAGAGATATCGGTCTTTTAAATTTTGGAGAATTTTGTTTAACTTTGAATTCGCGGTTTCGAAGATCTGGCTGATTTATAGACATCGAAATAACGGACGGTGACTAGTTTTAGATTATTTTATTGTTATATATATATATACTTTGTTTGTCTGCAATTTGTGATAATTTATTAAAATATATCGTGCCCGTATAAGGAATGTCACGTTGATCATCATGAAAATCATTTATTTCTACAATATTATACTTCACACTGCATTAAAGGACAACAATGTTTTGGCTAGCGGCGATAAAGCTCCCAGTTGATAGGGTAACAGTTCTAAATAAACTTTCATCACCGACTTGGTAAAATAATTTTCATCTCTTTTCTTTACGTTTTAATCGACCGCTCGGTGTGCCCTAGGTTCTTTCTATATCTGTTGATTAATGTAGTAAAATAATGTTAAAAATCTTAATTATCGCACCGATAATATTGAGTTCCCGAATTTGCACACGTAAAATGAATGCTTTGAGAAAGAAAGAGAATAGAAAAAAAAAAAAAAAAAAAAAAAAACTACAGCAAAAAGTACCGTAATAATACTAATAAAAAATAAAGAAGGGAATAAATCGCGCGCCGTTAGTCCACAACTCTGGCACACCTATTGTTATTAGTTTTGTACACGCGCACGAATTTTATTCGATACGATAATTAAATTGGTTTTTAATCACTAGAAACAATTCATCTGATTACCTTTCGCTTAATATTTTTTTAACGGTCTTGAAACTATTTCCTTATGGCTTTAAACAATTTCATAATTTTCAGTGAAGAATACAGTGTCCACGGAATGTTTGACGGGACTGTCGTCTTCTACCAGAAGTACGTCGTTGACCTGTAAAAAAAAATAATCAAACGTTAATTTCAGAATCTATGAATATTGAAAATATAATTAGAGAACAAAGGGCTTCAATTCTTGCCTTAATATTTGCATAAGACGTTTTTGAAGAGAAGGAAATTTGGAGGGGGAAGAAATCTGCAGGTGTAGCAGACTGAACAGAGAATTCCATCGATCCAGACTTGGTCGAAGCATCGACCAACGGCAATGACCATACGAGCATATTTTTTCGCGCCTCGTGTGTGTATTGTCCGTCAAATTCTCCTACGACCAAAGTGCCGCCCATCGGCAAAGGGATGTTTATCTGCACGTCATTAAGCTCGAGATTATCTTGCTCCAATTCGTATTCAATATTCACGTCGCAGTCGCCTTCGCCGTTCTCCGATGGCCAGCAATTTACTGGAAAAATAAATAAAGAAAACATTAGCCATAGATATTCCTCTCGCCTTATTATCACCAGTAAAAAAATGAGACAATTCTTTCTTTGGATTCGTTGCATCGGTGTTCAAAAACAGTACAATTCGACTAACTGGAAATTGGTAAAGCTGATTCGTCTTGAGCCTGCAAACGCCATTTCAATACCCCGACGTCGGTATTCAGGGGGAATGGCTTGGCTGGATTTTTCAGTCCGATCTGGGACTTGGCTCTGAACAATTCCTTGTCAACGTTTGGATGTGTCTGGAGTTGGACACCCCGTGTATCGTTGTTCTCTAACTGGACCCGAATGCATCCCCATTTCTCATCGGAAATATGGAGTGTGACCAGTCCATGCAGCTCCAAGTGTTGAACGCCTCCGTCGCGGCCCACGCGAACTATCAATCGCTCTTCCTGCCTCAGATGCACCCTTTAAAATTTCGTATTATTGTTAATTCCATGGAAGACAGTGTTGAAATGAGTTGAGACTATTTTCACGATACACACGGTTCAGTGTTGATAATTTGGGGCGAAACATGCGAGGCTTTAACCCCTGGAGCAGCTAGCGGTGCAGTGGTAACGTTTTCTCCCTCTTCCTTCAGCTGGTCAACGAAAGAATCCACGTCGCGTGACTTTCCGGAAAGCTTCATAGCCCGAGGACCGGCTGACGTTGGTTTCCTGCGGATGAAACAGACGGGTAAAGTTGAAGAAAACAATGGAAATACCGAAAGTATTCAAAGTCTAACGCATTAAATAAACAAAGACGTACTGCGGCGCGGTATAAGTTGGTTTTACAGGCTCTGGTACGAAATTTGCCGAATCGCCAACAGAGGGGCTGGGATTAAATCCATAACCACCTCCGAACCCAGGACCCTTGATTCCCCCTTTCTTATTAGCCTCCATTCTCTGCCTCTGAAGTTCCTTGGCTTTTTCTCTCATCTTATTCTTGGCTTCTCTTTCCTGAGTCAGTCTGACCGCCTGGTAGACTTTCTCCTCGTGAGAATCCATCTCGACGAATGTTCTGATCTGAGCTAGATTGACACTTTCTCTGTAGCCCAGGGCGACTATTTCATCGAACGCGAATATCAGATTGAAAGCGTTATCAGCGATCTCAATCTCTTCCATGGATTTGCAGTACTCCGGAATCTTGGATGGAATGAAACAAAATTAGGCGGGGAATAGGAAGGTAAATACTTTTCTTCCAGATTTGAAGAGACTGAATATAACCAGGTCTCTTACCACTCTTGCGAAGAGCCTCAGAGTTTCCAGATCCTCGAGAATGTTGCTAGCCTTTGTGGTGATGAGTAGCATGTAGAGTTTTTCGAGAGGCTGATAAACGTACCGCACTGATTCCGTCTCTACGAAAGTGTGCTGTTTACCGGTGCTCATTAGTTTTGGAAAAGCAGCGAGGAGACCCTCTATCCTGGCTTTTGTCATTTCCACAAATTGGCGGGACACGATAGCTGTTAAATGCGAGATGCGAGATACGAGATTAAACGTTGGTAGAATTATGGAGGAGTGAATGAAATTTGCGTTTAATAAATGTTACTCACTTTTCCCCGACTTTGTACATACTGCAGCAGCGATGAGTACCTGGGAAAATGGAGAATACGTTTACTAGGTGTGACGCGAGTTTATTTAGCGTGTCAGGTTAGGTGGGATTTCAAGTTCTTAGGTAAGATTAGGGCAGGGCTAGGAATTCGGTGCGGAATTATTAGATTTAAGTATTTGACATCTGTAGGTGAGTCGGTCGTGTTGAGTGACGGATCGCGGCGAGGTGAAACCGGATTGATAATTTATTTCGTAAGTGTTTTAGATTTGTAATATTTTCAATATCAAGTTGATATAATTGCTCACCATAATGACAGACGGCTTCTCAACGCCACGGAGAACGGATTTGATTTCTTTAATTAAAACCTTGCAGTTTAGGGTTTAGGTTGATACCCTGCCAGATATATTCCACATTACACAAAACACGTACCACGTATACGTATCGCTAGTTAATCGAGTGACATGTTCGGAAACCTTGTAAACTTGGAGAAATAGTTATGCCAACTTTCAGAAACTACATGAAGCATGTATAGGTACGCAGGCAATCCGAAATTATAAATCACACGGATGATACGCGAGTTGTATATAGGAAGGCGCGTCGATGTTTGCGGCGAAAATAGTTCGCGCATTCAACCGCGAGATGCGGCGATACCATTTGTTACCCCGTGCGCCAATTTTAAATAAAGGCGGACGATTTTCATGACTTTCAAATTATAGGCAAGGAAATAACAGGAAAAAATAATTCAACGATTGATTATATACGATCTTTGAGGGATATTTCATGAAAATAATGCGCCAGCTCACTAGAATAATACATTTATATCATTATTCTGTAGTTAGCTTACAATAAATTTACAATGTTCGTACTCGGGATTGAAAAAAAAAAACTATTTTTTAATAATAAATTATACACATGTATATTAGTGTTCAAAATATTTTAATGTTACAGGAAAAAAGAAACAAAAAAAAAAAAATCGAAAATGTTAAATTAAATAATAAACATATTCTACAGAGCGCGGAAAGTTTACGGGCAATTAAATAATACATTAATCAAATCGAAGAAGAACAAAGACCCGGACTACAGAGTAATTGTTTCAAATAGAGAAAAGCAGAGAGAGAGAGAGAGAGAGAAAAAATTGATCATTTATAATATATAAAAGCCAGTATTAAATATTGTACAGATCTGTTTCAGATATTTTGTATAAAAAAAATAAAATGTAACGATCAATTAGGCAATATATGTACGTAACTATAATAGTGGCTCTTGTTTTCTCTCTGTTAAGAAGGGAAGCCCGGTGATTAGGAAGAATTAGAGAGACATTCGTTGTCTTAGCGCCGAGCATAGTGTGTATAATATTTATGTATACGTATGTATATTGTAATATAAATAGGTCCTTAATCTTTATACCATTATTATAATATCATGTTATCCGTACCGAAAATTAATTCTATACATATTATTATCATTATTACATATACCTATACCTATATATGTTAATAATGAATAATGATATTTATGATAATCGGCCGCGATTATTTTTCTGTACAAGTATATACCGAACTAAGCTGCTACATTACTATAATATATTCAACTTTACAAATGAAAGCGTTCACCGATCGATATACATGCGCGTAATCCTGATATATCAGTTATTCAATAATTAATTTCGACGTTACATTGTATACCGAATGGATTTTAGACTTTAGACACCTTGGAAAGAAAATGAACTGAGATTCTTGTCTTCCCATAATAGGCCAGTTTCTAGTATATACATTCATACCTCGATTATATTCTTGAAGACAAGTACGTTGTTGATAATTATTAAATATTTTGAGCGCTGGTATTTGTCTTGATGGTCTTAACGCGCAATTTTTCATTCATCTGGCATATTTCTAATTAAATACAATATTATATTCATTAAAGAATATGTATTGTGAATCTTTTGGCAATATTCACATTCTATAACATATTATGCGACGGTTTAATAATTATCTGCTGATTATTAGGACTTGGTATTAAATTTCTGACGGAATAACAAGCATATATATAATATATCTACATATATTCGAAGATAGATTTAACCTTCCTTCTTTACATATAAAAAAGTAAACAAGAAGTAAATGAAAAGAAAGTATGCAAAAGTATGCAAAAATATTGAATGAAATTTCATTCTTAAACTATTTTGCAAATTATTATCCCCGCGCCGATAATTAATTAACTATATTCACTCATTCTCGTAACTTAACTCATTATTGAAATTCAAATATTCATTACTTATGCGTACATACGTGGGCGTCAATGTATTTCGAAGGGGCGGACGGACGTGACAGATTATTCCCGACAATAATTACTTAATATAATATAATATGTGACGGAAAGACTAACACAACTTTGATAACAATAATCCAACATACATCATCAATCAAATACAAGAGGACGATACATACAGTAAAAGATTAATTATGTATGTACGCATCTCGCCGCCCAAAAAAACAAAAAGGAAAAAAAAAAAAAAATACGATTCAATATTTCACATGCAATGTGCTAATATATTTATTAAAGGAAGAAGAATAATGATTTATGAATATGAGAAAAAAAAACAAAAAATTTATCAACAAAAGTAATATTCTCATATCCTTACTAAAAATTTGTCATTAAAAATTATTAAGAGAAAATTCATTGCACTTATGGAAAGAGCCATAATATATGTATGTATGTATGTAAATGTCACATTATAAAACTCAGTTCCCAATAGTTAATAGAAATTGATTCTTTAGGGAATTTATATTTCTTCAATTCAAACCCTTTTCAATGTAGGTATAAGAATGCAACGGAGTTTCGAAAACTTGGGACGATATAATAACAAACATTTCTGGATAAGATTACACAGTATAGAGACGCGGAAGACGCGGCTTTCGAAGACCATGTAATAGAATTTGATCAGGCAGTTATAAACGCGAATATCAATATGATACGTTAGAGTGATAAGAGTGTTAAATCACTGGGGATTTGATAGAAGACAAATACAGGATAAAGTACGATCGAACCGCGCTCAATCAGCTACAATAATGATCGTTGATCATTAATAGTTAATCCGACATTTACAGTACGACAATAATTTCGTTTCACGTTTTATCTGGGCATAGAACGTATACATATTTATAAGTGGCTATAAACTGGACGGTGTTTAGCTATCATATAAATTCTATAATAAAAATAAATTCTACAATAATTCTGGAGCGTTAAAAACAAAGAAAAGAAAAAACACATTTTTACACAAATTTAAGCTGCCAGTATACCTAGTATAATTAATAGCCGGGAAGATGAAAAATCATTCAAGTTTTAAAAACTGTGCAGAAAGATATTACAAAGACCGTCTATTTTATACCACGCGTTATTCTTTCCTCGTACGTTTTAAAAACGGAGAAAAATTACGACCTACTTAATATTATAAATATCATCATTATTACCGTATCCCAAAAAACGCAGAGCCCAGAACGCTTTACAATATATTTGCAGCTTGCGCAAATTCATGTCTGAGGCTTGCGTTTTTTTTTTTTTTATTCTTTCGTCTCAACGAAAACTCGCGAAGATTTGCTTCAGTACAAAGACGCTTCGTCCGCCGAGACGGTTAATTCTTCGTCGCTCCAATCGCTGGCGCCGAGTCCCACGGAGCCGTGAAAACTCTGCGATCTTAGTACGTGGCTGTTGAATCAAGAAAAATGTTGTTTTACCAGGAAAGAGAAAAGCTTTGGAATTTAGAAAGCTTGATTAAACATCATCTTATACCTCGGCGACAAATTGATATTCGGGCTTCTTTTAGTCTGATTAACTTTCCGCCTACCCTCCATCGCTGCCTTCATCGGATCATAGCTCTTCCGACGTTTCCAATTCTGCATTTCTACTTCCTTAGAACTTGGAGCTACTGATTTCTTATTGTCCTTTGCTTTGGATTGTGCAACCTGTTGATTGAATGATACATTAATGATTCGTCAACTGCTAGTGCGTTGATTTCTTCCTTGAATTAAGGGTAAAATTTCAGTTGGAGGAAAAAGGGCTCACAGAGTTGAGATTTTTCGGTAACCGAGTGCTGAAGCGACCCGAATCCGTCCTAGCAACGACCCGAGTCGTGTCAGGGATTCCTCTGCTATCACGTGGCGAAGATCTCGGCTTCGTCAAGGCCGACGATGTCTTTTTATCTCGAGATTCGATTCTGGTTTTCCTCAGACTACTGGGAGAACGAAACATTACCAAGTTAACGCAACAGCTTCAACGAGTACTTAAATTACAAGGGCTCTAAACTCATACAGAAATAATACCTAGGGACTACTTTTCCATGGTTTAAATTAGCCACAGGTGATTGAACTATCGCCTGTCTCGGTTCGTCGCTACTTTCCGTATCGCTACCTCGCGAAAGATGCAAGGAACCTCTGTGCGCAGGTCGATGTAGACTGCGGCTAGTGTCCTCGTCGCTTTCACCTCCAGAATCGACAGGAGGTGGATGCCGGACTATCATACGAGCAGACATAGCGGAAACGACGTTTTCGGTGGTTCGTAGATAAGAAGAAGTCTCAAAGTCGCTATCGCTTCCCTAAAAAGTTGAAAAATGGAGTATAAATCATCAATCAGAATAAAAATCACTGCGCCCTTTCCTCGTTCGGCTCACCAATTGAGGACTAGACGGCGGCGGAGGTCTGATATACTCATTAGAGTCTGTGTATTCGTTTTCATTATCCGACCAGTCTGCAGCCAGCGAAAGAGTACCCCCTGTGCCATGAAAACTTGCCGATCTAAGGACCGAGCTTTCGCACCTGTTCGGACAGACAATTACGAAAACCTGTTGAAATTTCTACCCCAATTACGGCCAGGGATGAAGCAGCTCACCCGCGAGCGCTGTCCTCTATACTGTGCTGCTTTTTCGATGTATCCAGCTTCTTCTTTCCCTGGGCTGCCGCCTTCATTGGATCATAGTTCTTCCGCCTTTTCCAATTCTGAAATTCTACCTCCTTCGAGGTAAGAGTTGAGTTGCTTCTGCCCGGTTTCTTGTGAAGGTCTTTGCTCGGTTTTTGATTAGGCCGAGAGTGCTGCACCTGTTAAAACGATGAAATTCATATACATTATCTTTCAAATATCAGATTATTTGAAAATCAGTCTGAGATTCGTGTGCGGAATAGTTCCGCCTTACATGATTAACGGTTTTTGGCGCTCTCGTGCTTATTCTACCACTATCAGTTCGCGACATAGACGGAGCTCTAGGTTTCGGTTGTTCTGTCCTCTTGAATGCTTCTTTACTACTCGATACAGCATTTCCAGCAGATCTTCCGCGATGATAGGTCGAGGTCTGACGACTCGAGGTAGAAACCTGTCCCCCTCTGGTCTCACTGCCTTGCGCTTTTCTTCTCCTTTCCTCCGGGGTCGAGTTCGGCGTTGTTTCATACTCGCAGTTCAATCTGTGGAATGACCAGAAGTGAAAATCTGAGACAAAGTGATTCGGGAAAGATTTCCAGCTCTCAAAAAACCGCAGGAGTTCTAATTTCATCGATACCAATATTATACGGCGTAATAAACAAAGTCTATTCATTTATTCCCGTGTCTCTCACCTAGCCCTTCGTATACTGAATGCCCTGTTCAATTTTATGCCCGAGGAAACAGGGGGCACCGGTGATTTTGGTATCGGTTTATCTCCAGCCTCGCTGCTGCTGTCAGAAGCAGCGTGAAATTTCCCTGCCATAGCTGCCAGCGCCGTTCTATCATTGAGTGTATTATTGTTGTTGCTGAAGCTGCTTCGTCTAGCTAAAAGGAGGCTTGTAACCTGTGGATTTCTGACCGAAGCGTTGCTAGAGGACCTTTGTATCCCAGTAGTGCGCCGAGGAACGGGACTATTCTGGTGCAAATTCTGGCCAGAAGCGAGAGAAGGCTCTTTACTTCTATCTCGATGATTCAAATCCTCTCTATGACCGTAACTTGCAGTGCTATTAGACTTCCGCAGCATGTAAGGACTGCAATTATTAGAAAAGCATGAATACAATGACTAAAATCGCTCATCTCTCTCCCAGAATAAAAGTAAGAAGCTAACCTATTCTCTGTACAAGTAAAATAGCCTATGTTCTTTGCCTGCAGCGGAGTCTTGGCTAAATCGCTGGGCCTCAAAGGTGCGATTTCTTTACGTGAAAGAATTGGACTGTTGGTAGTGAGCTTTGCAGCTGTAGTTCTGATCCGAGGGGGGACAGGGCTTGCTGGAGGTATCGGATTCCCGTCCAAATAGCCCTTCAAGCTGCTTCTGCCAGAGGTACAATTGGATTCTGCGGTATCAGAAGCGTATTCCTTTCTGTCCAGCGAACTATTGCGTCTACCAAGTTGTAGGCGAGCCAGAACGTGAGTCGGACTTCGGAGAGGTTCTTGCAAAGTAACAACCCTCTCTTTTCTAAGCCTCGCATCTGACCCGGTATAGTTTCTAACGCTACGTCTACCGTCTGAGATATTATTTCTAGCTAATAAAACGTCCGAGAGACTTGCACGACGGGCTGAACCAACCCGCTGCAGACTCTGAGGTGGAGTGTTGTGACTTCGGCTAGTATCGTCGTCCGATTCACCACCTGAATCGACTAGGACTCTGTCATTATTTATAGATTGGGTTGTCGTTGTAGTTGCTTTGGCTCGGAGATATGATTCTGTCTCTAAACTACTGTCGCTTTGCTCCTGTAAAAAGATACGTTTTTTTTTCAAATATTTTTGATTTTTAAAAACATTTTTTTTTTCTTTGAAAGATTTTTACAATTATTCGATTTATTTGAAAAATACAAATATTTTATAAAAAAAATTTTGCATTTTTTTTTCTTTTTCTTTTTTTTTCGATAAATGAGAAACAAAATTATGGTGTTTTGTTCGAGTTATCTAAAAATGCGAAAAATTCGAAACTCATGAATGACTATTTTTTGAAAAATAAGAATTGTGCAAAAAAAAATTTCAAACTTGAAAAAAAAAAAATTTCAATTTATTTTTCAAAATTATTTCTTCTATGTATATACTCACTTGACGACCCCTGGAAAGTCTTCGTGACCTGGAATGAATCGGTGACGGAATTTTGCTAGGACTTTGCGGGCTTTGGGGCGAAATAAGTCCCTTGGAAATAACTTCTCTTCCACCGATTGCAGAGGGCAAAGAATTGTGTTCAGCGACCTGAGTCGCCCATTCCGATATCCAATTGTTTTCTCTCGAAATACTCATCTGTAATAACATTATAAAAGTCAACATCTGCACATATATAATATATATATATTCCCTATTCGTTCCAATGCATAGCTATTATTCTATGTATATATATATGCGAACCTTAAAACTGTGGACGTAAGCCTCCGAAGATTCTTCTTCCGTAACGACGCCGACGCTAAATACCCTGTCGATATCCATCCTGGCTTTCTCCTCGTCCGTATAATCCTTGTGTATAGTATAAGTACCAGCTTCGCTGACAGCCCCGTCCGAACCGTCGTCGAAATTGCTTACCTCAAGCGCGTCCAAGTTCGTATCACCGTTCGCTTGATTATCGTCAATCACAGATCTCCGTGTCGTATCGGAGGCGATAACGGCGTTAGAATAATTCCCGAAATTTTCGCACTCCGAACTTTCGCTCGACAATAATTTCTCCTCGGTATTATCAAACCGACGATTTAATACCTCGCTCGTTACTTCACCCGTCTCTAAATCGTTGCGAATATAATTCCTATCGTATCTGTTATCTCCTGACGTGGAAAATGACCGGGTCGACGACGATCGAAGCCTCGTAGTTTCGCGCCGCGTTAATTCATACTCCCGATCTCTGTCAGCGCCGTTATGATTCGCGCTTGAATTAAAGGCGTTTATCTTCCGCCTCACATTGCAGCAATGATCGTCGTATATACTGTTAGCCGGATTTTCGAGTTCCAAAGACATATTGACGCGGTTGAAAATTTTACGCGTATCTTTAACGGCTTTTATTTTATCGTATTTAATCGCGGGCGTTTCGGTGTCCAATTCTAAGCCTTCGCTACGCGCAGAAGACGTACGTTCGGTATAAGAGCGTGACATTGTACTGTCGTCGTACCGCTCGGGAACTGCTGGCACTTTTGAACTTGATTTTAGACCTAAAATAGTACAAATAAATAACGGTGTAAAATTAGACCGCTAATAAAATAGCGCCTCTTATATATAGGAGCTTTCGGTCTATTTCTGTCCTACCACCATCAGCTACGCGTACGTAACTATTTTCCGACACCTGTAAGTATATATCCTCGCGTCGAATTGTTTCGTAGACAATCGGAGAGTCCGACTTATATTACAGCGAACGACAGACAGACGGACAGACAGACAGACGTACAACAGGTATGTCTAGTTCTATACTTGTATACTGTACATTATTTTATACCCACGCGTTATGCGTGGTATGTATATGCTATATATTACAAATTTATACACAATACATTGTCGCGCGTTTGCATGTGGTGCGTGAATGCTGTTCGAACAGGCGGAACGCGCCGCACACAGTATACGAATATCAATAAGGTTCTCCCATGCGTTGGCCGCACCACCATTCATGGAGAAGATGACTTCATCGTGATTCACGTTATACTGGATTAAACACATACGCGTTTGTTCGAATGCACACATGTATAGTTTGTAGGTATAAAAAAACAGATAATTCGCGATACATATTGAGTTTATTAAGCGCGAAATATATTTTAATTTTTTTTTTTTCCTTTTTTTTGGTTGTTTTTTTCTCACCTAATTGTTTGAGCTTTTTCGATAGTTGATCGGCCTTGCGTCTAGTATCGTCCTCTTGATCGCTGCTGAAGTATCCTTCGGAGTGTGTTATACTCGGGGCTTTTTGACGCTGAATAGAATTTGGCGACAACACCGGCCTACCCTCGGGTAATTGCTTGCTTCTTGCCTCGACCTGACAATAATATTTACATCAAGAAGAGGAGGGAGGAGCTCTCGTTCATTCATACTCGTGTAGTAGGTGTACAACGAGCTCCGATTTAATAACGCAATTTTTAACGAAATAAGAAATTCACACGCTAGGAAATAGACGGACTAATAAAGAGAGAGAGAGCGAGAGTTAGGCTAGAAAGAAAAAGAAAACTTAAGTGGGGGGTAGAGCTAGAAATACTAAACGAATTTCTATATGTAAATCGGTACACGTTACGGTCTAGGATTCTGCTATATCCATATGTACATGTGTGTAGCGTAGTATGTTATACACGTAGGAAAGTGCTGCAGCACTTTCATTGCTCGAAGACTATCCGATGTTGGAGTGATGATAAAAAGGCTTCGAAATCCCCCCATACGCGAAAACACATTCGTATATTATCCTCACCTTAGATGTTGACAAATTTCTCCTGTGCCTCGCGTTGTATCTTTCGAATAGATTTCTATATCTCGCCGTGTCAACCTCCTTTTCATCCCCGAAATTTATCGTAAATGTTAACGGCTGCTGAGGGGTAACAGGCTCGCTGAATAAGTCGCTTTTCGAATCGGTTTTTGGTGATTCTTCTTCCACCCCCGAAGGTTCTTGATCGTTTTTAGATTCCTCGTCGTTGATCGCGGGCTCCGCACTCCCGTCTTTGAGCCCCGCTGTATTACTTACGTCTTTATTATCCGGCGAAAGATTATCGCCGTCCTGCAGGAGGGCCTCCTCGTCTTCTTGGAGGTCGTATTCGTCGGCGGTATCCGAGCGCGACGGGGAGGGTCGTAGATCGTGTAATTCTTCGATCGCGGGGTCGTTTACCTCGGGGTATTCAGACCCCGGATTGTTATCGCCTCTTGAATCATTGCGATTTTTAGAATCCGAGTTACCCCGATCGTCGTTCCAGGTTATAGAGGCTGCTGTCGAAGCTGGGCTGTCATCGTCATCCCGTTTTAATTTTTCTCCAACCTCCATGGTCATAACCGCATTAATCATTCAATATTTTATTCAGTCGCTCACCCGCACTCGACACAACCGTTCGCTAAAACACTTCCACGCTGCATACCTTAAATCACATCTTTAACTACCGCAACTACCCTGTAATTCACGTGAAACCACTATATTTTTTTCAACATTTTTTTAACCACACGAGCAACGACAGTGTTCGATGAATACGACGGATCGCCATTGAAGATACGATTGTCATTTGTCAACACTGCCGGCGCCCCCTGATGGCTAATATTCTAAACCTATTATTTCAACTCGGCGAACAGGTTCAGGGGACTTCTGGCATCGTTAAACCGGGTTGAGAAGGCCCCTGGCAAATCCACCTGACATTTCGTTGCCCACGAAGTGTGCAGATTGATACAGACGAGGGATGAGATTGAGAAATTGAGTTCAGCCTGGCGGTTGTTGTTCTAAGCTACTATCCTGTCAACGATAAAGAATAAATCTGTGTTTAATCGTAATGTTTAATTGTTTAATTGTCAGTTTTCCGAGGTAATATTACCCGCTGAACTTCGGTCTGGTATTAAGTTAACGAAATAAAATCGCGTCGAAACCTTGACACCGTGAACATTGCTCCCTGAATTTTTCCCCGTGTCATAATATCGTTGAAATAAGCTTAAAATCGATCTCGCGAGTCGGACAGAAATTAACCTAACAAATACACGTCCTTCAAAGCTCGGATTGATCTTAGAAATAAACCCTCCGCGGCCGATTATTAGCATGACAAATTCAAACGGTATTATAAAAAGATGATTGAGTTGGAGGAGACCCGACCTCTCATAAGAGACTCCGACCTAACCCTGCAGCCTCGCAATGCCCCACGCTACAAGGTCTGGCTTCCGCTGGCCACCCAGCAGGTATTACTCAGTTCCATTAATAAATATCAAGCATTATTCCTCTAAAACAAGTTCACCAATTATCTATACCTTGTTCAGCTCCGACTAAGAAACCTGATACAAGTTATCGGGCATAATTTGAAAGGCGATGAAACAACAGAGAGCAGAAAATGGTTCTACTACACTCTCCACCGAACAAACATGTCCTCTCCCCTGTACACCAGCGAACCGATCGACAACGCAAGTCCGAAATGGGCCAGCCTCGATGTTCCGGTTCTTCATGCCACTGGGCATTCTGCTGCCAGCGGTGAGCGATATACTGTTAGTACTGTATGTTAGTACTGTATGAGTAGGAGGATGTTGATAAATTCTTTTTGAGGATAAGATTCGAGCTGTTTGTTTGATTTATTCAAGATTTTTTCCCCCCAATTTAGACATCGTACTGAGGCTTTGGAAAAGAACTTTGATCCAAGGTTCTACGACTGACGTGACTATACTCGCGAGGGGATTGTCACTCACTGGACTCGTCTATCTCGGTACAAAGCTTCCCGTTAACTTGGAAACTATTCTGAGGGACAATTCGTTGATATTCCATCTCCAGGGTGGCTACTTTGTCCCTCCTAGCTGCTGCCTCAGTCCTCCTGAACTTAGGAGATACTTGCGCGTCAGTATACAGGCCACAGACGTCAGGGACAGCTATACGGTGAATAAATTATGCAGCTTGAGGAGCAAGATGCAGGCCTTGAAGCAGCAGTCGGAATCTGCTAGGGCGTTGAGGGAGAGGATAGCCCTCGGTTATGAGTCCCAGATGCCGGTTGCCTACCCAAGATCTTCGCTCAACAGGCTGTTGCAGCCTAAGCAAGCCAGCAGAGAAAAGAAAAACGAGAGTTTGAGGGTGAGGAAAGAGCTGGAGGTCGCCAAGTTCAGGACCAAATTACTGGATCAGGAGAGGATCAGGAAAGTCGGAGAGATCAGAGTCCTGAGCCAGGTGCATGCTGGGATTGTAGAAGAGAACGAGGACCATGGTAATAAATCTTTCCAATTCAAGGCGAACATTATCCTCAATGTCGACGGGAAATTTCATCTTTTACTTCTATCCAGGTTCTGATCTCATGGGTAGATACAGGGAGCTGAATAGAGACATCGAACGACTCAGAGAGTGGAGGCAGAGCCAGACGGAAACCAGAGAGGCCTATATCCATACCACAGCGAGGCTAGCTCACCGCCGAATGCAGCTTATATCCGAGCTTGGTCTCATCTATCCGATATCTCGGGTAGGAAAACGCCTCCCATTATTTATCTGATAAGAGCAATAACCGGTATAGAATATAGAAGGCTTTATTACTACATCTATCATTCCTTGTCGCAGATGGATGATGGTGGATTCATGATAAACAATGTCCATTTGCCAGACAGCGAGGCTTTGGACTCTTGTAACGATACGCAAGTGGCTGTGGCTCTTGGGTCTGTTGCTCACACTACGCAAATGATTGCAAGCTTCCTAAACATACCTACGAGATATCCTATCATCCATTGCGCTTCGAGGAGCAAAGCAATCGACCATATCACTGAAAATATACCAGACAAAGATAGACAGTTAGTATTTTTAGCAATGGCTAGCCTTGCGGTCGATAGAAACCAGTAATCAGTCGGCTTTCAATCGTCTAGGTTTCCCTTGTTTGCTCGGGGTAAGGACAAGCTACAGTTTCACTACGCAGTTTATCTTTTGAATAAAAACATAGCGCAGCTGAGGTGGTATTGCGGACTGCCTACCGTTGATCTTCGAGCAACACTCCCTAATCTCGCATCTTTGATTAATATCAAACCTAATCCACCGTGAGTATGAGATTTGGAGAGAAGATGTTCTGCGATTTCTGTCAAATGTTTCATCCGTTTGGTTTCTCAGCTTGGACGGATCTAAGAGAACGTTTTCCGGCTCGTCGCTGGATACCGACCAAAGCAACCCGGGTAAATACAGAGCCCCAGGTCCGCCGCCGCTCCCGGCTCATCTCCCATTTCAAAAAGTGATATTTGAGAAGTGTCACAAGCAATCGAGGTCGATTGGGCGTTCTAAAAGCACGAAAAGCTCGCTCGGGGCCTCTTTGGATCAAGGATTGAACAATCAGGAGCAATTACCAACCATGAATAATAAGACTAAGCGGATTTGTAAGTCCGAAGAACGCGCCATCGGCGATAACGCTATGTCGTTGCCGAAAAACAGTCCCACCGATGGCAGCGACGAAGCCTTCGATCATCCCACATTCAAAAGCAATAATATCGACCTAGCGAATCTTCTACTGAATAAAAATGCGATCGTTACCCCTGTGGAAAGCAATATAGAAATTACCGTTCCCATATCTGTTACGAAGAGGATAAACAACGCAGGGGATTCCGACCTAGTCGAAGGCTCTAGGCACAGGAGTTCAAACTCTGTGAGCAGCTGCGAAATGGCGCTTTGCACCGGGCAGAATGACGGCGAGGAATCAAAGTGCGAGTTGGACGGCGATGAGGAAACTTTCGCAACCGATATCGCCGCAGCTGGTGGCGAAGAAAGTCCCGAAGCTAAGGAGGCGAATTTTGAAGCAGAGGGAAATTCCGTTTCAAAAGAAGCAGAGCAAGAAAATAACCAGCCTGCATCGGCGTCAATGAATTCCTGCTCTTTTATGGACGACGCGATGGAATATGCCAGTAGAATTATGGAACAGAAACAGCGCACTGGTTCGGTCTGCAGTTTTCCAGAGGAATATTTAATAGCGGAGAGAATTCCTAGGCGAAAAAGATACGACTCTGAATCGAGGTAGCAGTAACTCAGCGGAATACTTATCTGAGTTTTAATTAATGCAATTTTACGTTCTTCAGGGAAGGAGGTCTGGAGACTCAAAGGTTTCTTGAAAATTGGCAGAACAGTGGACCGAACGAACACTGCTCGCAGGAGGAATTGCAACATCTTAAATACGATCCGGTAGTAAGTTAGAAATTGTCGTGGGGCTACGAAACGCAAGATATATATTCGGCTTATGAAATACGATGCACGTTTTATTCAGCTTTGATTAATTTCAGCCAAATAATGGAGCCTTGGTCTCAACGCCGAGGCCGATGCCAATGCCTGTATTACGCTCTTTGAATAATGACACGGAGTCCAGCGAACTAAGGACTTCCTCGGAGTATATTGACTCCATGAGAAGAAGTTCGGAAAATGTTTTCGCACGGACAGAAGCGTTGGCTAATAAACAGACCAGCTTTAAGGTGATGAAACCGAGGCAGTAATTACAAGATCAAAAAATATGTGTAGCGATTTCTGCAAAAGTCATTTGTTTCGAAAAAAAAAAGAAAAAAATATGTTCATAGAATTTTTAGATGCTCTCTTGCTTGCCGTTAAGAAAAAAAAAAAAAAACTGTTTCGGAGAATATTTAACGTAGTAATCGTATTACACCGAAGAAACTCAACAATAATCTGTGATACAGCGAATAATCAAAGCGATGCAGTCGCATTGGTTGTCGGATAAGATTAGATTAGGTCTTGAAGATAAAATGAAAAATGTTATATTCAATAGGAGGAGATTCCATCCTGTTATCACACTGAAAGAAAGTTATTATTGGTAACTATTCGTTTATGCCAGTTTACACAATTGCGGGATAATATCTTGCGGACTTCTCCCATCCTGTGCGAAGGACATTTATGAATATATATATAATGTATATGTATAACGAAACACATACGTACTTTAATTTTAAGTTCAACGACAGATTAATATCTAGGCCACGTACTATCAGGGCTAAAATTTGGTAATTTTCAGAGCCTGGTAAGCCTCTGACGAATTAAAAAAATCGCCAGAGACTTTTGTCTTGATACAGATATATAAACTGCAATGTATTTACTTAGATTTTAAGATCAATCATTAGTTTGAAAGCTGAGTTATTATGTGATTATTGTGTATATTGATATCGAATAATGATGTTAGTTTATCCAAGAACGTTTATTTATTGCTTAAAGTTATGTTTATTATGAACCTTTGAACAATAACTGTTAGAAGCTAAAAAAAAAAATGATAATAATCTGAAAAATTAGCAGTCAAAAGGGAGAGAACGAAAAACAATTATAATTAAATTGCGAAGAAAGATATCACGTTATACTATTTTCAGCTTGACAATAATTACTGTATATCATCTCATCGTTAAACTATCAAGAGTTTTATGATAGGAACAACAAATTGGCGACTAGAAAACACGATAATAAGTATTAATCAAGAATCTGTTGAATTTTTGATCGTCGCGGCCTGAGAATTGAATTAAAAAAAAGAACTAGGTAGTCAATATTGTCTTAAATCTATATTCAGTACTTATAGTATATAGTCTTCAGCAAGATCCACTTTCATCAGTCATTAAATAATCACAAGAAAATAGTCACTTGTTTCCAAAGTTTTGAAACGCAAGAAACCAAGGCTTTCTAAATCTAGTCGTTTTTTTTTTTTTTTCGTTTTTTCTTTTACCAACGAAAGTCTGAAAAAAATATTCATGCAAGTTTGATATTAAACTGCAATATCCGTTCGACATTTTCCTTCAGCTATTTCATAGCGTCTCATTTTCCTCAAAGGTACCAGTCAGCTTACTACTAATTGTCCATAAACGATCCGCCACTTCTGGGTCAAACTTCTTCTTCGGTTCATAGATTTTGCAGTCTCTGTATATATGCCCGCTCTCATTATCAAGGGATTCTTCAGTCGCGCAGTGAAGTACAGTCTGAGCACCCTGGAATTAGAAAACAAGGATCATCATTACACAAAACTTATCCAAATAACAAGAAAGGGAACATAATTCTGCAGGCATTCAATCAACACACTTGATTCGCGGTCCGAAGGAACATCAATGCAACCGGAGAGAAGATAACGTAATGAAACCAGCTGCGTTTAACGCTTCTAAATAATCCTGTGTAAGTGAAGCCCGGGCAAACTGAATAGACTTGTACTCCGCTGTTTTCAGTCCGCTTTGCAAGTTCCCCGGCGAATAGAACGTTGGCTAATTTTGAATTGCAGTAGGCTGGGTTCATCCTCCCTTTAGTCGGCAGTCCTTTTTCGCCATTCAAATTGGTAAAATCTATTCTACCGGACTCGAGCAGCTTAGAAGTCACCACGACGATTCTAAATGAAATAAAACAAGAATATTGAAAGTAAGTTTTGTAATATTATACAGGGACTATTATTCGCTAAATACTTGCCTGCTGGGCGAGCTTTCCTTCAGTCTATCCAAGAGTAAATTTGTCAGGAGAAAATGACCCAAGTGATTGACTCCAAAATGAATTTCGAAACCATCTTTAGTAAGCGAGCGTTCCTTGAGGGGCACGTATACCCCGGCGTTATTTATCAGCACATGAATCTCCGGGAAAGTCTTCAATACCTCTAAGGCAAAGTGTTTTATAGAGGCGAAAGAGGCCAGATCAAGTTCCATTGGTATCTGCGGGTGGATTGGTATTCGGATTGTTTACGATGTTGATAAAAAATGTGGCACAGTTTTTTTATGGATAAAATATGAGAATAAAAAGATTTTTTTAGAAAAATTCTCACCAGTTCTCCGGTCAATATTTCTTTGCGTATTTCGGCTACTGCGTTTCTAGCACTCTGGAGATCCCGACAGGCCATAATTACTCTGGCCTTACGCCGGGCAAGTTCTCTAACAGTTTCCTTACCGATTCCCGAATTAGCTCCGGTAACGAGGAAAACTCGTCCTTGGAGTGGAGTTCGGCTCTGACATCGTCCCCAGGAAGACTCGCGACATTTACGCAAAAGGCCCATGACCAGAATCACGGGGAATATCAAATAACACAACGAGGATACCATCTTGATCGTGTGAAATTTTCTACTTTCGTTGTTTTATAGACCGAAAATATTATACGGCAATAAGGTAACGAAATCTTTCGGAATAATAGAGTATAGATTTCGTATAACAAACCTGACCTAACCTAACACAAACACTGTATCACTAATCCTAACCTTGAAGCGGGGATGATTACGCAAAGTCGATAGAAACTTTTAAGTCGCAGTCTTAAACACGTCGTAGAATTTTTTTTACCCGTCGAGGCATGGCTCGAGGTGATGAGTCACGAATGAATCTCTTTTTTTGTTTTTCTTTTCTTATTTTCTGTGCTTTCAATGTATTCCGGATTTCAACCGGATACTTGCTACTTTTTAAAGCGTCGTATTATTCAACGTGAAGTATACCGCCAATGTGTATAATAACGAGTCATGATGATCTGCGATTATCGAAACGAGATAAACTTGCGACGATTTTCAGGGCATTCCGTTTTACGTCTGTGTACAACAATACAACAGCGGTTAATAATTATTTATTATTCTACAATGAATAGCTTATTGAAGTACAGTTTTTTGCGGACAGCCGTAAAACGTAAGCAAATAAGATGTGTATGTGAATGTTTCGTTTTGAATTCTTTTCAACTAAAAATTCCTAGCGATTTTTATTCTCGGTTTTAAACGTCAGGTGGTTATAAATGGTACTTTGTACTTTGATGATTGTTCCAAAGTTCGAAGTTATATATATGTATATGTGTGCGGTATACAATTCGAATCGCGAGCCAAATCGCGATTCGAATCTAAACGAATAATATTGTTTCTATATAGATTCGCTGAAATTATCTACCGCGGCTGGATCCAGCGAATTTAAAACGCTCGATATCTCGGTACCCAAGCCGTTCGTTTATCATGTGCAATTAAACAGACCGAAAAGCCTGAATGCTGTGGATAGACAAATGTGGATGTAGGTATTTTCCAAGTTTCCAATTGTTCATATTTTCTTTCAATATAATACGCAAACAAGCCTTCTTCTAATAGCGAATAATATAATTTAAATTGTCGCGCTGGCCAAGCGGCCGGATCGAATTTTTATTTTCAAAACGGTATAGAATCGTTTTTTTTTTTTTTTTCCTCGATAATATAGGGAGATCAAAGAATGCTTCGACGAACTTGGAAGCAATCCGGATTGCAGAGCAGTCGTTCTTTCAGGAGCAGGAAAATTCTTTAACGCAGGTAAAAACGATGATTTTTCGTTGAACGTGAAAAATTACGATTAACAACTTTTTTAAAATTTTATGATTTCTTTTTTTCTTCTTTCCCTTAGGTATAGACGTTGGTATGTTAATGAATTTCGCTCCAAAGCTTGCCGAATATCAAGACGTTGCCCAAAAGTGTAAAATGCTTAAAAAAGAAATCACTATGTGCCAAGAATCACTTTCGGCTATTGAATTGGTAATTCTCAATTATGTGCCAGAAACTAATATCAACTGAATAGCGCCATTCGAAGATATCAAAATTTCAGGAATTTCAGGGATATCAAAAGATTTTTCAGGATCAAAATTTCGAAAGATATCATATAGATTTTCAATCCTTTTAAGAATTCAAAGAAACTGTTTATTTCATGCAATTTTATGCCAAGTTAATCCCATGCATACTTAGAGAAAATGAAATAATGTTATAAAAAAGAAGCTCATTAATCATCATTCAAAATATTAAAAATAAACGTGCGATGATTCAATCAACAATCACTATAATCTCCATACTCATTGGCAGTGTCCAAAGCCAGTAGTAGCTGCGGTACATGGAGGTTGCATAGGGGCAGGAATGGGGATAATAACTGCTGCGGACATTCGTTACTGTACAAAAGACGCTTGGTTCCAAGTAAAGGAAGTGATTATGGGACTAGCAGCGGACATTGGTACACTTCAGAGAATGCCGAAGATCATGGGATCTGATAGTTTGGTCAGAGAGCTCGCTTATACAGCGAGAAAGTTCCCAGCCGCCGAAGCCCTGCAGTACGGATTAGTCAGCAAGACTTACGAGGACCTTGAAAGGTGATTAATAAACATTGAGACAGCCCAGGTTCTCAAACTCAATTCTAAAGTCTAAATATCATCCATATTTCGTCCAGTTTATTGGCTGGAGCGCTTTCAATCGCCGAAGAAATATCTAGCAGAAGTCCGGTCGCTGTACAAGGCAGTAAAATAAACCTCAACTACTCAAGGGACCACACGACCCAGGAGGGACTCGACCAAATCGTGAGTACTGCGTTGCTTTGAGATAATAAAAATTCACTGCGTCAATTCTGGGATAAAAAATTGTCCCGTCTTTTGAAATTCCTGTTGATTATCACTCGTAGTCGACCTGAAAATACAAAAATATACGGATGAAAATTAGCAAGTAATTTTCAAACTGTTTTTACATTCTATTCGATTTTTTTTTCCAGAGTATGTATAACCAAGCTATGCTGCAAAGTGAAGATCTCACTACTTCCGTCATAGCGCAGGCAAGTAAGAGCGAGGAACCACCCGTATTTTCCAAGCTATAGATGGTAAGACATTTTTTTTTACACAGATTTTCATCATAGAACAGTTTTTACATAAACATTAGTATTTTTACCATCGTATCAATTTTATATGAAATATATTTTTCAAATAAAACAATGTATATAAACAATAGAAAAGTATAATTTACGACATCATCAAAGATCTCGTTTCCTATCCAATTACGTATTCCTGAAATCTCGTTATTTTCAATCATATCTTTTCAACGTAGCATTGTGGCATCAAGGAGACTGCCCAAGCCCCGTTTCTTGGGCATTGCTGCCAGCCGATCAGCCTCAATTTTCTCAGCAACTTTATAAACGTTTTTATCAGACGGAAGTTTGACCTAGTCAGAGGAAAAACCTCCAGTTTTCAGAATTCCTGAAGCTCCTTGATTTGGCACCAATTCATCGAGAAGAAAGACGCACTTACAATAAGCAGATTAATGAAGTGTTCGTAGTTTATTCTATTCGTGGCTGGATCACA
Organism: Rhogogaster chlorosoma; assembly: GCA_944452935.1. Classification (NCBI taxonomy): domain Eukaryota; kingdom Metazoa; phylum Arthropoda; class Insecta; order Hymenoptera; family Tenthredinidae; genus Rhogogaster; species Rhogogaster chlorosoma. The sequence goes on along the minus strand of OX101803.1, from coordinate 22,324,206 downwards.
GGCCACAAACATCATCTCGTTTACTTCGTCTTGAGTATAAGGCTCCCCGAGTTCCATCAGTGCCTTAGCCAAATCATCCCTCATTATATAGCCGCGATTTTCAGGGTCAAAAAACTGAAAAGCTTTCAATAATTCCTCAGGTTCTGCGGGCTTCAGTCTGTAAAAAGTTTCAGAGACTTTTTAGGGGCTTTTGTCCACTTTTTTATGGACAGTTTCGTCGATTCTCAATATTTATGTTACTCGGACGAAATTCGAGGCTCACTTGTGTTCGTTAATTGTTTTGATCATGTATTCAACGAATCTGGATTGCGACACGGAATTATTTTCCACATCCTCAAGCTGGACCTGAATTTCTTGTAACTCTGCCTCCGTCATCACGCATCCTACAAATTATTTATGAATTTATTCTAGCCGCGGATGTATAGGAGATAATATAATATATTATACGCTCGATTTTACGTCATTGCTTCGTACCTAGCGATCTTATCATTGTTCCCAAATCCCTGACATCGACCTCTTGAATTCTGGCCGTATCAAATACGTCGAATGCATTGTGTATTAGCTTTTCTAATATACCCGGACCTGAGGGCAGCAGGTGACGCGTGGTTGAATATTTGCGAAATTATGTTTAGAGGTTGGGAATTCGGCGGAGGAAAATATCCAAGCAGTTAAAGCAACTTAAGACAAAACTCACCCTCTGAACTCGATAAAGACCTGCCTCTTCTCATTATTGAACTTCTACGGCGTGTTTCAGCAGTTTGTTGTTGCGCCATATCGTTATCGAGCAAATAAATAACCTCCCTTAACAACCGCTGCCACTCACTGTCATTCCGTCGTTCATAAATATTGGATTAATTACTAGCGAGTAGAACGAGAATAGAAATTTCGCGGCGTTGTTTATGATTTGAGAAAATTGCTAATTAGTTTTTTTAATTTAACAAGGTGGAGGAGCACCTTTTCTTTTCTTTAGATTTATGTTCAGATCTGATTTAGGTTTGAATCTCCGCCGATGTAATATTCCTGCATTGACCAATACGCGGGTTAGTCTAGATCCAGATAAACCAATGGGAATAGTTTCCTTATCGATGTGTCAAATAAGAGGGTGTTTCTAATTGGTTCGAGGAATGGCGTCGTTTCGAATTCGCGCCTAGCGGACGAATCGCGACTCTCGTATTATACCGCGTATTGTTTGCAATCCGGCCGCCATATTGCGAGCGTAGCGCGGGTCACCGTCGCGTGTACGGCCCATTCCATTCCTGAGAATAATTATTCGAGTAAATAGTGCGCGCGGTTTGTTGTTAAATAAAGTAAATTCACCGCCATGGATCCAGCGAAATTAAAGGTGGTCGAGCTCAGGGCCGAGCTCTCTCATCGCGGCCTAGAAACCAAAGGAAACAAAGCTGTCCTCGTCGAACGACTACGCAAGGCTTTGGAGGAAGAGAACGGAGACGGTAAGAAAACATTTCGCATTTTAACGCGCCGGGGATTCTTCCTGGCCTCAACCACATCCCGTTAATTAACGTCGTCTCGATACGTCGCGTCAATTATTTTCCTTTTTTTCGCTTTTATTCGCGATCCGAAAATCCCAACCTATCCGCAACCTGTTTAGATGCGCCCGCGTTTTTCCCCGGTCCCCAAACCCTCGAGATGCGTTATAATCGCAACGCCGATATCTAGCTTCTTGTTCGTTGCTATTTACTTCCCATTTTTCGCATTTAAGCTATCGAAGAAACTTCCATTCTCGATACAAGCACGGAGGAAGGTCTGGACGCTTCGATAACAGAATCGAACGAGCGATCGCCAGAGCCTACCAAGCCTGCACCGCAGCCCAAAACACCGGGGCGTTCAGCGAGAAGTTCGTCAGTTTCTAGTCCCGCAAAAACACCTTCAAGAGCAGCGGCTAAGGCTGCAGCGGCGGCACTTTCTCCGATAAAACAGCCTCCTTCACCCGGGAAAGGTCAGGTTACCGACGAGCTTCGAACACCTTCTTCAGTTCCAGAAGAAATTGCTTCCGAACCTGTTTCCGAAGAGCCGGAACCTCCGCCTAGAGCTGCGAGCCCAGAAACTGCGACAGATTCCCCAGCCAGATCTCCAGAAGGCAAAACGCTCGGGGATATTACAGAAAAGACGGAAGACAAGCCCGAGGAACATTCCCCAGAAGCTCCTGAAAATGTTGAAGAATGTCCGAGCAAAGATGAGGAAACCCCTGCCCAAGATGATCGGAGAATTGACGAGGCGGAGATTTGTACAGAAGATTCGACCAGGCTGCCCGTGAAGGTTGAGGAGGGCTCGACTCCGGTTGTGGAGGAAAATCCTGAGGAAAAAGAAGCCGAGGAGAAGGAGGAAGCCCAAATGGAAGTCGAGAAGGAGAAGGAAGAGGAGAAGGAGGAAGAGGAAGAAACTGAAGTAACGAAAATCAAGGTGGAGAAGAGCTGCGAATTACCCGAAGAACCTGAGGCAGTTAATTCTGCCACTGGTAACGAGGAAAGCGCAGAGGCTTCAAGCAAGGTCAAGCAAGAGGTATCTGAAAGCGGGGAGGAAGCACAGGCGGAGAAGATGGATGAAGAAGAAAACAACGCGGAGGAAATGGACATGAAAAATTCAGAGGGTGGTGTCTCTGTCAAAACTGAGCCTGAGACGGAGGAAAAACCTACGGCGAAAATATTCAACTCAGAACCAACTGTTCCTGGAGAAGAGGGACCCGACGAAGAAATTGCGGATGATCGTAAGGGCGAGAAAATTGATTATCTTGACTACGATGAGAGGACACCGAAGCGAGACGATCAGGCAAGTATTCTTTACACTGAAACAGCGGTTGTTATTGCTACTTACTTTTCGAACTCTCACCCGAAATCGAATGTACTTCTGCTTTGATTAATCTTTGGCTCATTATTTTCATTGTATTATCTTCAGGATGTGGAAATGAAGGATTCAAGGACCGAGGAAGACAGCGACAGCGCTAGAGATAGAGACCGCAAAGATCGCAGGGACAGGAAACGCAAAAGGTCATCTAGTCCGCAGCAAGAACGCTACAGATCACCTCCACCCGTTAAAACTGACGATGAACCAGAAATTGACGATGGAATCGTACTGTTGTCTTGGTGTAAGTATATGGCTTGATAAGTGAAATAAAATTCCTTCCAGATTTCGTTCATTTTTTCAATCAAACTATGAAAAGGTGTAGAAGAACTGTCTGATTGCTGTAAAAATGATAATTTAAATATCTGAAGCTTCTTAGGGTTTGAAAAACCAGAATTCTTTGCTCATGAAATTAAGCCTCGATCCGACTAACCTGTTGATGTAATTACAGATGATTCCGACTTGAACCTGATGATAAATAAGGACAGCTTCTGTTCCGCTACTCCGATGCACAACGACGGTTTTGGCTACATTTGGGCCGGTACAAGAGCCTCGTTTGGATTTCGGACGGGGAAATTATACTACGAAACAAAAGTTACAGACAATTGCAACATAAATTTACAAGATGAGGAAAATCCCCACGTCCTACGCGTGGGATGGTCCGTCGCGGGTACCTCCACGCAACTCGGGGAGGAGAAATTCAGCTACGGATACGGCGGGACGGGGAAAATTTCTACCGACTGTAAATTCCAGGATTATGGGAAACGGTTCGGCAAGGACGACGTGGTCGGCTGTTACGCCGATCTTACCGGAGAGACTAAGATAGATCTGTCCTTTACCGTCAACGGGGAAGACCAGGGCGTCGCGTTTTCAATTTCCAAGGAGGAGATAGGCGACGTCGCTCTATATCCACACATTTTGACTAAAAACTGTACGTTCGGATGCAACTTTGGACAGGACGAACCTTGGAGCAGATCTATTCTTCCCGGGTATATTTCCGTCGGCGAGGTCGACCCACAGGAAAGAGTCTGCGGGCCGAGAAGACCGGAGAAAAAAGAGGACTGCGAGATGATACTTATGTGCGGACTTCCTGCAGCCGGAAAAACACAGTGGGCTTTGAAATACGCCTCCCAACATCCTGAGAAGATGTACAACATACTTGGGACCAATACTCTCATAGAAAAGATGAAGGTGAAGATTTTATAAGGCTTCTGAATTTTGAATTCTCTTTTAGGTATCCGAGAAAGAAGATCTGCACGATTATTCCATTCTTTCGAAAGAGTCGTTGAGTATTATTAATCGTTGATTTATCTCAACAGGTAATGGGTTTGCCAAGGAAACGGAATTACCACGGGCGCTGGGAACTTCTCATCGACAAATGTACCCGAGCCTTGAACAAGCTGCTTGAGATTGCTTCGACGAGGAGACGTAACTACATTTTGGATCAGGTGAGCCCCCTCTCTTCCATCGATTAATCTTAGATCAGCAAAGATCGCGATCTTTTCATTCGCGTTGGGAATAAATGGAATAAACTCGGAGGAGACTTGGGAATCGTCTCGATTTTCTGTAACCAGGACTGTGTTTGTCACACGAAATCGTATCTCCGCAAATATATTATGTGTCGATTCCATCGACTTGCCAATTATCCTCGCCAGAATCTCATTATCAGACGATGTTCGCCGAGGTAGAAAATTTGTAAGTAATCGGGGACTAGTTACTCCTGTCTGCTTTTATTTTATTTGAAAACATTTCAGCCAGTTTTCATCACGCATTCGATGTATACACATATTTAGCGATTCAATTCAGTTGAAATATTTGTATATATCGAATGTCACGCAACATTGAGAAAGGTATGGTTTATGAATATAAGTTTTTGAAAGGGGTCAAGAACGTCGGAATCATTCCTGAAATGCGCCCAGGTATGTTTAGAATAATTCTAAAACTAAGGAACAAGTTCTATGACGAATATGAGGATAAGAAAAATTCGAAGCTCAGACATATCTGGTTCATTATTCGTCAAACTATTCGGCATGCTGCAGCAGATTTACCTCTTATTTTCTTAGTTCTTTTTATATTCGCTCATCTCGGAGCGAAATTCTGGGAAAGATTCTGTGATAATTGAATGAATAATTAAGCAATTATTAGCCAGATAATATGAAAGTAATTTTGCATCCGGTAAACCGAGAGACTTTAGAGGATATAGTCTCCATTTCTGACAAGGCTTAGGCATGTTTGGTAAGTATCTTGTGTACATATGCAAATGTATGTACATAAAAAAAAAAAGAGTAATTTGATAAGTGAATAAAACTGATTTGAGCATAGGTGTACACGCATAAGGAAGAAATAAATAGCGAGAGAAACGAAGAAGCGCCTGTTAATCCTCGTTTGATGATAAAAAAAAAGAAAATAGCTAAAATTTCGGCCACTAAACGCGCCTGTTAATGAATCACGAATGAAATCTCATGACATCTATATTTTCTGTGGAACCGATACAGACAAACGTATATCCTACCGCACAAAGGCGCAAAATGAGGCATTTCTACGGGTTTCAACGGAAGGCCGTAGTTGTAGTACCAACGGAAGAAGAATTCAAGTTACGCACTGCTAAACGCGAGGCCATCGAAGGCAAGGATGTTCCTGATTCCGCGGTACTGGAAATGAAAGGTTGGTCCTTATTCTCATCGGGAGTACCCGCGGCATATGATATACTCTCCCGATTATACCCGACAACGTCTCCTACGATATCACATTCTTCTTGTATACCCTATTGTACTATAAGCCATTGTCGTTATTCACATTTCCCGAGTTTCGCTGATGGCTGAATCCATTCCTTGTCCAATCATCCCATCATTTTATCATTTTATCATTTTATCATTTTATCATTTTATCATTTCCCCAATTCCTTGATATTATTTTTGGAATGAAATCTTTCTTGTCTATTTCTTGCCGAAGCTGTCATCGAAACTCACTGAGCCCGACCTAAGTCTTCCATGTTATCATTTCCGAAAGGTATATTGACCGGAAAGGGAAACGACTATATGAAGTATCGTCTCTTTCGTATTTTCAGCAAATTTCAGCGCTCCTACAGTAGGCGAGTCTTTTGACGTCGTCGAGTACGTAGAACTGGACGAAGAGGAGGCTAAAAAATTGATAGAAAAGTATAACAAGGAAGGGAAGGAGGCCGGCTTCTCACAACAAATCAACAAACGACCAAGATTCGAAAAAGCAGATAGCCACAGAGACAGCCGTGATTCGCGCAGCAGTCGCGACAGCAGAGACAGTCGAGATCACCGCGACAGACGTGGATGTAAGCTTTTCATTCCGCATTCAAATCCCGGCTTAAAGTCATATCATTCACTTTTATAACACCTATTCATCAACTTTGATGCATTTCATTAAAAAAAGCGTAAATTTTTGGAAATTTAAACGACTTAAATCAATTTTATCCACAGATCCTGACAGAAATCGTAACATGGGTGGATGGCGAGGTGGAAACAATGGAGGAAGTGGAGGAGGAGGATGGCGCGACAGACCACAACGTGGTGGCGGAGGTGGTAGCAGTGGAGGAAGCGGTAGCGGAGGTAGTAGCGGTGGCGGGGGTCATGCTAGGCACGGAGGAAGCAGTGGAGGCAGTGGATATGGTGCACCTTCTTCTGGCGGAGGTTGGAGAGGAGGTAGAGGCGGACTTCCAGTCCCGTCTCATCGCGGAGGAAACGATCGGCGTGGTGGAGGAGGAGACAGAAGGCCTGCGGGAGGAAATGACCGGAATAGAGGACCTCAGCAGAGGCAGGGAGGAGGCTGGGGTGCCATGGGGTAAATTATGATTGAAAAGAATATTGAAGAATGTCGTAATTCTGAAAGGAGGCTGAGATAATTGAAACAAACGCCTCACGTTGCATGAATTTCGGATATAAAATAAAATGCCAGACGAAATTAAAGCCATGCAGATGTTTAACCAAAAGTTTTCAACAGTTATCAAGGCTCCCAACAACAACAAGGAAGCGGTGGATGGGGTCAGCAAGGCGGATGGGCTGGCGGTCAGTCTCAGCAAGCTGGTTGGGGCCAGCAGGGAGGCTGGGGACAACAGCAATGGGGTGGATGGAAAGGATTTGGTCAGGGAAGTTACGGCCAGGCTGGTTACAGCCAGCAGAATTATGGGAATGGTAATTGGGGCAGCTGGAATCAACAACAACAGTATTATAATCAATATTGGGGCCAGCAACAGCAGCAACAACAATCCGGTCAAACAGCAGTCACTGGTGGTGGGCAGGCCGTAAGTATGGTCAATCAATTCGCTGTAGAATATTGAATGGGAAACTGATTATATACGAGATATCTCATGCCAACTTGCCTAACTTTAACATCGACCCCTAATTTTTTGAATCGAGTGAAAAATGGCGAGGAAAACTAGCTGGTCGAGTTGGGATGGAATATCTCGTATATAGATTTTGGAAACGATAAATTGGGCTGTGTAATAATTAGGAAATTATATTTCCAGGCAACGACAACCGGAAATACGAATACGACGAACGTTTCTACGACAAACACAGCGGGATACGGATATCCCCAGGGATGGCAGGGCTATGCTCAAGCCTACGCTTTTCCGGCACAGACAACAACGACGAATTCTCAGCAAGCTCAGCAACAAAAGTAGAAAGAAGAATAAGACGTTGAGTCGTATAATGATTGATTTATTTTCTTTCTTTTTTCTTTTTTTCTCTTTTTTTCGTTAAGAACGATTAGGCGATATAATATTATCATCGTTTCATTTTTAATAGTTGACCATTGTACAGCCTATCTTTTTATGAAACGAAAATAATAAGCAACTATGCACGCGGATCCACGTCGATATATTAGTACATCTATTTCGAGATTATCGAGCAAAGGTTAACCGATCGTTGATCAATTTAACGATCTGTATTTTTTTTTTTTATATATTTTTTTTTTATTTTCACGCACGCGTTCTATTAACTAATTATTTTTCTGATTCAATACTGAAGAAGGAGGAGATTTATTTAGGAGGATGATACTGATCGTTGAATCCTTGAATTGATCTGGATATGTTATTCTTCTAACGTTTAATCATGTCGTTACCGATTTATTTTACATTCAAACAAATATACTATTTAGGGAGCCATGAAATCAATACGGACAGTTTTATTCAAGCGCAAAAAAAAAAAAGAAAAAGAAAAAGAAAAGAAAAGAAAGAAAAAACGAAAAAACAATTCAAAAAATCATCTACATCGTAGATTAAATATCAAGTTTTTTTTGTTTTTTTTTTTATGTTTTAAGTCATTCCACTACAGTCTTTCTCTCATCAGTTTCAGACGCTAACTACCTGATATTATCAACTCGGTAATATAACAAGAAACGCAAAAGCAAAAAATATAAGGAAGAATAAAAGAGGAATATCTATCAATAAACTGTTCGCATGGTAGAGTCATTGTTCCAGTGGCATTCGAACACGATATCTACCCTACTTCGATTCCTTGATAATACGGTATGAGATGTACGCACTTTCAATCCTTTAATACCCTTACTAAATCTTGACACAAATTTCTACCCATTATACATACATACATACATACATATATACATATATATATATATATATGAATTATCAGTTTTACAGTGTACAATATATATATTATTAATAAGCATGGGAAGAAGATAATGAAGAATCCTTCCCGTAGAGATAAAGGCTGTAATTTCACGGGCGTAAAAATGATTCGATCGATTTGATCTGTAGAAATATATGAAATATATGAAATATGGATTATTTAACTGGCCTTGTTAAAGTTATATCTCAATTAATTTCTGTCATTACGAATGATTCTTAAGGTCTGTCAGGGAAAGGGCAGCAGGGGATGGGGGGTCGGGGAGGGGGGGGGGAGATATATAGGGCCCGTGACGTTTTCAGCATCGAGCAGATTACAATTTATCACATTTAGTCATCAAATTTATTACATTTACATTTTTAAGTAAACTTTATATAATAAGGATTACAGTGGTAGTAATCGGACGTAAGGATGAGATGCGAAGAGAAGAAACAAAAGAAAAAATAAAAAGAACGAAACGAAAAGAAGAGATGAGATGAGATAAGAAAAGAAAAGAAAAAGGAAAGGAGAAGAAAAACGGAAGGAAAGAAAAAAAGAGAAGGGCAAATAAAAAAATGAATAAATAAAATAAACGTCAAGTTAAATAATTATAATAATAATAATAATAATAATAATAATAACAATAATAATAATGATGAGGAAAAAAAGAAAGAAGAAAAAATATGCAACATATTTTTTGAAAATAACCAGATAAATTTATTTAAATATTTAAACATAGTATGGAAATCGTTATCTACTATGTTCGAACGTTTGAGATATACTTATTAGAGATCGTTTTATAATACCGCGTGAGTATAAGTATAATACAATTTATTCGGAGAAACAGAAAAATAAATAAATAAAATAAAATAAATAAATAAATGAATGAAAAAGTCGGGTTTAAACCTATTTTTTTTTTTTTTTTTTAATAAATAAATAAATATAGTCAAAATTAATACGTTTAATATAGTGAACCATAGAATTATTATTAGTTATTAAAGTGTACAAATTCATTGACAGAAATAAACACCTTGTCTATTAATTTAGGATATTATTATCTGTATGTATATCAGTCGATTATCCCTCATTACCTCTCATGGTTTCCTCAAAATTTTGACAACTTCAGACGTAATGAGTTTCCGGATTCGTTTACATTTTTGTGGCAATTCTTTTTTCACCTAATACGTATTTCTTCAAAATATTACCAAATGTCAATCGACGCGGACGAAGTTTCTTCTATTTTTAATTTTCTACATTTTTTTTTGTTTTTACGGAGAAAAAAAAAAATTCCAAACGAAATGAAAAGTGCAAAAAAACCGAGGCTGATCTATGCGGTCTTTTGTAACAGCCGGTGCTTTGCCTCAGGCGCGGAAAACCCTTGGCACGGCTTTGATTATATTTACATACTTTCCACACACGCGCAGAGGGTTGCGGGTCGGAAGGGGTTTTCGGCTAATGTATGTATATTTATTACAATTATAAAAGAGAATCCTGTACGACAACAAGTGTCGAATTATTTTGGCTGATGAAAAATGATCGGGGAAAAAATAAAATAAAAAATTAACGGATGCATCACGCGTCGCCTAATAGTAGATACGTAAATTCGCAGATATTTATATCATCGTACCTTTTCCCCACCAAGGAAAATAAGGGTGCATGAAATAGTAAAGGGTAAAGGAGAAAGGAAACAACGATCGTCATTAAAGTCAATAGTCCTTTGAAAAATTCTAACAATACAGAAAAAAATAGTTGAAAAATCGTCGCATAGGAAATCCGGGCTGCATTGAACCCCGATGTAAAAGAATGTTACCACCGCGGTATCGGAGTTGTAAGTTGGAACCTTGGTGCAGAAGGTACAACCAGAGACTCGTGAGAGGTGGGTTCGGTGGTTGGGGCGGGCACAATATTGATCTGGGGGGTCTTCCCAGGGTGGTGGTGGTGGTGGTGGTCCAGGGGGTGATTCTCTGTTGAGGGTGAGGGTGCGAGAGGGCCAGAGAAGAAGGAGGGTGTTGAGGGATGCTGGATGCGTGGTGGTCCAGTTCGCAGCCAGCCACTGAATCGCGTTGGTAGGTCTGGCGGATCTGCAGGCGGATCTGGCGCTGGTCTGGGCTGGTCTGGTAGTGGTGGTACCTGCTACCTGCTACCTGCTACCTGGTGCCTCCTGCTGCCTCTGCTAACCCTGGGATCATTCTATATACGACCTACTACTGTCAAACGGATCAAAATTAAACCCCGTTCAAAGAAGAGAAAGAAAAAGAAGAAAAAAAAAAGAAAGAAAGAAGGAAAGTAAAAAGAACAGAGATAAACAGAAGATGTGTAGTACGTCTCTCTTCGAACGATACAATCGCCGATAAAATAACCAGGGTGTAGAAAGGATCCGTAAATATATAGATTGCATAAATTTCATAGATATAACACAGATCTATCCATCCAAGAACGTGAAACGGCGAATTTATAACAACTCTTAAGAACTTGGCTCCGAGCCCTGGGCGATCCACCACTTGGTAAAACGAGGAGACCTGTGGGAAAGTTGGCTGCTCGACGCGTGACTGGAATTCTTTGAGATAGAAATTTTATTGGCAAGTGGTATGAATCCTGCTGTTGTCAGATTCGGAGAGTATTCGTAACGTGCGATAGCACAGATGAAGATATTTGGGAAAAATTGGTCAGTGGTGTACAGAGGTGACGCGAACCTCTCGTCGACGATTGGAAATCACCGATAATCTCAGTCTCATATCGAGAGGCCCGATCCCACGAGTCGTCTCTCTGCTTACGATCGAGTAACAACAGTCACAGATCATCGCCGAATAAGAAAAACAAGAAGAAGAAAAAAAAGAAGAAAAGAAGAAGAAAAAAAAAGAAAGGAATCCTTGCTGTGCCTTTGAAAGTACGATTGTACGATTCGTATAGAGTAGTTTCTTAGACACTGTCCGATAATAATCTGAGAACGGATTGATATCGGTTCTTTGTTCAATATGTCGCGTTTCACACCATCGGGCATCTGTCGTCTCTCGTATTTCAGATCTAGGAACGATATTCCGCGAGCGGTATACGTGCTAAGAATTTCACAGTTGATAGTTTTGAATCGAGATTAGGGGTGTAGGAGACAACGCGACGAAGGATTTAACGTGTTGCACATCGCGTTGATAAATATTAGTAGGTATATAGTATACGTTATACGATTCGGTTTATTTTACGAGTATAAAGAAGTAATGAGAATGAGATCGGATTAAACGATTCTATAAGTTAATTTACAGAGGCGATTAGGTGTGTAAATTTAAAAATGTTGTTTTTTTTTTTCTCCTTTTTTCCTCCTCTTTTTTACCCTCAGAATCGCTTTGACTCGTGTGAAAAGGCTTCCTCTTCCCTCTTCCCTCGTTCCTCAACCCTATTCCATTCTCTCTTCACTCCTCTGTGTTTCTGGCTAACAAAGGAAGCTAAGTGCGGTTTTTGGACGAGGTCCACAGAGGACAAGAGCCTGCAATTAAGAGAATATATAAATGCGACAGAGGCGACGGATGCTTGTTTGGAATATTCTCGATTGTCTCTAAAGCGAATAATTGTTCGGGTTGCAGGGAATTACTAAAACCGAAGGGCTGCCAGAGCCGGAAATCTGCGGGTAAGCCATCGACGTCGTATATCATCGGGGGTGGAAAAAGAAACGGAAACAAGATAGAAATATCGAGAGCAGTTTTACTCTCGCGGTTTTGTTATGACGGCCAAATCAGGGGGTCCGGAAGCCAAAGGTCCCAGTAATTAACCCCGCCGTATCGCGGAGGGTATCGTCTATTCGTCACCACCGTATCAATGGGAATTTCGCGTACTTCGTTCACCTGTGAAGATCATGCTATAGTGCAGCGTAATAGTTTATTGGTGGGAGTGTGTTTTTACATAATATTCAAAGTCGAGGTGTGCATTAAGTAGTGGTGCGGGATTTTCTTCATAATGTCGTCAATCACTTCGTCGAGAACACATCGATGCAGCTGTAGCCAGCAAGGGTTGCTGCCGAAGGGATCTTGGATCACGATAGCCTGCCTCAGACTAATTATTATTCTCGGCATACTGCCTCAAGGTTAGTACAAAAATAAAAAATAAAATAAAATAAAACAACATTCAAATATCAAGATGCGAGTCCTTCAAATTTTCATTCTCATTTTATTTTAATCTCCATTTTTATGATCGAATAAAAAAAGGAAAAGTTCTTCGCTCATCCCGTAGAGATTTCTCTCCGTAAAGTAATTGGTAATTTTTTTTTTTTTAAATTCTCCTTTTTCTTTTTCTTCTTCGTCTTTTGTTTCCCCTTCTCTTTTTCATCCCACTGATTTTCACCGCTTACGATTAATTGGTCTCGTCCCGCCCCTCGTCATTCGCGGTATATTTATTTAGGATCGAATCAAAGACATTTTCGGTCAGTTGAATTTTTTCACCGAAATCTGTGATGTTTGAAGAAATTGTTAAACGCGGTCAGAGCTATGTATTTACCTGAGTGAATTTGAATCCTTGATTTTGTACACGAAATTTATCTAGATTTTAACAATCTTGTCAATTATTGAACGGTAAAGAAAAAAATGAACAGAACTATCTCGTTGAGATGTACTATGTACCTGTATTATACCTGTACGTATATTATTCTGGCTTATAAAATCGAGCCGGAATTCCCCCTCTGTATTGTTATCAATTGAAAAGCCCAACTTCAAGCCACAGTAATTCGAAAGTATAAACACTCCGGGTTACGTCTCTAAATATTACCTGAATTACCTCGTTCTCATTGACCCCCCAGAGACCTCTTACTTTTCAAGTATACCCAAGAATGCGACGGTGCGTTATAGGTGTACGGTTAAGAAGACGAGAAAGAAGTTAAAACAGAGGGAGGAAAAAGGAAAAATAATAAATAAAATAAAACATAAAAAAGGTGTAATTGTTATGGCTGATATTCATGGAGAACATTTCGACTCCCTCCATGCCTTAAGATTTATACAACTGACTAGCGAACCAAAACTAAAAAAAAAATCTTGTTTTCTAGTAAATAAAAAAAGGTCTATTTCCATGAAACAAAGACGATATTCGATTCGGATATTATCATCATCATCATCATTACTATTATTATTACTATTATTATTATTGTCGAATAAAAGTTTACTTGGTTTTCGCCGCCTATACCCGTTTCGGAAAAGAATGTCCTGGCGTGTTACAGCGAAGTTACTCGACCCTTGGCTACGTCGTAGAGTCGTACAGGGTCTACGGGGAGCCGTTTCTTTCAATTATTTCGTGAGTCAGTGGGGATTTCTCGCCATAAAGAAAGCCGTAAGGTCGAGACCGAGGCAGGGGTACATTGGCTAGCTGATAATACGACTCCCTCTTTTTTTCTATTTCATTTTTTATGAGCTTTGACCGCGTTAACGTGTTTGTACCTGGCCACAACGCACCCTATGTGGTATACTATTTTCACCATACCGCGATTACGAGCCTAGTCATTCTCTTCTTCAACACTTACATATTTTTGGAATCGTTTATATATATAACGAAACTGAAAGAAAGATAAAAGTTTCTAACACGTAGATACCTATAGTGCGGACGGAAGTTGGTTCATAAATTTCACCCCACTTCATCTCGCTTTTTTCTCATCCGTTTGACAATTTGTAATGGAGTTTGCCAGCCCCTCTGCCTTCACCCCTGGTCGTCAGACCTCTTTCCAACCTTTTAACTGAGACTTGGGGGTTTTTATCCCTTGACTAGCCCACTTGGCGGGTCAACCGGGCGAGGCATCTCGCCAAAATTGTTGCTTCAACGACTCTTTATCCTCTACCTCCCTACTACACCCCTTACAACCACCACTGCACCCCTTGCCAGGCGAGAAACTCAAGGCTTTCAGGAACTCCGGTTGAGAAACTAAGGCCGCTTAAGAACGCCGCTGTACTTATAGTCCGAAGAGATTATAAGGTGGCTGTAATACTCGATGTGCATTATAAACCAAATGCCAAATAATCGGAGTTTGTACAAAGAGTGGGAGATATTGAAAGTCTATGATCAGGGATTGCAACTCAAATTTTTTTCAAATGAAGTAAAAGAAGAGAAAATTAATTCAAGTCCTTGTGCATCGTGTCAGTGAAAGAGGAATGAGAATATGGTTAATTAATTGACGATTTTTTGATACTCGAGGTAGAATAAAATAATCTTTTGTAAACTAGCTTGGGGGTAGTACATCTGGGCATGGCGACCCGCGTCGACTGACGGTAGACGACGACGTCGACGTCGACGTCGGTAACGCTGTTTTATAATTAGGCCCGGCGGCTCGGGTGACGCGTTGCTCTCCTAATTACCTTTCCAACAATCTAGTAGTCGGTGCTACCGGTGGTCTAGCCGCTCGTTGACGGGGGCTTTATTCACTTACCTACCTTTCCGCGTGCCCTTTTCCACCGCACTAATTCTCTTTTTGCTCTGCTACCTCGTACGCGCGATTTTCTACCTACGACTCTTTCTTTCATTCTTACCAATTTCTCTTTTGTTTTTGTTTTTTTCCTTTTTCTCTTTCTCTTTTACACCCGTCAGAATTAATCCGCCACACGTAGGCGTATGTATGTATGTATGTACATACCTAACTACCTACTTTTCTACTCGGCATAAAAAACAAAAAAAAGAAAAGAAAAAAAAATGGAAACTGGAATTTTACACCCCAAGAGATTTCGCCACCGCAACTTTTCTAAAAGTTCTCTTTTGTTCGGACAAATCATAATAGGAATGTGTGCTTTTTCCCTTCTCGCTATAGTTTGAATGGATTGAAAAATTGTCGTACGGATTTGTTGGACTTAGTATTCATTCAGAATTGATTATCTTTTTTCCACCCTTCGACCCGACGTTTCCGATCGTTTCTACTGATTGGTCACGTTTGTTGGCCAACGGTTAACTCCGCTTGAAATAGGTACCGGAGTACTTCTTCGTATCATCGTGTATACATGCATATCCACCTCTGTAATACCGCCCGTCTCATACTTGACGAAGCGAATCAATACGCTCGGCCTCTTCGAAACTTTCAACTTTCAACTTCCAACTTCAAACTTCCATCTTCCATCTTTCAACTTTGCCAAGTGTTTACTCGTGTTTGCAAGTATGGTGTACACACACGTATACACCCCCGTACACAATGTACGGATTACAAACCCATGAAGCATGTGTGTACGTATGCTCGCGTATATGAGGTATATACACATACGTAAAGGTATATATACGTACATACACGCACGTGCGGGACGAAACTCTCCCGCGGATTCCGCGCAGGTTTCCAACAGATTCGCGCATTCGAAATACTCGTGCTTTGATCATGATTCATGGGTATAAGGCACGGCTGATTGGCGGGCGCGCTTGCGCCAAAACTCATTCCCTCAAGCCCTCTAAGGGTGGAATACAGGCGGATCGAATATGGAGCAGTGGGTCGCTACGTACTACAATGACTTTCGAGCCTTCCCACTCGCCGAGGGCACATCCTTCATTGCCTTATGTCATTATAATGGGAAATTACTATCCCAAAGACAGCGCGTCTGATCACACCGCTGACTCTCGCTACTGAAAACGAGGTAAAATCGAAAATAGGGGGAAAGCTTGATTAGGGTTGGGATGCTTTTAGTTTTTGCAAAACTGATCTACCTCCTCGTTTCACATAAGTTTACCCAACTCCTGTCATCAGCGTGCTATTAATTTGACGATTATACCGCGTGTCTGGAAGTGATTAGCTAATTCATTCTTCTCCTCTATCCTCGTGATTTCTTACACTATGAGGGTATATCTGTGATACATAGATACACGAGGGAGATAATCGCGCGTTTCTTTGTCTGATAACGCGGTTTTTGCACGGCGCAGTCACGCCAACGATCAGCCAACCATCCGTCGGTGCGCGCGCGTCTCATGCTAGTCGGGAGTCGGGAGGGTCGTCGTAGAGGATTGGAATGATTTTATCCCAGAGGTTGAAAGGGGATAGGCGGTTTGGTGCAGCTTCTACATGACCGCAGGTTCCGAAATCTGCAGCTTTTACCTCGACAAAGATTCGACGACGGTCTATCCTTTCGTGGGAGATAAAGAATTTAAGGATGGAGAGAGAGATGAACGGGGTGGGATACCGATGCGTTTTTGAATTGTTTATTTCTCTACGTTCCTTTCGATTCCAGTCGACGTTTCGATGATCGAATTTATCTAGGTGTGAGGTATAGGGAGGGTTAAATTCGCCTCGCGAATTCTTCGAGGCGTGAATATCTGCCTTATTTTATCTCTGTATACGGCATGCCTGTATACTATAGCGCGATATCAAAAAAGAAAAAGTCTGTATCGGTCGATGGGATTGATTTTAGCTCGTCAATATTCCCTCTACCTCTACCTTTACTTTTACTCTTGCTTTTACTCTTACATTTACTTTCACCAAATCTCGCTCCAGCGAAAATCTGATGGTGCCTTTAGCACGCCCCCGCAGTGTGCTTTAAGAAATAATTATATCCCTACCTACTCGGGGATAAAACAAAGGCAAGGTCACTCGAATATCGGAACAAAAATATACCCTCTCACCTTCCGCGTGCCCGGTTACCAAAGGAGTACCAAGAGTACACCAAGAGTACCGCGAACGGCATGGATACCTAACATCAGACCCGAAACCGCGGCGACTCTTCGTCGGAGGTTCTTTTTTTTCTGAAGGGTAGAGTAGTAGGTACGGGGTTGAGAGACGACGCGCGAAAACTAAGGGTAGATGGGAAGCTTCGACTCGTCAGGGGGACGGGAACACGGGTAGGTCGGTTGGTTATGTCTCCGAGACCACGTCGAGGCCCGGGGAGAGAATGCAAGGATCGAACGAACGAGGTGGAAGCTGAATGGGCTCGGAGTGTGACTGACGGTTAGCTGGCAAGGGACGAAGAGGTGAGCGCCGAGAGGGAAGAAGAGTGAGAGGACGAGGAATCGAGGGAGGGTAGGTAGAAGAGAGGAAGAGAGTGAGCGAGAGAGAGAGAGAGTGAGAGAGCGCTCTCGACTCGGAGCCAGAAAATTTTCGGGGGTGCCTGTTGCTATGACGACCACCCGGGGCCTTTGGGCGGGTGGTTTGGTATCCCGTACAGAATACCCATCCAGAGGCACCTCCTCGCGTTTCTCGCGCCACGGTGATTTCCTCATTGTCGTTCATCTGCAGCGAAACGAGTCCAAGGAGATTCTTGTAGGAATCGTTATCCTGCTTATAATTATCCTTAAAGTTAAACTCACCCCCGGTATCTGTCCCGCCGTCAGCCCCCTGCACGCCTGAGAGTGATCTTCCGGTCGAGTGATCGACATTTACCAATCAGGGTGTCTCTTGTACGTCTGGAATTTAGGGGATCGGTGAAACAAGCGGCTTAGTTGGAAAATGGTATTAAAACAGAAAAAGAGAATGAAAAAAATTAAATTACAAAAAAAAATAACAAAATTTATGAACAAGGAAAAACAAGGCTAAGCTGTGATATATTTATCGATATTGTTGATCGAGATTTATACTAAGCTGCTTTATAAAGGATTTGTAAAACAATACGCGATGTTGTAGTTTTTCATTCTCTACACTCGTAGGATATCTCGCCTGGAAAAAAACAAAAAACTCGTTTAGCTATTCGGGAATAAAATTCGGCATGATTTTTACTGTTTAAAAAAAATATATTTATAATTATTTTAGTTCAAAAATCAGTCCATATATTAATTTCGACAGTATAAAATGCCTTCGGTTTAATTTCCCAAATTATTTTCGTAAGATAATAATTTCCGAGACTGTCAGTGCGGCTGATTTCGTGGCTCAAAGATCGCCGCAGAACTAGACTGTTACTCGACTTTCAAGTTTAGAGATTGATATAAGCTCGCAAGATCGACTAGTGAATTATTACAGCGGTATGAACAGTCCGGGAAAGAGAGTGACGGCCGGCAATATCTGTAGGATATATACGAGTATACTAGATCGATGGATATAGTTGGATCGATAAATGTGCGGAGTGGCATGCACGTAACCGAGCGTTTTCAATTTGCTTCCAATTTGGCATCGCGAGTATAGGTATAGCGATATACACAGACACGTTACAGATACCTGTATTTGAATTTGTCAGAAGTTTTTCTCCTCCTCTCCTCTCTTTTTTTTTCTTTTTCTACCACTGGCTGCAAGGCAGACGGGTTTGAATCGATGTAACTAATCCTAGATTCGCCTGGGGCGTTTAATAGCAAAGTTCTAAGCGACGTTACGGTTCTATGCACCTCAAACCAAAGTACCTACCTCAGCTAACATCACCCCGCAAACTACTAGGCTGCCCAAAAAGGCGGTATCTCACTATATATTTGGCCTATCGCAAAGGACGTGGTGGCGTTGAATCCTCGATCCTTTTTTTTGAATATATATTTACGTATACGTATATATTCTAGAATAGTATATAGATATATGTATATGGGCTCGTTTGCCCGCCGTCTCTCTAGCTGGCACCGTCGCGGTCGCTCTTTGCGGGAAAAGAGGATCATACAAAAGAACACGCGATGCGCAAACACTTGATTCGCTATTTTCCCACCGTACCCTGTGCCCGTTGCATTTCTTTGATGGTAATACGGGAGAGATAAGCCGCTCTCAAACTCCCCGGAGGAAAAGTTCGCTAACGATATAGACGGGCTTGGTACGAGAGAAGTAGAATCACTTTTTATTTCCACTAAATTTTCACGCGCATTTTACTCTCTATGCGTGATCGTCCGACTATGCCTAATTGGTTTTGGTTCACATCGGTGTATGAATAGAGAGGATATATTTCACTCGGACCTCCGGAAAACCTCCGGGCAGTTGACCATCTCGTCTGCTCTTTAATATTTCACATTTCCTAACGAGAAAGCATATAGCTGCGCGACGACGAGAATAGGAAAGGCAAAGAAAAGGAAAAAGAAAAAGAAAAGGGAAAGGGAAACGAGAGAAAAAAAAAAAAGAAAAGAGGAGAGGAGAGACCGAAATATACTGAGCAACTCGAGGGTCGAGAACTGCTGAATATATGAAGGGATGAACTGATAGTTGGAATGTATCAGTGCTCTGTATCGTGACATGGTATAACTTTGCGAAGGTATATATGTCTTTTATCCGGTCATAATCTGCACCGGCAAGAGGTCCTATCTCTCTGCGATCCCTCAGCATCCAACTAAAACACGAAGCCAACCGAGGCGAGGATATTTGACTTGTGGCTGTGTTTGCGGACTCGGGACTGCTGCTCCGTTTAGCTGGAAACGTTTTCGAGGGTCGGATGTCAGAATCTATGTATCTACGTATCTCCGACTAGCTGGAATTGTCTTTGCAATGAGTTCAAAAAGCCCAATATCAGATGATCCCCTTTTTTAATAATCAGACTGTATGAGATTCGACGCGATTACACTTTTTTTATATTCACATGCGAAACCTCTGACTCCACTCTTCGCTCTTAAACTGGAATTGAAATATTTTCTGAAAATTGGAATCTGCTGCAGTGGTGCAATTTATCATAGGAGATACGAATGTAACGCATCGGACAGGCGTCGAGCGACCAAGTGTGCATATCTGAAATGCGCGGTGTTGGGTAAAAGGTGAAAAAGATCATGGCTTACTTTTCACACCCGCGGACAAGATATCGAGTGTAAAAATTCCAAGAGTTTTCTCTTCGACTATCTGCCAGAACTGTCTTCCCCTTTCAATATATCCGCAACTCTTATATACATAGGTACATATATATGTGCTAAAAGTATATATATATATGTATATAGGAATGCGGAATGAAATCCGAGTTTCTGCTGCATCGTGTTTCGTATACATATCTTATACTTATATACATATATTTCTGAACATAACTCGAACGACGCGTATTTTTCATTCCCTTCCGCAAATATTATTCTGCGGAAAAATAAAAGAATAAAAATAAAAAAATATACCAATGACACTTATTGATCAAATTGATACTTATGTATCAATTTTCTGATCATAACTTCCGTTCGAACGCGTGTTTGATCGTAATTGTTGTATGACGTTCCTAAAAACGAGTGTCCGGTAGAAGAGAGAGAAACAGAGAGAAAGGGAGAAAGAGAGAGGGAGAGAGAGAGAGAGAGAGTTACGTCGCAGAAGGTATGCGAGCGTGGCTTCACTGGATCAATGGAGCCCTCGGAGCCTCGCCCGTCGCCGTCGCCGTCGCTGTCGCAGCTCGAAACTCGTGCGAATGAACGACGGTTGTTCCCCATGCCCGGGGAGTCAAGGGAAGCACAGATCTATTGGCTATTTGTAAGCCGCGAATCGTAAGCTCGAAGAAAAAAAAAAAAAAAACGAAAACAAAAAAGAAAGAAAAAAAAGAAAAAAAAAAACGAAGAAAGACGGAAAAGAACATGAAGAAGAAAAAAGAAAGAAAAAAAGAATATACTTAGGGATGAACTGTCTGGTTGATCCGGTACCAATATAGTTCGCAGAGGGATAATTAACGCGACCCAAATATTTTACATATACCATGTAGTTCGTTTCAGGATAGCGGATTGTATAGTGACCGTATATACATATAGAAAAAAATGGTCAGGGATCGATGTCAGTCGATAATTGGTTGAAAACTTTTATGTATAGATACGTTTTTTTTTTTTATTGTTGTTCACGTTTTAAACGCGATGGTGTGATTATTTTTGTTACAGAAGGATTAGGTGGTTATCATGAAAAACGACTGTTAAATCATCTCCTAGCGAATTATAACACCTTGGAACGTCCAGTGGCGAACGAAAGTGAACCTCTGGAGGTAAAGTTTGGGCTTACACTGCAGCAGATCATTGACGTGGTAAGTCGATCGGGAATATATATATATATGTATAGATCGTAAGATCAAACTTAAATTTGTGTACATTAATGCGATGTAGATAATATATATATGCCGATCACCTATATACATGATACATAAATCTATATAATATTAACGGTGTATAAACCGAAGTCCTAGACCCTAGGATATACGTCGGAAGGAAATTTATCAATTATTCATACGGATAAATGTGGCAAATAATTGGCAAATTATCGTTAAATTTATGTACATACGTATAAATGTACGTAATAACGTGAAAAATATCGATACAGCCACGGTATACGTTATATACGATGAAATAAGCTCGCGATTACCTATACATGTAATTTCTTTTTTTTTTTTTTACTTTTTTTTTTATGAAAAATTAATTCCGCAAATTTTTTTTTTCCCCCATATATATATAAACGAGATGAAAAAAAAATATATATACATCTATATATGTCCATATTATATATGTCCGTGTATTTGAATAAGAGGATGTGCAAAGGTAAAGCGATATTGCACCGCAGCCATCCGCGGCGCGTACCGCATCGTATCCCCTCGGCACATATACTAGTTTCAGGAAGAAACTGCACGGCTGCACGAATGGGGTATGCTCCAAGGTGGTCGGCGCGACGGGTCCTTCGAGCTTTACGGTCCTCGGTTAATTACAGCGTCAACAGCTCAGCCGCAGAGGAATCACGTCATTGCTCATTAATTTTGAGGCAAACCACGGAATCCCGGGCAGGTTATATACCTACCTGGTAGGACGTGATGCACGCAGGAGGCTGTGGTTTTAACCGTTTATAATATTCTCGTAGAAAAAGAAAAATAAATAAAAATAAAATAAAATAACGAGAAAGGAAAAGAGAGAGAGAAAAAAAAAGCAAATGAATAAATAAAAGTCAAAGAATAGATAAGAAATCTCGTTAGCTTGTAGTATGATTCTTGATTTTTTTTTATTTTTATTTTTTATACATATTACACTACGTTATCTTGAAATATTTTTACGCGCTCGCATCGGGACAAACCGCGAAGGAGCATACCCCGCGATGATCGGTATACCGTCAGGTGTTAATCTTACTTTCTTTTCGGCGTATAGGACGAAAAGAACCAAATACTGACTACGAACGCATGGTTGAACCTGGTAAGTCAGCGTTCCGGTATGGAGACCGACCCTCTATACACCCTCTCGAACTCTTAGCGTTTTTCAATTCTTTTTTTTTTTCGTTCAATGGATAAAACTTTAGAAAAAAGAAAAAAACCAAAAATACAAATCGGAAATAAAATCAGAGATAACTAAATAAAAAAACAAACAAAAAAACAAAAAAAAAACGAGAAATTCATAAATTATTGTTGTTGTCGTCGTTATAGCTGTTACTGTTATTGATGTTGTTGTTGTTGTTGCTGTTGTTGTTGTCGTTGTGTTGTGGTCGTTTATACCACCACTGCCTTCACCACCACCACCACCACCACTCTTAATATTATAATAATTAATATACATATATAATGCATAACCATTTATTTCTTCTTCTTTTTTTTTATATGTTTTACTATTTTTTATTTTATTTTTAATTTTTTTAATTTTTTTTCTTTCTTACATTATACCTATGTGTATAATTATTTAATAAATATTATACATATATCTAGAGAGAGAGAGAGAGAGCGAGAGAGAGTAAAACAATGGTAAAAACAATGAATAAATTTGTTTATAAAATTGTGTATAAGTACGACAGGGCGTAAGAGGGTTCGGTTTAACCGGCATAACGGAACGATCACGAATGATCGTCGATTGAAAATAAATATTGTGTGTTTTTGAATAAAATAAAATAAAAGAAAAAAGAGAGAAAAAAAAAAAAAAAACTCAAGTCAATCGTTCGCGTTCACACGTGTATTCGTATCGATGTTTAATCAAAATTAGGAAAATGAAGATGAAAAAAAATTAAAAAATAATAATAATAATAATAATAATAATTAGAAACAATACCGTGCAACGCGAACTATTACTATAAATATAATTAATAACGCTTGAATTATTTTGTGTACTTTGGTGTATATCGCACGTGACCTTCGCTCGCCCAGCGTAAATCGATGCCCGACCTTTGTACCATTATTAAAATTATTGTTATGTAGGCTATACTATAAGTTATTAATGCTGCGCCAGGTTGTCTTCGTTGTTGAATTCGTTCATTCGAATGGTATACACGATGATGATCGGTCGAGTTTTGAGAAAATTGAAAACAACCAGGTACAGAGTTTTCATATGAACCTATATTTATAATAATCACTGTCATTTCAAATAGCAATCTAAAATGAAATTTAAAAAATCATTTGACGTATCATATATACGTTCGAAAGTCCGATAATTCAAACCAGACAATCCGTACGGCTTATGGTACCAATATATAAATTCGTTCCCCCTACTCGTCCCGTATAATAATAATAATAATAATATAATAAACATACAATCACTGTTTATCCACTAATCACTAATACTGACGTCTGACCGATAAATAATATAAACAGTCATAATTTTCATGTTCTTTTTTTTCTTTTTTTTTTCTGTGTGTGAAAGTTAAATTAAAAAAATGATTGAAAATTACATGTATAAATTGCAGTGTCGATTAAAAGATTTGAAAATTTTAACAAGGGCTAGAATCTATGAGAAGGACCGGGTAGGGGGAAGGATACAAGAATTTAAAAAAAAAAAAACTTAAAAAAAATATGAACATGGTGAAGGGGGGGGGAGAAAAATTTTGAATTAAAATAAAATTGCATATGCGATGGGAAAGATGAAGAGAGAAAGAGAGAGAAAGAAAGAGAAGGAAAGAGAGAAAGAGAGAGAGAAAGAGGGAAAGAGAGCGAAGAACGCGTGCGAGGGTGGGATGGAGGGTGGGTTTTCGGGGCGGGAGGAAGGTGGATAAGGGTATTAAAAAGTTCGAGGTCACGTGCCCGGTGCATGTCGTGCAGAGGCCCCTCGGCTAACATCGAAACTCTCCGTTTCTGTTTGTTTTGTGTCTATCAATCGACCAATGTGAACCTCCTCGTCATCGACTTCTTCCCCGTAAAGGACGAGAAGAATCAACTACTTATTACCAATATATGGCTGACCCTGGTAAGTCGCATTATCAACTTATATAGTTAAACAAAAGAAAAAAAAAAAAATTCAAAAAAAAAAAGATTCAAAAAAGAAAAAAAAAAATACAGAAAAATTAACGCACTCTAATCTTTCAATAACGATTATAAATCCAAAGCACACACACCCATCGACACACGCACAGAACATTATATACGTATACACGCGAGGCAGTAGTTGTTATTATTTTTATTTATTATGTTTTATTATGTTTCATTATTATTATTATTATTATTATCATCATATCACCGTATCTTGAGTATTGAATTGAATTTCATTGATTATATATTATGCTGTGATGAATTGAACCTTCGCCATGTGATTGAAATCTATACTATCATAATTGTATCTGTCACTATACTGCTACTATTACAACTACTGCTACTGCTAACTATACTACTACTACTACTACTACTACTACTACTGTCGTTATTATTATTATTTTTATCAATGATTAATGATCTGAAATAATGAAGATTTACCCCCTTATACTATTATACGTAGACGTACTTGACTGAAGTAGCTGACAATGAGTACCTATCGGGATATGATATACCTATATACCAATACCGGGTGATTTAGAATCACCGTATCACAGGTCACAAGCTGTGCATTCCTTATAAAAATCTAAGGCTAAAATTGATCTGCCGAAAAATTTGAGGGACTGTTTTTTTTTTTCCCGAGTTACGTAACGTATTAAGTTACTCAGCCACATAGCTTGTACGGATCACAGGTGTAAATTGATCAGTTCCCGATTTCAGACACGATACCCGATTCCTTGGGAAAAAATCAGCCAGGGAACAGTCCCTCGAATTTATCTCGAAGAAGAATTTTGTCGAAGATTTTTATACGGAATTTATCCATAGCCTGTGGTTCGGTTATTTTCAACCATCCTGTACAGCTATATACAGCTATATAATATTTTCGAGCAAGGATTATACATATATATATAAATAAAGTATGCGAAAATATACCCCGTAGCGTGTATATATAATTTATATGTACACAACTATCACACTATACATACGCACACCGCACATATGTATAGAGTATTCCCTATATCAACCACAACTCCCGTATTATACAATATATACTAAACTGCGCGACAATATATATATCCATATATGTATATTTTTGTATATAAAATATACATATATATTTATATACCTATTCTAGTCTCGGCATAGTATGTATTATTATAATATGTATGTATGTATGTATAGTCAGGAGCGGTGGGGATAATACGTGGGTAAATTGAAGTGGCCGGATGGTATATATATAGAAGAAAATGTGAAACCGGTAATCGTTGTTTAATATGAAAGCTCATACATCCTTAAGGATTTATATCATATGTCTATACATATATGTATTTATAAACGTCGAGTTAGTAGAATTACCACGGGCTCTAGCCACCGTAAGCCGCTCTTTGACTATTCAGCATATCGCCAGGAGGTAGTTGCGCATAACCCTTGCATAGAGCTGGAAATAATTCATAGATGAATCAGACCGTTTGACGCCGACGCGGTTCGAGATCTAATCTAATGAGTCGACTGAACGCGACATGAACTGACTGATGAGTTAATTATTATATTGTTATTTTTATTATTCATAATATTAGAGTTGAGTGGAATAATTGACGAAGGAAATAGCCATTTATTTTTTTTCTCTTCGTTAAAAATAGGAAAACTATAATAATTGAAGTACAAAGCTCTCTCGCCACGTTGTCGTATCAGACGGCAAGAGATCTATGAACTGTCTGCGCTAACCCTCACACCCGACGAGGTCTTTCATCCGGCTCTATGATCACAGACGGGTATTCGCAATGCTGCAGTATTACAGAGAATGCAACCCAAACCCACCCCTGCCTGCAGTGATTACTCATCTCAAACGACCATCCTAAGCTGTATTATTTAAACGCCCCATAGTATGTAATACCTAAGCCTAAGCGCTCGAGGATAATTACTGATCGTATAGTATTATGCCTATACGGTGGGAAGAGTGAGAATAAAATTGAACTAGAAAATTATCGTCCTTTTCTTCTACCACGGTATAATAATTTCATTATTTAACGCCGGACGCAGTAGCATAACCGGATTTCAGATCGAACGCAGTAGTACGACTCAACGTAATGTCGAACGCAGTAGTAAGACCCGGTTGAGCGCCGGACGCAGTAAGTAGTGTAACTCGATTTTAGAGCGACTCATCGTCGGCGAGATACCGAACGCAGTAGTATAGCCAGTTGTTCGTCAAACGCAGTAGTGTGGCCAGATTACGGCGGAGCGTAGTAGCATAACCCGATGCAGCGTCGAACGCAGTAGTATAACCGGCGGGTGTGTCGGCCAGAGTGTGTTACAGCGGAACTCTGTATTCACACGCGTACAGTAGTTCGGTAATGTTTGAACCGCGGCGTTTAGAATGAAAAGGTATAAGAAAATGACTGTTTTTTTTTTCTCATTTTATCTTTGGAGTTTTTAACGGTAAAATTTTTATTGCATCGTCAAGTCTGTTTTTTTTATTCTCACTCTATCCTTTCGTCTGGTATATACGTATCCGGCAAGCCCGGGCTCTTTTTTCTCGGGTCAATGATTTCTACACCCTTAGATTCTCTCTTTCTCTCTCTTCTCTCTCTCTTTCTCTCTCCAGCTCCAACTCCAACTCTGAATATCTTTTTCACTTTCTCTCTCTCTCTTTCTGTCTCTCATACTATATACGCCCCGATTCTACGTATATATACAGCTATGTATACATATATATATGTATGTATGCCGCGTAGTTTTCAGTAAAAAAAAAAAATTTTCTTTTTTCTTCTTTCATTCTTTTTATTATTCTTTTTTTTTTCTTTTTTCTTTTTGGTTTTACCCCTTTTCCCAACACCCCGAACCGGGTGTGCGAATCCGTCGAGATTACAGGCTGGTCTTATGGCCGTAATTATCAACTCTATAGATAATTAGCTATGGTATATGATGTTTAATTAAACGCGTTTCGGACTAATTGAGAGAACAGATATTTTTCGAAGGTAATATTACTACTGATATGAATGTATATATATATAATTATTATTCTTCTATTCTATTCTTTTCCATGTCTCAATTCATACACGCAGACCATTATTTCTAAAACGTTGTAGGTATGTTATGTCGATTTCACCTTATATGTATTATATATAATATAATATATGTTATATTATATATATTATATATATATACAATATATGTACACATATACAAATTAGATAGTTATATATATGTATCAATACATGATGTACACGTACATACATACTTATACATCGTACACTACCATGACAAGAAAAAAAAAAAACAAAAAAAAAAAACAATCTTCAAGTCTATAATTAAAAGCAACGTGTTAAAGATATCCATGATAAACGAAGATACGTATAAAGAAGACACTTCGACAGGTTTTTCAGGAGTATCTAATCCTCGTCATTAGTCTTACCTACAAGTTGTATTATAGCGTAATAATCAATGATGACGTGAAAGGATTTTGTCGATAAGTTTTAAAAGCTTGTATAAAGTTGGTTGTTTAACGGTGTTGAAATTTTGAATTACTTAGATGAAGAAAAGTTCACGCTTCGAACGACAATAAATAAGTAGCAGCGCGATATACTCCTGGAAGGCGTTTGTCGTTTCCTATAAATCAAACAATCCATATGCGACATACCATGTATATAATTCGTAATACGTCCAATTGTTTGATAATTTTTATAATATTATCTTGACACGATCATGTTTGTATATATATATATATATAAATAGCGAATTATATACTCCCCATAGGCAAAAAGTATCGTGTTTCGATTTTCGACCATGTGTATTATACCGCGGTAGGTATATTAGTGTATATATACGTCACGATATTACATACACCCCTCGTAAGTCAACAACAACTTTCATATTCACAATTTATATTAATTTATATTTATTTATTTTTTTTTTATTGGTAAATTTTCCGCGATTCAAAGAAAAAACAAAAAACAAAAAAAAAAATTAAGAACTAATCCTCATTATATAATATCCGTCATACGTCATCTAGCCCATGATTCTAGCCTTAATATTCAGCTGCGAATCCGGGGAATTTAGTCTCGCATGCGAATAATCCGAGGCATGTGAGACTCGGGAGAATTACACGGCCCTCGTGTCTTTGGGGTAAACTATATATCTGTATATAATTACGGGATATTTAACCTTCGGATTATATGCATAGTTTAAATGCAAATTGTACTAGTTGTCTTATGCAGCCTCCGGTTCGGCCCATCGTTAAAGAGAAAAGAAAAAAAAAATATACAAATTACATTTTTTAAACCCCTGTCCTCCCCCCCAGTTACCAACCTCCGCAGCGCGTAGATTATAATGTATTATACGTAGTTTATTGTGCCTCATTGTCATGTTCAAATTTCGCTTTCACTTTCAGCTTGGTGCGGCTTTCGCAAGGGTAGATGATTTTTTTTTCTAGATATTTGTTCTCTTTTCTTTTTTTAATTATTAAGCGGGGCCTTATGCTATCATCGTGATATCATTTTTACCATGAGATAAATCGTGATCTGATTCAAATACGTCTATGTCAGTCTCTTCAAATTATAGCCGCAAATTAAATGCAGAAGTTTAAACTAAAGAATTCCAAATTTGTAAGACGAGGAGATTTTAAAAATCCCCAATCCTTGTATCACAGATGTTCAGTTTTTTAGTTCAAACTCTTCTCAATCGTTTGAAGGGACTCACGTCGGTTTCTTTTAAAACTATAGAAACCCTATTTCCAAATTGCAAACTATTTTCTAATTTTTGTCAAATCGTCTGTATACGGCCCCCTTAATTATTACCGCATGTGTGTGGGTTGGAATTATTCTCCCAAGAAGACTCGAGATAAGTATAATGGACAGAACCCTCGAGTCTTCGAGTGAGGGTGAATAATTCGTTGATTAGTCAATGCGAGCATCGCTTGTGATAATATAATTGTAGCAATAATATAGTAGGCATGATAATGCATGAGAGAATTTTTTATGTTTCTTCTTCTTCTTCCTCTTCTTCTTCTTCTTCTTCTTCTCTCTTCTTCTTCTTCTTCTTCTGCTTCTCTCTTCCTTTATTTTTCAGTTTCATTATCCTCGCGTTTATATAATTTGCGCCACATTATTTTATATATCATATTATAATATAGTTGACTAGGTTGTCAGAGGCTTTTCGAATCGAGGACTCGCGAATTCAAATAGACACAATGGTCTTTACCCTGCACTTCAATACCCAGGAAATTCGTCGAGCCACTGCAGCCTGACGCTGAATGATATTGTTGTTGCTTGAACCGTTGAGTTTTAATAAAAAGAAGAAAAGAAGATTTCTTTTTTCCTCACAGACTTTAGCCCGTTATTCTCTGTCAGATTTCACCCAGTTTTAGAGGAAAGAAATAAAAATTTTATTTACAAAATTCAATTCTCAATTTTATAAAAAAAATATATATATCGCAGGGAATGACGGGTCCTAGTCTATAAACTACGATGTATTAAATCCCCGAATCTTCACACATGGATAAATACGTACTAATTATATTTTTCACGAACAGGAGTGGACCGACTACAATCTACAGTGGAACGAAACGGAATACGGCGGTGTAAGGGACCTTCGAATCACACCTAACAAACTCTGGAAACCGGACGTACTTATGTACAACAGGTAACCCTCGTCTACCTTTCGTATTTTCGGCCACTTATCTATTACAGCATTACATTTTATAGCGTATAGTATCAAATAATTGACATTATTTGAGAAACGTATACGATTTATTGACTCCCCGAATTTTTTCGTTCACATGTATACTTCTTCGTCTGGTTATAACCACGAGGAAGGACAACGTCGAGAAAGCGTCTGGCTTTCAACTATGAATCTATTTGTTCAGAAAAAGTAGAAAAAGTAGAAAAAAGTCCGTTTTATATGTCGCGTTTCGAGTCTCCTTTATCAACGATTTGGTTATCAACGGATTTACCTGTGTAATGAAATTATGGAAAGTTCTAAAGAAAAACTAACTCACCAAAATTTGATCATTGTTTGATTTTAATAACAATCATTCTCACGACGACATACGATTAGAATGAAATGCAGTAATTAACGTGCGACGGGTATGTAACTATTACTTTCCGAGCATTGTATCGCATCTTATTTTAAGGTATATTTCGAGAGCCCCTCATGCATGTTAACACATTTATTTCATTATTTATTTATACTATTGTTAATTGTTTAATCCAATTTCCACGCTAGTAAAACGACCAAAGTATCTAATAATGTATTTTATTTATTGATTTCTTATCTCTTTCCCTCTCGTCGATATCAATTCTGGTATTTATAACCATGTATAACCATTACTATACCCAATAGTTAAAAGATTTCCAAGTATAAATTGAAACATGTTATTATATCGATCTGATTTATTTTTTTTCTTCCATTCTTCTTGATTTTTGGTTTTTCATTTTTACCGTATACCTGTATATATATATGTACATTATATATATATACTCGTATACATAATAGTTTACCGAAGAATTTTCTTACAGCCTAATTAATATATCTACAAAATTCTTGAAAGAGTAATTAAAGCTATAATCTTAATAATTATTCCGTCAAAAGAATACTCAGTTTTCAAACCATCCCTCCGAGTGTCTAAGTGCCTGGATTCGATTGTAAATCAATATTTCCATTCAAAACTAGATCTTTTATTTATCAAAAAAGAAAGAAAAAAAAATTTAATCTCCTTATACTTTCATACTTAAATTATCGTTTCTTTCGGTCAATTTATCTGCACGAGGAGGGGTGGAATACGTGTACTGCACCGTACATGTATATATACTGCACTTGCACACGACAGATTGTTCCTTGTATATATATTATTATGTATATACGTAAAATGACAGATATAACTAAAAAGCAAGAAAAAAAAAAAAAAAAGTCATTACTATAACAGAATCGTTCACCATCAAACGCTACATGTAAACGCAAGTACATGTGAAGTACATTTATGAACAATGAGCAGTCTAAAGTGTGGAATAAACAAATAACCCACTTGAGCATGTAGCGTTTGGCAGTGAACGTTGTAATTACACTAATTGCTATAGCTGATCGTAACGTCCTTCCGCTCTCCTCGAACAATTCGTAGCCCGAACTATAAGGGCTCGTTAATTATGTACATAGACGTGGAAATTTTAGCCGTCTTCAATCTCTAATGACTGTCATGAATTATAATGAAAATAATTTTGGACGTAGAATATCGCGTGTAGTTTTATGAATTATTGTCAATTTTTTTTCTTTTTCTTTTATCGTATTTATAAAGTATTTGAGAAAATCTTGAGTCATCATGTTGTTTTTTTTTCTTCTTCTTTCCTTATTTTTTGTAACTTGAGAAATTTTCGGAAGGAGGGTGAATTTTGACCGGGATAATATCGAAGGTCCTTTATTTTCGTTTTATCAAATTTTTGGGATATTCGCGATCGGGTTGTTCGGAGGGAGCGTGTTTAATGACGATGTAATTAATAAACAAACTGCGTCAGGCTACCCCGTTACTGCGGGCCACCTCATGACCGAGCCCGACGTCCGCTCCTTCAAATTTATATTTTATTATAAAATATAATAAATTAATAAGATTACCCGGAGTCTATTATTTTTGGAAAAAATATGAAACAGCGTTAATGACTGTAAGGCAGTGGAGAAAATATTTCTAAGGATTGATTCATAACGTTCTATGAGCTGCAATTAAAATTTGATTCTATATAGTTTTACTTGATTCTCGCAATTTATTGTCTATTCTCCGAGGAATTGGATTACCAATTTACGTCACGGTTGAGATTGAAGTTCTTATTTTTCGTTTTTATTTCTATTCTTTTCTCAATTAATTCAATAATTATAAATCGAGTATGAATTCGAAAAGTTTCTTAATTAATTATCGGTTTGGTATATACATGGGATATCCGGCAACGAACGTAATTCTTTGACAATTTGAATGATTTAGGGGTAGACTGACTTTCAGACTAATTGCACGACTCGGGGTAGCAGAGGGAGCGGGTCTCGCGGCTCGGTCGGTGAAACCCCAACCGCTCGATTTTCTAACAATGTGCTACTTGAATCACACGCTCTTACTTCGAGCCTGATATAACCGCAACCGCACCTAAACCAAAACCTAAAATCTAAATATAAATTTTAACCCAGGCCTTAAGGGGGGGGTAAACCCTGGGAGCCTAAAAAAAAGCTAATTTTTGAGAATTTATTATGAACAGTCCGTAAAAGTTATTCAATTTATTTATCGTCCACATAATAAACTAACATTTGAAGTGCCTACAGTAAATTAATTAGTTAAAAAAAAAAAAAAAACAGCCGATGACAGCGTTTCTTAGGAGACACCTCCGTCTGCCGATTTTTTGCGGTGAGGAATGCCATTTCGGACAGGATCATCGGAAACCGAAATTTCAAAAAGATTCTTTGAGGAGACAAGTTTCTTCAGGTATTAACACGGGTATTTCTTTTTATTTGCATTTTTGGCGATTTGGTGGCTATCTGAAGTTAAAAGTCATTTTTTCGCCTAAAAATTCCGCCATTTTATAGCTGCCAAACCCGACAAAATAAAAATTTTCAAGAATCCTCGTGTTAATACCTCATAAAATATGTTTAGAAGAAGTGGTTAAAATTTGAAAACGATCGGTGCAGCGGTTGCCGAGATATTTTCCTCACCGACTTCAAAAATACTAGTTTTGAGAAAAACGTATTTAAAGTTTTAAACAGTAAATAGTGATGAGCATACTGACGGTTCTTCCCTCTAAAATATACCGTTATAAGTATTATTGAAGTAAGCCCCCCTCTACTCAACACAAAGGGAGATTTCAAGCTACCTGAAGAAATTAGAAAAGGAGACAAAATACCATCTTGGCTGCTTGCTGCCTCTCTTACCTGCTCCAGAATGCACTAAAAGGCCTTGAACAAAAACAGCTGTAACTTTGCGAGATCAACTTAGAAAGACTTGAAATTTTGCCACGACATTTTTAAGATGCTGTACTTTAAGAAAATGCAATTCAAAAAAATCGATTTTTTGAATCTTCCCAGGGTTTACCCCCCCCTTAAACTTATGAGATATAAATAAATTTGACAATTAATTATTATTATTTCTTCTCATTTATTATATATAGTAATATTATAAATTTTATTAATATTATTATATATATAATTAATATATATATATATATATATTGATTAATTTATTTAATTAATAAATAAACATAAAGGAAATAAATAATAAAAAAAAAAGTAAATTAAAATTTTGCTAAACTTAATATACCTACATATATAAATGACATCAGGCATAAAAAGTATAAATATATAAATACTCAACTATGATATAAAATACGTTTGAAATATAACGGATAAAAACGTGCATGTCGATGTTAAATATATATAAAACGAAAAAATACAAAAAAAGCAAAAACTCAAAAGACAAACAAAATCAAATAGAAAAAAAAAAAACAATTGGACCATGTTGATTTTTGTTTATTCAAAATGAACCATGATCTAATTATATAAACGAATAATTTAGAAGCTCGTACAACTGCACCGCTAAATATTATTTTCCTTCACATTTGAAGCTCTTTTTTTTATTTTTATTTCTTCTCAATTTTTTTTATTTTTTTTACCATCTCTTGTCTCTATCGACGAATCAATTATTTACGTTATTGCAGAGTTCCTGTCCCATCTGGGACGCGAAAGAGTATATATATATATATAATATGACTGCAATCACAAAACTTTACCAGATAAATTGAGTTTTGAAAGAAAATTTTCGTCCCCACCCCATCGCCACCCCCACCCCTCTACCCCTACGATCAATCGCATGTATGTTTAACTTTTCATCCGACGCAGAAAAAAGACAACAACCATAAAAGAAAAAAAATATATATATATCATCTTATGTCATCGCTGTTAGATTAAAAAATTTCTTTTTTTTTTTTATTTCCACTCGGAATAATTGTATGCGATTATATTATATATATAACAAATATACGTGCAGCATGCATATTATATATGTATAGAGAGCTAATATATGGTATATTCACTTACGTGAAATCCAAAAAAAAAAAGAAAAAAAAAAAACTATAATTGGTATACATATTATTTTTTTCTTTTTATTTTTCACCCATATAGATTTATACAACCAAGTCTTCGATAGTGATAAAATTGCCGAAAACTCTATTAGTATATATATACCAAACGTTTATATACTAACGGATGATACTTTGATGATTATCTACCGTATAATGATTGTTAATTATCTCGTGAAAGAGGAAAATGGAAGAGGAGAAGAAAAAATCTACCTAGGTCGTTAAAATTGACGCCTGATATTATTAACGACTCGACGCCTCTTCGAGGGGGAGTAGAGTTTCGTACACTGTATATATATCATATATATATATACTAGTGCCTTTATTTCAACGATGATTAATAATGAAGAGAAAAAGGATAATGGGAGAAAGAAAGAAAAAATGAAAATGAAAAAAAAAATAAAAAATAAAAAA
Organism: Rhogogaster chlorosoma; assembly: GCA_944452935.1. NCBI lineage: Eukaryota > Metazoa > Arthropoda > Insecta > Hymenoptera > Tenthredinidae > Rhogogaster > Rhogogaster chlorosoma. The sequence goes on along the minus strand of OX101803.1, from coordinate 22,289,277 downwards.
ATAATGTGGGTACGAGGGAGAGTCAAAACGATCTAACGGGTAACTTGTTGCACCGAGACGGATGAACGACGTCACCCGTGTTCACCAACGCGACGCGACGCGACGCGAAGAGACGAGACCGCGACGTCCCGCGGGAGAGACAAGGGACGGTTTGTGCGCAGGTGCCGGAAGCTGGGACAGAACTTATTCATCCGGAAAACCAACAATAGCTGGGGGTGGATCGTGACCCACTCATTGTTCCTTCTTCAAACAATCGAGCAAAGGACTCAGACAATTGTAGATGAAACGTGAAAACCTTAGGGAAATCGTGAAGAGTTGCTTTGCAGATGAACGAATCCCCGCGTCCTTATGATCCTCGTCCTTCATCCTCAACCATCCATCCAACCGTCCACAGCATACCACTTTATTCAAGCGGTTTATATTACTTTTACTTCACTCGCCTTTCACCTCAATACCGATATATATAACCGAAGATATATATTTCGTCGAAACGTCGACCAATTCCATACATTTCTTCCATACATATCAATTTGTCAATGATAAAGTTGTTCTCTTCGTCAGATTATAAGATCTACTATTATCTATACTATCGCGAATATTCCCCAAGGGATATATATATTATCCTTGTGATAAAATCGACCCTCGACGATCATACGTATTATATAAACTCTACCAACAGTCAACGCGGTTTCGAAATTCTCCCCGTTTTCAACCAAAAGACAAAGGATCCACCCCCAAGCGTATATCTATACCTATAATATCGATTCCGAAACAGAACCACAATACCAGCTACCTGTTTCCATAACGTAACTGTATATATGTATGCCCGATGCAGAATTACCTATACCTGCGAATTATCACATTTTGTCTGTACATGATATTTTCGTTAGATAAGAATCTAGAATCTTTGTCAAAATGAGTGGAGAATTTGAAATGACGAAATTTTACGTATGATATATGGTGTGTATAGAAATTTGTTCAATTTAAAGTTAGAAACTTGAAGATTCGTGTTGGTGTTATTTTGATGAATCGTCAAGTCCTTTTGACACTTCTAAAACTCCTGTTTATACCAACTTATATGTTAAAGTCGTGAAAAGTTATAACCGTAGAGTTACTTGCCTTCTTGGCTGTGCTCTTGTGGCTTATACTTATACTTTTGTGTACTTAGGTGTACACGCCGACGGTTTTCATCTCATACCCGTTCAAAACCCTAAGCGACAAGTAAGCACGAGCTTATGTATACCAAGGTATAGAATTTTAAGCACGTGGAGGCTCCGGCACTCGTCAGATGTCGAATTAACACCCATCAACCCCCGGCTATTCGCAGTATTCTCTCCCGATAAGGATAATTATAATATATATTTAAAAATTGATAATATTTTCATTCGGACGGTTTTAAAATTAAAAAAAAAAATCGATATACCGTATATTATATAGATATATATAAACAGTATAATATAATCACGATTTATAAAGAAAAGATAAAAACGAAAATATATGACAATTAATGATAAAATTATAATTTAATTCGCGAAAGGAACGGGAAATAAGGGAAAGAAAAACTAGTGAGTGATATATTTCACTATTATAGATTGACGGGTAAATGAATAAAAATAAAAATAATAATGATGATGATAATAATAATAATAATAATAATGATAATATAGTATATTATTACATATATTATAATATATATGTATATTGGTATATATATTATGTTGCCGATATATAAGAGGATGATATAGTTAATCATGAAAAATATGATTATTAAAACGTTAGCGCGGTTGAGGGTTTCGACGGGACATACCACACAAACGTGGTGGTCAAGCATAACGGCAGTTGCCTGTACGTTCCTCCGGGCATCTTCAAGAGCACATGCAAGATAGACATCACTTGGTTCCCCTTTGACGACCAACACTGTGACATGAAGTTCGGATCCTGGACCTACGACGGGAACCAGGTACACTTTTCCCTCGATCCTCACACACAAGTCAACGAAAATAAACACCACCCACTATATATCAACCTTCGACCTTTAAATTCAACCCGAACTCGGTAATACATATACACGCACGCAAGCACGCGTACAAACACACATTATATATAGATATATACGAACACGCGCGAGGGACACCCGAAATTTTCAAAAAAAAAAACTGGAATATGAAAAAAAAAGAAAAAAAAAACAGAAGAACCTGTTATACCTGTTCATATTTATTTCGCGATACCCGGACCGATATGTACATATATGCTGCAGGCAAGGAGCAGGAGGAAAGCTCGCGATTATTATTTTTTTTTTCTTTATACCGGTTCATGATTTTTTTTTTTTTCTCACAATTTTCATCTACTCGGATTTTAATGCTATCGTTCAGAGCCGCGAGTATCATTCAATATTAGAATTATAACTTCTATGTGCAATATTATATACAAATCATTAATTTTTTTCTTTTTTTCATTTTTTTTTTTTTCTCTTCAAAATCCGATGGAATTTCTTTGATATTTCGATATCATATCTTATATGTAGATATACGCGTTTCTCTTTTGTCTTATATATACTTGAATTTCTTTCATTACCATATATTCAACGTCTACTTGTTTTTTTTTTTTTCCACCGTTTTTTCTACTCGTGATAAATTTTCTTCTCTCTTTTTTTTTTCTATTTTTTATACGAATTCGTCTCTCCCCCACGCTCCTTTCTCTCTAGCTTTTACCGGCTTCGAATCACTGAACTCACGTCAGTCGAAGGAAATGTGTCTTATCTATCCTCGGGGCGATTTCACTTCGGGTATAAATATAAAAAAAAAGGTAGGAATATTTTGCAAAATAAGTCTCTCGAATCTAGAAGCAAAAAAAGAAAGAAAAAAGAAAAATAGAGCTGGCGGGGAAGAATTCTCTTCTTGGAAATTCCATCCGATTTTAACTAGAATCCGGGAAAATATACATAATTTGAATAATTTTTGTATTTATCAATCGTATACCTAATATACACGTATACATATATACCTGTGCACGGTGAATAAAATTCGGAATGGATCGCGCTATAGTTTAGATGGTTAGTTTGCTGGTGCTTTAAAATGCATCCGATGTACGTATACACGATATATAACTCCGTTTCGGAAGCTTGATAATTATTCCGTCACGATGATAATGATTATGATGAGAATTTATTAAGGATATAAGTATTATATATAGAATGAAAATAAAATTCCGGTACTTAGATTCAACCCGTTTTACCGTACGTTGACGAAATTTTTTAAAGCTTCCGAGCTTCGGAGAAGAGGGATGATTTTTATCGTTATATTAAAAAAAAAAAAAAGAGATCAAATCTATATTGATAGAGTTGAGAGTTGAGAAAATCTGAAAGAAATCTTTAGGAATATATATTATGATATTATTCATATTATTATACTGGGATTGTATAGAACAGAGGAAATACACTCATATATGCTAATTGGCTGATATTGCTTGCCGGTGTTTGCTTCTCGTGCAGCTTCTTTCGAGGCAGGCTTTCTTCATTCGATGAAACTGCTCAGAGTGTATCTTACCCCATTTGAAAAAGAAAAGAAAAAAAAAAGAGAAAGAGAAAAATTAGAAGAAATAGATATATATGTTATAATATCACACAAAACCCCATATATATATAACCCGAGGACAAAACTATATATATATCTATGCATATGAATGAGAATTATTTTCATAGATATATATATGTGAAATAATATACCGCCACATTCACACGTACATCGACCAGTCAAAGCAGGGACCACGTGATTATGTCTGAGCTGAGAACCACTATTTTGCATGGAGCAAATGTCCGACGTCGTTCTTCTATCGACTCTGTTTAAAACGTGACCCCGAAACTTTATCCTCCACCATACCAACAAGACACGAACATCAAGTTTTCCACAGTCTGGAACTAAAACTGTCAAACTGAATTTAAAAACGGGATATAGGTTCATTTTATCGCTCGGGACAGGCCATCCGCTCATGTTAGCCTCTGGGAATTCAATTTTCAGAACCACCAAGTCTTGTCGTAAAACTCTTACTCGATAATTAAACTTCCTAGTTACCAACTACCAAGCCTATACTTTTTTCATCCATCTAAAGCATTTTTATCTTTTCTTTTTTTTCTTCTTTTACCATCCTCAAGACATTCACCCCTGGCTTTTATCATATTCCCAACAAATACTAGCGGAGTCTATAGTTGAACGATGCTTCCATGCCAGCCACTGGCGAGTCCCCATTCTTTGATATCTTTCCTCCTGATTGAAGTTAACTTAATCAGATTTATCAGTTCATAAAATTTCCTAACATATCATTTCGCAGAATAAATTCTCTCACCCTTTTCTATACAGAATTTTAATCATTATTTAATAGACGAAAATTCTTGTCACTGATCAAGCTAGGAGAGATCTTTTTCTCCTACTAGAATCTGGTTTCTCTGTCTATTTTCTCATTTTCTTAACGATACAAGAGGGTAGTGGAAGAATGGGTACTCGCCGAGCTACGCCTAATGTTAAGTTCGCAATTTTGTTTCGAACGTGTTCGTTATTTTGGATGAAAATCATCGATGAATTATGGGTGTTTTTCATTCATTAATTTTAATTAATCCATCGACACGTTCGATTAAAAATGCGTTGTTTTTCGAATGCGTTATTACATTTGTGCTCCTCGAACGCACTTTGAGTCCCTAACCTACCGAAACGGAACGATAAATAATAATAGCGTTAATAATAGATAAGGAAGATATAAGACATACCATATGCCTATAATATATTATACCATATATGAAAAGTGCGCGCGAGTATGGACAATCACGTAAGACCGTGTGCCGAAAAGCAATATATATATATACCTGGCAACAAAAACTACATATATATAATTAAATTTCCAAGCGAAATTTACATCTTAATTCGTATCAGGTCACATTAAATCTCGAGTGTATCTAATGTGTTACTGTTTACCCCATCCGGTGTTTCTTTCTTTTTTTTTCCACTATAATATGAAGAAAAGTCGCAAAGAATATATACCTTCCCGCTTATGTTATTTTATTGGTTTTTCTAACTCTAAGTAAAAGAGTCGAGTCGTGATTGCAGCCGGGGTACAATTTCTCGGATATTAATCCGAGTCTGTTCCCTGGCTATTACGACTCGGTGGATTATACGCATAGTTTTATTGTCGTGTCGTGGTAGATTGTATATTAATCGATTTTACATCGCTACCCCGTATTTTCGTAGTCTTAAATCCGATCCAGTAAAAGTATTTCGTTATATATGATGATAGTAAATGGCCACGAAACCGACGAACCTCGCCAACCAAATTCTGTAAAATAACATCCCTCGCATACCCACAGCTCTCCGGAGAGATGCGAAGACGATTGATCCCTGAAATCGTCTGTTACGTTGCCGATTAGACGATCCATTAGCGTCTCGCTCGAGATCCTAATGACCGATCCTCCGGTCAATGTACATACATTCGATTACAGGATACCCTTGTCTTCGTATCTTCTTTCATCCTCTCACATGATACCGATTACCCGTAGTTTTGTTTGCACTGTATACGTATATATTATACCATAGTATTATAAGGTGTGCAATGTGTGTATAGAAAATTATACAGCAATACACACATCGAGCATACTCACACAATATTGCGTGTAGAATTATCCATATAATAATCGTGTAGGAAACTAATCACATAATATATAATATACCCATTTATCTCACCCACAACCTACTCTTCCACAACTTACATTTTATTCATCGTTATTTGCCATACCTATACGACGAGCATGCATGCTGTTTTCTATGTGTGGAGTCAGCTTTTCTAAATGATATATGTATATTAGTGAAATGTGTGTCGGTAGAATTTCAGCCCTTAGCTAATCAAATTCCTCTATAGATAACGAGGGTGGAAAACTAATTGGCGAAAGAGATCGCACTTTACTTCGGCATACCCTTTGATGCGAAGCTTATCTGTATTTAGTGTTCGTATTGGATGTTTATGTTATCGTTTTTAGAAACTGAATCAATACTTGTTCATTATGTGGAGTAATTAACCCTCGAACTTTCAATGTGCGGTAGATTGAAATTAAATCCCGTAATGTTGTGTGTCTCAATGTTTTTAAAATTTGAATATAATGCCTGCTGCTTATTTATCCACGCGGTAGGCCAGCGCCAGAGGGAACCGGCCAGTCTATGGGGTGCATGGGGTCGCATGTTGAAAATGGCGCTGCGCTAATCGTCGCGTTTTGGTATTCTAACAAATTTTTCGACCTTGTTAGCTCGATCTGGTACTGAACTCAGAGGAGGGTGGTGACTTGTCCGATTTCATCACTAACGGCGAATGGTACCTAATCGGTGAGTGGCCGTGATCTCCAATGATTTATCAACTAACTATTGAAAACTTTGTATAGATACATGCATATAGGAGCGTGAGCCGGACTACGAGACGTGATGAATAATTCTCATCATTATACCATCTTTATCATCGAATTTATCAGACACATTATTTCCCATCTGTCTACAGGTATGCCGGGGAAGAAGAACACCATAGTTTATCAATGCTGTCCCGAGCCGTATTTCGACGTGACGTTCACTATTCAAATACGAAGACGTACACTGTACTACTTCTTCAACTTGATCGTACCCTGTGTTCTTATATCGAGCATGGCTCTTTTGGGGTTCACACTGCCACCAGATTCCGGCGAAAAACTCACCTTAGGTAACGTACTTTGCCGCATGCCTGCACTTTCCTAATATATCTATACATATATATATATCTATCTATCTATATTATATATCTTTCATTATACTGCGCTATTAATTAATCGTATAAACAATTTCTTTATACGTTTTTTTTTTTGTTTTTTCTCTTTTTTTTTGACAAGTTTTTGTTTCCGTACTTTTTGTATTTTACTTTCAATTTATCATTATACGTTTATTTAACACATAATATATATCTAGGTGTTATCGTAGGTGTTAGAAATGATTGTAGCCTATATCATAACTGTACAACGTTTAGGAAAGATGATATCTCTCGACGAAATGATATGATGCTTGATTTTATATACGTACTATGTACGTGAACACTCGTCATTAATATTGACTCAAGATTCAAACTCATAATCAAAGATGATTAAATTTGATCCCGGTCTATTTAGCATTTAATATAAATGGTGCGGACAGGGTAATCCCGAGGATTCAATGCATCGTTGCGATTTTAAAAGCTCGTGGTTATAGTATATACGATTAGGGGAAAATTCATCGCGTGCAACAGTGCAATTCCGTTGTTACAGGTATATATTACTCAGGCTATGTACCTGTGTAGAATAATATATATGTAACATACATACGTTGTTCAATCGTGCGATAGTTGTCTATGGTATAGAGGAATCTCCTTTAAAGTGGATTTCTCTCATGTTATATAGGGATACGTGTATGCGTAGGGTACATGCATACAGATTATACCTACTCAGTAAATCTACAAACTGGAGGAATTTGGAATTCAATCTGGTCTACATTATTGGGTATGAATAGTAAGAAAACTCCACGAAAACTCAATTTCACAATCAGTTTCACCCTATCTACTGTGTCAATTTGTTCAACGTATATAAATGTGCAAATCGACGAGAGAAATTACTTTCTTCGAAATCTATTTGGTCAAGCTGAGAGGCGGGATATAATGAAAAACGTTATATTGGGTCCCGGGTGCAGCGGGCAGCAGCGGTCGTCGTAAATTATTTATTAATTCGGGGGTAGGAAATTAGGATCGTTTATAAAATCAGCAAGGGTCGCGAAATTAACTCACTCAATTTATCTTTTTCTTTTTTCTTTTTTTTTTTTCTCTCTCTCTCTCTTTTGCCCTTTCTTTTCCGTTAAACAAGATTAACATTTAACTTCTTACTTTTCTTTTCTTTTTTTTTTAATATATTTTTTTTCTTCTTTTTCGTCAAATTTATTCATTTACATTATTATATGGACGCGTTCGTCATCGATCGCGTTAATAAAAAAAAGAATACAAAAACTATGAGACCAAGTTGAACAGCAATGCGAATATCACTGATGTATATATAAACGCGTGAAATTGATCCGATTATGAGGGGGATGAAAGTCAGATTAGGCTTTAAAAAAAAAAAAGATAAAATGAAAAGGAAAGAAAGGAAAAGAAAACAGGAGAAAAAAAAAAAAAAAGAAGAAAAATCGTATAAAGAACTATTTAGGTATTGTATGAAAAATAAATGTCTGCAGGAGTAACTATTCTGCTATCGCTGACGGTATTCCTGAACCTAGTTGCCGAAAGTATGCCCACGACGTCCGACGCTGTTCCTTTAATAGGTACTTGAAAAAAAACTATACATTTACAACTGTGTATACAGTGTACGTGCATAATTGCGGTCATACACACGCATAGATATACCTATATATATATATATATATATACACACAAACGTCACAAAACACACGTTAATCGATATATAGCTACACTCTACCATCCATCCATATATATATATTTTTTGTATAAATGTATGTTAAACGTAATACATAGACATGCGGATTTATATTCATTTATGTATACTATACTGTGTGTTTACGCGTTTTTTTTTTTATATCCATTTTTTTTTCTTTTTTTTTTACTTCTTCTTCTTCTCTTTTTTTTTTCTATTTTTCCTTTCTCGTTTCCGAACGGAGAGTGTAGGTATATGAATATATCCTTTAATCACACATAATTACACATCAGCATTATTCCGGTCCTCGGACTTATGTGTCTTGTCTGTATTGCGTGTCCTTAGAAACCTTCATACAAAACACCTATATATTATATATACTATAATATATATATACCTATTACGTTATATACGTCGCGTTATTTTCATGGAAAATATTATATCCGTTACATTTCATCATCTACATTATATATATATACACAATCATATATTTCACACATCGATCAATTGTCCAAATCATGGACGTCGAACCACGTTACACTGCAATTATATACTATATATATTTCAATATATCTAATAACGTATATAATATAATACGTGAGTCACATATTAAATTCGCAATTTTCATCCACATATCGTTCTTTTTTGATTTTTTTTTTTTTTTCGCCACAATTAATACAAAAAGAAAAAAGTTTTTTTTCTCACACGTTTATCTTTTTCTCTCTATAGAATATATTCGAGATTAAACGAACAGTTTGTCGAACGTATACGATATTTAAGTCTTACGACGTATTTTTTATTTTCATATATTATTATTATTATTGTTATAATTTTTTTTTTCTTCGTTGAGGGACAAAAAAAAATTTCGCGAAAAATAGCATAATACGAGCTTATCGTGGGTTAAAGTCTTCTCAGCACCGATACACGAATAGGAAGGCGAGTTTAGGAATTGGGGTTGAATTTTTTTTTTCTTCTTTCGAATGCGGTATCGAATTTGCTTCAATCAAGAGAAAGAAAGGAAAAAACGATAGATCAAAAGGGTGGGAGAGTTATACACTACACGAATGATATATAACATTATGTATTATTGATAGTTTCGACGAGGGGGTGGGAAATTATTAAACATCGAATCGATCACGATGTGGGCCAGACCCTAATTTTTATTGTATAAAATTCATACCCATATAGTTATACGTTGTAATTTAATTCAGAAGAGAAAAAAAAAAAAAAAAAAACAGTTGGTAGATTAATAATGAACGGCTCGTTGCAGGTGATACTTGGTAGAAATCTGCCGCGATTATTACCTATCTTCTATGTGTATATAATATATTATATCCTCGTTATTATTATAATAATAGCTATAATATGTATAGCTGTATACGTATATTACCTTGAATCGGAAATAATTCTCATTGTATTTATATAAGATTTATTTATTTATTTATTCATGTAATACGTATAAATCTATACACGTACGTACAAACGTGTACTCGACCTACGTACACGTACGTGGTACGTTCTATACTCATCTATTCGAGATCGAAATATGGCCAGAAGAGTGAATGAGGAAAAAAGAAGAAAAAAAAAAAGATCGTAGGGCAAGATGAAGTTTTTTTTAATAACATCCCTTACTGTGCTTCACATGCTCCAAGGGATTAACCACTTCCACTTCGAAAATTTTCTAGTACGAGTTCTATAATTATACAAAGCGATACGTATAATATATATATATACGTATAATACGTAGATGAAATTTGACTTCATTATACTACCCCCATCGAAGGGAGTGGGAAGGGGGTGTACCGAGTCTTAGAACGGAATACGTTTCAAGTTTTCCACAAAATTTCCTAGATTCGATTATGATTTCGTGCCTTTATACGAGGAAAGAGGTGTAGACCTATTATCACTCATCTAATAATGACGATAATTTGTATAACTATAATAATATTTTCAATAATAATAATAATAATAACAATAATAATAATAATAATAATAATAATAATAATAATAATGATAATAATGAACGTGTCTCGTGTTATTGGATAATTTCCAGGCTGATAATAATAAATAATACTTTTATACACAAGATATAAGAATGATATTTACGCGGTGAGCGAGATTATAGCCTGATCGTATAGAAGGTATTGCAGAATGAAAAATATCACGGCAAAATATTGTCTGTCCCGAAAAGGTAAGTCAGTGCAGAATAAGTATAGAAAGATTATATTATACGTAATGCGATTGAGCTTCGTTAACGTTTTTTTTTTTTTTTTTTTTTATTCTTTTCAGTTTCTTATAATATTCTAGTACCTATATTTATTCTATACCTATATATCTTATTATATATATATATATTATATATAGTATACTATATTTTGATATATTATTTTCCTCAATTCTTTATCTCAAAGAGTACAGCTGTAGATATACGATATGTTCCGTTTAGCAATTAGAAATATAACTGCAGCGAATATAATAGGGTGATGAAAAAATTTTGGTGGTCTGCAGGATTGGATGAAAAAACAAAGAAAAAATTTTTTTTTTTTTTCAAATTATGGAAATAATTCCAAGAACTAACCCTGTTTTACCAAATCAAGAAAAATCCGAGAATAGAAAAAAAATAATAATAAAATAATAATAATAATATAACAAAAACGCAAAGAAACGTATTTCACACACGAGAGGCGGAGGGCCACCGGTCATCGGACACGAAATACTCATCTGGTAGGAATCGAGACTGTATAGAAATGTTGAAACGTTTGATATTCGTTGATAGTTCAGTTTCACTGCCCGATTATAATAATCTACGATAATTATACGATGAGAGAAAAAGGCCTTGGTCCAACCTACGTGTGTCTGCCCCAGCTGTTCTTTTACCAAAAAAGACAAAAAAAAAGGAAAAAAAAAAAACTGGAATTTCGATAAAAATATTTCTATACGTACCCCAGAAAATGACGATTTATTGTATACCAATCATTATATTGTTCGTCTATAGGTCTCGACTGCATTCGTATATATAAAATGTGTAATAATCTATATATATATATATAGAGGAAAGTATAAGTATGTATGAGCCAGAGTTTTTTTTTTTTTTTACTGTTTTACTTTTTCATTTGTTACAAAAATATTCATATAGCATAAGAATATAAAATACATATAGATATTATATGGGTTATATATGCGAATGAGATATATATATATGCATATTATATTGAAGAACGAGAAACTAGGAAGGGACGACGAATGACGATATATATCCCGGCGTATGTAATATATAGGTACGATGTGCATAATATCATCCACCGCATGAAATTTTAAATTGGCTCAATCATGCCGAATTTCGGCTATACATCAGTATATACATAACTATATATATCATATACATATATATTTATATGTGTATATATATATATGAACCAATTTTACGAAACCGCTCTACTATATATATACAACTGCCACTCTCACTATATAATCTCCATATATATATACATATATATATATACATCTTATATAATCTCTGTATATACCTATATGTATATATATAATATATATTACCTCATACTAATTTCTATAATTCTAATTCTAATTCTGATTCTATAATTCCGATATCTCGTCACGATACCCAAAATATATTATCCCTTCGACACTGCTAACGATACACACATTATATACACATGAAAAAAAAAACCACCGTGTATCCATTCCAAATGTTGCCAAAACTCCAACCACGCAACTACAACGACTCGAATAATTGACAAGCTATTTATCATACGATATACATGTCTAGGTGTATGTAATAATATATATGTATATATATATAAACATATATATATATATATATGAATATCAAATCGAGTGATAAATCATTATTCTGTATATATGTATAAATCGATCAGGTACGATGTGACAGGTGAAACACACACGCGTAGGTTAACGACGTCCACGAAAGCTACGTACATTTTTACATGTATATGTGTATCATAATTATTATCGTTGTTGCTGTTGTCGTTGGTGTTGTTTTTTTTTTTTTTTTCATTTTTTCATTTTCTTTTTTTTTTTTTGTATAATTTTTTTTTTGTTCCATTTTTTCTTATTCTTTCTATTATCTCTTGCTGTGATTTTGTCTTTTGGTCATGATTATCACCGCCAATCGTCACATCTTGGATGTGTATAAAGCGTTAGGTGGTGGTAAGAGTGAAATAATATGAATATTGTAATCGGGAAGAGAGCAGCAGGATAAAGGAGTAGAGATACCTTCGTATACCTATATTATACCTCTGTGTAATGGCAACAATTCCTATATACCTATATATCACCTCGATTCGATCGAGTCCTGTCATTTCCTAATCACGAAAACCTAGACCAAAACCAAAACCAAAACCAAAAAAAAAAAAAAGAAATACCGAGGTCCTCGTGTGTGGATAAAAAACCTATTATTAATATAATTGAGCATGGTGGGCAACGACTGTTTCAGGAGTGACCATCTTGCTATCGCTGACGGTGTTCCTGAATCTCGTCGCCGAGACCCTGCCGCAGGTTTCCGACGCGATACCCTTGTTAGGTACAACAGAGTTTTCTAGAAAAACAACAAAACAAAAACAAAAAAAAAAATACTGAAACATAACATAACATAGCATATATACTTATATACCTACACATGCACGCATATACCTATATACACGAGCCAAAGAAATCCATATTTTAAACCTATGTATTATTATATACTTAGATTTGTTAATTGATTGGATTTTAATCACGATATATACCTACATTCACGAGACTATTGAAAAGTAATAATTAAATCACGCACGGGGATGCAGGCGGATTTATCATAGTTAATCGCGGTATATTCGTCGTTGAATTATTTTCATTGAATATATATATATATATATATATATGTATATTTAACGAATACTATAATACCTATATACATACGTTTTCGAATAGTTCAATGAATCACAGTGCAAAATATCGGTGAATTCAAAGAATTTATATAAATACATTGATCCCTGCATGGATAAGATAACGTGGTATTAAAAAAAAAAAAAAAAAATTTCTTGATACACGCGGATTGAAAAAAAAGAAAAAAAAAGAAAAACGGTATAAAATTTTCATTAACGAAAATTCGTATCACAGTGAATTTAGAGTAAATCGTGACATATAGGTTTCAAAGTTCAGCTCTTATAGTATATATATATATATATATATATCATTATATAACGTTGAAACGTCGAGCTCGGTTAAATATTTTTCTTATCAAATTCGCATTATACGAATCTGATTATAATTATCATCTAATTTGTATATCTTGTCTGTTCTCTTCGAACAAAACTAACATATCACATACGTATGGACGAAAGAGAGAAAGAGAGAGAGAGATAGATAGAGCGAGAGAGAGAGAGAGAGAGAGAGAGAAAGAAAGAGAGAGAAATTATAATAAATCATAATAATCTACATCCCAACAAATTTGAGAATAAATATTTAACCGTTGCCCGGAGCATCGCGCTGATTGATTAATAATAATTGTGAGGGCATGGTGCCTCGTGTAAACGTGCGCGTATGAATGGCTAAATAAGGAAAGAGGAAAAGATATATATATATATATATATTTTTTTTTTATTTTCTTTTATATCTATATCTATATATATATATATATCTATATACAATTCACGCATTTGAAAATTGAAAATTTTTTTCTTTCATTCATATATATATATATATATGATCATTTTCTATAATTATATGTATATATGTATATATAGGAATATATTAGCCTATGATTATATATATGTATATATATACATAAGTGTGGTATCAGTCGTCGTTTCCGTTTGTAGAAAAGAGAAAAAAGAAGAAAAAAAAGAAAAAAAAAAAAAAAATCGTAATAATTTCCTCTGCATTTGCCTCTGCCTTTGCCTCTGCCTTTGCCTCTGCCTCTGCTTCTGCCACTGCTTCTGCCAAACGGTGATTGCCCGGGCTTGTAGCACGTATAGAGTCGCGATTCTAACGCGGTTTTTGAGCATAGATTTACAATAGCTGCTCTCGACCTTTGTCCGTGGTCGATCCTTGCCGGCGCGGATCTTTTTTTGGACGAAAAAAATAAGGAAGAGAAAAAAAGAAAATGAAAATGAACATGAAAAAAAAGAAAGAAAGAAAGAAAAATAAAAAGAAACCCTCAAGAGCGCGAGGGTCGAAAATCGAGGAGTACCTACGCTCAACGCTCGACGCGAACGTTAACGGGACTTTGATTTATTTGAAAACTTTACCAAAGGCTCCTGTGCCTTATGCCTTTGCCCAACTTTATACCTTTTCCACAATCTCGAACGTTTCTCCACGTTTCTCCACGTTTCTCCACGTTTCTCGTCGCACTTTGAACGTACCTAATTGCGTTCGATCGCCGCAATGCGACCGTTCAAGCTCTGGAAACCTTTCATCTCGATAAACCCGACCTCGGGGCTCGAGTCTCGATCCGTATACTCCTATCGTGTCATACCTTAGGCATGGATTTCCAAAAGATTAAGAATTCAGTAATCTCGCGCCTTTCCTATATTCGTGCCTCGAATACCCATAGATGTCATATTTTCGAGGCTAACAATTTATACTCGGGCAATTACCTTATCACTATACTAATACTATACTACTACTATTACTATACTACTACCGCTACCTACTACTACTACTACTTGACGTTATCTGTATAAAAGTAATTATAATTGTTATTATTACTTTACTGCATCGTTTCATAAGTAATTAAATTTGAAATTTATTATCTCGGCTGTCGCTCTTCGCTGTGGCTTTTTCAATACTGTAAGCATAAAAACTCTTATACCTATTATATATATATATATACTTATATATCGTATATATTTCGCTAGTCTATATATATATATATATATGTACTCAAATTAGTAGAGGTATACTTATATACGGGACGAACACGCGCAATTTCATATAAATTATATTAATAATAATAATAATAATATTAATAATAATAATAATAATAATAACGATGATAATAATTATTACCTTATATTTAATATATATATATATATATATGTATATACAAGCCTGGAACGGAATATTTCCAGGTATATATTATGTACATAAGGGTAAAAAAAAAAATCTTTTTATCCATATCTCAGGGGTTGAATTTTTTTTTTTTTTTTTTAATTTTGTTTTTTCATTCTTTATTCCTTTTTTTTTTTTTTTTGATCAAAAGATGAAAAGATTAATTATTATCGTTTCTTTCTTTTTTTCTTTCTCACTTCCTCTCTCTCTCTTTCTCTCTTTATATATATATATATATATATATACTATATATAAGTAATTTCAGTAATTTGTTTATTAAAGAAAAAAAAAAAAAGAAACGAAATGCAATTGTTGATATCGGATAATCAGCACCTGCAATTAGTAATCGCAATAATAATTAGGCTGCAGTTCATATAATTATCATCCTACGTATAATTGATTATATTCTATATATATATTGTTGATGCTACTATTGCTATTATTGTTGCTGCTGCTGTTGCTGTTGTTTGTTGTTGTTGTCGTTGTCGTTGCTGTTATATTGGTGTCGTATAGTAGTAAAACCAACAGAAAAAAAATGAAACAAAAAAAAAAAAAAAACAGAGAAAGGAAAGAAAAAAAAAAAAAAAACAACCAACCAAAAGGCAGACTGCGTAGGGGGAAAAAAAAGATATTCCACTTTAGGGTGCAGCGTATATATACTGTAAATAAAAAATAAAAAAAATATATATATTGAAATATTATGCGTGATTCTGGTAACGGACAGCCAAACAGAATGCTTGGAGCTCTGCCTCGGGCCTCGCGGGTGGTAAACATTTTTTTTTTTTTTTTTTTTCATTTACTCCGTCTTCCCAAAAACTCTCTCTCGTCGAACGGAATCCACGCAGCGTATATCCATTTGCGTTTGGAGAAAAAGAAAGCAAAAAATGGAAAAAAATAAATGAATAATAATAATAATAGTGATTTATAAGCGAAAAAGAAAAAAAAAAAGCTTCGCTTTCGAATTCAAATTATTTTCATATACCGGGAATCCAGGGTATAACAAGAATAGTTATAACTTGACGATATAGTACGTATTGTACGTACCTTGTCGTACAATTGCGATGCAGTAGCTGTATACATATAACCTATACCTATATACCCCTCGTGCTTATTTCACCGTATGCATGATGTATCTAACTATACGTATATAAGTAACCCCCCCATTCATGCGTATAAATATCAATGATAACTATAAGTTATAAGCTAACCCTCTAGAGGCGGCGTGCAGATGTATCGCGCGATTTTTATATGTGTACGTTTTACGAAACGAAAATGGGAAAAAAAAGTGACAAGAAAAAGAAAAGAGAAAGAAAAGAAGAAAAAAAAAAACGCGACGAATATATAGATACGAGTTATAAAATCGTCGTATTATTATTGAAAAAAAAAAATAAAAATAAAATAATAATAATAATTGAATAATTTCATATAGAATATTTGTGCAGCATTTTCATGTAATTATATTTATATATCTATGTATATATGTTATATATATCCACATAGGAAAACGGCTGGTGATGCAGACGACGAGGATATGGGACCGGCGAATCGTAAGGTCGAGGTCTTCGCTGGATAAGGGATGAAATCCCTTTTTTTGTTCATGTGTTGCAAAGATAAATCTACGAATTAAATACGATCGAGGCCAAAATTTATAGACAACATTGCCGATAATGATCATATAATTAAGAGTGAGGTCGAGAAAGAATGAAAGAAAAAGAGAGAGAGAGAGAGAATGCCAGGAGATCGAGAAAAAACGACAAAAATCATACCAGCTTCGATCGTCAATCTTCGAATACTTTGATTCCAATTTAGATGAAAAATAATTGCGAATGTTAATTTTTTTACTTTTTTTTTTTTTGAAAGAGTTAACGTTAGCGAATATTTTATTGTGCTACACTGCACGTCGCCGCGAAATGTGCGTATGTATGCATATATATGTATATAATATATATACATGTACCTGATACACGGATAAATTGAGTAATATTTATTTATCGATTGATTTCTTTATTTATCCATATACGTATTGGGTATGTATATATGTAAATGTATATGTATACGTATGTATATATTTATATATGTATAAATATAAATATAGATAGCTATGATGGGGACAAAGTGTATGTCCGTGTTACAGGTGTGACGATCCTCTTGTCACAGACGGTGTTTTCGCTGCTGGTGGCCCACGTCTTGACTCGAACCTCCGACGCGGTGCCATTAATAGGTACCATCGCCTACAGCTCACCTGCCCATGAACCACCACCAACCACCAACCACCAACCACCACCACAACCACAACCTGCCCTGTGCACCCTTGGAAATCTACGCGACATTTATACGCGCGATCATTTTTCGACAAGAATAACATTTGACAAAGAAAAAAAAAATATATCTACATTTTCGATTCGATAATTTATATTAATTATCATTTATCGAATCGAGAATGAAAAATTCTTGTTTTAAGATGGTCATTGGTTACGGGGAGTTTTCTTTCTCTTTCCTTATCTTTCCCCTCATATCACTATCTCTGACTTCTTTCTCTCTCTGTCTCTCTCTCGACTTTCTCTCTCTCTCTCACAATCTGATTTTAACTTTTCTCTCGTTTTCCACGGTTCATTCGCTTATATTCGGGTATACATTTACCCTGAAAACTTGAAACTGCTGCACTTCAATTCTATACATATATACACACTTCGAATGTCTCGATATATAGATACATATATATCGTCTGCCGTCAATTGGCATGCCGCCTCTAGAGTATACTAATAATAATACATAATAATAATAATAATAATAACGATAATAATAACAGGAATAAATCGCCTCACCTGAAAAAATGGTGAATCAAAAATCAACAAAAACCAACAACAAAAAAAAAAAGAAATAAAATAAAATAAAAAGAACCTAGTTGATACGACTGCAAAGAAAAAATAATAATAATAATTTTTTTTGTTGCTGTTGTTCATTTAACAATATTATATATATATATTACAGAAAGAAACTCCTCGTATTCCTCGTAAATATATTTCGCCTGGAACCACGTAGAAAATTTACCTATAGAGCAACATACTCTTTCCTATAATGCTATACTAATATATACTTATATATATATATGCAATCTTTCCTTTGTTTATTTATATATTTTTTTTCTTTTTTTATTAGATACATATCCTGTTCACATGGCTGTCTTGTATACTATATACATAATACTATTATTGCTCTGACTTGTGCATCATGCCGTAAAAAAAAAAAAAACAGAAAATAATAATAATAATGATAAACAAAAAAAAAAAAAAGAGCTATATAAAACATTTTTCAAAATTTCAATCATTTCATTTAGTCTATTGGAGATTGGCGGGGATCCAATCTATATTCAATTTTTCTTCCAGGGTTTACTTGTATTACTTTAACGATTTTTGATGGGACGAAAATTTCGAATATTTCGAATATTTTTCACTCTCAATTATGAAAGAAAAATAAGGATACATTAATTTTGTCGTGTTGATTTTTTTTTTTTTTTTTTTTCGTACTGGTTGAATATATTTTTGTATTTGTATTTTTTTGTTTTCTAGAGCAACGATTCGTAGATTTTGGTAATAATTAGTCGATGTGTGAAATAGCTGTTCATATGTTATACCCATGTTATATGGATTCGATAAATCTGCCAATCTCCGTACCGAGAATTTTTAGAAAACTTTTATAGCGAATGAAGGTTTAACTCTATGATACAGCAGCTATATAGAAAATGATGAATTTTTCCAACGCTTATAATCCAAATCTATAATCCCGCTACCCACTAAAGCGAATCTATTCAATTTCTGGCATAAAAAAATTAATCAAATTATATAATAATATTATTAAAAGAAAGAAAAAAAAAAACATATTTTCATACAACGAATCCATAATATACCAATTATTATCAATAACGTCGTATATATGTATATATATATAGACATTATACCTATATATATACACAGGGCAAACTCAAGTGACTCTAATATATATACTTATATGTATATATATATACGTATATACACCCTATATAAGTTTTCAGTACCTAATACAAGATATGGGAGATATTATAGGGGTGAATTTCTATAGGGTAAATATTTCCCCGGCATATAAACATATATGTATATATATATATAATATAATAATATATATATATATGTATATATACGGTAACGATACTACGAACGACGAACAACGTTGCAGATGCGGTTTATCATTTTATTAGATATTATTATACTATAAATAATCGATAGTTGTGTAGCTGCCAAGGCATACACGCGTAGGACCTGGGCTACGTATATATATATGTATATATATATATATGTAATGAATAATAATTATTCATCGTTACTGTCCTGTCGGAAAACTTGCAGGTTTTTACCTTGAATTATTTTTAATAAACTATCTACAACCAGCCTAGGTATAATATATCCCCGTATATATTACAAGCCAACTCGCGTGAATTATTATTATTATTATTATAGAAACTTTTCCAATTTCGATATATATTTCCGCACTTAGTCCTGCAGGTGTACTCGTAAATCTATACTGCATATATGCCTGGTTTAAGAGTTAAAATGTTCAACTCACGTATACCCCGCAAGAAAGAGAAGAAAAAGAAGATGAAAAAATAGGAAAAAAAAAAAGAAAAAGGAAAAAGGAAAAAATTTATTCACTAGTCGATACGCGTTCTACAAGAAGTCGAAGTGCGGTTATACTGGTTTGTACGTGGCGGGAGGAGACCGATGATAAAACGGCTCAGGATCAGCCCTTTTCCCTTGCTTTTACTCCTCTCTGCAACGTTATCTCACCTTCTTCTTTCTATACCTACTGCCTCCAGGTATATGTATATGCCATTACATTTGCCTGTAAATATTTGAGCGTCTAGTGGCTGCAGGGTTCCGTTCATCTGAGACTTGAACCCCAGTTGGATCGTAAATTTGCCCCGAAGACGTATCTAAAGGACTTTTATCACTCCCCGTGATAAACCGTTACAACGATACCGACTGTGATACCAAAGAGCAGATCGTCACTGGTTTTAAAAAAATGTTACGAGAATTGAAAAAATATATTTCATAAATATAATATACCTACAAAGTTTCGTTTCGTTCGTAAAGGGGGAAGAAAAAAAAAAAACTTCGTTTCACTAGATTCTCGTTTTTTTTTTTTTTTTTTTACAGATATTCGAGATTCTGAATTAAATTCATTTTCATAGGAAATTTAGCCACAGATATAGGTATACGAGTCAGGTTGATTAGACGTGGTAATCGAATTATTCGAATCATATATATATATATATAACGTTATTGATTGGTGATAAAGCGAATTATTAAAGTAACAATAATTAATTACTTACACCTTTAATAATTAGCTGTATAATATTTCTTCACGCTTCGCTTGTCTCTACTGTATATATATATAAAAAAAAAAAGAAAAAAAAAAGAAATTATATTATAATTATTTATTTATATATACTATATGCAGTAGCTTGTAGGCATATATGACATACGTACCTAATTATAATATGCACGTATGCGCAGCGTGCGTGAGATTAACTCTTTGTATCACATAATCACGCATACAATAGCGACTGCAGCCTATTTAGCAAATCTATTACTTCTCGCCTATTAAGCATAATGGAATGCTCGTGTGTGAATGCAATTGATAATATATAATATTGGATTTTTCTTATACTTGACAAATTATAATATTGATATTAATAACGGTGATGACAATTATATATATTAACGAGGTATAATAAGACCGTATTAATTAAATCTGAACTGAAAGGAACTTCGTCAACTTTTTGATAACTTTATACTGCTAAAAAAAAGATAAAAATAGCTAACACGTATAATTACTGTAAAAACAAATAATAATTATTTACAGTGCTTGTTTTTTTCTCTAAATGAAGTTGCGTGTGTATACGTATCGTATATATGTATACATCGGGTATATTATACAGTCACCGGAAACCGGAAGCCGGAAATGTCGAAAAACAAAAGCTCTGGGACTTTAGGACTGGGCGATCTTTTGGGCTGTTAAAGTCAAGTGACCGATAGCAAAGACTTTGAATAATATTTTCGAATGCCAGAAAAATCCGGAGGAAAAAAAAAGCACCGGACTCAATTTTCTAACCATATCAATTTTTATAATTGATTCCGTATATACGATTGTGTATATTTTTATATACCTATATATATACTGCAGTAGAGGTTGAATATTATGTATTTTTAAATTTTTTTTATTCGTTCAAAGTTTAAAACGAAAAATTTTTCTTTTTACATTTGAAAAATAATTTTAATTTTAATTTTTTTTTTTTTTTATATTAATTTTGTTCTCATTTTACAGCACTCTGTATACTTTGCGTAGGTAGATATTATACTAGTCAATCTTCGCCTATAACTCTTCTGTAGCCTGGTATATCTTTCGCATTTAAGTTTAAAGTATATTGAATGCCATAAAAGAATTTGAAACAAACAAAAAAAAAAATGAGATAATAAAAAATATATAAAATAAAAGGAACGAAGTATATATATTCTTTTCTTCTATGCAAATTTTATCGCTGGGCAGTTTTCCATACATTTGATATTATACGAATGATATATAATTTAATATTAAATATAATATTTAAGCTATTAATTTATTGCTACGCAGCATTTTTATCCTGTAACAGCCCCGATTCTAACAACCTGGGTTTATATAATGATTAATAATTGTTAATAATTAAGAAGTAATGACATAATAATTAACTCGATCCATATACTCCCATCTTCTATCTATATACTCATATACTTGAATCCTTGATGCCAAAATGCCGCTATATACCACATCCAGAAATATTCTATGCTACTCTTTCGTAATTAACTCAATCTGCCCCACCAGCAGCGAAAACTTAATAAGGCAGAGTATGGGGTCAACCCTGAAGGAAACCATTAAAAAAAAAAAAAAAGGTTGCGAAAATTTTTACTATTATTATTATACATATATATGTGGTACAGAAAAGTTATTTTTTTCTTTTTATTTCATTTTAGATGTTTTTTATTTTACCAAAAAGAAAGAGGAAAAAAAAATCTTATTGAATTAGGAATTTTATTGTTGTAAATAATTTATTAATCGACTCTATTAAGTCCGTCGTATATATTCATGTATATGGGGTATCTGAGTTATGCACATATATATTATATATATGCACAGCACAGTACCCTGGAAATAATTCGAGGGCGGGTCTCTCTAATTGTCATTCGAAATTTTTGTCTAATTATTGTTATAAAAAAAGAAAGAAAGAAAGAAAGAAAGAAAAGAAAAATAGATATGAAATACAGCGATATCGCGTTATTCTCGCGTTTTACGGTACATATTTAATGTGGTTGGAAGATTTTCTCTTAACCATTTCAAGAGCGTCGCGGCAGACTCCAAGTATCACGCAATTAACGAAAGAGAAAATATAATAATATACGTATATATATATATATGTATATTACGACAGCGGTCGAGCCTTAGCTTAATTACGTTTTTGTTATACTTGGCTTTTCATCAAATTTCTCATTTTATTACATTATGCAAATGAACAAAGACCAGGATATCAAACCGCTGTACCTTATGCTAATCAAAACGACAAACCCCCACGAAATTTAGAAACTGCCAGAACCAAGTTGGACGCGGTGTGAAAATGCCTGTGCATTTCTTTATTTTATTTCTTTATTCTAAGCAATATTATACCCTACAATATTTTGGTTCTCGTCAAGCGGTACCCACGTCACCCCTGTACAATTTTTACTCTCGTATTTCATGTGAACCGAAACGGTTCGTTTTTTCGTGATCTTTTTTTTTATCACGTCTCTCGATTCCTCGCCTCGATAAAGTAGTACGATTGTAAAAATCGCAAAAGCAACGAATTCCCGTCACGGTCGCGGGTATACCCTGAATTGTAAATCGTTGAAACTGATAAAAAATCCATCGGTCTGGCGGTTTTTAGTACAGGTTTAGTCGCTCTCGTCTAAAACGGTTATCTTTCACGTGTATATACCGAAGTCTCGATACTTCGGGCTGTTGCCTATATACCTACTATACAATACGAAAAGTGTAATCGTGGCAACCAGATTTACTCAACATAATATATATATATACTAATCCATACCTATAAGACAGGGCAGGCTATATATCAACTATAACAAATTATTTATTTATTTTTTTCTTTTCCTTTTTTTTTTTTTCTTTTTTGCAAAATTTCGCGATTTATTTCTCAATCATTCGATATAAATTTAATCAAAAATCTACCTGCCCTGTCATAATATTTCCCCCCTGCTCTGCCCTCTCATCAGTATATCTATATATATGTATATATATTGACATAAATTTTTCTTATATATATATATGTATATATATACCCATACTTATCTACAAAATATAGACACACACATACATGCACTCATATACCTATTTATTACACAATATTATATCTATATTGATAACACTATGTGTTGATCGTTGTTCTGTGCATTTATAGTTCACGTGTGAATTTTACTTTATCGATTTATATATATATATATATATATATACACATATCACAGTTTATATATACATATATATATATATATAAATTTGTTTTCAGTTTTCCTTTTTCTTACGGTTTTTTTTTTAATTTTTTGTTCTGTTTCTTTCAATTTCCTCTCATCTATAGTGTCCGATCATAATCCCAGACTATTATTCGTATGTATATATCTATATATATATATACACACGAATTAAATTACATATATTATATAAATATGTTTATTATATATGTATACGTATGTGTGTGTGTATATATATATATATATATATATATATATAGATATATATTAAGTGTATAATCATACACGTACTATTTAATACTAATACTACTACTACTACTACTACCATTACCACTACCACCACTACTTTTACACGATTTTAATACGCTGCTCAAGTATTTCTCCCCTATTTACCACCCTTTAAACAAAATCACACCGTTTAATTATTATACCTATGATAACTGCAGACGTTTAATTAAGTTTTGGCGAAACGAAAGGGTGCCTACGATTGTATATACTTATATACATATATAGGTATAGCTGGAATAATAATTTCCCCATTTTGTCAATTTTATTATTAACTTTTAAATCGAAAAGTAATTGTTGATCAGTAAATGAAAAGACTATACGTATACATCCTAGATACGGGAGTGAAAAGAAAAAGAAGAAAAGTAGAGAAAAAGAAAAATGAAAAAAGAAAAACTCATACCAGCAACCCTATTCGTTGCGGTAAAACTTTTAATAAAACGTTGTAATTAATATGCAATGAATAAATAATAATGTGCTTAACATGATTGGGGCGGACCGCCCTGCCCGCTGCCTCCCCCACCCCCACCCCCCCAACCCCTCACCTCGCCCCAGACCCTTGTCCCCCAACCCCCGTAAAACGTCTAATTACCCAACGTCTCGTGGATATATATATACCTAATTATATTAATTACTTTAGGTTGGGTTAATTATCCAGACGCGTATAACCCTCGACGAATATTGACCCTCGGTTATACACAGTAGTATATATAGACTTTGATAGATTATTTTACGATGAAGATGCAGATCGGAATTGGCCGAGCCTCGATTTTACGTCAATTCATTATCGTTTTGATATAGTCATTAATCAAAAACGCGGGTTATTATAATTTCTTTTATTTTTTTCGTTTTTTTCATTATTCATTATTATTATTATCAGATAAGAAATTAAAGTAACGGACGGGTGTTCGATAGATTTCGATAGATATTTGTTGAATTATTTTTTGATTTTCTTTCT
The DNA here is from genome assembly GCA_944452935.1 of Rhogogaster chlorosoma. Lineage (NCBI taxonomy): Eukaryota > Metazoa > Arthropoda > Insecta > Hymenoptera > Tenthredinidae > Rhogogaster > Rhogogaster chlorosoma. Next base: position 22,263,935 of record OX101803.1, on the reverse strand, counting down.
TTTTTTTTTTTTTCTTTTTTCTTCTTATCGCAATTAGCAAAATTCTGAAATATATTGTACGTCACAGTTCTGATCTATATATCGGGGAAAGGTGATAATTTTCGTTCATTATTTTGCCTGACAGATTGATTTATATTAGACAATAAAAAAAGAAAGAAAGAAAGAAAAGAAAGAAAAAAAAAAGAATGAAACCGCGAGTATTATATTGAAAATTTTCTATATATTATTTAACGATTTTTTGTAATGAAAATGTTGAAACAGGTCTTTGTCGAGCAGGGCGGTAATGCGGCCAACTTAAAAAGTTTCAAACAAAACACAAAAAAAAAAAACGAACCAAATCAAAACCAAAAAACAAAAACCAAAAAAAAAAAAAAAAAATGAAATGAAATACAAAAGGATAAATATTGCGGCTTGGGGCGTACGATTTTCAACGTGCTATGTCGACGCAGCAAGGTAAAGACTTTAAAAAAAAAAAAAAAAAATCGAATTGTAAGATTTTTATGCCGTCTTCTTTGTATATGAACAATATACTCATACTTTTGTTATCATTACTTTCTTTGTCAAAAAATGAAAAGAAAAAAAAATAATTAAAATAATTGAAATAAAAAATCAAAGAAATAAAATTGAATTAAAAAATCAAAAAATTGCTTACACTTGTCTTTATACTGTTCAATGTTCAATTTTCAGAAGAGAGCTTTAGACGAAACGTACTTGATTCTTGATTTTATAAAATTGTTATTTAAAAGCGTGCAGCTCCTTCATTGATTAGTTTTGAAATTTTCTATTATTCTTTTTATAGAATATAATCTATATCTCTATCGATTTTTCATACGTTGTTTGCTTCTCATATGAATTAACGATATTATACATATATGTACAAGAAATATATGTATATGTATATATATATATATATACCATATATATATATTTATTTATTTGTTGTGAGAAAACGGCAGAAAATTTGATATACATACCTATATCGCTTCTAACTCTTTTAATAGGTCTAATAAAATATCGTTCAAATTTCCAAGGCTTTGCCTGGCTGAATCACTGCACCGCGCCTATACTCCCAATATACAATGTTATTAATTATATATTATATACTTAGATGATCTAGCATCAAGTTCAAGTTTCAAGTACCAATAATCGATTCATATTCCATTATTAATTATTCAATAATTGTCCGATAAATTTTCGATCTTTCATATTATATCCATACATATTATATATAGTTTATCAATGAATATAGTGTAATAATTGGAAAAAAGAAAAGAAGCAAAAAAGAAACATAGAATAATTATACAAGAATAACGATATTTAATAACGATAAAAAAAAAAAAGAAAAAAGAAAAGAAAAAATCCAAAATCAAAATTAAAAGACAGAAAAGAAGAAAAAATATTAATAATAACAAAAATAATAATCGTATAGGGACAGTTTTCATATCACGGCGTATATATGTATATATATGCATATATGTATGTAGATATATATGTATATACCATCACGTAAACCCCAAAGCCGATAAAACGAAATTTAACTGTCAAACTGTTCTTTTTCACGGAGCGACTGCAGGGAAGTTATGATACGGACATGTTACCCTGTCTTCATATATACGTCGGGGTGTACTGGGACGATTATTAAATTCTGAAAAAAGGGGGATGTGCATCGGTAGGGTTTACAATACGTGGGTTAAAATATTGAATAATATATTTAGTATATTATAACATGTCGAATAAAATTTCTCTAAGTCTCTCCGTGAAACCTTGGGCTTGAGTTGCTGCAGATTACGTAGTTATTCCACCCACTATACGTATATTTCATACATATACTTATAATGGTGAATTTTTTTTTCTCAATAAAATAATATACCCTTTATTATTATTATTATTATATATATACCTTTATGTATATATATATATAAATTCACTTTTCACAATAGGTGTACTGTATAGATGCTACCACAAATTGCAAACTGCTATTCATATGATATCATTATAATTTTACGTTATCATTATATTAGTAAATATTGTTTATCCTTATAACAGCAGACAATTATCGTCGTAGCTTAAAATTATGTTATGCGAGCTAAGAGTGGTCTGAATATAAATTGAGAAAATCAGAGCGATTCAGGGGTATCAAATGAACCGTTTCTCTCCAAAAATACACAATTTCCAATTTGCTGTTTATAGCTAGTTGGATTATAGCTAGCTTCGGAGGAGAGCTCTGATATCTCGTATATTTCGGCTTCCTCGAATCCCCCGATTCTTTTTTTTTTTTTGCTATTGTTCAGAAACTTGAGCCTGTTAAGAGTCGGAAATGGCAATCAAGCTCCTGTCTGTATTTCTTAATCAAGAAGATGTTCGATATTTTATTTTTCTTCTATTCTTTTTTCTACTCATTCCATTCGCCGCGGTGCACGTAATCGGGGAAATAAATGTTTCCCCTTCGAAACGGGGATTTCGAGTATTATCTTCCAACAAACGATGCGGACGTGTTTCAGTTTCAGAACTTTATTGACAGGAATACACCCCGCGTTCTTTAATAGAGAATCGCAATATTCTGTATCCCACTACACGTTTACGAGTTCTCTATACAAAAACCGGGGAAATTTAATTCACCTATCAGGTTCGTTAGTTCGTTCATTAAAAAAAAAAAAAAAAAATAAATAACTGACAATTCCAGATCCGCGTGTTCAAGTTTCTGACAGATAATGGTTTATTTCCGCTTCTAAAACCCGACGCAACTTTTCTTTCCACCGAAAACGCTTTGACATTTAAATCAACGATATATATTTTGTTTTTTTACAGATGAGTATGTAGTTTCACATTTACTTCACATCCTTTATTCTTCACTATATCCCATAGCATCTATATAATCGACGCTAATTAATTAAACTGCATATAATGTTATATACTCATTTCTTATCTTTATACATGTAAAATAAAATCTAAACGTTTTTTTTTTTGTTGTTTTTCTCTAAATAAAAATGGATAAAATAAATAAATTTATATCTAGATAAATAGAAAAAGTTTAACTCATTCAAGTATACATATAGGCTTATTCACCTCGCATCTATATAAGTAGGTTTACATAAAAAAAAAATACTTATCGCACTTGAATATGGTATACCTATACTTATATCCCTCTTCGCAATGCTTGGAAATAAATTAGCGATGCTCTCATTAACCGGGTTTCTTAAACACGTATATGATGTAGACATTATCGTAGGCTTATGTGTACATAATATGATTATAATTAGTAGGTTATGCAATGTGATGAAGAATATTGAGAATAAAAGAATTTTTCATTTTTCATGGATAAGATGGATAAGAAACGTTGTGCCGGGACGTAATTATTTCATTATGCTTGTTTTTTTTTTATTTTTTTTATCATTTTTGCACAATAATTAGCGTACGTTATATAATAATTATACATTATTTTGTATGAAGGCTTTTTATTACCGTGTTTTTGTGTTTTTTTTTTTTTTTTTGTTGATAATTTTCATTTTTCTTTACAACTATATCTATCGCCAAGCTTGACTTCCCCTCTATCCTCTACATAGTTCCGATTGCCCTAGAAACATTTAATATATTATGTATAATGCGAAAGATAGAAAAGAAAAAAAGGAAATAATAAATGAATAAACAAACAAAAAGTACCTACTTGTACATATATAAAAGAAAAAAAAGAAAAAATTAAATTAACTTACATGATGAATGATACATTAAAAAACAAAAAAAAAAAAAATGAAAAAGAATAGAAACTGCGCGTGCCTATATATCCTCAAAGTTACATATATATATTATATCTCACATCAACAGCTATGCATCTTACAATATTAGCAATTATTATATGTATATGTAGATTTATACGTATTTAATAATACATAGATTAGTTTTCAGCCAGTGTTTGTATATGTATACCTATGTAACATGTATAGATATTTTCACACAAAAGCTCGCATCTTATTATTTAACGCACGTATTATTATTATATATTAGTATATTATACATGTCTATAAAACCACGTTGTATGTGCGTTATATGTGTGTACGTATATGTATGTATGTATGTATGTTTGTATGTATGTATTGATAATAATTAATACGCCGATTACACACTATAATTGTATGTATGTATTTTATCGTATTATATATGTATATATTACTATACGTGTAGCACAAGTAAGTATGCGCAGTATTATATGTTCATTTGTCCTAGCTGTGTCTCGTTTGTGTATATAAGCTCGCGATTGTTCATCGTGTACTTGTATTAACGCCTGCTTTGCTCGCTAACCCATGCCAAAAAAAAAACATAAAAAAAAAAAAAAAAAAAAAACAATTACTCCTCAAATACGTATATATCCGTGAGAAAGATGTTTATCAGAAAATTTAGAAATTTTCATTTCTTTATCCTCTTTCCTGATTATACACTATCAGCTCTTGCCTCTCGTCTGTATAATATATATATATATCATCATTTACTCTCAGCTTATTATTAATCAATTGATTGAATAATTAATTACTTAATTAATTAATTATTCTTCTTTTCCTTTCTTATTCCGTAACTTCGCTGATGTGATAATATATTTCATGAATTATTTCTTCCTTATTTTTATCGAAATCCTGATGATATATTCTGTTAAATCGGCGTACGAATGTCAGCTGATTAGGTACAGCTAGGGATGCGTGTTTGCCAAGTGTAAACGTGCGTAAGACTGCAACCCTTATATATATATATACAATTATCAATTAATACGAGTATCATTCGGAGATTATTTTGGCGTATAGAAAAATTTCGATAAAACAAAAACTACCTCCGAGTGATACTGGGTAAAATTTTTTTTTCATTGACCAAAAACCTTTTGCCTGCTTGCCTGCCTGCCAGCCCGTCAGTCTGTCTGTATGATGCGATCGAACGTTTGAATGATTATTGTTAGTTCAAAGCGACGAATGATTACCTCAAAAAAAAAATCGGTGAAACAAAAAAATATATAATAATATTTAGAAAAAAAAAAAATGTACAATCATGTCACCGTATCGATTTCTCATTTGATCATATAAATATCTGGTAATCCTTCGCGTTTTATCGGTTAGAAAAACAAAAAAACAAAAAAAAAGAAACAATCATTCGATTCCCTAAACTAAAAGCCCCCACCGCCCGAGCTAATCAATGCTTTTTTTTTGTTTTTATTTTTCGGGGGGATTCTAAAAAACTCCCCGATTCAGGGACGTACTTCAACTGCATAATGTTCATGGTGGCGAGCAGTGTCGTCCTTACGGTCGTTGTCCTAAACTATCATCACAGAACGGCAGATATTCACGAGATGCCTCAATGGGTGGGTAGCCGATTGTATATTTCCCGACAAGGATAATAAATCGGGATTTAAATCGTGTTGAAGGATAAATTATAATTTTATAATCCTGAATTAATACGACAGATAAAAACAGTCCTTCTTCAATGGCTTCCATGGATCCTTGGCATGAGTCGACCGGGTAAAAAGATCACAAGGAAAACGATACTGATGAGCAATCGGATGAAGGAATTGGAGCTGCAGGAAAGAAGCAGTAAAAGTCTTCTAGCCAACGTCTTGGACATCGATGATGATTTTAGACACGGAAATAGCGCAGCTGCTAACCCATCAGCTGGTTACATACGGTAATTATGGACTCCGATTATATAATTAATAATTTATAATATTGATCAGATTTTTCTTTTTTTTTTTTTTTTCATTAATATTAATCCATGATAAGCGATCGCGATTTATTCGTCATTAAAAGTCCGGTAAGAGAAGGATTTTGGTAGCAGGTCGGCGTACGGTACACCCTTGTCTGGACGACCGGCGACAGTCGAGGAAACATCAGCTTCTCTTCCGCTTAGTGGTACACGAAGAGAATTGCAAACGATTCTTAAGGAACTACAGTTTATAACGAATCGTATGAAGAAGGCTGACGAGGAAGCGGAGCTAATCAGCGATTGGAAATTCGCTGCCATGGTCGTCGACAGGTATATTATATGAAAATTTTTACCTCATTCTTTCTGTTTCTCGGAATTTCAAATTTCTTTATTTTCTTTAATTTTTTTTCTTTTGTCTACAGGTTTTGTCTGATCATATTTACGATGTTTACCGTAATCGCCACAGTCGCCGTGCTATTATCGGCGCCTCACATCATAGTCCAGTAGTAGACTGCCCAAGCCCAGCCACCGAATGACACCACGGACGAAACGATCGTCGACACCTCGTCTTGGTCGTAGGTTGGTACCAAAAAGTGAAAAAAAGTCAATTTTTTTTTTTTCTTTTTTTTTTTATAGCAGTATACATCCCCTCGTTGTATTTTATAGGATCGTATTTCCCGACCGAGAATGGGGTGCATCGTCTTTGATGTTCGTGTTTGAACGGGGGCGACCTTTAACTGGCAGCCTGACCTGAAATTGGACGAATAATATAAAAGGGGAAAATAATAATCTACAAGAAGAAAAACATCGACACGCGTAATAATAATAATAATAATAAAAATAATAATAATAATAAAAAAAGCAGAAGAAAACATAAAGAAAAATACCTACTACAAGCAACAAGTTGTTCACGCACCTCGTATACTGTGAAGAGAAAAGGAAATATCAAGAAAAAAGAAAGAAGAATAAGAAAAGTATACGAGATACTTTGCACACCTCAGCACCCCCACGCCTCTATAAACCACCCAGAAAGACGATTTTACTGATCTTTCTGATATCTTTCTCTCCTCGCTATATCCTCGATCTTTTCGCTCCCCATATAGTATATACAAGGGTCCTCGGAACCCGTCTATTCGAACTCTAATTCCTGTCGATATATTCCTAGCGATTTATTTATACTTCTTGTCGAGTTTGTGCATTATGGATACTCGACAAATTCGAGAAAGGTGATTATGGTATATAGGTACCTTGAATTTCAAAATGATAGAAAAAAATGTCTCATATGTTATACATAATTGTGCCCTATATGTATGTTTTATCAAGAACGAAGACTCCAAGATCAAGATGTGTACCCTAGTATAATTTCTAGGAACGTTAACAACGCCGAGAGCAACCCCCAGTCCTGAGTCGTAAGTTTAAACCATATATACGTATAAATTGACAAGATTTGAAAAGATATTTGTCGTTTTTTAATTATTTTTTTTCTCTTTTCTTCTCTTTTGATAATTATCACTATATTGTTAATGAATTATTATCGTCGAGGATCGGTTCTTGTCGTTGTTAACGCGTCTAATTAATATGATTAGTTAATACATTATAAAAGACAAAAAACAAAAAGGGAAAAAAAAACTCCCGTTTCTCACGAGCTTTCTATCTTATAAATTATATGCCTGCCTAGATATGTATATCTATGTATGTATAACGCAAACATATACTTATATATTTATTATATGTATATATAAGTATATAGTTGTGTATACGCCACGCTGCTATAGTCCGTATCTTGAACGCACCCATCCTGCACCCACCCCAACGATCCAAGTCCAAATATCCACGCGCACTTGTACTGTATATACCTATAGGTAATGTTGAAATGACATTTAGGTATATACCTGAATTTATTCCAAAATTATATGGTAAAACAAGTAAAGAAAGAAACAAAATCAATCTAATAACAATACTAATAATTTAGCAGTGAACAATGTTTATGCGCACACGTAGTCGATGCAAAACCCTTTTCCACCGGTGTTTTATCTCATTGTTGGTCATACGTATTGACCCCTGAGAATCGGGGCGTTTCATGGGACTCAGGGGTTAATATTAAAACCACGCTGTTGTATAGAACAGAGGGGCGAAAAAAAAAAGAATGAAAATAAATAACAAGCTTACAATTAAAATTAGGCCGATTTCAGGTTTAGGATATATACGTAGAGCGCTTTATCGATAAAGGCTCGCCTCCGTAATCAATTGTCATACGTCGCTGTTTTTTCGATTTCTGCTTATTTTTTTTTTACTAGATAAGATTCATCGGTCGTGGATTGTCACTTGTGAATCGGGATTCGTAAATTTTATCGTTAATATATATATATACGAATCTAAGGATATAAAGTATATAACGAAGAATCTAATTGAGAATGGAAATGAAAGGAAGAAATAAAAATAAAATGAAGAAAAAAAAAAAAATGGAAAGGATAACCTTATTCTATAGGATTTCGGCACAAGGATCGATGAATCTTTTATAGTATATAATATATATATATATATATATATGAACATTATAGGCGAAAAATAAAATGTGCTGGGCTTAGGGCATTCATTTCAGTTATCATTTTTTGGGGAGAAAAGATGAGATGATATAATATATAGTTATACCAATTTAGCTAATTGAATATATAAATGAAAGAAATAATAAGAAAGCGAAAAGAGAAGTTGATATACTCTAATAGTTTGAAATATCGGGGAGAATGGATATAATTATATACTAACATATACCTATAATAAGGCGGGTGATAATTATGAAAAATAAATAAATTAATAAAATAAAATAAAATAAAATAAAGTATATATATATATAAATAATATATAATTGCGCGCGGGATGAGAGAGAGAGAGAAAACAAACAAAAAATTGAATTCAAGTGTTCTGATATAATATTATACATGTATATGCGAGAAGAAAAAAAAGGATGAAAAGAAAAATTAAAAAAAAAAAAGAAGACAAAATTTTACTCGATCGTATATATGGGAAATTCCACGTCAACTGTCGTGGGGTTGGTGGGTCGCATTTTTTGTTTCCGGGCAAAACTATTTCATCCTATTATAGGTTCCACCAAAAGTATTTCCCCAAATTTTCAGGCCAAAATATTGCTCCTACCGTTTTTTACGGCCAATTTTCGGTTTTTGGGCTCTCTTTCAATTTCTTGGCTTTTTTTCTTATACAGGGTGCCTGGGAAGTATTCTAGGCCAGAAAAATTTTCAAAATACATGTAATCGATGTAAAATTTCCCGAGGAATCGATTCCCGTCGCCAGAATTGATCTAGGATGCTTCCTTTTGCCACAATTTCGAAAAAAACTGTTTTTTTTTTAAGTGCTTATAACTCGGGTGGATCAATTTTTGAAATTTTCTGCCTGGGCGCAAAATGTTCCGTTTTCAGTCTACTTTCAGGGCCTTTCAACTTTGCCGTGTGTATTAGGTACCCAAAAACGGTAAAAACTGCCAATAATGGTCGAAAATGGCGAAAAAAGCTCAGAACAGCCAACTAGGTTGGCAAATGTGTACCTAGACTTGTAAGGATTCACTCGTATTTATGGCTAGTAACAAAGGGTGATGCCCAAATATTTCCGATACCTCATAAAACTGTCAAGGGATTTCAACACAGCCCGTTAGAGGTCAATATCCACCTAATAGGTCAGTCCGGCGTATTCGATCATTTTCTCTGCACGCATTTGATAATTTTGACATTCCCGCGCGTTACTATAGTTGATGGTACATTTTTCTTGGGTGAACCTGTAGGTTTGAATTTGGCGCGCCCAGTTACCACATGTAACGTGGGCGCCATAGGGGGCGCTACATAAAGGATCTTTTCACTGTTTGGAGCCGAGTTTGGTTACGCTTCATTCAGTACACGAAGGTACATACATTAGACTGGGCCAAAAAAATTAATTATTTTTTTTTTTTTAATGGTACCTCGAAAATATCATTCAGCATGACAAAAAAACAATTTCGTGAAAGTTTGAGCCCTTAATATTAATTTTAAGAGGTCTCTCATCGCTATTTTTGATTTTTATTCATAATTTGATGTTTTACGCTAGAACTGTCAAAACACTGAAGTGGAAGAATTTATTTTCGCTTATTTCTATATAAAATTTGTCTAGGTACACATTTGCCAACCTAGTTGGCTGTTCTGAGCTTTTTTCGCCATTTTCGACCATTTTTGGCAGTTTTTACCGTTTTTGGGTACCCAAAACCAAAATACACACGGCAAAGTTGAAAGGCCCTGAAAGAAGACTGAAAACGGAACATTTTGCGCCCAGGCAGAAAATTTCAAAAATTGATCCACCCGAGTTATAAGCACTTAAAAAAAAAAACAGTTTTTTCGAAATTGTGGCAAAAGGAAGCATCCTAGATCAATTCTGGCGACGGGGATCGATTCCTCGGGAAATTTTACATCGATTACATGTATTTTGAAAATTTTTCTGGCCTAGAATACTTCCCTGGCACCCTGTATAAGAAAAAAAGCCAAGAAATTGAAAGAGAGCCCAAAAACCGAAAATTGGCCGTAAAAAACGGTAGGAGCAATATTTTGGCCTGAAAATTTGGGGAAACACTTTTGGTGGAACCTATAATAGGATGAAATAGTTTTGCCCGGAAGCAAAAAATGCGACCCACCAACCCCACGACAGTTGACGTGGAATTTCCCATATATGAAATCATATAATTTGTATATGGGAAATTCCACGTCAACTGTCGTGGGGTTGGTGGGTCGCATTTTTTGTTTCCGGGCAAAACTATTTCATCCTATTATAGGTTCCACCAAAAGTGTTTCCCCAAATTTTCAGGCCAAAATATTGCTCCTACCGTTTTTTACGGCCAATTTTCGGTTTTTGGGCTCTCTTTCAATTTCTTGGCTTTTTTTCTTATACAGGGTGCCAGGGAAGTATTCTAGGCCAGAAAAATTTTCAAAATACATGTAATCGATGTAAAATTTCCCGAGGAATCGATTCCCGTCGCCAGAATTGATCTAGGATGCTTCCTTTTGCCACAATTTCGAAAAAAACTGTTTTTTTTTTAAGTGCTTATAACTCGGGTGGATCAATTTTAGAAATTTTCTGCCTGGGCGCAAAATGTTCCGTTTTCAGTCTACTTTCAGGACCTTTCAACTTTGCCGTGTGTATTTTGGTTTTAGGTACCCAAAAACGGTAAAAACTGCCAATAATGGTCGAAAATGGCGAAAAAAGCTCAGAACAGCCAACTAGGTTGGCAAATGTGTACCTAGACTTGTAAGGATTCACTCGTATTTATGGCTAGTAACAAAGGGTGATGCCCAAATATTCCCGATACCTCATAAAACCGTCAAGGGATTTCAACACAGCCCGTTAGAGGTCAATATCCACCTAATAGGTCAGTCCGGCGTATTCGATCATTTTCTCTGCACGCATTTGATAATTTTGACATTCCCGCGCGTTACTATAGTTGATGGTACATTTTTCTTGGGTGAACCTGTAGGTTTGAATTTGGCGCGCCCAGTTACCACATGTAACGTGGGCGCCATAGGGGGCGCTACATAAAGGATCTTTTCACTGTTTGGAGCCGAGTTTGGTTACGCTTCATTCAGTACACGAAGGTACATACATTAGACTGGGCCAAAAAAATTGATTATTTTTTTTTTTTTTGAATGGTACCTCGAAAATATCATTCAGCATGACAAAAAAACAATTTCGTGAAAGTTTGAGCCCTTAATATTAATTTTAAGAGGTCTCTCATCGCTATTTTTGATTTTTATTCATAATTTGATGTTTTACGCTAGAACTGTCAAAACACTGAAGTGGAAGAATTTATTTTCGCTTATTTCTATATAAAATTTGTCTAGGTACACATTTGCCAACCTAGTTGGCTGTTCTGAGCTTTTTTCGCCATTTTCGACCATTTTTGGCAGTTTTTACCGTTTTTGGGTACCCAAAACCAAAATACACACGGCAAAGTTGAAAGGCCCTGAAAGTAGACTGAAAACGGAACATTTTGCGCCCAGGCAGAAAATTTCAAAAATTGATCCACCCGAGTTATAAGCACTTAAAAAAAAACAGTTTTTTCGAAATTGTGGCAAAAGGAAGCATCCTAGATCAATTCTGGCGACGGGGATCGATTCCTCGGGAAATTTTACATCGATTACATGTATTTTGAAAATTTTTCTGGCCTAGAATACTTCCCTGGCACCCTGTATAAGAAAAAAAGCCAAGAAATTGAAAGAGAGCCCAAAAACCGAAAATTGGCCGTAAAAAACGGTAGGAGCAATATTTTGGCCTGAAAATTTAGGGAAACACTTTTGGTGGAACCTATAATAGGATGAAATAGTTTTGCCCGGAAACAAAAAATGCGACCCACCAACCCCACGACAGTTGACGTGGAATTTCCCATATATTAGATGAAAATGAAAATTATTCGACGTAATAATAGGAGTAATAATAATAATATAAATAATAATAATAATAGAAGGAAGAAAAAAAAAAAAAAAGAACAAAAAAAAAAATCCAACACACTTACTATATATACCATAATATAACCAAAATCGTAGCTCATATATAATTAATTTAGGGTATTAAATTGATAACAAATTGACGGCAGTGTTAAATAACGCGATAAATATTATATACCAGACAACGGTAACACGTTTTAGCAAACGAAAAGAGGCAAGAAAAAAAAAATTCAAAATTCAAAATTCAAAATTAAATGAAAAAAAAAAGAAAATAAATTCATCACATAATATACAGTATCCTAAAATCGTAATATGTTAATAATCGCAATCTGTAATTATCGTTATCACATTCGCGACCTGACGTATATATATGCATATAATATATATGTATGTATATCGTTGCGCTCGAGCGTACGAAATGAATTTTCTTCCATATGTAGATTATGCGCGTAGTGATTTTCGGCAAAAAATTTATACATATATTGTACTATGTTCATATAATATAGTATAAACATTATAAGTTAATATTATACATAAATATATGCGCGAAAGTCAAATCTGGTATCTGACTACAGTATTTGCGACAATTAATTATCATTTCTTTATCGAGAGTATAATAATAACGTGATTGATATCGATTGATCAATGAACGGGGCTTCTATCGAATAAGGTAAGAATACTACATGCGTGACAAATGTTGATTTCGCGGTAATAAACTTTTATTTCACTCATCGGTTATTATAGATTAATCAAAATTACTATATTTCATACTCGTGCGTGTAATGACACGTATGTGTATGGGGTAATTGATTATACGAAAATGATAAAACTTAAATTTAATAAAATAGGCTGACTGTTTGACATAAAAAAAAGAAAATAAAAGAAAAAAAAAAAACCGAAAGCGTGTAAAGAGTGTTGATATTTAAAAAAAGAATTATGTATATCTATATATATTATTTATACATATAATAATATATATATATACATAATATATATATATTATATATACATACAAATTAAACGTACCGCGTAGTGGTGCGGATATATAAAAAAAAAAAAAAAAAATTTGTACATGTAAACATCCACACCTAAAATGCCTCCCAATTAAACCTGTAAGTGTAAAAATTTTAAAGTTGAATTTTATAATTAATAATAATAATAATAATAATAATAATAATAAATATAAAACGTCACGATCTGCCATATAGTATATCGTTGTATATTATTAACGTTATCGTATACCTAGGTAAATATAATACCTATAGAGATATAATATAACTAATCATTGCGTCGTCATATTATATTTATTATTGAAATTAGCGAAATATTATAATATATTATTAAACGATAAAGAATCGCATAGCTGCAGCAGCCTTGCGCAATTATTGAACGATGATAAAATTGATATACCTTATACCCCATATATGATATATGATATATTATTAGTTAATCTCGATAATTTCGCGCGGGGGTGTAATCGCGATCGAACGTTTATTATCATTGTCGGAAAATGAAGATTAATAAAAAGTATAGCAAAGATTATAGAAAATGATGAATGATTTATTAATCGTATTATTATAATGTAAAAAAAAAAAAAAATACTCATGTTGATATACTTAATAATAATAATAATAATAATAATAATAATACTAAAAATAATATGATAACAAAATTAATAATATTAATGATAACAGAAATGGGAATATAGAAATGAATAATAAAATATACTTGTACATATTATATTATACATTATATACACACGCACGCAACTCGCACGCTCTTACACGCGCACGGGGAATATATATACCTATACCCATACTTGTACACATATACTGACATACACATATATTTGAACACAAATAATAGACGTAAAATTAAGAAATAAAAAATTACGTGCGCGGGTAGGCGCGTGTATGATATGTACCTATATTATTATATAGTAAAATATATTATAATTATAGGGTATTGTATAAATGAAATATAAAGAAATCGACTAAAATGAATAATATAAATAATGAGAGAAAAAAAAAAACAAAAAAAAAAAAATGAAAAAAATGAATTGACCGTTAAACTAATGGATAGTATGAACTGTTAATAAATTATAATATTGACTAATTAATTAATCAACTGAACACGAAGGAATTGAATTAGTGTACGCGGGGAACTCGTAGTCTGTCCCTTATATATCTTCGCATCTCTGTTCCTATTCTATGAAATACCGTTCGTTGTTGCATCGTTAATAAATAAACATATATACATATACATATATACATATACATATACATATAGATATAGATATATACCTACATATACATATATGATATGGATATATTATGTATATATGTATATGACTTTATATATATATATGTATATATATATGTAGGTAGGTATAATGAATATAAATGACATTATATAGATACGACAAACGCCAAAAGTCTAATTAAAGATATTAACGAATATAGCCAACCAGCCGCACGGTATGCTCAAAACATAGAGGAAAGTTTACTATAACTTACGTACTGCAATACTATTTACTGTAAATGCGCTCGTAGAGATATATACACCCACCCCATCCGTTCCCTCCCTTTATTCCCAAACCCCACCCGCCCCCCCGTCGCTGTATTATCACGTTGTTAATTATTCAAAAATAAAAGAATAAAAAAAATAAAAATAAAATAAAATAAAATAAAAAATAAAAAAAATTATTAAAAAAAAAAAAGAAAAAATTGAAAAAAATGACAAAAAAACAAAACTAAAAAAACTGAAAGAAGAAACGCGACTAAAAGAAGTATATAAATTAATTGAATAAAACTATAAAACTGAAATGAAATGAAAACTATAATAAAACTGTAAAGAAATTTTTAAGACAAAAAAAAAAAAATTACCCAAGTTAATTGCTATATACATATTATATAATACTATACACATATTATACATATATAATTATTTGTATATGGAACATTTCACGGGAATATAATCACCTTCTATAGCCATCACCATATCAGTTCGTTTAGAAAAAAATTTTTTAATTAGTTTATCGGGGATTTGGTCTTATATATAATAGCTATGTTTTTGAATTTTCGAACCTTTCTTATTTTTACAAATGAAAAAGTCTCATGGAAAAAAAGAACGAAAACAGCGCAGGCTCGCAGTGATTCACCTTGATAATTTCGTTCGAATAAATGAAGAAAAAAATTCTCCATGATGATGATAATGATGATTGAACTGGGGTGGTTTTGCTTCGGGCGAAATTTCCTATATACTGTAAATTACGACGTAGTTATATATATGGATAAAACAAACATACGTAAAAATTGAACCGGGTCGGACCACGATGCTATAAGCTGGCGAGACTCGAGTGTTTATACCTATATATATATACTATATATATACTCGAATTGCCGAACAACTAACAAATAATAAAATAAATTAAATAATAATAATAATAATAAATAATGAATAATGATAATATTAATAATAATAATAATAATAATAATAATGATGATAAACGATTAACGCGAAAATCCGCATCGGGTACAACATATTCCGAATAAATATACAATAAATACAAAGAATTTATGATAGCCGAAAGTTATATTATTATGTTAGATTAAACAAGTGAATAAACAAAATAGGTGCTTGCAGAGAGTCGATGGTATACATATATTAATTTTATTACATGTAATTTATACGTAGAAATGAAACGGTATTTAATCTTATTGAACGTGAAATATTTTCTTTGATTATATGAATTAATAATTTATTGTCATTCTGAAATTAGCGAATTGAAAATTTATAATTAGCAACTTGTATACGTTTAGTATAGAAATATGTATATTCTGTTGATGTGTAACCATCGATTCGTATGCGCAAGTGCACCTATACTATATACTATATTATGAATGAATGTATAACGACCGTTATCATTTTTATTCAAACTTTACACGAATTTTATCCAACAAATTTTACTATTGTATTATGTCTTTATTACGAAAAGATTTTTATCGTTCGTGGTTAATCCCTGAATATACCTACCCTCCTCGAGAAAAAAAAAAGAAAAAAGGAATAAACCTACGTACCCCACGCCTATATCCATGATATTACCTATACACCCAAATTAATATTCTGCAGCAGGTGTGGATGATACTGAGAAGAGAATTTTTTAAATCACTATCATACGGTGAAATTTATACCATATTCAATTATTATTCAAATACAAAAGATATGTATATTATAATATCTTGAGCTAGAAATAATTTCATTCTTCGTACACCCGAACGACGGAAAATTATTTCGTTAATAGCAGCTGTATATTCACTATCGGTAGTATCGCGCACTGTACCATCAAATCATCAAATTCAATGATAACAATAATGAGAAATAATCGATTATGATAACATCAATTGTTATACAACTACAAAATATGACATAGTCCGAATGAATTCCGCCGTTCGATGCGTGTACGTTGAACATTTACAACGGCTAATCGGTAGAGATGACCATTTTATCTATATTATACAACGTATAAAATATATGAAAGAATTTTAAACAATATTTTATACCTTTTGTTGTTGTTGTTGTTTTTTTTTTTTTTCTTTCTTTCTTTCGATTTCCAATACATACATTTTTTTATCGGTATATATGTATTTTCGAAAGTTATTATAAATTCGATGAAATGGTCAAGCTATATCTTGACGCCAAATTTAGCTGTACAACTGTCCCTTGTAAAGTATGTATTTACTTGTTATATTATTATTGAACATTGATCGAACAATTAAACACGGGGAATTATGATAATCACTTTTGTATTTTTACGTATATATATATATGAATCACACGATCTGTATAATTATATTTAATATATAATAAGATTTTAAAAAAAGAAAAACTGATAAAATAATTATATATATACATATATATAAATATATAATATAATTGCATAATTTTTCATACGAGTTTAGAAATATATAATAATAATAATAATAATAATAATAATAATAATAATAATAATAATAATAACAATATTAATAATAATAATAATAATAATAATAATCTACGTATACATACATATAACATATGTAACCAGCTATTCTGTAGATATATCTCTAAGTTTCAGCTAATATTATATTGCTGGTCTTGGCTATTATATATACATATATATAATTATATATATATATATATACACCATATACGACATATGTACGCGCGTAAGTTTAAATAAGTCGGTTCAAACGACCTTTTAATAGTTAATTATTTATTTATTATTACCAACGATCGAAACATCGTCGTAACGATGAGTACCCACTTACTTAGTGCAGATCAGTGATCATTTGGTCAGTGATCACTGATGCAGTCCTTTATCCTATTGTCGATCCTTCATCCTATCAATATCCTCAATATATCTTCGACACCTTCCTTCATATTACCTGACATCCTTATAGCGGCAGAAAAGATCATTAAAATTTCAATACATTCTTATACAATTAGATGTACCTAACTTATTTTGGAAGCTGATATAGAAAATTAGAAAATCTGTAATATTGTACTTGAATAATTCAATTGTTTGAAGATTTCTTCATTGCTGGCAAATCGCACAGTTATCTGTTCGGTTGTAAAGCTTAGTCATAGACTGTCGGGTAGTGGTGTGAAAATTTAATCATTAGACTTACAGGTACGTCAAGTCTTTAATCAATTTTCAAGCCATTATAATGCCGAAAGATTTCTATTTCGTGAACTATAATATTGAAATTGAAAAAAAATAAAATAAATTGATTCTATCAAATGATTGTAGAACTCATCGTATTCGAGGAATTTTCTTAATTATTTTTTACTTCTGATCGCTGCTCGCCGCAAACCGATCTACTTATCATACTTTCCTACGTACTTATGCCAGCTATGTAACCTCGTTACCCTGCAGCCTATCCTAGTGCTCGTTTCGAAATCTTAAACAGCACTTATGTCTCATATTCGTAGTATTAGTCTTTAGTATATATTATACGCTCTTCGGACTGACTCGAGCCTCGCGTCGATCATCGAAGTCCTCTGTAATATCAACCCTGAATGAGTATCGGAAGGTGAAGAAGCTCGCATTGGTTTCTTTTCTTCTTACATTTGCATTTGTATTTGCTTTTATCAAGCCTCGTAAAGACCAGCAGCTGTGTATTGATAAATTGCAATGATTTATACTTGAGAGGATATACATTATGCACAGATGTATATCTATTGTATCTATGTTAATAAATCGAGGCAAGGCTCGAGTTCAGCTGGATCAATAATCGTTGTAGACTCTCTACGAAATTAACTTCTCTGTATTAACTTTCTCTAGCGTGTCTCTAGCGTGTTGTACCTATTGAGAAAATGTAGCGTCTTTTAGGATTTATAAGAGAATGATTGAAGAATAAGAATTGAATACGATCCTTCATTTCCATCCTTATCCATACGACCCCATTATTTCATCAACTGTGAACAAATATTATGGTAATGCTGCACACTATTATTGTAGGGCCTAAGTATCACCTGCATTTATTCTTGTCAGATTATGTACACGTCTGTCCAAATAAATACCAAACGTTTAAGAAATTTTTTACATTTATGTATTACCCTCATCCCGAATAATTAGTGATAATAATTAATGATAAGTCCAACGATACGGGGAATTCATACGACTCTCGCTTAGCTGTTTGCGGCAAAAGTAATTAATTAATTCATCAATGAGAGAGCGGAGGCTACATATATTTCAGTAAATAGTAAGGATGAAGCGGAGTACAGGGTAGAAAATGGTATCGGCATCTCGCAGCTGAACTGCCGAATTATTTTTGCCGCAAGTATCAGTACGCCTACTTATAGGCAACTTTATCTGCAAGACTGGCGTGCGGGTGTTAGTCAATTAGGCGTACCGATGTTTTCACGAAAATTAGTTCGCGGGTTGACCGCGAGATGGCGGTAGCAGATAGGACCCCGTTGGCGGAACACTGACCTAGGATAAGAGCACCTGTCGTGGGATCAGTAGCCTTCGGTACGTCAAGCAGTACGTATAGGGTAGTGTGAACGCACATGAAACATCATAATAGAAATACTTCGACTACTGAGAAGTGATCGTATAATTGACAATGTACTCATTGACAACATTGGATCCTTGTCTAGATGTTTAGTAATGATTAAGAGCGATATTTTTTTTTGTATTGATTGATAGTGGTAGAATAACACTCCTCCTTCTGTTATAGTTGGATAAACTTTCATCACAGTCCAAACGCCGCCCCGAGAACGGGAATCTGTACCAATTGGAGATTGAGACGATTGAACGAATGTATTTATTCAGTTGGCTTGAAAAAATTTGTTGTATTAGCTAGTATGTGTATTATTTCAATACTTGTATTGCGATGAGTGAATATTTATTTTTTTAAAATAGTTACAAATTGTACTTGAGTTCACCAATAAGTAACATTGTATCAATTTTGTATCAATAAATTTACAAACGAAACAATAATTAATTGCTTCATTATTTTCCAATTACCTCTCTCAAAAATCGCTAGTATAAATAAATTTATGGACATGCATTAAGACAGGTATGCATGTCTATATCAATACACGTATCTTTTTTCCCGCCGAAAATTTCAGCACACCTCCTCTGATCAGATGTTCTCCTGATACCAATTGCATTTTTTTGACTCGTTCGATTTTTCAACTCCACTTCCAATGACACTAGTATAAATGAATATATAGACGTGGATAAAGCTACGTATGCATGCCTATATCTGTATATCAAAATTTTCAGCACACCTCCTCGGGTCAGATGTTCTCCTGATACCAGGAGCAGAAATTTTGCGAGTTAAAATGCTTCTAACTCCGCAAATAGCTAGTATAAGTTAACTATAGGTATAGACAGGTATAGAGAGACGTGTGAATGAATCAATCAATAGGCATATCCTTTTTCGGCACACCTCCTCAGCTGAGATGTTCTCCTGATACCAGGAGCAGAAATTTTGCGAGTTAAAATGCTTCTAACTCCACAAATCGCTACTATAAGTTAACTATAGGTATAGAGAGGTATAGAGAGACGTATGAATGAATGAATCAATAGGCATATCCTTTTTCGGCACACCTCCTTGGGTCAGATGTTCTCCTGATACCAGGAGCAGAAATTTTGCGAGTTAAAATGCTTCTAACTCCACAAATCGCTACTATAAGTTAACTATAGGTATAGAGAGGTATAGAGAGAC
Source organism: Rhogogaster chlorosoma (assembly GCA_944452935.1). Taxonomy (NCBI): domain Eukaryota; kingdom Metazoa; phylum Arthropoda; class Insecta; order Hymenoptera; family Tenthredinidae; genus Rhogogaster; species Rhogogaster chlorosoma. The sequence goes on along the minus strand of OX101803.1, from coordinate 22,243,567 downwards.
GTATGAATGAATGAATCAATAGGCATATCCTTTTTCAGCACACCTCCTTGGGTCAGATGTTCTCCTGATACCAGGAGCAGAAATTTTGCGAGTTAAAATGCTTCTAACTCCGCAAATCGCTAGTCTAAGTTAACTATAGGTATAGAGAGGTATAGAGAGTCGTATGAATGAATGAATCAATAGGCATATCCTTTTTCGGCACACCTCCTTGGGTCAGATGTTCTCCTGATACCAGGAGCAGAAATTTTGCGAGTTAAAATGCTTCTAACTCCACAAATCGCTACTATAAGTTAACTATAGGTATAGAGAGGTATAGAGAGACGTATGAATGAATGAATCAATAGGCATATCCTTTTTCAGCACACCTCCTTGGGTCAGATGTTCTCCTGATACCAGGAGCAGAAATTTTGCGAGTTAAAATGCTTCTAACTCCGCAAATCGCTAGTCTAAGTTAACTATAGGTATAGAGAGGTATAGAGAGTCGTATGAATGAATGAATCAATAGGCATATCCTTTTTCGGCACACCTCCTTGGGTCAGATGTTCTCCTGATACCAGGAGCAGAAATTTTGCGAGTTAAAATGCTTCTAACTCCGCAAATCGCTACTATAAGTTAACTATAGGTATAGAGAGGTATAGAGAGACGTATGAATGAATGAATCAATAGGCATATCCTTTTTCGGCACACCTCCTTGGGTCAGATGTTCTCCTGATACCAGGAGCAGAAATTTTGCGAGTTAAAATGCTTCTAACTCCGCAAATCGCTAGTCTAAGTTAACTATAGGTATAGAGAGGTATAGAGAGACGTATGAATGAATGAATCAATAGGCATATCCTTTTTCGGCACACCTCCTCGGGTCAGATGTTCTCCTGATACCAGGAGCAGAAATTTTGCGAGTTAAAATCCTTCTAACTCCGAAAAACGCTAGTATTAATGAATTATAGGTATAGAGAAGCATAGAGAGAGGTATGAATGAATGAATCAATACACATAGCTTTTTTCGGCACGTGGTAGTGGATGCTCTTGCTATCTCGCGTTCAGAGGAGCGAACTAATTTTGCCTCAAAAATCTGGGCGCCTAACCATAGTCAACCTGCATGCCATTCGTGTGAGTATCAAATTTATTGCCTAGCATCAGGCGCTAATATATGCATACTTGTCTTCATGCAAGTCTATATGTATATTTCTTTATGCTAGCGCCATTCGGAGTTGAAAAGTGGAGCAATTTAAAAATCGAGCGAGTCGAAAGATGCTCCTGATATCAGGAGAACATTCGTCACAAGGAGGTGTTCTGGAATTTTTCGAAACGAAGGACGTAGGGTCGGAAAGGTAAAAAGTAAAGAAGCAATTCATCGTTAATATATCTGTGAATTTATTATTAGCATGTATACAAGATTATGTATTGTCAAAGATATGTATAATTTATAATTGTTTCTCAAAAATAAATATGTAGTAGATTTTCAGTCCTGAAAAAAGGATCCTTGTTGTACGGAGATACTTGTATTTCGATAGAAGTTCATTCAACTGTAACAGAAAGAGGAGTGTTAGATATAATACCGCTATCATTCTGTAATCTACTCAAAACACTAGACAATAAACATCTTTTTCCGTCATCAACTACATCGTCTAGTTTGTGATAACTTATCTGAATTCAGACTATTTCTTCCGCGATATCTGTCGTTAACGTGTCCCCCATCCGCGATAGGGACACCCACTCCAAGTCAAGATTGACGCGTGTCCTTGCCCCCCCAATGATGCTCTTCTCAAGTACGCGACACGTCCATTCGGTAAGTCTTGATTTCATTGAAACCAGTTTGTCACGTGGACGGCTTTCTGCTGCGACTTCGTTTCTCGAAGATGATTCACTTTCTGGGGACAAGGAAAACCTTGTATTGTTCGTTTCATTTTTATCATAATATAAACCTCAATGCTAACAATCATTCCCGGAGATATTTTCCGATTTACCTGCAATTTGATACAGGGATAACCTCAAGTCACAGGTTTGAACGTTCACAATCAGCCGGTTTTGCGATAGCGAATCTTCGCCTGAAACAGTGTTGGAACAACCCAACTTGTATTTAAGAGGGGGATTTGTGTTGGGATGTAGGGAAGTGGCAATCAGGTATAGACTTTGATGAACTTGAAAACTTTATTAGAGAGAAGATTACGAACACAAAAATATATCGGGTCTGAAAAAGGGAAAAGGATATTCATATACGTGTTTTAATATTTTCCAATGGTCTTCCTCCTCGAGCTAATTCTCATCTAAAGATGAACCTCTTCTATCAGTGGAGCAGCGACTTTTGCCAATAATGGTCGCTCACGACAAGAATTTACTGTTTTGTTTAAGTCGCGGACTGATACGATCTACCGCAACTTCCTTTTTGTAAGAGAGCTAGAAAATTTTTTAATCGTCAATTTCTATAAAAAGCTGTGACGTCCAGTTTTATATTGCTGTCAGTTCAACGGTAACCGTTTCTCAAGATGGTCGCACTTAAAAGTTCTTCCTTGGTCATTTTCTTGTCAACATTTTCCTCGGGGAGGACCGACACGAACAGACCCGGGACGCTATTTCCAATGAACGACAGCCTTCCCGTCACTGAAGGAAGACCATATCCTTCGGGGTCTGCATCTAACAATAAGTCAGACTACGATATTTCACCAAAGCTGACACACCCCATAGGTGACAGCAGACTCGACACAAAAATACCCCTATCCCTCTGCTGTCCTTTCGGAGAGGCCCGAAATCAGGGGAGCTGTGTATCAGATAATATCACAACCGAAATAGTGCATCAAATTGGCATTAGGATTAATGATTATGTCGATCGGATAGAGATTTCGAAGCAGAATTTCGAACTACTCTTTGAAGATCCCTGTGATTTCGATTGGATGGTACCATCCGTGTTGAACAATTTTGTGCTAGAAAATGAGTCAATACACAGCGCAGATTCTGGTCCAGAATCACGCTATGACGTTGAACATTACTGTTTATATCGGAATCCAGAGTCGGATGAGTATTTGGCGAGAGTATGTCAGCCGTTGTTAAAAAAATCCGTTGTGGTTATTTTTTTCGCGGTTATCATCCTTCTTCTAATGCTCGCAGTCTTCATCGTTTACTCTGTAATACCAGAACATAAAAATCTTCATGGAATGCTGTTTCGGTCTTACATAGCGACCTATGGATTAACAACAGCTGGTGTATTGGCAGGGGAATTCACAATTGAATCGAAGACTAATGTCTACTTGTACACTTTATCTGGTATGAATGCAAGTATGCTAGAAAAAAAATACCAAGCTTTCCCCTCGTTTTTTTAAGGCAGACATTATTCAGAACTGCTTTCATTGATTCATTTCGGAGTATTCATACTCTAACGCGTCGTGTATGTACGACACGAATTTTAGTTACAAATTGAAAGGAAGTGGGTGACTTCTGAACTTTTTTAACGACTTCGTTTCCAGATCTCACCGTACGTTTTGGTGCTGGGTCTTGCGTCGGTTGGCTAAACGCGATGAGTTTCAATATATGGCGTTCGTTTCGGTAAGTCACGAAACAATTTCTCGGTAATCATTTACCTAATTTTCATGTCAGATGATCGTATTCGAAAAAAATCTACGCATGTATGTGTGTAGCTATTTTTATGTTCAAATCGAACGACTTTTTCTTGCAGAAGCTTACGGCCCGTCAATTCTTACACTAAAGTACGCGAAAAACGAAAGTTCATTGCGTACGCTGTCTACGCATGGGGTGGTACTGCCACTACCATGGTGGTGATTCTCATTCCCGTTTACCACCTGCCTTACCTCCGCACTGAGGAACTTGGTGAGTTCATCAACGATGATCCATGATTTGTTCATTTGTTTTCAACCGTGGTCATGGGATTCGGTCAAGGCCCAAGTTCATTTGGAAATATTGATTGGGATTTTTCTTGGGATTTTTCCAAATCTTGGGTGTTCAGATTCCGTCATACGATCGAAAAACTCTCTCATATTCCTATTTTTATCAAAGAATAATTTTGCACACACATTTCAATCGTAGCCATGTAGCTTTAGCTTCGGCTTGCTTTACAGGGTACACCATAAGACTTTGGGCATCTGTGGGACTGCTTATGGCCGCGTATATTTCCAATACATTTTTTTTTATTTGGACGGCACTCGCAATCAGAAATCATAAAAAGGATACGGCTCATCTGATCAATGGTATGAATAGACACAACGAAATTGACGAGGAGTGGTAAGTTCTAACTGGAAACAGAATTTACATGAGTCTGAGAATGATTCATATAGAAATTATTTGTGAACGGATTGATTCGCAGATTAAATGGCAAAAAATTTTCTTCCTTGGCTTGAGAATTCAGTAATGTTTTGTATCGATCAATTTCAGGTTCAAATTGTACTTGAAATTGTTTGTACTCACGGGTAGTCACACAGTGATGTGGGTAATTTTTCTGGTGTGGCCGACGAGCATAAGTAACCATATACTTGCCCCGACAGAATTGATACAGGCTATTATGCTGTTTGTAATTTTCGTTTGGAAGGACAACATCAGACAGTCATTTCATCAGAGATTTCTCGAATTCATGACGGTACGATTTAGATCGGAATTACGTTCAGATTCTGAACGGTATGAACTCTGCACATCACGCACGTCAATCTGCGTATTTAAAATAATTATAAATAATTTATTCAACAGAGACTCCGTACCATCCCATCAATGCTATCGGACTCAATCATCGTCGCCAGACTTCTGGGTTTATTTCGAAATAAACGACAACTAAGTGAAGGAATTAAATAAAGAATAGTATATTTCAAAAGAGGATAAAGAAACTGTACAAATATCACCGACGTAACTGAGTACTTAGTATTGAAATCCGGATACTTGTAGACGAGGACGAGAGAATAAAAACAATTTTAATTTTGAGATATTATATTCCATAAATAAGTACTTCGTCGTTCACAGTTCACCTGAAATATTTGTAAAAATTATTATATCTCACTGATATGAGTAAGACGAAATAAAGATTGTATCATATTACGGTATAACGGTTTCACTGATGCGGGATCAGTTGAATTTACATCGACCTAGGCCCTTGATCCATGCATCTCTGTATGGCAAATACAGAATATGTTGCGAATATTTCGGTACTTGGATCACATTTTACAATGAAAAAAAAAATCATTATAAAAAAAAAATGAAGAGTTTGAGGATTAGAGCCTACAGCTTCACTATTGGTAGCGAAACAATCTAATAATGTTATCAGCATACAATCAAGTAACGTAAGTCGAGAGCTGATAGAATGTACCGCAATTTCCCTTTCGCGAGTCGAGGATAATGAAAAATTTTAATAATTAGCTGTGACAGAGTTTTATATTACTGTTAGTTTAACGGTAACCATTGCTGAAGATGGTTGCACTTCGGAGTTTTTCTTTGGTGATTTTCTTGTCAACTCTCTCATCAGGGAGGACTGACACGAGCAGGTCCGGGGCGCCATTTTCGACACACAACAGCTTCGACGTGAATAGAAGAATACCAGATTCTTTGGGGACTGCATCCAAGTCGGACTACGACATTTCGCCAAATCTGACGCACCCTATAGACGACAGCAGACTCGACAGCGCAGGCAGCACAAAAATACGCCTGAAGCTCTGCTGTCCTTCAGGAAAGGCCAGAAATCGGGGAAGCTGCGTGACAGATAACATCACAACCGAAATAGCGGCTCAAATCGATATTAGGATTATTGATTATGTCGATCGGATAGAGATCTCGAAGCAGAATTTCGAATTACTCTTTGAAGATCCCTGTGATTTTGATTGGATGGTACCATCCGTGTTGAACAATTTTGTGCTAGAAAATGGGTCAATACACAGCGCAGATTCTGGCCCAGAATCAGGCTATGACGTTGAACATTATTGTTTATATCGGAATCCAGAGTCGGATGAGTATTTGGCCAGAGTATGTCAGCCGTTGGCAAAAAAATCCATCTGGATTATTTTTTCCGCCGTTATCATCCTTCTTCTAATGCTCGCAGTCTTCATCGTTTACTCTGTAATACCAGAACATAAAAATCTTCATGGAATGCTGTTTCGGTCTTACATAGCGACCTATGGATTAACAACAGCTGGTGTATTGGCAGGGGAATTCACAATTGAATCGAAGACTAACGTCTACTTGTACACTTTATCTGGTATGAATACAAGTATGCAAGAAAAAAAAAATACCAATAGCTTTTCCCTCGTTTTTTACGCCAGCCAATATTATTAGAACTAATTATTTATTGACTCATTTCCGGGTATTTATACTCTAACGCATCGTGTATGTACTACACGAGTTTTAGTTACAAATTGAAAGGAAGTGGGTGACTCTTGAACTTTTCTAACGATTTCGTTTCCAGAGCTCACCGTACGTTTCGGCGCTGGGTCTTGCGTCGGTTGGCTAAACGCGATGAGTTTCAATATATGGCGTTCGTTTCGGTAAGTCACGAAACAATTTCTCGGTAATCATTTACCTAATTTTCATGTCAGATGATCGTATTCGAAAAAAATCTACGCATGTATGTGTGTAGCTATTTTTATGTTCAAATCGAACGACTTTCTCTTGCAGAAGCTTACGGCCCGTCAATTCTTACACTAAAGTACGCGAAAAACGAAAGTTCATTGCGTACGCTGTTTACGCATGGGGTGGCACTGCCACTACCATGGTGGTGATTTTCATTCCTGTTTACCACCTGCCTTACCTCCACCATGAGGAACTTGGTGAGTTCATCAACGATGATCCATGATTTGTTCATTTGTTTTCAACCATGGTCATGGGATTCGGTCAAGGCCCAAGTTCATTTGGAAATATTGATTGGGATTTTTCTTGGGATTTTTCCAAATCCTGGGTGTTCAGATTTCGTCATACGATCGAAAAACTCTCTCATATTCCTATTTTTATCAAAGAATAATTTTGCACACACATTTTAATCGCAGCCATGTAGCTTCAGCTTTGGCGTGCTTTACAGGGTACACCATAAGACTTTGTGCATCTGTGGGACTGCTTATGGCCGCGTATATTTCCAATACATTTTTTTTTATTTGGACGGCACTCGCAATCAGAAATCATAAAAAGGATACGGCTCATCTGATCAATGGTATGAATAGACACAACGAAATTGACGAGGAGTGGTAAGTTCTAACTGCAGGAAACAGAATTCACATGAATCTGCAGAGATTCATTCGTATCGAAATTATTTGTGAACGGATTGATTCGCAGATTAAATGGCAAACGAATTTCTCCCTTGGCTTGAGAATTCAGTAATGTTTTGTATCGGTCAATTTCAGGTTCAAAATGTATGTGAAATTGTTTGAACTAACCGGTAGTCACACAGTGATGTGGGCAATTTTTCTGGTGTGGCCGACGAACATAACTTACCATATACTTGCCCCGACAGAATTGATACAGGCTATTATGCTATTTGTAATTTTCGTTTGGAAGGACAACATCAGACAGTCATTTCATCAGAGATTTCTCGAATTCATGACGGTACGATTCAGATCAGAATTACGTTCAGATTCTGAACGGTATAAACTCTGCACATCACGCACGTCAATCGGCGTATTTAAAATAATTATAAATGATTTATTCAACAGAGACTCCGTACCATCCCATCAATGCTATCGGATTCAATCATCGTCACCAAACTTCTGGGTTTACTTCAAAATCAACGACAACTAAGTGAAGGAACTAAATGAAGAATAGTATATTTCAAAAGAGGATAAAAAAACTGTGCAAATATCACCGACTTAACTGAGTACTTAGTATTGAAATCCGGATACTTGTAGACGATAGAACGAGAGAATGAAAAAAAAATTTATTTTGAGATATTATATTCCAGAAACAAGTATTTCGTCGTTCACAGTTCACTTGAAATATTTGTAAAAGTTATTATATTTCACTGATATGAGTAAGACGAAATAAAGATTATATCATATTACGGTATAACGGTTTCACTGATGAGGGATCAGTTAAATTTATATCGACCTAGGCCCTTGATCCATGCATCTCTGTATGGCAAATACAGAATATGTTGCGAATATTTCAGTACTTGGATCACATTTTACAATAAAAAAAAATTATTATAAAAAAAAAGATGAAGTGTTTAAGGATTCGAGCTTGCAGCTTCACTTGGTAGAGAAAAAATCTAATAATGGTATCAGCGTACAATCGAGTAACGTGAGTCGAGAGCTGATAGGGTGTACCGCAATTTCCCCTTTCGCAAGTCGAGGATAATGAAAAATTTCAATAATTAGCTGTGACAGAGTTTTATATTACTGTTAGTTCAACGGTAACCATTGCTGAAGATGGTTGCACTTCAGAGTTTTTCTTTGGTGATTTTCTTGTCAACTCTCTCATCAGGGAGGACTGACACAAGCAGCTTCGACGTGAATAGAAGAATACCAGATTTTTCGGGGTCTGCATCTAAGTCAGACAACGACATTTCGCCAAATCTGACGCACCCTATAGACGACAGCAGACTCGACAGCGCAGGCAGCACAAAAATACGCTTGAAGCTCTGCTGTCCTTTAGGAAAGGCCAGGAATCGGGGAAGCTGCGTGACAGATAACATCACAACCGAAATAGTGGCTCAAATCGATATTAGGATTATTGATTATGTCGATCGGAGAGATGTTTTGAGGCAGAATTTTGAATTACTCTTTGAAGATCCCTGTGATTTCGATTGGATGGTACCATCTGTGTTGGACAATTGTGTGCTAGAAAACGGGTCGATAAGTAGTACAGATTTTGGCACAGAATCACGCTATGACGTTGAACATTACTGTTTATATCTGAATCCAGAGTCGAATGAGTATTCAGCCAGAGTATGTCATCCGTTCACAAGAAAATCCACCTGGAATATTTTTTGCGCCACTCTCGTCGTTTCCATAATGCTCACAGTCTTCATCGTCTACTCTATAATACCAGAACATAGAAATCTCCATGGAATGATATTTCGGTCTTACATAGGAACCTATGGTTTAGCAGCAGTTAGTGCATTGGCAATGCAATTCACAACTGAAACGAAAACCAATGTCTACCTATACAGTTTCTCTGGTATGGGTACAACTACGCAAGAAAAAAAAAGAAAGGAACTGGATCACTTTTCAACTTCTCTCACGATTTTTTTTTCACAGACATCACCGTACGCTATTCCGCTGGATCTTGTGCTGGCTGGCTAAACGCAATGAGCTTTAATGTATGGCGGTCGTTTCGGTAAGTTACAAAACATTATTTAGTTTTTTTTTTTTTTGTGAAATTATCGTATTCGAATAGAATAATTGTTGTGGGTATCTGTAGCTATTTTTATGATCAAATCGAACGTCCTTCTGTTACAGAAGCTTACGACCCGTAGATTTTTACGCTAAAAAACGCGAAAAACGAAAATTCATTGGGTACGCTGTTTACGCATGGGGAAGCCCTGTTGTTGCGCTGATGCTTCTCCTCATTCCTATTTATTACCTGCCATCCCTCTGCAACGAAGTACTTGGTGAGTTTATGAATTATTATTGATATTTTGTTGGTAGATGTTCTCAACAGCAGTCATGAGAATTCTTGCAGAATGAGAATGAGGGGATCCCTTAAAATTTTTCGAAAACCTGAGTATTTAGAATTTCTCATGCGATCGGGAATATTTCTCATATTCGATTCTCCTCAAACAATTTTTCACCCATATTTCAATGCCAGCCACGTAGCTCTAGCTTAGGCGATGCTTCACAGGGTACACGATAAAACTTTGGTATTGCGTGGAAGTGATCACCGCCGCATATGTTTCTAACACGATTCTTTATATTTGGACGGCACTCGCAATCAGACATCATAAACGGGATACGGCTCATCTGGTCGATGGCGTGAATAGACACAACGAAATCGACGAGCAGTGGTAAGTTCTGACTCAAAACAGAATTCATATGATTCTGGAAATGACTAAAAAAATAATTATTTCTCAACGGATTAGTTCGCAGATTACGTGGCGAAATATTTTCTTCTTGAACTTGAGAATTCAACGATGTTTTATATTCATCAATTTCAGGTTCAACTTGTATGTGAAATTGTTTTTATTAACGGGAGGTCACATAGCAATGTGGATCATTTTTCTGATCTGGCCGACGACCGCGACTACCCATATACTTGCCACGGTAGAATTGACACAGGCTATCGCGATATTTGTCATTTTCGTTTGGAAGGACAACATCAGACAGTCAGTTCGTCAGCGAATTCTCATATCTTGGACGGTGCGATTTAGACCAGTCGTTAAAATTCTGAATGGTGTGAACTCTACACACCTTGTCAATCTACGCATTTCTAATAATTATACATGATTTATCCAACAGAGGCTCCGAGAGGCTCAGAGGCTAGACGAGACACGATGCTGTCGGAATTAATCATCATTTCCGGGCTCTTGGGATTACTCAAAAATGCAAAACAACTAACTGAAAGAACTAAATCAAGAATACTATCCCAATGGAGAGTAAAGAAACGGTGCAAGTATCACCAACAATATGTGACTACTTAGTTTTCAAATCCTGATACTTATAGTCTAGAACGGAAGACTAGAATATATTTTTACTTATTATACCATTGATGTTTCATGTCGTAGTTCTACCCAGTGCAATAAATACGAAGCAAATGTTGATTATACCCCATAATAGTGTTAATGTAATTCAACAAACTTAAATCTAACATTTATCATTCCCATATTAACAGCGTAAAGTTGAAAATCGAAAAAGACCGCATAGATCTCAGGTTTCTTATTATTTAGGATATTTAGTGTGAAAGAAATTCGAACAGTTAATCTTAATGCAAAAAATATCATCCTGAAAAAAAATTAGAAAATTGATGCGACCTACAGATCTATTTACAAAGAAATCAGTCGGTCAGTCAGTTTCCAAAATGACGTCAGTATACAGAGAACGGAAATCATAAGTATTGTCGAGGAAAAATCCATACTATACTGGTAACCTCAAGATCCTATCAACAGCACAGAGTTGGTACGAAAAGTGTCCTTATTCCTAGAATAGGATGCGCTCACCGCAGTATCCTTTTCAGACAGAAAAGGTTATTTCTGATATCATTTTTATACCGACATGTCCGGAGTGGTTACTGCAATCAGTGTTCAATGTCAGTTATTCATAATATAAGCCAGGAGTCTCTCAGTTGAACAGCAATCATCGTTGGAAATGGTTGGCCATCAAAGTATTTTCGTGAGTTCAATTATTGCGCTGTATTTTCGGTTCGGGAACGCCGGGATTACTGCGACTGGAAAGCCATGGTCAACGAACGGAAGTGCAGACCACCTTTCAGCAACGAAACCAAATCTTTCGAGGCACAGAAATGAGTCGAGTTCCATTTGTCCACCGGAGACAACGAGGTCTACAAACGGCTCCTCGTCAAGTGTAAAAATGTGCTTATCGCTGTGTTGTCCTTTCACGGAATCTCGACACGGTGACAACTACGTTAAGAACAATGCGACTCCTGGCCGAATTAAAATCCGCGTGGGTAACAAGTATGAGGAAAAAGAGGTGTCCTTAAAAAATTTTCATCTAGTCACCCGTGACCCGTGCAATTTCGGATGGATGGTGCCGTCCGAGTTAAAAGACTTTTACGTGCTGCGTGACACTAGGTCGATCCATGCCGAAGATTCTGATAAAAAATCGCTCAGCTGGGACAATGAACATTATTGCCTGTTCCGAAATTCAAAGTCGTCTGATTACGTGGCTAAAGTGTGTCACTCGTTTGTACAGAAAGAATGGTGGCAAATTATTCTCGCGTTTATTTTCCTCCTCGTTATGTTCGCAATTTTGATCGCTTACGCCGTAGTACCCGAACTGAGAAATCTTCATGGAATGATATTTCGCTCTTACATAGCAACTTACATGGTTACTGCTGTGTGTGTATTGGCAGTTGAGTTCACAACCGAGATGACAACCACCGCCCGCTTGTACAACTTCTTCGGTAGGAAACTTGAACCAGAATTATCAAGAAACTAAAGAAACAAAAGTGCAAAATAATTTTCATGTGGATTACATAATGAGTTAACGAAAATTCTGCAACCGTAACAATCGGATTGTAACTAAATGCAAATTTTAGCAGCTATCAAATCGCTTACTGTTTTCAGAAACTGCTGGGCGCTGTTGCTGCGGTTCTTGTCTTCTTTGGTTGAACGTGATGAGTTTCAATATATGGCGAACGTTCCGGTGAGTTGATTAACGAATTTGCACGAAAAATTTCTCGTTCGAATAAAGACATACCTCCGAGAATCATCATGAAGTTTTGAAATAATTCCCGAAAATCCCAGATAGCATGAAACTGACATTTCTTTACCAAACGCCTCACAGAGATTTCATGTCCCAGTCCTATCCACCTGAAAGTTACGAGGCGTTTGATAGACAACTTCCAGTTTCGAGCTGTTTTGGTTGGATTGTATGTATTCGATCACGAAAAGATTTTTTTTTTCTTTTCAGCGATATACGATCCATTGATTGTAATTCGAAGAAACACGAAAAAGAAAAGTACACCTGGTATGCTGTTTACGCTTGGGGCGTTCCAGTCGTTGTTGTGGCGCCTGTGATAATTGGTACCTTATACATACCCTACTTTTGCAACGACATAAATGGTAAATTTGCATTTTCGTTCATTGGTGATATTTACAGAATAAATGATAAACTTTGATCCAAACGAAAGGTTCATTGTTTTTAATAATCCACCCCCACAGAGGTACATTATAGATTGAAAATATGGTCCGCCGGCGCGGTGATTGCCGTCCTTTACTCAAGTAACGTAATCTTGTTCATCTTGACGGCACGCGCGATCAAACAGCACAAAAAGGACAGAGCTCACCTATCAAATTCTATACAGAAACACCACGACACAGCTGAAAAGTGGTATGTTAAGATTTTGAAAAAAATTTAGACCAATCTGAGAACACCAGACGAGAAAATCACAATCAATGTTCTCAAACTGGTTCCTCTTTACATGACATAAAATTGTTCTTTACAAAAGACTCGTTCTCCTGAGCTCAGAATAATTTTGAAGTATATATCGATTCATTTCAGGTTCAACTTGCACTTGAAACTATTTTTGATAATGGGAAGTCACGTAATAGGGTGGGTCATTTGGCTGTTCTGGCCGACACGTGCAACTGCACATCTACTTGCTGTCCTAGAAGTGATACAGGCGATTCTCATATTTTTTGTTTTTGTTTGGAAGACCAACGTGAAACAGTCATTCTGCGAACAATTCAGATTACTTATAACTTCGAGAAATATAAACAAGTAAAGGGGGTCCCAAGGAGGTCTGCGGATTATCGATACATCTGAGAATCTACTGCACCAGCATCAATACAATATTATACTCACTGTCTATATTTTGTACAATTTTTAATCGTATCGTAAATTCTCTCTATTTACTTCTTGGCATACGAGTTATCATAACATATAAACCACATTTGTGATACAATAAAATACTATCTAATATGAATAATTTTACCACGACTAAGTTTATTCATTTGAGCCCGAAGATGCTTGAAATTCGGTGAAAGCTTATCGAACTGTAAGGATATCAGGAAAAAGTATATTCATAGATGTCAGGTTTGAATATTATTATCAATCGAAAATAATTCCAAAAATTAGACGACATGAATATTTTTTCCTGTATGAGTACGTTTTTTATTTCGTGACAAAGTATTTATGCTCGATGATGCCTGCCATAGTCGACGTCACGAAGACCACTGGCCCAACGACATTCGCAATTGCCTAAGATCAGTGACCTCACTCCGCCTTATTAAATGCAACCAGTTAGAATTGACAGTAATGTTATGTAAGTTGCATATAACAAGGTACACCTATTTTGCTATGAAAGTAGTTCGCTTGTTCGACGCAAAAACAAAGATTGCGGACGAATATTTGGACATTATTTGGATTAATGAACTAATTAATGTACAGTAAAGCATTATACTAATTCTCAGAATTCTTAAAATGCGCCAATTTCCACACCTCTACGAATATAATGAAAGGTTCATAGTTTTTTTTATCGGCATATTTGTGCAGCACGACTACTCTTCATTCATTCTTTAGGCGCGTACTATGGCTTCTCCGCATATTTGTGCAGCATCACTATCGTTTCATTCATAGAGTAGCGCTTCTCCGAAAAGGTAGTAAGCTTTTTACCCGCATATTTGTGCAGCACTACTATCTTACCACTCGTTCATTCATACGCGCCCAGTGCTCTCTATTTATCAACGGAGCAGCGGATCTGGGGGCAGGGCATCGAAACCAGCGATGTGTACAAACGAACGAACAATTAAAAGAACAACTCGAAGTTAATTTATCTGACAAATTAATTGGAAGGAGGATCGGAAGACGATGGATACTAAAAATACATACAACTATTCTTTTGTCACTTCAATATTTTTATACCGCAATCATCGACTGACCATATTCAATAGATAATGAGCGCGTAGTGCTACGGCCCTTGTTTAGGCATGAAAACATATTCCCACCGTCGCCAGGACTATCCCGAAGGATGCTTCACCCAGTTTATGGCTCAAAATATAATAAATATATATCTCTCTTCTATTTTCGGTAGTTTGGAGTGTAAAACTTGTCAGGGAGCTCTTTCCTAATTTCCTGAGTTTTCATTTTTCTGAGTGAGTTGTCTGTCACATTCAAGTCTCATTTACACGACCCGCATCCGTACCCTTCGACGCCAGGCAGGCCACTGACTTCGTGGCAGGTGTTCTTGAGGTAGGTTAGTGCTCGTCCTTGCTCGGCACGTGACGCTCACTAGTTGCTGGATGATATCGTCGTCTACTTAGATAGGAGACTAGCATGCGTGTTGCGTATAATAAGGCGTACCGATATTTAGGGTACGAGCTGCATAAATAATATGATAAGATGTAAGTACTATGTATAAACTTATGAATTATTTAAATTTTACTGATTCCCGTTTGCAGCAAGGAAAATTGATTGTTTAAAAGCGCGCTTTATATATTGAAATAACTCACTAGCGAATATAGTTGCGATTTAAACACAGTGCAGTGCAATTGTTAGACGTTACCTACAGCATCTCAGTTCCTAGGACAAAGATGCATTGGGGATCCTGTAAATTGTTTTCAGGTAGATAGATTGCGGATTGTTCACCATTCCAGCGAGTATTTTAATACTGAACTTATTTGGATTCGTCGATGTCGGATGTGTCACCTTGGACCTTGTCTGTAGATGTGGTTTTACACAAGTAACACGGATTGCCCCTGGATTGTTCATTCCGGTTTTCATCACATCTGAGTATCCCCTCTTCTCAGTTTGTCTACCGGCTGGGATTCCCGACTTTCATAACGTTGTAGTCCGACAGCAAACTCTTCGCCATTTGAACTTGATGCCCACATACGACTTTTAGCGCGCAACTGAACGATACTACCGCCATTTATATTTTAAGCTCCGTATTAAGCTTGCAGATCACGTTGTTCTTCATTGCCGTGTTATAAATTCATTGTTTGACGGTGTGGGTATACGTGGTTACTCTACGCTTTTATAAAAATAGCTTCATCTTTCAACGAAATTATAGTACCCAATAGTGTTTTCAACAATCTGGATACGAGATTCAAGCACGTGAGCTCATTTTTCTTTGCTCTAGCTAGGTAGTTTGAAAATGTCTTTTTTTTTTCTAACAAAAATCGCTAGCAAATACTTTCTGAAGTTCATAATTCTCATATTTTGCTTATTATTCAGCGCTAGACTTACACTAGGGGCATTCGGGCGGCAAATTTTCAGGGGTGGCAAAATTCGGAAGGGCCAGAAAAGAAATTTTCTTCGCGTTATCGAAAATGCTTTAAGAAGTTATCTTTGAAGATATCTTCAAATTGTAATAAATAAAATAATATTTTTCATTATGAAAAGTATGTTCAAAATTATGATTTCAGTGTCTCGAATTTTATAAATTGTTCCGCTGCAAAATTTGGAGATCACTATTTTCTGTATTCTCTCATACTGTCAGGATTGTGAAAAATGCATTTTTTGGCATTTAAATCCTAACGTTAAATCCTGCTCTGCTTGTTACGAATGTCAATATTCGAAAGTATAACTCAAATGGACGCTCATTAGGTCACTATAAATACTTGCCCACCTGTTTTAGAGAATATCGAAAAGATATCAGTTCTGACGATAGTTTTTAATGAAATGGATGTGAAATAGCGATTTCTGTTCTCATCGACGTACATCTCTAATGTTATAGCAGACATTAAGAAGCCGTGTTACGCAACGTTACCACAAAAGGCGTAAGAGTCCTGACTCGTAATAAACTATTGCATACATGTATCCGCAGCTTGATAGTACAGTACGCGTTTGACCGGTTCCCACGATAAACAATATTCGCACATCCTTATCAAGCAGGCTGTTGCAGTTTTAAACGAAAAAACTATTCTTCCAGGGACACGGTGACGATCTGTACTACCCTAACTTGCATTGAAAACCGAAGACTCGAATATTTTGCGTCAGTAGAACAAGAATCGTTTGAAAATATGGTTCCTCTTCAAAGAATTTTCGCGATGGCTCTTGCCTCGACATTTCTATTGGCAAAGATCAGCGGCGACGGGTCAAGAGAAGCATATCCAAGGAACGCCAGTGTTGATACGACCGAAGAGATGCGAAATTCTTCGACGTTAGTTGTAAAGTATATAGAAATACCTCCGCGGAATGAAACATCCTCCAGAAATGATGGAAGACTCGGGTTTCAATGCGGCTCTGGAAGGTGCTTATCGCTTTGCTGTTCTTCAGGAAAAGCGTACTTAGACGGGAACTGCATAGAGGATAACAAGACCTTCGGTATATTGCCGCAGATAGACACATCCGGGCAGGATATGCACTTGTTTACTGCCGATCCTTGCGATGTTAATTGGCTGTTATCTTCAGAGTTGCAAGATTTCAAGTTATTCGCAAACGGGACAATCTATGTTTCGAAATTTGCTGGAGGATCCCTCTTCGACGTTGAACATCACTGTCTGTTCCGAAGACCAAACTCCGCAGTGTATTGCGCGAAAGTCTGTTATCCATGGCTAAGAATACAATATTGGCAAATGAGTTGCTTGGTACTCGTCATTGCCATAATGCTCGTAATCTTCATCGGATATAGCGTGACTCCGGAGCTGAGAAATCTTCATGGAATGGTATTTCGCTCCTATCTGATCACCTATATCGGCACCCACATTTCTGTTTTGGGACAGCTGTTCACCGCTGATTCGAGAACCTACGCCTACTTATTCACCTTCTTTGGTACGATTTTAACAATTTTTTCACTGCATTCTGTATCCTTATCTGTAGACTTATAGAAAGTATCTGCATGCCTGTCTCTGATAGTAAAACCTTCCAGCCCTGAATATCATTCATGATTCTTTTTCAGTGTTCGCTTTACACTATAGCGCTGGCTGCTCTGCTCTTTGGTTCAATGTAATGTGTTTCGATATCTGGCGGACATTTCGGTGAGTTGTAGATAGTAGAATACTTTTTTTTTTTTATCATTCATGACGTGTCCATGCGAAATTGCTTAAGTGGACATACACCTGTGCCTAGATTTATTTCACCCAATTTCAGGAATTTCAGAAAGATCGTTGCTTTGTTTCAGTGGCCTGAGACCCATCGATGGAAAATCCAGGGACCATGAAAAAAAAAGGTTCATTTCCTACGCAATTTATGCCTGGGTATCCCCTGGCATTCTGCACGCAATAACGATGCTTGTTTATTTGTACCTGCCTTATTTCCGCCATTCAAAACTCAGTGAGTCTTGATCATTCATATATAGTATACTATATGAAAAATAAAATGAAAAATTCCAAAATTACGTAAGTAACTTATTTTTCTATTTTTACAGACGATAATCCTATGCTGTGGTGTTGTGTTGTATTACTTATCAGCGTCATTGTTTGCAACTCGATATTGTACTCCTTGACATTGTTCAAAATTAACAAGCACAAAAAGGACACTGCCGGTCTGAATAATGGAATGAAGCACCAGGACCAAACAGAAAATCAATGGTAAGCCAGAATGTGTAATTAGAGAATAAGTGATTGCGAAGATAGGCGGTAACGATCGCACTGCCGTTTTCTTCGTGAGCTTTTCCTTCCCTTAGGATGATAAATGAAATGAGGATTCTCACGAATTGTTTCAGGTTCGGTATACACATGAAACTCTTTGTGATAACAGGATGTCACACGCTCATGTGGGTGATTTGGGAACTGTGGCCAACATCCACAAATACTATCATAATGACGGTACTAGAAGTAGTACAGTGTATTCTACTATTCATTATGTTCACTTGGAAAGACAACGTCAAAAGATCATTTCGCGAACGATTTAACAATACGGTGTGTCGACTGCAGTCTACTTTTAGTACACTAAGCCATACGACGTCCACGAATCCATGTTAAACTGTTATCAATATCATTAAACCATAAGATAAGAAACTCTGATCATCTATGCTAAAGATATATCTGATAATTATACAACCACTGCCTCAAATACAAAAAATAAGTATCAATTATTTTTCATTTCTATATCCATATGTTCGAATAGATCCTATGTCCAGTTTATTAATAGTCAATGCGTATATTATGTAAGAATCAATACGTCGCGTTATATAAATACTCATGCGAATGCAGTTCTACTTGAATAACATGCGGGTCGTTCTTTGATTGTTCTTCTGGGTTTTTTCCACACGTAGCAATCCTCCTTTTCCCGCTAAACTTCTAGCTGGAATTCCCTCCTTAGGTATATATGTACATACATACCATCACGCCGTGTGAACTTCTCATTCGCATACGACATTCAACGAGCAGCTCGTCAAGCAGCTTGAGTAAATATAAATAATTCTTCTAGTGTCAAGGATACTGTCTCGCGAGTAATACTGCATTCACCGGAATTTGGATCTCTAAGTAAACGCTCTCGTAACATATCGAGGTAAAAAATGTAAGGAAGTAGTATAGCGGTGTTCTTTATCACCGTATTATAAAAATAAGCATCGATTTGTGGTGTGGAAGTCCGTGGTTTTTACTCATTCATCAAGAATTTCTTCGCATCTTAAACAACTTCGTAATTGTGGTTTCAACAATCTGAATCTGGAATTCGAGCAAGGTGAGTTGAATTTTGAAGAAAATTAACTATACAGATTCTTTCTAAGTAGATATTAGTTCTTGACACATGAAAATCGAAGAGTACCACAAGAACATTTCCCATGTATTTTAAATTGAGAATAAAAAATAGTTACGAGTAAACTAAATATTAACATCAAGAGCAAGTTCTTCAGAGTAATCAAAAAAAGAAATAGTCGGTTTATTCGGGATGTAAAGATGCCAAGGGATTGAAATTATTTCATATTATTGAAATCATTATGCTCTTTGAGCTCGAAGAGCGTTTATCGCTCTAACAGAACATGATTGCAGTTGCATAAACCTTGAGGCAATAGAAAAAAGAACATGAGCAACTATGCGGTGACCACTATGAGAATATAATCGTCATAAGTATAACATAACTTGGTATTGTTTTTTTTTTCCAATGATTTTAACGAATAGTTACATATCTATACTTAGAAGTGGAATTTACCGATATTCCTGTTTTTTCTTTTCATTTTTGGGTCTTCTGTGAAATATTTTTTAGCACTGCGATTGATAGGTATAAATAGTGCGTATACTTACGTCATCTTACCGCGAACACGACCGAGTCCTGCGAATCGTAATAAACTGTTGCATATATCTGCGACTCGATAAGCGTAGTACGCGGTTTCCGTTTTCCTAGATAAATGATATTCGCACACTATTATCAGGTTATAATAGTTGAAACAAAGAAACATTCTTCCAGAGGAACAGGGACGACTTGCACTGCCACAACTTGAACTCGAAACTAATCACCAAGATTTCTGTCAGCAGAAAAATGGATTCTCTTCGAAAACTTTTCGTAGTTAGTCTTTCCACGTCATTTCTGTTTGCTGAGATGAGCGTTAACGGGGCAGGAGAACCATATCCAACGAACGCCAGCGTTGGTCTGACTGAAGATGCACAAAACTCTTCGATGCTGGTTTTAAAATACAGAGAAATTTTTCCGCCAAATGAAACATCCTCCAGAGACGGCAAGGGACTCCACTTTCCATGCGACTCTAAAACTTGCTTATCGCTTTGCTGTGGTTCAGGAAAAGCGTACGTAGACGGAAACTGCATAGAAGATAATCGCACTTCTGGCTTCCTGCCGCAAACGAATGTACCCAGACAGGATATGCACTTCTTCACTGGCGACCCTTGCGATGTTAATTGGCTGTTATCTTCGGAGTTAGAAGAGTTCGACTTATTCGCAAACGGGACGGTCTATGCTCGACTTTACGACAGAGATTGGCTTTTCGGCTTTGAACGTTACTGCCTGTTCCGGAAACCAAACTCCACAGTGTATTTAGCGAAAGTCTGTTATCCTTGGATGGAAGTAGCGTATTGGATGATAATCCCTTTTATATTCGTCGTCGTCGTGATGCTCGCAATCTTCATCGGTTACAGCGTGACACCTGATTTAAAAAATCTTCATGGAAAGGTATTTCGCGCTTATTTGGCCACCTATATTTGCGCCCATCTTTCTACCGTGGCTCAGCAGTACACTGCTGGCTCGAACACCTACGCTTACCTATTCACCTTCTTTGGTAAGATTTCACTCAATTTTTTACCACACTTTCTTATCCACATTGATTTACTATTTTTCATCCTAGAATGTTCATTGTTAATTGTAGGTTTTAAAAAAGTATCTGTCTGCAGTGAAACCTTGACTGACTCCTAAATACCAGATTGATGATTTTTTTTCAGTAATCGCCTCACACTATGGCGCCGGTGCTTGTGCCCTTTGGTTCAACGTAATGTGCTTCAATATCTGGCGAACATTTCGGTGAGTTGTAGCATATTTTTTCTATTGAATATATATCGGATATCCATATCCAAAGTCTGCATTGACTATGATTTGAACGGGTATAAGAATGTGCATATCTCACGCAATTTTGGGAATTTCAAAGAATCGTTTCTCTCTTTCAGAGGCTTGAGGCCCACTGATGGGAAAATCAAAGAAAATGAAAGGAAAAAGTTCATTTATTATGCACTCTATGCCTGGCTAACCCCCGCCGTTCTTCATACAATTGCGGTACTTGTTACGTTCAATGTACCCTTCTTCCGCAAACGACCACTCCGTGAGTTTTGAGTATTATTTTATAATGAAATTAAGAAAGTATTCCAAAACCGCCCTAGTAACTATATCCCAAATCTGTTCCAAGATCTATGGAAAAATGAGTAGTATATCAGCACACGTTCCGTTACTAGAGCACTTATCGTATTCCAATACTTGAAAACTAATTAAGACCCTATAGTTTCATATTCCAATCGAATGGTTGCATTCAATTTTCATTCGACGATGTTTTATACACTATTAATTGATAATTAATGACTTTCAACAGTTTTTATCTCCATCTCTTGCTTTACAGTCAATAGTCTTGTACTGTGGTGCTGTGCCTCTTCGCTCGTTATCGTCGTCGTTTGTAACACAATATTCTACTCCTTGACGGCGTTAAAGATCAGAAAGCATCAGAAGGACACTGCTCATCTGGCTAATGGAATGAATAAACATCACAAGGAAGAAAAACAACGGTAAGTTGAAATATCGAAATGGTAAATCACGCGATTGTGAGAATAAGAGATGCTGACCTCTCGCTCCTACGATCATAAGGTGAATGAAGCTTTTCACGAATCTTTCCAGAGTCAATTTACACGTGAAACTGTTTATGATAACGGGATGTCACACGATGTCATGGGCCGTTTGGGAACTGTGGCCAACAATCGAAACTACCATCATCGTAATTGTGGTAGAAATAGTCCAGTGTACTCTACTATTCTACATTTACATCTGGAAAGACAATGTGAAACAAGCTTTTCGCCAACGATTCAACGACGCGGTGTGT
This sequence comes from Rhogogaster chlorosoma, assembly GCA_944452935.1. Taxonomy (NCBI): domain Eukaryota; kingdom Metazoa; phylum Arthropoda; class Insecta; order Hymenoptera; family Tenthredinidae; genus Rhogogaster; species Rhogogaster chlorosoma. The sequence goes on along the minus strand of OX101803.1, from coordinate 22,221,571 downwards.
AGACTGCAGTCTACTTTTGGTACAACCTCTACGCAAAGTTCTCAAACGAATGTTGTACTGCCTTGACCATCGTTTGACAACAGTTCGAAGAGCATTCGCTTGAGAAACCTTATACTGATCTGTATCGCAGTTACAGTTTCAAATCGTCTAATAGCTGCCTTAAATACATGGAATAAGTACCAATCATATATTTTGCCTATTCCCATAGATATAAAAGTTCCATACGTATAGCTAATCGACTTATTCACCACACCCACGATCGGTTATTTTATGGTGCGCATAATGAAACGTTTTAACTTTGCGGTTCTATGTTAAAAAGCAAAAAACAAAATCAAATTTACAACTGAAATTTATTCAATAAACCAGTTTTCGCACAATGTATTTGCGGTTCTGCGAAGATGACGAACTTTAGCTACGACGGTGCGTATATAGGTACCTTTTTGCTTTTGGTTTTGAAAGTTGAGAACGTTACACCGAATTATACTAGATAGCCTCAGGTCCTATTTGTTAACCGTTCAATTATTTCACGCTTAAGTTCATCATGCTCCTCGCGGGCCCGTGAAATTTCCTCATTATCATTTTGATTATCATTTCTCAGAGCTAGAGTTCAGATTTTCGAAGCTCGATGTATTGAATGGCTATGGTTTTATTTCACTTCCAACCGCAGGCCAGTAAATTTATCATGCTGTGTTTCGATGTATAACGAAAGGTTTTTTTTTTTTTTTTTCATTTGACCAATGGTTTGGAAAGCCCGGATCTGAGGCTAAAATAAATACAAAGTGATTGATTTTTTTCCGCCAAAGATCGGTTGTTCAGATTAATAAGTACCTAGTGTATTATATAATCATCAGTTTATTGCTATGTTACCTTAGGTACTATAAATTGATTTTATGTAAAAGTATATGTATAGTGTTGAAAATAAACAACGACAAAAAGATATAGAAAATAAGCATGAAATTTATTCATTTATAAAAACCCCTTCGTTTTCATACTAAAATTGGTATATCCTCTGGAAAGACTCACGTTTACTTACAATTAATGATATAATTAATCTAAAAATACGTATACTACAGGTATATATGTATAAGAATATAATTTCTCTAGCTACCTTCCGACAATCGGGGAAGTCTACGCATAATAATCACCAGGACGGAGTATAGTTTGAGCGTAATCATCCCCTGATTATTTAAATGACTTTATTTATATTTGAGACGATTATGAGACCTACAGCTATTTGAAAATCACAAGCTTCGAATCAGACCTCTCTAGTCTACTTGTAATAATAATTGAGAATATCACGGTTTAAAGAAGAAAACGCTTCAGTTCGTTAAGCTCGAGCGCATTGATTTTTTTCTAAAATTTTATACATAAATACTAAAAAATGAATGCACTTGATGCGACTCGAATTAAAAAAACACAGATTCTAGTCTCTGGATTATTTATCAAAGCAAGATACATACACCCAAGTTTCTGAAGTAAAAAAAAGTTGTTGTTGTTTTTTTTTTTCTTCTGTAGACGTAATTCACAGATCGTGTTTTTCATTCTGTTCCGAATTGTATCTTCCATCCATCGCCAGAGCTACGACTAGATCTTGAATGAGCTTTTGATTTTGACTACATATTTTTCTCAACTCTGAAATTTCCTCTCTGAACTGATCAACGTTATTTCCTCCAACCCCAATTCCGCCACCCCCTGGTCCTGACCCTAGCCCTTCTCCGTCGCCGACATCATTATCCTCGTCATCGTCGATAGGAACATTGCGGCGCATCGTCGAATACCCGTCACTTTTTAGATAAGTATAGGTCGTGCTGCAACTCTTCTTGCTGCCAAGGGTCCGACGTATTGGAGTCGACCTACGATCTCTAGCGATTTTATGAGCTGCGGCAAGTACGTCCGGTGGGAGTCTTTTCTCTCTGGGATTCAGGGGTCGAACGGTGAGAACGACCCTCAACGACGAGGGAAGAACGAGAGCGGACCATTTCAACATCTTGATGAGACGTCGCGGAAGAAGTCCGAGGAATAGCGCGGTCTCGACTTCGCAAATGAGCTTTGTCTGACGCACGAGTTTAGCGAGTCCTGCGGTTTTCTGGAGACCTTTGATGTCGTGTACCGCGATACCCACAAGTAGATTCATCAGAACGATCGTGACGAATAAAAGGAATAATAGAAAACAAAGCTGAGCTGAAACTTGCAGGAAGAACCATGACGCTCCTCTAGTAGGAACTGGGTCCTGTCCATCGTCAGCGGGAAAAAATAAGTCTTCGAATTCCACTTCCCCTGTCATCATCACCAGGACTTTGATCAGTCCTGTATGCGGACTACTGAATGATTTAGAGTGTGGAAACATGACGCAAAAGCTCGCCGTGAACCCGACCAACAGACAGGCGTATGCCAATAGGAGTTTGAAGACCTGGGCTTGGATGCTAGTGAACATGGCGACGTAGGCACCAAACATCGGGAGCTGCCCGATCATGAGCATGAGGTTTCCCCATCCGCAAAGAACAGCGTATGCTCCTACGTGGTTCTGCCAACGATAAGTCCTCCCAGTGTAGACGAAGGAGGTTGCAAAAACGCTGAAAACTACGCACCATTCCACCAGGTTGTCTACCTGGGAGAAGAACTGCCTTGCCGAACCGTAGGTCGATATTCCAGCGAATTTTCTCAGGGCTTCAAGCACAGTGAGTATTGTAAGGACGTACCATTCGGTGTCCATGATAACCGGGTTTTGATAAAGGAGCTCGTTTAGGGCGGTGGTATTGTTGCAGAGTGCGAAACCTTCGAATTCAAAGATCCCGTGGCTTTCGTTGTAGCAGTTGTGAGCCAGGGCTGTCATCACCCACGCAGTGAGGACTAAAACGTATAAGAGATAAAATAAGAGCCTGCCGACGTAGTACTTCCGGATCTTCTGCCACTTGAGATGAAGAAAAGACTGGCACAAAGGGTGCTCAAGTATTTCCTTGTATCCCTCCCCAATAAACGTTTCCAAATACCCAATTTCACCCTGCTGCCCGTGTTGAAGTAGCGGATGGAAGTCGAGCCTCAATTCAACTTCTCCAGTCGCTGATCCATGTTGCCTCAAAGCAATCGAGTTGTCCAGACGTTCTTTGAAAACGTTTAGGGAGGTCGGTGTCTTCCTGAGAATAATCGAAAGCGCCGTAGTTCCGCCCTTAGTTCTTGCACTGAGATCAGAGCCCCGTTGAATCAGGATATCAACGCACTGAGAGAGTTCATTCAATGCAGCAACGTGCAATGGCGTGTAACCGTACTTGTCGGCTTTGTTCACGTTCGACTTCCACTCGACCAATAACTCAGAGACATCAAAAGCGAGGGTGGATCTACCCAGGGCAACGTGGAGTGGCGTTCTTCCGTCGTTATCCTCGGCGTTGGGGTCACTGCCACCTTTTCTCAGCAGGACTTCGACACTTTCGAAAGAATGTGCACGAGCAGCCAAATGCAGGGCTGTTTGAGCTCTGTGGTTTCTCAGGGCTGGATCTGCCCCGTTATCCAAAAGAATTTCCAAATTTTCCGCACAGCCTGCCTCGGCTGCTAGATGAAGGGCGGTGTCGCCTTTTCTCGTGGTAACGTCAACGCGACACCCGGCCTTCAGGAGCTCGGCGAGACACCCTGGGTGATCGCGATCGGTGACGTAATGGATCGGAGCGAACCCGGTAGAGTCGAGATTATTGAGCGCTGGATTTAGGGGAGCGACGAGCTTGACGACGTCGAGAGCGTTGCTCCTGGCCGCGGAATGGAGGACGGTATCATCGCTGACGGGATTCTCCTGCGAGACACCCTCCGCAAGGAAGAACCTCGCTACGTCGTACGAGTTACCAAAAGCTGCGTACTGAAACGGCGTGTAAACTTTTCGCGAGTTTACATTAGCTCCGTTTTTCATCAGGAATTGAACGCCCTCGAGGCAGTTACTGAAGGCGCAAAGGTGAAGAGGGGTCAGTCCTTGCTCAGGTTCTGTATGATTTACGTCAGCTCCAGCCTCGAGAAATCCAGACAGAAGTTCCGCGCGGCCAAAAAAGCTCGCGTATAAAAGAAGCGCGTTTTTTTCGCCCGATTTGCAAGTCTCAAGAACACGCGAGACGTTCTCACCATCAATACGGCCCACCTCGACATCCTCCAAGAGCTGAAGTCTGCCTCCAACACCGCGTACGTGTTCGACGATGATGTTCTTCACCGCTTCTCTGCACAATATTATAGAGCAGTTCCCTTCCTCGATGAGCGAGGTCTCGCTGAGGGACATTGAGTAGCATTGTGGCTCTTCGACGGGAGGTGGAGTCCCGTATTCCATGCAGCGATCTTCCGGCACCCATCCATCCTCCACGTCGTGATCTGGCGGCTCGGGTTTTCCTCCACCGATCCATCGGGTCAAAAGAAGAGACGTGGTGGTTCTATACTTCGGGTTCTTAGGCGTCGGGGAAGTTACTGCCTGAAGACTCGACGTCCGCTCTAAGTGCACCCGCTTCTTTGGAGGCGGAAGGATCGGCGACCCTGGCTGCTTTTCTCCAGCTCCCATGGTCCTTGAAATTGTCATCTATACATCCCGTCACGAACATGGAACCTGAGAACGATAAGACCACGCTACAATTAGCTTTAATACAATAACAGTATACTAGAAATTCGGAACTGCATTTAGTATACGTAAATTGTGCAGAAACGTTAATGACAAGATTTCTAATCGGACGAATTTTAACATCTGAATTTTTTCACAGTGTTGATTTTGTGTGAAACGATTTCATTCTTCCTTCAGAAGTGACCGGTCTAAAATAGTAACACTGTCACAATGGCGATGTACTGTACTGGCAAGACGTTACATAAGAAATTTCAACTGATTGTGCAAATTGTTTAAGGCCACTACCACATACTTTTAAGCAAGAGGCAGTCCAGAGACTGGAGGACCGGTTATGGGACCAGTGGGACACGGTGCTCGAAGAAGACCAGCCACTGCGAGGATTCGTGAGTAGCGGGGAGAATCGTATAACGTGTGTTGAATAATAATAATGATAATGATAAGCAGAGTTGAAATATGGTATACAAGAGCTTAGTTTGACGAAAAGGTGAAATTCGAGGCAATAGGGTACTAGGAATACGAAGCAGTCCGGAGATCTGAATCGCGACATTCGGCTAATCCCGTTTCTAGCCAAAACTAGTTGTCAGTTAACTGGCGTAAATTGTTGTGAATAAAGAGGTGCGGCGATTGCGCATCAACATCGTCCAAGGAGAGACAATCTAATGAAAATAACATATGACGTCAAATTTTCGCAAATCCAGTTGTAAGAATGAAAGTGTGACACAAAAAATGGGAAAATAATCATCTAATTGTTAAAAACAAACCTAATATTTTCTCTCATACAGATATATTATCAAACAGAAATAATATCTACCTTATATCCCTTCGGGCTTAGATTTCCTGTTTATAATCCTATTTTTGTCACCACTATATACAATATTATATCCACGTGTATAGTAAATAGTCTTTGAAACTCTGAATGATCTTGGCAATAGAGGATTGAGTCTAATCATCACTAACCACAGCTAACAATGAGCATTACCACAATTTGTTACGTGAATGAACGCGTTCGTAGTGGCTCAGGGTTATCCGAGTACTGATTGAACGCATCTGAGCATCAACCAGTCCTGTATATCGCGCGAAGGATCACTGCATTATATTATTACTGTGAATTTCGTATTCGCAACTATAGTTCAATGACTCCGTGATATCGGAGTAAGTTTACGGACAGACACATATGCATAGACACCGTTTGACAGTGAGGTGAAATTCGTTCGCACTCTACTTATCTATCCATCTCCCCGTCTTGAGATTCTGGTTTATAGAATAAATTCCGGTTTATCCGCTACTCTATCCTCGCTATATCGCTATGTAGCACATCGCAGGCGATAGTTGATTGGATTTCCAAAGCACGTTGGTTGTTACTCACACATGCATGCAAAGCCTGTGTACCTATATGGGCGTTTCGCACTATGAGGAAAAATAGACTGTCTGACATTTTTTTTTCTTCAAACGACAGAGATATGTAGATAGAATAGGAATGAGAGGAAAATAATAGATGCTATCCCTGATCCGTCATGATCATGCTAAAGGTGATCTAGCCTCAAGCGCTGTGTTGTCTTCTTTCTCTTTCCTTTTTTTTTTTTTGCATTTCCATTTATACTTTCGCCTTCTCATTTGCTGCAGAAAGTTGAAATGCTGATCTGCGGTTTTTACCAGTTAATAAAAATTGTTCGACTCGTTTCCGCATTACGTTTTCTCAACTCTTATTTCCGCGTGTCAAATACTGGCCTGGCAAGTCTCGATGTCTTTTTTCGCTCTGGACAGCAAATTAATTAGCGAAAGGGTATATAGTATTGCTACATGATCAATGGGTCAAAAATGACGCTTTAAAGTCACTTACAATCTTATCCCCGATTTGTTAACAGAAATACAAGGCTACGATTTACGCATTCGTTACGTAAGTCCTTAGATCAAGTATGTCGCGATTATTCGATCATTCAAGAGTGCAATTTCATGACTTTCCGACACGAATGACGTAAGCATATTGTGTTAAAGGAAGTTTTCGAAGTACTAATCTTCAGAGATACAAGCAGGAAAGTTAATGTTCCTAATTTGCCCTCAGGTCACGTAATTCTCGCGTGTTTGAATTACTAATTATTTCATAAAAATACCCGATACTTAGCACATAAATTTGGGCCTTTAGCTCCAAGAACAACAATCCATATTGTATAGTATGTACAGTTGCTAAACAATTCGTCTACTCACACAACATAATAAGAACGCTTAATTGTGTCTGACTTCAAGCACAGAGTTTCATATGAATCATCTAAAAACTGACAGGATCGTCTCTTTCTTTCTCCCACTTGATCTCTATGTATAAAACAACGGTAACATTTCGTGCGAAAAAAAGAAATATAAAAATATATAACAGTATATATTATTGCTGAATATATAATATATATGTAAAAAATTATACGGATTGTTTTCGAGATTCGTAAACACAGATTAGATTATAGTGTTTCCTTTTTTTTTTTTTTGTTCTTTAACGGTATTTCCAAACGGGACGACAGTTCGTAAATAGATGATCATATAATTGTAAGTATAGATTTGTTTTGAATTACCTGTAGTTTCCGATAATAGTATTTGACAGATTTGACCCGGTTGTATTATTATATTTGGGGGTTTTTACAAAGAGAAACTTTATACAGAGCTATAATATATAGACACGATCGTACAACGGCTCAGACAAAAACTACTTGCGGTATGGCAGCTCACGGTTTTCCAGTCACCGGCAAAACCACCACTCCCACATTCGTACTCGTCCACATATATCATTGCGGGTTACGTGGACTATATATTAGATTTACGCAGTCGACTACAGAGTACGTAGGCGCCTGAATGAGAAGTTAATAATATACAAATAGGAAAATACCCACCATAGATGTAATTGGTGTATTGGATTTATTTTCGAATCAAGAATAGACCTGTATCCTAATTTGCATAACGATTCGTCATACGAAAAACCCGGCATGTTCTACTAGCTCTGGTGGTCATTTTTTAGATCGCAATTGTCGATGCGCTACACGTATGTGCGTCTGGAATTCAAAGTACAACTTTATACAAGAATCTAAGATTTTATTATTGCAGTTGCGGAAACAATGCAACGATTATTAGTCATGGTCATTAGGGTGTTTGTCATGATTTTGACTCGAAACCATTAAGACTAGTGTTAACGTGTCGATGAGGAAGTGTTAATTATATATTAATGAACGAGCACGAGCTCTTCACAATTTTCAAACAATTGTAATTGATAAGCATGACATTGTATGTATCCGTGGATAGCGAAAAAAAAATATTGTTCATAAACGAAAGGCCTTGTATAGTTTTTGTTACGCAACATATACATGTACATGAATAGGAATATAATTATATCGTAGCAGAAAGAATTCTGTTCACTCTACAGGAATTTCAAGCTTATAGAATAAATACAAGTATAATAATATCGAAACTAAAACCGTAGAATTATTCCATCTCAACTGATTATTTCAAAACTTATTTCAGATGAATATTCATTTGAAATAATCTCATCGAATTCTTTATGATTATCGATAGCCCAAAATCTCCGGGAAACTTAGGTAGTTGCCCAATTCGTTTTAATCTATCAGTTGAAAGTAAGGGAGACAATTCTACGTCGTTAATGTATAAGAAAACTCAAAGAGCGCGCGTGCGCCTGTTGGCAATTGACTTGCATTACATTAACGTCAGGCGGGTTGCAGTATCGTTCATTAGTTTCATAACCTAAAAATATCTACTAGCGTGGTTGACGTTTCGTGAAAAGTCAAAACAGTACGTCGCATTAAAAAATGTACCATGATAATATAATGAAAAAGATACCGGGCCATATCCCGCCGCCTTCAAAACGGGAAGGTCAGGGATACATCGAGGATTTATCTTCTAAACAGATATTCGAGCTAGAAGAGCTTTTGGAGCGACAGGACCATCTACTGAACAACAAGTAGGGCCTAGAAATCTGTCATTGTAGAACCCTTCCGATTGAGTTTATCAGATAAATCTCGTTTATTTTGCAGAATATTCGTATCAAAGCTCCCCGACCGTGGAGAAAAGATAAAAAACTTTCGCGAAAAAATAATCCGCGAATTAGAGGCGAAAAATGAAATGGAAAAAGCGGCCAACCTATTATCGAGACTGAACATAGCATCCGAAGGCAAAGCGGCTATGAATGAATTGGAATGGACGGGAAAATACACGGAAAAATTAAGAGCAGATAAGGTAGTCGAGTTGGACAGCGATGACGAGGATGATCCGTTGAAAATACTCGCCCAGGTTAGTCTGTTTCGTAATTTCCCTAAATTCGACAATAAAATCTGATAATTTCTTTCTAAAATGCGCCAATCCCGTTTGAATTTAAATCGCAGCCTACGGGGAGCGGAGTTCATAAGAAAAAGGTCATACATCTGCCACCGGACGAGAGTTTAATAAGGCCCGAAGACCTGGAGGAAATTCAAACGTTCAATGACTCCGTTGGTCTGGAGCATATCAAGTATATCGTGGACAAAGTCGAGAGACCAAAGACCGAGGGGGAAAAAGACTCCCGCGATTTTTTCAAGCCTTATAAAACGACGAAAAGCAACGTTCACGATCCCCGGAAAGAATTGGGGAGGAAGAGGGACAAGCATTGGGAAATAACGGCGGCTACACCGCCTCCGTCAATCCATGGGACCGTGAAGCCATTGAACATCGAGGAATCTTTACTGCTGCAAAAAGAACAGGCGGAAAAAGTTCAGGTGGATATTAAACGGCGAAAATATTTCAGGTTTTTTCTTCTTTTTTCTTTTTGTGATATTAATTGTCGTTCGATGCTGTTTTCAGGACATTCAAACCAGGAACGCGATCATGCGATTGGGGGGTTTGAGTATCGCGGGTAATCCGCGAGTCCCGATAACAGAGGATAGGAATTCGTCGAATTCGGAAAATGAAGATGAGGAAATCGAGGTGCGAGACGACGACGATGACGACAAGGCTGGAACTGTGGTCTTTACCGTCGAAGAAATGGAGAGTTGAATCGATTTTTTGTATCCAGACTGATTTTAGAATGAATAAAACTATTTTTTACAGAATTTATTGAGTCGGATAGATTCGTTTCAATTCATTGATAGATTCTGAAAAGGGGTCGAATGTCACCTTCTATCCGAAAATCGAAGTGTTCAATTTTCTCGACTTTATGGAACTGGGTTTCAGTCCTTTTCCTCTCAGTTTGCTTTTGATTTTCTTCTCCATGTAAATCTCGCTGAAAGCTACTACTTCGATCTTCTTTAGATGAAAATTCTTCAATATTTAACATTTCGTGGTAATTTAAGTCACTTATTTTAACGTACGTAGTTGTGATGGGTCTTGAGCGAAATTTCTTTACAGACAATGCTTTATTATCTCTTTATATAACACAGCGATTAATTGTATCCAAAGCTGTTGATGATCTTAGTGTACGGCGCTGTATTCTTGACAACAGCTTCTCCAGCCTGTTTCGTAAGTTTCTGTAAAAGATAATCAAAGAAAACGACAAGATGAATAAAACGTTTATAAATTTCGTTCGAGAATATTCAAAGGAGAAACTAAACACGTGAATATTCTCAGTCAAAATTATCAGCAATGCTGTGGCAAACTGCGTGTTTACCACTCAGTCGCAAATTACCATTACCATCATTGAATTATTCCTTCAAATTCCCATTTTATTCCCAAATTATTATCTCAGAGTTAAAAAATAGAAGACAAAATATTCTCACCTTGAGTTTATCTCTCTTCTGCACCTCGACGATGGACCTAACGCGCCTCTTGTTCTCTAGGGTGCGTACAACGGCCTTGTATTTCCATCCAACCTCATGAGACAGACGTCCGACGTGGCAGTACTTTTGGAAAAGAAAATATATCGTTGGTAAAAATAGCTGGAAGCTAGTTTATTGAACAATTGCGACAAAGCGAGGAGAATAAACTCAGCAAAAATTGTATCAACAGGCGTGAAATTATCACCTTCAGTCGCAAATTACCAAACCATCATTGTTATTCATATTTCATTTCATTTTATTTATATTTTCTTTATATTTTTTCATCTTTTTTGTTTGTTTCTTATTTAAAAATCTTTTATTCCTTTCAACAAAGAAGCAATAGATCATAATCACCTTTCTGCCGGGCTTCAGACACATCACTCTCATAGCTCCAGGCACTACGACACGTTTCCTGCGGTCGTAGGGAGGCGGGCAGCCCTCGTAGACCTTCAATCTCCTAAGAGCGTCTTTTCCCCTCTGTGTTTTGTGTGGCACCATTCCTGAGGATGTATAAAACAGGCATTGTTTTATTACGGGAGAATATTTTCGCCAGTTTTTGGATAATGGTTGACCTAGGTCTCATATTAACATCCTTAGTTTCATAACACTTTCAAATAATGTAGGTAAGTGATTTTTCATAATCATTGATTAAACGACAAAGAATATCGTCCAAAAAAAAACAAAGAAAAAGAATCAACATACCGCGAACAGTCTTCCACAGGATTTTGCTGGGGGCACGGAAATGGAACGGACCTCGAGCCGGGTTGACGTTGCATCTCTTGCGTAAGAAGGACATAAACTTCAACTTGTTTCTGAAATTGGTGTAAGATTTTCGTGAAAATTGATGCTTAGAATTAGAGAATTGCATCGTGGGTTGGCAAAGCAATCATTGAATAATTGTATTTTCATATCACATCAAATAATGTAGGTAAGAATATTTTTATAATCATTTTCGTCGCTGTTATTGTAATTATTTTTCATTGGAAATTGAGAGAATCCATTTTACGAGACTATTGAAAACCTGTGTGTAAAAACTAACCTGAAAAAGTTGCCGGATATGTTAAGCTGTTCGCTCCGAACGACGATTACTTTGTTGCCTTGTAGAACTGTTTTGGCAATGATTGCGGCCAAGCGGCCGAGAAGATGGCCACGGCCATCTATCAGTATCGGCTGTAAAGTAAAGTAAAGTAAAGTAAAAAAATCTGAATGAAATTGGATTCGCGGTTAAATTTACCGCGACGAGACGAAGAATTTTTCGACAAATTTTTCGGACATCGGATCACGCGACAAGGGGAAGAGAAACTATTGATAAACCGATATTTGTTCGCACGTGTTTGAGCGTCGTTGTCAGTTTTATGGTTAGGAAGAATTTAATTAATTGCCGAATGTATTGTTGCGCGGATAAAATATACGGAGACATAAAATCAAAAATTAAGATAAATGTTGACAGAGCGAGTCTTGCGGCTGTGGGATAATAAGTCGGATTTATTTCACGGGGAATCTAGCTCGTTATTATCGCACACGTGTGAACCACAGCCAAACACTAACGAACCATACGTTTCTTGGTATAAATGTATTCGGTACGGGTGGAGAATTGCGGTTTTTTAGTTGTGCGAAGGCTTGTGGATATTGGGGGCACACTTATTTAACGATAGAGTTATTATTCGGCACTTATAACTTGCAATTTGTCTCTACGAACCTTTTCACTGAAACCAGTCATTTTGATACCCGACCGGAAAAGGGTCTACAGAAGTGAAAGGAAGTTGGAGATCACGGAAACCGCCATTGCTTGATCGGCTTACACCGAAATCCGATGAGCGCGCTGCAGTCGCGGCTGCGTTCGCAGCGAATTTGAATTCAAATATTGACACGACATCCTAGGATTATGATTCTAATTTTTATTAAATGTATTTAAAAGACTCTGAGCCATTAAACTGATGAAATTATGCAATAATATTATCAACTGTAGATCATAGAATTATATTTTCATATGACTCTGTTAATAAATTGTGAAGAATTATTGAAAGTTATATTCATTTAAGGATCTACTAATCTTACTTAGTTCATTTTAAACGTATTTCTCAGATTTTGATCATCTGAATGATTGACATAACTGAAATCGAATTAATGGTAATAATTCTTCTTCTTTCGTTCTCGATCTTCGATCGTAAATAATCTCGATATTTGAATAAACGGAATACCTATAACTCTAGCCCTTCTATAGTACAATGACTAAAATATACATAAAAATCTCCGATAAATTAAATAAATTGAAGCATTTTTAATAGCATTTTCCAAATGAAATTGGAATTATTATTTCTTACTATAATCAAAATATTTCGGATTGCTATGCAATATCGACAGATGCTGCCACCAAGTGGCAAAGTCTGAATATCTGCTTCTGCGTATTCGCAAATCAATGAAATTTTCATTTTTATTTTTTAAACATTAAATCGATGACTTAATATATTGTCGACTATTCTTGAACAATTATCAAATATAATTAATCGATCGTAAATAAATTCCGTCGACTTTAGGAGTAGGAAAAGTTCAAACGTGGGTATATATAGCGTGACTAGTCAGCCAAGAAAAACATAAGTTGTATAAATATTATAATATATTCAACGGCGCGTTCTGTTTTAATTTCGCGGAGTTGAAATAAGCGCGGTATTAGTTCAACGCAAATAATGCATACGAGGGTAAATACAAATTTTATCTTAAACAGCAGACGCGTTATCTCCGCTAGCGTACTGCATAGTTTAGCAGAATTGTATCATCGGAAACCGGAAGTAGCGATAAGTAACCGCAGGTTCACCTCGTTCTTGGTTAATTTATACCAACAAGAATTATAGAGATGATGGTTAATGAGTTACACAATATCCCCAGCTGTATACTTCTCCAGGAACAATTTCAGCGATGTATAAATTTATGACTAGATACACGATTCAAAAATCAACATTCATTACAAATATCACGTATTATACGACAATCTATAATACGTGAACAAAATTTTCTTATTATTGTCACTTTGAATAGCTGTAATAAAATTTATGCAAAAAATGACGAAGCCCAGGTTATTTGAAATTGTCTATCTACATCGTTCACATAGCTTCGACTTTGGTAGCTGATAAATAATTCTGTAGCTTGTGAAAATAGTTACGAATTTATTTAGCTGCTCTTATTCTACATGCGTGTATTTGTGATGGTATACGAGTTTCAATGAATTTATCATCGAATATGGTAGCTGTAAGCCCCATAATAACTGTAACCACGATATGAAAGATATGATAGAGATAATAATCAGCGACCGAATTAATATCAATAACGATTTTATAGCCAGTCCAATACTAGTGTTTGTTTAAATTGGCAATATCTCGTGCCTTGTGATAACTGTCCTTCGATATAGCGATTGTTTCAAGCTCTTTATCGAACTTTGATAAGTGAGAAATATTAATTTTAAATTTCATAGATCGCAGGACGCTGCGATAAAGAAAGAAAATCCTTTGGCGGGGTGAAAACTGACCTGATTAAAGATCAGACCTCTCTATACAACATTGAAAATGAATCAGAGATTATACTCGTATTCATAAATCATAATCCCTCGGCTCAGTCATTCCTGTATGAAAAAAATGTTTGTTTCTCGTCTCTCAAAGCTTGTATTTGTTACTTATACATCCGCTGTAAACGGATTCCAGTTTCTCCCAGACTGACGGTAAACTTAAACCTAATATAACTACGTATACGCATATACATAGGCATATAGGTACATAGGTATATATCTGGTCTACTGATCGCCCAAAGAAAACATCTGCTCGTCACCCACCACCCTGCAATGACCTTGGCACGTGGCTAATTCTTTGTGCAAACCACACACCCTCGCATGTACCCGACGCATTCTAGGTACTCATCCTCTTCCGGTTCCTCTTATTTCATCGCCCTGCAGCGCAGCTGGAACCAAACGATTTTAGACACCGCGGCACGAGACGCGCCAGATGTTCGAAAATTATTAGAACCAGACAGACGACGCGTTAGAATAATAATAAGGAAGATCATACTTTAGAATTGAATAATAATCGTCTAATCTCTTTATAATTATTATTATAAGACAGCTATGACGAACTGATAGACAGAGGAAGAATTTGTTTGTCATTTTTCATTCTTTCCCTCGATTTTTCTTCCTTGTTTTCATAAGACGGTGAACCCTGGTTATTATTTTTGTACACCTTGTATATATGTACAGGATGTGCATCGGCATTAACAATCAGCTCAGCCGGACTGAAGCACCCACGTGACTTACGTGGTTCCACCGGCTTCGAGACTGTAGCTGTTAAGCTTGTATTCTACGGACAAGATTCATATGTATTTACACTATTCATACTTCCAGCTCTGACAATGATTGTAGGAATGCAAGAAACTGATTCACACATATTACGAATGTAATACCGCATGCGAGTTTCGCGGTATTAAAACAGCGAATATACAGTAAAATATACGTGATACTTAATATCGCGTTATGGTAAATTCGAACGAACTCTGATTACGAAAAGCGGAATTTAACCAGCTGTACAAAATCTTGGAATTATAAGCGTTTCGATTTCACGCTGACTTAATAATATCCAAGGAACTCGCTTCGACAGCAGTAATTCTCATTATTGCCGGGACAATTATCCATGTAGTAATATAATCACGGTTCTCGGGCCGATGGATTATTTTCCACAATACAAATCACAATTTGTTGCAAAAAGAAGTGAGGAGAAACCGATCTCAGCTTTTCTTGTTTCGATTTCTTTCGTCACATTTCATTATGAGAAATGATCTTTTTCTTCCTTCTCCGTCCATCAAATCGAGGATCACTTATTTCATTAATATACATATCCTCGCCGTAAAGCAAGTGAGTAGAAAGCTAGTCTTTATGGCACCAGGGTGTAGCGTAAAATCGCGGCCTTGAGACCTTCTTCGCGGACACCCGTGCCGCTCAACTTATCCTCGGCTCTGTGTATGATTATTTGAACGAGTTTGAATGCGGTTTTTGAAAGCAATTTCGAGAGAATTTTGAGGCCTTTAATGAGGGCTGCGCGGTAATTGAGGATAGAGTCCTTTTCGAACTTTGATTATTTTCTATCCGCATCTTATTTGCAGACTCTTAGTTCGATGGTCCAGTTCTGATAATGACACGTGTCACCCTCAGCGAGGTCGTCGGTCGGGTTCGTCCTCGCCACCCAATACTCGTTTGAGAAAACAAGTTTTACGCCTTCTCAAAGAATAAGAATAAGAATAAGAAGGAGACGAAGAAGGAGACTCGAGAGTCTCGACTCTCGACTCCGGACTCTCGAGGAGGTTTAAGTTGTTACCAAACGGGGGTTCTATGACCCATTTATACACGTCTCTCTCTCATTCTCCATATCGCTATCTCGTTTAACTCGTTACGTATACATGTATAGAAATTCTTTTCCGTTATCGAATAACCAGCCTCGACAAACGCTACGCAACTCACGCTCAGATCTCTACCAGCGGTGTAACAACCCCGTCCTTGTCCGTTGGTCAAGTGGAATGTCAATCGTCTCGAGATCACAAAAAGACAAAAAAATAAATAAATAAATAAAAATAAGATAATCTCAAGAATTATTCACAGTAGAAAGGAATTTTTTATTTCCTAAAATATTTCCTTTTCGGACTAAAAATTGACGATATATGTATTCAAAGTCCAGCTGGTTACTCCATAATCCTAATAATCGATTCGTTATCAAAGTTTCCTCAATTTCCTAACACAGATCGAAGCCCACTTCTCTTTTTTATCGTCTATAAATCATTTTTCTTTTCCACTTGCAGAGTATATATCTCTAATAATTCAATAAGATAATCCTGCAGCAAGTTTTTTTTTTTAATTTAAGTATGAATCATGGAATATATATGCATATATATATATTTTTTTTTTTTCTCACGCCAAGACCGTGTATCAATATAAGAAAGACGTTAGTCTATATTAAGAATGTATATCGAATGAAAACCGCTCCAAGTCCATATATTTCGTTGACCGTATAGACGCGTAGCCTGAAGAGCAGCTTTTCAGAGAGAGGGGATCGAGCGATAACGAAAAAGTAAATCTACAGCCGCGGGCAAGAAATCAGAATTTATTCAATACCTCAAGATTAAAATAACTGCCTTTGAAAAAAATCTTTACACATATCCCTCGTAAAATGGTCTTCGAAAAGCACGCATAAGTCAAGGAAAATAATTCGAAAAATCCCAAAACTCTATAGTCTTCGAAATCGGTAAAAAAATTCTTCCTCTTTAGGTAATTCCCAAAAATACCTAAACCCGAAATAAAGACAGTCGATTTTCGCCATCGGAATCAGAGAGGCGAGAGAGCGTAGCGTCCGTATAAATTCAGGATTCATATTTTGACAGTTAGATTCGCGGTATCTAGGTGCCGATTTTCGATTGGCGTTTAGTCTCGCGGTCACGTCACTAAGAGCCAGTGAGAATCCCCGATTCAAAATCACGTGGTTATAAAATCGAGCATTAAATTCCGATTGGTTAGCTGGACTGTAGCGTCGAAGAGTAGGAAGCGCAGTCGTGGAAGCTCCGAACTGTCACCTTAGCCGAGGCACAGTAGAGTTTCAACCGTTGAACGGCCTAAAGCTTAGTAAGACAAACTTAAGTGCTTTTTTTAGTTTCGTGTCAAAGTTTTTGATAAACTTATCAATTACCTTAAAAAAAAAAAAAAATAAATAAATAAAAATGGCCACCAACAGGGCTACAAAGTCTGGATTCGCCGCCGAGGCTCAGCGCAAGGTACGATAATTCCAATTGCCTATTTCTATCAGCATTCCGAAACTATATTTCCTAGACCCTGACCTGGGGCAATGGCGACAGAAAATCGCCAAGGAAATAATGAAAGCAGGTCTTATTCAACTCCTGCATATATCAGGAGGGAAATTCTGTCTATAATATCTTTATGCATGATAATGGACGTGAAATCATGGCTTTGCGAATTGTTCCGTATTTTTGTATGGCAAGTCGTGGTGAATTTCGTCCGGGATTTTGCTGAGCTTTAATATTACCATGTGGGGTGGTACAGTGGCTGTGGATAGATGTAGGTCAGCCAAGAAATCGTTATTTCCCAGATGCCCGTATAGGCTCGTATCCTGGAGTAATTTCTCGCCGCTTTTGAACCGCCCAAAGTAACTTGATCAAACGGTTTATCCAACCTTTGACTTCTGGATCAAATTCCTAATCTTATACTTAAGCTGAGATTAGCAGTCGGTCTATACGCGTATATATAGCCACGGATTAGGAGCTGTTTTCAAAACAGATAACCTAACAGGTTGTCGTTTAGGTCCTACAAGGTTTGGACACTTTCCGAAAAAAAATTTAGCTCCGATTTGTAAGAGAGACGACCTAGTAACCAGACGGGGATTAAATGTTCTGCACTGTCATATCTGTATAGTATATGAGACTAAATGGCCATGGAACACTTATAGTTAATCTTGAACGTTTCCAATGTTCGATGTACTGCTATAGCTGCACTGCAATGATTTGCCATTCGATTCTTTATTATACCTCATTGAACAAGTATAATAGAAATGATCGTACGGCGAGCAACGCGATACTTCATTCTATTTAATGTAATCTGATCGAGGTAGAGACCGAAGGAATATCTAGCCGCGATAAGAAATCTGTATTATAATGGTTAAAAAAAAATGATATTTCAATAGAAATATCCGAGCCGAGTAATACAGTGATTTAATTATACATCTTATCAATGAAACTGAATTTTATCATTGAATATTTTCATCCTGGATGTATAATTTGATAATTGTGGGTGTACCTCGCGTATATAGTTAGAATATAATAATTATTACAAGCGAATTAGGATACGAATGAGAAATAATTTCTTTCGACAGGTTTCTTCACTCCGGTAGACATATGTATAGAGAATAATTAAATATCGCCTTATTATATTTAGTTAGTTCCTAGCTCAGTTTTCCATGAGAATTTTTCTTTTTTTTTTCTCTTTCCAACGCGTTGTTTGTCTCAGCTATATATATATATATATATATATATATTTATACGTGTCTAGATCAAGTAACGGGATCTGCTAATTGAATCACTCGCTAACGAATTGAGAGACGGTTACAATAATCATAATAAATCATCATTATTATATCACGTAAACATGAATAATTACTATAAATAGAAATGAGTGTTGGAAGATTGTACTTTATGTGTATTATATTATGCGATTTGTCGGTAGTGATAAAATCGTTGAATCGTAATCGCGATTGATAATAATTAAAAAAAAAAAGGAAAGTAAAAAAAAAAATAGTACATGCGTATATGTTAAAAGCGAAGTTATAACGTAAGAGAAGATATCCATTTAGAGCATGACCTTATTTTCTTCTCTCTTGAGCATTCATGCAGGAATGCAGTGCAAGGCTATAATCTCTGTAAAAGGTTCTTTTTAAAGAAGATATTGCAATAAATCTGATCGCGAAATGTGTGGATCTCTTTTCTTTTCATTTTGTTTTTCTTCTTCTTTGCAACATCTGCTCCGATCTCGATATTCAGACGGAGGAATCTTTTTATTGCCTTGTTTACTAGGATATTTATTAATTTCTTTCTTTATTTATAATGTATATATGCAGGCGGATCAAAGTTGCACACATATAATTATTATAGGCACGTACATATGTATATAGCATATATACCTATACGCGGTGAAAATAATTGGGCAAAACCCACCTCGAACTTTCATCATTTTAATTAAGCGGTAAAGTGGCATGGTAATTAGTAATTAGCCCGCGTACCCGTAGTGTATGTTATATGTTGGACGCACTTCTGATTAGATAGACTTCCTGTTTTCCGCGTGCGGGCCTTCCTATATGGCCATTGTTAATCTGGGTATAAAATATACTTGTTTGAAACTATGAAGCTGCATTACACCCGGCGCTTGTATAAGTACAGTATATATGGTTGAATAACAAAGTTAATTAAATTAAAGTCGAACCCTTGGATCCGCATTTGTTCTCACATAATATGATTAATTCTGTTTTATACAGACCTTCAACTGATTAGCTAATCAATTTAACTAACAAAATAAGAAAGTCGCGGTAAAATTGAACGGAAATATCCGAAGCAATTAAGATAACGATTCTCACCTGATGGACGATGAGATTATGAGTTTTTTCATTTTTTTCTTTATCGATTTTTATCCGCAAATTAAACGCGGAATGTCAGAGACCAAAGAACCCTCGTACTTTCCCAGTATTCAATAAGTACTGTATATTCGCGGTTCGGCTGCAGAGTAGACGAGAGTTTACCATATAAGGCATCTCTCCGCGCATATATGACTCACGCGCGGATTTCTTTCGTATTTGATATTCGTCACGTAAGGAATCTAGCTCATAGTCTACCGTTTTCGCAATAATCTCATATTCAACTCATCTTTTAATCTTCAAGGAAAAAATCTAACGAGTTGTAATAATTGCTCGACTAAAATCATACGCATGTAAAATTCAGTCTTCTTAAAACACCTGCAGCGATTAATTTCAACGACGAATTTAAACAGCTCTTTTTTTTTTTTTGGCTTGTATATAAAAATCCATGTATGTACTTGTGATGTTAAATAACGACTGCGGTATGAGTCGAAGCGATTCTTATTGTCCGAGCAAAAGCCTCAGGCCAGGTATATACGAACTGGTGTATAATTTATGCCGTGTAACATGCTCAATGCATTTGTGTGAATATTATACGCGTATGTGTAATATATGTACACCGATGTATTCAAAAGTATGAAGAGCGGCTGCGCGAACAACGGGGTCTAGATTGTAGACTGTAGAACTCGACCGTTGGCAAACGTCTCTTTTCACCTATTCATATTCATATTTCTATTCTACTAGTTATACCGTGTACGATTCTCTTATTCCTATTCAAGTCCCTAGTTTCATGGTCACGCTCGCGACTACGTATATTCTTCATTTTTGAATTCTTTTATCACCATCCGCAACCGCGGGTGATATATATATTGCGTCAGAATTTCTGTTCCTTTTTTGGAATGATTATTATCGTTTTTATCATCAACGAATCGATCGTTGCGAAATTTTCCTTCGTTTTTGTTCGATAGAAAATTTGGCGCAATTATTTTTTTAATGAGAATTTTTTTCGGGACCGATTCCGAGGCTCTTATTTCTTCCTTTTCCTTATTTTTTTTTTCTTCATTTTTACAACGTTATAATGAAACGGTATTTTTTCCGCTTCTTCAAGACAATTAAACCCCTTCTTTACTACTCTTCTTTCCGCTATATAAACCGCGGAAACGAAAGAGGGATTCCTAATTGCAATTGCGACGGATAGCGTCGCGGCGCCACCGAGCTATACGTCCCGGGGATGACCGACTTTTGGTCGCCTCCTGGCGCAGACGCTATTCAACATTTTGTCAAGCTGATATATAGATATACCGACATACATACCCAGAGTATCCTTGGCTGTCGCTAGGCTGAAATATAGTCTCTAGCTATCCCACGTTTTCCCAAACCGCAAACACCCTCGATCGCCATGGTACGAAGTCAAGCCGATGAAACGATCTATACGAAAGAAGAAAAATTGATCAAAAATAAGAAATGTTTAAGAAATTAGAAACGAATGAATTCTCTGATAATTTGAAATAAATTTCAATCGATAGAATCGGTCGAAAAACGGTTTTCTTTTTCTATTCGATACGCAGGTAAGGCAAATTTTAAAGCCTGAAATTTCCCCCCTGATAGCAAGATCAGTGTAGGCATAGGATACGATATCTATGTCCGATGTATCTTTTGCCTTTTTTCGATTTTCAAAACGAGACTCAGGTCTAGGTCTAGCCTCGGGTTTAGTCCTAGAGTCTAAAGCCTGACCGTATAAGGAGTCCGGCTCCATATCGAACGATATATCTTCAAGAGTTGTTCGGGGGAATCGTTTGAGCGATAATCTATCACCTTGGGGATATATTTCGAAAAGTAGTTACGCCGGTATCGTAGCCATCTAGGCAAAACTCACGTTAGTTCCTTACAGAGAATGCAATACCTAGACCAAAGATGGGCTTAATCGAACCAATCGTACCAATTCTGGTAAAGTCCATAACAATGATTATGCAACCGAATGATCACAGCCTCTATAATTTGGGTCAACGATTTTGCTCGCGGGATAAATCGTACGTCAACTATACATATATACTGTACAATAAATTCGTTTTATAGTGTAGGTATGTAGGTATAGGTATACGACGTCTATGCATGTGCCAGTTTACAAGTTGGTTTCAATCTCTTCGTCGTTTCCGTACCTTTTAAGGAATTGTCTTGCTGCGGGAGCGGGTATAACTCGATCTGTAAAAGACTTGATGACCTCCACCCAAAAACCTGCATTCGATTATTTTTCTTACGTAGGTATTATTAATTTAATTGACGTACTGAGAGATTCTTTGATCTATTTAGACTCCGATCTACAGTTCTTAGTCATTATCCATCTTTCTTTGTCGACTTGTTGAACTTCGGATTGATAGTCCGCACACGTATCATTCTATTGTGGGTATTGTTTTGCACAAGTTTTCCCACACTCTGCACAATCTCTCCGGTCTTATCTCGTCCTGACCCACTTTTGCATACTGGCTTTCTCGGCTTGCATGGGTCATTTTAATAGCAGATTCTTGACTCGATAACGGTCAAGGGTTCCCCGGTTAAAAAGTAGTTTAAATTCAACGACACACCCCGCGCGATATTAAAAAAAAACCGGTTGTAAATTTTTAGAAAGTCCTTCCTTCACAGGACATCAAAGCCAGGATTTTCAAAAATATCTACAGCACTAAGGGTTAAAGAAATTTTCAAAAAATCTACAAAACTTCTCGATTCTCTTTCTGGAAATTTACTTACTCTAAAAATAATTGAAATATCGATATAGACGCGCGTGTGTGGAAATATATGTACAATATAATATCTGCGACTATGCACGAAGAGGCGTGCATACTATATTGTCATAGTCAAACATGGCGCAATTTAAACCACCTGAGCAAATGAATAAAGAATATAGGAATACGAATGACGCGATAGCGACGTGTTTGGGATTGACAAGTGAAGTTGTTTCTTTTTTTTCTTTGGTTTTTTTTTCTCTCCCTCTTTCTTTTTGTTTTATTAATGAATTAGTAAACGTTGAGAGAATGACGTCAAGAGAGTCATTTTTTTTCCCTATAAGTTACCAGATCGAGAAGCTCGCGTTCTGTTTATATTACGGATATGGAATTCTCGTGTTTAGATACATTAGTCAACGTCATGCAATAAATTACTCTCTTCGATGATATATGGTGATTCAGGGGTGAAAAATTTCAATATCGAACATAAATCGCCTATTTTTCACCACAGGCGAAAACAACGTTGAATACTTACTCCATACTTATAGGCGTAGATTTATTCCCAAGAATTTTTACTCGAAACTTTCTTTCACCGAATTTATTATTTACCGAATTTCTTTCACGGGTCAAGTTTTTAAACTGAATATTACATACAGACTATTCGAACCTCATTTCTACCGTTCCAATTCATGATACAGCGAATCCTTAGAAATAAAGAAAGAAACGGGGACGGGGAAGTTATGTAACAAACGATGAGTGAAGAATAAACTCCTTTTCTCTCTCCAAAATTATAGAAAAATAATACAAAAACCTAATCTGATATAGATTTTATAGGCTTTCGTTTCGTTGCTACTCGGGAAACAAGATTTTATTTTATCATTGATACTTTGATAGTTTCGTCTCGATTTTACTCGTATATATATTTATTTCTCACGATAAACTTGAATCGGACGTTTGTTTGTCTATCAACTTCCGCGGAAGTATCCATTCGAGTGTTTGATATCCATCTATCCGCTATCCTATCCTATCTTCGATTTGGTTTTATTTATTTATCCATCGAGCCGCAAAGTGACATTAAAACCGACTCTACCTAATAAAAAAAAATAATAACACTTTTAATGTGCTTTTTTGATGAAATTTTACTCCAGAATGAAGAAATTTATTTACGTTTCGCCTATTTGGAATCTTTACAAAATATGTGTTACGTAAGTTTAGGCTGCTGATTTATGAAATAAGAACTCTGAACAAGCTTGCGAGGAACAGTTATCAGCTCGTGATTACATCGATAATCTCGTATCGCGGTATTACAGGGTAAGTCAAAAACGTCCGGCTAAGTTCCTTGTCAGTATCTATATTTGCACAGCAGACCAGTATGTCGTAAATTAATTACGTCAGTGCCAAGAATTACGCTAGTCTGCAGCAAGGCAGCTAATGATAAATTGTTCTTAACTTGATCGACTTCCCCGATCTACAAGATAACCGATACTCTTATCGCCAAACTCGAGTAGCTTTTAATGGATAACTTTAGTTGTATACGATTGTTTGCAAAAAAACGATCAGAGATTTCGCATACGGATTAGCAAAAAATCCCGCATAGTTATATCAAGTTGAGAAATTATTAGACCATATGATTCAGGAAATAGAAAATTAATTTTTTTTTAAGACTGTAGAATTCGGAAAATAGGTTTTGGATTCTCGCTAAAATTTGTCTCGTAAATTTCATCGCTTTCTTTACGGCTGTTATTGAAAATGATTCACCATCTTTGAGAAATGCAATCAATTTAGTTAGAATAATGGGATTAGACAGATACGTGGTGTGAACATACTTGGAGTGTAGGTAAATTTAAAGGAGACGTCGCAGTGTCATGTCGAGGAGAATTTCACGCCCGAGTAAAGTGTAATTTCATGCTTCGGTCATGGAGGAATTTCACTTTCCATGTAGTTTTAATTCTCGCGGAAGGTTTGCTCCCAATTTTAAACCGTGCATCGTAATTTCCGCGGATTTTGAAATCCAACGATTATATCTGCGACCGATTTCTATTGCGAGATAAATTATTTTTGTTATATTTATCATCTACGTTTGACAGCGTGAAAATTTCCGAACTGATCTCGATCGATCTTAGATCGACTTGATATTGATATAAATAACTCAGTGGGATTCATTAAAACTCAAATTCGCTACAGGTATAATAAATTTGAAATCAAATTTTGCGGAGTTCAAAATTTCGAGAATATACATTTTTCGCTTCAAACTAATTGGACGAAATTTTTCAGATAAATCCAAGCACGTAAAGGTGGAAAATAATCTCTAGCCGATAACTTCATATACCTAGACCGAATTAATACCAAATACGATCGATTATTCAAAGGCGTTAACGCTATCTCGTATCTGGCTCGATAATCCACGTAGAAATTTTAATCGCGTCTTATGATCTTTATATTATGTACATATGTAGGAAAATTACGCGAAACCATTATATTCTGCAGTTATGTGTGTCATATACATATATAGAGATTAGGAATTGTATGTACACTTCTTCGTCACGATTCAAAGCAGACGTAATTGCGTCGCGAAAGAATTCATGACACAATTTAATGTTTAGTTTTTTATTTTTATTTTTATTTTTTTTGCAATTATATGGAGAATTGCAAATTAATTAATTGCGATTTATTTTCTCGTTCTTTTTACACCGATATATTCCCGAAAAATTTATTCGTCATCGATTCTACCTATACATGCTACGTGATGTCATCGTCTGGAAGTAGTGAGTCATGCTTGAAGGAATGCAGGCCGTATCTTTTGTTGAAGAAAGAGAATTTTGTGCGGGAAATATATATATTATACATATATACCTCGCGGTCGCTTATCCATTTTGTTAGATATATAATAGTCCGAAAATCTATAATTAACAACTCACACACGGCTGTGAAATAAAAATGATATCTCTATTGGACTCATTAATCGACCGAATAGAATAATACAGTATTCAAAGCGAAGGAAGCGAAGTGTGTACAAAACTCTGTATAAGAAGGAAAAGACGAAAAAAAACCTTTCAAAATAAACGTCGGTTAAAAAACTGTGAAAACTTTTGATATGGAGAGAAAAATGAGAAATTTAGAATCTTAATCATCGAATTTTATTAACCATTGATCACTCTGTTTGCAGATCAATAGCAAATACAGCGAAGAATTGGCCCAGGAGAGTTTGGAATGGATCAAAGCTGTGACTGGCGAAGATATAAACACGAGCGGAGAGATGGACAATTTTTACGAGGTCCTTAAGGACGGTACTCTGCTTTGCAGGTACGAATTACGATTTTTTTTTATGAAATTCGTATTGATAAGATATCGTGAATTTTATTCAGATTTTAAGATCACACGCTGCAGCTGTAACATTTTCGGGGGATGGATTTTAATGAAGAAAAATTTTATATTCCAGGCTGGCGAACGCCCTTAAGGAAGGATCCATCAAGAAGATCAACAACACGTCATTGGCATTCAAGTGTATGGAGAATATTAACGCCTTTTTAGAAACTGCCAGAGGACTGGGTGTCCCGGCTCAAGAAACTTTCCAGACCGTCGATCTATGGGAAAGGCAAAACCTCAACTCCGTAGTAATTTGCCTTCAGTCTCTAGGCCGCAAGGTACCTTCCTTAATTTTGGATTGAACAAGAATGATAAGAGAAAGAATTGTCGACGAATTTGCTGGACTTATTACATTAATTAACTAATAATTTGTATTTTTTTTTTTAAATTTTCAGGCTGGAAATTTCGGCAAGCCAAGTATCGGGCCAAAGGAAGCTGACAAGAACGTTCGAAACTTTAGCGATGAACAGCTCAAGGCAGGAGCCGGAGTAATCAGTCTACAATACGGTAGCAACAAGGGAGCAAACCAGAGTGGAATTAATTTTGGAAACACAAGACACATGTAAATTTCATTAAATAGTCACGTGTCACCGGTTGAGTTTTGTTTTTTCCAAAATTAAACTACTACTTATATATACTATTAGATACATACTTCGCCTTAATCGTACGTTAATTAATTATGTATCATTATATTATATATCGAAGAAAGTAACGCTCGCGTTTTACTAAACTGTAAAGATACCTACTTACGTATGTGTGATACATGTAACACGAAAAAAGAAGGAAAAAAAAAAAAAAGAAAAGAAAAGAAAGATTAAACACATATTCGAAAGAGAAAGAGAATATCGAATGAAGAAAACCATAACGATGTAATATATATTAATCGCGAGTATATGAATTTTATTTTCAAAAGGTAATCAGGTTGATAATTATATAATATAATTATACTCGTGGAAAAGCAACGAATTATTGCTTTATTTTTACTTTTGTTTTTTTTTTTTTGTTTTCAATAATTATATATATTATATATATATATATATATATATTGTCAATATATTATCATATTTTCTTTTCTTTACTTCACTTTACTTTCCTTCACATTTCCCACACAATTATTTTCTTTACTGATCAGAACTTATGCCACTTATATCGTCATGTAATAAATATTTATATATATATTTAGAAATTATCTCAATTACCATATACATATATATCTATATATGTATAGTGTAATAATAGGAAAAAAATAGTTGTCAAACCATTATAACATTACATGTATAACGTATACGAATCTATATTATAAACATATAGAAATAAGTACGTATAGTAGAATACGTACTACGTGGTTCACAGATTTCTCTATCTAATCGTAACGTACATGATATACATATATATATATATATATTTACATTCGAGAGATCCGTTGTGTTCTAAATCGCGAAGAAATTATATGATAATATAAATATAATAATAATAATGATAGTATTATGAATAAATTATTATTATTATTATAATTATTGTTACACGGTTACGATAAATGATATAAAGAAGAGATTATTTACTAAGTATTTTGTACAAAAAAATTTTTTTTCGGTGGTTATACGAATGATTATATACCCAGTATATTATGTAAAACTTTGAATAATGTATTAAGAAAAATGATATGATAGATTAATAAATGAATGAAAATACTGATGAATATTCGTACCGTAAGTTTAATCCCATTTAACTCGACAGTTTATCTGAAAATAATTATCGATGAGAGAATAACGATTTCTATAAATGAAAAAAAGATCATTTGTATTTAAAATGAATATATATTCTACGATCATAATTATTTACATAATGATGTTACAAGTTTCAATGAGTGATTATAATATAGAATTTTATTTCTGGAAGGGGTAGTAGTCCAGCCCTGTGTTGTACTTGAATTTTGGCTTTTGCTGTTTCTTAGCAATTTCCAACATCTTCTGTACCTCTCGTCTAAAAAAAAGGGAAATTGTTACGGTGATAATATGAATTTATTTCCCTTAAAAAAAAAAAGAGAAGGAACCATGAGAATACAGTTTAATCTTCGCCGAAAAAAATGTTCATCTCTGAATTCGGATTATCCCGGAAATCTGAAAATCTGTAAATCTGAAAAAACCACGAAAAATCTCACCTATAAACGGGCGGTTTTATCTCATCAGCCAAAGTACAAGGCTCTGATCGTTCGTCGGTTTGTTTGTAAATCCGTCTTCTAATAATGTCAACATCTCTGCTGTATTCCTCTTTCAAATCAACGATCGACGTCGGCGGTACGTCAAAGTAGATCATAAAATAGCTGTAGGATTTCGTTAATACGAAACATTGACGTATAATATAAATGAATTGAAAATAAATAAATGAATAATATAATAATAATAATACGATATAAAATCTATCTATAAGTTATTTTTATTATGACTTTGAATCGTTAAAACGTTCTCACTTTGCCTCGGTGTGTACAATCCCATGAGCGCTTGTCTTATACGGCATTGGTTTCAGTCCCATACTTTCGATCTTTCGTATAATACCACCTCTGGTAAAAATAGCATCGGCGGCTCTCCTCAATGTAGATACGATATCAGACTGCGAAACGCGACACGATTTGTATTTAATTCGAACAAGTTTTCGCGTCTGATTTTATAGGTTAAGTGAGGTTAGGTTTATTGACTTACCTTCGGCATTGTTCGAAGCAACATCGCCAGCTCGTAAGTTGGCATTTTGGATGAATTATTGGTGCGGAAAAACTGTCGGAGTAACTTTTTTTTTTGCTTGTAAAATACGAAGCTGTGTTAAAGAGCGAACAAAATTTCTTCTGCAAACTGCCAGCAGAAGATACCAGAGCGAGAAGATCTACAATTATGCTCGCGACATCTGTTGGTGGAATACCAAATCACTTAGAACAGTTACGTACGCACGGTCAGAAGGAGATTCGCGATTTAAAAATTAATTATAATTAGGTACAATTTTCCTAATATACAACTGTATACGTAATGTACAGATAAAATCGATTTCATAATTAGTTTGAATTATTTTCGTTCGAGATTCTTTGCAATTAGGCTTCAATCCATACGCCCTACGAGAAGATAATATACGCCTTAAACCAGGCAACTCGTTGTACTTAAACATGTAGCAAGTAGGCTACATTTTTTTCTTTTTTATTCTTATTACATACTCGTTTTAGTTTTCCTAATAAATCTTTATCTTTCGTCATTATATATGTGTATAATGTGTATGTGCAATAAAATTGTGTCTAATAAACTAAGAATTTCTGATTCATTTTATTACGTGTACTGTTTTGCTTTTTTTTTCTTTCCTCCTTTTTTTTCATTCTGAAATTACTTCTCGCAGACCATTTCCGTCGTCGGGAGAATTCCCATTATAAAAAATCTGGGTTTATACTGCGTACCTTACACATGTGGTGAAAAAATGGTAATTAACACTGGCACCCAGCTCCTTGAGTAATGAATGAAATATTCGAGCCGTTGAAATAATTTATAAGTCGTGTGGAGTGTTGAAAAATTTTGAAACTTAGCTGAGGAATAAAAGAAGAGCGATTTTTAATCCGAGAATAAAAAGAAACATAAAAGCTTCTGACTTTCGGTTAATTCCTGATAAGTACGCCCACTCGACGTTCGACAAAAAAAAAAATGTACAAATGTAAATTTGAACGGGTAGATAAATCAACAGGTAATTTATCGCCTAATCGATGTTACAGTGTGTTATACACTATAAGTTCCTAAGCGTTGCACGCCAATCCATCTTGTCAGTTACTCATGAATACTCAGGAGCCGTTCTGTTACTATTCACGGTAGTATTATCCTTATCGACAAGCTCAATCTTCTCGAGAGTTTCCAGGGTATAGCTAGCCAGAGACTCACTGGTCTACGAGCTTCTTTAACGAAGTAATAGCTGAGTTTTATTCATCCTCTCTTTATTTCTCCTTCGATCCTAACGATTTAACGTGTCCAACTGGACCGAATGAATAACGACTCTTAATCGTCGGATTTAAATGGAGAGAAGGTATGATATAAAAACTGCAGCTGCAAGAGGCGAGGTGAAAAATACTGCAGTCGTAGTTTTGCAAACGTAAAGATTTGGATATACCCACTTATATTATACTCTGGGTGTTCTCTACGGGCGATAAGAATCCCTGGTTAACTCGAGTATCTCTACCTGGTTTCCCCGTTTTCCTCGTACCCGTGTACGACTACGCTCGTGAATAAAGGAAATTAAAGGTTCCATAGGGACCGAGTTTAGCACCTCCAACAGAATGAATACTTTAGGTTTGACCCTTGGAAATCGCGCCGAGACCCAACCAAAATGTTTAAACTGCTGGTCGCTTATCCAGGTGTCAGGCTCCGGAATGAAACGAAATAAATAAACTAGTTGCAGGGGGAGAGAATTATGTGGAAAATGGGGAGACTCGGAGATTCAAAAATCCGTAAATCTGAAAAATTGAATCGGGCCAGGATATTCCAGGAAAATATCGGGCATACCCGTATGTGCGAAGATGAATGACTCGAGAAATTATAGAATAAATTTGCCTTCTTAAACTCGTTCTTTGACCCTCGCACGACCCTCGTAACCCTCCTAACGCTAAGGGTCAAGTGCCAGCACTCAGTGCTGACAAGGTTTAAATAGGCGTATATCTGTATACGAAACGGCATCGTTTTGCAACACAGACGGTGACGACGTTAGAGGACTAGGGACAAGCCGGGCATAATTGAAATGCCAGGCGAGATAGAGAGACTCCATAGAGTACGAGTCGGATGAAGTATGGTTTTGCATCGAGTAGTCTACCGCGGCGAGAGTGGAAAAATTTTAGAGCCGTACATAGGTAGCTATAAATATACTTGGGTCTGGATTTTTTCTTCTTTTGAGAAAAGATAAAAAAAAAACAAAAAAAAGAAAAGGAGAATGAAATGGAAGAAAAAGAAGATCGGCAAAAAATTTCTCATTCACGATTTATCAATCGGTATTTTTACCGAATAGAAAAGGATAGGATTTTTTGTCTCCCGATCAGTCCCGTGTGTCGTCCTCCCCCGACGCGGGTTTAAAATTCTTCGGATTTTTATCAACGGTGCGATTTTTCTTGTACGCGTCTGATAAAGCGCCGTGAAAAGGAGGCCGCACACTTTCCTGAATACCTTTGCTCAAATAGAATTGCGATTTACGATTCTGACTTGCGCGGTATCTGGGTAGATACATACTAGCTATACCTCGCCGTATCTATGTATATGTAGATACATATCCGACGTATGTACATCGCTACACGCATATATTATACCGCGGACCTCCACACATTGATACATGTAGCATAACATCCCACGTGTTCGCGGGCGTTTCAGTTTTATTCGTTCTCTCAAGAGGGTATATATATATATATAGGCTATATTCTCCATGTATATGTATAAAATAGTTATATATATGTACAACTGAGCCATCTACCCCGTGTGATCAATATTTTCTCTCTTTCATCGATGAAACGAGACTCTCGAGGGCGTAGGAAACACTCGGAGTGATTTTAACGGCTGGTTTTAAAGTCAGCTGCTCCGAGAGTTCCTCGAGTGTCTGAAAGCACCGTTTAAACCAGTTCTGATTTCGGAAATCGTTCTTCAGCAGAACGGAAAGAAAATGTTTTCATTTCTTGTGTATCTTTTAAAATCGCAGAGATATACTCGAAAGACAGAAAGACGTGAAAGTATGAACCTAATCGCGAGTGGCTCGATTTCATCAAATAATCGAATATATAAATTATAATTATCAGGAAATTTAAACTTCCGCGAAATTCACGGGTCCGAATAAATTGTTAAGCGAATTGAATATCTGACGTAGGTAAGTTTAAAGCACGGAGATCGGGAGCCATAAGGTATATACCTGGGTATATACACCGTATTACGAAGAGGATTTCAAAGACGGTCGGATCTCAGACGTCACGACGAAATCTTGCCGGGATTATCCGGTCTTTTAATTGCTTTCGCGCCAAGGGAAAGGCGCGGGTGGATTAGCCAACGAGTAAATGTACCCGGAGGTAGAGTATATAGATACCAAACGCGTAAGCCGAACTGTACCGCCAAGTATCTCTGACAGGATTACCTCATTTTTAATAGGTTTATCAAGTACATTCTATGGATCAAATAGAATCCGCTAATATATTCCATGAGCCAATTCTTTCGCAACATATCTCACAGCCTATACAATTTTATGGCTAGCTACTATTCGAAAAGACTAACAAAATCAACCCCCGCACCGTTCAAAGTGAACGCCGTGCTTTTCCACCGGCAAAATGAAAGAAACGAAAGAAAAGAGAAAAAAGAAAATCATTCTCACCGCAGAAAATGTTCGCAATTTTTTAATTTGCAGTAAAATGAAGGTAATTAAGAACTAGACGATATGTACTCGACGGTTTAAAGTTGGAAAAAAATATGTAGTAAAAAAAGCTTAAGACTCTGGTAGAATGTTAAAGGTAAGTCCGTCGGAAATCGGGAGTGAGATATAGAGATGTTGGAGCGAAGTAGTCAAAGCAGCGTTAGGTCAGACCTCGGGTTGGTTTTTGCGTCCGTAGTACGTCACGCGAAGCCTAAGGGCCTAAAGCGTTGAGTGACTGTAGGGCATGGAGCCGGTCCTTTGGGAGGATCAGAGCTCCGTTTTTGCGTAATTTCTGAAGCAGCTCACATGCGCTAAAGCCGGGAGTAGAGTTGAGTGTATAGGGCATGGCAAGCCAAGAGCTAAGCCGCCCGCGGCGAGTGAAACGGGATTAAGTTATATTTTTAATATAGATTTAGCAGCCGTGTCCTTTGCGGGATCCGGTTTTTCAAGGGATTTGTGGCTAGCCTCAGGTCACCTCGTACTTCTGGATACTTTGCGGTCAAATTTTCAACCGATACACGCCTCCGTACATACGATTTTTCAATAAACAACTCATACTATATATACATACGACGTACATCTCAAGAGGAAATGAATATTCATGCAGGTATCTCATCCCCTACGTTCGTCCACC
Organism: Rhogogaster chlorosoma; assembly: GCA_944452935.1. Classification (NCBI taxonomy): domain Eukaryota; kingdom Metazoa; phylum Arthropoda; class Insecta; order Hymenoptera; family Tenthredinidae; genus Rhogogaster; species Rhogogaster chlorosoma. The sequence goes on along the minus strand of OX101803.1, from coordinate 22,188,935 downwards.
CTTATGTGTTGTGGACCCTCGTCGTCGTTCAAGGCCGTCAGAATAAGGAGGATAAACTGAAAGGAAAACGAACAAGGGGAGTTTCTCAATCAGGTCAAGGTGCAGCGGGGTCGAAATCGCCTCGGGTTTTTCCCCATTCTGTTATGAAGTTTGAAAAAGTTTGACTAGTTTCTCTTATTGCATAGACACATATACCTTACACGCTGTAATATACACTAGGTAGGAAATTTTTCTTTCCTTTTTTTTTTCTCCCCCAGCTGTTATTGAATTGACACGTAAATTATTGGGTACGGTTAATAATGTTTGATTAAAATTCTCGCGACTATGCGGTCAGTTGATTAAAAAATTAATAATATTCTACGAACGTTTTATACGCGTATTACGATACGTAGAAGAAAGAAAAAGCGAAATATACATACGCTAGATTTAACACGCGATTTATTTTCCCGTCTGTACATCTGGAGTTAGCTTTTCTTCGAACGATAAGAGTTTATAAAGCCGAAATTCCCGTAGGTAAAATTTTCCACTCAAAATGAGTCGGGGATATAGTAGTCTATTGAAAAATTGTGACGTTTTTGTTTTTACTGCTGATTGGATGAATGTTGAATGTCTTTCTGTTCTTCCCTGGTAGTGGAATATTTAATTCCTCTACTTATTCGAAACGTATAGAATGAAAAGCTTGGAGAAGTAGTATAAGGTAGAGCGAGGAGCTCTTCTGGTATTTCGACTCGTTTAAAATCCCCGGTAAAAAGGAGAGTGAAATGAAACCCTAACGCAGACTTATAACGACACCGCAACGAGCTCCCAGACGTCCCCAGTAATTATTCAACTCTCTGGCTTGTTTGGACCCGTGGAATTTCTTTCTTTTCTTGCGGTTTTAAAACCTCGTATATAACTACCTTACCTCAACTTATACACTACCTAGGATGGTAACCTAAACCTCTTTCATCCATCCAGCTGGCTATACTATGCGAAGTACGAACAACCCCTAGCTATCCGAAGTCGTGCGCCAGGTCAGGGCCGCTTGAACAAACCCCCGACTACAAAAGGCGATATTATGACGATGGGAAAAAATATTCAACACTTAACGACGCCAACGTGGGAAACTGGCGTTACTGCGTGACTAAAATTTATCAGAAGCATTATTCTGTATGTAGATATACCGTGGCGAAAGCTAGTTAAAACCTCGTCAAATCTCTTTCTTTTACCTATTTACAATATTTTGACACATTTTTCCCCGTTACCGCGCCGCAGTATATTCACAATCTTTCTTTTTCTCTTTCTCTTTTTACTCACCCTGCATTCTTTCTAACTGTAATATTCTTCTGCAAAGTTTTTAGTCACTTAATTAATATAAATGATGAATTCATTCGGCAATAACAAAAGGCGATAAATTCAACGTTTTGAATATTTATAGCATAGAACGCGAAAGATCAGGTGTTTCTTTTTTTTCTGTGAATATAGATACCTGCATGAAGATAAATAAAAAATAAAAAATAAAAAAAACGAACATTAAACACGTCTGAATTTTCATACGAAAGTTTTTTTTTTTTTTTTTCTTCTTCTCTCTCTCTCTCTCTCTCTTTCACTTTTCGGTTTTAATCAGATTTTTCAAGGTACTCGAGAGATATGAACTATTAATAAGCGTACCTCGTCAAGTATGCGTCGGATCAAAAGAATGTTTGAGATAAAAGTTGAGGAGCCTCCGAACGAGACACGCATTTCATAATATAACGAAAAGTTATTTTTTTTTTCTTTTACTCTTCCACTTCTTCTTTTTTCCTTCTCTCTTTTTTAACTCCTGTCTAATAACCTTATTAAATTCACAGCGCAACCTAACTTCCTCCCCGACTACGTTCTGCACGACGTCGCCCGCCAATGGCACGTGTTAATTACGTTTTACCTTGACAATGGGTTTTTACTGTTCTTAGCCCAGATTTCATTCTCACCCTCATTTCCGAAAAACGACGTAGTTCGACTCTCTTCGAAGTTCAAAAAATTTTCTTTCACTTCTTTCTTTTTCTTTTTTTTCCTATTTTATTTTCACCAGTTGTTTTCTTTTTCTTTTTCTTTTCCTTTTTCCATTATCCATTTGCAAAAAGGTCGTCGGTTCGCCCGAGGGTCTCCTAATTGAAAATCAAATTCCTTTTGTTTCGCCCTCGAGTTTTCTTAGCACAGACCATTAGAAACAAACTGCCTCTTTGTTCAACGTATTCATAATACTTTTCACCTTTTACTCCCGCGTTCTATATACTTATATATATATAGGTATATATGCGGCCTCGATAATACTTTAATAATTCTTATACGAAAAACCTCAACCCCCGACATCTTACCTTGCGGCAATAGACTGCGGCGTTATATTGTTCCTTTCATATACCATAAACAAAGAATACGCACCTTCTTCAAAATTCAACGATCCTGAGTACAGGCTTTATAGATTCACCTAATTATACAAACATATATATGTATATATATTATATACACACAACCGTTCCTTGATCAATATATCTTTATGCACGGATACTCAGGTAGAAAATCCCTTCTGCATTATTCAGCGAATCTTTGGTCGATTAATCGCTTGTTAATTTATTATTTATACATTTTCGAAAGAAACACATAGAATAAGATGCAGGAGAATGAAGTCAAGAAGAGAAAAAGAAGAAGAAGAAGAAGAAGAAGAAGAAGATAAGAATAAGAAACAATTTCTTAGTCTATATAAGGGAAAAGATGTTTTTTAATACCTACGACACAGGTTCAGCCTAGACGAGGTGTGGGAGGGGGTAGTTTTACGTCAATTACGAAAGTGCAGGCGAGTGCCTCGAACGGCGTCGTTCTGCAAGCTCAGCCGCAAGGGACAATGGGCGAGGTACGCATAATTGAAATGCCAGAGAGGGTAGGTGCCCGTGGTGGTCCGGAGGGCAAGAGACGTGGCCATAAGAGAAGGGTAGATGAGAGTCTAGCGATCGCTCGTAATTGTCCAACTAGGGCCTGGGCGATTAACGCCGCGTTCTAATTTCACGCCAAGGTGGAAGATCCAAGCCTTCAGGACGTCTTCAGACCTCGACCGCCCCCGGGATCTAACCAGGAGTATTTCTTTACCGGGCCGACGCGTCAGGGGACGATAGCAATGCGTCACATGTTCAAGGAGCCAGAAGCAACTCGTTAGTCTTTACCAAAGAGCAAGCGGGATGCCTATGCGGAGTTAGTAGATAGAAATACATCGACGTCAATGCGATACGGATAACCACCTTCTCACCGAATGATCTATATGTGTACATACTTACGCGTATAACTTTTATAGAAACTTAAATCGATTCTTTATGTATTTGAAAATGACAACAAGAAAAAAAAAAAAAAAATTAAGAAAATGAAAGGGTGCAGAAAAAGAATCAATTCAAGTAATAAACTATATTATAGATCAAGTTTTGAGTAATAAATATATACGTATAATATATATTATACTATATATTATTATGTATATATGTGGGGTGGTTAACGCAATACGTTTATAGCTACCACTGACGTAGATACAGTTATCGTTTCGAATAGGTATATATATGGGTAAAATATATGAGGTAATTAACCCGTAACTACCAAATTACGATCCCCATCGGCACAACACCCTCCTGGATAACAACAATTCTGCGTCAAAGTTACCCCGGGCGATCGATTGCGCTCGTAGTTCGGCACGTAAAAGTTCGGTTAAAACTGGACGAATCGGTATTCCATCTAGTTTTTTTGTTTTTTTTTTCGTTTTGAATTTTTTTTTTTGTTTTATCTTTTTCATTCAGGTGCTTCAATTTTTTGTTTCATTTCTTTTTTTTTTTTTCATTTTTATACCCCATAATTGACCGTTTTTAATTACCCTGTGCGCGGTTATATTTGTACCGCTGATTTTTATCCTCAAAGGGACAGTTTATTATTATTTTTCAAATTCAAATCGAAATGAAATGGCATTTTTTTTTTTCGTTTTTTTTTTCTTCCTTTTTTTGTCTTCTTTGGTTTTTCAGCTACATGGTCTTTTTTTTCTCTCTCTCTCTCTCTCTCTCCTACCTTTGTCAATCATTACATATTTCACGATCTTTAGAGAGAACATTTTTTTTTTTTTTTTCTTCCGCAATTTATTTTCAATTTCGACCCCGCAACGAATATTAGTACCTTATATAGGCACATGCCTATATGTGCGGTATATGTGTAGATTGTTGAGGTGGGCGTTATTCGACTTTTTCAAATTTATTTATTAGGTTTTATTTCTTGTCTCTTTTTTTTTTTTTTTTTTTCATTTCTTTTTATCACTATGCCGGCATTTGTGAAACTCATTTACTCAGTCAGCTGAATCGACTGAGTGTGGATATAAAAATCTGTGTATCACAGCTTCGGGCACTATAAAGCTTCCGTGGAAATGGACAGTCCGCGATATGTATCAGGTTTATATAAAATTTGGGAAAAAAAATTAAAATAAATAAAAATAAAATAAAATAAAATAAAATAAAATAAATAAATAAATACGAAATGAAAATAAGAATTCTTTCCGCACAGACGCTAACAGATATTTGTATAGTATATACACAAGTATATATGTAATATTGACAAAAATTTTCCGACTCCAGGGTACATAGATTCATCCTGAATAAGGGATGTTTCGAAAATTATTATACTGAAACCGCGAAAGATGTTATTATATGGTTTTAAATTATTATTATCATTATTTATTTCTCCCTCTATTTCTTATTATATATATGTATAGATATCTAGAAGAAACAAAAAAAATAAAAAATAAAAAACGAAGGAATAAAATGTAATTCAATTCCGTAGAGCAATCACGCCCATTTCTCATCCCTTGGTAGAAAATCTAATTGAATTTTCTTCCGTTTATATAGGTATACTACATACATATATATGTATATAAATGTAATATTTTGCTAACGCGCGTTTACCACCATGTATAACAGTAGTACGATGCGCAAAATTCAACGCCACGCCTGATTCCATATACCCACATATTATATGTATAAATACATTCGAATATAGTAAACCTATATATATATATATATACTTATATAAGCTTGGGAAATCTAATTTACTTGTGGAAATACTTTACAGTAATTAAAATGAGAGGATGGGGGGGGAAGGAGAACGGACATGGGGTGGTGGAGGTGGTGGTGGTGGTGGTAGCGGCGAGAGTGAAAAAAAAAAAACAAAAAACAAGTGTGGCAAACGTTGAAATTCCTTGTACAAACCGTGAAATATTTGAGGGAAAAAAAAAAAAGAAAATTTTAAATGACAACGAAAAAATGAAGAAAAAGTATATAGGTATACATATGGTAAGGGATAAAAATTAAAAATGAATAAATCAACCGATCGATCCAGCTATCAGTATCTAGGTACTGATTAAAGAAATCTTAAGGGGTGTTTTCTTAAGTCGTAAAGATGCGTGTATATACATATATATATATATTCATGCAGATCACGCAAGAAGGACATATCGTCTCTCCTCATGATTTTCTGTAAAGGGAGAATTTTCCGGGTGTCAAAGTCCGGGACGGGACAAATAGGACCTGGGGCTTGCCGCTAGCAGCGGCAGCAGCGTACCGTTCTCGATGGAGGCCGGTCTGCGCGGATTTCAGGAATCAATGCGTCGGGGGTGCGCCGGGACGCCTGCGCCACCTCCACCCCCACTACATCTGTACATCGGGACGCCCGCGCCTGTGCGAGAGAGAGGACTAAGGTAAAGCGAAGAAACGAAGCTAAGCCTTCGCGAGGACAGGAACCCGTGTATCTTGGTGAGGGTGCCGGCTAAGGGTTACGTGTGGCTAAACTTTCGTCGTCTATCGCGATTTTCGGGGGAAAAAATCAAGAGATAAATATATACATGTATATATATATTTATACATATAATTCCATAAAACTGTAGAATTGATAATTCAAAAAATATTAATCAGCGGGTTCGTTAGAACCATTTTTGTTTTTTTTTCTTTTCTATCCGCAAAAGCAGAAGGAAATAAAAAACAAAAAAACAACAGAGAGATAGAAGAAACGAAAGAAAGAAAGAGGAAAGAAAACAAACGATTTCTCAAGAGACGACTCCGAATTACAGCAATAATAATAATAATAATAATAATAGGAATAGTTAAATAATAATAATATTAATAAGAAAAATAATATACTGATATACAATGGTAATCCACGAGTACCTCCTAACTACCCCGAAAACTTAATATGAAGTGAATGTTACGTGTTGAGTATAATCCCCGATTCGACAGTTCGGCGGATGCTGTCTACGTGCCTGGGACCTTATCTTCGAGGGGATGAGACGAAAATGATTGAGAATCGTTGAGAGGGGTTGTTTTGAAAGCGTAGTGAAACGAGAGTGAGGAGAAATAAAGTGTAGTAGAAGAGGAAGAGGAAGAGGAAGAGGAATAAGAATAAAAATAAGAATAAGAAGAGATAGAAAAAGTAGAAAAAGTAAAAAAGAAAAAAGAAAAAGTGTTGATAAGAGAAGTGTTATCGGTGCGGATGCCAATACTTTTCTTTTAGAATTGTTCATCGTCAATATTCTGACGACAAGGCTGTCGCATATTTGTTTTTGGAATTAGACGAAGAAAGTGATAAGGGTGCTGTGCGTGAAAGTGTGCAGGTACAATAATTTCATTTCGATTTCGTTTGAAAGAAAAAGAAAGAAAAAGAAAAAGAAAAAAGTTGACGTAGTCAAAAAGGTCGTTTAATAAATTTCTTCTAAATTAACGGTAAATAATAATAAATAAATAAATATACATATATACGTATATACATAGATTCGATATCGAAGATACAGGACTGGTCCCGGACTGTCAAAGTCCTGGAGGAATGACGCACCCCCGAAAGATTCTACCCGTAGAGGGTTAGCGCCCGCTGAGAGTCTTCCACTACCGAGACTTCAGCCTCCGGACGACCGTGTACCACCTTACCCGCCCCAGATACAGTGAGTTTTATGCTATCCCGTTTCCTACCGCCATACCACCCTCGCAAGTTTCATCCTTCGCTCATTTCTCATTTATAACGACTCACTGAAGACTAGCTGTGTATTGTTGTTCTTATAATAGCCATGCTTTGCACAAGACAAACCTCACAATCACTATTATTTTATCAAGACAATATCACTCTCTCTCTCTCTCTCTCTCTCTCCTTCTCTCTATCTCTCGCCTGTTATATACCCGACACTGTAATAATAATCTAAGATAAAACAAACAAAAACACCAGAATGATATAACGATCGTAATCTCCGCGTCGAAATAGGAGCTACCCCCAGTGCGGGTGTAGAGTCTGACAGATTCAGGGGGTGTTTCCTGATTTTGAACAGATTTATAAACGACTCGTGAAAATCTACAGCGATCATAACTTGGCAAACTTTTCCAATCTTTTTTTTTTTCTTCTTTTTTTTTTCACCCTCTCTCTTTCTCTCTTTTTATTCTCTCGACTGTAAAAGCGAAACGAACGACTTTGCAAACGGGGTGGCGGGTATAGGTATACGTATGTGTGGTAACGTGTTACATTATAAATGGGCAACGATGATAATCAGAAACTACCTTACACTGTCCTGTCCTACCTACCCTGTGCAATATCCATTCCGAGTATTTCGGTATGGGTACGTATAACGCAGAACGCGGATAGCAGTCCCCGTTTATTGACCAACACTTTGTGTGGGCTAAGTGCGCGCGAGCAGAGAAGAGAGAGAGAATGGAGTTTGTCCGGTTGATAAATCGTCCGCGTTTATAGCCAGCTATATATATGAGCTCAGGCCTTGATTCGATGGGTAAATCGAGTTTATGGACGATGATGGAAAGTCCTTTGCAGGCTATTTTAGATTTAGAAAAAATAAAGGATAAAAAAAACGAAAAAGAAAAAGAAAAAACTCACCACGTTCTAGAACTTATATATATTTTTTTTTTCTACGGTTAAATATTTCTGAACCTTTTTATTTTTCTTCTTCTTCTTCTTTTTTTTTTCAACCCCGTGGCTCCCTACCATATAGTTTTCCCAGGAAGTACCTACACGATTTTGTTAAGAAACGATTCCCGAGTAGGGATAAGTGAGCGTTTAGGATAGGTACGAGAATATTTTTCAACCTGAATACACGCCATCCCACCCGGGTCCGAGGTCGGTTTCCGGTTTAGTTTCGATATTACATGTACGTGACCTATGCCCAGATTTTCAAACTTTTATAAACAGCGACGGGGAATAAAAGTTCTGACTTTACACGGGTATACACATATTCTAAGCGGGTATTCATTTACATACATATAACGTATATGCATATTATACCTATACGTGGGAAATGAAATTATGAATGCGAAACAGAGTTCATAATTTCAAAGCTTCGGGTAAAATTATGACGGGGTAGGAATTGAAGAAAATTTGAAAAGGATCTGAACCGAGCCCACCTACCGCGGTATTTGCGCTGGCTTGAGTTAACGTCGTTTTAATACGACGCCCCGGGCAGCCCACTTAGGTAGAAAGTTGATGGATCGATCCGTTTGAAACTAAAAATTCTTTTTCCTTCCCAGCTTTCGTGTTCTTCTTTTTTTTCTTACTTTTTTTATTTTTCTCTTTATTGCTATCGTTATTATATATAAAAAAAAAAAACGAAAAAACGAAAAAAAGGGGGGCACAAAGTGTTCAACGTTACAAACGCAGAGCTGGCTCGATGCCTGCACAAACCATGGCGATGAACAAAGCTGCGGGAGAGAATAAAAAATAAAAAACAGAAAAAAAACGAACGAAAAAAAAAAAAAAAACCAAGGAAAGAGATATGAAGAGGTGAAACTGAGAGGATATACCTATAGATGATCGGGCGACAAACTTTTATTTCAAACTTTCAAAGAGACGAGACGAGACATATTCAGGCCTGATATATAAGTTTTTTTTCTCTTCACCGTACGACCCCGAGGACGCGTTCGTTTTATTACTTTGTTAGAATACCTTCGAAGAAGAATTTTTTGATTCGTTTCTTTTTTTCAACTTGTCGAAAAATTAATGAATGCCGCAAGGTACGGAATATAAAACGAGATCATTTCTGTGATAGGTAATAATTAATTATAGCGAAGAATCAGTTGTGAGATTTATAGAATAATAAATCTCTTGTAAATTTAGCATAGGTGAATCGAAGTGGAATTATCCTTGATCCCTGTACGTCTATGTATACATGGGTGGTTATTTTGTTAAATAGAATACCGTCTTGTTAAAAGTATTTGCTCTACAAGCGATGCCTGGGTTCGAGAGGGTCTATTCAACGTGCTTGGGTCACGCAAACTTTAGCTTAGGCCAACAAATGCTTTTCAACGAACGGGTAGGTAGTACCTAGACCTTATACCCTTATACCTTATACCTACCCCTACGCTTACCATAAACCATGAGTGGTAAGTTAGAAACGGTCCTGCTAAAAGCAAACCTCGAACCGTTCAGATTAATCATTATTATCACCAACGGCAAGAGATATGGGTAGAAATATATAATCGCTTCGCAAGTTATGTATCATAACCCCATATATACCTACCTTACCTTACCTTACCTCACCTTACCTGACGAAAATTTATAGCCATTTATTACGCCCAAAAACAAAAACAAAAAAAAAGGGGGGAAAAAAATGAAAAAACAAGTTCGAACTTTCGTCCCTTTGTTTATTTATTCTTTATCGTTTTTAGAAGCCAAAAATTGCTGCGGGGGGTAGTGAGAAATGGAAAAAAAAAGGAAAAAAAATGGGTATAAATAACGGGGAGAATACCGGCTTGGGGGTTGTAACGTATCTGAGTTTCTATTTCGGTCGACGTCACATGGTCGACCCTTCTTTCCCTCGATATATTTCGATGAAAGATTGAGCACACCCGCGATCTTGGGCCAGAGTAGGTACCTACGCGACGGTGCACAGGGTAGAGAAGAGAGAAAGAGAAAGAGATGAGAAGAGAAGAGAAGAGAAGAGAAGAGAGGCAAGGCAAGGCAATAAGAGGCGTGAGATGGGAGAGTTGGCCTGAACTTTAAAGGAACACCAATTAGGGGTAGCCCGGATGGTAGGGTACCGTCGTGTAATTCGACTATCGCTGGTTGCCTTTTTAAACCAATTAGCAATTCGTTTAGAAATTATCGAAGAATCTTCTTTAAGAGTGAGAGAGAGAGAGAGAGAGAGCGGGAGAGAAAGAGAAAGGTAGGGAGATCGGAGATGGGAAATGTGATCAAAAGATCGCCCCTCGACGATTCTATGAAATAATTATACCCGGATGCAGTAAAACCAGTGATTAACACTTAATTCTCTGCCAACAATTAACGGTAATTGCTCTAGAAATTATCTCGCTATATTACACCCTTGACATACTTAAACTTCGTTGAATGTTATATCTGAATAATGTTGTTCTTTTCTTACGCGTTGGATTTCTCATTTTCATTTCATCTTGCGATTAGAAAAAATGCGTGGATTCAGTTACTCGATTAACTTTTCAATTCACGCGTCAGTATTTTATACTTTTCAATATCCGTCGATACAACGTCACGAATATTTCTAACAAATTCGAGATGAATAAAATGATTTCAGAAATTATTGAAAGGATAAAACCGCGGGGTTCGCGGATTGGTATGAAACAGATTGAAAGCGTCAAAGCACGGCGGGCATTTCAATCGCGGAAAAACCAGAGCTGGGGGTAATGAAAAAAAATCGGAAATTCACGTTAGGAAGTAATAAGGAGCGAAATATCGGGGGATTTGAAGACCTTCGCTATTCTTATACGACACGTAATTTACCCACTGCCCCGTTTCATTTCGACAAGAAACAGAGGTAGCGAGATTTTCCGGAATCGCTGCAGGCAGTGTAATTCATTTTACACCGAAGCCTAAGCATCGAGATTCTCGCGATAACAAGACCTGGGAAAACTTGATACGCGTATTATAAAAGAAGAAGGAGAAGGGCGAGAGTATGGAACTGGATAAGAAAAATCCTACGAAAGTATGTATATTATCATCTTAAAAATCGTCGAGATTAAGTTACGAGAGGTCCTTTTTTTCGCCTTTCCATCATCCTCATCCTCATCCTCCTCTCGCTCGCGCTCGTGCTGATGCTGTGTAGAGACGTGCCGAAAAAAAAAGCTCTAGTCTGACTATAAGTATAAAGTACGTGAAATCGATACAGCCTGAATGGCTCCCTCTTCTCTTCAGGTAGGCAGGTATCTACGTAGGAATATCCCGTTCAGAAATGACTGTTAGTAAGCACGAAAAGGCACTAGCGAGGCACGAGGCGATACAAAGAACCTGCAAGCATACTGGCGAGGATAAGATGCCGATGATCCATACATATTCCGTACGGCGGTGATCCTCCTCTGCAGAGAAGCATTATTTTACTAAAGTGGATATTTGTACTGGGGGTAGCTCACCCTCAAATATATATGTACGATATATAGGCAGGAGTATACTCGTTAGGAACAGAAGTCGTTCTAGCCTTTTTCTCTAGACATATTTTGTCTCTCCGGTATTTTTACAGGAAACGATTTTTTACCAGGACGAAATAGGAATGGCCGAACGATCCTGGGCTTATGAAATTGTCATATTAAGTCTGCACTGCGTTTGTACAAAGCTCTGGAAAATCTTGTATAAATACTAGCTGATTGACGTATGCGATGTTCATTCGACACCAAGTGTACATAAAACCGTCGGGCAAAGCTCGAATTTAACCGAGACGTCGAAAACAAGATAAACTGTTATCACAGCAACGGGTCATGTGTCAGGAACAAAAAGATTGATAGCCGAGTATAAGAGTGATCATGTAGCTGCAACGGAACATCGTAATAACTTGCGGGTGAAACTGTATAACTTTTATGCCTTATAATTCCTGATTACTTCCTTGATTAATAACGCAAGTGTTTAGAAGTTGAAAAATTTCACCAACATCACATCGCCGATCAGTCATCAGATTCATTTTTCTCCGAAAGGTAATCGTGTTCTTTTATCAATTAATTAACAACGAGTGGAATGGACATTGCCAATTATAAATGATATTTAAAAAAAAAAAAAGTATAACAATCTACGCTCGGAATGGTAAACTTCTAACAAAGTTACAAGCTTTAGTTAGTTAGTTAGTTAGTTATTTAGTTATAAGTCGAGTGATAAATCGACAAGTTACTGGGACATTATTGCAAGGAGAAAATCAAAGTATTACGAAGAATCAGCTAGTGCTGATGAACTGTAAACTGGACTGGAAAGTTCTGTCTACGTATACCATTCTCCGACTCGTTGCCAAGAAGATCATTCATTCTCTTTCCATACATAGGTATACAAAGCCTCGTGTATACTTTGGAATAAGAACTCGCATTACACGTTAATGAAGAAAGTAACGAGACTGCACGAGCAATTGAACCCCGATATATCAACCGGTGATTCGTTTTATGAATCACGTCTTGGCTTTTGGCGTAAACATTTCTATATCTACAGGTCGCACCTAAGTCTATAACGCGAAGTTTCAACATTTCTACTTTACACACATACGTATGGAATATGTACACGTACCTGGCTTTGGCAAATATTGCTTCACTCTAATACAGTTCATGTACATAGACAGCCTTTGTCGAGAGTACATAAGGTCTTGGTGAAAAGTTGGTAAGAATTTTCGCTGAGAGATCTACGCGGTTAGGTAAGGGCGAGAAGGCATCATATTCGGAAGTCGTCGCACGCCAGAATCGCGACATTCTAGCGGAGTATAGAAAGCCGAGTAAATAAGAGTTTATGCTGCAGTGACGGTATATACTCCACCCATGTACATTTCTGTTCATGATACACCTACATAAATACATTGACGGAACGTGTGCCCCACGTTTCTGTGTATACCGCAGCTACGTGGTTCGATCGTTCCGCGAGCCATACGACTTCTTAAATATTACAAACTTTCGAAAGGGTTAAAGCTCGGCGAGAATTTCGTCGCCTGGAATGAACCCGGTAGAAACACCACGCATCGGGTACATCGCCGAGGGACAGATCACCGCGTAAATATCTACACCGATTTCAGGCTACCAGCTCTTTCTATATACAAGGGTAACGCCGCCGCCCGTGCTTGCAGGGTCGAAATATATCACGATTTATCTACCCCTTATACCCTCACCGCGTCTAACTTCAATTAGACACGTAGAATTTAGAACTAATTTCGTAATTCCATCATCACTTTTCTCTCCATGTATATGTAGAACACAGATATAATCCCATTAGCGTTTCTGCTAATTGCAATTAATATTTTATGACTTATGAGTGATTAAATCATCCCAGCTATCACTCGGTTATTTTATATCGCTCGTTTTCTGTCTACTGTACTATCATCCGCGAGACTACTCCAATTTCCAATTCTCAAGGATGATAATTATTGTAAATTAATGACTAGCGTTTGATCTTCTGTCTCGTTTTTTTTTTTTTTGCAGTTTCGAAGCTTTAATACAGCGAAAATCCCGTCAATGATCGATAATGTAAAGATTCTAATTTCTTCAAAGATTTAAACCGCGTCCGCGAAGTCTGTTGTAGTTGCTCACGTCGTATGTCATGGCCTGGATAACCCCGAGTGAAATCGTGGTGAAATCAAAGCGGACTGTGGCTGTCTGTAAATGTTTGACCGAGCGGGCTTCCTGGCTTTCTCATACATACAGGCTTTGTGGCTTCGGGGCTTTCAACATCCCCGGATAGCTTATTAGAACCTTGAGGGCTGTGATCAAGGATACAGAGAATAAACTATCTCGGGTGGAAAATGAATCGCCGATAACAACGCCGTTGTAATATCAGGGATGTTTTTCCATGACTTAACATTTTATACCCTATAAGATTAAAAAATACGTATTCATTCGTGAAATAGAATTTTCCCCCTTCACATTACACGGCAGATAGAAATGAACGAAAGATCGGATTCATCTGTCGCTTTAATTGCACGCATACCTGTATCCATAAGAAATTAATACGTCGCGTGCGGAGTCGTAATAATTACGTTTTTGACTAATCTTAAAACGCCCCGTTTATCTGTTAGATCGTTAACTCGCCCCTTAATAATCGATATATGACTGGGGTGAGGGAGGTTTGAGATATGCTTCCTATAGATTCATTTACTCGAGTCTTGGCCGTTTATCTATAATACGAGATTGTTATAACAGATTTAAAAACTGCGATAAAGTATACTGAATTTTTGTTGTTGTTAATGTACCTCAAAAACGCCCACCCTGCACCTCATTCGCGAGGTAAGAATAAAGAAGTGAATGAAAAGGGGTATGTGAGCGAAATGTGTTCGAAAAAAAAGTAAAAAGTAAAGACGTGTGGTGTGGAGAGATGAGAGAAGGGATTGTGGGAATAGAAATGAAAGAGAATGCGTTAAGCGATATGCTCGCTCGTTAGTTTCATGAATAACACCGTGCGCGGCAGTCTGTTTGCCGAAACAGTTGTAAAAGTTTCAAAAAAAAAAAACGAAAAAACGAAAAAAATAGAAACAGAGATAAAAAGAACGAAACAAGAATGTGCAAACTCGCGTTTCGCCAAACTCAACTCGCACGCATCACCGCACCGCACGGAATTTAAACATTGCGTTCAATTTTTCACGGATATGCATATGGCGTGGTATCATGTTAGGTATATATTTTCGCCCGTATACATGGGTCATGGGAGAAAAAAAGCTTCGCCCGGCTGCCTACGTAGAATCGAAAAATATGATTGCGAAAATGAAGAGAGAAAAAAAAAGAAAAAAATAGGGGCTTGAGGTAAAAACAATTTATTAATGGTTTCTAATGAGGCACGAAGTCGGCTAATAAATGGGCGACTATAAAGTGAGGTAAGGGTATCACGTCGTGGTTTTAGTTGAACATAGAATACGGCAGGTGTAATTTGTGGGTAAAAGATCAAAGGCGCGGTAAACATGGTCTGAAAGCTGTTGTGTGTTGGCAATTGACAACTCGAGCGTCGCACAATGGCGTCCTACTCTAGCTACTAGGGTTAAGCTTGTAGGTTTTGTTCCTCGCGCGTACCTATAGCTGTGCAAAGTATATACGTAGGTGTATTTATACATATATACACACATATATAAAGCTACATACCTAGTTTCGAGCGGCAAGTCGCTGTCTGTAGGAATTCGAGAGGGATTTAGTCCTGCCTTCGACCCTTATTCGACGCCGACGTCGCGACGCCAACCGTCTATCTGATATCGCGAACGACGTTTCTTAAATTGTTATATCTCCTCGACACGACACAGATCGTGGCTTTTCTAGGCAATGCCAATTATTACCGAATATATATGTACATACAAATACAGTAGTTTATACTTTATCTTAGAACCCGCAGCCACGGTCTGCTTATTTATCGTTAGACTTCTACACCCAATTCGAAATAATAAAACCATACCTAATATATACCTACGCTTGTATACATATACGAATAAACGATTCTGAATACAAAATTTTCACCAAATTGTTTCTTATTCAGTTCTATTTTTTTTCTTCTCCGTTTTCTTTCCTTCGACGCATCACATCGTCTGTCCGAATTCTGCAATTTTGTCTAAAATTGAAATCGACGTACTTCGAAGTATCGAAAGCAAATGTCGTTGGAAAATTGTTTCCTACTGTATGTTTCTTCGCACGAATCGGGTTTCCGCGGTTGTAGTTTTCGGGTATCGTCGTACAGCTAATGAGATATACGAGTAGGATAAGCCGGGTTAGCATCTAGCCGCGTGTATGTGAGTCGTATGTAACAGGAAACAGTAGACAAAAGATGTAGTAAAATAAAGTAATAGCGTAATACCGTTTATACGACGGGAATCGAATAATGCAGAAAATCAGGTTTTAAATTGCAATGACATTCTCAGGTAAAGCCACCGCATTTCCGACTTCAGTTACACTAGTCTACCACAGTCGGGCCGGGAAACTTCTTTGAAATTTTCTATATACCAGCTGCGGTTTTGCGAAGAAGAGAAAATTTACTTACCCAACAGAAACCCGACTTCCCGCGACGTCTCGACGCCGGGCGTCTATCTGATATCCTGCTAACGACGTTTCGCCAATTTATTATTCTACATACAGCTATCTAATATTAACAAGACAACGTGACTTTTTTCGCAACGTTCTTCCGTTTGTTTTCTTCCGGAATATAAATATAATAACGATTTGATAAAAAATTTGAAAACCATTTCGCACTGATTACAGTTGTTTTCCCGGAAATCAAACATCGGGGGTTTATTTCTAAGCTCGTTGATTATGAAACGGGTCTTCTGTTTGGTGTGCAAGATCCGAAATAAATTGAAGTCCGTACCTTAATTAAGACTGAGTCCAGGTAACAGGGTTAAAATAAACAAGGCTAATAGAATTATAGGGCCTTCCGGTGGCCGTAATCCTTTGGTAAAGTTACGCCAGATATTATTTCAATAATTTACCAAATTCGGAATTAACGTGACTCTACGCGCGATGCGAGGGTGTAACACGAGTTCATCGTCGGGCCAACGGTAAAAAAACGAATTATAATCCGTGTGCTGGCGAGAACTTTGCTTCACGTTACTAAAAAAAAACAAAAAAAAACAAAAAAAAATGTGAAAAAAATTCAACGGGAATAAATAATAATCTCTATACTATATGAAAATCTCACACCGCG